>CM077671.1:340467835-341703474 GCA_039707655.1 Elymus sibiricus
CCTCCTAAGAAACGTAGAAGGGCAGAATGGTCATACGGAAGAAACGTATACCCACCTCGTATTATACACTGTAGGCCGCCGTACGTATACCCGCCGCATGAAGAAAAAAAAACGATCTGCCGCACGATCTTCGCGCCCGCCTGCGTACGTGGAAAAACAGAAAGGTGCACGATCTTCACGCCCGCCCGGCGATAACGCTCCTCCCGGTCAATTTTCTCCAACTGGCCGATCGCCGCCGGAGGCCGCCGGAGGTGTGGAACAACGTCGCCGCCTTTTTCAAAGAACGTTCCAACCCCGTCCCACGCCGCATCTCACCGTCCTCGTCCGACGCCGCGGACGTGAACGGCGCCGCCTCCGCCGCGACCGACCGCCGTCGTCCCCCGCCTCGACCGACCGCCGTTGTCCCCCGCCACGGATCCGGCCAAAAATCCCGCAGCTTCCTCGTATTCCACGTCGCCGCCGGCCAGAATTAAGCCGGAGCCCCCTCCCTGAAGGCCCCATCGTCCTAGACCGGCGACGTGTACACCGCGGCCCAAGGTATGGCATCTAAACCTAGCACGATGGATGGTAGTGATTTAGTTCATGTGGTTGTAATTGTAGTGGTAATTGTATTAGTGTTACAAACATTATCCACTATACGAATTTTAACACAAGGAAAATTATCGATGTTGTGCAGTTCTGCGAGTTAGGTATTGACATGGATGACGAAACCGCATTCACGGGGGATGAGAATTATACTGATAAGGTGACTAACATTGAAACCGATAGTGTTAACGAAGATGATGACAGCAGCGACAACAATTCATGCTCGTCATGTGATATCTTACCTTTGGAGGATTTTGATAATAATGAACATGGTGCAAATAGTGAAAACGTAAGTGGCGTGTATTTTGATTTCATTTTGAATTAGCAAATTATGGCAGGTCTAAATATTTGTCTTTGTTTATTAATTTGCAGGAAGATGTGGATGTTGACAATGTGCAAAATAGTTTCCAGGAATCATTCGCAGATAACTCGAGCCAGGTTCGTTCATACATGTTGTAGATCGCAAAATAGTATGAGATAAATGACAGTAGTTGACATAGTTTCATTTGTAATTTTGTAGGAGGAGTCAGATGGTACTAGCGGTGATCACGATGAGGCAGATATGGACATTGAGGAGGCTCAAAGGCAGCATCAGATGTTGGAGACACATTGGAAGATCATGGCTATGACATTTCGATCGCAAGGGGATGCATACATATTCTACAACAATCACGCCAAAGAGCGTGGGTTTAGCATCAGAAAACAGAAGGTGAAACGAGCGAAAGGTGCTTCAGGAATTATACGGTACCGGCGGTTTCTTTGCTCCAGGGCGGGAAGAAGGCAAAGCAAATTCATAACCATGGAGGGCCGCAAGCGCAGGCTTAGACCCTAGACTCGCTGCGATTGTGGTGCACAGATGGTGGTCAAGCTGGACAGAGAACGTGGAGTTTGGTTCGTCGCGTCATTCGTGGATGATCACAACCACATGATGGCTCGCCCCGACGAGGTTTGTTTTTTGTGGTCACACAGACGGATTGGAGATGGCAAGAGGGCAGAGATATTGGCACTCGAAGCGGCTGGGATAAGAAAGCATATTATAATGGACAACTTCATCAGCAGATATGGTTCGTACGATAAGTGCGGGCTTATCAGGCGGGACATTTATAATCTGTGCTGCAGAGAGAAAATGAAGCTCATTGCAAAGGGTGATGCTGAGACGGCAGTTGGCATTATGAGGAGCAGAAAGGCGAAGGACCCTGCCTTTTCTTTTTGAGTATGTGCTTGATAACGAAGGGCGACTAAAGAGTATGTTCTCATGCGATGCACAGTCACGGAGGGACTATCAGGACTACGGAGATGTGGTCGTCTTTGACAGCACATATACGATGAACAGATATGGCATGCCGTTCATCCCCTTTGTCGGTGTAAATAACCACCGTTGCACCACAATATTTGGTTGTGCAATTGTTTCTGACGAGACCGAAGGGACATACGTGTGGTTGCTGCAGACATTTATGAGGGCAAACTGTCAGGTGAAGCCAAAGTCAATAATCACAGACGGTGACGCTGCAATGATCAGAGCGATACGGACTGTCCTTTCGGATGTGTTCCATCGTCTTTGTTCCTGGCATATCGAGAAAAATATGCAAAAGCACCTACATTACAAGTCACTTGATGAGTTTAGATCGCTCTTGTACTATGCCACCTCTCAAGCAAACTTTGAGGAGAGATGGACCGCTTTCGTCAATAAATGGAAGACGGATAAAACTGAAGAATGGCTTAACATGATGTATAGGAAGAGGAGACTTTGGGCATCTTCATATCTTTCTGATGGGTTTTTTCTTGGTATGCGAAGTAACCAGAGAAGCGAAAGCCTCAACTCCTGCCTTCACCTTCACCTGGATTACGGTATGACAATAGTTGATTTAGTAGTGCATTACGAGAACTGTATAGTTCGCCTCCGTGAGAATGAGGCGCACAATGACTGTGATGCTAACCAGAAAGTACCACCGTCGGTTACTGAATATAAGGCCATTGAGGAGCATGCTGTCGCTGTATTCACACCTGCTAGTTTCTACATCCTACAAGATGATTTGCAGAAGATGGGAAAGCTGGAGATATTTGAGACGCTCGTGGGTATTGAGCGCCAAACATTCATCGTGACATGGAAGGATAACCACAAGTTCAGGTACAATGTTGTTTATCAACCGGCTAATTCAGAAAAAACTATATCATGCACTTGTCTTAGGATGGTTCAGAAAGGGCTGCCATGCAAACACATTCTCTTTGTTCTGCATCATCTGAACTTAACTGAAATACCAAAGTGTTGTGTCCTTCATCGGTTGTCCAAAAATGCGAGAGATGGGTTGCCTATGCAGCGCAAGAGTGATATGTTTGGATGTGTAACCAGCACTGTTCGGGTCTACCGGAGGCCATCTCCGAAGGACGTTTTTTTCCAACTCCACAGAATGATCCAAAACTTTTTTCACACCCAGGCAACATCACCACAAGCATCCATGCCAATTTTCAACAATTTTCTACGTTGCATGCATTTTCTACGGTTTTCCAGAGGAAAATACCCGAAAACACCGGCCGGGCGTGACGCAACGTGCGATTGGTGTCCGAATTCGTTCTTTCTTTGTGTGGGGGGCTAGATTGGATGTTGACATGTGCTTCCAAAAGTTGGTGTCATTTCATGCGTGACATGATGCAGACCATGTACAAGCAGTACCAACTCACTGTGCCGGTAGGGCATGTGTACAACATGTTCTCCGTTTCCCATCCATGAAACTCGCTCAATTTTTTTTCACATGCTGGCATGGCCATCACAAGCACCCATGTCAGTTTTCGACCGTTTCCTACACTGTTTGCATTTTCTACAGTTTTCCAGAGGAAAATACCCGAAAACACTGGCAGGGCCTGTCGTGAAGCACATTTTTTTCGACATCCTTCAAATGAACCCATTTTTTTATGCACTTGTACCATCATGACAAGCATGAATGCTAAGTTTCATAGCTTTTTAACAATGTATGCATTTTATACAATTTTACGGGTGAAAAAACCCTAAAACAACGCCCGGACGTGATGCAAGGTGCGTATGTTGTCGGAACTCGATGAAATTTTTGCATTGAGTACTCTGTTGGGCATGCCAACCCGCTTGCAAAATATGGGGTCATTCTGAAGATGACCAAAATTTCACCTTCTTCTGCGGAGGCCGTTCGGGTAGGAGCGAAGGGCCCGTCGCGAAGCACGTTTTTTTCGACATCCTCCAAATGAACCCAATTTTTTTGTGCACTTGTACCATCATAACAAGCATGAATGCCAAGTTTCATAGCTTTTTAACAATGTATGCATTTTATACAATTTTACGGGTGAAAAAACCCTAAAACACCGGCCGGACATGACGCAACGTGCGTATGTTGTCGGAATTCGATGAAATTTTGCATTGAGTACTCTGTTGGGCATGCCAACCCTCTTGCAAAAAATGGGGTCATTCTGAAGATGACCAAAATTTAACCTTCTTTTGCGGAGGCCGTTCGGGTAGGAGCGTAGGGCCCGTCGCGAAACACGTTTTTTTTGACATCCTTCAAATGAACCTAATTTTTTTTGCACTTGTACCATCATGACAAGCATGAATGCCAAGTTTAATTGCTATTTAACAATGCATGCATTTTATACAATTTTACGGGTGAAAAAATCCTAAAACAATTCCCGGACGTGACGCAAATCAATTTTTTTAAGCTCATGAAATTATTAAACAGATATTTGCTCCTAATACATGAACACTATTTTGAAATACATAAAGGTAACATGAACATTATTAAGTGCATGAATGTTTTCTTAAATTATGATGGGCATTTTTTATAATGAGCCAAATATTATTGTTATTTTTTATCTACATTTTAAAATTCATGAATATTTTTATAAAAATCTCTGTCATTTTCATATTTTCTTGCATCTTCTTATATTATAGCACCTTCGACGATATTAACACATAAAAAATATGTAAGCAAATTATAAAGGAACAATTCAAATTCCATTCATTTTTAGGATATTTTACATCGATTCGAATGGAATTTAAAAAAACCCTGATCTACTCCTAATCCTCATCACTCCTAGTGAGGTCGATAACCGGCGCGTCGCCGTCGTCCTCGCCGCCGTCCTCGTCGCTGCTCACGCCCCAGTCCTCCTCCTCCGCCGCCGCCTTCAGCGCCACGTCCTGCTGCACCGCCGCCCGGGCCTGTTCTTCGGCCAATGCCTCCTCCGCAGCCACCAACGCGGCCTCCTCCGCCGACCTCGCTAGCACCGCCAGCAACCCAGGCGTGTCGTCGGGGTCGCCGTCCTGGTGCAGCGCCGTCTGCTCCGGCGGGAGCGGGACCTCTGGCGGGGCAGGTGGGGCTGGCGTGGCTGCACGATGGCGGGAAGGGCCGGCCTCCCCGGTAATATCTCCTACGGGAGACCACGGGCGGCACGCTTGAACGCCCTGACGACGGTGTCGAAGCTCTTGCCGGTCCAGAAGCGGCGGCGGCCTTTCCGGTTGTACCGGCCGCCGACGTGCTGCCGGAGCTCCTCCCTCGACGCCGGTGGGCCGAGGGTTGGGTAACCGTCGGCGGAGATTCGCCACGGCCGTGGCAGCTTCGCCAATGGCGGCACGTATAGCCCGAACCAGGCCAGATCTTCGGTCTGGCCGACGATCAGGCTGGACGGCCAGATGCCGCCCGACGCCGCACCGTCGCTGTCGGAGTCGCTGGCGCGGTGGAGAGAGGCGTGGTGGAGGAAGAAGAGGGTGAGGGGAGGCGCGGTGGAGAGAGCAGCGGCCGACGTCTTTTATAGCCCCGCCGTGGTGCCAGCGCGCGGCCGAACCGCGGCGTTAATGCACGCGGCAGGCGAGGCGCCGTCGTGCTAGCATGCGGCCGAACCGTGGCGTTAATGCACGCGGCAGGCGAGGCGGCCGACCGTTCAGCGCGCGCGGTAGGCGAGGCGGCCGACCGGTCAGCGCGGTGCGGCAGCGAGAGGCGGCCGACCGGTCAGCTCGGCGCGGCAGCCGAGGAAGAAGGCGGGGGAGCGGTGGCGCGGCAGGCGAGGAAGAAGGCGACAGAGCGGTGGCGCGGCAGGCGAGGAAGAAGGCGGTGAAGCAGTTACGCGGCAGGCGAGGTAAATGCGGTCAACCGCCGTAATGCGCGCACGACGTGGGACCTTACCAAACCGGCGCGTTTGCACTTTTTTTAAAATAAAATCCCGCTGTATCCGTATATGTACACGTCCTCGGCGGCTGGGTGGGCGGGCGGCCACTTTTTAAAAATATGCCCATCGTGCCCCCGGTTATGAAGAGGCATCGGGCAATCTGGGCCGTCTTTGTGTTAGGGGGGGGGGGGGGGGGTGTACTGAAGCAAAAGTGTAAATCAAATACAACTCCATTGCCTTCCAGTTATTCATTACAATGCTTTCTAAAAAAACTATTCACTACAAGTCATTTAATTCAATTGAAATCCCCTTTTAGAAATTACTTTTATTCACATTGACACAAATTCCAAATTTTATGGTCAGTTCCCCACTTGGAAGTGAATTGAAAACCGCAGCAGGCGGGAGCAGGGGTGGAGCCAGGATTGGGACAAGCCCCAGGCCCCAGACCTACTACAATGTCGCTACAGTGGCCAATATGCTATAGTGAAACATAATATTTGTTCTTCACGCCCCAGGCCCAGCCCCCCTCCCCCCCCCCCCCCCGCGCCCGAGTCCTGGATCCGCCACTGGGCGGGGGTGTGACAAATAGTTGGACAGCCCCGCACCATGAGAAGTGTGAGAGGACATTGTAGCATGAGGAGGATAGATGTGTGTGTCGTAGCATGTGGCCAATAGTCAATAAGAAGGGTGCTCGCCTGAAAGGCAAGGGGCTTTGCTCTGGTGTTGCAAATGGACTTCGTGACGCTTCGAGCCCTCACCCCAATGCTCGCACGGGACGGATCCTGACATGAAACTTTTGGACCCCACCTTGAGCGCTCACATGGGACGACGTCTCACCAAGAAGGAGGAAGGGGTGAGGTGAACTCAATGGTGTCACTCACCAACAGTAGGATGGAGTCCGAGCTGCAGAGGAAGCTAGGTGAGGAACTGAGGATGGGCCATTGCATGTACAGGAGACGGGGAGGGAGAGGACAAATTGTCGGGGCAGAGAGGGTGGGGAATTTCAGAAAAATGAGGGCTTTATAAGAAGGAATCCACTTTCCATACAAATATTACATGACTTTAACTTGTCTGCTTACTCTATGCAAATTTACTAACCGAAAATTTTACAAGAGATACTTTAAGAACAATCATCGTTATATACTCTCAATTCAGAAGAAATATATAAAATTGTTTATTCCCCCTTTTTCTGAGAAAAAGGTTACCCTTGATTTCATTACTCAAAACGAACGCCATAATCCATATAAGGAGTAAGGTTGTTACTTGACTAGTGATGGTCTGAACTTAGGTAAAACTTGTGCCTCGTGTCCATTTGGTAACCTGTTGTTAGGTACTTTGCAAAACACACTCGACAACATGCGCCGACCGTTGGAAGCTTGTGCCGCCAAATCGAATCCGCGACACCATCACTACTATAGGATGGTCCAAAGACGACACATCAATCAGAGACCCTTCGACAAACTGTGTGCGATGCACCAATCACAAACGGTATAGTTATAGCTCCGTCGCCAACGACGCGAACTGTGTGCGATGACGGACCCATCAAATACGATTCAAAAAATAGTTGCGTGTGTGATGCGTCGCATACAGTTTGTTCTTATGAACTGTTTGTGATTATGGAAGATAACAGAAGCGGTTAACAAAACTACATACGTGTGCATAGTATGGCATACAGTTCACTCGGACAAACTGTTTGCGCTGATCCAGCAGAATACAAACAAGTTAGCATAAGAAGGCGTGTGTGATACCCAGCAAACAATTCATTCATTAGAATTGTGTGGAAAGACCAATAATAACCCAAACGATTCATCCTGACAACCATGTGTGTTGTGGGTACCCGGCAAACAGTTCATTCATCAGAATTGTGTGGGAAGACCAATAATAACCCAAATGATTCATCCTGACAACCTGTGTGTGTTGTGGGTAGACGGTTGCTGCTAATAATTGTATGAGATGTGATTTACTCTGTTTGCACAACATCTATATGCTCTGTCTACCGAACACCAACATTATTGTTGCATAACCAACTTGAACATCTAGTTAGATAAGTGATTACACGACACATGTACATTCCTCAATATAAATTTACAAGAGGTAGACGATCACCAAATCATATTGTTCTTCTGACGATGGTTGCCGACACTGATCTGCTTGTGGCTATCCCTCGCCTTCTGTAGGAAGGAGGCACTTCCTCATGTCTATGATCCTTCTGTACATCTCGTAGCTTGTGTACGCGTCCTTGGACGCGTACTTGATGTGTTCTTCATCCAGTTCTTTCACCCAGGCCTTGTGCCAGGCAGACTTGTCCTTGTCACACTCATCCTTCATGTCTCTGTAGTAGGGGTCGATGATGGCCGTGGGGAGGTCAACCAGGGAATCCTTCTGCTTTTTCTTCTCGCCGCCCAGACCTTGTACTGACCTTGGATGTTGACAAGCTTCTGGCAGCACAAGCCCGAAGTCTTGACCACCTTTAGATCGTTGGTGGTATCCACCGTTGCGAACCTGTAGTCGGGGCTGTTGACAAACCTGGCAAAACGCTCGCAAGGCCTTGTGGCCAGGCAGTAGTGGTAGATGTGCACGTGATGGCGCACGCACAACTGGACGGCGACAACCTTCTGATCATGCCAAGCACGACCGCCGGTGTACTCGAGGTCGAAGCCGACCACTTTGTACTTTTCATCCTCAGCAAGCAGGTGCTCCAACGTGTTGATGGAGTTCACCACCACGACCGGGGCGTTGATGTACACCACCGAGAGGTCCGTCTTCCTGATGTGGGTGTCCAATTTGACAATAGTGGCGAACTGCCGCTCGACGCCGGCCGCCACCATTGGATCCGCGCGGGAAGGTTGAAGTGATGAAGAGATGTGCATCCTCTCTCTATTATTTGCCGTCGTGGGTGTGCTTCTTGTGTTGTGTGGCGTGATCGGAAGGTGGAAGAGATGAAGGTAAATGGCCGTGGGAATAAATTGCGTCGGACGGCCTGGAATTTCGGCACGTCCACATGATAGTTTTTGCAGCGCTTAACTGCATGGTGGCGCCGGGTGCGGCGCAACCGCATGCATATGGTGCCCCGGACGTACGTGATCGTTCGCGCGTGGAGGGACGCCGACAGAGCGAGCGCGCACAGATGCGAGCAGAGCGTGCCGCAGCCGCATCAACCGCCTCATGCATAGATTAATTTATGACGGTTCGTACAGAACGACCGTTTGCTTTATAATAAAACACAAACGTTTTTTTATTAACTGTTTGTGTACTTATCATTTCTCCCACCTCCGTCCCGTCTTGTCACCGCGTTGCCGCAAGAGGATTCCAGTGCACGCTTCGGGAGCGCGCAGGTTCCCGCGCAAGCTTCCCGCCTGGCTCGTCGAAATCCCCCAAACACCCAATGATTCGGGAGCGCGCATCATTTCTTTTGGGCTTCCCGTTCCCGCGCAACTGCGCCGGAACGTGCGCAAGCTTCCCGCCCGGCTCGCCTTGACCGTCTTCTTTATAAACCCTCACCGCCGGCATCTCAACATCACATTCATCCCCTCCCTGCCCGTAGCTTCTCCCTCAATCGCCAATGGCACCTGTCCGTCGTTGTCGCTCCGCCACTCCGCCAAAGGGCAGCTCCAGCTGGGAGGCTGCCCCACGTCGGTGGCGCATTACCCAGAAGCATGTAGTGCATGTGGCGTCCTTGTTGGGTGTGCGCACTCCACCCACCACACGCTCCTCCACCTTTGCCCAAAGGCAGCTGCTGCCGGTGACCGACGTGGCCGCCACCCCATCGTCGGCCGCCATTTTCGCCACCCCACCAGCGGCCTCCTTGGCCCCACCACACAGTCGTCCGCCTTGGCAACCACCCCATGGCCAGCCGCCGGGGCCATAACCCGCTCCGCCACCGCAGCCTGAAGGCGGGAGGAGGAGGCCGTCGCCGAAGCCCAGCCGCTCGGCTTTTGCGTCAGCGGCCTAGCGCGCTACATCAACTTCCTACATGAGGAGGAGGAGCGCCAGGTCAAGCACGCAAAGAGGCTCACCGCCGCCTTGGCCGCAACAGACGCCTGATAACCCACAAGTGTAGGGGATTGCAACAGTCTTCACGGGTAGTATTTCACCCTAATTTATTGATTCGACACAAGGGGAGCCAAATAATATTTATTGGCCTTGACAGTTGAGTTGTCAATTCAACCGCACCGAGGATATCTCTCTGCAGCAAAGATTTAGTAGTACGGCAAATAGTAGTAGCAAAAGTAACAGTAATAGTGACAATAGCAGTTTTGTAGTAAGTGTGACAGTAACAATAGCAATAGTGACTTGGCAAGATTCAATATATGTAACGCATATGCACATGGATCGGTGATGGATAATGATTTAGATGACATTGATCATATAACAGTTACACACTAGGGCGACACAGAACTAGTTCCAATTCATCAATGTAATGTAGGCATGTATTCCGTATATAGTCATACGTGCTTGCGATAAGAACTTGCATGACATTTTTGTCCTACCCTCCCGTGGCAGCGGGGTCCTATTGGAAACTAAAGGATATTAAGGCCTCCTTTTAATAGAGAACCGGAACAAAGCATTAACACATGGTGAATACATGAACTCCTCAAACTACGACAATCACCGGAAAGAATCCCAATTATTGGCACCTTGGGGTATGCGGATCATGACACGTAATAGGTACATATAACTTGCAAGATAGGATCCAAATCACTCTTATATTCATGGAAACATAATAGGTTCAGATCTGAAATCATGGCACTCGGGCCCTAGTGACAAGCATTAAGCATAGCAAAGTTATAGTAACATCAATCTCAGAACATAGTGGATACTAGGGATCAAGCCCTATCAAACTTAACTCGATTACATGATCAATTCCATCCAATCCCACCATCGTCCAGCAATCCTACAAAGGAATTACTCACTCCCGGTGGTGAGCATCATGGCGGTGTTGATGGAGAAGGGTTGGTGATGACGACGGCGACGATTTACCCTCTCCGGAGCCCAAAACAGGCCCCAGACCAGCCCTCCGGAGGAAGAACAGGAGGGCGGCGGCCCCGTCTCGTGAAACGCGATGAAATCTTCTCTCTGATTTTTTTCTCCGCGGATGTGAATTTATGGAGTTGGAATTAGGGTCGGAGGGGCCATGAGGGCCCCACAAGCCATCTGGCCGCGCCCCTAAGGGGGCGCGGTCAGTTGCGTGGTGGCCTTCTGGTACACCCCCTCCGGCAGTTCTTCGCTCCAAAATTCCTTATATATTCCAGAAAAAATCCACAAAAAGTTTCGTCCAATTTCGAGAACTTTTATTTCTGCACAAAAATAACAACAAGGTAGTTGTGCTGAAAACAGCGTCAGTCCGGGGTAGTTTCATTCAAATCATGCAAATTAGAGGACAAAACCAAAGCAAAAGTGTTTGGAAAAGTAGATACGTTTGAGACGTATCAACTCCCCCAAGCTTAACCCATTGCTTGTCCTCAAGCAATTCAGTTGATAAACTGAAAGTGATAAAGAAAACTTTTACAAACTCTTTTGTTCTCGTTATTATACACATGCTTAGCTAGTGCTCAAGTTTTCAGCATAAATCATAGATAGACACGTCCATGACAACAAATAGATATTATATTAACTCATAGCAAAACATAACCTGCTAGAAAGCAATAATAAAACATCTCCTATGACAAAAATTTATTAAAACACTCATAATACAATATGGTGACATGGTATTTCGCTAGCCCTTTCTGAGACCGCAAAACATAAATGCAGAGCACCTCTGAGATCCAAGCAGCGACTAAACATTATAATTCAGGGTAGAAAAGATCCAATCATGCTCATATCCAACATTAACTAAACTAAATGCATAACAATGACAATAGTGCTCTCGGGTCTGGTGCTTTTAGTAAGAGGATGATGACTCAACATAAAAGTAAATAGATAGGCCCTTCGCAGAGGAAGCATTGATTTGCAGAGGTGCCAGAGCTCGAAGCTTAAAACAAGGGTGAAAGTATAATTTTTGAGCGGTGCACTTCTCTTGTCAATGTTATGACAAAGGTTTTCAACATTTTCCATGCTAAACTCATTATTGGCGGTTCCCAAACAGAATAGTAAAGTTTACTCCCATCCACCATCCAAACACATTCCATGGCTGGCCGAATCCACGGTTGCCCTTCAAACAATCAACTGTCCCAAGGAGTTGGTGTACTTTATTTTGATTATGTGGGACTGGGCATCCCTCTTACCAGCCTCTCTCATGCAATGACGGCAAATAAACGACCGTCCTGAGAATAACTTGCTTAGCATGGAAAATATTGACCGCTCCGTCGCTCCATGAGTGAGACGAGTGCACAAAAATGGATGTTTATTTGAATATTTAGAGATGGCACATGCAAATTTACTTGGAACGACAGGGTAATACCGCATATAGGTAGGTATGGTGGACTCATGTGGAATACCTTAGTTTAAGGATTTGGATGCACAAGCAGCATTTCCTCTTAGTACAGGTGAAGGCTAGCAATAGGTTGAGAAGCGACCAGCTAGAGAGCAACAACTGTCATGAACATGCATTTTGAATAATTAACATTGGATGTAGCATGAGTAGGATATGAACACTCGGAATTTAAACATCATGAAGGCTATATTAGTTTTAATTCAATTACATGTTTGCACAAGGGCCAAGTCAAACCGCTTGAATTTCTCAGAGGGATATACCATACTACCATACCATATTATAACCATTTTAATGCATGTTGACACACAAGATAAATCATTATTAACTCCTAGCTATTTAGGCATGGCATGAGAAGCTATAATCTCTAATTGTCATCACGAAATGTTTACTCATGATATACTGAATCAGGATCAAACTGGCTAAACATATTTACAAAAACGAAAAACAAGAAGAGTTCATACCAGCTTCCTTTGCCACAGTCACTTCATCAAATATCGTCATTATTGCCTTTCACTTGCACGATCGAACGGTGTGATAATAATAATAGTGCAAGAATCCCGTGGACTAAGATGGAAGCTGCAGGGCAGTTTAAGACAAAGGAGAAACAAGGTAAAATTGGCTCTCTGTTAGATCATCAATAAAGCATATGAGAGCCACTCAACATTTTCATCGTGGTCTTCTCCTTTTGACAACTTAACAAAAGAAAAGAAATTCAGAGAAACACACTGAAATATTTTTGGAGTTTTTGTTTTTTCTTAAGCAAGCAAAGAAACTAAGGGAAAAACAAGAACGAGAAAAAATATTTACACAGGAAAGCTCCCAACAAGCAAAGGATATCTTAATGGGTTTTATTTTTAGTACTACAGCTAAAGAAACGAGGAAAAGAAAAGAACCGCAAAGAAGCGAGAAATATTTTTGGATTTTCAATTTTTTTCAAACACACAAGAAGAAATCGGAAAATAAAGCTAACATGGATATACAAAGAAAGAGGATGAACACCGACAATTTGTATGAAGTGTGAGAACATGAATGTAATGTCGGTGAGAAATACGTACTCCCCCAAGCTTAGGCTTTTGCCTAGCTTGGTAATCACCACTGGTAGTAGCCGTCAGGTCCAGGAAAGTACTTCCGCCGAGGTACCCGAGAGTCCCATGCCCGGGCCTCGGCCTCCACAGCAGCAAGCTCGTTCCGGTAAGCAATGATGTCCTCTGGCATTATTCTGTATCCGCTCCTAGCATGATAGTTAAACAAAGAAGGTGCAGGCAAAGGAATAATATCGCAAGTCTTCTCGCTAAACACTAGGTTGTAACGAAGGGGTTGTAGTGATTCGGGTTTCCAGAGAAACTAGTGTTCCTCCATAGATAGATGGTCGAGGTGCACCTCAGGCAACAAATAATCAATAGGGCGTATTGCCACCTCAAAGCGCCTAGCCAAGCGCACAGCATAAATACCACCATGAATTTTACCTTTAGTTCTGTAAGATGCAAGCGGCGCGCAACAATAGCTCCTAGGTTGTAAGCATTATCACCATAAAGTGCACGGCGTAAAATAGCAAGGGTGGGGGCGCTGAGGGCACCACCCTGCTCCATAGCAGTTATGCATTTTCTTATAACCAGAGAAAAATAATGCACAGATGGAAAATGCAAACTAGTGGCTCTGGCGTGTGAAACGCCCCTGGTTTCCCCTACAGTTAAGGTATGAATAAAGTCCTCAAACTCCTCAGCTTTAGGTTCATGCACTCCCCCATCAAAGGGAAGCAGGCATATTTTACAAAATTCATGCAGCGGTAACTCGTAGTTCTCGGCATATAGAGCAAAGCGTACCATGGGAGAACCGGGCGTATTAACGAAGTAAAAGTGTTGCACGAAGGAATTAGTAAGGAGATAGTGTTGGTCACACTTATCTGTTAAGAAGCTGGTTAGCCCGGCATTTGCAACAAATTGCATGAACTCTTCATAAAAACCCGCTTCACTCATGAAGGGTATATGTGGCCATTCACAGGGCCTAACTTCCGCATTGCGAGGGAGGTTGATATCGCTATCTTGAATCCTCCTAGAAACTCCCTTGGGGCTCCGGCTTGAAGAAGCCTTCCTTAGAAAGTTCATTCTCCTAAGAACAAATTTCTAAAAAAATTGGGCCACAAAATTATGTCAATAAAACTTTGCAAGATTGATAGCAACTACTCATATGGATGCCTAGAGGACATATCAAGCATTCCCACTACTTGGAACTCAAAGAATTAGACATGCAAGCTTATTTTCTGTAGCACCAAGTGCATCAACTTATGCAAAATATAAACCACTAAAACAAAAACTAATTGGAGGAATGGGAGAGTCACATACCAAGGAACAATTCCCCAAAACAATTTTGGAAACAGAGTTCCGAGCAAAGAGATCGAAAATTTAACTTTCTGGGTGAAGAACACGAGAGAGAGATGGCTAGAGAATTTTTTCTAGAGGTAGGAGAACGAGTGGGAGGAAGAGATAAGGCAGGGGGGCCCTGTGGGTCCCACAAGCCAACCTGTTGCATGGTGGTCCACTGGCATGCCCCCTGCATTAATTTTTACACCAATTTTTTTTTTATTCCAGAAAAATGCATGTTAAAATTTCATGGAAATCTGAGACTTTTTATTTTTGAGGTATTTTTCATGCATGGGAAAAACAGAAAACAGGAATTTCATGGATTTTTTTAACTAAGAAAACATAATATAAACTTGTGATACAAAGAGTTGTGAATATTCAATTCATCAATCTCATGTCTTTCGAACAGAATTCATTAATAAGGTTGATCAAGTCTTATTAATAAACGTTTTCGATTAACATGAAATCGAAGAATCTTCATATTTCACTAGGTTACCTCAATTGGGATTTGTATCTCCCCAACAATAAGATTATAATATTTCTTCTTCTTGGTAGTAGGGAGAGGAATTGTAATATCTCCAATGATAATCATGGGAAAAGGATCAATGACATTAATATTATTAACCAAAGTTTGCTTCCTCGGAAAATGCACGGTATGTTGCTTGCCATTGATATGAAAGGTGACCTTGCTTTTATTGCAATCTATAACAGCCCCTGCAGTATTTAGAAAAGGTCTACCAAGGATGATCGACATATTGTCGTCCTCCGGCATATCAAGAATAACAAAGTCTGTTAAGATAGTTACATTTGCAACCACGACGGGAACGTCCTCGCAAATTCCAATAGGTAAAGCAGTGGATTTATCGGCCCTTTGCAAAGATATCTCAGTAGGTGTGAGTTTACTCAATTCAAGTCTTTTATAAAGCGAGAAAGGCATAACACTAACACTGGCCCCTAAATCACATAAAGCAGTTTTAACATAATTCCTTTTAATAGAGCAAGGTATTGTGGGTATACCCGGATCCCCCAACTTCTTAGGTACTCCACCATCAAAAGAATAATTAGCAAGCATGGTGGCAATTTCAGTTTCAGGTATCTTTCTTTTATTAATGATAATATCTTTCATATACTTAGCATATGGAGGCATTTCCAATATATCAGTCAAGCGAGTGCGTAAATGGACATGTCTAATCATTTTAGCAAAGCGCTCAAAATCTTCCTCATCTTTACTTTTTGTGGCTTTACGAGGGAATGGCATAGGTTTTTGAACCCATGGCTCTCTTTCCCTTCCATGTTTCCTAGCAACAAAGTCTCTCTTATCATAACGGTTATTTTTAGAAGGTGGGTTATCAAGATCCTCAGCAGGTTCAATTTCTACATCATTACCATTTTCTTTATTATTATCTGGTTGAGCATCTATATGAGCATCATCATCATTATTATCATTTTCATTATCACTAGGTGTATGCTCACTACCAGACTGAGTCTCAGCATCAGAAATAGAAACTTCATTGTTTTTCTCAACAGGTTTTTCTATAACAGGTTCACTAGAGGCATGCAAGTTCCTATCATTTCTCCTTTTCTTCTTCTTCTTAGATGAACTAGGTGTATCTTCATTAATTTTCTGAGAATCTTGTTCAATTCTTTTAGGGTGACCTTCAGGATAAAGAGGTTCTTGGGTCATTCTACCTCCTCTAGTCACTACTCTAATAGCAAGATCATTTATATTATTCATTTCAGCAAGCAAATCATTTTGTGATTTAGCGACTTGGTCTAGTTGAGTGTGAAGCATAGAAGCATGTTTGCCTAAACCTTTCACATCATTTGCAATTCTAAACATGAAGTCACTTAAGCGATCTATCATCATAGCATTACGTTGCAATTGGTTCTTAACATATTTGTTGAAATGTTCTTGCTTAACAACGTAATTATCAAATTCATCCAAGCATTGTTCAGGAGTCCTAGTATAAGGTATATCACTTTTATTAAAGGAACGGAGAGAGTTTACCTTTACTACCTGTGTCAGGGTATCAAGTCCATGTATTTCTTCAATAGGTGGTAATTTCTTGACATCCTCGGTTGTAATACCTCTTTCTTTCATAGATCTTTTTTGCTTCTTGCATATCTTCGGGACTGAGAAATAGAATACCTCTCTTCTTTTGAATAGGTTCTGAAGGTGGTTCAGGGAGTGTCCACTCATTGGCATTTTGCATTATGTTGTTCAATAATTCTTCAGCTTGTCCAATAGTTCTTTCCCTGAAAACACAACCAGCACAACTATCTAGGAAATCTCTAGAAGCATCAGTTAGTCCATTATAAAAAATATCAAGTATTTCATTCCTCTCAAGTGGACAATCAGGCAAAGCTCGTAGTAACCGGAGAAGCCTCCCCCAAGCTTGAGGGAGATTCTCTTCTTCAATTTGAGCAAAGTTAAATATTTCCTGTAAGGCAGCTTGTTTCTTATGGGCAGGAAAATATTTTGCAGAAAAGTGTTGAAGCATATCCTGGGGACTACGTATGCAACCAGGAGTAACTGATAAGAACCATTCCTTGGCCTCGCCTTTTAGCGGGAAAGGAAAAAGCTTAAGGATATAATAGTAGCGAATCTTTTCTTCATTGGTAAACAGAGCAGCAATATCATTTAGTTTCATAAGGTGTTCGACAATAGTTTCATTTTCATAACCATGGAAAGGATCAGACTCTACTATAGGAATTAACTCAGGGTCTACAGAGAACTCATAATCCCTATCAGTAACAAATATAGGAGAAGTAGCAAATTTAGGATCATGTTTCATTTTCTCCATCATAGATTTTTCTTTTAGTTTGCATAATAGTTTCTTCACATCATCTCTATTTTCACAAGCAAGAATGTCCCTAGCTACCTCATCATCCATAACATAACCTTCAGTTACAAAAGGTAGTTCATATCTATTAGGTGAGCGAGGGGTAATAGGTGATTCAAAGTCTTCCTCAATTTCAGCATTCTCAAGTTCTCTAGCTTTAGCAAT
The DNA here is from genome assembly GCA_039707655.1 of Elymus sibiricus. Classification (NCBI taxonomy): domain Eukaryota; kingdom Viridiplantae; phylum Streptophyta; class Magnoliopsida; order Poales; family Poaceae; genus Elymus; species Elymus sibiricus. The sequence continues at coordinate 340,485,346 of CM077671.1, forward strand.
ATGAGCATCAAGTAATTCATTCAGTGGCACAGGTTCAGTTTCAACATGTGTAGCAATAGTTTCATCATTAATTTCAGAAGTAGCATCATCAAGTTCATGTGACATATCAGGACAATCAAAATGTGGTGGTGTAACAAGCTGATTCAAAACAGAAGGTGAATCAAAAGCAGAGCTAGATGGTAGTTCCTTACATCCTCTCGTGTGAGAGGGGACGATCTTAGTTCGGTTGTCTTTCAGATTTCTCATAGTAGCAATTGGATATTCCTTCAGTTAGCACAATAAATAGAGCTATGTTCCCCGGCAACGGCGCCAGAAAAAGGTCTTGATAACCCACAAGTGTAGGGGATCGCAACAGTCTTCACGGGTAGTATTTCACCCTAATTTATTGATTCGACACAAGGGGAGCCAAATAATATTTATTGGACTTGACAGTTGTGTTATCAATTCAACAACACCGAGGATATCTCTCTGCAGCAAAGATTTAGTAGCACGGCAAATAGTAGTAGCAAAACTAACAGTAATAGTGACAGTAGCAGTTTTGTAGCAAGTGTGACAATAACAATAGCAATAGTAACTTGGCAAGATTCAATATATGTAACGCATAGGCACGTGGATCGGTGATGGATAATGATTTAGATGACATTGATCATATAACAGTTACACACTAGGACGACACAGAACTAGTTCCAATTCATCAATGTAATGTAGGCATGTATTCCGTATATAGTCATACGTGCTTGCGATAAGAACTTGCACAACATGTTTTGTCCTACCCTCCAGTGGCAGCGGGGTCCTATTGGAAACTAAGGGATATTAAGGTCTCCTTTTAATAGAGAACCGGAACAAAGCATTAACACATGGTGAATACATGAACTCCTCAAACTACGGCAATCACCGGAAAGAATCCCAATTATTGTCACCTTGGGGTATGCGGATCATGACACGTAATATGTACATATAACTTGCAAGATATGATCCAAATCACTCTTTTATTCATGAAAACATAATAGGTTCAGATCTGAAATCATGGCACTCGGGCCCTAGTGACAAGAATTAAGCATAGCAAAGTCATAGTAACATCAATCTCAGAACATAGTGGATACTAGGGATTAAGCCTTATCAAACTTAACTCCATTACATGATCAATTCCATCCAATCCCACCACCGTCCAGCAACCCTACAAAGGAATTACTCACTCCCGATGGTGAGCATCATGGCGGTGTTGATGGAGAAGGGTTGGTGATGACGACGGCGACGATTTCCCCTCTCTAGAGCCCAAAACAGGCTCCAAATCAGCCCTCCGGAGGAAGAACAGGAGGTGGCAGCAGGTCCGTCTCGTGAAACGCGATGAAATCTTCTCTCTGATTTTTTTCTCCGCGGGCGTGAATTTATGGAGTTGGAATTAGGGTCGGAGGGGCCACGAAGGCCCCACAAGCCATCTGGTCGCGTCCCTAGGGGGGAGGGCGCGGCCGGTTGCATGGTGGCCTTCTGGTCCACCCCCTCCGGCAGTTCTTTGCTCCAAAATTCCTTATATATTCCAAAAAAAAATCCACAAAAAGTTTCGTCCAATTCTGAGAACTTTTATTTCTGCACAAAAATATCACCAAGGTAGTTCTGCTAAAAACAACGTCAGTTCTGGTTAGTTTTATTCAAATCATGCAAATTAGAGGACAAAACCAGAGCAAAAGTGTTTGGAAAAGTAGATACATTTGAGACGTATCAACGCCGTAGCTGTGGTGCGGAATGAGAAGATCTACGCCGAGTCCCGCCGCTTCGAGGAGGCGCGTCAGGAGCAGCGGGGGGCAGCAGAGGCAGGCGACAAATTCGACTCCTCCAGCTCGTCGGTAGGCTCCTCCTCCTCTGCCTCTTACTGAATGCGCTCGGCAGAGGAGAAGGCTGTTGGCAGTAGCACAAAGCCCCTCCGGAGTAGTATTTAGGGGCTATTTTGTTTAGTTCATCTAACTATAGATATGGTTGAACTGTCCCACGTACTTTAAATTAGCTAGTATATATAGTTGAACTAGCTATTTCAGTATGTGGTTGGCAACAAATGGGGAAAAGTTTGTTCGATTCAGCTGTCGAGTTGAACTATTTTGTACAAAGACCAATGCTTAGTCTATGAATGAAATCTATGTTTACTGAATTTCAGTTGCAAAATTGCACCGTAATAGTGATTTTGTTCATGCAAAATTTGACAAATGTTAGTGTTTCCAATTTGACAAATGACAATTTACCCAATATGACAGATTCAAATCTTACCTGTCTGTTGCTGCCAATGCATCGATCGGTGCTTAGATGGGGTGCTTAGTGTATTAACTGTCTTAGCAACTCAAGTCCATAATGCCTTGTTGCTAAGCTCCCTTCATTTAATGATTTAGCAACTAAACTCTTGCATGCATTGGTGAGTTTCCTTCATTTAAATGTTTTGCCAAGGTTCACGCGATTGGCATTATTTCTTCATGTGGTCACCAAACTCATATCTCTCCTCTTAATTACCTTCCCACATCAGATTTTTTGCATACATGGCAACCTTGGCAACAGTACAAGGTAGAGCATTGGGAAGGGCACACGGGTCATCATTCACAACCGTTTGCGATGACGCAATGACAAAATTTCTTCGCGCCAGATTTTCGCTTGGCTTAGTAGGGAAGGAACCATTGCCCTCGGTCTGCATACGAGTATTCAGTCTGAAACATCTTTGATGACTCTCAAAGGACACACCTCCCCGATGAGTGTGCGAAGGAGACTGCTCGCACGCCACCCGTCTACTCAAACACCTGTCCGCACGCTACCTCCTTGCCAATACAGAGTGCGACACATGGCAGCATGTAAATGGTCAATAGAACGTCCACGTATTATAAATAATACGCCCGTTTGCGATGGTAACATGACAGATTTGCCTTTGTTGGCTATTAATAATGCTTTCTCCTTCTCTCAAAGTGGTCACGAAAAATACCACAACATATTTGTGCTTTATATGACGAGGCCCTGCCCAACATAGACCTTGTGACTGTAGTTCATATTTGAATTATGTACATTAAATGCACATCAAACTCAATTAGTGTATAGAAAAGCCATACGAACCCTTAATAATTTCATATTTTTGCACTACACAGCTATTGGTTTATGTTGTTTCTAGAAAAAAATCAAAGAGAGAAGAGGCATCGGATGTCGTTTGACCCGCCGATGTGGCATGTACATGTTCCCTATCGGAACCACGTAGCTTATTGTGTGAGAAGCTCCGATTTGTAAGAGGCTTGTGACAAAACATGTCCAAGTTGGTATTATTTTTTACCACGACATATGTGTGCCTTGTCATGACACCATTCCAACTTTCATGAATTTCTGACGAGTTTTGGATTTACGAGAATTTAAAAACCAAGTTTCTCGATGTTTGTGGTCGAGCCAAGATGCTGAGATGTTTGAAATTCGTTTCCATTTCTTGCATGTGACCTAACACATGCATCCAGGGACACATATATGATTTTTCAACCCATTTTGGTGCACCGGACCTTGTGATTGTAGATCAAATTTTAATTATGCACATTAAATAATGCACAGAAAACTCAATTAATGTATTTAAAAGCCAGATGATCCCTTAATTTATTCATATTTTTGCACTTCACACCTACATGTCCTTGTTGTTGCTATAAAAAAATCAAGGAGAGAAGAGGCATCAGATGTCTTTTCGCCCGCAGATGTGATGTGCATATGTAATGTTCCCTATCGAAACCACAAAGCTTCTTGTGAGGAGCTCCGATTTGTAAGGGGCTTGTGCAAGAACATGTCCAAGTTGAATTTTTTTTACCACGGCATATGTGTGCCCTTGTCATAACACCATGCCAAGTTTCATGAATTTCTGACGAGTTTTGGATTTACGGGAATTTGAAAACCAAGTGTCTCAATGTTTGCGGTCGATCCAACAGACAATGAGATGTTAGAAATCCATTCCCATTTCTTGCGTGTGACCTAAACATGCATCCAGGGAAAGGTATATGATTTTTTCAACCTAATTTCATGCGCTGGACCTTGTGATTGTAGTTCAAATTTGAATTATGCACATTAAACAGCTAGAAAACTCAATTAATGTATTAAATAGGTCACACGAACCCTGAAAAAAATCCATAGTTTGGCCTGATTGTCATGTTGCTCTATGGTGACTCTAGAAATAAATTCAAGGCGAGAAGAGACAGTGGATATTGTTTCGCACATAAAAGGTGAACTTTCTCTATCGGAACACACGACTTTCTTGTGAGAATCTCCGGTTTGTAAGAGGCTTTGTGCCAAAACTTCTCCAACATTGGGCATTTTTTTACCACAACACACACAACAGGGCAATTGATGACACCATGCCCAAATTTCATGAATTTCTATCGAGGTTTCCATTTACATGAATTTAAAAACTAAGTTTCCCAATGTTTGCAGTCGAGCCAAGAAGATGAGATGTTTGAAATTCTTTCCCATTTCTTGCGTGGGACCTAAACATGCATCCAGAGAAACATATATGATATTTCGACCCATTTTTATGCGCTGGACCTTGTGATTATAGGTCAAATTTGAATTATGCACATTAAATGCCTAGAAAACTCAATTCATGTATTAAAAAGGCCAAACGAACTCTGTCAAATTCCATTGATTAGCACGACACAGTCATGTTGCTCTATGGTGACTCTAGAATTAAATTCAAGGATAGAAGAGACATCGGATGTTGTTTCGCACATAAAAGGTAAAGTTCCCTATTGGAACCACATGTCTTCTTGTGAGAATCTTCGGTTTGTAAGAGGTTTGTGCCAAAACTTGTTCCGAATTGGACATTTTTTACCACAACACACATGAGGCATGACATGACACCAGACAAAGTTTCATGAATTTCTGACGATATTTGGATTTACTAGAATTTGAAAACATGAATTCTCAAAGTCTATGGCCAAGCCAAAATACCGAGAGGTTTGGAATTCAGTTAATTTTCATTTCTTGCATGGGACCAAAACATGTATCCAGTGACACATAGATGATTTTCAACCCATTTAGGTGCACTCTAGTATTTGCTTCACTGCAGTTCATATTTGAGCCATGCACATGAAATGTCTAAAAAACTCTTTAAATGTTTAAAAGGACCTAAACAAACCTGAATAATTCCATATTTAACAGACACTCCTATAGTTGCACGTTCACTGCAGATAAATGTTATTGCAATCCAAACACCTTCAATTGCCAATGCAACTTCATTTTTCGTTTCAAAACAATATGAAAATCAAGTACATCACAAACAGTTCTTGATAATGAAACTTGTGTGATGTGGTATAAAATATCTTCGGCCAATCCTCATATATGGCTAAGGCCGGAAGCTTCATCGGCTACCGTCCACCGCTGGCGCGTCAACCACACACTCACACTTGTTCCCCAAGACCACTATACTGTTCAAACGTCGCCGGTGAAAGATGGGGATGTGGATCCGCGTCGTGAGGGCAACTTCGGTGACCCACTCCGGCCCGGGCGCGGCTGCATTACCAATGAATGTGCTCACAACATCCTTGAGAGAGGCCGCAATCTCCAATAGGGCGGCTGCAACCGCCGAAAGAGCAGCAACTGCATCTGAGATGGCGGCAGCAACATCCACGACCGGGATAGCAAATGGCGAGAACGGCACAACAGCTGTCCGTTCCTCGGCGGCCGGTGTAGCCCTTATGGCGGCTGCCCACGCCTATGCCGAGGCTGCCCACGCCTAGCTTGTGTCGGTCACCGCACAAATAGCAGCGGCCTTCTCCAACACCGGTTGACAACCTACGTCCGAAGAGTTGGCAATCGCAGAGAGCGCTCGGGCAGTCGTCCATTCGTCGGCAGCTTCCCATGCCGAGATGGAGGCCGTAAATGCCCGGACTGCGGCCGTAAATGCCCGGACTGCGGCCGCCCACACCCGGCTCGTGGTGGTCTTTTCCAAAGATATGGAGGACGCAGACTGTGAGATGCTTGCTGAGTATGTGGCGATGGATGCCATGGAGCCCCTTCCCCTGGAGGTCGTCGAGCGCGAGATGGTAATGGAGGATGCGGCAGAGATCGACGAGCGTCAGGCCGAACATTAGTCTTTGTTTAGAGCGCTGGTCTTTTGTTAGAGTAATGTTTAGGTCAACCATATCTGTTTAATTACTCGATTAAGTAAGTGCGGGCTGTGGTGTAGGCTCTTTTGTGTAGTATCCAAATTAGCAATTAATGTTAAATTATGCGACTACGTGGATGACCACTGTAACCAGGAAAATTCGGACCAAAAATTTGCCGCCATATCCCCATTCTGTCTTCCAATTGAAAATGAAATTGAAGTTCATTACACACAATTTGTTGGCACGAACCGTGTGCAATGTAGTACCCAATCTTACGTCGGAAGCTTGGAGACAAAAATTTGCACGTCCAAGTTCATCACACACGGGGTATAGCACAGGCTTCGTTTGTGATGTGTTGATATCGAAAATTATTCTGAAAAAATTGCACACTCAACTTCATCACAGACGGGGTATAGCACAGGCTGGTGATGTTTTGATATCGCACATGGTTCTGAATAAGGAATGTGCCTGATGGTGCGTTCCACGCCAGTTTTTCGCTGCAATGAATGAAAATTTTGGGCTGCCGTGGAAATATCTACCTCCCTCACCCCCAGGTGCCAATCAAAAGCCATATTTCCCCCTTTTCCTCGAACTTTCCTAGTTCAAACCTTCACTGCTTGCTTGCAGCGCTGCCTCCTCACCGGCGACGCTCATTCCTGCTCATCGGCCTCGTCCATCTAGTCAGGTAATCGACACCTCTCCAATACCCCCTCACGCCCTCCTCCTCCATCCCACATGGCCAGACTGCCGGCGCGACACCTTCGACCCAAATCACCGCCTCATCCTCCAAATAATCGCCGCTGAAAGCCATGGTGCACGCAGTATAGCCAATATCTCAAAGAGCATTTGGTAGCGGAGAAGCAAATCGCGGCTTCACGCGCAGATGAGGCAGCGATGGCTGTCATGCGTGTCGACCCCCAAATCTTGGAGGAGCACCTCGCCGTCGAGGCCACCGTCGACGCCTCGTGCGCTGACGGCGCCACACGGTTGGCTGCTATAAACGACATCTCGTGGTCTTTTCTTGAGGGCACCGCCGGTGCGTTCGACGAAGACTTCGATGTGTTTTCTCAGCGTGCCCATGCTTACCTCACCTCTAGAGACGGCATGGTTGTGCCGGGGCAGGATCAGGCCACTCACCACTACGAGGGGTGCACCCACGGTGTCGAGGCCTTGTGTAACGCCCAAGATGCGATCCTATCCTTATTTTGGCTCGAGGGCCTCGACAGGTATAGAAGCGCATCTCGTCGTTTCGCAAGAATGGATATCATTACAAGTACATGTAAAGAAGAGATGAGTATATGGAATTGGCTTACACTCGCCACAAGCTACATCAAGATCACATCAATACAAAAACATATACAATCATCATACAGAAGAGCAGGGTCCGACTACGGACGAAACCAAATGATAAAATGACATCCATCCTTGCTATCCCAGGCTGCCGGCCTGGAACCCATCCTATGATCAATGAAGAAGAAGAAGAACTCCAAATCAAACAAGCATCGCGCTCACATCAAATAATCGCATTACCTGTACCTGCAACTGTTGTTGTAGTAATCTGTGAGCCACAGGGACTCAACAATCTCATTTCCAAGGGTATCAAGACTATTAAAGCTTAATGGGTGAGGTATGTTTAAGTGGTGAGGCTGCAGCAAGCACTTAGCATTATTTGAGTGGCTAACTTACGAGTACAAGAATAGGGGGGATGATTGTCGTATAAACGGACGTGAACTAGAAATGATCACTAAGTGATCCTGAACCCCTACTTACGATCAAACATAACCCCACCGTGTTCTCTCTCGGATCAGAAATTCACGAGAAGAGACAGTCACGGTTACGCACGCTGTTGGTGTATTTTATTTGAGTTTACTTCAAGTTTGCTATGACCGGGTGTTAAACAAAGTTTCCAAGTTGCCACGTAACCGCGGGCATGGCTTCTCGAAAAGATTTAACCCTGCAAGGGTGCTCCAACTCATCCATCACAAACTAACCTCATGCCGCGGGAGTAACTGAGGGAGTCCGGGATTAAGGGGTCCTCGGACTACCGGCCTATTCCTTATTGGCCGGACTCGTGGGCCACTCGTTGGAGGATCGGACTGACCGAATACCCCACGACCGGGGGGTGGGGGGAACCTCAGGAGCCGTGGCGTGGCCTTCAAGCTTAAGACGATAGAATAGGCATGTTTATTCCTTCGATAAGCAACCGACTATGTGTAACCCTAGGGACCCCTGGTATCTATATAAGCCAGAGGGTTTAGTTCGTAGAGCCAGGTGAACTCATCTAGGGTTTAGCTATTTGATCTCGAGGTAGATCGACTCTGTAATCTTCATACACATCAATACAACCAAGCAGGACGTAGGGATTTACCTCCATAGAAGGGCCTGAACCTGGGTAAACATCGTCTCCTTCGTCCCCTGTTACCCATCGATTCTAGATCGATAGTTCGGGACCCCCTACCCGAGATCCGCCGGTTTTGACACCGACATTGGTGCTTTCATTGAGAGTTCCACTGCGCGATCGCTAGAGGAATCGATGGCTCGCCTTATCATCAACGATGAAGTCTGCCGCAAGGACGTTCTCGTTCCTGGTCAGATTTTCGTGTTCGGCAGCATCGTGTCGCATGCCGATCCGGCCGGCCATCTTGGCCAGGTCAGAAGTTTCATCCCCGATCAGGAAGTCAGATTCGGGAACCTTGAGTTCGTCGCCGACTCCCGCGGAGATCTCGTTTTAACGAAGCTCTTAGCTCTCATGGAGGAGCCCGCAGGCCTCGACGCCTTAACGCCGGAGGCAACAGGCCCCACCGCTGAGGTGGCCTCTATCCCTGGGTCGGCCATAACGCCCAACCCAGCTGATATGCCCAGATCTGCCACGGCCGAATACAACCCGGGCACGTCGTCGAGCGACCCTGGGACAACGGCGCCGCGGATCGACCCCATGCGCTCCAGCGACGTGGACCCCGCCGACATCTCGTCATTAAACGAGTTACTTGGTTGGATTCAAACCATGGGCGTGACCGACGGCCAAACCTCAGTCTACGACCGGATCGGGTTTAAACCCGATGATAGGGAGATTCATACCCCATCGATCACTCACTTAGTCACCACCGTCGAGTGTCCGGCCGGAGGCTCGTCCTCTCAACTACCGGAATTAAAAACAGTTTACATCCCGGTTTCCGACCGTCGGGATCTCTCCTACAAGCCGGAATCCGGAACCCACACCAGAAATAGTTCGGGATCGGCCGCCGATCTAGCGCGCGGCCTAGAACCCGTGCAGAGGGGTCCTATTGATAATATGGACTCCGAACCCACCACGCCGGATCTCGCGATGACACGGGAGGCAAACGCTGTGATCCCGGACTCACATCCTGACAAGAAACTAAAATTTCCCCGCCCACCACCCAAGTCAAGCACTCCTCAAGCAGCGCAGGAGAGCCCAAGTTATTGGGCTTATGGGAAGTTAAACAATAGCCAGGGGAATCAGTGCATCATTTTTGGGCTAGACTCCTCCTTATTAAAGACAGAGTACCAGACTCTAGTGGCCAGGAGATAATAGCAACCTTTAGGCACAAATTGCCACAATGAAGGAATCCTCAATGCCCTAGCCCGTCGTCACATTCATGACTTCACCGAGCTATCGGACCTGGTACAAAAATATTGCGCCATGGAAAGCACCCGGCAAGCCGAATGTTTGTTTTCGGAGCCGGTCCCTGCCGAACACCCTAGAGGAGCTCAGAAAAAGCGAATACCTCCAAAACGGCCGGCCAAACACGAACCCGCCGAGAAAAAGAATAGACCCCCTGCGGGAGTCAGAACTATCCTTGACGGACTATTAGACAAGCCATGCCATATACACTGTGTATTACTAAACACGAACCCGACTCACAGCCTTAGAGCTTGCAGGGTCGTCAGGTAGGTCGCAAAAAGCGGGGAGGCCATCCTCGAGGCCCTACCTCCAGGCAGACGTTCAACAGCGCCACCAGAATGCAACGCCGAGATCCTGATGATCTACGAAATGTTTTCCTCCAGGAATAAGAGGATGAGAGCTCTTCGAGAACTCGAACAAATCTATCAGGTGGCAGCAACGAATTCATGGACAGACACACCGATCACCTTCGGAGAAGCTGATCAACCAATCACCCGCCCCGGCCGAACACCTGCCGCACTGGTCCTCAACCCCTTCGTCGATGGTTTCATGTTACAAAAGGTGCTAATGGACGGCGGCAGTGGTTTAAACCTCATTTACGAGGACACCTTGGAAAAAATGCAGTTCGACCGATCCCGCATCGAACATAGCAACACAACCTTTCGTGGAATCATCCCTGGGAAAGAGGCACGTTGTTCCGGACGCGTTACCCTCGATGTGGTATTCGGCACACCCGAGAACTACAGATCCGAAGAACTTCTTTTTCATATCGTGCCCTTTCACGGTGGTTACCACGCTCTGTTGGGGCATGACACTTTCACAAGATTTCAGGCTATACCACATTACGGGTATATGAAGCTCAAAATGCCGGGCCCAAACGGGGTGATCACAATCACAAGTGACCCAAATAGAGCCCTTCGAGCCGAAAACAGAACAACAGCGCTTGCCCTCGAGGCACTAGCTGAGACCTTTGCAGCAGAAGAATTGACCGCACTCCGGTCAATAGTGGACAAGGATGATGTGGTCCTTAGCAAGAGGCCCAAACCCACGTCCTTTAAACCTGTAGACGAAATTATCAAATTTCAAGTACATCCAACGGACCCCAATAAAACAGCGTCCATCGGAGCTCGGCTAGACCCCATGGTGGACGAAGCACTGCGAACATTTATACGTGAAAACTGGGATATCTTTGCCTGGCATCCTTCAGATATGCCAGGAATCCCACGACGGCTAGCAGAACACAGTCTGAACATAATCGCAGGCTTCAAGCCCGTCAAACAGGCTCTACGCCGATTTTCCGAACCCAAGTGACAAGCTATGGGCGAAGAACTAGCAAAATTTCTGGAGGCCGGATTCATAAGAGAAATCAAACACCCCGAGTGGTTGGCAAACCTGGTGAAGGTACCGAAGAAAGATAAATCCTGGCGGATGTGTGTCGATTTCAAAGACCTTAATAAAGCTTGCCCCAAGGACCCTTTCCCCTTACCACGCATAGACCAGATTATTGACGCCACAGCCGGACACGACTCATTGTGCTTTCTCGACGCTTATTCCGGATACCATCAGATCAAAATGAAGGAATCCGATCAAGCTGCAACTACATTCATCACCCCCAATGGGCCATTCTGCTTTAACACAATGCCTCACGGGCTAAAAAGCGCAGGTGCTACATACAAGCGTATGATTCAGACATGTCTCGAAAAACAAGTCGGTAAAATAGTTGAGGCATACGTGGACGATGTGGTCATTAAGACCAAACACGTCAGCCAGCTGATAGACGACCTCAGTCAAACTTTTGCTAGTCTACAGGAATATGATATACAGCTCAATCCGGACAAATGTGTCTTCGAAGTTCCCGCTGGTAAACTACTCGGATTCATTGTTTCCCATAGAGGAATAGAAGCGAATCTTGCTAAAATCCGCGCCCTATCTCAACTTGCGATTCCTACAGAGCTAAAGCACGTCCAAAGGCTGGCGAGCTGCGTGGCGGCTTTGAGCCGCTTTATCTCCCGCCTTGGTGAAAAGGCTTTACCGCTCTACAGGCTGCTGAAACGGACCAAAAACTTCGAGTGGACCGATAAAGCAGTGACTGCACTAGAGGAAATTAAAACACTGCTAGCCAGCAACCCCATACTCACGGCGCCAGACACCGGTGAACAAATGATACTGTTTATCTCGGACACCAATCAAGTGGTTAGTGCGGTGCTCGTCGTCGAACGAGAGGACGAGGGTCACAAATTCCAGGTGCAAAAGCCAGTCTACTATGTGTCAGAAGTGCTAACGCCATGCAAGTCCAGATATCCGCACTACCAGAAGATAGCCTATACAGTGTTTATGGCATCACGAAAGCTCAGACACTACTTTCAAGAATGTCCGGTCACGGTGGCATCCGAAGTACCCCTGAACGATATAATCAATAATAGGGACGCCACCGGCCGCATAGCCAAATGGGCCATCGAACTCCTTCCTTTCGAAATCGCCTATAAGCCACGACGAGCTATTAAATCTCAGGTGTTGGCCGATTTCCTTGCCGAACGGACAGAGGCCGAGCTCCCCAAAGAATATAGTACATACTCCCATTGGACGATGTACTTCGACGGATCCAAGACACTGGCCGGACTGGGGGCTAGAGTTATCCTCACATCTCCCACGGGAGACAACGTCCGGTACGTGTTGCAGATCATGTACGCCAATTCCAACAATGCGGCCGAATACGCAGCACTATTGCACGGGCTTCGGATGGCAGCATCGATGGGCATACAACGGCTTGAAGTACGGGGAGATTCTAATCTCGCCATCTCTCAAATTAATGGCGAATTCGATGCTAAAAACCCAAAGATGGCAGCATACAGAAATGCCATTCTTAAAATATCCACACGGTTCGAGGGACTAGAATTCCACCATGTCGCTAGAGACAGCAATCAGGCTACTGACATACTCGCCCGTATGGGGGCCAAGTGCGACCCCGTCTCGGAAAACACCTTCCTCGAACGGCTTTTCAAGCCATCGGTGGTATGGAAGGACGAGAATAAGGGCGCTGGAGCCATCAGTACAGAAGAGATTGTCCCTCCCATAAATGAACCAGATGAGCAACTCATCGGCGGTTCCATAATTGAAGGAACGCCTTCGGCTCATGAGGTCACGACAGTAATCGCACCATGGACCGAGCCCTTCCTTGCCTACCTTCTCCTCCAAGAACTCCCCGACGACCAGACGGAGGCGAGACGCATAATTCGGTGATCCAAGGCCCAAAAGGTCCACGAGGGTGAGTTATATAAGAAAAGCACTACCGGGATACTCCAACGGTGCATATCTGAGGAAGAAGGAAGGCAGCTTTTGGCCGAAGTCCATGCAGGCATGGGCGGCCACCACGCCGCAGCACGGGCCTTAGTAAGCAAAGCCTTTCGAGCCGGATTCTTTTGGCCCACCGCTCGAGCGGACGCCCAAGCACTTGTCCAACATTGTGTTGCATGTCAACTATTCGGAAATCAAAGCCACATGCCCCCGACAGCTCTTCAGACTATTCCGATCACCTGGCCTTTTGCGGTCTGGGGGCTGGATATGGTCGGACCACTTAAAGGGGGGACCAAGAAAAATAAATATCTACTGGTCATGGTCGACTGATACGTCTCCAACGTATCTATAATTTTTGATTGTTCCATGCTATTTTATATTATTTTTGGGACTAACCTATTAATCTAGAGCCTAGTGCCAGTTTCTGTTTTTTCCTTGTTTTTGAGTATTGTAGATAAGGAATATTAAACGGAGTCCAAACGGAATAAAATCTTCGAAATGATTTTTCTTGGACCAGAAGAAACCCAGCAGACTTGGAGATAAATGCAGGAGACCTGCCGTGGCGTCACAAGCCACCAGGGCGCGCCCCCTGGCTTGTGGCCCCACGGCAGCCCTCCTAACCCTATTCTTTAGCCTATAAATTCCCAAATATTCCCTGGATACCAAAAAGAGCCACAAAAATACTTTTCCACCGCCGGAAGCCTCTGTTCCCGTGAGATCCAATCTTGGAGCCTTTTCCGGTAATCTGCCGGAGGGGGAATCGATCACGGAGGGCATCTACATCAACTCCATTGCCCTCCGAAGATGCGTGAGTAGTTCACCACAGACCTTCGGGTCCATAGCTAGTAGCTAGATGGCTTCTGCTCTCTCTTTGTTCTTCAATACCATGTTCTTCATGATCTTCATGGAGATCTATCCGATGTAATACTCTTTTGCGGTGTGTTTGTCGAGATCCGATGAATTGTGGGTTTATGATCAGCTTATCTATGAATATTATTTGAATCTTCTCTGAATTCTTATATGCATGATTTCATATCTTTGCAAGTCTCTTCGAGTTATTGGTTTGGTTTGGCCAACTAGATTGGTAATTCTTGCAATGGGAGAAGTGCTTAGTTTTGGGTTCAATCTTGCGGTGTCCTCACCCAGTAACAAAGTAGGGGTAGCGAGGCACGTATTTGTATTGTTGCCATCGAGGATAAAAAGATGGGGTTTTCATCATATTGCTTGAGTTTATCCCTCTACATCATGTCATCTTACCTAATGCATTACTCTGTTCTTCATGAACTTAATACTCTAGATGCAGGCAGGAGTCGGTCGATGTGTGGAGTAATAGTAGTAGATGGAGAATCGTTTCGGTCTACTTGACACGGACGTGATGCCTATATGCATAATCATTGCCTTGGATATCTTCATAATTATTCGCTTTTCTATCAATTGCTCGACAGTAATTTGTTCACCCACCGTATTATTTTCCTTCATGAGAGAAGCCTCTAGTGAAACCTATGGCCCCCGGGTCTATTTTCCATATTATATATTCAGATCTATAAACCAAAAATACCAAAAATACTTAGCTGCAATCTTTTTACCTTTGTTTTACTTTTCGTTTTAGCAATCCTATCTATCTATCTCTATCAGATCTCATCCTTGCAAATAACCGTGACGGGATTGACAACCCCTTTATAGCGTTGGGTGCAAGTGTTTGATTATTTGTGTAGGTACATCTATTGGGGACTTGCTTGTATCTCCTACTGGATTGATACCTTTGTTCTCAACAACTGAGGGAAATACTTATCTACTTTGCTGCATCACCCTTTCCTCTTCAAGGGAAAACCAACGCATGCTCAAGAAGTAGCAAGAAGGATTTCTGGCGCCGTTGCCGGGGAGATCTACATCAAGCCTACCAAGTACCCATCACAAACTCATCTCTTGCATTTACATTATTTGCCATTTGCCTCTCGTTTTCCTCTCCCCCACTTCTAAAATGATTTTCAGAAAATACCAAAAAGATTTGCCTTTTTATTCGCCCTTCTTCTGTTCGTCTTTCCGTTTGCTTTTTGTTTGCTTGTGTGTTAGATCGCTTAAACTCATGGCTAGCCTTGCTACTATCGCTAGTACTCCCGAGAATGAAGTTCTTAATTTTAAGCAAAGGGAGGGAGAAAACTTAAAAGATGCTTGGTATAGAATTTGCAATGCTCAAAATAGATCTACTCGTAAGCAATCTACTACCGTTCTCCTTCGCAATTTTTATGTGGGTGTCTCTCCTTGGAATAGATATGTTTTGGATACCATTACGGGAGGAAACTTCTTGGGTAGCCATACCTTTGATTCTTATAATGCTATGACAAATTTGGTAGGTTCATCCCCACTCATGATTAATGAAACAATCTTAACTTTGGAACATGTGATGCGAAGGCTTGATATTATTGAAAATAAAGTTGCTACTATAGAGCTCATTGAAAACTTGGATAAAAATATTCATAATCATATTACTCAATATGGATCCAAGGTAGGAGTTACTTTAAAAAACCTAAGGGAAAAGGAACCCATTGTTAATGAAAAACTGGATCAAGATTCCTCTAGAATTGGAAAGCTAGAGTACATTATTACCAACTTGGGTTCCGCTTTCACCTCTGTTCAAACCACTCCAAAATTTCCTCCTCCTAAGACTGCCAAGTTTGTTTATGTTCCCAAAAATAAGGGTGAATCCTCTAGAAAAGAGGATAAAGACCTTAATATGATAAGTGTTCACCCTAGCTTTATCAATATTGCTAGGGAACCTATTACTACAAGTGAATTTCTTAGTTTCTTGCCTAGGAGTATGATTATTGATAAAACCAAAGGATCTCCTAGGGTTTACAAGTGTGCAATTGAGGAGTTGCATACCAAAGAAGACAATACATAGATCTATTGTGTTATGCCTAGCTAGGGGCGTTAAACAATAGCGCTTGTTGGGAGGCAACCCAATTTTATTTTTATGCTTTTGTTTTTGCTTCTGTTTTTGAGTGTTTTACACATTATTACCTCTGTAGTAATTGTGTTTTCTTGTTTAAATTAGTGTTTGAGCCAAGTAAGACCTTTGGGATGGTCTACGGTGTTTGTGATTTGATTTTGCTGAAAAACAGAAACTTTTGCTCCCAGTCGAGGAATTTTGTAAATTCACTGGAACGTGCTTTTGATCTGAAATTTTTACAAAAGATTGATATACAAATTTCCCTGATTGTCCTAATGTTTCAGAATTTTTGGAGTTACATAAGTATTCGAAGTCTATAGATTGCTACAGACTGTTCTGTTTTAGACAGATTCTGTTTTGTTTGTGTTGTTTGCTTATTTTGATGCATCTATGGGTTGTATCGGGGGGTATGAACCGTGGAGAAGTGGGAATACAGTAAATATTACACCAATATAAATAAATAATGAGTTCACAACAGTACCTAAAGTGGTGATTTATTTTTCTTATACTAACGGATCTCATGAGTTTTCTGTTGAGTTTTGTGTTGTGAAGTTTTCAAGTTTTGGGTAAAGATTTGATGGACTATGGAATAAGGAGTGGAAAGAGCCTAAGCTTGGGGATGCCCAAGGCATCCCAAGCCATATTCAAGGATACCAAAGAGCCTAAGCTTGGGTATGCCCCGGAAGGCATCCCCTCTTTCGTCTTCAATCCATCGGTAAATTTACTTGAGGCTATATTTATATTCACCACATGATATGTGTTTTGCTTGGAGCGTCTTGTATGATATGAGTCTTTGCTTTTTAGTTTGCCACAATCATCCTTGCTGCACACATATTTTTAGGGGGACACGCATTTAATCGTGAATTTATTAGAATACTCTATGTGCTTCACTTATATCTTTTGAGCTAGGCAATGTTGCTCTAGTGCTTCACTTATATCTTTTTAGAGCACGGTGGCATTTTATTTTATAGAAATTATTGAACTCTCGTACCTCACTTATATTATTTTGAGAGTCTTTAAACAGCATGGTAATTGGTTTAGGTTATGAATTTAGTCCTAATATAATTGGCATCCAAGAGGGATATAATAAAAACTTTCATATTAAGTGCATTGAATGCTATGAGAAGTTTGATTCCTTGCATATAGTTTTGAGATATGAAGATGGTAATATGAGAGTCATGCTAGTGAGTAGTTGTGAATTGGAAGAAATACTTGTGTTAAAGTTTGTTATTCCCGTAGCATGCACGTATGGTGAACCGTTATGTAACGAAGTCGGAGCATGATTTGTTTAATGATTGTCAACCTTTGTGTGAGGGTCGGGAGCGCGCGATGGTTAACTCCTACCAACCTCTCCCCTAGGAGCATGCGTCTAATACTTTGCTTAGATAACTAATAGACTTTTGCAATAAGTATGTGAGTTCTTTATGACTAATGTTGAGTCCATGGATTATACGCACTCTCACCCTTCCACCTTTGCTAGCCTCTCTAGTACCGCGCAACTTTCGCCGGTGCATTAAACCCACCTTCCTCAAAACAGCCACCATATACTTTCCTCAAAATAGCCACCATACCTATCTATTATGGCATTTCCATAGCCATTCCGAGATATATTGCCATGCAACTTCCACCGTTCCGTTTTTCATGACACGCACCATCACTTTCATATTGCATATAGAGTCATATTTTGTTCTAGGTATCGAGTTGTAATTTTTGAGTTGTAAGTAAATAAAAGTGTGATGATTTTCATTATTAGAGCATTTGTCCCGTGAGAGAAAAGGATGATGGAAGCTATGAATCTCTCACATGTTGGGATGAGTCTCCGGACTTTACAAATAATAAAAGAGGCCAGCGAAGCCCAAATAAAAAAAAGAGGCCAAAGATGCCCACCAAAATAAAGAAAAAAGAAAAAAATAATGAGAGAAAGAGAGAAGGGACAATTCTACTATCTTTTTCCACACTTGTGCTTCAAAGTAGCACCATGATCTTCATGATAGAGAGTCTCCTATTTTGTCACTTTCATATAACTAGTGGAATTTTTCATCATATGCACAACCACTTAGTTTTCTTTTTGAGCTTTCATACACTTATAGCTCTAGTGCATCCGTTGCATGGCAATCCCTACTCAATCACATTGATATCTATTGATGGGCATCTCCATAGCCCGTTGATACGCCTAGTTGATGTGAGACTATCTTCTCCTTTTTCCTCACAACCTCCACCATATTCTATTCCACCTATAGTGCTATATCCATGGCTCACGCTCATGTATTGCGTGAGAGTTGAAAAGGTTTGAGAACATAAAAGGTGTGAAACAATTTCCTGACTTGTCATCGGGGTTGTGAATGATTTAGATACTTTGTGTGGGGAATATGGAGCATAGCCAGACCATATGATTTTGTAGGGATAACTTTCTAAGGCCATGTTATTTCGAAAGGACACAATTGCCTTGTTGGTATGCTTGAAGTATTACTGTTTTTATGTCAATATTAGACTTTTGTTTTGAATCTTATGGATCTGAATATTCATGCCACAATAAAGAATATTACATGGATAAATATGTTAGGTAGCATTCCACATCAAAAATTCTGTTTTTATCATTTACCTACTCAAGGACGAGCAGGAATTAAGCTTGGGGATGCTTGATACGTCTCCAACGTATCTATAATTTTTGATTGTTCCATGCTATTATATTATCTGTTTTGGATGTTTTATATGCATTAATATGCTATTTTATATTATTTTTGGGACTAACCTATTAATCTAGAGCCTAGTGCCAGTTTCTATTTTCCCCTTGTTTTTGAGTATTGCAGATAAGGAATATTAAACGGAGTCCAAACGGAATAAAATCTTTGGAATGATTTTTCTTGGACCAGAAGAAACCCAACAGACTTGGAAATGAAGGCAGGAGACCTGCCGTGGCGTCACAAGCCTCCAGGGCGCGCCCTAGGGGGGGGGGGGGCGCCCCCTGGCTTGTGGCCCCACGGCAGCCCTCCTAACCCTATTCTTCGGCCTATAAATTCCCAAATATTCCCTGGATACCAAAAAGAGCCACGAAAATACTTTTCCGCTGCCGGAAGCCTCTGTTCCCGTGAGATCCAATCTTGGAGCCTTTTCCGGTAATCTGCCGGAGGGGGAATCGATCACGGAGGGCATCTACATCAACTCCATTGCCCCTCCGAAGATGCGTGAGTAGTTCACCATAGACCTTCGGGTCCATAGCTAGTAGCTAGATGGCTTCTTCTCTCTCTTTGTTCTTCAATACCATGTTCTTCATGATCTTCATGGAGATCTATCCGATGTAATACTCTTTTGCGGTGTGTTTGTCGAAATCCGATGAATTGTGGGTTTATGATCAGCTTATCTATGAATATTATTTGAATCTTCTCTGAATTCTTATATGCATGATTTCATATCTTTGCAAGTCTCTTCGAGTTATTGGTTTGGTTTGGCCAACTAGATTGGTAATTCTTGCAATGGGAGAAGTGCTTAGTTTTGGGTTCAATCTTGCGGTGTCCTAACCCAGTGACAAAGTAGGGGTAGCGAGGCACGTATTTGTATTGTTTCCATCGAGGATAAAAAGATGGGGTTTTCATCATATTGCTTGAGTTTATCCCTCTACATCATGTCATCTTACCTAATGCGTTACTCTGTTCTTCATGAACTTAATACTCTAGATGCAGGCAGGAGTCGGTCGATGTGTGGAGTAATAGTAGTAGATGCAGAATCGTTTTGGTCTACTTGACACGGACGTGATGCCTATATGCATAATCATTGCCTTGGATATCTTCATAATTATTCGCTTTTCTATCAATTGCTCGACAGTAATTTGTTCACCCACCGTATTATTTTCCTTCATGAGAGAAGCCTCTAGTGAAACCTATGGCCCCCGGGTCTATTTTCCATATTATATTTTCAGATCTATAAACCATAAATACCAAAAATACTTAGCTGCAATCTTTTTACCTTTGTTTTATGTTTTGTTTTAGCAATCCTATCTATCTATCTCTATCAGATCTCATCCTTGCAAATAACCGTGAAGGGATTGACAACCCCTTTATAGCGTTGGGTGCAAGTGTTTGATTATTTGTGTAGGTACATCTATTGGGGACTTGCTTGTATCTCCTACTGGATTGATACCTTGGTTCTCAATAACTGAGGGAAATACTTATCTACTTTGCAGCATCACCCTTTCCTCTTCAAGGGAAAACCAACGCATGCTCAAGAAGTAGCATCGACAAGTTCACCAAATGGATCGAAGCAAAACCAGTAAGATCAGCTAAGTCCGGACCGGTAGTCGACTTTATATCTGGCGTGGTACACCATTACGGTGTCCCGTACAGCATAATAATGAACAATGGATCCAATTTCACCACCCAGGAGGTGAAGGACTGGTGCGCAAACATGGGCATCTAGCTCGATTACGCCTCGGTGTATCACCCGCAGACCAATGGACAAGTCGAACGGGCTAACGGCCTAATAATGAGTGGCATCAAACCATGTCTGGTCCGATATCTTCATGAATCTGACTGCAATTGGGTGGAGGAGCTTGACTCCGTTCTGTGGGGTCTGCGCACCACCCCGAATCGATCAACGGGATACACACCGTTTTTTATGGTCTACGGGGCAGAAGCAGTCCTTCCCTGCGATGTCATTCACGACGCACCTAGGGTGCGCATGTATGAAGAAAAGGAGGCCGAGTTAGATCGGCAGGACGACTTAGACGCCTTGGATGGAGAGCGCGATATAGCTCGGGCCTGCTCCACTTTCTATCAACAGCAGGCTCGGCGCTACCAAAGCAGGGAGGTTAGAGCGAAGGCATATAATGTGGGCGAACTCGTCTTACGACTCCCAGAGAAGCAGAAGCATAAACTCAATCCAAAGTGGGAGTGCCCTTTCATAATTGACGAAGTACTTACAGGAGGGGCTTATCGCCTCCGCAACCTGCCGGACAATCGCCTCGAACCAAACCCATGGAACGCAGCTCGTCTTCGGCGCTTTTACGGTTAGACCGGTGTCGTCATGTTTCTTACCTTTCTTTTTCTTTTTCTTTTTTTCTTTCGTATTCTTGCCCTTCCCTTTTAGCTTTACAGGATTAGATATCATTTCCCAGCATGTGTTCGGCTACACCGAGCTTGCGTTAAGTTTTTGGGCATACATCTTCAAATGTCCTATCCGAAAAAACACCTGGGGACTTCTTCTCGAAGCCAATTATTATATATTCTGTGCACCGATTCTCATGTATTGTGCATGCACACTTCCCTTATCATTTTTAAGCCATTATATGCATCAATTGGACCTAAGATTTTGGCCAAGATGGGTTGCCTCGCTCCTGTGCTTACCCTCTACGTCCCCGATTGTTCGGCTAGAGGGTAAAGGGAGCACCTCTGCGATTGTTACGACCGGATCATCCGGATACGTGCCTCAGATGGGTGAAGCCGAAAGCTAGCTATCTTAAGAAGAAAATTGGTCAGCTACGACGGAAGTAAAAAACTTGTAGTGGTTGTCACCAGTAGCTGGGATTATGTTCCAAAGAAGCCATTATCCGCATACTAGTAGTATACGGCCATGATATCTATGATCTATGTAGCAACCTCAAGGAAGGTACCGATAGAGGAACTATTTTCTTCGGATGATGTTTCTTACGTTAAGCAATAATATAACAGATATCCCTATACACGTTCTATCTGTTCGCACCGAATGGCCGGATTGCCTGGTTCCCCGAAATAATTTCCTTTTATCGGAGGACATTCGATACGGAACACTCCCCGGCTCTTAGCGAGGGAGGTCAAAGCCGATGGCCGGTTAAGATAACCTTTACAGCATAGACGGAGCAGTTTTTGATTTAAATTACATAGTTACATAGAATCAAACACCTGGCTGCTGGACAAGATTATATATTAAGGTATCCAGGGTGCAATCTTCTTGCAGAAGACGAGCGACGGGCATCACTTGGTCATAAACCAAATGAAGTGGCACTTCTTACCCATCCGCCCTACCGGCCCAACCCGAGCCATATGCTCTGGGTTAAGTATGGTAAAGCGGGTCTTCACCATTGCCCACGCCTCTTGCGCTCCCTCTTGACAAGCCGATGTCTTCCATAACTCAAAACGACATCGGGCTCCTTTAAACCGATCAGCCAGTTCGGACATCCCTTCTGGAGGCGTCTCGGCAGGTTAGAGCACTTTGATCATGCTCCTCATGGCTCTCCGAGCCCGCTCATGTATGATGGACAGTTCCTTCAGTAGGTTCCCTTGGAATGATCCGATTTCTTCCTCGGGCCGCCCGGTCAGGAGACCTAGACACGAGACGAAGCATGTCCCTTACACTTGATATAATAAAGGTACTTTTTGGAATTACGAAGATATAAGTGCACTTACAAAACATGCCCCTCTGTAATCTCTGGTTCTCTTCTTGGGCTTGAGCCAATTGGGTTTTCAAACTCTCAAGTTCTTTGGCTTGCCACTGGTTTTCTGCCTTAAGCTAGTTCTTTTCCTCAAGACTTCGGTTCAACACACGGCGGCCAGCCTCATGCTGAGATTCGGCATACCTCTGAGATTCTTGGGCTGTATCCAAATCTTTCTGGAACTGCCCTATGGACTCAGCTGCTATAAAGTACTCTCTCATCAGTACGGGAATGTCAAATAATTCGGCAAATTGACATACTCACCGTGCGCCTCTCGGGTGAAATTCTTCACTTGCTCAAGCTCGGCCTTCACGGTTTGTACCTGTGTTCGGCTCACCTCGAGTTCCTTGGCCAACTTCTCATTTTGCTGCCTTGAAACCTACATTATAAATAAAACTATATCCAGATCCTTAACTCGGCCGTTCCGACTAAATCAAGGCTCGGGGGCTACTGTATTATTATTTGTGTTTGGTTGTTAAAACCGATTACTCACCTCCAGGCTGGCCGATATCAGTTTGGCGGCTCCCTCAAGCCCAGCTCGGGCAGCTCCGATGTATGCGTCCACCAAACTTAGGGCATTAAACTCTTGTTTCGGAAAACGCTTGGTGGCGCAGGGCTTCCTTCCGCCGCCGGTGATTCATCGCACTCTCTACCTCAGAGTTAGTGACCAAGACGTCCCCGGAATCTTAAGGGGGCTGATCCATCACAGGGGCCTTCGCGTCAAGTTCAGCCTGAGCAGAAGACCTTGATTCATGATGGTTGCCTGGAGCCTCGGCGACGTTCCCGGAAGAAGGTGGTTGTACTCGTCTCCTGAGTATTTCGACACGAGATTTTGTGAGTACTTATTGCAATCATGACAATGGCCGAACTAAACGGTTAAATAAAGTACCTCTTGGTTGAGTGCACGGTCGAGGTGGTCCCTGCGGTTGGCTCACGAGGAGGATTCCTGCTGTTGCTCGGTACGGGCCCTGCTGCCGTAGACGACGTTCGACGCATGGACCGGCGACCCTTAGGAGTAGAGATCGGCACACTCGGGTTGGCAGGGGTCGCTCGCCCTTTACGGGAAGAGACTTTCTTTTTACCACTGGTGGAAGAAGAAAGTGGTCCGGGGTGATCGGCTAGAAGAGCCACCTTGGAGCCGTCAAGGCTCTCCTGGTAAAAGACCCCGTCCTCGTATTCGATTGATAGCTCCGGATCGTCATGGAATCCAGGATCGTCATTGTGAGAATAACTCTCTGGTTGAGGCGCCGGACAGCTGACTATCTTGACCCAGCGCCTCCAACTCTGTTTGGACAGATTGAAATTTTCGATCAGAAGGATTATACATAAATATCCGAACTCATAAAACAAAGCCAAAGGCTTACCCATTCGATGAGGTTATGACTCAAATAGCCATCCTTGGCTTACAGTCGAGCAAAATCTTCTTTTTCTCTTTTGAAAAGATCGGCCAGTATGGCCGCCATTGCCGCCTGATTGGCAGGACCCTGCCGTTGGGAACGGGTGGTGTCATTTGTTCTGTTGTAACGCCACAGGGGGTGTGTCCTTTGCTGAAGGGGTTGAACGCATCGAGCAATGACGGATGCCATCACGTCGATGATGGTTAACTTACTGTGAACTAGTAGCCTCACTTGGGTGGCTAGGCGTTTTACTTCGGCACTTTCCTCTTGGGATGGACTCTTCGGTCGCCAGTTGAACCTTTTCTTCAAAGGGGCGTCGGAGTATTCGGGCAGACCCCTCCGAGCTAGGTCGAACAGGGGAACGTCCTCAATATAGAACCATTCCGAGGTCTATTCTTCGGACTCTTTCTTCGGAGTCCCCATGGGATACCCCGTCCCGGCTATACGCCATACTTCGGCTCCACCCACTTCCCGAATTGTCCCACCCTGAGTACGGGGGACAAGGCAGAAGTACTTCCTCCATAAACCAAAATGGGCCTCGCAGCCCAAGAACATCTCGTAGAGGGCAACAAAGCCCGAAATGTGCAGGATGGATCCAGGGGTGAGATGATGGAGTTGGATCCCGTAAAATTCCAATAGTCCCCTCAAGAAGGGATGAATGGGGAATCCTAGGCCCCATAAGAGGAAGGACACGAAACATACCCGCTCTCCCTTGCGTGGAACAGGAAAATTCTCTGCGAAGGCCTCGCCGTTCGAAGAAGTCAATCCGGCATGGGTAAACACCAGATCTGAGGCGGAAAGATAACCCTGGGTCTCAAGGTTGCGCAGCTGGAGGAGAGATACTGAACAACTTGCCCAATCTCCGGGAAGGGGGCCGTGAGGACGCGAGGAATAGCCAGGGATGCTCGCCATATTTTCAAGTTCTCTTGCTTGGGACCTTTTGATGGTGAGGAAGAAGAAGGGGTTGCCTAAGCCACAATTCAGCCTGCTTAAATGGGCGGTTCCTCCCCTTCGCTTGCAGGAAGGGCAGTCCTGTAAAAGGCTGCTGGGCCGCCCATCTCCCATTGGCGCACAAGGATCGAGGGGCGTCGTTAATTCTGGACGACAAAGTTAATGCTGTGGGCCCCACGATGTCTCGACGATCGAGAGCTCACTAATGACCGGATTATTGTTTACCGAACAAAGAGGAGGAGAAGAACTCGCCTTGCAAGCCGAAGACTTTGGGAGCGCAGGACCGTCTGGACTACATACCTCGGCATTGGAGGCTAGTTCGGGGGCTACTGAGGGAGTCCGGGATTAAGGGGTCCTCGGACTACCGGCCTATTCCTTATGGGCCGGACTCGTGGGCCACTCATTGGAGGATCGGACTAACCGAATACCCCGCGACCGGGGGGGGGGGGGGGGAAACCTCAGGAGCCGTGGCGTGCCCTTCAAGCATAAGATGATAGAATATGCATGTTTATTCCTTCGATGAGCAACCGACTATGTGTAACCCTAGGGACCCCTGGTATCTATATAAGCCAGAGGGTTTAGTTCGTAGAGCCAGGTGAACTCATCTAGGGTTTAGCTATTTGATCTCGAGGTAGATCGACTCTGTAATCTTCATACACATCAATACAACCAAGCAGGACGTAGGGTTTTACCTCCATAGGAGGGCCTGAACCTGGGTAAACATCGTCTCCTTCGTCCCCTGTTACCCATCGATTCTAGATCCACAGCTCGGGACCCCCTACCCGAGATTTGCAGGTTTTGACACCGACAATAACCTCGACCATGAAACCCATGATCTCCTTGGAAATTCCGTTGGAAAATCTCAACTTCGAGATAGCCCGAAGTGTCCTCGAAATCCCGCGCACAAGACGCTCAAGAATGGTAAAACAAATCCAGCAAGGCCGCCTGACGTGTCGACGAACCCGATAGGAGCCGCGTATCTCGTTCTCAGGATACGACGGATGAGCTATGGTTACCACTCCAATCACCGAGTTGCCCAGGGTAGCGTTAATAAGCTGCTCTGGGTTGGACCAACACTCATGCGGAGCACTGGCCCGGGGGTTGATTAATTATCCACGGGGTCCGGAAAGTCCCTATGCAATTTTATTAGTTATTAGGCAAATGTAGTACCAATGTTGGGTCTTGCCAGGCGAGTTTTATCTCAAAACGAAAGTCAAGGGGGTCCCCATAACAACCCCGAGCATGTTAGGAGCGCTCAATATGGAACATAACACCGGTACACAAGTAACTAGGACGGCAAAAGTGGAACAAAACACCGAGCAAAAGGCCAAGCCTTCCACCTTTTACCAAGTATATATGTGGATTAAATTAAGTAGCAATAATATTGTGATATATCAAAAAATATCCATGTTGCACATGGAAGAACTTGCACCTGCAACTAGCAACGCTATAAGAAGGACTAAGCAAGCGGTAACATAGCCAAACAATGGTTTTCTGGGATGCGGAGGGGTTAGAGGCTTATCATGGCATTTGGGAGGCTTGACAAACAAGTGGTAGGTAGCGAGACAAGCGATAGAAACGAGACATCCAGCATGGCAATGATAGTAATAGTATCCATGGAAATGGTCATCTTGCCTGAGATCCCGCTCGGAAGAAGATCGAGTCCATGAAGAAGACGAGACAACGTAATCGAACGAATCCTCACACTCCGAACACTTTCGGAACTCTATCGAGAAGAAGCAATCTAAAAACAAACAATCAACACATGATAAACACCACAACATATTCATGATATGATGAACAAAAAGGATGATGCATGTTATGCATGACATGGCAAAGCACAACAATCAACTCCTACACATTAAGTGAAGCTCAATATGCAACGAGTTGCATATTGACGGAACTCCACATTCGAATTACTTAGTTTACTCTCGTTAGGTACACGACAATATTAAAGGTTATTAAACATGGCAAGAGGTGAAGCATAATGAAACTACACTATCTAGGCATCTTAAATGAGGTCGGAAACAACTTATAGTATTTCCGAAGCGACCCCATATGCAAATTATAAGTTTGGTCTAGATCTGAACTAACCATGTTTATATTTATTAAACAGCAAAATAAAGTGCTCCACGAGATTCTACACGTCATTCTAGTCGATTCACATATATGGATCACACGAAACGGAGCTACGGTCTAGAAGTTACGACACACACAAGATGAACATGTCATGAATGCAAAATGCATGAAAAAGACAACCACAAGCACTTCAAAACATGGATGCAACATGATAATATGATACTACATGCAATTCTAGGCAAGATTCATATATGGCATGCCCAAAACGGAGCTACGGTTCAACCACAATCACCAATACAAGTTTTAGTTCAAATCTGTCCAAAACAGCAAGATAGCATATTGCACACATGAAAACAACTAGCTACAAGACTCTTAAATACACAAGCTAAGCATGGGGCGGTAGCAAATAACACACACTTCATTTCATCTTCACATATCATACTCAAAAGAGTTATGGATCACATCGTAGGAAGCTCACAACATGGCAATAAAATATAGCAGATTAGGACTTAGTGAAAATCACAGTTCTTAACAGAGCAGTTTCTCACGAAGGCATATTGGCAGCAATAAAACTATATGCTACAAGGCATATCATGGCATGCAAAATTACAGCATGGTAGAGGACATGATGCACTACAATTCATCCCATTATGGCAACATCAAATTATGCACAGATTCATGGCAAACATCAACACAACATGGCATTATGAAATAACCAGATTCTCAGACTTAGTGAAAATTAGAGTAGACAAGAGCAGCAGTTTTTAACAGATTGGCATGTTGGACATCAGAATTAATTATGATGCAAAACCTATTCATGCAAACTATTGGCACAACATGATAGAGCATAACATGCTTTACAATACATCCCATTGTGGCAACACCAAAAGAGCTATAGATCAATAGCAAACCACATGGCAAGACAGCAACAAAATAACACAGATTTCAGAGATAGAAATAGTTTGACCCCTCAAAACAGCAATATTTTTATGGCAAGTTGGCAACAAGAAAATAACACCTAAACATGCATTTCTATAGCAACCAAAAATACCAGGGCCTAACACACATGTCCAAGGGCATATCTCATGTTCAAAATTATTTCATACCATGCATGGATTAATTCACACAAATTAAACAAAAGGGCATCATAGCAAAATAATAATGCACACAAAATGCTCAAATGACAAAACTAATTGCACAGGTAAATTCTATCGATTTTTCTACCCCAAAATCATATATAATATGTGGGTTTTTGTTAAAGGAACAATGACACAACAATTATGCGAGATTAGGACATAAACCGTTTTAGCAAGTTATGTACGCAAATGAAATGCAAACAGCAAATTAAACTTTTTTAGCATGCATGAAAAAGCGATAAATTTAATCTACACATTTTACATATAGGACATGTTCAATTCCGATGCACGGTTAATTATTTATGAGCAATGCAAAATAATGACATTTATGCAAACCCTAAGAAAACAGCATGTTAAACATTTTATCATGCATGAAAGTTGCAAATTGTGAATCTACATGAAATTCTACACATTTTTTCATATATAAGGTATTTACATCTGATGCATGGTTGACAAGTTATTAAATGCATGAACATCAAGGGTTTTTAACAAATCTGAAATTCCCTGGCTAGTTGATAAATTCGCAGACAGGGAAAAAATAGTCTACAGGCCGAATCCGTGCATTGGGCCGAAATAGAGCGAGCGTCATATAGCAATACAACGCGCTGGGCGATGGATAGATGGGGCTGGGGCGCTCACCCATGGGCCTTGGGCCCGGTTGGTGAAGGTGCGAAGCAGGCCGGCTGGAGGAGGGGCGACGGTTGGGCCTTGGGGGCCGGCGGTTGGGCCACGCGCCACGGCAGGCGGCGCAGCAGGGTCTGCGAGCGGGCGGACGCTGGGCGTCGTGGTCCTCCCGTGCACCTCACGGGCAGGAGGCCATGGCGGCGACATGAGAGCTCCGACGAGGAACAGCGGATCGGCGAGGCGGGGACGCGTGGACGACCAGATCTAGGCGGCAGGGTAGCGGATCCGGCCGGCCGGCGTCGGTTCCCGGCAAAGGCAACGGTGGGCGAGCTCCAGGGCGGCGGCCATGGAGTTCCTGCGGGGCGGCCATGGCAGAATTAGGGAGAGAGACGGGTGTCGGTGTCAAAACCGGCGGATCTCGGGTAGGGTGTCCCGAGCTGTGGATCTAGAATCGATGGGTAACAGGGGACGAAGGAGACGATGTTTACCCAGGTTCAGGCCCTACTATGGAGGTAAAACCCTATGTCCTGCTTGGTTGTATTGATGTGTATGAAGATTACAGAGTCGATCTACCTCGACATCAAATAGCTAAACCCTAGATGAGTTCACCTGGCTCTACGAACTAAACCCTCTGGCTTATATAGATACTAGGGGTCCCTAGGGTTACACATAGTCGGTTGCTTATCGAAGGAATAAACATGCCTATTCTATCATCCTAAGCTTGAAGGGCACGCCACGGCTCCTGAGGTTTCCCCCCCCCCCCGGTCGCGGGGTATTCGGTCAGTCCGATCCTCCAACGAGTGGCCCATGAGTCCGGCCCATAAGGAATAGGCCGGTAGTCCGAGGACCCCTTAATCCCGGACTCCCTCAGTAGCCCCCAAACTAGCCTCCAATGCCGAGGTATGTAGTCCGGACGGTCCTGCGCTCCCAAAGTCTTCGGCTTGCAAGGCGAGTTCTTCTCCTCCTCTCTGTTCGGTAAACAATAATCCGGTCATTAGTGAGCACTCGATCGTCGAGACGTTGCGGGGCCCACAACATTAACTTCGCCGTCCAGAATTAATGACGCCCCTCGATCTGTGCGCCAATGGGAGATGGGCGGCCCAGCAGCCTTTTATAGGACTACCCTTCCTGTAAGCGAAGGGGAGGAACCGCCCATTTAAGCAGGCTGAATCATGGCTTAGGCAACCCCTTCTTCTTCCTCACCATCGAAAGGTCCCAAGCAAGAGAACTTGAAAATATGGCGAGCATCCCTGGCTCTTCATCGCATCCTCACAGCCCCCTTCCCGGAGATTGGGCAAGTTGTTCAGTATCTCTCCTCCAGCTGCGCAACCTTGAGACCCAGGGTTATCTTCCCTCCTCGGATATGGCGTTTACCCATGCCAGATTGACTTCTTCGAACGGCGAGGCATTCGCAGAGAATTTCCCTGTTCCACGCAAGGGAGAGCGGGTATGTTTCGTGTCCTTCCTCTTACGGGGCCTATGATTCCCCATTCATCCCTTCTTGAGGGGACTATTGGAATTTTACGGGATCCAACTCCATCATCTCACCCCTGGATCCATCCTGCACATTTCGGGCTTTGTTGCCCTCTGCGAGATGTTCTTGGGCTGCGATGCCCATTTTGGTTTATGGAGGAAGTACTTCTGCCTTGTCTCCCGTACTCGGGGTGGGACAATTCGGGAAGTGGGTGGAGCCGAAGTATGGCGTATAGCTAGGACGGGGTGTCCCATGGGGACTCCGATGAAAGAGTCCGAAAAATGGACCTCGGAATGGTTCTATATTGAGGACGTTCCCCTGTTCGACCCAGCTCAGAGGGGTCTGCCCGAATACTCCGACGCTCCTTTGAAGAAAAGGTTCAACTAGTGACCGAAGAGTCCATCCCAAGAGGAAAGTGCCGAAGTAAAACGCCTAGCCACCCAAGTGAGGCTACTAGTTCACAGTAAGTTAACCATCATCGACTTGATGGCAACCGTCATTGCTCGATGCGTTTAACCCCATCAGCAAAGGACACACCCCCTGTGGCGTTACAACGAAACAAATGACACCACCCGTTCCCAACGGCAGGGTCCTGCCAATCAGGTGGTAATGGCGGCCATACTGGCCGATCTTTTCAAAGGAGAATAAGATTTTGCTCGACTGTCAGCCAAGGATGGCTATTCGAGTCATAACCCCATCGAACGGGTAAACCTTTGGCTTTGTTTTATGAGTTCGGATATTTATGTATAATCCTTCTGATCGAAACTTTCAATCTGTCCGAACAGAGTTGGAGGCGTTGGGTCGAGATAGTGAACTGTCCGATGCCTCAACCAGAGAGTTATTCTCACGACGACGATCCTGGATTCCATGACGATCCAGAGCTATCAATCGAATACGAGGACGGGGTCTTTTACCAGGAGAGCCTTGACGGCTCCAAGGTGGCTCTTCTAGCCAATCACCCCGGACCACTTTCTTCTTCCACCACTAGTAAAAAGAAAGTCTCTTCCCGTAAAGGGCGAGCGACCCCTGCCAACCCGAGTGTGCCGATCTCTACTCCCAAGGGTCGCCGGTCCACGCGTCGAACATCGTCTACAGCAGCAGGGCCCGTACCGAGCAACAGCAGGAATCCTCCTCGTGAGCCAACCGCGGGGACCACCCCGACCGTGCACTCAACCAAGAGGTACTTTATTTAACCGTTTAGTTCGGCCATTGTCATGATTGCAATAAGTACTCACAAAATCCCGTGTCGAAATACTCAGGAGACGAGTATAGCCACCTTCTTCCGGGAACGTCGTCGAGGTGCCAGGCAATCATCATGAATCATGGTCTTATACTCAGGCTGAACTTGACGCGGAGGCCCCTGTGACGGATCAGCCCCCTGAAGATTCCGGGGACGTCTCGGTCACTAACTCCGAGGTAGAGAGTGCGATGAATCACCAGCGGCGGAAGGAAGCCCTGCGCCACCAAGCGTTTTCCGAACAAGAGTTTAATGCCCTAAGTTTGGTGGACGCATACATCGGAGCTGCCCGAGCTGGGCTTGAGGGAGCCGCCAAACTGATATCGTCCAGCCTGGAGGTGAGTAAACGGTTTTAACAACCAAACACAAATAATAATCCAGTAGCCCCCGAGCCTTGATTTGGTCGGAACGGCCGAGTTAAGGATCTAAATATTGTTTTATTTATAATGTAGGTTTCAAGGCAGCAAAATGAGAAGTTGGCCAAGGAACTCGAGGTGAGCCGAACACAGGTACAAACCGTGAAGGCCGAGCTTGAGCAAGTGAAGAATTTCACCCGAGATGCGCACGGTGAGTATGTCAATTTGCCGAATTATTTGACATTCCCGTACTGATGAGAGAGTACTTTATAGCAGCTGAGTCCATAGGGCAGTTCCAGAAAGATTTGGATACAGCCCGAGAACCGAAGTCTTGAGGAAAAGAACTAGCTTAAGGCGGAAAACCAGCGGCAAGCCGAAGAATTTGAGAGTTTGAAAACTCAATTGGCTCAAGCCTAAGAAGAGAACCAGAGTTTACAGATGGGCATGTTTTGTAAGTGCACTTATATCTTCGTAATTCCGAAAAGTACCTTTATTATATCAAGTGTAAGGGACATGCTTCGTCTCGTGTCTAGGTCTCATGACCGGGCGCCCGAGGAAGAAATCGGATCATTCCGAAGGAACCTACTGAAGGAACTATCCGTCGTACATGAGCGGGCTCGGAGAGCCATGAGGAGCATGATCAAAGCGCTCTAGCCTGCCGAGACGCCTCCAGAAGGGATGTCTGAACTGGCTGATCGGTTTAAAGGACCCCGATGTCGTTTTGAGTTGTGGAAGACATCGGCTTGTCGAGAGGGAGCACGGGAGGCATGGGCAATGGTCAAGACCCACTTTACCAAACTTAACCCAGAGCATATGGCTCGGGTTGGGCCGGTAGGGAGGGATGGGCAAGAAGTGCCACTTCATTTGGTTTACGACCAAGTGATGCCCGCCACTCGTCTTTTGCAAGAAGATTGCACCTTGGATACCTTAATAGATAATCTTGACCAGCAGCCAGGTGTTTGATTCTTTGTAACTATGTACTTTAAATCAAAAACTGCTCCGTCTATGCTGTAAACGTTGTCTTAACTGGCCATCGGCTTCGACCTCCCTCGCTAAGAGCTGGGGAGTGTTCCGTATCGAATGTCCTCCGATAAAAGGAACTTATTTCGGGGAACCAGGCAATCCGGCCATTCGGTGCGAACAGACAGAACGTGCATAGGGAGATATGTTATATTACTACTTAACGTAAGAAACATCATCCGAAGAAAATAGTTCCTCTATCGGTACCTTCCTTCAGGTTGCTACGTAGATTGTAGATATCATGGCCGTATACTACTAGTATGCGGATAATGGCTTCTTTGGAAAATAATCCCAGTTAATGGTGATAACCACCACAAGTTTTTTACTTCCATCGTAGCCGACCAATTTTCTTCTTAAGATAGCTAGCTTTCGGCTTCACCCATCTGAGGCACGTATCCGGATGATCCGGTCGTAACAATCGCAGATTTGCTCCCTTTACCCTCTAGCCGAACAATCGGGGACATAGAGGGTAAGCACAGGAGTGAGGCAACCCAGCTTGGCCAAAATCTTAGGTCCAATTGATGCATATAATGGCGTAAAAACGATAAGGGAAGTGTGCATGCACAATACATGTGAATCGGTGCACAGAATATATAATAATCGGCTTCGAGAAGAAGCCCCCAGGTGTTTTTTCGGATAGGACATTTGAAGATGTATGCCCAAAAACTTAACGCAAGCTCAGTGTAGCCGAACACATGCTGGGAAATGATATCTAATCCTGTAAAGCTAAAAGGGAAGGGAAAGAATACGAAAGAAAAAAAGAAAAAGAAAAAGAAAGGTAAGAAGCATGACGACACCGGTGTAACCGTAAAAGCGCCGAAGACGAGCTGCGTTCCATGGGTTTGGTTCGAGGCGATTGTCCGGCGGGTTGCGGAGGCGATAAGCCCCTCCTGTAAGTACTTCGTCAATTATGAAAGGGCCCTCCCACTTGGGATTGATTTTATGCTTCTGCTTCTCTGGGAGTCGTAAGACGAGTTCGCCCACATATATGCCTTCGCTCTAACCTCCCTGCTTTGGTAGCGCCGAGCCTGCTGTTGATAGAAAGTGGAGCGGGCCCGAGCTATATCGCGCTCTCCTTCCAAGGCGTCTAAGTCGTCCTGCCGATCTTTCTTCGTACATGCGCACCCTAGGTGCGTCGTGATTGATATCGCAGGGAAGGACTGCTTCTGCCCCGTAGACCATAAAAAATGGTGTGTATCCCGTTGATCGATTCGGGGTGGTGCGCAGACCCCACAGAATAGAGTCAAGCTCCTCTACCCAATTGCAGTCAGATTTGTGAAGAGATCGGACGAGACGTGGTTTGATGCCACTCATGATTAGGCCGTTGGCCCGTTCGACTTGTCCATTGGTCTGCGGGTGATACACCGAGGCGTAATCGAGCTTGATGCCCATGTTTGCGCACCAGTCCTTCACCTCCTGGGCGGTGAAATTGAATCCATTGTCCGTTATTATGCTGTGCGGGACACCATAACGGTGTACCACGCCGGATATAAAGTTGACTACCGGTCCGGACTTAGCTTATCTTACTGGTTTTGCTTCGATCCATTTGGTGAACTTGTCGACCATGACCAGTAGATATTTATTTTTCTTGGTCCCCCCTTTAACTGGTCCGACCATATCTAGCCCCCAGACCGCAAAAGGCCAGGTGATCGGAATAGTCCGAAGAGTTGTCGGGGCATGTGGCTTTGATTTGCGAATAGTTGACATCCAACACAATGTTGGACAAGTGCTTGGGCGTCTGCTCGAGCGGTGGACCAAAAGAATCCGGCTCGAAAGGCTTTGCTTACTAAGGCCCGTGCTGCGGCGTGGTGGCCGCCCATGCCTGTGTGGACTTCGGCCAAAAGCTGCCTTCCTTCTTCCTCAGATATGCACCGTTGGAGTATCCCGGTAGTGCTTTTCTTATATAACTCACCCTCGTGGACCTTATAGGCCTTGGATCGCCGAATTATGTGTCTCGCCTCCGTCTGGTCGTCGGGGAGTTCTTGGCGGAGAAGGTAGGCAAGGAAGGGCTCGGTCCATGGTGCGATTACTGCCGTGACCTCATGAGCCGAAGGCGTTCCTTCAATTATGGAACCGCCGATGATTTGCTCATCCGGTTCATTTATGGGAGGGACAATCTCTTCCGTACTGATGGCTCCAGCACCCTTATTCTCGTCCTGCCATACCACCGATGGCTTGAAAAGCCGTTCGAGGAAGGTGTTTTCCGGGACGGGGTCACACTTGGCCCCCATACGGGCGAGTATGTCTGCAGCCTGATTGCTGTCTCTAGCGACATGGTGGAATTCTAGCCCCTCAAACCGTGCGGATATTTTAAGAACGACATTTCTGTATGCTGCCATCTTTGGGTTTTTAGCATCGAATTCGCCGTTGATTTGAGAGATGGCGAGATTAGAATCTCCCCGTACTTCAAGCCGTTGTATGCCCATCGATGCTGCCATCCGAAGCCCGTGCAATAGTGCTGCGTATTCGTCCGCATTATTGGAATCGGCGTACATGATCTGCAACACGTACCGAACGTTGTCTCCCGTGGGAGATGTGAGGATAACTCCAGCCCCCATTCCGGCCAGTGTCTTGGATCCGTCGAAGTACATCGTCCAATGGGAGTATGTACTATATTCTCTGGGGAGCTCGGCCTCTGTCCGTTTGTAAAGGAAATCGGCCAACACCTGAGATTTAATAGCTCGTCGTGGCTTATATGCGATTTCGAAAGGAAGGAGTTCGATGACCCATTTGGCTATGCGGCCGGTGGCATCCCTATCATTGATTATATCGTTCAGGGGTACTTCGTATGCCACCATGACCGAACAATTTTGAAAGTAGTGTCTGAGCTTTCGTGATGCCATAAACACTGTATAGGCTATCTTCTGGTAGTGCGGATATCTGGACTTGCATGGCGTTAGCACTTCTGACACATAGTAGACTGGCTTTTGCACCTGGAATTTGTGACCCTCGTCCTCTCGTTCGACGATGAGCACCGCACTAACAACTTGATTGGTGGCCGAGATAAATAGTAACATTGGTTCACCGGCGTCTGGCGCCGTGAGTATGGGGTTGCTGGCCAGCAGTGTTTTAATTTCCTCTAGTGCAGCCGCTGCTTCATCGGTCCACTCGAAGTTTTTGGTCCGTTTCAGCAGCCTGTAGAGCGGTAAAGCCTTTTCACCAAGGCGGGAGATAAAGCGGCTCAAAGCCGCCACGCAGCCCGCCAGCCTTTGGACGTGCTTTTGCTCTATAGGAATCGCAAGTTGAGATAGGGCGCGGATTTTAGCAGGATTTGCTACTATTCCTCTATGGGAAACAATGAATCCGAGTAGTTTACCAGCGGGAACTCTGAAGACACATTTGTCCGGATTGAGCCGTATATCATATTCCCGTAGACTAGCAAAAGTTTGCCTGAGGTCGTCTATCAGCTGGCTGACGTGTTTGGTCTTAATGACCACGTCGTCCACGTATGCCTCGACTGTTTTACCGACTTGTTTTTTGAGACATGTCTGAATCATACGCTGGTATGTAGCACCTGCGTCTTTTAGCCCGAAAGGCATTGTGTTAAAGCAGAATGGCCCGTAGGGGGTGATGAATGCAGTTGCAGCTTGATCAGATTCCTTCATTTTGATCTGATGGTATCTGGAATAAGCGTCGAGGAAGCACAATGAGTCGTGTCCGGCTGTGGCGTCAATAATCTGGTCTATGCGTGGTAAGGGGAAAGGGTCCTTGGGGCAGGCTTTATTAAGGTCTTTGAAATCAACACACAGCCGCCAGGATTTATCTTTCTTCGGTACCATCACCAGGTTTGCCAACCACTCGGGGTGTTTGATTTCTCTTATGAATCCGGCCTCCAGCAATTTTGCTAGTTCTTCGCCCATAGCTTGTCGCTTGGGTTCGGAAAATCGGCGTAGAGCCTGTTTGACGGTCTTGAAGCCTGCGATTATGTTCAGATTGTGTTCTGCTAGCCGTCATGGGATTCCTGGCATATCTGAAGGATGCCAGGCAAAGATATCCCAGTTTTCACGTAAAAATGTTCGCAGTGCTTCGTCCACCATGGGGTCCAGCTGAGCTCCGATGGACGTTGTTTTATTGGGGTCCGTTGGATGTACCTGAAATTTGACGATTTCATCTGCAGGTTTAAAGGACGTGGGTTTGGGCCTCTTGCTAAGGACCACATAATCCTTGTCCACTGTTGACCGGAGTGCGGTCAATTCTTCTGCTGCAAAGGTCTCAGCTAGTGCCTCGAGGGCGAGCGCTGCTGTTCTATTTTCGGCTCGAAGGGCTCTATTTGGGTCACTTGTGATTGTGATCACCCCGTTTGGGCCCACCATTTTGAGCTTCATATACCCGTAATGTGGTATAGCCTGAAATCTTGTGAAAGCGTCACGCCCCAACAGAGCGTGGTAACCACTGTGAAAGGGCACGATATGAAAGAGAAGTTCTTCGTATCTGTAGTTCTCGGGCGTGCCGAATACCACAGCGAGGGTAATGCGTCCGGAACAACGTGCCTCTTTCCCAGGGATGATCCCACTAAAGGTTGTGTTGCTATGTTCGATGCGGGATTGGTCGAACTGCATTTTTTCCAAGGTATCCTCGTAAATGAGGTTTAAACCACTGCCGCCGTCCATTAGCACCTTTTGTAACCTGAAACCATCGACGAAGGGGTTGAGGACCAGTGCGGTAGGTGTTCGGCCGGGGCGGGTGATTGGTTGATCAGCTTCTCCGAAGGTAATCGGTGTGAATGTCCATGAATTCGTTGCTGCCACCTGATAGATTTGTTCGAGTTCTCGAAGAGCTCTCTTGCTCTTATTCCTGGAGGAAAACGTTTCGTAGATCGTCAGGATCTCGGCGTTGCATTCTGGTGGTGCTGTTGAACGTCTGCCTGGAGGTAGGGCCTCGAGGATGGCCTCCCCGCTTTTTGCGACCTGCCTGACGACCCAGCAAGCTCTAAGGCTGTGAGTCGGGTTTGTGTTCAGTAATACACAGTGTATAGGGCATGGCTTGTCTAATAGTACGTCAAGGACAGTTCTGACTCCCGCAGGGGGGCTATTCTTTTTCTCGGAGGGTTCGTGTTCGGCCGGCCGTTTCGGAGGTATTCGCTTTTTCCGAGCTCCTCTAGGGTGTTCGGCAGGGACCGGCTCCGAAGACAAACGTTCGGCTTGCGAGGTGCTTTCCATGGCGCAATATTTTTGTACCAGGTCCGATAGCTCGGTGAAGTCATGAATGTGACGACGGGCTAGGGCATTGAGGATTCCTTCATTGTGGCAATTTGTGCCTGAAGGTTGCTATTATCTCCTGGCCACTAGAGTCTGGTACTCTGTCTTTAATAAGGAGGAGTCTAGCCCTAAAATGATGGACAGATTCCCCTGGCTGTTGTTTAACTTCCCATAAGCCCGATAACTTGGGCTCTCCTGCGCCGCTTGAGGAGTGCTCGACTTGGGTGGTGGGCGGGGAAAATTTTAGTTTCTCGCCAAGATGTGAGTCCGGGATCACGGCGTTTGCTTCCCATGTCATCGCGTTATCCGGCGTGGCGGGTTCGGAGTCCATATTATCAATAGGACCCCTCTGCACGGGTTCTAGGTCGCACGCTAGATCGGCGGCCGATCCCGAACTATTTCCGGTGTGGGTTCCGGATTCCGGCTTGTAGGAGAGATCCTGACGGTCGGAAACCGGGATGTAAACTGTTTTTAATTCTGGTAGTTGAGAGGACAAGCCTCCGGCCGGACACTCGACGGTGGCGACTAAGTGAGTGATCGGTGGGGTATGAATCTCCCTATCATCGGGTTTAAACCCGATCCGGTCGTAGACCGAGGTTTGGCCGTCGGTCACGCCCATGGTTTGAATCTGACCAAGCAACTCGTTTAATAACGAGATGTCGACGGGGTCCACGTCGCTGGAGCACATGGGGTCGATCCGCTGCGCCGTTGTCCCAGGGTCGCTCGACGACGTGCCCGGGTTGTATTTGGCCGCGGCAGATCCGGGCATGTCAGCTGGGTTGGGCGTTATGGCCGACCCAGGGATAGAGGCCACCTCAGCGGTGGGACCTGCTGCCTCAGGCGTTAAGGCGTTGGGGCCTGCGGACTCCTCCATGAGAGCTAAGAGCTTCGTTAAAACGAGATCTCCCCAGGAGTCGGCGACGAACTCAAGGTTCCCGAATCTGACTTCCTGGTCGGGGATGAAACTTCCGACCTGGCCAAGATGGCCGGCCGGATCGGCATGCGACACGATGCTGCCGAACGCTAAAATCTGACCAGGAACGAAAACGTCCTTGTTGCAGACTTCATTGCTGATGATAAGGCGAGCCATCAATTCCTCTAGCGATCGCGCAGCAGAACTCTCAATGAAAGCACCAATGTCGGTGTCAAAACCGGCGGATCTCGGGTAGGGGGTCCCGAGCTGTCGATATAGAATCGATGGGTAACAAGGGACGAAGGAGACGATGTTTACCCAGGTTCAGGCCCTCCTATGGAGGTAAAACCCTACGTCCTGCTTGGTTGTATTGATGTGTATGAAGATTACAGAGTCGATCTACCTCGAGATCAAATAGCTAAACCCTAGATGAGTTCACCTGGCTCTACGAACTAAACCCTCTGGCTTATATAGATACCAGGGGTCCCTAGGGTTACACATAGTCGGTTGCTTATCGAAGGAATAAACATGCCTATTCTATCATCTTAAGCTTGAAGGGCACGCCACGGCTCCTGAGGTTTCCCCCCCGGTCGCGGGGTATTCGGTCAGTCCGATCCTCCAACGAGAGGCCCATAAGGAATAGCCAAACAATGGTTTGCTGGGATGTGGAGGGGTTAGAAGCTTATCATGGCATTTGGGAGGCTTGACAAATATACGTATCCAACGTATCTATAATTTTTTGCTTGTTCCATACTGTTATATTATCATTCTTGAATGTTTTACAATCATTTTCTAACAACTTTATATCATATTTTGGGACTAACCTATTGACATAGTGCCAAAGTGCCAGTTGCTGTTTTTGCTTGTTTTTTACTTCGCAGAAAATCAATACCAAATGCAGTCCAATCGCGATGAAACTTTTTGAAGATTTTTTCTGGACCAGAAGACACCCAATGGGCCAAACAACTGCAGGAGAGGTGGGCTGTGGAGAGAACAACCCACCAGGGCGCGCCAGGGGGGCCCTGGCGCGCCCTGATGGGTTGTGCCCTCCTCGGCCCCCTTCCGCACCGCCTCTGATGCCTATAAATTCCCAAATATTCCAAAAACCCTAGGAGAGTCGACGAAACACAATTCCAGCCGACACAAGTTCTAGAACCTCGAGATCCAATCTAAACACCATCACGGAGGGGTTCATCTTCCTCATAGGTGCCTCTCCGATGATGCGTGAGTAGTCCACCATAGACCTACGGGTCGGTAGGCAGTAGCTAGATGGCTTCTTCTCTCTCTCTTATGATTCTCAATACCATGGTCTCTTGGAGATCTATTTGATGTAAACTTTTGCGGTGTGTTTGTTGGGATCCGATGAATTTTGAGTTCATGATCAGTTTCTATCCATGAATATTATTTGAGTCTTCTTTGATCTCTTATATGCATGATTACTTATAGCCTCGTATTTCTTTTCCGAATCTTTGGTTTAGTTAGGCCGACTAGATCGATTTTTCTTGCCATGGGAAGAGGTGCTTTGTGATGGGTTTGGTCTTGCGGTGTTCTTTCCCAATGACAGAAGGGGCAGCAAGACACGCATGTATCGTTGCTATTAAGGATAACAAGATGGGGTCTATTCCTACATGAATAGATCTTGTCTACATCATGTCACCATTCTTATTGCATTACTCCGTTTTTCCATGAACTTAATACACTAGATGCATGCTGGATAGCGGTTGATGTGTGCAGTAATAGAGGTAGATGCAGGCAGGATTCGGTCTATCTATCTTGGACGTGATGCCTATATAATGATAATCGCCTTGGATATCGTCATGACTATTCGATTTTCTATCAATTGCCCAACAGTAATTTGTTCACCCACCGTGCGCTATACTCATGAGAGAAGCCACTAGTGAACCCTACGTCCCCGGGTCTACTTTTCCATCATATTTCTTTCTGATCTACGTTTTTGTAATATTTGTTTTCAGATCTACAAAACCAAAAACCCAAAAATATATTGCTGCATATTTACTCTTTTTATTTGTGTTCTTGAGAGATCTATCTCTCCTATCTATCACTACCTAATCTATCTTTTTACCGTAGAGAGATTGACAACCTCTCTTTCGCGTCGGGTTACAAGTATTTGTTGTTTGTGTGCAGGTGCTGCTTATTGGGTGTTGGTGATCCTCCTACTGGTTCGATAACCTTGGTTTCATAACTGAGGAAAATACTTACCGTCGCTGTGCTGCATCATCCCTTCCTCTTTGGGGAAATACCGACGCAGTCTCAAGCCACGTCAAAGGAATCTCTGG
This sequence comes from Elymus sibiricus, assembly GCA_039707655.1. Taxonomy (NCBI): domain Eukaryota; kingdom Viridiplantae; phylum Streptophyta; class Magnoliopsida; order Poales; family Poaceae; genus Elymus; species Elymus sibiricus. The sequence continues at coordinate 340,526,416 of CM077671.1, forward strand.
CGCCGTTGCCGTGGAGGAAGCGGTCTCTTCTACGTGCCTATCATAGGCACCGAGGGGACTCCACCATCATCTACCATGTTCCTAATCACAAATCTCATCTCCTTGCAATTACATTATTTGCCATTTGCCTCTCGTTTTCCTCTTCCCCACTTCACCAATTTGTCGTTTTATTCGCCCTCTTTTTCGGTTGCCCTTTTTCTTGCCGGATCTCTTCCTTGCTTGCAATCTTGTTTGCGTAGTCACGATGACTCAAGAGAACACCAAGTTGTGTGATTTTTCCAATAATAATAACAATGATTTTATTAGTACACCGATTGCTCCTCCCGCCACTAGTGCGGAGTCTTGTGATATTAATGCTGCTTTGTTGAATCTTGTCATGAAAGATCAATTTGCCGGTACTCCTAATGAGGATGCCGCGTCCCATCTAAACACGTTCGTAGAATTGTGTGATATGCAAAATAAAAAAGATGTGGACAATGATATTGTGAAGTTGAAACTATTTCCTTTCTCCTTGCGGGATCGTGCAAAATTTTGGTTTTCCTCTTTGCCTCGCAATAGTATCGATTCTTGGAATAAGTGCAAGGATGCTTTTATCACTAAGTATTTTCCACCCGCGAAAATTATTTCCCTTAGGATACAAATCATGAATTTTAAGCAACTTGAGCATGAACATGTTGCACAATCTTGGGAAAGAATGAAGTTGATGCTAAGAAATTATCCTACTCATGGTTTAAATCTTTGGATGATCATACAAAAAATTTATGCGGGATTGAATTTTATCTCTAGAAATCTTTTAGATTCCGCCGCGGGTGGTACTTTTATGGAGATTACTTTGGGTGAAGCTACTAAATTGCTAGATAATATCATGGCCAATTATTCTCAATGGCATACCGAAAGAGTACTTACTAGTAAAAAAGTTAATTCGGTAGAGGAAATTAGTACTTTGAGTGATAAAGTTGATGCTTTGATGAAATTTTTTGCTAGTAAAAAATGCTCCTATTGATCTTAATGATGTGCCTTTGTCTACTTTGATTGAGCAAAATAGTGATTCCGTAGATGTGAATTTTGTCTCTCAAAACAATTTCAATAACAATGCTTATAGAGGTAATTTTAATCCTAGGCCTTTTCCTGGAAATTCCTCTAATAATTATGGTAATTCCTATGGAAATTCTTCCTACAATAATAATAGGAACACCTCTGATCTTGAGAGTAATATTAAAGAATTTATCAATGCGCAAAAGGCTTTCAATACTACGACAGAGGAAAAGTTGAATAAGATTGATGATATGTCTAGAAGCATTGATAGAATTTCTCATGATGTTGATAATCTCAAGTTGAAAGCTTTTGTGCCTAAGATTTATGAATCTATTAAAGCTTTATATGTCTCTACGGATGAAAGTAAGAAAAGAACCGCTATGCTTAGAGCTAAAAGAGAAATCTTAGAAAAATCGTTTTCTAGTGATTGCCTTCATAAGAAAGATGAAGATCTTAAAGTGATTGGTGTTTCTTCTATTGATTCCTTGTTTAGTAATGTTAAAACTGATAATGAAGGGACTGAAGTAGAGTCAACTTTAGCTAGAAGGCATCCCAATAATTTGGAGGGTGAAAATCTTGATGAAAATTTTGCTAAAAGTGGGTTTGAAGAGGTCAAAACTTTAACTAGTGATGTGCCCACTATCTTGGATTGCAAAGACTTTAATTATGATAGTTGCTCTTTGATTGAGTGTATTTCTTTGTTGCAATCCATGTTGAATTCACCCCATGCTTATGAGCAAAATAAAGCTTTACTAAACATATCGTTGATGCCATGATGAAATCTTTTGAAGAAAGTTGGAATTGGAGATTTCTATTCCTAGAAAATTACATGATGAGTGGGAACCTACCATTAAGGTCAATATTAAAAATTATGAATGCTTTGCTTTGTGTGATTTGTGTGCTAGTGTTTCCACGATTCCGAAATCTCTATGTGATGTGCTTGGTCTTACCAATATTGAAGAATGTTCTCTTAATTTGCACTTGGCGGATTCTACTATATTAAAAAGCCTTTGGGAAGAATTAATGATGTTCTTATTCTTGCAAATAGGAACTATGTGCCTATTTATTTTATTGTGCTTGATATTGATTGCAATCCGTCTTGTCCCATTATACTTGGTAGACCATTTTTACGCACTATAGGTGCCGTGATTGAGATGAAAGAAGGCAATATTGGTTTTCAATTTCCCTTGAGAAAGGGTATGGAACACTTCCCTAGAACAAGAATTAAGCCACCATATGAATCAATCATGAGGGCATCCTATGGATCCAAAACCAAAGATGACAATACTTGAATCTATCCATTATGCCTAGCTAGGGGCGTAAAACGATAGCGCTTGTTGGGAGGCAACCCAATGAATAAATAAATTTTTGCTTTTTCATTTATGTTTTTGAGTGTTGACACAATTATGCCTCTATTATGATTGTGTTTTTATAGTTTATTTAGTGTTTGTGCCAAGTAAAGCCTTTAGGATGATTCATAGGATGAGTAGAAGTGATGCTGAATCTGAAACAGAAACTTTGCGTCCAGTATATGAATTTTCATTTTTTTTTCTAGAACGTGATCTTGAGCTGAAATTTTAACACAGTGTTTCTATACAAATTCCTTACATTTTCCTAATTGTTCAGAGTTTTTAGAGTTACAGAAGTATGGGTAGAGTACATATTACTACAGACTGTTCTGTTTAAGACAGATTCTGTTTTCGTTGCATCGTGTGCTTGTTTTGATGAATCTATGGTTTGTATTGGGGGGTATAAGCCATGGTAAAGTTAAAATACAGTAGGTATAATGCAATAATAAAATATGAATGGGTTTGCAACAGTACCTAAAGTAGTAATTTTGTTTCTTATACTAACGGATCTCACGAAGATTTTGTTGAGTTTTGTGTGATTGAAGTTTTCATGTTTTGGGTAAGATCACGATGGATGAAGGAATAAGGAGTGATAAAAGCCTAAGCTAGATATATCCAAAGATAAACAAGCAACTAAGCTTGGGGATGCCCCCGAGTGGCATCCCCTCATTCTTCTAACGACCATCGGTATTTTACTTGGAGCTATATTTTTATTCGTCACATATCATGAGTTTTGCTTGGAGCGTGTATCTTTGCTTGCTTTGCTTGTTAGTTTTTCCTTTATATCCTTGCTGTCCACACCTATTTGAGAGAGCCACAATCATGCTATGATTTGTTAGAATGGCTCTATGTGCTTCACTTATATCTTTTTGAGCACGGTGTGCTTGGAAATTTTTGTAGAAATACTCTCATGCTTCACTTAGATTAATTTGAGAGTTAGTAAATTTTGAAGAAATCCTCTCATGCTTCACTTATACCTTTTTGAGAGATGAAATCTTTATGCTCATGTGCTTCACTTAAATTTGTTTGAGCTTGCCAAAAAGCAATGGCAATATACGAAAACTAGTCCCAAAGTGACAGATATCCAAGGAGGATATAATAAAAACTTTCATGAAGATCATTGGACAAATTAAACTTGATTCCTTGTAATAGTTTTGAAACATGATGATAGTAATATGTGAGTCATGTTAGTAAGTAATTATGCTTAGTAGGAATATTGGTGTTAAGGTTTGTGATTCCCTATGCATGCACGAAAGTCAATAGTTATGCAATGAAGTTACATCCTACTTGTGGTGCATTATTCGGTGTTAGTTATGTTCAATGCTCACTTATGTGAATTTTTGTTTCTTGGTTTGGTTGCTTCTCAATCTATTTGCTAGCCTCCATTTGTACTAAGTAGAAATACTACTTGTGCATCCAAAATCCTTAAACCAAGTTTTGCCTTATGAGTCCACCATACCTACCTATATGCGGTATTTCCATGCCGTTCCAAGCAAATTTGTATGTGCCATCTCTAAATTTTCAAAATAATTTTTCTCTTTTGTGTGCCCGTACCGCTCATGAAACGGTGGGGAGTGTCCAATATTTTTCCATTTTAGATGTGTTATTCTCAAGATGAGTGTTTATTCACTTGTCATTGCGTGAGAGTGCGGCGGTAATAGGGATTCCCATTCCCGAAATGAGAAAGAAAAAAATATTTACTTTATGTTGTCAAATAATAAATTCCTTGGAAAGTGTTAGTATGGAAGGCAACCGTGGATACGGCCCGCCATGGAAAGTGAAAGTTTGGTGGAAAAAGGAATAAACTTTATTTTCTGTTTGGGAACCGCCTATGATATATCTAGTATGGAAAGTATTGTGAACTAGTTTGTCGTTTTCGTTGACAGGAAAAGCATGCCACCCAAAATATTTTTCTCTCTAAATTTAAACCTTGAGCTCTGGCACCTCTACAAATCCCTACTTCCCTCTGCAAAGGGCCTATCTATTTACTTTATGCAATTTTTATTTTTGCTTTGAGTCTCCATCCTCTCTTATAAACACCAACTAGAGGGGCACTATGATCGTACTTGAGCATTGGGCATAGCTAATATTTGAGTGTGTTTCATGAATGGATCAATGATTGAGCATGATGGGCTAGGGATAACTTTCTTTAGTGTTGATATTTTGAAAGACATGGTTGCTTGTTGACATGCTTGAGTATTGAAGTCATTATGTTAAAACTAGACTATTGCTTTGAATGATTATAAGTCCAAATGTCCATGCTATACAAAAGAAAAGAATGTGATGAACATGTTAGGCAGCATTCCACATCAAAAAAATTGTTTTTATCAGGATGAGTAGGAATTAAGCTCGGGGATCCAATGTATCTATAATTTTTGCTTGTTCCATGTTGTTATATTATCATTCTTGGATGTTTTACAATCATTTTATAACAACTTTATATCATTTTTTGGGAGTAACCTATTGACATAGTGCCAAAGTGTCAGTTGCTGTTTTTGCTTGTTTTTTACTTCGCAGAAAATCAATACCAAACGGAGTCCAATCGCGATGAAACTTTTTGGAGATTTTTTCTGGACTAGAAGACACCCAATGGATCAAACAACTGCCGGAGAGGTGGGCTGTGGAGAGCACAACCCACCAGGGTGCGCCTGGCGGCCCGGCGTGCCCTGATGGGTTGTGCCCTCCTTGGCCCCCTTCCTCACCGCCTCTGATGCCTATAAATTCCCAAATATTCCAAAAACCCTAGGAGAGTCGATGAAACACAATTCCAGCCGCCGCAAGTTCCGGAACCTCGAGATCCAATCTAAACACCATCACGGAGGGGATCTTCCTCATAGGTGCCTCTCCGATGATGCGTGAGTAGTCCACCATAGACCTACGGGTCCGTAGGCAGTAGCTAGATGGCTTCTTCTCTCTCTCTCTTATGATTCTCAATACAATGGTCTCTTGGAGATCTATTTGATGTAAACTTTTGCGGTGTGTTTGTTGGGATCCGATGAATTTTGAGTTCATGATCAGTTTCTATCCATGAATATTATTTGAGTCTTCTTTGATCTCTTATATGCATGATTACTTATAGCCTCGTATCTCTTCTCCGAATCTTTGGTTTAGTTAGGCCGACTAGATCGATTTTTCTTGCCATGGGAAGAGGTGCTTTGTGATGGGTTCGATCTTGCGGTGTTCTTTCCCAGTGACAGAAGGGGCAGCAAGACACGCATGTATCGTTGCTATTAAGGATAACAAGACGGGGTCTATTCCTACATGAATAGATCTTGTCTACATCATGTCACCGTTCTTATTGCATTACTCCATTTTCCCATGAACTTAATACACTAGATGCATGCTGGATAGCGGTCGATGGGTGGACTAATAGAGGTAGATGCAGGCAGGAGTCGGTATATCTATCTTGGACGTGATGCCTATATAATGATCATCGCCTTGGATATCGTCATGACTATTCGATTTTCTATCAATTGCCCAACAGTAATTTGTTCACCCACCGTGCGCTATACTCATGAGAGAAGCCACTAGTGAACCCTACGGCCCCCGGGTCTACTTTTCCATCATATTGCTTTCCGATCTATGTTTTTTGCACTCTTTGTTTTTAGATCTACAAAACCAAAAACCAAAAAATATATTGCTGCATATTTACTCTATTTATTTGTGTTCTTGAGAGATCTATCTCTCCTATCTATCACTACCTAATCTATCTTTTTACCATAGAGAGATTGACAACCTCACTTTCGCGTCGGGTTGCAAGTATTTGTTGTTTGTGTGCAGGTGCTGCTTATTGGGTGTTGGTGATCCTCCTACTGGTTCGATAACCTTGGTTTCATAACTGAGGGAAATACTTACCGTCGCTGTGCTGCATCATCCCTTCCTCTTTGGGGAAATACCGACGCAGTCTCAAGCCATGTCAACAAACAAGTGGTAGGTAGCGAGACAAGCGATAGAATTGAGACATCTAGCATGGCAATGATAGCAATGGTATCCAGGGAAATGTTCATCTTGCCCGCGATCCCGCTTGGAAGAAGATCGAGTCCATGAAGAAAACGAGCCAACGTAGTCGAACGAATCCTCACACTCCGAACGCTTTCGGAACTCTATCGAGAAGAAGCAATCCGAAAACAAACAATCAACACATGATAAACACCACAACATATTCATGACATGATGCACAACAAGGATGATGCATGTTATGCATGACATGGCAAAGCACAACAATCAACTCATACACATTAAGTGAAACTCAATATGCAATGAGTTGCATATTGACGGAACTCCACATTCGAATTACTTAGTTCACTCTCGTTAGGTACACGACAATATTAAAGGTTATTAAACATGGCAAGAGGTGAAGCATAATGAAACTACACTATCTAGGCATCTTAAATGAGGTCGGAAACAACTTATAGTATTTCCGAAGCGACCCCATATGCAAATTATAAGTTTGGTCCAGATCTGAACTAACCATGTTTATATCTATTTATCTACTAAAAGCAAAATATGGGTCAAGAATAGAGTAATTAGCTAGAAAATCCCACGTTAATCAGAAACATCCGACCTTTAATTTGATAGATCAATTAAATATAACCATTAGATCTATTATTGCTTTTATAATTTGGGTGGGCCCATAATAATTTGGTGGACTCTAGGTCTCGAACAAAAAAAAAACTCTAGGCCTTCGTATCATGTATGCCTGGTGGCACATGAGCCTTTTTCATTTGATGCCAGACGTGATGGCACATATATCATTACAAAATTCTCTACCATACATACACCGTAGCTATATTTACTAAAAAAATCATATACCGTAGCAGAAACCCAACGGGTCCAACTCCATGGACAAACCCATATTCCGCTCGAACGACCGACTTTCCTTTCCCAATGTATCTATATTATGTTATACTCCCTCCGTTTCAAAATAAGTGTCACCCCATGTGAACAATTTAGGGTTGCCCAGTCTATCTATATTATGTACTAAATGTAAAATCTAGGGTTGTTTTTCGAAGCACCATGTGAATCCACATCATCCCAATAATTTTAGGAAAATGATTCTATTCACCCGGCCTATTTAGCGCGAGCATCCTCCTGTTGCAGCGCGCGACGTGTCGCATGTGGGTTCAAATATCACTATCGCATCCATCCTTATCCGCAGCGAAGCCATACCCACATATTTCTTACCACCGAGTCATCTTCTTCCCTGAAAAATGGCATCCAAATTTTCGTCTACTGCGCGCAAGCTACACGCTGTTGCACCGACCATTGTGCGGGAAGCCAACAACCCGGGGCTAAGTGTCGGCGTGCGGGCACTCAAAGCTGCCGGACTGCACAAGCCTTCTGCGAAGCACGCCGCTGTGCAAGCCGTGTCCGTCATCGCCCGTGCCACGTCGCCGCTGTCCCGGAGTCCATGCTTGTCGCCTCCTCGAGCTGAATCGCAACCTGCCCCACGGTTCCTGCAACATAATTTCCGTTGCAAAAAAAAAACTGCAACATGACCTTTGTTGCAAAAAAACTCACACACTTTTCTTCAACATAATCTCTATTGAAGAAAAAATTTGTCACATAACCTACGTTGCCAAGGTTTCTCCAACACAACCTATGTTGCAAAAGCTTCTAGAACATTAGTTATGTTGCAACGATGGAGGAAAAGCTTCTAGAACATTAGTTATGTTGCAACTCAGCTGATTTTTAAAAAAATATCAGCCGACGGACGTGTAGCATGTCCCATAATTTTATCCATGCACAAACCAAGATTCTACTTGAAGGACCAATTTTCCTTGCCTAATCTATCTATCTGTATATTATATTATGTACCAAAGTAAAATCTGGGCTTATTTTTGGAGACACCATGTCAATCCACATCATCCCAATAATTTAAGACTGTTCGATCTCTGATATGTGGTTTGGATTTAACAATCCCAGTCATTCCATATGTGATGACACGGTTTAAGGCGTGACAGGCCAACCTCAAAGATTTTTTATTCTACACAGGTTGTGAGGGGAATTTTCACGGTATCACCTAAGACTCGGGAGCACTAGATATTTTCCCCAGGTTGTGCTCGGTAGCCCCTCAATAAAAAGGTTGTGATCGGTACATCCCGCGTGTTTCGGCAAGAACATGGATAAATTTGTTGTGACAAATTGTTTTGATGAGATTTGGTTGTATGAGATTTTGTTGTCTTCAATTTGAGTATGTGACTAAAGATTATATATATATATATATATATATATATATATATATATATATATATATATATATATATATATATATTGTATTTGATTATATATAATTATAAACAAAATATTGAGTAGCATCTCTCATGCATGTTGAGAGAAATAAAAGTGGTCGGGTTGATAGAGTGGGATGTGTGTGCATGTTGAGGGAAGTAGTGTAGATAGCATTATCATGCACGCATGTTAAAATAAATAAATGTACTGGAGTTGATGAGGTGGCATGTGTGTTGATGTGGCATGTGTGCATGTTGAGATAAATAAGGGAGTAAGGATGAACTTCTTAGGTATATATGATTCCTATTACCGGCAACGTATAAAGTTCCTAGGGTTGATATGAAAAAAAATTGGTTCAGTGGTTTGGACCAACATAAGCAACATTGTAGGAGGGCTTGAGAGTTTTTTGGTCATTTATTTGTTACATTTTTCTGTTTTAGAAAAATATGGAGTCATTTGTGGATGCGAGGATGTAGTAAAGAAGAAGGTTGGATAGGGACAACCGGTTGCTCTATTTGGCCATACACAAAATGATAACATAACATATAACTGAAACCATACTCCAATAACATATGACAACTGAAGAACCGCATGCACATATCGCGGGCTTAATTTCGTTGGTGCCCGTGTACCTCAACGCTCGATTGTTATATCAAAGCCACATAAATAATTCAATTATGTTAATCTTTCGCATCTAATCCAATATTCATATAAAAATAATATCAAAGTTACGCCTTCATAAATGTACCAGTGTCTACAACATTGTGTATTATATAATGAAAGAGGGTAAATAAGAGTATACAAATATGTGCATGAGACAAAAATAAAGAATTGACACTTTCAATGCACTAAAGATCTAGCCCTTGCATTTGCGAGGGTGTCAGGACCGGTTTTCCAGGATATTAATTCCCAGTAAATGGCCCTTGTGCTCATCTGTCCCAGGATTACTGTTAGCTGATGAGGCACAATCTTGATACAGAAATTCCAAGAAAAATACAATATTTGAAGTACACGACCAAGGAGGTCTCTGAGTATAACAAAAATTTCTCTAGTGGTTGATGGCAGAAGCGGTTTGCGGATCATCAGCATCTGTGGGACTCCATTTCCCACAGGAACAGCTGACCTGGATAACTCCTATCTTCGCGAGGCTGCTATCATCGTTGACTAGGTTCCGGGCTGTCGCCGTTGCACTCCTCTCCAAGCAAGAAATCTGGCCAAGACAATAGCCAGGGACATGCCAGTGAGTACTTTGAATGTACTCGCAAACATTATGAACACAGGTATAATATAACAGATGATAATCATGCACTGAAATATTCTATGATCACTTAGTTAGTCACGAAATAAAATTCATGACGCACGCAAGCAGGTTATATATAAAACATGAATAAACAATCAGAGATTAAAAATCAAAAGCATCGATCGGGTGTCTGAAGTGACGCCTCGAAAAGATAATAATAAGAAACATGCCTCAGTCGGGCGTCTGAGCGACGCCACATAAAGGGCTTATGAGGGAAAATAAATAACAAGCATGCCACAGTCGGGCGTCTGAGCGACACCACATAAAGGGCTTATAAGGGAAAATAAATAACAAGCATGCCACAGTCGGGCGTCTGAGCGACACCACCTAAAGGGCTTATAAGGAAAATAAATAACAAGCATGCCACAGTCGGGTGTCTGAGCGACACCACATACAGGGCTTATAAGGAAAATAAATAACAAGCATGCCACAGTCGGGCGTCTGAGCGACACCACATAAAGGGCTTATAAGGAAAATAAATAACAAGCATGCCACAGTCGGGCGTCTGAGCGATACCACATAAAGGGCTTATAAGGAAATAATCACAACGAGTATCCAGGAGGTAGAACCATCCCAAGGATACTCAAATATACAAATAATAAAAATGGTTAGTCCACAATAATAATAGTCATAATCATCATTTGTCACATGTCATGATCAATATTCTGGTTTAGAAGTTTTCCTCCGAAGACCGACACTAATACCGACACTTGACCCATCCCAGACTGTAGTCCTTAACCGCGGACACGGCTATTCGAATAGATGTAAACTCTACAGAGGGTGTACTCTTTACCCACGAGTAACGGATTCCCTTAGTCCACCGGGACTAATTCCGTTTACGGTCTTTGAATTGAAAACACACCTAACTCGCACACACCAGCTTAACTTACCGATGCCTGGAATCACCCACGACACTCGTTAAGCAAAACTGTAAGTGGGGAGGCTACAACCTCGATTAGCCTGGGATCAAATTTATACCGCGCGCTACTAAGGGGTGCCCCCCTCTCGGTCCCAACCGGAAACACCCATGCCCCCGGACCAGGTGGCTTGCCTACCGGATGCACCCGGTATCTTCCACCATGGCCTCTCTCGTACGGTGTGTGCCAAGAAAGGGGTTGACAACTTACTGAACCGTACCCTACCTGCGATAGGGACAAGTGGTAGCACGAAACAAGTATGGGGGTTACTGGAACAAGACTCGATCTATGGTCGACTCAGGAGGCTTATGTGTTCCCTGCATGGTTAGCACAACAAATATTTTTCCACACTCTCAGGCAGAATCACCACTTATCCCATCCCATCATGCCTCACTGACCATTCTCGCTCCAACGAGATGTCAGCACCAAGCTCATGTCTACCCAAGACAGTGAGTTATCCTGGATTCCTTCCGGTAGGCAGGGGTGGCACAAGGTGGTGACTACTGCCACAAGCATCTCAAGTTTAATAGCAAGAATCATTATCATGTATTGCAAGCATAATCACACCTTCACATGAAATAACGCGCACTTCATGTGTTGTAGTTTCATTTGTCACTCCAAAAATCACACAACAAATAATATACCAGGGTTCAGAATGCTTGCCTTTAAGGTGCAGGGAGATGAGGTGTACTCCAAAACCTTTTGAAATTTTTAATCTTCCCTTCAAATCCTAGTTTTGAAAATATTCAAATTAACACATAGTCCAAAACAGTACTGAAAAGTTGTTGGAAAATTTTCCAAATAAATATGAAAATAAACTAGATGAAATTTGAGAAACACCAGAAAAAGAATCAGGTCCATTGGAGTTATATTTTAAAAGTTATAGCCAGTCAAAGTCTGGTCAAAACTCTGTTTTTAAATAAAACAGAAAAGAAAACGTTTTTAGAACAGAATACGCTTTCGCAACAGGGAGACGTACCGAAGCAGAATACGCTTTCCCGAAACAGAAAACAGATGCACGAAAATACGTTTACGAGGGGGAGAGACGTACTTGGGGGTTTACGCTTTCACTTAAGCCAGCGCGGGCCGTCGCTGGGTCACTGACAGTGGGTCCATCGGGCCCACTGGTCAGGTTTGACCAGTCCAACCCGCCTCCCTCCTCCTCTGGTCGAGCGGGGGCGGAGCTCCGGCGACCGTTGCCGGCGAACGGCGACTTCTCACGGGGCTCCGATGGTGGGGATGGATCCGCCGCTCCAGGGCAATCCTCCCGGTGGTCGAAAGGGTCTCGGGGGCGGAGGGGGTCGCCGGCGGCGAGCTCTGAGGCGGGCGGCGCTTACGGGAACAAAAGGGTCTTGGCCTATGGTGGCTCCCAGTCGAAGCTGAGAGGTGGGGTGGCTCCACGGGGCTGAGGGAAGGCGGATGGTGGCGCGGTTGGGAGCTAGGCGGCCCTGGTCACGATGGATTTGATCGGAATGCGGCGGCGGCCGAAGCTACCGGAGGTGGGGAGGACGACGGCTTCCGGTCGAATTGGAGCTAGGGGCGGCTTGCTACGGCATCTAGGAGGATCCTGGAGATACGCTGCGGCTACGGGGTCCTATTTATAGCCCGGGGAGGTCGGTTCCCGTGGCTGCGAATAAGAACGCCGGCGAACCGTCGTTCTGTTGCTGTAGGGCGACGTGGCGATGGCCGGAGCAGGGGCGGCACTAGCGGACGAGCTTGGGGATAAGGACGGCCTGCTCATGAGGGCAGCTGGCGAGAAGCTGTGGCTTGGGCGGTGCTGCTATGGCAGAAGCTCGCTGCGGTCGCCGGCGTGCCGCCAAGGGAGCTCTGACGGCGGCGCTGTGGCGAGACAGGGAACGGTCGAGTCTTCTGGCGCGACGCGGCTAATGGGTGAGGATCAGGACGAGCTCGGGGAGGTTTATCCAGGAACGTGGCGGCTCGGGCGCGAGCACGTGCAAAACGCGCGCTCTGCTCGCGCTCCGGGCATGCACTCGAGGTGCTCGACGATTTGCCAAGTCAAGCTGTAGGGCTTGGGTGAGGCTGGAAATTCACAGGGTCACTAACGTGGGTTCAAGGGATCTAGTGGACACGCTGACTAGAGAAGAAGAGCAAGTCCACAATACAAATCAAAAACCATGTCAATTCTGTTCAGGCACACCAGGTGCTCGACAGAATGCCATGGGCAGCAAGGCAACTCTACTGGTGGCCAAATTCTCCAGGTTGGGGTCTCTCTAGATGCTGGTGATGATGGAAAAGTTAGTTCGGGCAGAACAAAAACTTCCTAGTGCAACTTTTGCAAAACTACAGTTCTGGACAGAAAATAAAGGCTATTATTGCATGCGTCAAAAAATATTCCAATGGGTCCAATCTCCTGGACTTAAGGGTTTGGTAGGGTGGACCTCAAGTAGGAAAAATCTCAAGGTCACTAGAGCAAAATAAAATAGGGTTGCAGTAGAAAATACCCAACTGGACCAGAGAGCAAAAGAGGATGGTTTGCTCAAATTTTCCAAAACACAAGGTTGGGTTTTTGCATAAAAGTGATCCAGGGACATCACATGACTTCTACAAATTTTGGTGGAATTTATAAATGGAGTTATAAAATAATTGCAGTGCAAATGAGGCCCTAAAAATGGTTAAAATGCTATTAAATGAATTAAAACTTGGCAAATATCATTATAAAGATTATTCCACTGGTTTTTACTAAATGTAATTGAATGATTTAATAAAACATTCAAGCCACACAACATTATTCAAGGGTTTCAGATAGGAGAGAAGAATTCTTGAAATTCAGACAAAAAGAGTGGCCAAGAAATAAATAGAAAATTCCAGAGAATAGAAAGTAATTATTTCTGGCAACATTTTATTTAATAAAACAATATTAATTTTTTGGGGTGTTACAACACTACCCCCCTTAAGAAAAATCTCGTCCTCGAGATTTGCTAAGGATGGTCTCAAAAATATTACTCCTGTCATCATGCAATAATAACTCGAAAATTAAATATCCTGCTCGCGCGATATGACGAGGCTACAGTGAGAGTGCCGACAATTGGGGTAACTACAGTGGGGTACTGGTGCTGCGTGAATTTAAATCTATGTCACGGAAAAAATGTTTGTTGCAATAGCTCAGGGGAAATCCCACCTCGGAATTTACTGAGAGCGAAAACAGTTGATCAAAGATCACAGCAGTAAAAATTACTCACATTATTTGAAACCAAACAATTTATTCAAAGGACAAACTTAGGATACAACGCATAAGCTGCAACACATAAATAAATGCTAGGCTAACAAACATAGTAGTGGCGTCTACGACGTAAACGTAAAATAGGCTGGGTCCTGAGAAAATGTCTCCGGCACTGGGGCACATTCTTCTTCTATCGGAGGAAGCGAATTGACTAGTCGAAGAACGCGCCTTTCCTGGTCTGGCCTCAGTGGTCTGCCAATGGCAATCCGAGGATTCAAATCAGCGAGGTTCTGGAGATAACCCATTACTCGCTGGGTCAACCGCTCTTGAGCGATGACGTACTGGGCAAGGTTGGCCAGTACTGGGTCCCTCTCAATACGTCCACCAGGAAAAGATGCTTCTTCTCCGGGTGCTGCACGACTCGGGAAGTAAATATACCCCCTTTCGCTGGCATAGGGCACTGCGAAGCGAAGACGAGTAATCGCTTCGTACGCACCAGCTTCTATGGCCATTTGCGGAGTCGTCATAGATTTCCCCACGAAGGAGACCATCGTTGGGTCTTGGTTTGGGTTCCCAGGAGGGATGTGTACTACTGCCCAATATTTTGAGGCGAATGGGGTGATTCTCGTCTTGAGCAGCTCGTACTGGGGTGGATGGGTAGAACTCATGGTACTGCAGGTAAAGTCCCACAATATCTTAACAAAACTACCTGGGGTTGCATCTGGAGTTCTCAGATGAATGCTAGGGCTCGGCATGGCAAAAAAATGGCTGTGAGAGCTGTGCACAAAGTGAGGGATGCTTGGTAAGGTCACGGAGTGGCCTCTTATATAGCATCAGGGCTGGGTTACCTATTGCGGTGTGGGGGCAATCTAGGTTGACGATTCTGCTCTATGGGGCACGGGGTCAATGCCACAGATATACATATCTCACAAAAGTGACGTATTACTGTGGAAGTCGTCTGGGGTGGTTTTTGGGTAGAGGCTGTGTTGTGCTGGGTTGGGGCTAACGTTCCTTTTATAGAAAAAGGAAAACGGAGTCTTCCTTCGCACGCTTTGCGAATGAGACAAATTTAGGAGTCGGTCACTGGCGCGTGATCGACAGGCTAAGCTGATAGGTTGGGCACCGACTACCAAAAGGTGTCGGGGTCACTGTGTGGCTATCGAACACGAGAAGCTTGGCTGTGGTTAGGTTAAGGTCAGGTGGGTGGGTTAACCTAGGTTGATCGACCTGGCTAAGATAGGATTAGCCAATGGTCAGCCTGGCTCTGATACCAAGGTTGTCAGGACCGGTTTTCCAGGATATTAATTCCCAGTAAATGGCCCTTGTGCTCATCAGTCCCAGGATTACTGTTAGCTGACGAGGCACAATCTTGATACAGAAATTCCAAGAAAAATACAATATTTGAAGTACACGACCAAGGAGGTGTCTGAGTATAACAAAAATTTCTCTAGTGGTTGATGGCGGAAGCGGTTTGCGGATCATCAGCATCTGTGGGACTCCATTTCCCACAGGAACAACTGAACTGGATAACTCCTATCTTCGCGAGGCTGCTATCATCGTTGACTAGGTTCCGGGCTGTCGCTGTTGCACTCCTCTCCAAGCAAGAAATCTGGCCAAGACAATAGCCAGGGACAAGCCAGTGAGTACTTTGAATGTACTCGCAAACATTATGAACACAGGTATAATATAACAGATGATAATCATGCACTGAAATATTCTATGATCACTTAGTTAGTCACGAAATAAAATTCATGACGCACGCAAGCAGGTTATATATAAAACATGAATAAACAATCAGAGATTAAAAATCAAAAGCATCGATCGGGTGTCTGAAGTGATGCCTCGAAAAGATGATAATAAGAAACATGCCTTAGTCGGGCGTCTGAGCGACGCCACATAAAGGGCTTATGAGGGAAAATAAATAACAAGCATGCCACAGTCGGGCGTCTGAGCGACACCACATAAAGGGCTTATAAGGGAAAATAAATAACAAGCATGCCACAGTCGGGCGTCTGAGCGACACCACCTAAAGGGCTTATAAGGAAAATAAATAACAAGCATGCCACAGTCGGGCGTCTGAGCGACACCACATACAGGGCTTATAAGGAAAATAAATAACAAGCATGCCACAGTCGGGTGTCTGAGCGACACCACATAAAGGGCTTATAAGGAAAATAAATAACAAGCATGCCACAGTCGGGCGTCTGAGCGATACCACATAAAGGGCTTATAAGGAAATAATCACAACGAGTATCCAGGAGGTAGAACCATCCCAAGGATACTCAAATATACAAATAATAAAAATGGTTAGTCCACAATAATAATAGTCATAATCATCATTTGTCACATGTCATGATCAATATTCTGGTTTAGAAGTTTTCCTCCGAAGACTGACACTAAGACCGACACTTGACCCATCCCAGACTGTAGTCCTTAACCGCGGACACGGCTATTCGAATAGATGTAAACTCTGCAGAGGGTGTACTCTTTACCCACGAGTAACGGATTCCCTTAGTCCACCGGGACTAATTCCGTTTACGGTCTTTGAATTGAAAACACACCTAACTCGCACACACCAGCTTAACTTACCGATGCCTGGAATCACCCACGACACTCGTTAAGCAAAACTCTAAGTGGGGAGGCTACAACCTCGATTAGCCTGGGATCAAATTTATACCGTGCGCTACTAAGGGGTGCCCCCCTCTCGGTCCCAACCGGAAACACCCATGCCCCCGGACCAGGTGGCATGCCTACCGCATGCACCCGGTATCTTCCACCATGGCCTCTCTGTACGGTGTGTGCCAAGAAAGGGGTTGACAACTTACTGAACCGTACCCTACCTGTGATAGGGACAAGTGGTAGCACGAAACAAGTATGGGGGTTACTGGAACAAGACTCGATCTATGGTCGACTCAGGAGGCTTATGTGTTCCCTGCATGGTTAGCACAACAAATATTTTTCCACACTCTCAGGCAGAATCACCACTTATCCCATCCCATCATGCCTCACTGACCATTCTCGCTCCAACGAGATGTCAGCACCAAGCTCATGTCTACCCAAGACAGAGAGTTATCCTGGATTCCTTCCGGTAGGCAGGGGTGGCACAAGGTGGTGACTACTGCCACAAGCATCTCAAGTTTAATAGCAAGAATCATTATCATGTATTCCAAGCATAATCACACCTTCACATGAAATAACGCGCACTTCATGTCTTGTAGTTTCATTTGTCACTCCAAAAATCACACAACAAATACTATACCAAGGTTCAGAATGCTTGCCTTTAAGGTGCAGGGAGATGAGGTGCACTCCAAAACCTTTTGAAATTTTTAATCTTCCCTTCAAATCCTAGTTTTGAAAATATTCAAATTAACACATAGTCCAAAACAGTACTGAAAAGTTGTTGGAAAATTTTCCAAATAAATATGAAAATAAACTAGATGAAATTTGAGAAACACCAGAAAAAGAATCAGGTCCATTGGAGTTATATTTTAAAAGTTATAGCCAGTCAAAGTCTGGTCAAAACTCTATTTTTAAATAAAACAGAAAAGAAAACGTTTTTAGAACAGAATACGCTTTCGCAACAGGGAGACGTACCGAAGAAGAATACGCTTTCCCGAAACAGAAAACAGATGCACGAAAATACGTTTACGAGGGGGAGAGACGTACTTGGGGGTTTACGCTTTCACTTAAGCCAGCGCGGGCCGTCGCTGGGTCACTGACAGTGGGTCCATCGGGCCCACTGGTCAGGTTTGACCAGTCCAACCCGCCTCCCTCCTCCTCTGGCCGAGCGGGGGCGGAGCTCCAGCGACCGTTGCCGGCGAACGGCGACTTCTCACGGGGCTCCGATGGTGGGGATGGATCCGCCGCTCCAGGGCAATCCTCCCGGTGGTCGAAAGGGTCTCGGGGGCGGAGGGGGTCACCGGCGGCGAGCTCTGAGGTGGGCGGCGCCTACGGGAACAAAAGGGTCTTGGCCTATGGTGGCTCCCAGTCGAAGCTGAGAGGTGGGGTGGCTCCGCGGGGTTAAGGGAAGGCGGATGGTGGCGCGGTTGGGAGCTAGGGGGCCCTGGTCACGATGGATTTGATCGGAATGCGGAGGCGGTCGAAGCTACCGGAGGTGGGGAGGACGACGGCTTCCGATCGAATTGGAGCTAGGGGCGGCTTGCTACGGCATCTAGGAGGATCCTGGAGATACGCTGCGGCTACGGGGTCCTATTTATAGCCCGGGGAGGTCGGTTCCCGCGGCTGCGGATAAGAACGCCGGCGAACCGCCGTTCTGTTGCTGCAGGGCGACGTGGCGATGGTCGGAGCAGGGGCGGCGCTAGCGGACGAGCTTGGGGATAAGGACGGCCTGCTCATGAGGGCAGCTGGCGAGAAGCTATGGCTTGGGCGGTGCTGCTATGGCAGAAGCTCGCTGCGGTCGCCGGCGTGCCGCCAAGGGAGCTCTGACGCCGGCGCTGTGGCGAGACAGGGAACGGTCGAGTCTTCTGGCGCGACGCGGCTAATGGGTGAGGATCAGGACGAGCTCGGGGAGGTTTATCCAGGAACGTGCCGGCTCGGGCGCGAGCACGTGCAAAACGTGCGCTCTGCTCGCGCTCCGGGCATGCACTCGAGGTGCTCGACGATTTGCCAGGTCAAGCTGTAGGGCTTGGGTGAGACTAGAAATTCACAGGGTCACTAACGTGGGTTCAAGGGATCTAGTGGACACGCTGACTAGAGAAGAAGAGCAAGTCCACAATACAAATCAAAAACCATGTCAATTCTGTTCAGGCACACCAGGTGCTCGACAGAATGCCATGGGCAGCAAGGCAACTCTACTGGTGGCCAAATTCACCAGGTTGGGGTCTCTCTAGATGCTGGTGATGATGGAAAAGTTAGTTCGGGCAGAACAAAAACTTCCTAGTGCAAGTTTTGCAAAACTACAGTTCTGGACAGAAAATAAAGGCTATTATTGCATGCGTCAAAAAATATTCCAATGGGTCCAATCTCCTGGACTTAAGGGTTTGGTAGGGTGGACCTCAAGTAGGAAAAATCTCAAGGTCACTAGAGCAAAATAAAATAGGGTTGCAGTAGAAAATACCCAACTGGACCAGAGAGCAAAAGAGGATGGTTTGCTCAAATTTTCCAAAACACAAGGTTGGGTTTTTGCATAAAAGTGATCCAGGGACATCACATGACTTCTACAAATTTTGGTGGAATTTATAAATGGAGTTATAAAATAATTGCAGTGCAAATGAGGCCCTAAAAATGGTTAAAATGCTATTAAATGAATTAAAACTTGGTAAATATCATTATAAAGATTATTCCACTGGTTTTTACTAAATGTAATTAAATGATTTAATAAAACATTCAAGCCACACAACATTATTCAAGGGTTTCAGATAGGAGAGAAGAATTCTTGAAATTCAGACAAAAAGAGTGGCCAAGAAATCAATAGAAAATTCCAGAGAATAGAAAGTAATTATTTCTGGCAACATTTTATTTAATAAAACAATATTAAATTTTTGGGGTGTTACAGAGGGCCACCTTGCTAGTTTATTTAACAACAAAATAAAGTGCTCCACGAGATTCTACACGCCATTCTAGTCGATTCACATATATGGATCACACGAAACGGAGCTACGGTATAGAAGTTACGACACACACAAGATGAACATGTCATGAATGCAAAATGCATGAAAAATACAACCACAAGCACTTGAAAACATGTGTGCAACATGATAATATGATACTACATGCAATTCTAGGCAAGATTCATATATGGCATGCCCAAAACGGAGCTACGGTTCAACCACAATCACCAATACAAGTTTTAGTTCAAATCTGTCCAAAACAGCAAGATAGCATATTGCACACATGAAAACAACTAGCTACAAGACTCTTAAATGCACAAGCTAAGCATGGGGCGGTAGCATATAACACACACTTCATTTCATCTTCACATATCATACTCAAAAGAGTCATGGATCACATGGTAGGAAGCTCACAACATGGCAATAAAATATAGCAGATTAGGACTTGGTGAAAATCACAGTTCTTAACAGAGCAGTTTTTCACGAAGGCATATTGGCAGCAATAAAACTATATGCTACAAGGCATATCATGTCATGAAATATTACAACATGGTAGAGGACATGATGCACTACAATTCATCCCATTATGGCAACATCAAATTATGCACAGATTCATGGCAAACATCAACACAACATGGCATTATGAAATAACCAGATTCTCAGACTTAGCGAAAATTAGAGTAGACAAGAGCAGCAGTTTTTAACAGATTGGCATGTTGGACAGCAGAATTAATTATGATGCAAAACCTATTCATGCAAACTATTAGCACAACATGATAGAGCATAACATGCTTTGCAATACATCCCATTGTGGCAACACCAAAAGAGCTATACATCAATAGCAAACCACATGGCAAGGCAGCAACAAAATAACACAGATTTCGGACTTAGAAATATTTGGACCCCTCAAAACAGCAATATTTTTATAGCAAGTTGGCAACAAGAAAATAACACCTAAACATGCATTTCTATAGCAACCAAAAATAACAGGGCCTAACACACATGTCCAAGGGCATATCTCATTTTCAAAATTATTTCATATCATGCATGGATTAATTCACACAAATTACACAAAAGGGCATCATAGCAAAATAATCATGCACACAAAATGCTCAAATGACAAAACCAATTGCACAGGTAAATTCTATCGATTTTTCTACCCCAAAATCATATATAATATGTAGGTTTTTGTTAAAGAAACAATGACACAACAATTATGCGAGATTAGGATATAAACCGTTTTAGCAAGTTATTTACGCAAATGAAATGCAAACAGCAAGTTAAACTTTTCTAGCATTCATGAAAAAGCGATAAATTTAATCTACACATTTTACATATAGGACATGTTCAATTCCGATGCACGGTTAATTATTTATGAGCAATGCAAAATAATGACATTTATGCAAACACTAAGAAAATAACATGTTAAACATTTTTATCATGCATGAAAGTTGCAAATTGTGAATCTACACGAAATTCTACACATTTTTTCATATATAAAGTATTTACATCCGATGCATGGTTGAAAAGTTATTAAATGCATGAACATCAAGGGTTTTTAACAAATCTGAAATTCCCTGGCTAGTTGATAAATTCGTAGACAGGGAAAAAATAGTCTACAAGCTGAATCCGTGCATTGGGCCGAAATAGAGCGAGCGTCATATAGCAATACAACACGCTGGGCGATGGATAGATGGGGCTGGGGCGCTCACCCATGGGCCTTGGGCCCGGTCGGTGAAGGGGCGAAGCAGGCCGGCTGGAGGAGGGGCGACGACTGGGCCTTGGGGTCGGCGGTTGGGCCACGCGGCCACGAGAGGCGGCGCAGCTGGGTCTGCGAGCGGGCGGACGTTGGGCGTTGTGGTCCTCCCGTGCTCCTCACGGGCAGGAGGCCATGGCGGCAGCACGAGAGCTCCGACGAGCAACAGCGGATCGGCGAGACGGGGACGCGTGGACGACCAGATCCAGGCGGCAGGGTAGCGGATCCGGCCGGCTGGCGTCGGTTCCCGGCAAAGGCAACGACGGGCGAGCTCCGGGGCGGTGTCCATGGAGTTCCTGCGGGGCGGCCATGGCAGAATTAAGGAGAGAGACGGGAGAAAGGGGGGAAAACGAGAGGAGAGGAGAGGTCGACGACCCGGAGGGGCGGCGTCCGACGGCTCTCCGGTGTCCGGCCGGCGGCAGTTCGGCGAGGCGCGGCGGGGTTCCTATTGCAGACGGTTTCTAAGGGTGTGTTTGGTTGGAGTCATGCACTGGAATATCACGGGTCGGACCCGTTCCTGGGCCTGGTTCTTGCGTTTGGTGTGGAACGGGGTGATACCTCGAAATCGGGCGGACGACGCGGAACCATCCCCCCCTCGTCTCACTCGCACGACAAATGCTCTCCTCAGGGCCGTTGCTCCTCTCCCGTCCCTTCCTCAGGCCGGCGGCGCTCCTCTCCCGTGTCCCCCTCAGGCCGGCGGCGGTGCTCTCCCGTGTCTCCCTCAGGCCGGCGGCGCTGCTCTCTCATCTCTCCCTCAGACCCCTGGCTTGGGCCGTCAATCCCCTCGTCCCCGCTGGCGACGGCGGCACCGTACCACAGATCTGGCTGAGGGCTGGTGTGTCGGAGCGACGGTCACGTCGGAGTGGCCGGCACATCAGAGAATTGGTGCCACCCTGATCTCTGGACTGGGTGCCTTGTTATCGTTTCCTACATCGGGAGCGTCTTTGCTTGCTGGAGGGCAGCAGCGACCTTGCTTGCTAGAGCGGCTACGATGCGGTCTTTCGATTAGAACTGGGAGGGGCCACTTCCCATTTTTCTCCAATCTAATGCTTGCTCAATCGCAACGAGCCAACTAGCATTCTCTCAAAAAAAAAAAAAAAAGAGCCAACTAGCATTAATTCTGAATTTAGTGATTAGAGTCACCTAATTATTCTTTTTCATGTGGGTATGTTCTGATGCAAAGGATTGTGTATTTACCATAATAAGCAGTGCATGCTTCATCTGCAAATCATTGTAATGTTGGAGAAAATGCAGATTGAAATAAACTTTTGAGATATGGGCCATTTGTTATGCTTGTGAGTGGATTTATAAATTATTTATGCTACAAATACAATTGAATTGCCATATAATTTTTTATTACACCACTCCATTCCATCTTGCCAACCAAACACTAAACTGTCACCATTCCATTCCATCAATCTTTCTCAACCAAACACATGAATGGAACCGACCCATTCCGATGGAATGGAACCATGACATTCCATGCCACTTCGTTCCCGAACCAAACACACCCTAAGACTACACCGTGGGCGATGACCTCAACAAACCCACACGGTTTCTAGAAAGTTTGCGTGTTGGATCGGTGAGCAATCACACACGAATTCCGGTCGACAACTGTGTGCGTTAGGACACCCAATCACAAACGTTTTCACATAGCAAGTGTGTGTGATGGACAACCCAATGCCAAACAGTTTCTTCTAGGCACCGTGCGTGATGTTGTAAATAACGCAAATGACAGAATTATAACTATCGTGTGTGATGACCAGCCCTATCACAAACGATGTTATGCAGCAAATTGTGTGTGATCTGCAATACGAACGGAGACGTACATTTGGAATTCCCTGTGTGGGATGCTAAGCTCATCTCACACGACTTCCCCAATATGTTTGTTTGTGATGGCCCTTCCAATCGCAAACGATATATTTTTGCCCATCGTGTGTGACCGGGTGCAAGCATCGCCGACGGGTTTTCCGTGTCGTGTGGGATAGCCCCCCTATCGCCCACACATGCAAGACGACGGTTTAAGACTACATCACGAAAAGGGGTTAAAAACCGTTTGTATAGCACGCGACTGCACTAATGCATCTTGATCGAAACCACTTTGTCTCTAGCCACTCCATTGGCTCTCACGACTTCATCTGTGACGTGTCGATGTCACTCCCAACGGATTCACCGACAACCCCATTGAAGACTTCGTCGACACAATTCTTGATTGGCAAACGGTCTTTTCATCAAAAACCCGCGACTTACCGCTTCATCCTTTGACTCCCTGATGGCCTCAAACATGATTAGTGGCCTTTCGGCAACACAGTATGATATGGTGCGGTAAAAAAAAAAAGTATGATATGGACTACCCCATGTACTACGCAAGGGTTTACTATGGGTCACCCATGTCCTACACCAACTATGTTGGCATGTTGCAAGTGTGGACGCGACTTACCGCTTACCAAGCTTTCCATACACTACCTCATGGTACAACCTGGTAGAGTCGAATTGGCCCCCTGCTCCTCTGGCATGCAAGGCACTAGCTATACTACACGTCGCCTGCTCTTATGGTGGCATGATCATATTCGGGGGATTAACTCAAAATCCACTATCGGATCAAGCCACAACAAGTCGAGCAACTTGTGTCAGTGTCTGATGACGGACACCGCTAACAATAGGACCTCACCGCTGTTAGACATGGACCCGGACGTTGACGCAAACTGGGCATTGGGTGCCACACCTGCGATGGGCGCGAGGGTCGAGAACCTGGGGGCTAGCGCATCACCCTCCCCCACCGATGTGTTGCTAGTGTCCACTAAGAAGAGTTAAAATATTATTGTCCATCTCTCTTCATTAGTTACGAATTTTAAGTAATTGATTGGAGCATATATTCAGTATGGTATCAAATTCGGGTGGTCTTAAGCTCAAGACCCGACCGACACACTATTAATAATAAATAGTTACATCCTACATCGACCCCGCGTCTAAGCCATAAAGCGGGCTAAACGTATGGGGGGGCTAGTGAAATATTATTGGCCGTCTCTCTCCATCAGTTTGGACTTTTGAAGTAACTGTGGTTGGATCATGTGTTCAATATAATTACACTCAGGGATACTAGCAGATGATCAGGTGGCGAGGAACCCCTAGGGGCTCTTGAAGGCGCTATCAGATTGAACCAAGATCTTGACACCTATCAGACAACAGTCCCACATACGCGAGCCATAGGACCATCATCTTTCTCGCGGCCCGTGGCCGGAAGACGATGTTGAACAAGAGCACAACATGGAGTGACGAGGCCATGATATGGACAGAGGTTGTCCTCAAAGAACCGACGTGGTGGCCGCTGCTCGCCGTTGCTTGACGATGACCGCCAAAGGGGGAGCGCGACGAGCAAGAGCACATGACCCCCATCGACGGTCGCAAGTGCAGTAGGCATAGTAAACGTTCTGACCAAGACCCGCCCGACCACCATCAAACTACATTATCAACGATCATGAGGATAAGTCATCCCGGCATGGCGACCATCAGCCTGTTAGGTCAGTGAAGTCCCTACGGGCATGACATTAGGCCGAACGGGAGGAGTGAAATGATCGAACCTTGAAGACATACCCCCCGCCCTCGCCCCCCACACACACTTTTGACTTCGGTGACGACCTTATAGGGTGCCGGGAGCTTACTCGCATGATCATCGCAATCTCGGTACCATGACATGTGCAGGCCCAAAAACTTTGTAAACTATGTAGGCCTTTCTGACCCTATTGCCCTCCTGGTGAAGTTCATAGGAGGTACGAATTATGGACGGCGACACCTATGACATGACAAACATCCTACCGACTTTCATATAGAGTAATACCCTTGCTTAGCTTTAGAGCTGAACAACCAAGTCCATCAACACCTGGAACACCTTCAAAAATATCTTCATTGAGAGCTTCTCCACCTCAAGGGACGAGAACAAGTTGAACATGACTTCAAGCACATCTGGATGATAGAGGGCGAGAAGCTGCATGATTTTCTTTCATAGTTCTGGAAGAAGATGCATACAATCCCACATCCTCTCGAGATAGGGTAGTGATAGAGACCTTTCTGGTAGTCGTCTGGTGGATCGATTGATAATGTGGATACTATCACAGTTAGTCAACTCTTTAAGATCATCAAGAAAGTGGTTGCGGTCGAGGACTTTTGCCTCTAAGACGACGCCAATCATGGGTTCCAGTCGAATTAAGTGCCCTAAGGCTGGAAAGGAGCACTGACACATGCATTTTGCATCACAATTTCGGATAATAAATACATGCATATGTTAGTTTTGTGCCTGTTTTATCTCAGCCAAGCCTTGTTGAGCCAGGCTCCACGGGTCAGTCCCGCTAGGAATGCCTACCAAACACGCCCTAAGTACTTCCGTGACTAATTGCATGTTGACAGAACAAAATAACATGATAAGTGCATGTAGCCAGCGGTGGAGGACGGAAAAAAATTAAGGCAGGGCAAACTTTTAGCATAAAAAAGTTTGATGTAAAACCAGAAGTAGCCCCCACTAATACTTGCATAGCATAAATGGTTTGATCTAAGCTTATTCACATTAAACCACAAAACAAGTTCATCAAATCAGCAATTCACAACAGGAACATAAACTACACTACATTGTAGATTGCCAAGCAATTAAATTGTTACTCTGATCGTTTGTCAAAAAAAAAAAAACTGTTACTCTGACCGAACATTTGTGTGAAAAACCTCCACAAGTCATGTACACATCAGATCAGCCTCAGACTCACAATTCATCTTATTTGCGATAATTACAAGTTAACGAGCAGACACACGTGACTTCGCATGTGGGTCAAATACAGGCAAGTGGGGCAAGGCAATAGTGATTGTGGAGAGCATGTGCAAACCTCTCTAACAGACATCTGTGTTGATCTTTCTCGGAAATGAACATCTCTGTTAATCTTTCTCAGAGACGGGCCAACTTTAGGATGAGCATTTACACACCACAGTACTTCCATAGATGGTCTAGATAAGAGAGGTGTGCCTACATGACCAAACAGACACAAGTTTCTCATTCAATTATGCTTACACGCCTACTCTGAGGCCTCAAGAACAGCATCAAGTGTCAGCATGTTGCTAGACAAGATGGCAACCAAATCGTTTAGCTGCCGTCGTCACACCACAAACATGTGTGCACACAAATCACTAATTTAGCTGAGACTCGAATGAATCGATCAGGTAACAATTTCATACATTTTCAATCACGTTCAGCAGCAGAAGTGAACTATTACAAGCTTCCTTACTAGCCACGACGATCACAAAAAAGAGAAAACGACGATCACAACCAAATCTCCCCTTCCTCTAAATCTTCTTGGCAGCTTTGATGATGATGATGATGCTTCAGGTCGTGGTCGTTAGCCTTGAGGACGAGCCCAATCAGTCGCAACAAGTTGTTGGGCCTGGCCGTGTTGTGCT
Source organism: Elymus sibiricus (assembly GCA_039707655.1). Taxonomy (NCBI): domain Eukaryota; kingdom Viridiplantae; phylum Streptophyta; class Magnoliopsida; order Poales; family Poaceae; genus Elymus; species Elymus sibiricus. Next base: position 340,553,194 of record CM077671.1, read on the forward strand.
GATCAATGCCGAGGGCCTTCACGTCCTCATCTAGGGTGTCGTTGAACATTGCCGTCCTCTCCGTCTCGAGCAGCTCCTGACGGGCCTTCTCCCTCGCCCGGCACGTCGCCTCCTTTCGCCGCCTTTCCAAAATCAAGTTGGCACGGGCGATCAGGTCTCGTGTTGGAGGCGTGTTGTTGGCGGCGCGATCTGCCGGAGCTGGGCTGTCGACGCTCTGGTGACCAATGTTTTGGTTACCGAATGGGGCATTTTTACCTAGGGGGACCGGTAAACGTGGTTACCACGGTTACCGAGAAATACCGAGAATATTTCGAACGAATTTTGTAGTTGAATTTTGAATTCAAATAAGTGAATGAACGAACATTCGAACCAGAGACCTCTCAAAACAGGAACTAGGTTGCTACCAACACACCAGAACCAACTTTCATGGCATTAATTAGATCCTATGTACTTTACTATAAATCGACCGCTTAAATTCAAAAAATTCAAAAAAATCGGTATTTTTTGCTTGATATGGAGATTTACCGAGGGGTACCGAAATACGCGGTAACCACGGGAAATCTCGAAATTTCGACCGGTAACCAAAACCTTGCTGGTGACAAGGATCAGAACCCGAACCGCTGCTGCTGCCGCTGATGGTTGCATCTCCGCCAAGATTCTTCACCGGTGAGGCATGGCCGCAGATGTCCACGTACTCTTCGACGAGCTGCAAGGGTGTCGTCCTGATCGGCAAAGGGGAGACGCCGCCGACGATGTCAATGTATTCGTCCTCCTCTTGGTGCATGTATACATACCTCCATGCCCTCGCCGACGACGACGAGCAGGTCATGGCCGAGCACGGGGACATCAACCCAGTGGCCGTCCTTGAGCACCTGGAGGCCGCCGACGTCCTTGTCCATGAGCAGGAGTGTGATGACGGAGTTGTCGGTGTGCGGCTTGAGCCCGTTGACGAGGTCCGGCCGTGGGCAGGGAGGGTAGTAGGTGAACCTCGAGTATGACTTGAACCTCTCACCCACCATGTTGATGAAGAAGCCCTCCTCCTGGTCCAGAAGCTTTGCCATGGCCTTCAGCACGTCCATGGTCACTCTCCCACTCTCCAGGGTGTACTCATGCAGGAGCTCCCTGCAAATGATACATGATCTCCGATATAATCACAACCAAACAAAGAAAGATTTTCAATCGTTGAGAGCAACAATTGATGTGTAGGATCGAGGAGATGCCTTAGAGGCTGTGGCCAGAACTGGAGCCGCCTCTCGTCCTCCGGCTGGAGCTGGAGCCAGAGCCGGTCGCACCAGTCGAGGACCTGCTCGTCGGAGTCGATGCGGTCGATGCCGTACCCTTCGTTCTGGAACTTGACGCCGTCGATCACGTTGCCGCACTTCTGCTTCTCCTCCAGCGGCAGGTGGAAGAACTTCCTCGTCGCCTCGAGGATCTCGTCCAGGAGCTCCGTTGGCATGCCATGGCCGGTCACCACGAAGAGGCCCCATGACTGGAGCGCGGTGCGAAGCTTGGCCGCCTCCTCAACGTCACCGGGCATGCCCAGACGGCTCACGTCCACGATGGGGATGACCAGCTTGGCTTGCTGTGCGACGGTGGTCGGCCGGTTCTCCTCCCTTAGCACGTACCTGCTCGGCGGCGCCACAAGCCCAACGTCCGCGGCCACCACCTGCACTAGCTTCTCCTGATCCTGATGAACCATCTTGACACTAAAATAGGTCTTCTCAACCATGTGCACGTACTCTTTCCTTTTGCAGTCTATATATAGGATTCAGTATTTCAGTTGTGTGCGCCTATTTCAACGTTATCTATCTAGTATTTGGAGGCCACTGGGTTATCATATCCATATCAATATCCATATTTCTAGTATTAATGTTCAGAAAACAAATTCTACAATTAAAGGTGATTTAGTGCTCGTATATTTGTTGGTGAAGCCTCCTCTTTCTCACGCAATGCGGTAACTCAGTCAAATCAAATCATATCTTTTGTAGCACCCCCGTTGGTGGGTGTAAGGTAATTGCATTAACTCAATTAACCCACCGCTTGGAATAAGCGGGTAGCTATCTCAAAAAACAATCAACAACTCAAAAAAAAAAAACTCAATCAATCCAAATTAAATCATTCTGGATATGTCACACACGGAAAATCAAATAAAAACAAATAAAATCAAATATATTTCATTAATTCAATCAAATCAAACCAAATCACTTCTTACATTAGAATATGGCGGGTGTAAGGTATATGTTGAACACGATTGGTGTTAAACCACTAGAATATGTATGCCCACGTTTCAATGGATGGGCAATTAGCTGGTCCATATTAATATAAATTCATATCTACATCCGTTCATCCACACAATCCGACGGCCTATGGTGCTTTGATTTTTGGCGCTAAAAATGTTTATCACACTTAATATTATAGAGATATATATAGATATATGTATGAACAAAGTAAAGAGCGAAACGGGAATCTTGTGTTCTTTTGTAGTATAATAAGCTAGATATATAGATATAGATATGGATATAGATAGGTCGATTGATAAATAGATAGATGGATACATATATAGAGATATAGATAGATATAGATAAAGATATAGATATAGATATAGAGAGAAAGTCAATAAGACATGAGACGGTTCAGACATTTTTAGAGATACCCGATGGGTGAAAAACCGAAGATGGAAGGGGGGGGGGGGGGGGCAAAAGTGAGAGAACATAGGTCGAAGGAAGGAAAGAGCGAAACAGAAAACCTTATATATTTTTAAGTATATAAAAAATTGCGAGGAGGCCAAGGCCATATATATAATTGTTCATCGTATCACATATATGTACCAGTGTTGACAGTGGCAAACCTAGTCTCGACCTTCATATATATTGGACGCCCGGCACTGTATCACTTATGATGCATTTGCAGTGACTAACTTCCAACCATCACTTGTTACTTCCAACCATCATTTGAATAATAATCTCTGGTTTACTAATTAGTATTTAGAAAAGTCAATCTAAAATCGATAAAAACCTTAGTAGTGTTGGTTTTTGAACTTGCTAGATCAAATCCACCCAGGACCGAACACGTGCGTGTGTAAAGCTAGCTGAAGAAAACAAGCAAGCTAGCTAGTAGCTTAATTGATTCTGAAACTTGCTAGCACTACGTGCACCTAGGCGGCTTGCACTAGCGCCAACAGGATCGAGACGATCTCAACGGAACAACTCGGCGGAACTCAGCAGACACAAACGACTCGATGGATTTGATGGCTAGAGGCCCGTGTCGAGCCTTTGCTTTGTATTACGTTGATCTGGTTGGTGTATTACAATCGCTGGGTACACGTATATATATATGCCTAGGCTAGCATAAGCAAACTACTTCTAGTCGGTTTCTAATACTAGTCCTAGTCGGACACATATGTATACGTAGATTTCCTAAGCCGTGTTTAACTCTAACATTCACCCCCTTAAACATGGCGTCTTCGTTACGACCTGGATCCCAAATGCGACTACTGCTACTCATATATATTATCTTTGGCATTGCTTTTGCCGTTCTTCGTAGCATTTGAGGGACCGTCTTTACTGTCGTCGGCTCATCCATAGCTTGACGACAACACTTCTTCTTGGTCGTGTCTTCGATCTTCACCTCTTCTTCGGTACTTGATAGACCGCCTTTCGGATCTTTGAAGGGACATCTTTTGAACCCGAGCGAGACCCAACTTCGGCCTAACTTTGAGTTCCAAGCTCTTGGCGCTTGCTTCAACCCATAAAGTGCCTTCTTGAGCTTGTAAACTTTCACTTCTTCGTCTTTCTTCTCGTAGCCGAGGGGTTGTTCCACGTACACTTCTTCTGTGAGATCACCGTTGAGGAAAGCGGAATTAACATCCATATGATGAACCTTCCAATCCTCTTGTGCTGCCAAAGCTAGGAGCACTCTCACTGTCTCGAGTCGAGCAACCGGTGCAAACACCTCATCATAGTCAACTCCTTGACGTTGTACGTAGCCCTTTGCAACGAGTCTTGCCTTGTACTTCACAATGGCACCCTCCGTGTCCTTTTTTAACTTGTAAACCCACTTCAAACCGATGGCCTTTTGGTTCGGAGGTCGGGTTACCAAAGTCCACGTTCCATTGCTCTCAATCGCCTTCATTTCCTCATCCATGGCGTGCGTCCAGCTTGAACTTTTGCTCGCCTCTACAAAGTTGGTTGGCTCCTCAACTCCGAGCAAACATAGTCCGGAGTACTCGAGCGTAACTGGCTTTGTGTACTTGTAGATTTTCTTGAGGGTCTTGTAGCGACGAGGCCCGGAGGAGTCCGTTGTGACTTGTGAAGGAGGCGACACAAATTGTGTCGGCGTCGATGCACTTGAGGAAGACGGCTGAGTCTCGGGCGTGTCGTTGACATCCGCGTCATCGGCGTAGTCGTTGTGACCGTGACCATCATCTTGATTGTCGTCGTCACTATGCGCCTCGTTGTCGATGTCGTTGCCGAGATCTCCGCTCGTGTCGTGCACGTCATTGTCGCTATCACCTTGCGACCCTTGCGCGTCGTCGTCGGTGTCGGCACCATGATGATCACTACCATTGTGGTCACCTTGGTTGGGCGTCTTGCCAACCACCTGGACGTCTTCCCCTGCATCATCATCAGGAAACTCAACTGTGAATATGTTACCGTTTGGAGCATCGTTGGCTGCTGCGCTCCAATTCCACGCTTTGTTTTCTTCAAACATGACGTCGCGTGAAATCCGTAGACGCTTGGTTTGTGGATCGTAGAAGCGGTATGCCTTGGTGCCGGAACTTCTCTCGTATCCGATGAACACCATCTTGGTGCTACGATCGACAAGCTTTGAGAGATGCGGCTCCGCCGTCTTCACATGTGCCACGCACCCGAACGTCCGTAGATGAGACACATTCGGCTTACGTCCGTAAATTGCTTCATACGGAGTCTTGCCGATCACCGCCTTCGTTGGAGCCCGGTTGAGAAGATAGACCGCCGTCGAGATAGCTTCTCCCCAAAAAGTCCCCGGCAGGTTCTTGCTCTTGAGTAAACTCCTTGCCATGTCAACGACGGTTCGATTGCGCCTTTCAACAACCCCGTTCTGCTGCGGCGTATAAGGTGCCGTGAGGAACCTTTTTATGCCAATCTTCTCGCAGTAGTCGTTGAACTCGTTCGACGTAAACTCTTCGCCGCGATCTATCCGTAGAGCGCGAACCTTCAACTTGTGTTCCATCTCCGTTGCAGCCTTCAGCTTCTTGAATGCTTCAAACGCCTCATCTTTAGATCGTAGGAGGACGACCCACATATATCTCGAGTAGTCATCTACCACAAGGAAGAAGTACTTCTTTCCTGCGTGAGTTGCCGGGGTGATAGGGCCACATAGATCAGCATGGAGCAGCTCGAGTGCATCACTTGCACGATAGGTAGACTGAGCAGGGAACGGCCTGCGGTGCTGTTTTCCAACCAAGCACCCGTCACATACTCGATCAACATGGTCGATAAATGGCATCCCGGATACCATCTCCATCTTTGACATCTTCTTCAAGGCGTAGAAGTTAACGTGTCCAAATCTAGCATGCCATAACCACGAATCATCATCACTCTTGGCGAGCCAACACTCCGGTTGAGATTGATCAAGGTTGAGGATATAGAGCCTGTTCCGTGTGCGATTAACACGGGCTAGCACGTTTTGGAGGTTGTCGAAGATCGTCATCACTCCGTTCTCGATATCCACCTTGCATCCATTCTCGTCAAGCTTCCCGATAGAGATGATGTTGTTGCGAAGGCGTGGGATGTAGTACACTCCGGTGAGTATGCGATGTTCGCCTGTGAGACCCTCGAAGAGGACAGATCCTTGCCCACAAATCTCCACATTTGAACCATCACCAAACTTGACCGAGCCTTCAACGTCATATTCCAGCTCGAGGAATTTCTCCTTGCACCCCGTCATGTGGTTACTGGCACCCGTGTCGAGATACCACGACACGTTGTGATCCCCGGATAACTTCGGTGTCACTTTCTTCTCATGAAGTAGCACCTTCCGGCTTGGTTTCACAACCACCGTTTCAGTGAGATCACAAACTTCGGCCATCAGAAGACCTGGACCTTCGTCTTCCCGCTTCGCCAAATTTGCCTTGATCTCCCGTTTGTCAGGCTCCGGACAATCCTTTGCAAAGTGACCCATCTCGTTGCAGTTATAGCACTTGACCTCGGACATATCCAAGTTCCGTTGCTTCCGCTCTTTAGATCGGTCCGCCTTACCATGACCTTGTGGTTTGCCTTTTCCTTTGCCTTCTCCGGTTTGTCCGCCGCGTGTTGCGTTGCTTGAGCCTTCGTTGCCATCATGTCTTCCTTTGCTACTTGGGGACTCCCAATCTGCGCGCGAGTACATGAGTTGGTCACCACCTCCTCCTTTGCCTTTCCGACAGCCACGAGCATTCTCTTCCCACGTTCGCAGGCGTCCGATCGCCTCCGTTATGGTCATGTCGTCGATGTCGTAAAGCTGCTCGAGCGTGCCGATGATGTACGTGAATTTGTCAGTCACCGAACTGAAAAATTTCTCCACAATCTCGGTCTCATCGAGCTTTGCACCAAGCGCGCGGATCTCTCCCACCAAAGTAGTAAGACGCATGGCATAGTCGTTCACCGATTCAGTTTCCTCCATCTGCAACTTGTGAAATTGCCGCTTCAGCACTTGTGCCCGAGCCTTGGTGACGCGATCTTCTCCGATCCTCATCTCCTTGAGTGCGTTCCATGCCTCTCTTGCCGTCTCGAACTCCGCCAATGTCATCAGCACGGAATCCGGTACGGACTGGGCTATGGCGGCCATGGCACCTTCGTCGCACTCCTCGTCGACGTCGTCGTCCGTGATTGCCTGCCACACTCGAAGAGTTCGGAGAATAATCTTCATCTTCACCGCCCACACGCCGTAGTTGGCGTCGGTGAGCATCGGGTACTGGATGGGGATGTTGCGATGCGCCTGGACGTTGGCGCCGCTCGTTCCTCCACCACTGGTCGCTGACTTGCCGCTCTTCTTCACCTTGTCGCCGTTCTTGGTCGCCTTGGGACCGCCGTTGCCGGACTTGACCGACTCAGCGTCGTTGTCCACCATCGTAGATCGTAGATCGTCGAGGCTCTAGATACCAATTGTTGGTTTTTGAACTTGCTAGATCAAATCCACCCAGGACCGAACACGTGCGTGTGTAAAGCTAGCTGAAGAAAACAAGCAAGCTAGCTAGTAGCTTAATTGATTCTGAAACTTGCTAGCACTACGTGCACCTAGGCGGCTTGCACTAGCGCCAACAGGATCGAGACGATCTCAACGGAACAACTCGGCGGAACTCAGCAGACACAAACGACTCGATGGATTTGATGGCTAGAGGCCCGTGTCGAGCCTTTGCTTTGTATTACGTTGATCTGGTTGGTGTATTACAATCGCTGGGTACACGTATATATATATGCCTAGGCTAGCATAAGCAAACTACTTCTAGTCGGTTTCTAATACTAGTCCTAGTCGGACACATATGTATACGTAGATTTCCTAAGCCGTGTTTAACTCTAACATTCACCCCCTTAAACATGGCGTCTTCGTTACGACCTGGATCCCAAATGCGACTACTGCTACTCATATATATTATCTTTGGCATTGCTTTTGCCGTTCTTCGTAGCATTTGAGGGACCGTCTTTACTGTCGTCGGCTCATCCATAGCTTGACGACAACACTTCTTCTTGGTCGTGTCTTCGATCTTCACCTCTTCTTCGGTACTTGATAGACCGCCTTTCGGATCTTTGAAGGGACATCTTTTGAACCCGAGCGAGACCCAACTTCGGCCTAACTTTGAGTTCCAAGCTCTTGGCGCTTGCTTCAACCCATAAAGTGCCTTCTTGAGCTTGTAAACTTTCACTTCTTCGTCTTTCTTCTCGTAGCCGAGGGGTTGTTCCACGTACACTTCTTCTGTGAGATCACCGTTGAGGAAAGCGGAATTAACATCCATATGATGAACCTTCCAATCCCCTTGTGCTGCCAAAGCTAGGAGCACTCTCACTGTCTCGAGTCGAGCAACCGGTGCAAACACCTCATCATAGTCAACTCCTTGACGTTGTACGTAGCCCTTTGCAACGAGTCTTGCCTTGTACTTCACAATGGCACCCTCCGTGTCCTTTTTTAACTTGTAAACCCACTTCAAACCGATGGCCTTTTGGTTCGGAGGTCGGGTTACCAAAGTCCACGTTCCATTGCTCTCAATCGCCTTCATTTCCTCATCCATGGCGTGCGTCCAGCTTGAACTTTTGCTCGCCTCTACAAAGTTGGTTGGCTCCTCAACTCCGAGCAAACATAGTCCGGAGTACTCGAGCGTAACTGGCTTTGTGTACTTGTAGATTTTCTTGAGGGTCTTGTAGCGACGAGGCCCGGAGGAGTCCGTTGTGACTTGTGAAGGAGGCGACACAAATTGTGTCGGCGTCGATGCACTTGAGGAAGACGGCTGAGTCTCGGGCGTGTCGTTGACATCCGCGTCATCGGCGTAGTCGTTGTGACCGTGACCATCATCTTGATTGTCGTCGTCACTATGCGCCTCGTTGTCGATGTCGTTGCCGAGATCTCCGCTCGTGTCGTGCACGTCATTGTCGCTATCACCTTGCGACCCTTGCGCGTCGTCGTCGGTGTCGGCACCATGATGATCACTACCATTGTGGTCACCTTGGTTGGGCGTCTTGCCAACCACCTGGACGTCTTCCCCTGCATCATCATCAGGAAACTCAACTGTGAATATGTTACCGTTTGGAGCATCGTTGGCTGCTGCGCTCCAATTCCACGCTTTGTTTTCTTCAAACATGACGTCGCGTGAAATCCGTAGACGCTTGGTTTGTGGATCGTAGAAGCGGTATGCCTTGGTGCCGGAACTTCTCTCGTATCCGATGAACACCATCTTGGTGCTACGATCGACAAGCTTTGAGAGATGCGGCTCCGCCGTCTTCACATGTGCCACGCACCCGAACGTCCGTAGATGAGACACATTCGGCTTACGTCCGTAAATTGCTTCATACGGAGTCTTGCCGATCACCGCCTTCGTTGGAGCCCGGTTGAGAAGATAGACCGCCGTCGAGATAGCTTCTCCCCAAAAAGTCCCCGGCAGGTTCTTGCTCTTGAGTAAACTCCTTGCCATGTCAACGACGGTTCGATTGCGCCTTTCAACAACCCCGTTCTGCTGCGGCGTATAAGGTGCCGTGAGGAACCTTTTTATGCCAATCTTCTCGCAGTAGTCGTTGAACTCGTTCGACGTAAACTCTTCGCCGCGATCTGTCCGTAGAGCGCGAACCTTCAACTTGTGTTCCATCTCCGTTGCAGCCTTCAGCTTCTTGAATGCTTCAAACGCCTCATCTTTAGATCGTAGGAGGACGACCCACATATATCTCGAGTAGTCATCTACCACAAGGAAGAAGTACTTCTTTCCTGCGTGAGTTGCCGGGGTGATAGGGCCACATAGATCACCATGGAGCAGCTCGAGTGCATCACTTGCACGATAGGTAGACTGAGCAGGGAACGGCCTGCGGTGCTGTTTTCCAACCAAGCACCCGTCACATACTCGATCAACATGGTCGATAAATGGCATCCCGGATACCATCTCCATCTTTGACATCTTCTTCAAGGCGTAGAAGTTAACGTGTCCAAATCTAGCATGCCATAACCACGAATCATCATCACTCTTGGCGAGCCAACACTCCGGTTGAGATTGATCAAGGTTGAGGATATAGAGCCTGTTCCGTGTGCGATTAACACGGGCTAGCACGTTTTGGAGGTTGTCGAAGATCGTCATCACTCCGTTCTCGATATCCACCTTGCATCCATTCTCGTCAAGCTTCCCGATAGAGATGATGTTGTTGCGAAGGCGTGGGATGTAGTACACTCCGGTGAGTATGCGATGTTCGCCTGTGAGACCCTCGAAGAGGACAGATCCTTGCCCACAAATCTCCACATTTGAACCATCACCAAACTTGACCGAGCCTTCAACGTCATATTCCAGCTCGAGGAATTTCTCCTTGCACCCCGTCATGTGGTTACTGGCACCCGTGTCGAGATACCACGACACGTTGTGATCCCCGGATAACTTCGGTGTCACTTTCTTCTCATGAAGTAGCACCTTCCGGCTTGGTTTCACAACCACCGTTTCAGTGAGATCACAAACTTCGGCCATCAGAAGACCTGGACCTTCGTCTTCCCGCTTCGCCAAATTTGCCTTGATCTCCCGTTTGTCAGGCTCCGGACAATCCTTTGCAAAGTGACCCATCTCGTTGCAGTTATAGCACTTGACCTCGGACATATCCAAGTTCCGTTGCTTCCGCTCTTTAGATCGGTCCGCCTTACCATGACCTTGTGGTTTGCCTTTTCCTTTGCCTTCTCCGGTTTGTCCGCCGCGTGTTGCGTTGCTTGAGCCTTCGTTGCCATCATGTCTTCCTTTGCTACTTGGGGACTCCCAATCTGCGCGCGAGTACATGAGTTGGTCACCACCTCCTCCTTTGCCTTTCCGACAGCCACGAGCATTCTCTTCCCACGTTCGCAGGCGTCCGATCGCCTCCGTTATGGTCATGTCGTCGATGTCGTAAAGCTGCTCGAGCGTGCCGATGATGTACGTGAATTTGTCAGTCACCGAACTGAAAAATTTCTCCACAATCTCGGTCTCATCGAGCTTTGCACCAAGCGCGCGGATCTCTCCCACCAAAGTAGTAAGACGCATGGCATAGTCGTTCACCGATTCAGTTTCCTCCATCTGCAACTTGTGAAATTGCCGCTTCAGCACTTGTGCCCGAGCCTTGGTGACGCGATCTTCTCCGATCCTCATCTCCTTGAGTGCGTTCCATGCCTCTCTTGCCGTCTCGAACTCCGCCAATGTCATCAGCACGGAATCCGGTACGGACTGGGCTATGGCGGCCATGGCACCTTCGTCGCACTCCTCGTCGACGTCGTCGTCCGTGATTGCCTGCCACACTCGAAGAGTTCGGAGAATAATCTTCATCTTCACCGCCCACACGCCGTAGTTGGCGTCGGTGAGCATCGGGTACTGGATGGGGATGTTGCGATGCGCCTGGACGTTGGCGCCGCTCGTTCCTCCACCACTGGTCGCTGACTTGCCGCTCTTCTTCACCTTGTCGCCGTTCTTGGTCGCCTTGGGACCGCCGTTGCCGGACTTGACCGACTCAGCGTCGTTGTCCACCATCGTAGATCGTAGATCGTCGAGGCTCTAGATACCAATTGTTGGTTTTTGAACTTGCTAGATCAAATCCACCCAGGACCGAACACGTGCGTGTGTAAAGCTAGCTGAAGAAAACAAGCAAGCTAGCTAGTAGCTTAATTGATTCTGAAACTTGCTAGCACTACGTGCACCTAGGCGGCTTGCACTAGCGCCAACAGGATCGAGACGATCTCAACGGAACAACTCGGCGGAACTCAGCAGACACAAACGACTCGATGGATTTGATGGCTAGAGGCCCGTGTCGAGCCTTTGCTTTGTATTACGTTGATCTGGTTGGTGTATTACAATCGCTGGGTACACGTATATATATATGCCTAGGCTAGCATAAGCAAACTACTTCTAGTCGGTTTCTAATACTAGTCCTAGTCGGACACATATGTATACGTAGATTTCCTAAGCCGTGTTTAACTCTAACAAGTAGCACACCATCATGCATTTGATTTCAGTCCTCCACTTACTCATGAGTATTAGTACACCATCAAGAAGGAAATCATATAAGCCACTAAAATAATAACCATAAAGCTCATTCTGGATTAGCTGCAGCTACCATCTCTGTGAGTTCATAATTTGGACGTATCATCGTTGGTGTAATTCCGTAAACCCTTGATATATGTGTTTGGATGAAGTTTCATTACCTAGATTTCAAGCTAGCGGAAATGATGCTTGTTTGATTACATTTAGCTTGAAGAAAGATGAGTTCAATCTATTCCCTCTACTGAGCGATGCAAAGCATGCTCTACTATCGCCGATGATGAAGATAGCTGAGTTTATTTAGATTAGCAATGACCCAATAGTTTTTTCTCTTTCCACAGGTCATTTGGATCCAATTATAATAAGCGATACAAGCCAGATTTCCAGCCGATGGTACAAAGATTTCCTTCTGGCAGATACTCTAGGAATGACAGTCGTGTTCCTTGATTGTTGTATCTGAATTCCGTGGACACGATTCATCGAAAATTAATTGCAATCTGTGACCCCTGAAGAACTTCCGCAATTGCAAGTTTGAGCGAGATGGTTGTGAAGGCAAGAAATAACTGTACACGCCCGTAGGTCTTGTTTTCGGTTTCTGAGTTCCCCTTCTTGCCCCACTATCATTTCTGAGCTAACCCCAACATGCGCGGCTTGCACGTAGTTGTTGCAATTTGTTGCCCGAGTGAGCCTGCAATGCTATCATATGACTTTCCTCGGATCTGTTACCTGTGATGCCACATCCGATGGTGGTATTAGAGCAGGATGGCAGTGCAGCTGAGTTTTCCTTACTGCACATCAGGTTAGCGCTGCGTTGCTCCTCAAATGGAAACGGTTGAGCTCGAGTTGGCTGCTGATTTTCTCCATTTTTTAGTAGTTGGAGGTGGAGTAATTAGATTTTTTTTTTCATTCAATTTTTCAGTACAGTGTTAATTGGTCGAGCCACTTGTGTAACTTCACTATTTGTATCTAGCGCTGGCTGCTGTTTTTCAGGCTCTTGCAGTTATCAAAATCCTACTAGTAGCGGTTTTAAGCTGCTCTATATAAGAGCTTGGCATTTGTACCTGATGAAGCTTATGCATTGTCAGTTCATGGCTAGGATGTTTTTCTTATGTCTGCAGTTCATGGCTAGGACGCCATGGGGTCTGAATGAAACAAGGGCGGTTCAGGTATGTTCACCTGCTCTATCCCATGATCTCATCACGCCATTTCTTTGAGCTAACTACCACTCTTACTCGGTCGACCCGCGTTACAGCTCAGCTAGTAGCTGTTGCCGTCCCCCCCCCCCCCCCCCCCCCACCCCCCAAAAAAACCCAGCAAAACAGAGCGAGGGGTGAGTGATGGACACGAAGCAGCTACGCTGTGCTCTCGTTATTTAGTGAATGAATACGTAATATACAGCAGTAGTTTAGTTTCCTACCATTGACTTGATTAAGGCCCTGTTTGAAACCACAATAGATTATGATAATCTGGATTATGAAGATAGATTATATAATCAGGTTTATAAAAATAATCTAGGTGGGCATGTTTGGAGGCCAGATTATATAAACTGTAATCCAGGTTTTTACATTGCATAATGACCTACCTGCGCGCTGAGGAGAAAAAAGGAGGAGGGTGGCGGTGGCAGAAATTAGTAATTACCTCCAACTTTACAAGGATAATGGGTCATTAGGAATCCATAATCTGGTTTTATCTGGGGTAGAGTAGATTGTGAGTTTTTAATAATCTGTTCATCTAGTTTTTATAATCTACAACATAATATGTCCTGTTTGGAGACAATATAAATTATAAAAACTGGATTATCATAATCTGAGTGGTTCCAAACAGGGCCTAAGTATTATCTTCCACTGATAACATATCCTGGAATCACGTGGAACTCGATTTCTTAGGCAAGTCGTGTGCAAGTGCCGCGCTAATTAATTTAATTCTCAGTACTAGTTGAAGAAACTTAGCTGGCTATCCTACTTATCTTAACGATTTTGCATGTTCGAAACCGTCATCCCACATTAGTACCACGTGCTCGCCCTCTCTGAGTCGCCACTAAACAGAATAAAGCAGTTGCGCAACTGGAGCCGTCTCTAAACTGAAGTAAACTTGCAAGGACACTGGAACACACACCTGTATACTTAGGACATATACAATGGTGCTATCTTAGAAGTGTTACATAGGATCAATGATGAGGTAAAGGAGAGAGAACTCATAAGAAAATGTTTGTTTTTTCTTATTTAAGAGAAGACAAGAGATGATTTTTTAGCACAATATGTCTTACCACATTTTTAGGAATAGCTAGTTACTGAAGATAAGGCTAAGAAATGACCCATTGTAGACATTTTATTTGGATCTCTAAATTATATACAAGACTTAAGATAAGACTATCTTATCAACCATTGTGCATACCCTTATATCCTAATGCATGCATGGCAAGCAAACGCACTAGGTTTCAGTTGGCATCAGCAATAACAGGAGAATTAGTTGGTGACAGTAGCAAGTGTACTTAATTTTAACCTATAAGCAGCTATCATGCGGATGGCGTCTCCTCCCTTCCCATGTTACAAAGCCCGCGATTTTTGTTACTAGCTACTTGCCTCTAAGAGTAAGAGGCAGCCAATGCGCATGGTGCAAGTGCGCACCAACGCACCAACGCCATGGCTACTACTCCTACGGCAACGCACGCTACTTCGCTCTTCTTCCCTCCCGGTCCGACCATGGCGCCGGCCCCTCGGAAGCCATTGCCATTGCTCCTCCTCTCCTTCTCCTTCCCCGTCCTCCTCCTACTCCTCCCCCTCGTCTTCCTCCTCTCGCACACCACCTTCAGCCTCCTCCTCTGCCCTCTCCTCCCGCAGTCACCTTCGAGATCAGCAAATGGCACAAAGACCACCGATGCTCCCGCCGCTGCCGGTAGCCTTGACGTCTCCATGGACAGGACCCTGCTCGCGTTCCACGTCACGGCGTCGCCACCGCCGCCGGCACCTCCTCCCCCTCCTGCTCCTACTCCACCGGTGAAGAGTAAGAAGAACAGCAAGAAAAACTCCACGAAGCGAAACAAGGGCCTCTTCAAACGGCTGATCAGGCAAGCTCCCCGGACGCGGCAGTTCGCGGCGCGCGCCGCCGTCGCCGCAGCGGCCGTGCGCGCACCGCTTCTTCATGACGTGGCTGTCCCCTCTCGAGCAGTTCGGAAGCCGCGAGGCCCTTGTCCTGGAGACCCTCTTCCGGTGGCACCGCGACGCCTGCCTCCTCATCGCCTCCGACACCATGGACTCCCCGGGCGGCAGCGACAGGCTCCGGCCGTTGCTCGACCGCGGCTTCCGCGTCCGCGCCGCGTCGCCTGACCTGTCTCACCTCCTGCGCGGCACGCCGGCGGAGCCGTGGCTCGGCGCCGTGCGGCGCGGGGAGGTCAGCCCGGGGAGCGTGCCGCTCGGGCAGAACCTCTCCAACCTCCTCCGCCTCGCCCTGCTCTACAAGTACGGCGGCGTCTACCTCGACGCCGACGTCGTTGTCCTCAGGGTGTTATTGAGGAATGAATGCCCATGGTATTCTTGGTTAAAAAGTAAAAAAAATATCTTATGTATAAAAAGAACTGTTTGGATGGATTGTATGTCAGACCATATTTTTTTCATCACGGATATCACGGACACCCATTCCCCATAAAACAGAACACGGGTGTACAATAAGCACCCAGGTTTGATATTTGAAAATTACAGTTTTTCTTTTGAAATTTCATGGTTTTTTTAATACTATATTCATATAGAAATGTGTGGCACGCGAGAGCTTCCATGCATTTCCCCTCGCTGCCATCGCTACTTGGAGCATCTACACAATGGCTCCCTAAACTAACCAGGCGGACGACACGGTCAGTGCCCGGTCACAAAACATGATCCAGCCGTGTTCCCCCAACTAGTCGCTGACCGACACCTCTCAAACCCAGCCTAAATCCGGGGCGGGTTTGGGGAGGCCCAGACGTGTCCGAGCAAGCCCGCCACGTCAGACCGTCCCACCTGGACCCCACATATATCTCATATCCATATGAACGGTAGATAGAAGTCAACACACTCCACTCCACTCTCTCTATCTATCCGTCTTCTCTTCTCCCTGTCCCATCCCCTTCCAATCTATGGCGAGCGACGGTAGCAGCGCCGCCTTCGGGGCCAGATCAAGCGCCGACGGTAGCTGGTACTTGCTTCTGCGCGACACCGAGCCGTATGGCGTGGAGGGAATCGCCATTCGCATCGTGCTGCGCCAGTCACGGTTGGACCGGGGCAACAAAAGTGAAAGCTCAAGTTCCGCTCCGTCCCCTGGCGCCCGGCGACACAATGCAGGCTACATCGCCGCCCCCCTCGCGTCCGACGCAGCTTCGACGGCTTTGCGCCCATGCAGGCACGCCGCCCGTCTTTGCATGCGCTACCAGCTCCGAAAGGCGTCGGTGCTAACGAGATGCCTAAATATGAGGCGCAGGCCGCATGCGACGGGCGACAGCGGGCGAGGAATATGGCGGCGGAGTGGGAGGCGTGTGGCACGCGCCGGGCAAACACGCATGAGCCGGTGGATATAGAGGACGCTCTCCTCGCATTGGTCCTCCAACGCTCCCTCACGAAGACGGAGACCGACACGCGACGGCTCCGCCACAAAAATGCAAAGTGCTCCGGCTTGCCATCGAGCAGTCGGAGTGTGAGGCAACGACGGAGGCGGAGGCCTAGGTGAAGGCGGCCCGGTTGGCCAAAGAGCAGGACTGCACGAGGAGGAGGATGACCTACCAAATCTCCTCCTTTGACGAGTCGAACCTCACTGACGGCTATAGCTCCGGCGATGATGCCTCTCCGCCATTGATGCCTACACGGAGGGTTACACCTGTCCGATGACTGCTATGATGTGAATTATGTCTGAATTGTGTCTGTTTCTTGCTAGTTTGTTGATCTACGTAGGTTTATTGTTTATGTTGAATGAGTTGCATGGATATGAGGGTTCATATATGAGGGAGGCGATTGAGGAGGCAGCAAAATGAGGGGTGACCGATCACGGTTTGCGGGCGCGCCCTGGTGCCTCCGTAGAGGTTTGAGGGGCCATATTAGCTACACGCTGCTGTAGATGCTCTTACCACTTGATAACCCTCACCCTCCTAAGTGGATCCAGTGCAAATTAGACATGACCACCCATTTCTTAGTCTGGCAAAAAGATGATCATGATCATGTGTCTCCAGGGTAGGGATGACAATGGGTACCCATTGGCCAATGTACCCGGTGGGTAAAAACTGTACGAGGGTAAGGGTATGGGACAAAAAATTACCCGTAGGTACATAAAATAGAGAAATCTTAAACCCATCGACTAGAGTGGGTATGGGTATGGGATCGTATACATACCCGCATACCCATGTACCCTTATAAAATATGAGAAGTGGGCCTCAGTATTTTGATTGAACTTGTGACAATGTGTGAAACTTTATTGTAATGCTTATTTTGTGACCTTATGTACGTCCAAAGTATCTCTAACTTTAACTTAAAATGTATGATTGTGATGTTTGGAGTAAATTATGTTGTTTATGAGAATGTGCTGTTATTTATGGCATGTTGTTATTTATAAGTATGTGTTGTTGTTCATAAACTGTGATTATATGTTGATTTGTACAATGTGTTCCTAAAGCTCATGTGTTGCAAATGTGGGTATATTTACCCATGGGTACCCATTTACCCTGTCGAATGGCGGATATGGGAAGAAATTGTACCCGTTGGCGGGTACGGGTGATGGTTAAGCTCAGAGGAGGCGGGTAAGGGTATGGGGAGGCTCCACCCGTCCCCAAACACGGCGGATGCCATCCCTACTCCAGGGCACTCTTTGGTAAACCAGAGAACGGGTTGTCGGCCAAAGCAACTGTATGGTCTTGGTATTGCCAACATCGATAGCTTTGGGTGTGCTTTGGGTCTCCATTGGCCCTCGCTACAATGGGCCGACCCTGATAGACCACCACTTAGAAGCTTCTGTGCGTCCACCACTATTACCATCAGAGATGGCCACAATGCACTTTTTTGGCACGACAACCATTGGCAAAGGCAGGATTAGTAGAAAAATGATGTGTGTGGGGGGAGGAAAAAAAAGCAAAAGATGCATTATTCATGTGCTTATTAGGAACAAATCCATAGTATTTGGGGGCCAGGGCCCCTGCTCGTCACCTCCTTGCTCCGCCACTGGTGGCAATTGGACCAGAAAGCCCCCTCCCTCAAGTTGTTGCTATTAGAGCTCTGTAAGATTGCACCTAGAAAGCAAAGGATTGTGCACCATGAGTTAATGGGATAACTGGATCAGAGCGGTTGCAAAGATCCATCCCTAGCTCAATTGTGGGAGTTCATCACCCTTTAGACCTGGATCAACAATTCCAGCTCTCACCGGACCGGGAGGATTTATCCACCTAGAAGTTGACCACAAACGGGGCATACTCTTTTGTGTTAGCCTATTCGACCTAGAGTGTATTTGACACTTAAAAGTGTGATCTAATGGACTAATCAATATGATCTAGCTCATACTCAGACATTCCTTATTTATGGTAGTAACTCCAAAATTGATCTTTTTTACGAACCTCGTCAAGAGGTGATAGGTACAAGGTGGCCTGATTTACGACATGGTATTGATTTTGTTGGAGGAGAATTTCGATGACCCGATTACGCCATACACTTGATGCTACACCTCAATAATCGCAAAACCAACTCCGATTTGATTATTGACGATGCTGGAAACACAGTCAACCTAATCATGAAGATCAATCATGATGCAACAGAAGAACCAGAAATGATTTGAGATATGCAATCTGAATTGCGGATATAATATGGAGCACTTGTTTAACATTGTGGAGTTCATATGACAAGTAGTACACAAGGTCTTGTCGACTCTCATGTCTATGGCAAAGAGCAACAAAAGATGCATACCTTAAGTTCATCTCTGCTTCCTCTCAACTAGGAAGGTGTTGGGTCCCTAAGTGCAAGGGTTTTGTAGTAAACATCAATTTCCCTCAAGTGACCTCAAGGTTTATCGAACCAATAGGAGCTTAGTAACACAACCAATGATCACCACCTGCACACACAAATACAAAATTGTCTCGGACTCCAACAAGACTAGTGAGGTTGTGAGTCTCACTAGTGGAAGGACGTGGATGTCGCCTACAGGGGGGGTTGAATAGGTGCTTTAAAACAATTACGATTTAGGCTTGAACAAATGCAGAATAAAAGTAGCGTTTAATTTGTCAAGCACAAAACCTAAATATACTAGGCTCAACTAGGTGCACCAACAACTTATGTTAAGCAAGATAAACAACTATGTGATAGTAAGATATATAAATTGAGGCACGAAGGCTATCAAAAAGTAAATTGCATAAGTAAAGGGCTTGGGTAAGAGATAACCGAGGCATGTGGAGACGACGATATATCCCGAAGTTCACACCCTTGTGGATGCTAATCTTTGTTAGAGCGGGGTGGAGGCACAATGCTACCCAAAATGCCACTAGGGACACCGTATTCTCCTCATGGCCTCGCACAATGCAAGATGATGTGATTCCACTAAGGGACCCTTGAGGGCGGTCACCAAACCCGTGCAAATGGCAACCCTTGGGGGCGGCACTGAACCCGTACAAATGGCAATGCTTGGGGATGGTCACCGAACCCTTACAAATTGCTCGGGGCAATCTCCACAACTTAATTGGAGACCCCAAAGCTTGCCTGGAGGTTTACACCACAATGATTGAGCTCCACGACACCACCAACCATCTGTGGTGCCGAACACCCAAGGGGCACAAGCTCTAGGGTGCCCAAACACCCATGAGTAATAAGCTTCTCAACTTTCACCTCCACGTATCACCGTGGAGAACTCAACCCTATGCCACAAATTCAAAGGCAAGAGCACACGAAGTGCTCACGTCCTTCTCTCCCAAATCCCACAACAACAACGAAATCTATGGAGGAATATGAGAGGAAGAACAAAGAAGAGAATACAGAGAACTCCAAGATCTAGATCCAACGGGTTCCCCTCACTTAGAGGAGAGACATATTGGTGTATATGTAGTAGATCTAGATCTCCCCTCTCTTTTCCTCAAAAAGATGCAAGATTAATGGGAGGAATGGAGAGAAGGCAAAGCTTTGGAGGTCAACAATGGAGAAAAAACCTTGCCAAAAGTCATTATGGGTAATGGGGAAGAAGACCCCCTTTTATAGTGGGGGTAAAAATCCAACCATTATGTTCTGCATGTGCTTAAGCGTTATTACCACTTAAGGAAGTGGTACTACCTCTAATATTGGTGGGTAACAGAAATCCTCACAGTAGTACGCGCGACACAACAATGGAAGTGCAACAAAAGCGGCACTACCTCTTAAGGTATAAGCGATGCGACCTCTTAAGGTATAAGCGGTACTGCCGCTAATTATCGGTGGGACACAGAGACCCCCACGGTATTATACGCGACACAACAGAGGAAGTACCACACAAGCAGTATTACCTCTTAATTATAAGTGGTACTACCTGAAAGGACGTGGATGTCGCCTAGAGGGAGGGGGTGAATCGGCGCTTTAAAATAATTACGGTTTAGGCTTGAACAAATGCGGAATAAAACTAGCATTTAATTAGACAAGCACAAAACCTAAAACAACTAGGCTCACCTATGTGCACGAACAACTTATGCTAAGCAAGATAAACAACTAAGTGATATCAAGATATATAACAAGAAACAATATGGCTATCACAAAGTAAAGTGCATAGGTAAAGGGCTCGGGTAGGAGATAACCGAGGCACACAGAGACGACGATGTATCCCGAAGTTCACACCCTTACGGATGCTAATCTCCTTTTGGAGCATTGTGGAGGCACAATGCTCCCCAAGAAGCAGCTAGGACCACCGTAATCTCCTCACGCCCTCGCACAATGCAAGATGCCGTGATTCCACTAAGGGACCCTTGAGGGCGGTCATCGAACCCGTACAAATGGCAACCCTTGGGGGCGGTCACCGAACCCGTACACTTTGGTAACCCTTGGGGCGGTCACCGGAACCCATACAAATTGCCCGGGGCAATCTCCACAACCTAATTGGAGACCCCGACGCTTGCCCGAAGCTTTACACCACAATGATTGTGCTCCGAGGCACCACCAACCGTCTAGGGAGACAAAGCACCCAGGAAGCACAAGCTGTAGGGTGCCCAAACACCCAAGAGTAATAAGCTTATTAAACTTCACTTCCACGTATCACCGTGGAGAACTCAAACCAATGCAACTAATGCAATGGCAAGGGCACACGAAGTGCCCAAGTCCATCACTCTCAAATCCCACCAAAGCAACGAAACCTATGGAGGAATATGGGAGGAAGAACAAGAAAGAGAACACAAAGGACTCCAAGATCTAGATCCAAGGGGTTCCCCTCACATAGAGGAGAAAGTGATTGGTGGAAACGTAGATCTAGACCTCCTCTCTCTTTCCCCTCAAGAACTAGCAAGAATCATTGGAGGGATTGAGAGTTAGCAAGCTCGAAGAAGGTCAACAATGAGGGGCAAACAGGAGCTCAAAGGATAGGGTTCATTGGGGAAGAAGACCCCCTTTTATAGGCCCTTCCAAATCCAACCATTATGCCCACAACCCGCACATAAACGGTACTACCGCTTCGGAGGGCGTTACTACCGCTCAGGCGGTAGTGCCTGCTGTCCAGTGCAATGGCACGGGGCCACGAGACGGTAGTGCCGCTGGAGCAGTACTATCGCTCGCCCCAGTGGTACTACTGCTCGAGTTGCAGCACAGGAGGCCCACAGAGGCAGGGCAGAGACTGGGGACAGATGCGGTACTGCTACAACGGTACTACCGCTCAAGAGAGCGGTACTACCGTGTCACACCCTGTGTTTTGCATCACATTACTAAGATAATAAAGCTCAAAAATTTGGGCCAACAATTTGTGTGTGTGTGTGCATGTGATGATTGACATGGTCGCCATTTGCTTGTTTGCTTGCTCGTGCTTTAATTCACAAAAAAATCCTCCCACTCTGAGAACTCCTATCCTCGATCC
This sequence comes from Elymus sibiricus, assembly GCA_039707655.1. NCBI lineage: Eukaryota > Viridiplantae > Streptophyta > Magnoliopsida > Poales > Poaceae > Elymus > Elymus sibiricus. The sequence continues at coordinate 340,574,906 of CM077671.1, forward strand.
AAAACTTTGCCAAATGATCATGCCATGTGTGTAGGACATAAAAGTATTATTTTAGCCAAAAACCATTTATTTAATTTAGGTTTTCAAACCCCCCTCAATTGAGATTTGTTCTAAAAGTCCTCAAATTAGGGAAAATATTTTGCCTCAAATATTTTATTTGGAACCTTCCCAAAACCACAATAGTATTATTTTAAAACTTATTTTGTATTTTATTTAAATGCCTTTTTTAGGCCAAAATGGTCTTTTGTAGGGAAAAATATTTTTATGTTTCAAAAATATTTGAGAAAATTTAGGGGAGCTCAGTGGACACATATTGTCCATATATATGAGTTTCAACACATGGTCATGTTCAAAATATTGGACAAAACCCTTTTGTATATTTCAAGTATTTGAAATATTTCTATAAGAAATATTGTAAAATAAATCCAGGAAAATTCCAGAAAGTCACATATGTATACTATGATGATCTTGCCAAGTTTCATCCCAATCTAAATTATTTTGGTTCACAAAAGTGTCCCAAAACCCTCTCTCTCCAGATTCAAATTTGAACAACTTTGCATTGCCAAGTATCACCTATTGTGACCAAATTTTGTGGAAATGTTCTAATACCCTAATAATGCATATACACCAAGTGGTGCATCAAGGAGAATAGATCCACTTGCTCAAATCCCACCAAACCCATTTCTGTTGATTCCTAGGGTTAGAAATTATTGCATTGGCAAGTTTTCCCAAATCAGCTAAAAATTTGTGACCATGACCATTTGACCCTACCATTTACTCCTGGTAAATCTCAAGGCCGTTGGATTCCTCTACCTATCCCAAACACAACACAAACACCTTCTGTTGGATTCTAGTGCTCAATTATTGGTGCCCCAAGTGGAGTCTTCGTGAGCTCAAAATTTTACCAAAACATGTACTAGCACTCTTCTACCTCCAGTAAGCCTTCTTGCCCTAGATCAATTATTGTGGGGAGGTAAACCCCAAGATTCCCTCTTTGGACAACATTGGCACAACCATCCTCCCCCTCTCCTTTCATTCTGTACATGCAAATGGCCCCAAACCTTGCCACAACATCATTTGCATGATAATGCATCTATCCACATCCAAAGATGGCATGCTCATGTGGAAATTATACGCAGTTCATCTAACCTAGGTTTTGGCATCAAATGTAGCTTTGAACCACAAGTGCCCTGTTCCCTTATCTCAACACTAGTAGAAAACAGGCCTTCCGTTTCAACCTTTAGTCCCGGTTTGGCTTTGGACCGGGACTAATGTGTCCATTAGTCCTGGTTCCAACGGCTAGGAGTGGTCGGGGGGCAGGGGCACCATTAGTCCCGGTTCATTTGGGACCTATAGTCCCGGTTTGTATCACAAACCGGGACTAAAGGGGTGGTGGCAGGCTGGTGGCAGCCTAGGGCCCCCACGAGCCCTTTTATCACAAACCGGGACTATAGGTGGACCTTTAGTCCCAGTTTGTATAACGAACCGGGACTAAAGCTTTCCCTATATAAACCCTTCGTCCAGCCCGACTCCATTTCTCTGTTTTCTCCATTCGAATTCCCCTCTCTGTTCTTCCCCTAGCTCGAGCTCCTCCCTCCATTTTTGCCAAGATTTGTCAAGATTTGAGGCACCCCAATCCATCCAAGTGTTCACAAAGGTTAGCAACTTTGTCCTTTCATCTCTTATTGCTAGATCAGCTCGCGCAATGCTTTATAAGTATAGTGATTTGTGGGTTTTAGTTTGGATGTAATTATGTGTTAGCTTTTTTGATTTATATGCAATTTGAGCTCAAATTAACTCCTTAGTTTGCATATGTGTAGGTGTGGTTTACTTAGTGTGCCTTCCCGTCCCCGTCCTAGCCACCGTCGATCGACTGCACCGTCCCGTCGCCGGCACCACCTTGGTGAGCCTCTTCTTGTGTTCTTATCATTTTTATAAATAAAATCGTATTTGTATGATTTAGATAGTTACTTGCATAGTTTTCTTACTTGTATGTTTGTTGTTATATATAGTGCCATGGTTATGATATCCGTGCCCGTCGGCCCTCGTCCGGTTTACGATTCAGATGTGGTATATTCTCTTTTATAACTATTTGTTGCATTTCGTGTTAATGACAATTATGCCCATCAAGTTGACATAGATATTTTTTATCTAGGAGGTAGTTGAACCGGAAATTCCAACCGACCCTATTGTCCAGAAGTTAAATTTAGTTGAAAAAGAAAACGAGGATTTGAAAGAAAATTTGAAAAGAGTTGAAGAAGAGAAGATGAAATTGGAGTTGTACATTGCCGATGTCGTCGATGATCACAAGATCAAGATGGATGCAATGCGCTTGAAGATTAGAAAGATTAGAAAATATGCCATTAAGGGTGTATGTTCGGCTGTTTACGTCCACCTGTTTACGTCCGGTTTCATGTCCGGCTATAATTGTTGGACCAAGCACGGAGAAAGAGGGGTTCTAATGGAAGAGAATGAAGAAGAAGAGGATGACGACAACTATCCTGGGTGTCCTGAATATGATGGTACTACAATGGGGGAAGAGAATGAAGAAGAAGAAGTCTCATGACTGCCACGTGATCATGATGCAATTGCTTCCGGTTGCGTTGAGGGGGCTTCTACCAGAAAATGTTCGATTAGCCATTGTGAAGCTATGTTCATTCCTCAATGCAATTTCTCAGAAGGTAATCGATCCGGAAATCCTACCAAGCTTACAGAATGATTTGGTCCAATGTCTTGTCAGTTTCGAGCTGGTGTTCCCACCATCCTTCTTTAATATTATGACGCACGTCCTAGTTCACCTAGTCGAAGAGATTGCCATTCTGGGTCCTGTATTTCTACACAACATGTTCCCCTTTGAGAGGTTCATGGGAGTCTTAAAGAAATATGTTCGTAACCGTGCTAGGCCAGAAGGAAGCATCTCCAAGGGCCATGAAACAGAGGAGGTTATTGAGTTTTGTGTTGACTTTATTCCTGACATTAAGCCGATTGGTGTTCCTCAATCGCGGCATGAGGGGAGACTGTGTGGAAAAGGCACGCTTGGATCAAAATCAATAATATGTACGGACGGGCATTCTTGGGCGCAAGCACACTACACAGTTCTACAGAATTCTACCTTGGTCACCCCATATATCGAGGAACACATGGATATTATACGCTCGAAGAACCCGGAGAAGTCTGACCCCTGGATTCAACGTACACACATTGAGGCTTTCGGCGGTTGGTTGCGAACACATCTGATGAATGATGGCAATGTTGAAGATGACTTGTACTTGTTGGCCAAGAGACCATCTTCGACTATATTATCTTTCCAAGGGTACGAGATAAATGGGAATACATTTTACACGATCGCCCAAGATAAAAAGAGCACCAACCAAAACAGTGGTGTTCGCTTTGATGATGCGGCAAACACCAAGGAAAAGGACACATATTATGGTTACATAGAGGAGATATGGGAACTTGACTATGGAGGTGATTTGAAGGTCCCTTTGTTCCGGTGCAAATGGGTCAATCTGACTGGAGGAGGGGTAATGGTAGACCCGCAGTACGGAATGACAACAGTGGATCTCAACAATCTTGGGCACACAGACGAACCATTCGTTCTAGCCAATGATGTGGCGCAAGTTTTCTATGTGAAGGACATGTCTACCAAACCGAGAAAAAACAAAGATAAGAAAGTGGATACATCATACGATGAGCCAAAGCGCCACATAGTTCTTTCTGGGAAAAGAAACATCATGGGAGTGGAGGACAAGACAGACATGTCAAAAGATTATGAAAAGTTTGATGAAATTCCTCCCTTCGCATGGAAGACTGACCCAAGCATCGTGTTAAATGATGAAGATTGTCCATGGTTACGGCGCAATAATCAAGGGACACACGCGAAGAAAAAGTTTATACCCCAAAATCCCACTCTGGGATGTGATTGGCTGCACCATCATCACTTTTCTTCTCTAGTGATAGTAGCCCGGATGGTTCAGTTTGTACACGAAGTGCATCCATTTTTTTTTGTAACCCTCTCAACTTTTTAGCACATGCTATGTGGGTGAAATGATGATACCATGCCAAGTTTCAACCTTTTCAGAGTTCATTTGTGGTGTTTTTTAATTTCAGGGTCATTTAGCTCAAAACAATTCATTAAATGGATGAAAAATAGCAAATGAAGTTAGAAAGGGTTGAAATTTGAGGATGTGGCTTCCAATGGTTCATATTGAATGCACAAAAAGTCTGGAGTTGAAATAAGTTAAAAAAATGAAATGCCTTTGTAACATATATATGAGTTTTCGTCCGTAACCCTCATACTTCAAAGGAGATGGTCCATTTTGTACACGAACTGCATCCAGTTTTTGTTGTAACCCTCTCAACTTTTTAGCACATGCTATGTGGGTGAAATGATGATACCATGCCAAGTTTCAACCTTTTCAGAGTTCATTTGTGGTGCTTTTTAATTTCATGGTCATTTAGCTCAAAACAATTCATTAAATGGATGAAAAATAGCAAATGAAGTTAGAAAGGGTTGAAATTTGAGGATGTGGCTTCCAATGGTTAATATTGAATGCACAAAAAGTCTGGAGTTGAAATAAGTTAAAAAAATGAAATGCCTTTGTAACATATATATGAGTTTTCGTCCGTAACCATCATACTTCAAAAGAGATGGTCCATTTTGTACACGAACTGCATCCAGTTTTTGTTGTAACCCTCTCAACTTTTTACCACATGCTATGTGGGTGAAATGATGATACCATGCCAAGTTTCAACCTTTTTAGAGTTCATTTGTGGTGCTTTTTAATTTCATGGTCATTTAGCTCAAAACAATTCATTAAATGGATGAAAAATAGCAAATGAAGTTAGAAAGGGTTGAAATTTGAGGATGTGGCTTCCAGTGGTTCATATTGAATGCAAAAAAAGTCTAGAGTTGAAATAAGTTAAAAGAAATGAAATGCCTTTGTAACATATGAGTTTTCGTCCGTAACCCTCATACTTCGAAGGAGATGGTCCAGTTTGTACACGAAGTGCATCCAGTTTTTGTTGTAACCCTCTCAACTTTTTAGCACATGCTATGTGGGTGAAATGATGATACCATGCCAAGTTTCAATCTTTTCAGAGTTCATTTGTGGTGCTTTTTAATTTCAGGGTCATTTAGCTCAAAACAATTCATTAAATGGATGAAAAAGAGCAAATGAAGTTAGAAAGGGTTGAAATTTGAGGATGTGGCTTCCAATGGTTCATATTGAATGCACAAAAAGTCTAGAGTTGAAATAAGTTAAAAAATGAAATGCCTTTGTAACATATGAGTTTTCGTCCGTAACCCTCATAATTCGAAGGAGATGGTCCAGTTTGTACACGAAGTGCATCCAGTTTTTGCCGTAACCCTCTCAACTTTTTACCACATGCTATGTGGGTGAAATGATGATACCATGCCAAGTTTCAACCTTTTGAGATTTCATTAATAGTGATTTTGATTAAAACAAATGAAGGTATAAAACTAAAAAGAGTTAAACAGAATCTGGTTTTGATTAAAACACCTATTTAAAATATCATAAAAATTCCAAAATTTAACATAATGATAAAACATACTAATATTAAACAACAGCAAAAACAATCACTCAAAAATCTATGTTTAAACTAAAGTTATTAACAAACTAGTGATTCACAAAAATTTCAAAAGAATTCAAATTTAAACTATTTAAATTTGAAAACTACTCGCACTAACAGAAAGTTTGTAATTGTTTTGACCTAAAGCAAAAAAGTTTCATTAAAAAACTATAAATATGCTAACAGTTATTGCAAATATAAAAACAGTTATTCCAAATATAAAAACAGAAAAACAAAAAAAGAGAAAATAGACCTTTAGTCCCGGTTGGATCCACCAACCGGGAGTAAAGGTCCCTTCCCACGCGAATTTGGGCCGCCGAAAAGGCCTCTTTAGGCCCGGTTGGTATCACCAACCGGGACTAAAGGGAGGACCTTTAGTCTCGGTTGGTGATACCAACCGGGACTAAAGGGTCTTTAGTCCCGGTTGGAGATACCAACCGGGACTAAAGGTCCTCCCTATATAGCGGCGCCTCCTTCCTCCCCCAAATGCACTCCGTCTTCACTCGCGACGCCGCCAGGCTGCCCCGCCCGCGCCCTCGATCGACGGCGCCGTTCGTCCACGCGCCGCCGCCGCTCTCTTCCTCCACGCCGTTGCCCTCAGCTCCGCCGGCGCCGCTCCTCCCAGCCACCGGCCGTCGCCCTCAGCTCCGCCGATCCTCCCTCACCTCCGCCGACTCTCCGCCGCCGCTCTCCTCCTCCATGCCGTCGCCCTCAGCCCCGCCGACGCCGCTCCTCCACGCCGTCGCCGTCATCTCCGCCGGCGCCGCTCCTCCTCCTCCACGCCGTAAGCCCGATCCGTCCTCCGCCCTCCAAATTGATGTGTATGTGTATGTGTATGTGTATGTGTATGTGTATGTTAGATGTATATGTGTATTTGTATGTGTATATATGTGTATGTTAGATAAAATCAGGAGTCCTAGGAGTTTATAGTATTTGTATGTTAGATATATTGATGTGTATATGTGTATGTTAGAAAAAATTTATAATACTAGAATAATATGTCACTTTGACGCAATTAAAATAAATGATACATTTTATTAGTTTTAATTTGCCCCTAGGAGTTTATTGCATTGTACGTATGATCATAGGTACTAAAGAATTTACCGATCATTGGGGGAGTTTATACATTTTATTAGTTTAAATGTATGTATGTTTAAATGTATGTTTTAAATGTTTAGATGTTGCTGATTTGCTAATTGACATATTGCATATAAAGCATCTTTCCTAACCGTCGAATCGATTGCATAGCGTAGTCGTCGAGTCGACGAAGCCCATCCCGCATCCTCGTCGTCGACTTGGCGGCAACCACCTGCTTGAGAGGCGCCATGTCCGGGACTGGGCTCTGCCGGGCTGGCACTGGGAGGTGCTGCCTTCCGGGGCACGGAGCTTGGTGAGGAATGAGGGTCCCATCGTCGACCCGGAGGTTATTTGGTGGCGGTCGCGTGGACCACTGTCGGTGCAGAGGGAGCCGACCCCCGCGGAGGTGATACGTCGCCGTGTTAGGGAGGAGGACGAGCACGTCCGACGCTACATGGCTGCGTTGGATGCCAGGTTCTCCAATACCTGGCAGGTTCTTCAGGGATCTCACCCGAGCTATGATCCTGTCATGGTTCCTTCTCTTTGGGTGTCCACCGCCTGCGCCGCGAGACGCCAACTATATCTGTATTAGTGGATACTATTCGATGATGTATTAGTGATATTATTCGATGATGTATTAGTGATACTATTCGATGATGTATTAGTGATACTATTATTCGATGATGTATTAGTGATATTATATGATCATATTGTTGCATTTCCTTGTATTGATTTGCATATCTCCGGTTCTGCTTATTGAATGCATTCTAAATGTTTTATATTTGACAGACCGAAAGTAATAATCAATTTTTGAATCATGAACACAGGAAATGTCGTCGTCTGATGACGACGATAGGATCCAAGCGTGTGAACTCTGCGGCGAAGATAAGGGTCTTTGCGACCAGCCTGGGCTGCGAGACGGCAGGTTCTTCACCATGAAGCTTTACGAGGACTTCGATATTTCTACGGTACGCAACGATGACAACTGTTTTTTCGTAATTAAGCATGACTTCTGTTTCTTTCCTTCAGCGCATAATTTCTGTTTTATACAATTCGACTAGTTCATCCCCTGTCATGCAAGACGGTATTTCTTGGAGAGGCTCGGTTTTGAAGAGCACGAGAGTTTCGAGACGAGGACAGCCAACCTGAGGACTAAACATGGTCACACATTTCTGGTGAAAGTAATGAATGCACTTAATAACACAGAATTAGGGTGCTCAAATTGGGAAGCTCTTTGCAAGGCATATGGATTTCAGGAGGATATGGAAATAACCTTCGATCTTCGTCTTGAAGATCATATTGAAGGTAACATTGACATTTGGGTGGATGTCGATATGCTTCCTGTTTTACCTCCATGTGAGTTTGTCAACAATTCATATTTGTCAAGTAATTTGCATTCTATATTTAAAAATAGTTGGTGTTCATCCATACTAAATTTGTTAATTTATAATTTACAGCTTATTTCGTTTCTTTGAGTGAAACACAGAACATAATCGACACGACACACTACACTTATGGATCACATCTAACTTGGGAGGAGAAGGATGATCTTATCAACTTTGTTATTGGTGTCCTAGTTGGTAGGGAGATCTTCCCGTATAATTTGGGAACTGGCCCAAATTATACATTGTACAGGACACAAGTGCATAGGTTGAGGGCGGATGACATTCGCCGAAATATCTTGGTAAGAGTTGCTAATTAAGTACACTACTGTTGCGTAAATGGTATTGATTACATTGCTAACTAGGCTACTATTATGTTCTTCAACAGAAACTGCCAAATGAAGTTGTGCCTCCGTTGATGCATGGTGAAGGTAATATGACAATTAAAATCCCCTTCTATCCCGAGTTCTCTTTTGCATACTCGACTGAGCGCAAACCACCAAGACGGCTCAAAATTGAAGCATGGGGACAAATAAAGAAGGATCGCAAGCCACAAGTTGGAGACCGTTGGATCTCTTTGCTTCATCATGGAGACATAGGTGTTATTCTGTTTTATGTCATTTTACCTAGGAGGGAGGAGTAGGTCCTATGAGAGAGAAGTGTTTCCGGTTTATATTAACTTGCATGATCGATTAGGATGATTAGTATTATGATGTTTTTGTGTTTTATGAGATTTTAACTTGGTATGATTAAGATGATGATGAGTTGTTAGATGAGTAAGATGATGATGAGTTATATGACATATATTTGATTAAAGTGATCATGTTGAATTAGAGGAAAAAATTAAATGGAAAACACAAAATGAAAAGGAAAAATAAACAATGAAGCCTTAACCGCTAAACCTTTAGTCCCGGTTGGTGTTACTAACCGGGACCAAAGGACCCCATGCCCTGGCGCGCGCTGCCAGCCACGTGGCCAGGGTTTAGTCCCGGTTCGTAGCCAACCGGGACTAAAGGCTTGGACCCTTTAGTCTCTATACTTTAGTCCCGGTTGGGGAACCGGGACTAAAGGCCCTTCCCAACCGGGACTAATGGCATGTTTTCTACTAGTGCAAAGAGGTCAGAATTGGTGGACATGACCTCCTTCCATACCTAAGCCCCCATACAAACTTTTGACACTTATGCCCTTGTGTCAGAACCCCCTTAAATGAGCCCCAAGTTTGCTGCTAGAAACTTACCCACAGTTAAAAAACCCTCCACACAGCTCCAAATTCTCTAAAACCTCACCAGATCACTTTAGCATGCGTGCCTCGCATGATCGACATCTTTGGCCGACAAAAAGGTCGCTTTCGACATGCCATGGCGTGGTGACCATGCCATTGACCTACAGAAATGGCGCTCTGCCGTTGACCTTGTCTTGTAGCTTGCGACCTGCTTCGACAGTGCACCCACGCGCACCAGGGATTCCCTCCAGATCTCCCATGACCCTCCCCGATGCCAGGATGTAGCCAAGGGTGCCCAGGCACGTGTGCGCTCGACGCCCGAGAGTGCCCGAGCGGCCACCCGAGCACCACCTCCCCGCCCCCCTATTTCTACCTCTCCCCGAGCTCACTCTAGCGCCCTATGCCGCTCCCCTCACTCCCAGATATCCCCTGGCTAAGGCATTTGAGATCCCGAGCTCGGCTCCTTCCCCCATGGCTGCCGTGGCACCGCCTCGGCCTCAGACGAATTCGCGCCGCCCCGGCCGTGTCTCTCCTCCCCTGGGAACTGCACCGGAGCACCCCCAGCATCGCCATAGAACCCTCCCCGCGCTCCATTTCCTCTCCTCCATGGATGCAACACCACTTTCATCCTCGCCATTGCCGCCACCAGCCATGCCCGCCGTTTCCGACCCTCCAGCGGCTCCCAGCGTCTGTGCGCTACGCCAATGGACGCGTTGCGCCCTCCTACGTGCGTACATGGCCGGAGCCACCAGGACGGGCGCCGGCGCGCTCAGCCTGGCTCCCTGCCTCTCCCCTGTTCTGGTGGGAGGTTGGAGGAGGGCCTGCCAGGCGGGCCCCTCCTGTAAGCCGCCAGCCGATCGGGCCCGGCGTTTAAGTGGAGGCGGATTCGCCTGCCCCCGCCTTTGTGTGTGGAAGATGTATTCCCAGGAGGACGCCTTCGACGTGGCCCCTTCGTGCGCGCAGTTGAGCTTCCGGGCCGACCCAGTACACCCACCGCTATCCTGCACCCAGGGCGTGATTTTGGCCCATTAGGTAATTTTCCTTTTTTCTTTTTCAGATAATTTCAGAAATTTCTAGGAGATCCATTTCTAGTCCAAATTTGATCATTCAAATTTCTAGAGACTCCAGAAATCTTGCTCTATTTATCTAGCCATGATTAACACTTTTCCCATGCACTGTTTCTATTGGATCTAATAAATAGTTCTCCTCCCCATTTATTTCATATCTGAAAACCCCGAGAAAATTCATCCCAACTCCAAAATCAGTGAAACCAATTCCTAAACATTTCTAAAATCATGCCTGATTTAATGGGTGCATTTACTCATTTTTATAAAAAAATACCTTTTGTAGACTTCTTATAGGATCATTAATCCCTTCATTTCCACCTTATTGAGCTATCCAAAAAATCCTTGTTGATCCAAATCCAGTAGAACCTCTTTGGTTATTTTTCTTCTAACCAGAGGTGTCCAAGAAAAATGGAATTCCTATTTTAGGACACTTTTATTTTCCCTCCTTATTGTGTGGCTCATGGTGTTTGCTTTCGATGGTAGATGATGAAGTAGACGGAGTGCTGGTGAAGGACCAGAAGAATCGAAGACTTTGCTGAGCTAGGCAAACAATCCTTTGACCATGTTGATGAAACTATGTTTGGGCATGGCATTATAGCACTTTACTTGTTGCATGAAAAAGCATGATGATACAGTGACCACCTCGTTGGGTTGTCTCCGATGCATTTCTCGTTGAACTTGCATTGTACATGACTCTATTTTCCGTCTAGAGTTATATGGGTGGGAAGTAGATAGGTGCAAGTAGTTTGTATGCAAGTAGGACAGGAATATGCATGAGATGGAAAACAAAGTGTTTTACCAAAGACTTTTCATAAACCCCATCGGGTTCCACTAATGCCCGAGGGAGATGATGAGCTAGGTAACCGCTTGAGAAAGAAGTGGTGGACCGAGGCAAGTTGTGTGTGTGGTTTCGAAAACGGATTAGATTTAAGATCTGCTGATCGTCCCAACCATACATGTATGACCATGCTACCCCTTATGGGACGGGGGCTTTGTTTATTACTTTGGTCGATGCTAGCAGAGAGCCCGCATTACTAGTGGCGAGAGAGCCGAGTCACTCTCTCGATACGGGGTCATGCCTGGATGGACGACTATGGCCGTTTTCACGGACACCTGGCCCACCGTCGTGTGCCCTCTTGGATGGTACTTGTGACGTACATCATGAGGCCTATTTACCAACGACTGGACTCTTTGTTTATTGTTGTCAAGGGAAAGACATCGTTTGGGTGCTTACCTTGGGTATGTAATATACCGTGAGTCGTGGATGACATGGAAGTTCCTCGAGTCTTGTGGGTAAAGTGTGCAACCTCTGCAGAGTGTAAAACTCTTCGAATATCCATGTCCACGGTCAAGGATAGTTGGTGGTCCTGCTTAAACTATGTCCAGATGTTTTCACAAAACTTGGTGTGTCTGTGTGTGTGTGTGTATGTGTGTGTGTGACATGGAGGTACTTGAGCTAAGTCGGATGACTTGATGGGATGATTAAACTGGAGATGTTCATACTTTGTTTATATTTATATTTGTAACCCCATGATGCATGATTTTACAATTGATAGGACATGTTATTGCACTCAAAACTAGCTTTCCGCAAAACTTCATGCTTAGTGGTAAACCGTGCATGAATACCTTGTTCCAGACATGGGTTGCTTGCGAGTACATTCAAAAGTACTCATTGGCTTGTCCCTGGTTATTTAATTGGCCAGGCATGGAAGAACAGGAATTATGTGAAGAGTACCTTGGTGACGAACGTGAAAATTAGGCTGCTTCCCAGTCAGAATGCCTGTAGGGTTAAGGCAGATGGCATGGGTCCTCACTATCGTTGAAGATTTCCACCACGAGTTTATGTTTGGTGTTTGGCCTGCATGGCCCTATCTATGTAAGACTTGATCATAATGTTATAATTTGTGTAAGACGGTATGGAATGGATGTAAGACTCTTGTTATCCAGCTTTTGTGTGTTCAATGAGCATTGATCTCTGGGGTCACTGTACACGTGCATTCGGTAACTTCGACTTATGAGTTGGGGTCCCCACAGAGCTGGCATCAGAGCCATTCTGACTATAGGAAGCCTTAGAGCAACTCCAACGCGGCGACCCATTTCGTCCGCGGCCGTCCATTTGTGTCGGCGCGGATAGAAAAGCCGGCCCAACGCGCCGACCCAAACGGACGCGCGTCCGCTTTTCGTCCGGCTGCTGACCCATTCCCGACCCATTTTTGAGCCGAATTTGCGTCGGCGCGGACACGAGACGGACGTGCGCGCGCTTGCCTACTCACCCCTGGCCCGCTGGTCCGTGGCACATTGGCCATCCTCTCCCATTCCAACAGCAAACCCTCGCCCGCCTCCTTCGTCGCCGCCGCCGCCGCCGCCCATTTTTCCGGTGCCTATGCCAGCTGCCGGTGCCGCCACCTGCAACGCCGCCACCTCCCACGTCGCCCCGCCCCCGCTGTCTTGCCGCCGGGGAACTGAAAGCTTCTCGCCCCCACTCCCCTGACATAGCCGAGGCCGCGACCAAGAAGCCGCCTCACCACCCCCGGCCAGTTCCTTCGTCCTAACACCGGCACGCTCGTCGGACGCTGGCACACTCGTCGGATGCCGGCAGGGCAGCTAGCTGGTCCGAGGGCGGCGCGACTCCATTTGCCGGCCGACTCCTTCGTCGACGCCCGCAAGCTGTTCGACAGTTTGCCAAGGTACAAAAATGTACTCCGCCGACGAGTTCTTCTTTCACAATTTTCTTTGCGACTCCGACGATTCCTCGTCCGATGATGATGAGGAGATCTTGGCTGCCGTGTTGGTCCATCACCACATCAATAGCCAACGGCCGTTGTTTCATGGCTCCATTCTGGGGCACCTTCCGGCATTGAATCGCAACCGAGAGAGCGGGCATTTCCTTCTTTGGAAGGACTAATTTGACACAACGAACCCGTTGTTCAAACATCAGAAATTCCGTCGCCGTTTCCGTATGAGTAGGCATCTTTTCAACCGTATTAGAGAGGGGGTGGTCGGCTAGAATAACTATTTCGAGTGCAAAGAGGATGCCGTTGGAAAGATTGGCTTCTCCTCTTATTATAAATGCACTGCAGCCATCCGAATGCTTGCATATGGAGTGCCCGGTGATCTCATTGACGAGTACGTCCGTATGAGCGAGTCTACTTGCCTAGACTCCCTGTATAAGTTTTGCAAGGCTGTTATTGCTGTGTATGGCCCTGAGTACTTGAGAGAGCCGACTCTTGAAGATACAGCCCGTTTGTTGGCGATGAATGCCAGCAGGGGCTTCCCAGGGATGCTTGGCAGCATAGACTGCATGCACTGGGAGTGGAAGAACTGCCCTTTTGCTTGGCAAGGGCAATATAAGGGCCATGTCAGGGCTTGCACTGTCATACTTTAGGCCGTGGCATCTCAAGATCTCTGGATCTAGCACTCTTTCTTTGGCATGGCCGGATCACACAATGATATCAACGTGCTTCAGTGCTCGCCGGTGTTTGCTAGGCTTGCCGAAGGCAACAGCCCACCAGTTAATTTTACCATCAACGGCCACCACTACGACAAAGGATACTACCTGGGTGACGGTATCTATCCTCAGTGGACCACTATTGTGAAGACAATCCCCAATCCTGTGGGAGAGAAGAGGAAAAGATTTGCCCAAGAGCAAGAGAGTGCTAGGAAAGACGTCAAGCGTGCCTTTGGTGTTTTGTAATCTCGATGGGGCATTGTCCAGTATCCTGCAAAAACTTGGAGCACGAAGAAACTATGGGAGGTGATGACTGCTTGTGTGATCATGCACAATATGATCGTAGAAGATGAGCGCCCGGAACGTCTTTACGATCAAGGGTTTCAGTTTCAGGGTGAGAATGTTGTGCTTGAGCATGGAGGAGCGGCAACGTTTGAATAGTTCACCCAATTTCATCACGACATGTGTGATTGGGAAACTCACATGCAATTGCAAAATGATTTCGTTGAGCATATGTGGGCTCATGTTGGCAACCAATAGATATATCTCTTTAATTTGGCTTGCAAAACTATGTGAGACTATTTTATTTTTATTCGGCTTGTAAAACTATGTTATTTATTTCGTTGAAACCATGCTATTTAATTTGGTTTGCTTTGTGAAATAATGCAAAATTTGTGTGTGTAGCAATGCAAAATTTGTGCTATGTGTTGAAAAAGGGCGGCCAGCCGGCCACGCCGGCATATATGGGTCGGCGCATTGGGCGCACAGCCGACCCAAATGTTAAACAGGGCGGATGCCGAGTGGGCGGCCGACCCAAACGGACAAAAATCGGACAAAAGAGCCATCCGTTTGGGTCGGCCCGTTGGAGTTGCTCTTAGTTAGCATGGACGTTAGTTAGGACAAAACAATTATTCCAGACCCTTCAAATCACTTACAAAAGTTCTATATTTCTTACCTCTTCTAAGTCTTCAAAGAAACCGAAGATTTTTTCCTTACCACTTCCACCATTTTTCTATTGGCTCTCCTCGTCTGCTTTTTCAAAACCTTGCAAATGGTCGCTAGTACCCTTATGTCACTGACCACTGGATTCCTTATAATCCTCGTGGGTAACCTGGAAGGAAGCCACCTTGCCAGACATTCACCCACATCTTTTGAACACAAGGTTGGCGACACCATGACAAGACAACGCCAACAGGAGATACCTTCTCGAAGAATGAGGACGTTAAGACTCAGAAGATGGTGACACCCTCAACACTGCCATAGGGGCTAGGGTGATGCATCCTTGGCCTACGATGATCATGGTGTAGGATATGCAAGATCATGATATACATCGCTAATAGAGCGACCCTGTCTTTACCGTTGTTGTATCGACAACGACCGGTGGATGAGAACCTCGCTAGTTGGTCCGCCTCACTATAGTGAGCAGGAAAACGATTCTCTTCATCCCCTGCTCTTAGTCTCGATATAGTCATCTACATAACCGACAGGTTGGACCTCTACCATGCCTTGTCAATGCCATTGCATAAGGATTGCTTACTTGGAACCCTCAAAGCCTTAGAAGACAAAAAGGCATTGTCAAGATTAAGAAGACAACAGAAGACCGAGTCAATGGCAACCACGAGGAACCACCTTGCACCATCATCTCACCAGATAGGAAGTTGTCAAAGATTCTTCAGGCTCAACCCAGATCGTTTTGATGAACAACTACAAGAGACATAGAGACACCTGAGAAAGACCCAGAAGACTAAACGACCTTCTCTCCGAGGCATGAAGTAAAGCAGGACTACCGAGTCCGAGAACCCCTAGGGTAGGAGGAGTCGTGTATCCCCTATGCGAAGTCGAGTCCGTGTGCTGGTTCAAATGGAACCGTGTTGTGTGTTGCTTGTTTTTATTTGTTTATGTTTTGATATAAGTCGCACTTTTGCCCTAGGCAACAAGTATGCGACTATATCACCTACCTTACCTTAATGTTTGTGTTTGGCCTTTTCGGCACTTGTTTGATTACACCTACACTATACCACCCCCTTCAGCCCCCTCTATGCTACTTTTCCCCTCTCGCCTATCTTATCAACTGAAGACCGGCGAGACAAGATGTATCAGGGATACCTGCTCGACAAGAAACTAGCACTGAAGAATTTTTGCGACAACCTACTCAACCTAGTGCAACTCAGTGGAGTTATGCCTCTCCCTCAAGATTGGAAACCCTTCCCTAGACCATCCTAGACCTCACAAGCTACCCAACTTGAACCCTTAACCATGTGTTTAACATACGAGTTTAACCTTCATTTAGCACCAGGTTTCATTATGGAATTAATCATCATAGTGAACGAAAACATTACATCCTTAAGCTAGCACCCGAATTGACGATGGCATAAGGAAGATCGTTCCGAGGATATATGATTAGTAGACTAATGATTTGTTGAAGCGATGATATATGTCTTGAGGATATAGCTAATACTCCCTCCTTTCCGGTTTATAGGGCTTATCTTAAAAAATTTAGATTTCCACTATATTAGGCTTTCTTTGATTCCAATTGAGTTAAAGTGCTTTGAGTCCCACGCCACATTTAATTCATAGAGATAAGAGAAAGGAAATTAGTGGTCATGCATGCATATGTTTGTACATGCACCATGAAAGTCCAATGAAAGGGAGGGTGCTACATTTATTGCTTCGGGAATCGAAAATGTAGAAAGTATTTCATTGGCCACCTTAAACTAGCGTCATCCACTCACAATTCACCTTGGTTGATGAGATTTCAGATTTGAGCCCTATAAACCGGAAGAGAGGGAGTACTATTTTGTGGATCATGAGACTTTCATGAAGGTAGATAGACTTGGTGGATCAAGTTGATAGGGTAGCATAAATTACTTCTCCCTTGAGTAAATTGGATTTAGTAGGACAATTGTGATCACAAGATGAAAATCCTTGAGGTGTTAGAATTTGACTTCACTGGATGATATTGATAGGAAAATTGGTGACATTACGATGATGACTTGTAGGGACAAGTAGAAGTTCTCGTTGGGCATGAGATTCGGATTTAACTAGGTGATCCTAATAAGGTGCTAATGATGAGTAAGTCGATTGGACAAGTACAAGTCTTTTTTCGGGAATGGACTCCCCCCTCTCCCACATCACCGTGGCTGCCTCCCATGGTGTCCTCTAGATTTCTAGGATGGACTCCATCATTGATTGGGATTTCTCCCATGGCCAGAAGGTGTCCTCTCAAGTGGTCGACGTTTTCAATCTACGGTCCATTTCAATGGATATCTTTCTTCCTCAGAGTTCTTCTTGGTCGTGGTTTTTCACTCTATCTCCTTCCGTTTGGATGTGGATTCGGTGGCCATGGCCCTTTGTGTTGGAAATATGCCCTAGAGGCAATAATAAATTAGTTATTATCATATTTCCTTGTTCATGATAATCGTTTATTATCCATGCTATAATTGTATTGATTGGAAACTCAGATACATGTGTGGATACATAGACAACACCATGTCCCTAGTATGCCTCTAATAGACTAGCTCGTTGATCAAAGATGGTCAAGGTTTCCTAGCCATGGACATGAGATGTCATTTGATAACGGGATCACATCATTAGGAGAATGATGTGATGGACATGACCCAAACTATAAACATAGCATATGATCGTGTCAGTTTATTGCTATAGTTTTCTGCATGTCAAGTATTTGTACCTTTAACCATGAGATCAGGCAACTCACTGACACTGGAGGAGTAACTTGTGTGTATCAAACGTCACAACATAACTGGGTGACTATAAAGGTGCTCTACAGGTGTCTCCGAGGGTGTCTGTTGGGTTGGCATGGATCAAGACTGGGATTTTTTACTCCGTGCGATGGAGAGGTATCTCAGGGCCCACTCAGTAATACAACATCACAACAAGCCTTGCAAGCAAAGTGACTAAAGTGTTAGCCACGGGATCTTGTATTACGGAACGAGTAAAGAGACTTGCCGGTAACGAGATTGAACTAGGTATGGAGATACCGACGATCGAATCTCGGGCAAGTAACATACCGAAGAACAAAGGGAACAACATACGGGATTAACTGAATCCTTGACATAGAGGTTCAACCTCTAAAGATATTCGTAGAATATGTAGGAAGCAATATGGGCATCTAGGTCCCGCTTTTAGTTATTGACTGTAGAGGTGTCTCGGTCATGTCTGCATAGTTCTCGAACCCGCAGGGTCTACACACTTACTGTTTGGTGACGATATAAGTATAGTTGAGTTATTATGTTGGTGACCGAAAGTTGTTCGGAGTCCCGGATGAGATCCCGGACATGACGAGGAGCTCCGGAATAGTCCGGAGGTAAAGATTGATATATGGGATAATAGTGTTTGGTCTCCGGAAGGGTTCCGGAATTCACCGGAAGGGGTTTCAGATGTTTCCCGAAATGTTCGGGTACAAGAACACTTTTATTTGGTCCAAGGGGTAAAGCCCACGAGGCTTTAGGAAGGTGCAAAAGGGAGTTTTGCGAAGGCCAGGGGCTAGACGCTAGGGACCCTGGCGTCTGGGGCCAGACGCCAAGGACCCTGGCGTCTGGTCTTGGAGTCCGAGGAGGACTTTTGCCTTACGTGCCAAACCGACTTTGAGGAGGCTCTTTCTCCAAGTTTCGACCCCAGGGCTCAACATATGAATAGAGGGGCAGGGCTAGCACCCGGGACACATCAAGAATTCCCCAAGCCGGGTGCCGGCAACCCAGCCCCTCTAGTTTATCCCCCGTCATAGTTTCCGTGGTGCTTGGCGAAGCCCTGCGGAGATTGTTCTTCACCACCACCGTCACCACGTCGTCGTGCTGCCGAAACTCATGTACTACTTCGCCCCTCTTGCTCGATCAATAAGGCGAGGACGTCATCAAGCTGTACGTGTGTTGAACGCGGAGGTGTCGTCCATTCGGCGCTAGATTGTGATTGGATCGCGGGACGGCTTGCGATTTGGATCGCGAAGACGTCCGACTACATCAACCGCGTTTCTTAACGCTTCCGCTTAACGATCTACAAGGGTATGTGGATCCGATCTCTCCTCTCGTAGATGCTCACCTCCTAGTTTGATCTTGGTGAAGCGTAGGAAATTTTTTGTTTCCCATGCAACGTTCCCCAACACTTTGTTCCTATTTGGGTGGCAACATTAAGGGTTTCGACGTCCATCAATTATCAGATCTTCGTTTTCAGTTCTCGGTTGCCTCCAATCGTGTTGGTCACTTTATTCGCTCTCTCAGAGGTTTTTTTGTGCCTACCTTCAGCTGTTCGTATAATCTCTTTCATGGTATTTGGCCTCCCTTGGATCTTTGTGATGATATTGTGGGTGATGAATGGGGTACTAGTTCCAGAAGGAAACGTCTCAAGGAGCGCTATCCCCCAAATATTCCTTTTGATCTATCAGATGGAGTTATTGGTTCTCAACGTAAACTGGTGGCAATTAATGCTCATTTGGATAGCGGACCTTCCTTGAATGCCACGGCTTGTAATTGGATTTCGGCCTTCAGAGCAGACTCTCAATCTGGAAGTAACCCTGGCGATCCGGTCCCTATCGATCCCTTTATTTTAGGTGATTCTTTCATTGCATCGTCTGATGAATCAATCTTAATTATGCCATTCAAGATTAGGAAGTTATCATTCCACCTTAGTTCTTGGTCTTCCCCATCGAATCCTCCTCTCTTTAGGCCCAGATCATTTGGCTCATCCGTGGTCTAAAAAGATTTGAATTTTCAGTTCGCCTTTTCATTGATGAAAGCACAACTTCTCCCTAGGTGGTTTTGGTAATTAATAACAACATATATTTCATTGGACTAATGTTTCCACTAAGTATATTTCAGGAAAAAGTTCAATGTTATGATTGGCAAAGGATTGTGAGGAGACCCCAAGATGCAAGGAATAGAATTGGCCAAGCTACAAGCATGAAGACTCTACATTTTACTTTGTGAGAAATCACTTTGAGTCCATAGGAAAGCAATACTTTCAAAATAGGGTAAGGTAATAATGGTGAATGAAATGCTCAAAATGATTAAGTGTTAGTCACCAAAAATACCCACAAACTCTCCCACAAATATTCTGTCCAAGAACCTACCACTCAAAATCGGTGCCACCAAGAATACCTTTTCGGCTACACCGAGTCAAAACCCTAGACAGAAACCCTAGCCAAAACCCACTTCTCGGTACTACCAACTTTCACAACCGAGTTTCAGTGACCAACTTCCTGGTGCCTCATTCACAAGAATCGGAATTTCCGAGAATTGTGAATCGGTCTCACCGAGTTGATTAAGTGCCCTCGGCCACTCATATCGGTACCACCGAGAATTCCATATCGGTCTCACCGAAACGCCAAAGTTGCCACATTTTGCACTAGTCGGTGCAACCGAGTTTTCACTTCGGTTTCATCGAGTTGGGCAATAATGTTGTAACAGTTGGATTTTTGGAGATGCCTATATATACCCCTCCACTACATCCCACTCGCAAGATAAGCACTCAGAACAGACCCACACTTCCCATATCCAAATTTCTGAGAGAGAGCCACCTATCCTTGTGTTGAGGTCAAGATCATCCACTCTAATCATATGGATCTTGATTTCTTGCCTCCCCAAGTTGCTTTCCACCCAATCAATCTCTTCTACCCAAGCCAAATCTGTGAGAGAGTGATTGAGTGTTGAGGAGACTATCATTTGAAACACAAGAGCAAGGAGTTCATCATTACTATCGAGCCTATTACCTTTTGGAGGGTGGTGCCTCCTAGATTGGTTAGGTGTTGCTTGGGAGCCTCCTACTTCGTGTTGTGGAGTTGAACCAAGAAGTTTGTAAGGGCAAGGAGATCGCCTACTTCGTGAAGATATACCCCGAGTTAGGCTAGTCCTCCGTGGACATAGGCCATCATGGTACAGGCAAGGTTGCTTCTTCGTGGAACCCTTCATGGACTCTCGCGACCGTTACCCTCCATGGATTAAAGTCTCCATAAACATGGATGTACGATAGTGCCACCTATCGGAAGCACGGAAAAATCTTCGTGTCTCCAAATTGCGTTTGATCTTCCTACCCTTATCCTCTTACATAAGCTTGTTTTTACTTTCCGCTGCAATACTCGTAGGCATGCATGTGTAGGGTGAACTTGATATGCTAGAATTGCTAAAATCTGCCAACCAATGAACTTGGGAAAAGGTTAGGTTTTTATTTGGTCAAGTAGTCTAATCACCCCCCTCTAGACCTACTTTCAATCCCTACAATTGGACCTTATTAAGGATTTATCTCAAGCTGGTTATTCTGATGCAGATATTGTGCTTTTTGTTAAGAAGCACTATAATACATGCTCCAAGTGCTTTTCCTTTGGGCACGCGATTTCCTCTTGTCACGCTAGCTGGCATTGTTTGAATTGTTTTTTGGTTGGTCACCCTCATAAAATCTGCTTGACTCACGATAAGGAGGTTTAGTTAAGCAAGATAAGATATGTTCTTATGCCTGGGTTTGATTCAGTTCCTAAAGTTTCACAACAACTTTGTGTCAAGTGTGTCGGATTTCGGGCTCCACAAAACCCAAGAGGTTCGAACACAGGGGCGTGTGCGAAGATCCCCTGCAGCCTCGCCCTACCTAGCTCGCTACTCGATGGTTTCTACGACGAACTCGCACGATGACGAGGGAGCAGATGCACACCATGATTTACCCAGGTTCGGGCCGCTGCGAAGCGTAATACCCTACTCCTGCTTTGGTGGATTGCCTCACGAGGAGGTTGGTGGATGAACTAGTACAGTGGAACCTTGCCTCGCGAGAGGGATCTGGTGGTGTTGCCTCTCTTCTGCTGCCTCTCTGTTGTGTTGTCCCTCTCTGTGGTGCAGCATGTCCTCTATTTATAGTGCCCCGGGTCCTCTTCCCTCATCGCTTTGGCGGGAAGGGATCCCACAACGGCCAAATTCGAAGGGGGACAGGAGTACATCTTTATCCTGATGAAAGGTGGTCTTCGCCTGCAAAGTAGCTGTCGATGATGCAGAGGTGGGCTCGGTGATGACATCCTTCCTGCTGGGCTCGTGGTCGTGGTCTCGTTGCACCGGAATGGAAACCTTTGGGGGCGCTTTGGGAACCCGCATATGTCCTTGCCACCTTTGCACCAAAGGGGAAACTGTCCGCCTGGCGCGCTGGCGCCCGCCTGTCCTGCCTTGCGTCATCCCCGGCCTCCCGAGGACAGGTGCTGCATAGAGATCTCCGCCGCTCCGGAGGGGGCCTGAGGAGGCCCATCCTTGCTGGTCTTGATGACGCTTCCCTCGCGAGCTTAGGCCCTCACGAGGGCCTTGTCTTGAGCATGGACTCGCCAGGCCATGCCTGGCTGACGAAGTGGGCCATGCCCTGGGCCACAGGCAGGCAGGTTTGGGTACCCCCGTTCCCAGAACGCCGACAGTAGCCCCCGGGCCCAAGGCGCGCTCGGGCCGGCTTCCGGGCGAAGCCGTTGTGGGCGTCCCGAAGCGCCACGGGCCCCAAATGCCTACGGGCCAGGACTGGCGCGTGTCATGCGGTCGGTGTAGGGTGTCAAACGCCTCCTCGGCCGCCGCTTGAATCGACAAAAGCCTGACTTCCAGCGCCGAGCCATTACTGCTTTCCTCTTCTGCGCACTCACTCTTACTTCCAGGTCCCCGGCCTTAGCAGGAACCTTTCCAGATCTCGGCACCGCTCCATCCTCCTCCTTGCCGCGTCGGCCCCGCGGACTTCCCGATGGCTCCCGCCGGCAAGTCGAAGCCAGAGGCCCAGAGCTCAGCCTCTGCTCCCATCTCACCGGCGCTCTCGGAGTCCACCATAGCCAAGGACGGAGATCTCGTCCTGGTGCTTCCGTCGACGGCAGACGGGACCAACGAGCTAGGGCAGACCATGATATGGGGCGGCTCCTCGGAGAGGCGACCCTCGTCTAGGTCGGCCTATCCTTTGTTTCTCCATAACGTCTTGGCTTGTCCCGCCTTTCTCCAAGTTCTTCACCGCCGTCCTCGACCACTACGGGATCCAAGCCCTTCATCTCCAACCCAACTCCATCCTACTCTTGTCCGTCTTCGCCTTCTACTGCAAGGCCTTCGTTGGCGTGAAGCCTTCGGTGGCCCTCTTCCGCCATTTCTTCAGCTTGCGTGTGCACAACGGCGCTCAGCGGTCGGCGTGCGTCTCCTTCGTCGCTGTCCAAAGTGGTAACATGCTCTTAAAGGCCGGGAAGAAGGTGGAGAACTTCAGGCACCGCTGGGTCTTCATGGATCTCAAGAGCACCAACCCCTGCTTGGATCTACCGAAGGGGCTGCCGGAGAAGACCCCCGCGTGGAGCTCCGCGAAGCTTTCCGACCCCCGGGCCAGGCCCGTCCTGGAGCGAATTTCTCGCGATATCAACGCCAAGAAGCTGACTGGGGGGATGATAGTGAAGGAGTTCTTGAAGCAGCGCCTGGCACCCCTCCAGTCGCATTCGAGACCCTTGTGGGAATACCAGGGCAGTGGCGACGACCTCAGGCTTCGATCTGCTCCCATGTCCTCCGGGGAGCTGAGCAGAGTTGTAACGACCCTGCTCAACGGCGACCCCGGGGATTTTCCCGACGACTGCGCCCTGTTGTACTGCCGCGACGACGGAGCCGATCTGGTTGCCGCGATGCCTGTCTTCAACGAACTGGGGCTCTCCCCAGCTGAGGGCCTTGGCTCCCCGGTGATGGTGTCCTCCGGCGACACCACGGGCGGGGAGGATTCGGAGAAGACAGCGGACGACGACCTGGCGGAGGCGTCTCCCCCATCGCAGAGCATGCTCTTGCGTGACCTTGAGGACGATGATGATGTTGGTGAAGCTTCTGCTGCAGGTTCTCCGCGTCCCGCCAAGGTCCTCAGGGGGCCGGGACCGGCCCCTCATGCCACACGGTCTGCCTGCCTGGCGCCCCCCAGGAAGCGCGGGGCAGAGTCTCCCCTGTTGGGTCCTGCTTCTGCCGGCAAGGCGGTCGAAGCGCCCGTCTCGCCTCCGCCCGAATCCCAGCTCGCGGGCAAGGTGGATGGGTCCGGGGCCGGAGCGGCTCCTCCGGCCGCTGTCCTTGCGGATAGTGCCCCTGCCTCCCCACGCGGCGGCGCCCTCGCGGAGAAAGGTGTGCACGCACCCGTCGTCGCCGAGGTGGAGAGGAAGAGGAAGTGGGTCGACGTCGAAGAGTAAGTAGTCCCGTCTAACCTTGGTCGCCTGCCGGTAGCTCGCGCGTTGATGATCCCTCCCTTGCTTGGTACCCAGGTATGCCGCCGTGCCGAAGATGAGGAAGAAGAAAGCGGGCATCAAGCCGAGGGTGCTTTCCGACGCGCCGCCCGCTCCTGTCGCCTTGTCGTCGCCTGACGAGGCGCATGACGCTGCGGGTGTGGGGTCTCACGTGGCGACCCTCCTGGCCGCTTTCGCGGAGCCCCCAGAGCCCCCGATGCCTGTTGGCGTGGCCGCTCCTGCCCTCGGGGGCGCGTCGGCGTCGCTGTCTATGGAGCCAGCGCCCGAGGGCCAGCCATTCATCGATCCGTCTATATCCACCTTGCCTGTGGTCGTGGCGCAGCCTCCGGAGCCTCCTGCTTCTCGTGCTTCTGCCTCCCTGGGGGCGTCTCCTGTGATCCCCCAGGCGACTCCTCCGGACAAGGCCTTGACGCCCGCACCGCGAGGCCCTGGTGTTCTGGGCGACGCCTACTCCGTTCTGGGTCAGGTCCGGAATGCCCTCGAGGGCGCTAACGACCACCTCGTGAGGGGGCTCTTGGGGATCCTCTCCGGGTGGCTCCAGGTTGACGCCTCTGCCGCGGAGGTTTGGGGCCAAGCCAAGGCCGCCGTGGCGGAGAGCGAGAAGGAGGCCGCGTCAGCCAGGGCAGCCCGCGAGGCAGCGCTGACCGACGCGGAGTCCGCTACCAGGCGTTGCGAAGAGGCGGAGGCCCGCCTGAAGGTTCTCCAGGAGGAGAAGTCCGCGCTTGCGGAGCAGCTGCGTCAGCAAGAAGAAGCCCTGGAGACCTGCAAGTCCGAGCTCGCTAAAGCGGCAGCCACCCAAGCCGCGGAGCGCAAGCATCTGGACGCGCTGGCGGTGGAAGTTGCTGCGGAGAAGGCTTGGCTCGACACCAGGGAGAAAGCCCTTGTCGCGGCTGAGGAGAAAAAGGCCACGGAGCTCAACGCCTTCCCTTCCGTCGAGCCCCGGCTCCGCCGAGCGCTCCGCTCCCTCTGCCGGGATGGGTTTACGGAGCCCCTGGCGGCTCCGGAGGGCGGCTTCGTGGGGCTCTCTTCAAAGCTTGTCGAGGCACTGGAGGGTGCCGTTGTCAAGGTGGAGGCAGTCTTGGAGAGTGAGTGCCGCGACCTCTTTTCCGAGGCCGCGACGCGCATCTTCAGCCACCTCCACCTTCGCGAGCCGGGATTTGACTTCAGCTCTGTGATCCCCCGGTCGATCCCGGGGCTCGTGTCGCCGAGGCAGCGGCCGTGAAGGGCGTCGTGGAAGGGCTGATGCAGAAGTTCACCTGCGTCACCGTTCCTCCGCCTCCTGAAGCTGCAAGGGTTAGCGGCGAAGAAGACGATGTCAGCGACATCGACGATGAGTTCCCAGCGACTGAGACGAGTGGCGGCGATGGGTCCTCCTAATTCCTCCTCCTGGTTTCCTTCCTGCAACGTTCATCGTGCCTCGTGGAGGCGTTAGACTTGTTTGCATTTCAGAAACACTCAAGGCTTGTAATAACTGTTGAATTGTGTGGTTGCTTTCTTCGCCTTGTTTCCTTCTTGCTTGCTATGATGCTCTGCGTCGGCAGAACTCGGTCCCGCGCATACCTCAGCCACCGTTGGGCCGTCCGGATCACCAGGACGGTTCCAAGGGGTGAGGGGCTACAGGGCCAGTGAGGCTCCTGAGTCATGATGCTCAGGAGTCCCCCTTGATGTACGAGCAGCCCTCACGAAGGGAACATGGTGAATATGGGATTGATTTGAAGATTTTTAACACCTTGAGTTCTGCGTCGGTAGGGCCCGGCCCCGCGCATACCTCAGCCGCCGTTGGGCCGTCCGGATCACCAGGACAGTTCCAAGGGGTGAGGGGCTATAGGGCCAGTGAGGCTCCTGAGTCGCGATGCTCAGGAGTCCCCCTTGACGTACGAGCTCTGGCGTCCTCCTTGGAGATTTTGAGCGCTTTTGAGCTCTGCGTCGGCAGGGCCCGGCCCCGCGCATACCTCAGCCGCCGTTGGGCCGTCCGAATCACCAGGACGGTTCCAAGGGGTGAGGGGCTACATGGCCAGTGAGGCTCCTGAGTCGTGATGCTCAGGAGTCCCCCTTGACGTGCGAGCGGCTCCCATACCTTTCCTTGCCAGCTTTACCTGAGAGAGGCGCGTGAAGACCAGGTTTTTTGGACCTGGGGAGGTGGCGTGTACCAGGCTTGGCCCGGTAGCAGCCCCCATGCAGCCCCCTCACGCGCACATCCTAGGGGAATGCAGCGAGACGGGGCCGCGAGGAGCCTTCCTGAGGTTGGATGCAGCCGCGGGGGCACCCTCAGTTGTTTATCCCCAGCGCGGAGCATAGGGCTTCCACGTTGCGTGGGCATAGTGATTGGTGGACTGTGTCGTCCGCCAGCGCGGAGTATGGGGCTTCCACTTGGGCGTGGGAAAGGGGGGCCCTGGCTCCTGAGCCCCCCGGGCGTGTACAGCCCATTAAGTTCGTATACGTGGCTTGCATGGTAGAACTGGGAGGTGTATCTGGGCGCTCGCGAGGGCGCTTTGGCCTCGCGAGGGCCCTACCTCAAAGGCGGGTTGCGCCTGAATCTTCCCGTGGAGAGCGCCGTCCGGGGTCCTGTAAATTTCGAGAAGCCTGTGTCGAATGTGTTCCCAAGGGCCATCGCATGAGAAGGCCAAGCACCAGTGACGCCAGGAGGTGACGTGAACGGGGCCGGCCCGCCGGACAGAGCTCAGCCACTGGTTTATCGACGCTGCAAGGACGGACCCGAGCACAGATGCCGTGCCCAGTCCTCTCATGAGACGGTCGAAGGTAGGATCATTCGGGCGCGGCAACATTCATGTCGGCGAAGAGCCGTGTAGGCAAGGTGAAACGTTAGGAAATAGATCACATGCATGAAAAGTTACTGAAATATGCGTAAATGGGGCGACTGCTGGGGTGTGCCCTGGTCGCCTAAGGATAATGCGGCCCGGTGGGCGCCCTCAAATGGAGTAAACCAAAAAGTTACCTTGCGCAAACCAAAAAATCACCTGGCGGCCATGCCGCTAAAGAGCCGAAGCGGTCGGCGTAGCCTGGCCTTGCGTCTCCGTGGCGTGATCCTCATGAGCCCGCCGCCTCCCGGGGCTC
This sequence comes from Elymus sibiricus, assembly GCA_039707655.1. Classification (NCBI taxonomy): domain Eukaryota; kingdom Viridiplantae; phylum Streptophyta; class Magnoliopsida; order Poales; family Poaceae; genus Elymus; species Elymus sibiricus. Next base: position 340,601,973 of record CM077671.1, read on the forward strand.
AGAACCTCCGCTCGGCCCAGGCGTTTCCTCCAACTCCTCGCTGCGCCTCGCCTGATAAGGCATCAGCATGGCCTGGGCAAGGCACTGGAACGTGACGCCCGAGTTTGCCAGGACGAAAGGCATGCGGACGTAGTTGCACATGTAGACCCCACCACGGTCGGCGCGCGTCGGCCAGAAGACGCCCTGGGACGCGGCCCTGTTGATCGCGAGGGCGCTGACGCAGACGCGCGGCTTGTCGGCTGAACCAACGATGGCGACCTCACTTGGCGGTGCAAGGCAGCTCCCGCCCCGCGTGGCCTGTGCCTCCTGAAGCTCCTCGATCACTCTGGTGACGAATTCTCGCGAGCTCGGCGCCTCGCTCCGTGCGCCTGGCTTGGGTAGACGCGCGTCAGAACGCGCCTCCAGGTTGTGCCCGGACGCCTCCCTCGTCTCACCGGTCAAGTCGGTAGCCTCCTAGACGGAAGCCCCCGAGCCCGACCCGAGGGGGGCGCCGAGTGCGCCTTCCTATGCGATGGAGGGAGGGCCCTGGTCTTGGGCGCTGAGCCTGAGGTGCCATCCTTGGAGGTTCCAGCCCCCTGGTGCCCTGCGGGGAGGAGCTGCTTCTTCTTCCTGGGGACACCCTCGCGAGGAAGGGCGTCTCCTTCGTCGTCCGAGTACTCGGCTGCGGGTGCTCGGTATGCACGCTCGAGGGAGCAGACATCGTCCTTCTCTTCGCAGGTGACGGTGATGACGCCGCCTCTCCCTGGCATCTTGAGGACGTTGTAGCCATGATGAGTCACCTCCATAAACTTGGTGAGGGCTGGGTACCCAAGGATCGCGTTGTAAGGGAGGTGGATGTGGGCGACGTCGAAGACTATGATCTCGGTGTGATAGTTCTTGCGCCCGCCGAAGGTGACGGGCAGGCGCACTTGCCCAATGGGGACGGTGGACCCGTCAGTGACTCCTGAGAATGGTTTGGTTGGCATAATCTGGTCGTACGGCACCTGGAGCGTCTCGAAGGTCTCAATGGAGAGGACGTTGAGCCCCGCTCCGCTGTCGATGAGGGTCTTGGTGACGAGGACATTGCTGATGGTCGGCGTGCACAGCATGGGGAGTGTGCCCACCATGGCTGAGCACCTGAGCTGATCCCTCGCGTCGAAGGTGATCGTAGTCTGGGACCACTTGAGGGGACACATGGCTTCAGGCTTCGGGAGGGCCGCGTTGACCTCTCGGGAGAACTGCTTGAAGATGCGGTTTGATGCGGCTTGGGCGACGCCCAGGATACAGGCTATCGCCCAGACCTCCTGGAAGCCCCCTGCCCCGTCGTCCTGCTTGTCCTCTTCCTTCCTTCTGGGTGGTGGCCGTAGTGGGGGTAGGCCGGCCTCACGAGGACGGACCTCACGAGGCTGATCGCGCCAGCGGTCCTCCCGAGACCGGTCTCGCCACTCCTGGCGCGGCTCCCGATTGTCCCAGCGGCCTCCGCCGGGGCCTCCGCCGCGTCCGAAGCCACGGTCACAGCGTCCCGGGCGCCGACCGAAGTGCTCGTCGCGGACCAGCCTGAGCTCCTGGCAGTCTATGGTGTTGTGGCTGTTAGTGCCATGGAAGATGCAGGACTGTCGCCGTCCTGAGGGTGGTTCCTCGTCTTGGCTGCGCTTCGCCTTAGGCTCGGCCGCAAGCACCGCGGGGGCCTTGCGCTTCGCCTCCTTGGCCTTGGCCTTCTTGTCCTCTACCTTTGCCGCTAGAAGCTCACAGAGCGAGAGGCGGCCCTCCTCGGCCTTCACACACTTGTTCGCCAGGTTGAACATCTCCAGGGCTGAGCACAGTTCGTCATGGATGGCGAGCTCTTCCTTCATCTTGAGGTCCCTGACGCCGTCGGTGAACGTGGAGATGACGGCCTCATCCGACGCCCTCGGGATATTGAGGCAGGTGATCGTGAAGCGTTGTATGAATTTGTGCAGGGTCTCTCCCTCCTGCTGCTTCACACGCCGCAGGTTGTTCACGGTGAGCGCACGGTCTCGGGTACCTTGGAAGTTGGCGATGAAGCGCTTCCGCAGGTCGTCCCAGGAGGTGATGGACCCCTCGGGGAGGTTGAGGAACCAGGAGAGCGTGCCGCCCTTGAGCGCCATGGCGAACCAGCTCTCCATGACCTTGTCGTCGCCACCTGCCGCCTGGATGCCTAACAAGTAGAGCTGTAGGAACTCAGCAGGATCTGGGGTGCCGTCGTAGCGTGGGGGTAAGTCGGGCTTGAACTTGCAGGGCCACACGGCCGGAAGGAGCTCCGGAGCGATGGCACGACACCCCACCGGACCAGTGAGTGCCGCGCGCACGGGCGGGGGCCTGGTCTTGACACTCCTGGGGGGGGCGCTTTGAGGGGTGCCCGGTCACGGCGTTGGTTCATCGGCGCGGGGAGTGCATGCGCGTCGACGCGCGGCCTTGGCACTACCTGGCAGCTTACTTCATCTCTCGCTCTCGCCCGCGGCTCGCGGGGCGGGTCGCGCGGGCGTGCTCCATGCCTTGGCTCGGGGTTGATGTCGCGCTGCGGAAGAGGGGGTGGCGCAATATGGGCCCCGTCGTCCGCCAGAGAGGGCTGGGGCCGGAACGAGTAGGAGAGCGCCGAGGCGTCGCTGGCGGCACTGACGAGCTCCGCGATGCGCCCGTGCCAGTCGTCATGGCATTCGGGAGCAGGGCGGTAGCGCAGCAGCTCGCGTGCCATGGCGAGCGCGCCCGACCCACTCGTCGGTCCGGGACAAGCGTGGGAGGACGACCCGGTAGCTGGAACGATCGACGGAGGTAACCGGCTGGGAGGAGTCTTGTTGCTCACGGGCCTCCAGGCCCATGGCGGCGTTGGCCACAGGAGAGGGGGACCGGCGCGCGGTGGCGCGGCCCACGGGCGCCGTCTGAGCGACGCGGGCGGCTCGTCGCTCGGCGCGAGCCCGGCAAGCGTCAGACATCGGAGCGGCGAAGCGGAGAAAGAGCGCGGCTTGAGGAAGACTTCGACACGCCCCCTACCTGGCGCGCCAAATGTCGGATTTCGGGCTCCGCAAAACCCAAAAGGTTCGAACACATGGGCGTGTGCGAAGATCCCCTGCAGCCTCGCCCTACCTAGCTCGCTACTCGATGGTTTCTACGACGAACTCGCACGATGACGAGGGAGCAGATGCACACGATGATTTACCCAGGTTTGGGCCACTGTGACGCGTAATACCCTACTCCTGCTTTGGTGGATTGCCTCACGAGGAGGTTGGTGGATGAACTAGTACAGTGGAACCTTGCCTCGCGAGAGGGATCTGGTGGTGTTGCCTCTCTTCCGCTGCCTCTCTGTTGTGTTGTCCCTCTCTATGGTGCAGCCTATCCTCTATTTATAGTGCCTCGGGTCCTCTTCCCTCATCGCTTTGGCAGGAAGGGATCCCACAACAGCCAAATTCGAAGGGGGATAGGAGTACATCTTTATCCTGACGAAAGGTGGTCTTCGCCTGCAAAGTAGATGTCGATGATGCACAGGTGGGCTCGGCGATGACAGCCTTCCTGTTGGGCTCGTGGTCGTGGTCTCGTTGCACCGGAATAGAAACCTTTGGGGGCGCTTTGGGAGCCCGCGTACGTCCTTGCCCGCTTTGCACCAAAGGGCAAACTGTCCGCCTGGCGCGCTGGCGCCCGCCTGTCCTGCCTTGCGTCATCCCCGGCCTCCCGAGGACAGGTGCTGCATAGAGATCTCCGCCGCTCCGGAGGGGGCCTGAGGAGGCCCGTCCTTGCTGGTCTTGATGACGCTTCCCTCGCGAGCTCAGGCCCTCACGAGGGCCTTTTCTTGAGCATGGACTCGCCAGGCCGTGCCTGGCTAACGAAGTGGGCCATGCCCTAGGCCGCAGGCAGGCAGGTCTGGGTACCCCCGTTCCCAGAACGCCGACAAAGTGCGTAGTTGTGGGCCATCCTTCTTCGAGGTGTTATGTGTCCCCATGTTGTCAGTTATGTTGGGCCTACGATCACGCGGTGGTGGGCTGCAAGCGTGTGGGATATTCTAGGGACACTATTTGGATTCAAAAGGGCACCATAAAGTAGTTCGTCCCAACACCTTACGCTCCCTATTCCACCTCGCCACCCGCAACCAAAGCTCTATGCCCCCCCCCCCCGCGCCATGGTGAACTCAATCCCTTTGCTTTTCTACCCCATGGCATGACGGTGGATCATGGTGCGGCAGATCAAGGGGCTCGAGCAGACCTGGCGCTTAGTGGTAACCCACCTCTCAATAGATCATTTCCTCACTGTAGAGACAAGAAGGGCCATCCTGGTCCATCTGCGGGGTGAAGCTAGGTTTGCTGTTGCTGGTATGATTAATCACGATGGTTTTTCTATCCATTTCTTTGAGGATTCACCGCTGGGGTTGGGTTGTTCTATATTCGCACTGTTCCTCTTAGAGATGCTATTCTGGGCAGACTTATATGCTTTATGAGGAGGTAGAGGTTACCTTTGTTGCGCATGTCTGTGCTTAGCAGATACACTTCGATCTTATTACTTGCTTTCCGTCAAGATTATCAGACGCACTTTTGGGTCGATAAGGCAGTGTCTTAGTTTGGGAAACTTCTGACCTAGTTCAGTCCAAGGGAGCCATTTCTGGGGTGCTAGTTCAAGCTTGGATGATGAGTCCTTCTCTTGTACCTAAGGATTTTGTTATGCGTCAGATGGGAGGGCAAAGGAGACCTTGGACTATTCCATTTGTCCTTCTTCAGTCTGATGGTGCTAATGTATTTGAGCAAGATGTGCCGCTGGCGGGTGAAGACTCGCTGCCCCCTAATGGATATGCCCATCCCCTGTTTGGACCTCACACTACAACGGAGCAAGCTTTCCAAGTCAGACTTCAATCTTGGCTGACTCATAATGATGTGTTTGCGTAGGGTGCTGGTGCCGCTGGGGGCAACAATGCCCATCTTCCTATGGAGCAGGCCCCGCCCACTCCTTAGTTTGTTCTTGCTAGAGGTCAGGTTAACTATCAGGTTATGTTGAGGGAGCAAGGTGTTCGTTTATCTGATGGTGTTGTCCCTGAAGGAAATATAGTGGATAGTCCACTTTCTGCTTATCATGGCACTTTGGTTGCTTCTTCCTCGGGTGAGGGTTCCCCAATGGATCAAAGTGACCTAGAGGGGGTGAGGTGCTTCAGGTTAACTTCTGCACTTTCAGAGATGCACTTCCTCAGTTACCTGACGATTTTTCAGATGCTGTCTTTGAAGAAGTTCCTGCCTCCTTTTGTCTTGCTCTGTCAGTGCTCAATGCTGCCTCTCGACCCTCTCTGCCTAAAGCTTTCAGTTGTCTCCAGGTGTAGTCCGTCCCTTTCAGTCTGGTCAGATTTTTGGGAGTTCATTCCATGTTCAAGCAGTGCTCAGTTGCAGTGTATCCAGCTAGGAAAGTTGCCATGAAGTTTTGTTTTGATGATTCCCTGGGTCTAAGCTCGACTGTTTTCTCTGCACTTAGGTTCGATGTCCCTCTTGTGCTCGACTCTGATGTTGATATGGGGACATTGGCTGGCCCTGATGCTACTGACAAGGAATTGTCTGAATCTTTCTTGCCTGAATCTTCTTCAGTGATCAGCTCCCCTGAATACGCTTATGTGGTCTCTACTAGGAAGAAATGTAGAAGGGATGCCACTCCGATAGTCTCCTCTGAAGTGTGCAGGAGCAGTCGCAGCAATATGTACCATGGGTTCAGAGTGCCTCAACCTTCAGATTCTCGCAAGCACAAATCATTAATCACTCATGCCTCTGTCATGGTTGTTCCTGACCCAGCTCCCACTGTTCAAGTTCCTCTCTCTCAATTGCAAGGCTACAACAATTGGGCTCGGAGGAGTGTGGTATCCTAGCCTCTGAACTAGTGGAGGAGAAGTTGCTCGCTCCAAGGGACTCTGAAGCTCGGGATTGAGGAGTCATAGTTTAAATAATGTGTGCCTACTCTTTTGTTTCCCGCTCCTTCTTTATTTCGGGTTGCTTTTGTGATTTCATGAACTTGTTGCTTTTGTTTAGTCCCATGGCACATCAGGTTTTATTTCAGCGATCTATCCTATTCTATGCTCAAACTTGGTCCTGTTATTCCAGTGCATTACTATGAATCGTTCTTTTAGCCCTTGGAATATCATTTGTTGGAATATTCGCGGCATTGGTGGTGATAATAAGCATACGTCGCTTCGTTCGCATATTGATAATTCAGGTTGTTCTATTATATGTCTTCAGGAGACTAAACATGATCACTTTGACCATTCGTACATTCGTTAATTTTGTCCTAGACGTTTTGATCAGTTTGCGTTTGTCCCTCGATTGGTAACTCTGGCGGTCTCTTAGTTATTTGGAATAGTGTAGTCTTTTCTGGCACGATTGTTCATTCACTACAATGGGCTCTAGTCATTTTATTCAAATCCACTCAGTCATCGGGCACTTGGACATTAGCAAATATTTATGGTCCTTGTGCTGGAGAGGAAAGGGGGAATTTTGTTTCTTAGCTCTATGACTTCCGAATTGCCTCAAATGATGATTGGATTCTGCTTGGGGACTTGAACTTTATTCGGTCTCCTGAATATAGAAACAGACCAGGTGGAGACGTGTCGGATATGATCACTTTTAATGAAATTATTAGTTCGCTTAATTTGGTGGGAATTACGCTTCGTGGTGCCTCCTTCACATGGAGTAATATGCAGCAAGAGCCTCTCCTCCAGCAGCTAGACTGGTTTTTTACATCGAATCACTGGACGTCGGTTTATCCAAGCACCTCGTTAAAGCTTTGGCGAGACCTGCATCTGACCATGTTCCCAGCCTTTTCACACTGCAGTCCAATATTCCAGAACAAAGCTTTTCAGGTTTGAAAACTTCTGGATTTCGCACCCAGGGTTCCATGAGGTGGTTCACAAGGCTTGGAATCTTCGAGTTAGAGCTGGGGACTCTGCCAAGAAACTTAATACAAAGTTTAAATAGCTTCGACACGACCTGAAATAGTGGAGTGAAGTTTTGCCCGGGCTCTCTTTGTTGCTTAATAACTCTGAAAATACTCTGAAATTAATTGATAGCATTGAAGAGAAAAGACAGTTGTTCATCCATGACTGGATTTTCAGAGTTATTCTTAATAATCATATTGTGCGTTTGCTTTCTTACAATCAGCAGTATTGGCGCAAATGCTGCACTCTACGTTATATTCAGTTTGATGATGAGAATACGAAGTTCTTTCACAGAATGGCTACAGAGAGGCATAGAATTAACTCCATTGCTACCCTAACTTTGCCTAGTTGAGTTATCTTGGATGACCATGACAGTAAGGCTGCTGCTCTTTTTAATGCTTTTAAAGAGGGGTTAGGAACTTCGGTTCCACTTGATACGCTTGTCACTGCCAACCATGATCTGGGTGGTCTTTCTGGCTTTTCACTCGCAAGGATGTTGATGAGACAATGAGCAAAATCTCAAGTGATAAAGCCCCTGGCCCTGACGGATTTAATGGATGCTTCCTAAAATCATGTTGGGGCATTATCAAGGAAGCTTTTTATGCTCTTTGCATGCAGTTTTAGGAAGGTACAATCTCTCTAGATTGTCTAAACGCTTCTCTCATCACTCTAATTTCCAAGAAGCTAAACCCTTCCACGATTAACGACTATCTCCCGATCTCTTTGCTAAATTGTTGTCTCAAACTGTTGACCAAGTTGCTAGCCGATCGTTTACGGAAAGTCATTTTGTAAATTATTCATGAAAATCAATACGGGTTTATTAAAGGTAGATCGATCCAAGATTGTCTTGCATGGGCCTTCGAATTCATTTATCAATGTCAGCATTCGGGAGAGAAATTGTGCTCTTAAAGCTTGAGTTTGAAAAAACGTTCGATCTCGTGGAACATGAGCTCATTTTTTCAATGATGCAAAAATTGGGTTTTGATGACAGGTGGATTAACTCGATTCGAATCCTTCTTGTTTCTGGACATTCTTCAATCTTGCTTAATACTGTCTCGGGGAAATCTTTTCATTGAAAAAGGGGAGGGTGGCAAGGCGATCCTGTGTCGCCACTTTTATTTGTGCTTGCGGTGGAGTTGATGCAATATGTGATCAACCATGAATTTGAACTTGGTAATCTAAGTTTACCTATTCCGAGGTAGGGCAAATATCCTATTATTCAATACGCGGATGATACAATCATTGTGCTCCCAGCCTGCTCAAATCAACTATTACATTTGAAGAAGGTGCTGCAAGATTTTGCCCTATCATTAGGTCTCACAATCAACTTTCAAAAGTCCATCATGGTGCCGTTAAATGTTGATGAGGCTATAACAAGAAACCTTGCTGCTGTTTTCGGTTGTGATGTTGGTAAAATGCATTTTACTTACCTCGGTCTACCACTGGGAACCACTCAACCTTTGATGACTGATTTAATGCCACTAGTGGATCGTGCGGAAAGAAAATTATCTAGCACATGCGCTTTGCTCTACCATGCCTCTCGGATCACCCTTGTCAATTCTCTTGCCACCTCAAGGCTGAACTATGCAATGTGTACTTTCAAATTAAACCCCAAATTCATCAAGTATTTTGACAAGGTTAGAAGGCACTTCATTTGGACCAAAAATCTGACCAAGGTACTTCTTGTAACTCTATGGTGGCATGGAATAGAGTATGTTGTCCCAAGCCTTCTGGTGGATTAGATGTCATCAACATAAGGATCCATAATCAGGCTCTGTTATTGAGATCTCTTGAATTTTTTTATAACATAGCAGATCTTCCATGGGTCCGGCTCATTTGGGACACCTATTATTCGACATCCACTCTACATGCCACTGTAAGTTGCGGCTCCTTCTGGTGGAAATAGATTTGCAGGCTTATGCCAGTTTTCAAAGGTGTTTCTTTGTGTGTGGATGGAAATGGAAAATATATTGCCACGTGGCATGATAAGTGGAATGGTGATCCCTTTTCCATTCGTTTCCCTTGCCCGCAATATTGTGAGAAGGAGACATTTCAACATGGATGATGGTTTCGATTGTGTTCTGTGTGATTCTGGAACTCAGGAAACTATTGATCACTTGATATTTTTGTGCACATTTAGTGCTATATGCTGGAGAAAAGTTGGGATCACTTGGAATCATTCTCATTCGACATTGCAAGCCATCCAAGCTGTCAAACAGAGCTTCCCAAGGGACTTATTGTTTGACATTGTGGGTATAATTGCTTGGAACATTTGGAAAGAGTGCAATAATCTAATTTTCAGGAGCATTCAACCCACCTTGGCAGCTTGGAGGTAGAGGACCAAGTGTGATCTTTTGTGGCTTAAATATAGAGTGGACAAGGTGTACTGGGACTACATCACTCTATTAGCTCTCTATTTGTAATTTTATCTTCTTTTCTTGATCTGTTGATAGATCTCCACCCATCTATTTTCTTTTAGAGGCTTGCTCTTTATTTTTCACTTTTTCACCCATAGTGTGGGTCACCCTCAGGGTTACCCTCAAGGATTTGTAACCTATGATGTAAAGCTCTTCTTTTAAATATATTATAGTAGGAGCCTCTCCTACTGTTTCAAGGTCAAAAAAATGATGAGTAAGTCTACATGGTTTGGAGTAATTTGGATTTAGTCCGATAATTTCAATCACGAGACCATACTTCTCAGTGGAAAATGAACTAGGAATATTTGATTGTTGTCAAAGTTGATTTGAGGATCTATATGCACCTGGCATTGGAGTCACTAGATCATGGGAACTGGTGGATATATGGTGATAAGATAGTCCTTTCAAAGATTTGGGAATTATAGGAACTCTAGAAGGTTATGTGGAACACCATAGAGCTTGTATTTGTAGAGTTAACAGAGCATGTAATGGTTGATGGGATTGATGAACCACTAGATTGGATTCATAGGAAGGATACAAGATCTTGGGTTGGTATATTACGTGTTTCCTTAGCATAGAGATGCAGTACCTTGAACCTTGGATAGATTAGTAGAGCACTTGGATTAGTAGTGTTTTATTCAAGCTTAGTAGCTTGTGTGCTCCACCTAAGGATTTTTTACATAGGGATGCATGTGAGTTGTGGATAGCTAACATGTAAGATTTTGGTTTAGTCCTTCTTTCTAGAATCATGAGGATATGGATAACTAGAGTGATGTTTGGAGTTGACTTATATGATATGATGCTTTCGATGGTATAAGATGATTTCGTTTGGAGAAATAGGTAGGACTATTGGCATCTAAGAACTGTGCTCAAGGATAAGGTGATAAATGTTCACTCGCATCCTAGAATCCTTGAGACCCCTAGACCTTACCGAGCCATAACATGCTCGGACTATGACCGTAGGCTTTGGCTCTAAGTCGGAAGGCTTTGGCCAATACTCCACCCTGACCACCACCAATCATGTATGTAAGGAAGGTGGGCACAAAGAGCTAGATTACGAAGGACCGCAATCCCCTGGACAAGTGATCACCCAGAACAAATGCCCGCTCCTCTCACATGTCCAATTAGCATAGTGTTTATGTGATACTTGGGGAAATACGTTGTTGTCCTCATGGGTGACATACTTGTTTATCCAAGAAGAAGAAGGAGCACCCTAATCCTACTTTGGACAAGTCCCTAAAGCACCAATTGCCAAGTTTCTCAAGTGTAAAATTTTACCTTGAAGAAGTTGGACTCCTCAGAGTGCTCTCTCTATAGCAAAAGGCATTCTTACCCCAAACAAGATCAAGAACCATCAACGGATTGGGAAAACCCGAAAATGATGAAGAAGTATGTGAAGTAAACCACCACTCCCTAGCCATTTACATCAGCTAAACTACGTCAAGCAGCACGAGTGTTCGAGCTAGGAACTAACACAAATAGGATCATGAAGAACCACCTGCCAAAGGTAGTCCTCCCCACTTGTCCAAACCTCTGACCATGGGACTGGGTGGCTATTCTATACTTTTGGACAAGTCAACATATTTAGAACCCCTCAAAAACCTTCTCAAATGAAAGAACCCATTTTGCTACCGGACATCTAAGATAAGCCTTAGGGACCAGGCTCAACCCAAATCTTCACCGCAAGTGGATACGAGAGACGAATCAACCAAACGCTCGAAGACATGCTGAGAGTGTGTGTCCGTGATTATGAAGACAAATGGCCAAGAAGCAAGTGCAAATGACTAGAGATGTTCCTGGACAACTTAATCAAGCAGAAGATCTCAACGAGAGGCTTACGCTAACAAAACCTCAACGCGCTTACAGTTGAAGACCACGTGCATCGGAAGATCGTCTGCTCCAGAGAAGCCAATGATTCCATGTCACCGGAAAGCTACACCAAGGCTATGACCCTTCTAGTCTAGCACGAGACGTCAGGATGTCACTAACTAATGTGGGTACCCCCCCCAGGGCTAGCACACAGGCACACTACTTTTCCACGTATTGCGACCTCGGTAATACACGGACAAACTAGACCCTCACCAAACCTCGTTCATCAAGCCCTTGACCTTTAGTCAGACCTAGCTTATACCTAGAACCACATTCACATCTTGGATGTAGACAAGCATTGTAATCGAAGCCGCGCCATCGAGCACTTCAAGGACTAGTGGAGCTACCACACCAAATAAGAAGCAACATGTGAACGTGAAGACTGCCTTAGACCCGGATTTCGTATCTCTTTAACGCCTGGCCTAGGAATCTCGGGCACAAAATTCTTGTAAGGGGGTAGGTCTGTCACCCCTGTGTTTTGCATCACATTACTAAGTTAATAAAGCTCAACAATTTGGTCCAACAAATGTTTTGTGTGTGCATGTGATGATTGATGGTTGCCATTTGCTTGCTTGCTTGCTTTGTGCTTTAATTCACAAAAAATCCTCCCACTCTCAGAACTCCTATCCTTGATCCAAAACTTTACCGAATGATCATGCCATGTGTGCAGGACAGAAAACTATTTTTAAACAATATTATTTTAGCCAAAAAGCATTTATTTAATTTAGGTTTTCAAAAACCCCTCATCTGAGATTTGTTGTACAAGTCCTCAAATTAGGGGAAATATTTTGCCTCAAATATTTTATTTGGAACTTATTATATATAAGACATCCTAAAACCACAAAAATATTATTTTAAAGTTATTTATGTATTTTATTTAAATGCCTTTTTATGAGGCCAGAAATGTTCTTTTATAGGGAAAAAATATTTTTACGTTTCAAAAATATTTTCGAATATTTAGGGGAGCTCACTGGACATATATTGTCCATATATATGTGTTTCAACACATGGTCATGTTCAAAATATTGGACAAAACCCTCCAAAACCCTTATGTATATTTCAAGTATTTGAAATATTTCTATAAGAAACATTTTCAAATAAATCCAGGAAAATTCCAGCAAGTCACATATGTCTAATATGATGATCTTGCCAAGTTTCATCCCAATCTAAACTATTTTGGTTCACACAAGTGTCCCAAAACCCTCTCTCTCTAGATTCAAATTTGAACAACTTTGCATTGCCAAGTATCACCTATTGAACCCAAATTTTGTGGACATGTTCTAATACCCTAATAATGCATCTATACCAAGTGGTGCATCAAGGAGAACAGAACCACTTGCTCAAATCCCACCAAACCCATTTCTGCTGATTCCTAGGGTTAGAAGTTATTGCATTGGCAAGTTTACCAAAATAAGATGAAAATTTGTGACGAGGACCATTTGACCCTACCATTTATTCCTGGTAATTCTCAAGGCCATTGGATTCCTCTGCCTAGCCCAAACACAAAACAAACACCTTTTTTTGTATTCTAGTGCTCAATTATTAGTGCCCCAAGTGGAGTCTCCTTGAGTTCAAAATTTTACTACAACATGTACTAGCCCTCTTCTACCTCCAGTAAGCCTTCTTGCCCTGGCTCAATTATTGTGGGGAGGTAAAACCCCAAGATTCCCTCTTTGGACAACATTGGCATGACCCTCCTCCTCCTCTCCTTTTTTCTATACATGCAAATGCCCCCAAACCTTGCCACAATATCATATGCATGCTAATGCATCTATCCACATCCAAAGATGGCATGCTCATGTGGAAATTATAAGCAATTCATCTAAACTTAGGTTTTGGCATCAAATGTAGCTTAAACCACAAGCGCCTTGTTCCCTTATCTCATAGAGCTGAGAATTGGTGGACATGATTTCCTTCCATACCTAAGCCCCCCAGACAAACTTTTGACACTTATACCCCTTGGTAAAAACCCCTTAGGTGAGCCCCAAGTTTGATGCTGCAAACTTACCCATAGTCAAAAAAACCTCCACACAGTTCCAATTCTCTAAAACCTCACCAAAGCACTTTAGTATGCGTGCCTTGCATGATGGAAATATTTTGCCGACCAAAAGGTCGCTCTAGACACGCCATGGCTTGCTGACCACGCCATTGACCTACAGAAATGGCGCTCTGCCGTCGACCTTGTCATGTAGCTTGCGTCCGGCTTCGGCAGAGCACCCACGCGCGCCAGGGATTCCCTCCAGACCTCCATGCCCCTCCACGACGCCAGGATGCAGCCAAGGGTGCCCAGGCACGTGTGCGCTCGGCACCCGAGAGTGCCCACGTGGCCACCCGAGCACCACCACGCCACCCCCTATTTCGACCTCTCCCCGAGCTCACTCTCGTGCCCTATGCCACTCCCCTCACTCACATACCCCCTGGCTAAGCCATTTGAGCTCCCGAGCTTGGCTCCTTCCCCCATGGCTGCCGTGGCACCGCCTCGGCCTCGGACGAATTCGCGTTGCCCCGCCTCTCTCCTCCCCTGGGACCTGCACCGGAGCACCCTAGCTCGCCGCAGAACCCTCCCCATGCTCCATTTCCTCTTCTCCACGTTTGCAGCACCAATTCCATCCTCGTCGGCGCCGCCATCTGCCATGCCTGCCATTGTCGATGCTCTAGCGGCTCCCGGCGTCTGTGCGTTGCGCCAATGGACGTGTTCGCGCCCTCCTACATGCATACATGGCCGGAGCGTCGCCGGAGATGCCCGGAGCAACCGGGAAGAGCGCCGACACATGCTCGGCCTGGCTCCCCTGCCTCTCCCCTGTTTTGGCGGGATGTAGGAGGAGGGCTTGCCAGGCGGGCCCCGCGTGTAAGAAGCCAGCAAGCTAGGCCCGACGTTTAAGTGGAGGCGAATTTGCCTGCCCCCGCCTTCCTGTGAGAAAGACGTATTCCCACGACGACGCCTCCGAAGTGGCCCCTACGCGCGCGTGGCTGAGCAGCTGGGCCGGCCCAGTACGCCCACCGCTATCTTGCGCCCAGGGCGGGATTTCTGCCCATTAGGTAATTTCCTCTTTTTTCTTTTTCAGATAACTTCAGAAATTTCTAGGAGATCCTTTTTTCCAAATTTGACGATTCGAATTTCTGGAGACTCCAAAAATATTGCTCTATTTATCTCGCCATGCTGAACATTTTTCCCATGCATTGTTTTTGTTGGATCTAATAAATAGTTCCCTTCCCCATTTATTTCATCTTAGAAAACCCCTAGAAAATTCATCCCAACTCTAAAACCAGTGAAACCAATTCCTAAATATTTCGCAAATCATGCCTGATTTAATGGGTGCATCTACTCATTTTTATAAAAATAGCTTCTGTAGACTTCTTATAGAATAATTAATCCCTTCATTTCCACCTTATTGAGCTATCCAAAAATCCTTGTTGATCCAAATCCAGTAGAACCTCTTTGGTTATTTTCCTTATAACCAAAGGTATCCAAGAAAAATGGAATTCCTATTTTTAGGACACTTTTATTTTCCCTCCTTGTTGTGTGGCTCATGGTGTTTGCTTTCGACGGTAGATGACAAAGTGTTGGTGAAGGACCAGAAGAATCGAAGACTTTGCTGAGTGTGCATGGCTTTATAGAACTTCACTTGTTGCATGAAAAAGCATGATGATACGGCAACCACCTCGTTGGGTTGTCTCTGATGCATTTATGGTTGATACTTGCATTGTACATGACTCTATTTTCCGTCTGAGTTATGCGGGTGGGAATTAGATAGGTGCTACACAAGTGGGACGAGAATATGCATGAGATGGAAAACTAAGTGTTTTACCAAAGACTTTTCGAAAAACCCCATCGGGTGCCACTAATGCCCAAAGGAGATGATGAGCTAGGTAACCGCTTGAGAAAGAAGTGGTGTACCGAGGCAAGTTGTGTGTGGTTTCGAAAACGGATTATATTTAAGATCTGCTGATCGTCCCAACCATACATGTACGACCGCACTACCCCTTATGGGACGGGAGCTTTGTTGATTACCTTGGTCGATAGTAGCAGAGAGCCCCCATTACTAGTGGCGAGAGAGCCGAGTCACTCTCTCAATACGGGGTCGTGCCTGGATGTACGACTATGGTTGTTTTCACATACACCGGTCACACCGTTGTGTCCCCTCTTGGATGGTACTTGTGATGTACATCATGATAGTTGTGTACCAACGAGTGGACTCTTTGTTTAGTGTTGTCAAGGGAAAGACATCATTCGGGTGCTTACCTCGGGTATGTAATATCCCACGAGTCGTGGATGACACGGAAGTTCCCCGAGTCTTGTGGGTAAACTGTGCAACCTCTGTAGAGTGTAAAACTATTCAATTAGTTGTGTCCATGGTCAAGGACAGTTGGGTGGTCCTGCTTAAACTATGTCCAGATGTTTTCACAAAACTTGGTGTGTGTGTGTGACAAAGAGGTACTTGAGCTAAGTCGGATGACTTGATGGGATGGTTAAACTGGAGATGTTCATACTCTGTTTATATTGATATCTGTAACCCCATGATGCATGATTTTACAATTGATAGGACATGTTATTGCACTCAAAACTAGCTATCCGCAGAACTACCTGCTTAGTGGTAAACCAGCCATGAATACCTTGTTCCAAACATGGGTTGCTAGCGAGTACATTTAAATGTACTCATTGGCTTGTCCCTGGTTATTTAATTGGCCAGGCATGGAGGAATAGGAATTTGGTGAAGAGCACCTTGGTGACGAACGTGCGAATTAGGCCGCTTCCCAGTCAGAATGCCTATAGGGTTAAGGCAGATGGTATGGGTCCACGCTATTGTTGAAGATTTGGACTACGAGTTTATGTTTGGTGTTTGTCCTGCATGGCCCTATCTATGTAAGACTTGACCAAAACGGTCATAATTTGTGTAAGACAGTATGTAATGTATGTAAGACTCTTATTACTCAGATTATGTGTGTTCAGTGAGCATTGATCTCTGGGATCATTGTACATGTGCATTCGGTGACTTTGCCTTATGAGTTGGGGTCCCCACATACCGCTTACAAGCAGTAGTGCCACGGCCCACTGCCGCCCTACCTCCGTTAAGGGAGCGAAGGGTCCAAAAGGGGGGATTGGAGCGGTAGTGACGGGCAGTACTACCGCTTCGCACTACCGTCCCACTACCACGTAGTCTGACACGAAAAGTCGAGATCCGAGAGGCAGCAGTAGTACACGCGGTACTAGATAGAGGTACTACCGCATATAGGTGGTACTACTGCTTGCCCAGAGCGGTAATACCACTTATGGGCGATAGTACCGCTTCCCTAGAGTGGTACTACCATGGGAGTGCTACAAAGAAGCCCAAGCAAAATAGATGGATACAATGAACCCTGAACTACAATAACTTCTACATACGGATTCCGAATTGAGCAAACTCAAGCTTGTTGGATAGATGACGATAAATACTATCCAAACAGCGAAGTGGGAAGAGGAGTATGCCTATGATATAGAGGAGTGAAACCTTCACCAGAGAAGCAGTAGCATAAACTCCAACATCGAAAACATCATAGAAGATGCATATGAACTCCATTTTCGATGGACTCAAGCTTGTCATAAAGATGATCATGAGCTCTAAAACTCACAAAGAGAAACACCAAATAGGAGTATGCCTATGAAATAGAGGAGTGAAACCTCCATTGGAGAATCACCGACACAAAGTCCAACATCGAAAACATCATAGAAGATGTATATGAACTCCGTTTTCGATGAACTCGAGCTTGTGATGAAGATGACCATAAGATCTAAAACTCACAAAGAGAAACACCGAAAAAGAACCAAGAAATATGATGCAAGGATGCAATGGTTTTAGCTCTCTACGAATGATACAATCAAGCTACTCACTCGAGAGCCCCCTGATAGTACGACAATCGGTACTATAACCCGGTCTCCCAACTAACACCATGAGACCGGTAAAATAGAAAACCTATCAAGGGCAAACCTATACCTTACACATAGTTAACTTCAGCTAGATGATGACGATCTTGACTTCCTCAAGTTGGACCACTTTTCTTGATTACGTGATGCCTATATGTAATGATCATTGCCATGAATAAATATTGCATAACTATGCGCTTTTTTATCAATTGCCCAACAATAATTTGTTTACCCACCGTATGCCTTCTACATGAGAGATGTCTCTAGGGAAACTATGGCCCCCGGGTCTGTTCACATATATATTTACAAACGCTACTATTACCTGGCTGCCATTTATTTGTTTTATTTTTATTTTACAATCTACAATTATCTATTCTCATCTACACTACTCATTTGCTTGCAAGTAATGAGTTCAAGGGGATTGACAACCCTCTTGCCTGCGTTGGGTGCAAGTGTGTGCTCTTTTGTGTGTAGGCGCTGAAGGCGGGAAGTTGTGTGATCCTCCTATTGGTTCGGTAACCTTGGTCGTCAATGAGGGAAATACTTATCTCTACGGTGCTACATCATCCCCTCCTCTTCCGGGAAAAACCCAACGCAGATCACAAGTATCAGCTACCTACAGCGGAGGGGACTTGGAACGGCGGAGGGGGTCGACACGACCGAGAGGCAGCGGGGCCTAGCGGCGGCATTGGACGGCCGGGACAGGGAAGGGCTGCCGCGTGGGGAGGGCCAAGACGGGGAGGGACGCCGCATGGGGAGAACGACCGAGATGGGGGAGCGCCGGTGCGAGGGAGAGAGTGAGGAGGCAGAGAGTGAGGATAGTGAGGCGCCGACGTGGGGAAGAGGATATTGGATAAGGTAGGGTTAGCCGCAGTGCGGGCCTACAAAAGGCGCTACTACTAAGTGGGTGCAAGCAAGGTGGGCTTGGGCTGGACATAGTAGTAGCGTCGGCCCGTGTCGAGCCTTACTGTTAATTGTATTAGCAGTAGCGCTTGTGCGAGACAAGCGCTGCTACTGTCGCCAGCCCATGGGACTATAGTGTGGCTCAGATAGTAGTAGCGCTGGGTGAAAAGCCTGGTGCTATGGCTATAAATTACTAGTAGCGCATGTTTGTTCCCAGCGCTACTGCTAATTAACAGTAGCGTGGGGCTTTTATCCCGTGCTACTAGTAATGTTCTACCTGTAAGCTATTTCCTTGTAGTGCGAGGCGTCGTTGCTCCTCGTGCTTGAGATCAAACCATCTCCCCCAGTTAGGAGAGTTCGGAGCGTACGCCTCCATCCGACGTTGCTCAGGCGTAAGGAGCTCCCGCCGCCTGCACACCTCCTCGGCGTGCGCCCGCAGCATATCCGGCATCAGGATCCGCGTCTGATCTAGATGTCAGTCGTGCGACAGCGAGACATCCGGGTATGACAGTGGTTGACTGTACACTTCGTGCCAGCGTGCCTGGTGCACCAGAATGTGCAGGCGCTACAGCACGGGGGGGGGGGGGGGGGGAGGGCAGGCGCCGGTCGCGGCGAAGGAGGAAGCGCGTGTGAGGAGGATCCGTAGGGGGTGAAGTTCCCCTTGCCTTTGCTGGAGCCACTGAGGAAACACATGGCTAGGGTTTGGTGGTCGCCGGCGAGGGAGCACGTGGGGGTGGGGTTGGGGGCGAGATGTGGACGGGCAGTGGAAGTGGATAATGCCCCCCACACACACGTGGATTAAAAAAGGACGGGCCCTCGTAGCTTCCAGTCGTTGATGCGTGGGTCCGCAGTATATAGCCGCGTTGAATATGATCGTGTCTCGTAGTTGGCTGGCAGACATGTGGGGCAGCGGCAAACACCGAAGGGGCGCGCGTGCATGGCATGGTTGACCAAATAAGGATCATGATCATGCGTTTGTGGGAAAGAAATATTGGTGATTGTCTGCAGGCAGTGGTGATTCGATTCATAAGGCTTCAACAAGCTCTAGCCTACCCTCAAAAATGGCCACACACAAAAAACCCACCAATGATCAACACACTAGTAGTTAGGTGTAGCACATAAATTTGCTTCCCACATCAAAAAATTAGTAACCTTGAAGTTGAGCATGCCCTGCATTTACGTCCTAGATTCGAGCTTCTTGTAGTGGTATAACAGGAGCAGAAATGTTACACATTTTTCTGTTAAAAAATCTACATTGTGAGAATGCTATTCTTTTCTTGGCCATGATCGTTTAGTGTGCAAATATAGGGTCCATGCCCAACATGGGGTCGTTTGGACAAACTATTCCATGGTTAACCGTAAACCCTAGATCATTCCCGTTGAAACCCATCCAACACTGTTCGAGGTAGCTAAGTTATGTGAAGGGAATTTCATGAAAATATTCGTAGTCGTGGTTTCTTATTTTTCATAGCAACTTAGTAACAAAAAACGATGGTGTGCGCAAGTTTCGTATTTTTTGAATTTTTTTCAATTTAGTTGTGCTCAACTCTAGCTCTCAAAACCCCTCAAACCCCTATCAAAATCCTGCATTATCACGGCCATTGGATCGCTATTTGGGAATGGTTTAGATCGGGAGCTAGGGTTTGCCGATCAGCGAGATGAGCCCTGATTGGATAGATGCGGGCGGGGTGTTTCGTGTCTGCGAACATGATGGCCCACCTGGCAGTGGGGAATAGGGACACACAACAGTGGCCGTGGGACGCGGGCTTGACACGTTCAATCGGGGCGGGATGCTCGTCGGACCGATGGGCCATCGTACAAAGACCAACGACTCAGCCTGGCATGCATGCGTGCAGCCACCCAACGTAGCTATGTCGCATCGCGGCAATTAGCACACCCTCGGGACGCAGCTACATCACACAAGGGTAATTAGTGCACCCTCGGGACGCAACTTTACCGATCGACACACCTCGGTTAAGTGTGAAAAAACGCATTCAAACGCCAAGCCTTCACACGCATAGGGCTCCGGTGGGCAATTAGTACTGTTATTAGCGGGTGCTCCGATGGACGCATTAAAATAGGTGCGATGCACTACGGCTATTTAAACTCCTCATGTCTAAATCTTCATCTCAACTCGCATCCATCTTCTTCCTCGTCAAAATCCAAAGCAAAGCCAGATCGCGCCCAAGACAAGATGCAGTTCTACGACCCAACCTACCACCTGCCGGCCATCATGCCGGAGATGCGGTACCCCGCTAGGGTCGTCGTGGAGGACACCTTCGCGTGTGGGCCATCTCAAGGTGGAGGGGCTCGACGGAGCTGGCAAATTTCTTCCTCGCTGCCGGCTACCGCCACCTCCCACCCGACTCTCCAGTGATGTTCCACGTGAAGGAGGTTCGTGCCAATGGCCTTGTGATTGGCCTCAGCGCTCGCTTCACCAACCCTTGACGCCTACTTCCTCCTCGACAAAGTATTTTGGTGTGGGTGCGAGTTCATCGCCTTCACCACCCACAACATCTTCACCAACTTCGACAACATCTTCCCCACCCACGAAGGCATGCACACTCTCCCCTACAACACCGAGGACGAGGAGTGAATGAGCGCCCGGAGTTGCCAGGTGGTGTTCGGTGTTGTCCAATATGCTGGGCTAGGTTATTTGTAAGGGCACTACTATAAGCCCAATTAATATCTAGGGAAATATCTATGTATGTAATGTTCGTGTTCCCCATATATCAAAGGTATATATTATTTGAACTTGAATTTATATTAATGTGATTGGATATTACTTGAATTTATATCATCAATGCGCGGGGTGACGAAACTCTCCGTATATATTTACATAAGATTAAGCAAATCTTTACGTGGATGTAGCATTATTGGAAAATGCGAGCAGTGCCTATGTAGAAACAGGAGGTGATGCTGATTCAGTTTTGCATGGTCGTGGGTCCCACACGTTAGCCACAAACTGTGTAGGATAAACCGACCATGCTAAATCAGTAATACATGCGGCCAAATGTTGGTCCCACGCAACTGTATGCACCGGCGATGCGAATGCATACGACATTACACGTCGGTCCCACGTGTCAGCACCGGCGATGCGAATGCATGCGGCCTTACTTGTCGGTCCCACGCATCAGCACCGGTGCTGCAAACACAGGCAGCCTTACAAGTTGGTCCACACGTCAGCATTGGTGTAGTGAAGGTCAACGGCTTTGAGCCAACGGCAAGGCACCGTTTGTCCTCTTGTGAGGCGCGGGCGAGTGGAGGAGGGGGAAAGTGAGCACAGTGGGTTGGGTGGGGCACAACTGAGCAGAACTAAGGAAGGAAGGGCACAAAAATAGAAAACCCTGTAATAAAACTGTTGAGTAATGCATGGATGAATTTGGTAATTATATTGTTAAGCAAGAACATTTCAATATGCATGTTAAAAATCAACTACAACGAAATGCCATGATGATTGATCGTTTGAGTGACTTGATGTTCAGAATTGCTAATGATGTTAAAGGTCTAGGTAAACATGCATCCATGGTTCATACTCAACTAGACCAAGTTGCTAAGTCACAAAATGATTTGCTTGCTGAAATATAAACTGAATGATCTTGTTGTTCGAGTAATGACTAGAGGGGGTAGAATGACTCAGGAACCTCTCTATCCTGAAGGTCACCCTAAAAGAATTGAACAAGATTCTCAGAGAGTTAATGATGCTGCACCTAGTCCATCTAAAAACAAAAAGAAAAAGAAAAATGATAAGACTCTGCATGCTCCTAGAGAACCTGTTATAGAAAAACCTATTGAGAATCATAATGATGTTTCTATTTTTGATGCTGAGACACAACCTGGTAGTGAACATACACCTAGTGACAATGATAATGATAATGATAATAATGATGTTCATGTAGATGCTCAACCATATAATGATAAAGAACCTGATAATGATGTGGAAATAGAACCTGCTGATGATCTTGATAACCCACATCCTAAAAATAAATGTTATGATAAGAGGGATTTTGTTGTTATAAAACATGATAGAGAAAGAGAGCCATGGGTTCAGAAACCCATGCCCTTCCCTCGTAAGTCTTCTAAGAATAAGGGCGAGGAGGATTTTGAGCGCTTTGTTGAAATGCTTAGACCCGTCTTTTTACGAACACGTTTGACGGATATCTTGAAAATGTCTCCTTATGCTAAATATATGAAAGCTATTATAACTAATAAAAGAAAGATAGCTGAAATTTCCACCATGCTTGCTAATTATTATTTTGATGGTGGAGTGCCTAAGAAGTTGGGAGATCCTGGTATACCCACGATACCTTGCTCCATTAGACGAAGTTATGTTAAAACTGCTCTATGTGATCTAGGAGTCGGTGTTAGTGTTATGCCTTTCTCTTTATATAAAAGACTTGATTTAAATAAGCTCACACCTACTGAAATATCTTTGCAAATGGCTGATAAACTGACTGCTATACCTATTGGAATTTGTAAGGATGTCTCTGTTGTGGTTGCGAATGTTACTATATTAACTGACTTTGTTATTCTTGAGATGCCCAAGGACGACAACATGTCGATTATCCTTGGTAGACCCCTTTTGAATACTGCAGGGGCTGTTATTGATTGCAACAAAAGCAAAGTTACTTTTCATGTCAATGGTAAACAACATACATTGCACTTTCTCAAGAAACAGAGTTCGGTAAATAATATCAATTCCATTGAGCAAGTGGTCACAATTACTATTGGAGGGTTTAAATTTCTCTTCCTACTGTCAAGAATAAATATGATATTCTTATTGTTGGGGGGATGCACATCCCCATTGAGGTAACCTAGTGTTACACGAAGATTCTTCGGTTTCATGTTACTTGGAAATAGTTTGTCAATAAGACTTGATCAACCTTATTAATGGATTCTTTTTGAGGGGCATGTGGTCGATGGATTTAGTAAGCACAAATTTCTGTAACCTTAGTTTGCTCTCCGTTATTTTTAGTTTATTAAAGTAAAATGGCATGATTATCATGTTTTCTGAATTATCCGTGCAATAAAAAATGGCCCAAAATAATAGTGCTCATAACGTCGTAAAACTTTTTACATGATTTTTTCTGGAATATTCAAGGATTTCTGGAGCTGAACACACCCCACGAGGGTGCACCTATTTCTCACAAGGCAACATGGCGCGCCCACCCCCTAGGGCACGCCAAGATGCCTTGAGGGTACCACAGGACCCCACTCACTTAGTACTTCAGCCCCCATCATGTCTTACCTCTAGAAAAAAAGTTCCTGGTTGCTCTCTCTCTCTCTCTCTCTCTCTCTCATGTTCTTGCTCCCAAACCTGAGATTTTTGATCTCTTTGCTCGGAGCTCCATTTCTGAAACTGTTTTGAGGGATTGTTCCTTGGTATGTGACTCCTCCATTGATCCAATTAGCTTTTGTTTTAGTGGATTATATTTTCCATATTTTTCTGCTCTTGGTGCTACTAAAAATGAGCTTGCTTGTTGAATTCTTTGAGTCCCTAGTAGTTTGAATGCTTGATATAGCCTTCAGAACTCTATATGAGTAGTTGCTATCAATCTTATAAAGTTTTGTTGACAAACTTTTGTGGTCCAAAAATTTCAAAAATTTGTTCCTTGGAAAATGAACTTCTTCAGGAAAGGTTCTTTGAGCCGGAGTGCCATGGGAGTAGTTGGGGGTGCTCAGGATCATGACATTAACATCTGGCGTATGACAGAGGTTCGGCTGTGCGACTGGCCACACAACGCCTTCATGATCAAAGTCGGGTTTCACCAAGAGTTCATGCAATTCATTGCAAATGCCAGACTGACCCACTTCCTCGCACATGAGTGTGATTAATACCACATACTTACAAATTCCTTTGTGTAGAATAGCTATTTGTTGCATAGGCTCGATATTCCCATGGTACGCTTTGATTTATATGCTGAACATTATGAGATAGCACTTACCGAGTTATGTCAGGTATGTTTGATTCCCTCTGATGGGGAATTAAGAGAGCGAAGACCGGAGGAGTCCGAGGACTTCCTCCTTAGTTTAACTGTGGGAGAACATAGGGGCGTGTCAAAAGCCAGAGCTACTAGTTTGCATTTTCCTGTCATGCACTACTTTGCTTTATTCATAGGGAAATGTTTGACTGCTAGGGAGGAAGGTGGCATGCGTAGTGTCCCTGACCTCGCCATTTTACGTTGTGCACTTTTCAGTGACAACACTTATAGCTTAGGAGCTATTATCGCACGCCACCTCCACGCTAATAGAACTAGGGGTAAATTTCATGGTGGGGTTTATGCTACTCACTTGGCGAGATGTTTTCATGTTAATATACGCCATAATGATTACTTCCTGCCTAAGGTTTATCTGGATCACCAGGCTATGATAGATCTCCACTTTATTGATGAACCTGATCGAGCCACCTCACCACATCCGCTATAACTTGGTATACAACAAGAAGACTCGCGATGTTATTCTGTTGCCTGCACCTTCTTTTGTTTGACTTTCATGTCACACACAAATATGTTATCATGCCATCGGACATCACCGCATATTGGAACGAGTTGGCCGCGACGGAGATCGAGGTCCAGGCTTGGGATGCTCAAGTGCCTCCCCCTAACCACTTTCATGGTGGACCCGATGGCTACTACAGATGGTGATTACCAAGCTAGGCCAAAAGTCTAAGCTTGGGGCAGTACGTATATCTCACCGACATTACATTCATGTTCACACATTTCATTCCAATTGCCAGTGTTCATTCTCTTTCATTGTATATCCATGTTTAGTTTTATTTCCTCTTTTCTTTTTGCGTTCTTGAAAACTTTTAGAAAATCCACAAATATTTCCCGCTTCTTTTTTATTTTTCTTTCTTGCTTTTCTAGTTTGTAGTATTAAAAAGAAAACCCAAAAAGATTCCTAATTTCTCATTATTTGTTGGGAGATTTCCTGTGTAAATAGTTTTTCTCCTTCTTATTTTTCTTTTTCTCTTTTCGCTTTCCTCGGAAAAAATAAAAACTCCAAAATATTTTAGTTTGTTTCTATGAAACTCTTTTCTTTTTGTTGAGTCGTTGAAAGGAGAGGACCAAAATGAAAATGTTGAGTGGCTCTCATATGCATTATTGTTGATCTAATGAAGAGCCAATATTACCTTGTCTTCTCCTTTTAATAAACTGTCTCGTAGATTCCAGCTTAGTCCACGGCACACTTGCACTATTATTATTTTCACATCATTCGGTCATGCAAGTGAAACGCAATAATGACAATGATTTGATGAAGTGGTCATGGTAAAGGAAGCTGGTATGAACTCTTTTGTTTTCCGTTTTTGTAAATATGTTTAGCTCATTCGATCTTGATTCAGCATATTATGAGTAAACATGTTTGTGATGACAATTAGAGTTACATAGTTGCTCATGCCATGCTTAAAGAGCTAGGAGTGGATAATAATTTATCTTGTGTGTCAATATGCATTAAAATAAGTGTGATGTAGTATGTTAGTATGGTATTCTCCTCTGAGTAAAGTCGAGCGGCTTGACTTGGCCCATGTGAAAACATGTAGTTGATTCAAAAGCAATGCAACCTTTATGATATTTAAATTCAGAGTGTTGATATGCTACTCATGCTAGCGTTCAATGCTTCCCAATCTATTGCTAGCTTTCACCTGTACTAAGTGGGAATACTGCTTGTGCATCCAAATCCTTCAACCATGTTGTTCCAAATGAGTCCACCATACCTACCTATATGCGGTATTACCCTTCCGTTCCAAGTAAATTTGCATGTGCCACCTCTAAACATTCAAATAAACATCTGTTTTGTGTGCTCATACTGCTCATGGAGCGACAGAGCGTTCAGTATCTTCCATGCTAAGCAGGTTATTTTCAAGATGGGCGTTTATTCACCTGTCATTACACGAGAGAGGCTAGTAAAAAGGATTCCCAGTCCTGCATAATCAAAAATAAATTAAACAAACTCCCTTGGAAAGTTGATTGTTGGAGGGCACCCGAGGATTCGGTCAGCCATGGCTTGTGTATGTATGGTGGATGGGAGTAAACTTTACATTTCCTCTTGGGAACCGCCAATAATGTGTTTAGCATGGAAGATACCGAAATCTCTGTCGTAACGTTGACAAGAAAAGCACACCACCCAAAATTACAATTTCATCTCAGTTTTAAACCTTGAGCTCTGACACCTCTCCAAGTCAATGCTTCCCTCTGCGAAGGGCCTTTCTATCTACTTATATGTTATTTACTTTCATGTTATTTACTTTTATTGTTAAGTCATCATCTTCTTATCAAAGAACCAGACCTGAGAGCACTATTGTCATTCTTATGCATTGAGTCTAGTTAATGTTGCATGTGAGCATGACTAGATCTTTTCTACCCTGAATTACAATGTTTAGTCGATGCTTGAACCTCAGAGGTGCTTTGTATTTATGTTTTGCGGTCTCATAAAGGGTTAGCAAGATACCATATTATCATATTATATCATGATTGTTTTGACAAATTGTTGGCATATGAGATATTTTATTATTTCTCGCTAGTTGTTTACGTTATTGTCATGAGTGAATATAATGTTTAAATCTCATCATCAATATGGTTAGTTATGATCTTTGCTGAAAACCTGAACACTAGCTAAGTATATATACAACAACGAGAACAAAAGAGTTTGTAAAAAAATTCTTTATCACTTTCAGTTTGTTAACTGAATTGCTTGAGGACAAGCAATGAGTTAAGCTTGGGAGAGTTGATACATCCCAAACGTATTTAGTTTTCCAAACAGTTTTGCTCTCGTTTTGGACTCTAATTTGCATGATTTGCATGAAACTAACTCGGACTGACGTTGTTTTCGGCAGAACTACCATGGTGTTGTTTTTGTGCAAAAATAAAAGTTCTCGAAATTGGACGAAACTTTCTGGAGATTTTTTATGGAATATATAAAAATTATTGGAGTGAAGAACCACCGGAGGGGGGCGACCAGTTGCTCACAAGGCAACTGGGCGCGCCCACATGGCTTCGCTGACCGTAATTTTAAGCCTATAAATTCCTATTACCCAAGAAAAAAATAGGAGAGAAGTTTTCATCGCGCTTTATGAGACGAAATCGTCTTCAGCTCCTGTTCTTCCTCGGGAGGGCTGATTTGGTGTCCGTTTGGAGCTCTGGAGAAGGGGATTCATCACCGTCGTCATCACCAACCCTTCTCTAGCAACAATTCCATGATGATCACCACTTGGAGTGAGTAATTCCTTTGTAGGCTTGCTGGATGGTGATGAGATTGGATGAGATTTGTCATGTAATCGAGTTATTTTTGTAGGGCTTGATCCCTAGTATCCACTATGTTTTGAGATTGATGTTGCTATGACTTTGCTATGCTTAATGTTTGTCACTAGGGCCCAAGTGCCATGATTTCAGATCTGAACCTATTATGTTTTCATGAATATGAGAGTGTTCTAGATCCTATCTTGTAAGTTGTATGCACCTATTACGTGTTATGATCCGCATACCCCAAGGTGACAATAATTAGGATTCTTTCCGGTGATTACCGTAGTTTGAGGAATTCATGTATTCACTATCTGTTAATGCTTTGTTCCATTTCTTTACTAAAAGGAGTCTTTAATAACCTTAGATTTCCTTATGGACCCCGTTGCCACGGGAGGGTAGGACAAAAGATGTCATGCAAGTTCTGTTGGAGATATGCCCTAGAGGCAATCATGTATGATGATATTTCCTATGTGTTTATGAATAAAGATAGTCCTTGGACATTATCATTGATGTGTATTAATAAGTACGTGACTTGTTTGTGAGACTATGCATTGTATGATGACTGTCCTAAATGGTCCCTAGTCGAAAGGGTTATGTGGATGCGCAGCCAATCAGACTAGCATATGACACGGTGGATGGTTCGGTCTCACTGACCATGTAGCATTGGATGCTAGCCGGATAATATGGACTTAGAAAGATATGGTCGGATTCGACGTAGTCGGGTCCGAGTCGAGATAAGGTCTGAGTTGGACAGACCCAACTATGAGACGCAGCGATAGGTCATCTGTGAGTATCTAGTACAACATACGTTCTATCTCCTAAGATATGAGCTGACGCATGTACTCCGGATGGTCACAGACATGCTTTGGGCCGACCAAACGCTACTCCATGACTGGGTAGTTACAAAGGTAGGTTTCGGGCTTGTCCAGACCCATGCTGCGAGACATGGTCGGGCAAGATGGGATTTGCCCCTCCGATAAGGAGAGATATACTCTGGGCCCCTCGGGTGATCCGACCTGGATAAGCATGGCCATGCGATAAGGATTATGAGATAATCCGGAGTGTTGGTCGGATTCACCGGAATGAGAAAGAGGTCGTGCTGCAACAAGGATGACCATGACGCCTTGAGCATGACAACATATATCGAGTGGCAAAGGGAATAGAAGTGTGAAGTACAGGTTCGCCTAACCAGCTTCATCGGACACTTGGAGTTGGCACGCTTTGCTAGAGGCCGCTACTGACTGGTCGAGCCGGATATGATCTAACTCGCGACCAAGTGAACGAGAACCTAAGGGGTCGCGCGCTTAAGGGAAGGAACACGTGGGCTTTAGGATCTGTGCGAGGCCCAAGAGTTGAGCCCGCGTCGCATGCCTATATATAGTGGAGATGCGGCACACCCATTCGGTTAATCGCTTCGGTGCCGTCATTAGGGCTTTGATGTGTTGCAACTAGCCACCTCCACTCGCCGCCGCCGGCTGTGTGATCGGACCTAGCAGTCCGCCGCACGGTGTTCCTCCTACACGTGCGGATACCATTAGAGGCGGTGCATCTACGCCGCTCCGGCGAACCTGTACGTGGGATCCGGAGATCGGCTATTCGAAGGAGATCGGACGAGGAGGAGACGGAGCACACGAGCGCGCTGCCCCAACTCTACTTCCGCTGCACGACACTGCATGTCTAGTGTTAAAAATTTGTGATCCATCTCCGTAGCATGTCCTTGGATGTTCTACGCGTAGGAAAATTTTGATTTGCATGCGATGCACCTACGGTAGAACCCAACAGTGGTATCAGAGCCTCTGCTATAGGATTTGGATTCTGATCGGATGCATATTTGATATGTGGAGGCGGCAGATGAGATCTATCGTCATTCGTAAGTTCGGCTGTGTGCACGGTTGATGAGATCAACTGCACATGGGGGCGTTGAGGCTATGTTTTTTGTTCATCGGAATCGATAAGGTCGTGACACAACCTACCCCTACCGGTCGGTTTCCGCCATCGGGGTTAACAGTGAAACGTAAATCCGAATCGGGTTCGCGATGATCGATGAGATCGGTCAGATCAGAAAATTCAGCGTGATTAGGGTACAGATTCGATCTGTGATTTTCGAAAACGTGTGTATGTGATGCATGTGCGTAGCGCCTTGTATTTCGTAAACGATCACACAAACCGCCGTGTGCGTAGCGCCTTGTATTTCGTACACGATCACACAAACCGGTAGAATGCGATTCTATGCACAACTTTGTTTTGCAGGTTTGATGTGAATAGTATGGATCATGTGTATGTGATGCATGTGTGTAACTTAACATGACCTGCGTGTCATGATTGTCAGCCGGCAGGAGCCAAAGTGCTGTCATTATTTTGTATAACGACCTGCGTGTCGACTTGTGATTCTCTGTAAAATTCATTACTAGTTGTAGTACTTGGAGGATAGAGATCAAGTTCGAGGGTTTAGCGTCCTGGCGTAACTAACAAGATGGAGTTCCACCCTGGTCATCGTAGTTGGAGCCGACCTAGAAGGACAGCCATGAAGGAGCCATACTATTTCACATATTTATGTTTATATGTAATTGATAATGCTTCTTGTTTTCTATGCATGTTATAATGGTAGAAAGATCCCTCGTAAATATCAAACACATTGCCATTCTGGATGTTGCACCTTCGCACGTCAAGTACGTCTAGTGGTGGGCTCATAAAATTGAGGTGCTACTAGGTGTCCTTGAACTGGAGGGTTTGTGTCGGACACAGACATGCACTGCATCAGGTTAACTTGACAAGACTATCAAAACGGTTTTGGGCCTTGTTGCAAAGAAGGTCGGGAGCCGGGGTATAAGATACCTACCCGACCGACAAGATTCGTATAGAGATACGATTAGCAAGGTGTTGCTTACCGAATAGGCAAGTTGGCTAGCAGTGATGCTAAAGCTCACTAGTCGCTCGCACTAGACGGGTCCTGAATCACTGAGAGTTTGCGGAGGGATGCTACCTTCAGAGGGAGTAGTTCTATTTAAGGCTTGAATTACTCTACATAAACACATTGCTTAGTGATTGCATATTTTCTGTTGTAGATCAATGGCACCACCTGCTCAACCCAACTTTGCATTGAAATCAATTCTGGAAAAGGATAAACTGAATGGAACAAATTTTACCACCTGGTATAGAAATTTGAGAATTGTTCTCAAGCACGATAAAAAGGAACATGTTCTAGAGGAACCTGTCGAGAATGATAATGCCACAACAAAGAATGCCCACGAGAAACTCGTTGATGAATCAAACGAGATCAGCTACCTCATGCTGGCTTGTATGGAGCACGATTTGCAACAGCATTTCGAAAAAGTTGAGGCTTTCGATATGATCGAGAGTCTCAAGAGCATGTTTCAGGTGCAGGCCAGGACCGAAAGGTTCAACGTCTGGCAATCCTTGACGGATTGTAAGCTGAAAGAGGGTGATCCACTGAGCCCGCATGTGATCAAGATGATCGGGTACGTGCAAGCTTTGGATCGGTTAGGCTTCCCACTTGGGGACGAGCTGTCCACGGATGCAATTCTGGGTTCTCTTCCACCTAGCTATGGGACGTTCATCTCGAACTATCATATGGACGGCATGTATAAGAAGCTCACTGAATTGCATGGTATGCTTAAGGTGGCAGAACAAGATATTAAGAAAGGCACACATCAAGTGTTGATGATGCAGAACTCGGCTAAGTTCAAGAAGAGTTGGTCCAAGAAAAAGGGCAAGGCAAAGGGCAAGGAGAAGGTTGTCTCCGCCGCTGAACCGAAGTCCAGACCGAACTCAAAGACCATTTGCTTTCATTGCAAGGAAGCTGGTCATTGGAAGAGGAACTGTAGAAAGTGGCATGCTGAGCATGGCAAGAAGGCCGGAAATGCTTCTTAAGGCAAAGGTACACTTGTTGCATATGTTATAGACATTTACCTTGCTGACATACCTAGTAGCTCTTGGGTATTTGATACCGGATCGGTTGTTCATATTTGCAACTCGATGCAGGGGCTGATAAGAACTAGGCGTGTGGCACAAGGGGAGATTGACATCAGGGTCGGCAACAAAGTAAGAGTTGCTGCGTTGGAGGTCGGCACGATGCAGCTCTAGCTTCCTTCTGGATTTATTTTGGAATTGAATAATTGTTATTACATTCCCGCACTTAGTCGGAACATTATTTCTGCGTCATGCTTGATGAGTCAGGGTTATGAATTCAATTTAAAGGACAATGGTTGTTCGTTTTATTTGAATGGAATGTTCCACGGCTATGCACCCATTGTAGATGGGCTATTTATTTTGAATCTGGAAACGGAACCAGTCTATAACGTGGATGTCAAGAGGCATAAGCCTAATGAAATAAATCCGACATACTTATGGCATTGCCGGCTTGGACACATTAGTCTGAAACGCATGAAGAAGCTCCATGATGATGGACTCCTAACTTCATCCGACTTCGGGTCGTTCGAGACGTGTGAATGCTGCTTGCTAGGCAAGATGATTAAGTCTCCTTTTGCAAAGCGCTGCGAGAGGGCGTCCGAGCTGTTGGAACTTATACACAGTGATGTGTGTGGTCCAATGAGCACCACGGCCAGAGGTGGCTATCAGTACTTCGTAACTTTTACCAACGACTTGAGTAGGTATGAATATATCTATTTGATGAGACACAAGTCAGAAACTTTTGAAAAGTTCAAAGAGTTCCAGAACGAGATTGAGAATCAACTCGTCAAGGCGATAAAGCTTCTGCAATCAGATCGTGGAGGTGAGTACATGAGCCAGGAGTTTGATGATCATCTAAAAAGCCGAGGTATAGTACCTCAGCTCACACCTCCAGGTACACCGCAGATAAACGGCGTGTCAGAACGGAGAAATCGAACCTTGTTGAACATGGTCCGATCAATGATGAGCAAAGCGGATTTACCCTTGTCATTCTGGGGATACGCTCTAGAAAGTGCAGCTTTCACACTTAACAGGGTACCATCAAAATCCGTAGACAAGACACCACATGAGATGTGGAATGGGAAGAGTCCCAGTTTGTCTTTTCTAAATATTTGGGGTTGTGAAGCATTTGTCAAGCGACTCATGTCGGACAAACTTACACCCAAGTCGGATAAATGCATATTCGTGGGATATCCTAGGGAAACCTTGGGATACAGCTTCTACAACCGAGAAGAGAACAAAGTGTTTGTTGCTCGGAACGGGGTTTTCCTAGAGAAAGAGTTTCTCGGTCGGGAGGCCAGTGGGAGAAAGGTGCAACTCGAAGAAATTCGAGCGCCACTCGGGGATGACTCGGCTGGTGATGAGATCATACCGGAGTCGGTCAAGGAACCCATAGTGGAGTCGGCACCGGAGCCACGGAGGTCAGAAAGATTGCGCAGAGTACGCGACGTGTTGTTACTAGAAAGCGACGAGCCGACCATGTATGCAGAAGCGATGGTAAGCCTAGATTCCGAGGCATGGCTGGAGGCCATGACATCCGAGTTAAAGTCCATGGATGACAATCAGGTCCGGGACTTGGTTGATCCGCCACCTGGCGTAGTAGCCATTGGTTGCAAATGGGTATTTAAGAAGAAAACCGATGTGTATGGAAATGTTCATATCCACAAAGCTCGGCTTGTCGCTAAAGGTTATGGACAAGTTCAAGGAATTGACTACGACGAGACCTACTCGCCGGTAGCGATGCTGAAGTCGGTAAGGATCATATTAGCTATAGCTGCATATTTCGATTATGAGATATGGCAGATGGATGTCAAAACGGCTTTCCTTCATAGAAATTTAAAAGAGGATGTATACATGATACAGCCCGACGGTTTTGTCGATCCAACTAACGCTGGTAATGTGACACCCTGGTTTTTGACAACTTTTCCTTTTCAAAATTGTCTGGGTTTTAATTGCCAATTTGGATGATTTTCAAACCTTTCCAGTTAATTTGGATCTATGATTCTATGAATATTTTTCCCAAGTAACCCAAAACCCTCCTCATCTTGCCAAAACCATTCTATATCTCTCCTGGATCAATTTCCAATATTTATTTTTTTCTAATAAACCCTTTTCTTTGTTTGGGAAATTATGTCATCACTATGGGTTGTGAAGCAACCTATAGTTTGGATGATCAATAAATTCCCAAACTTTTTCCACACCTTCTCATCATCATATGATTCCACAATCTCCAAAAATATTCCATTGTCCACTGCAAAGTTTTGGCCAGAATAATTATTTCATTTCTGGTCAGAAATTGCCAGTTGTGAAGCAACTCCTATTTTCCTATCTCAGAAAATTCTCATTAAATTCCCCAAGCTCCTAGGGATCCTATCTAGCCACAATATCCAAAAATATGCTTTTGGCCAGTACAACTTTTTAGCAGCAAAGCTCTGGCAAGTTCCTGCCCTTTTCAAACCCTTGTGAAGGAAGTGCTAGCTAGAAGTATCTAATGGTCATGAAACTTTTTCAGCATCTCCTATAACTCAAATAACTTCCCCCAACCAAGTTTCATCATCAGCAGAGCATCCATGTGAGTGCCACAAGCTCATTTGCTTTCTGGACCAGAATTGCAGTTTTCAAAGGAACTGCATTCAAAACCTTTTCAAATCTTCTCAAACTTTGCCAGTTTGTAGTCCTTCCAAGGCAGATCCCACTAGACTTCTCCTCTAGCAGCATATCCATCCCATCTCATCTCCAGAACCCCCTCAAGTTTGCAGTCAGGATCTGTAGCTGAAGCTACCCATCAAGCCAGAGTGCACCTAGTCGAGCCAGTGGCATAGGGAGACTAGATGGTCGAGGGACTGCACTGTGGACAGGGTGCGCCAGGCGTGCGTGGCCTCCTGGTGGCCGCACCCGTGGTGAGCACGGGGCTGGCATGCCAGAGCGCGCGCTCTGCACGGCGCCCGCGTCAGATGTGCTCGCCCAAGCCGTCTCTCGCTGCCCCCCCCCCTTGTCCCTTGGTGCCGACAGCGCCCCTGCCGGACGCGTGGCCCCTCTCGAAGCCTCCTGGTCGCCGGAGAAGGCCGCCGCCACTCCCAGCCAAGCTCCGCCACGGGAAAAACAATGGGCTTCAGCCACTGTGGTCGTCCGCAAGCCATTAATGGCTCCGGACCCGTCCCGTCGCTCCTCTGCCCTCCTCCATCAACTCACCCCACGCCGCGATGGCTAGCTCGCCGTCCTTGCTCCAGTAGCGTGCCCGAGCCTCGCCGCTTCGGGAGAGCTCGGCTACCTTCGCCTCCCGCATATTTAAGGCCCTGCCCAGCCCCTCCGAGCTCCTCACCCCTCCTCGCCATCTCTGAATCGCCCCTCGAGCACCCCAGCAAGAGCCGGGAACTCGTCTCCCTCGACTCCGGCGAAGGACCTGCCGCTTGAATCTTCTCTGTCGCCAGCCACCTCCAGCCCTTCCTAGCCCTCCTGAGCCCGCCATCGAGATGAGTAGGTCTCCTTGGTCCTCCTCGACCCTTTGCCCAGCTCAATCCCCGTCAGAATCTCCATCGCCGGCGACCACCGTAAGCACCACCCACCGGAGAAGAAGGGGGCGACGCCATCCGTCCACCTCCGGAGGAGCTGCGGGTACGTACGTGATCGCCGACGAGCGCCCGTTCCATTCCCGCAATCGCCGGACCTCGCCGCCGTCTCTATCGCCGGCGGGCGTCGCCGGTGAGCCGCCCCACCTCTGTCTCCTTCCTTCCCCTCTGTTTAAATCAGCCAGGCCCACGCCCGAAGCGGTACGAGTGGAGGCGTATTCAGAGAATACGCCTTTGACGTGGCCGCTGGTGGTTTTCTGGTTTTTCTGATTTTCATTTATTTAATTCCAGATTTTGACCAAACTTTGACCTTGAATAACTTTTAATCTACAAACCCAATCTAGTTGATTATTTTTGCATTGTGTTGGTACTGAGCCCTTTTACTTTCTAAAATTTTTTGGTATTTTTCCAATACTCACAGAAATTTTGGTGAACAGAAATGCATTATGTGACATTTTCCTTGGCATTTTAAAAATATTTTCAGAAGGAGATTGTGGTGTATTTGAAGACCAAGAGTATTTGAACAACCCAACAGAGCAAGGCAAGCCATGATACCCATTTCATGAAGCATTCTAATAGCATTGCATATTTCAATATATTATGCTTATTTATTTGCTTTAAGATAATTCATAGAATAATTTAAGTAGATAATGGCATAACCACTATGTTGCTAAGTAACTTAGTGGTTGATCTTGAGTCACCTGTCCGGGCTTACCCGTGCAACCACATTTGCCGGTATGGGACGGCCTTGACTTGGCCTGACTGCGTGATCTTTCACCGGTACCTCCAAAGAGGGAGGGTTATGCTCGCGTGCTACCCTGATCAGGTAGGCGGCGATAACCCTGTGAGCCCAGTTGTTGTTTGTTTGTGCCGGCGTCCCCGTTTGGGACAATTTAGTTTGGCCACGACGGTGGCAGGTGTCATGAGGACACAGGTGTCATGAGGACACAGGTGTCATGAGGACACAGTTGTCATGAGGACACAGGGGCCACCCAAGGCAGGCCTCCGGGGAGGATGAATGCCGGTGGTACGATGAGAGAGTCACGGGTCAGGCAGGTTTCGTTGAAGCAACGCTGGTCCACCCGAAGGGGATCACGAGGCCGGGTGATTCATGGTGTGGGTAAAGTGCGCAACCTCTGCAGAGTGTAAAAATCTATTCGAATAGCCGTGTCCATGGTATTGGACAGCCCGTCCAGACCTCAGTAGATGGTCAACCGTATCAATGATAGTAATGATGGAAGAACTCATCGTATGATCGGAAGTACTCGATGGCTTATGAGTATTCCGAGGGTTGTGGGACAACCCGAATGAGAGTAAGTTAATGACCGGTGCAGTAAGTAAATTGCTTAGGTATTTAACATGTTGATTGCCATGCTATTGTTTCCTGCATTACTTGGTTGTCGTGAGCTTGCGAGTACATTCAAAGTACTCACCTGGCGTATCATGCCAGATGCAGGAGAAGCCGAGGATGGAGGTCCCGATGGTTCGTGCTGCGCTAACTAGGATGTGTCCACAGCAGTGTCCCTGTGGGTGGAGTTGCCGCTATATTCCGCTACGCTGTAGAAGTACTTAGTAGTCCCGAGGCCCTGCTTTGTGCCATAAATAATGTAGATACTGTCATAGCACCGAGGGTGCCTTTGGCCTCGCTAT
Organism: Elymus sibiricus; assembly: GCA_039707655.1. Taxonomy (NCBI): domain Eukaryota; kingdom Viridiplantae; phylum Streptophyta; class Magnoliopsida; order Poales; family Poaceae; genus Elymus; species Elymus sibiricus. The sequence goes on from CM077671.1 coordinate 340,638,338, forward strand.
CATTGTAAAATATGAGCTTGTACCCGCAATCTATCAATAAACTCAGATCAGTTCTGTTCCAAGTTGTTGTTTGTTTCCAGAGGACATGATCTCTGGGCTGGAAACACTGGTAATCCGGTTCTCTGAGCCGGGGTGCCACAACGCTTGGTATCAAAGCCGTGCTGACTGTAGGACACCCTAGTCAACCCGCGCTAGAACTGTGATTAGTATAGGACTTTGAGTGTGCATATTGCTTGTTGCATTTGATTGTTGCATGGCATGCATCATGATTCATTGTTTTACTAACCGTTGGCATTGTGAGTGTAGATGGCACCAGTTCCATACCACTATCATTTTGAGCCTGCACCATCCACCTTTCCAGTACTGCTCCGGAACGTCTGTCTTCGACTATACCCCCACGGCGAAGACCCAATGTACCAGGTGTTTCGGGAGCAGCTTGCTGAGTCAGTCTATGAGTACCACGCAGAGGCTTTCCTGATCGCGAGCTCGGACCTTGGTAGCTATTCTCGCTCTTCCAAGGGCGGAACGGCTTCCACCCCGGAGTTGGCGATCCAGTTTGCCGCGATGGAGGCTCTCACTGACTTGCGCTTCCACGAGGTCGAGATGCAGACTCATCCAGGTTTCTTTCACTATCCCACCCTGTCGCCTACGACAGGGCGAGTCATGTTCACGCCAGTTGACCCGGCGTCTGATCGTGCGACTTCTGTTCTGGCTCGTTATCTGAACGCCAGTTATCGCACGATCATATCCTTGGCTGAGGAGCTGTCTCGTGTCCTAGGGGCACTTGCAGCCGTGACCCCAGTTCCACCTTCACCTCAGCCTATCTTTCCACCCATATATCCACCACCAGTTCCACCTCCACCCAGGTTTGAGGCTCCTTCTAGCTCTACGGTGCTGCCAGGCTTTCCGTCTGGTAGCCGCCGTGAGACCCCAGCAGAGTGGGCCTCACTCCTAGCCACTCCATCTGCTCCGATATTGAGGCGTCGTGATCCTTCCACCCCGGAAGGAGAACCGTCCTAGCAGTGTCGTCGTGTTTCCTTTGATTCGGAGGATGAGATCCATATCATCAGTTCCGACTCCGACTCAGGATCAGATGACGAGGAGTCTTCAGTCTGCCAGTGTTCGTGCCATCCACGCCACTAGAGTAGAGGCTTGAGTTGTTATGCATGCATCTTTGCATATGTCAACTGCCGTATGAGCAGTCCAGCATGATATCCCCCTACTAGCTTGTTATGTATGATGTTGGGTTATCTTGTATAATTATGTTGTTTGCTTTATTCGCCTTTTTCGTGTATTTCTTCCTGGTGTCATACCCCTGTGTTTCCCTTATGGATGTTGCTCATCGATTCGGTATTTTGCAATGGGAACAAATTTAGGATGAAGGGTAGTTGTAGCCAAGGCGGCGATGGAACCCCCGTCCGTCGATCCGCCAGACAAGCAGGACAACCACCAGAAGATTTACCACCCCCACCACCTCAAGCACCGAGCACTGACCAGATCATGAGGATGTTTGAGGAGAAGAGAAACCAGGATCTCATGGAATTCCTGAAAATTATGCAGGCTATGGTGGGTCAGAATCACAACCATAGCGGAACACATTCGAGGCTGTCTGACTTCCAGCGCACCAAGCCGCCCAATTTTGGTCAAGCTATGGACCCTATAGAAGCCGATGACTGGCTGAGGACCATGGAAAAGAAGCTGGACATAGCCCGTTGCGAAGAAGCAGATAAGGTTCCTTTTGCCACCCACTACCTGGAAGGGCCAGCAGCTATCTGGTGGGACAATACAAAGGCAACATGGTCTTCTGAAGAAGAAATCTCCTGGGAGAAGTTTAAGGAGTAATTTCGCAAATACCACATTCCCACTGGCATAATGAAGGTGAAGCAAAGGGAGTTCCTTGCTCTGACACAAGGAAATATGTCGGTGGCAGAGTACCTAAACAAGATCAACAATCTGGCACGGTAGTCCACCTATGATGTGGCCACTGAGGAAAGAAAGATAGATCGGTTCCTAGGAGGACTGAATCACGCCCTCCGTTGTCAGCTTTGCATGCTAGATTTTCCGGACTTCCAGACTCTGGTAAACAAGGCCTTCATAGCCGAACGGGAACATAAGTCCGGATATGACAACCACAAGCGGAAGTTTGAACCCAAGAAGGACAACCGTGAGCCGTTTGCGCAGAAGCCACGCACCTGGCAGCCAGGCTCATCTAAATATAAGTCCACCTGGAGCAGTGGCAACAACAACAACAAGACCGTGAGCCAGAACAAGACCTTCGGCAAACAGCCAGTGCTAGAGGACTGCCGCCGCAACAACACCTGCTTCACCTGCGGCCAAAGTGGACACTACTCCAAACAATGTCCCGCCAACAACGGGAAGTCATCCGCCGATGTCAAGCCGCAGGTCAACACTATTGGACGCCGCCCCAATCATAACTTCGGCCACGGCCACGTCCATCACATCTCCGCCGAGGAAGCCTGCGAAGCTCCAGAAGTAGTCCTTGGTATGTTTTCTGTTAACAACATACCTGCAGTAATTTTATTTGATTCTGGGGCTTCTCACTCGTTTATTTCGCGGAGTTTTGCCACCTCGCATAAATTTTCTCCGTCGCTTTTAGACAAAATCATGGTGGTACAATCCCCTGGCTCCCTGCTCAGAACAAATCTGATCTATAGAGATCTGGAAATTTCAATACATGGAGTTAAGTTTCTAGCTGCACTCATTGCCATTGAATCCTCGGGATTGGACGTAATACTGGGGATGGACTGGTTGACACCACATCAGGTGTGTATCAATTGTGCCAGCAAGACAGTAACACTAGTTAACCCCACAGGACAAACAGTCCAATTCTTTGCCAGCACGATGATATTAAAGAAGGGGATGGCATACCAAACTACCGTCACGGATAGGAACTTGATTCCGGTAGTTTGCGACTTTCCGGATGTATTTCCTGAGGAACTACCTGGGATGCCACCTGACCGGGAATTGGAGTTTGCAATCGAAGTGGTTCCCGGCACTGCTCCAATTTATAAGAAATACTACCGTATGCCAGGTCCAGAGTTGGCAGAGTTGAAGAAGCAGTTGGATGAATTGTTGCAAAAAGGGTACATTCGCCCAAGCATCTCGCCATGGGGATCACCAGTGCTCTTTGTCAAGAAGAAGGATGGAAGTCTACGAATGTGCGTAGACTATCGCCAACTGAATGAGGTCACCATTAAGAATAAGTACCCGCTTCCTTGCATTGATGACTTGTTCGACCAGCTAAACGTAGCACGGGTATTCTCCAAGATTGACCTCCGAACCGGATATCACCAGCTAAAAATCCGAAAAGAGGATATACCCAAGACAGCGTTCACCACCCGATATGGTTTGTATGAATTTACAGTCATGTCATTTGGACTGACAAATGCTCCCGCTTACTTCATGAGCATGATGAACAAGGTCTTCATGGATTTCCTTGACAAGTTCGTGGTGGTGTTCATTGATGATATCCTGATATATTCCAAGGATGAAGAAGAGCATAAACAGCACCTCCGTGCTGTCTTGGAAAGATTAAGAGACCACCGTCTGTATGCCAAGTTCAGTAAGTGTGAATTTTGGCTAAAAGAGGTGGGATTTCTGGGGCACATTCTGTCAGAACAAGGAGTAGCCGTCGACCCCAGCAAGGTAACTGTGGTGCTGAATTGGAAGACACCAGCCTCGATGACCGAAGTCCATAGCTTCCTGGGATTGGCAGGCTATTACCGTCGTTTCATAGAAGGCTTCTCTAAAATAGCCAAGCCCTTGACAGAACTGCTCAAGAAGAATCAAAGGTTTGTCTGGACGACGGAGTGTGACAGCAGTTTCCTGGAGCTAAAGACCAGGCTCACTACAGCACCTGTTCTAGTCCTTCCAGACATACACAAGAGCTTCGACATCTACTGCGATGCTTCCAGACGTGGAATCGGTTGCGTACTGATGCAAGAAGGGAAGGTTGTAGCATATGCATCCAGACAGCTACGACCCCATGAGGAGAACTACCCCACGCATGATTTGGAATTAGCAGCCATGATTCATGCCTTAAAAATTTGGAGGCATTACCTGATTGGACAACGTTGTGAAATATACACAGACCATAAGAGTCTCAAGTATATTTTCACCCAACCTGACCTGAATCTCAGGCAGCGAAGATGGCTTGAACTAGTCAAGGACTATGACATTGGGATAAATTATCATCCGGGAAAAGCTAATGTGGTCGCGGACGCTCTCAGCAGAAAGCAAGGCACCTTGAATGCACTAATGGGAAGTATGCATCCAAGGTTACAAGAAGAATTCGCTGAGCTCAACATGGTGCTATGCGGCCCAACTACCTCGGATACGTTGGAAATTACTCCCACCCTAATGGAAGAAATTAAGAAGGCCCAAGGGCCAGATGAAGGAATAAAAAATATCAAGGAGCTGATTCCTAAAGGGAAAGCCAAGTCCTTCCACGTGGATGACCAAGGCACTTTATGGTTTGAAAAACGGATTTGTGTGCCCGATCAGAATCACCTGAGCCAGCAAATACTCAGGGAAGCTCATGAGTCCGCATACTCTATCCACCCGGGAGGCACAAAGATGTATCAGGATCTGAGAGAGACATTTTGGTGGCCAGGAATGCGAAGGGACATAGCATACTATGTCGCCTGCTGTGACATCTGCAACAAGGTCAAGGCGGAACACCAGAAACCCGCTGGACTACTGCAACCGTTACCAGTTCCCCAGTGGAAGTGGGACGACATATGTATGGACTTCATTGTTGGACTGCCCAAATCAACAAGAGGCAATGATGCTACCTGGGTCATTGTGGATATACTCACAAAAGTGGCTCATTTTATTCCGGTAAAGACCACTTTCAATGCGAACCAGCTTGCACAACTCTACATGTCCCGGATAGTCAGCCTTCATGGAGTACCCAAGTCTATCACCTCAGATAGAGATTCCCTATTCACCTCAGCGTTCTGGCTACGACTACATCAAGCTTTGGGAACCGTGCTGAAGCATAGCACGGCATACCATCCGCAGATAGATGGACAGACCGAAAGAGTGAACCAGATACTGGAGGATATGCTTCGGTCCTGTGCTCTCACCCATGGACCCAAATGCGAAGACAGTCTACCTTATGCGGAATTCTCCTATAACAATAGCTATCAGTCAAGCTTGAAGATGTCACCGTTTGAGGCACTCTACGGGCGGAAGTGGTGCACCCCCTTAAATTGGTCCCAGACAGGAGATAGCCGTATCTTCGGCACGGACTTCATGCTCGAGGCTGAGAAACAGGTCAAGGATATTCAGGAGCGTCTTCGAGCAGCCAAGTCCCGGCAAAAGAGCTACTATGACCCAAAGCACCGGGACGTGACCTTTGAGCCCGGAGAATATGCTTACCTGCGAGTAACCCCCATGAAGGGAGTAAAGAGGTTTCATACCCGGGGAAAGCTTGCACCAAGATATATCGGTCCCTTTCCAGTGGTTGCTAGAAGAGGCGGAGTGGCATACCAGTTGGAATTACCACCGGAATTGTCTGATGTGCACGATGTCTTTCACATATCACAGTTAAGGAAGTGCATTGCACCACCGATCAAGCAGGCAGATATGAGCTAGAACTGGCTACGGATTTGACTTACGAAGAGAATCCTATTAGGATCCTAGATGAAATGGAAAGAACTACCAGGAGTAAGGTAATCAGGTTTTACAAGGTGCTATGGGAGCACCATACTGAGGAAGAGGCTACCTGGGAGAGAGAAGATTTCTTGAGGTCCGCATATCCGTACTTGTTCCTTGAGCAACTGAATCTCGAGGACGAGATTCATCCTAAGGGGGGTAGGTTTGTGACACCCTGGTTTTTGACAACTTTTCCTTTTCAAAATTGTCTGGGTTTTAATTGCCAATTTGGATGATTTTCAAACCTTTCCAGTTAATTTGGATCTATGGTTCTTTGAATATTTTTCCCAAGTAACCCAAAACCCTCCTCATCTTGCCAAAACCATTCTATATCTCTCCTGGATCAATTTCCAATATTTAATTTTTTCTAATAAACCCTTTTCTTTGTTTGGGAAATTATGTCATCACTTTGGGTTGTGAAGCAACCTATAGTTTGGATGATCAATAAATTCCCAAACTTTTTCCACACCTTCTCATCATCATATGATTCCATAATCTACAAAAATATTCCATTGCCCAATTGAAAAATTTGGCCAGAATAATTATTTCATTTCTGGTCAGAAATTGCCAGTTGTGAAGCAACTCCTATTTTCCTATCTCAGAAAATTCTCATTAAATTCCCCAAGCTCCTAGGGATCCTATCTAGCCACAATATCCAAAAATATGCTTTTGGCCAGTACAACTTTTTAGCAGCAAAGCTCTGGCAAGTTCATGCCCTTTTCAAACCCTTGTGAAGGAAGTGCTAGCTAGAAGTATCTAATGGTCATGAAACTTTTTCAGCATCTCCTATAACTCAAATAACTTGCCCCAACCAAGTTTCATCATCAGCAGAGCATCCATGTGAGTGCCACAAGCTCATTTGATTTCTGGACCAGAATTGCAGTTTTCAAAGGAACTGCATTCAAAACCTTTTCAAATCTTCTCAAACTTTGCCAGTTTGTAGTCCTTCCAAGGCAGATCCCACTAGACTTCTCCTATAGCAGCATCTCCATCCCATCTCATCTCCAGAACCCCCTCAAGTTTGCAGTCAGGATCTGTAGCTGAAGCTACCCATCAAGCCAGAGTGCACCTAGTCGAGCCAGTGGCATAGGGAGACTAGATGGTCGAGGGACTGCACTGTGGACAGGGTGCACCAGGCGTGCGTGGCCTCCTGGTGGCCGCACCCGTGGTGAGCACGGGGCTGGCATGCCAGAGCACGCGCTCTGCACGGCGCCCGCGTCAGATGTGCTCGCCCGAGCCGTATCTCGCTGCCCCCCCCCCCCTTGTCCCTTGGTGCCGACAGCGCCCCTGCCGGACGCGTGGCCCCTTTCGAAGCCTCCTGGTCACCGGAGAAGGCCGCCGCCGCTCCCAGCCAAGCTCCGCCACGGGCAAAACAGTGGGCTTCAGCCACTGTGGTCGTCCTCAAGCCATTAATGGCTCCGCACCCGTGCCATCGCTCCTCTGCCCTCCTCCATCACCTCACCCCACGCCGCGACGGCCAGCTCGCCGTCCTTGCTCCAGTAGCGTGCCCAAGCCTCGCCGCTTCGGGAGAGCTCGGCTACCTTCGCCTCCCGCCTATTTAAGGCCCTGCCCAGCCCCTCCGAGCTCCTCACCCCTCCTCGTCATCTCTGAATCGCCCCTCGAGCACCCCAGCAAGAGCCAGGAGCTCGTCTCCCTCGACTCCGGCGAAGGCTCCGCCGCCTAAATCTTCTCTGTCGCCAGCCACCTCCAGCCCTTCCTAGCCCTCCTGAGCCCGCCATCGAGATTAGTAGGTCTCCCCGGTCCTCCTCGACCCTTTGCCCAGCTCAATCCCCGTCGGAATCTACATCGCCGGCAACCACCGTAAGCTCCACCCGCCGGAGAAGAAGGGGGTGACGCCATCCGTCCACCTCCGGAGGAGCTGCGGCTACGTACGTGATCGCCGACGAGCGCCCGTTCCATTCCCGCAATCGCCCGACCTCGCCGCCGTCTCTATCGCCGGCGGGCGTTGTCTCCTTCCTTCCCCTCTAATTAAATCAGCCAGGCCCCACCCGTCAGCGTCCCACGCCCACGCCCGAAGTGGTACGAGTGGAGGCGTATTCAGAGAATACGCCTTCGATGTGGCCGCTGGTGGTTTTCTGGTTTTTCTGATTTTCATTTATTTAATTCCAGATTTTGACCAAACTTTGACCTTGAATAACTTTTAATCTACAAACCCAATCTAGTTCATTCTTTTTGCATTGTGTTGGTACTGAGCCCTTTTACTTTCTGACAAATTTTGGTATTTTTCCAATACTCACAGAAATTTTGGTGAACAGAAATGCATTATGTGACATTTTCCTTTGCATTTTAAAAATATTTTCAGAAGGAGATTGTGGTGTATTTGAAGACCAAGAGTATTTGAACAACCCAACAGAGCAAGGCAAGCCATGATACCCATTTCATGAAGCATTCTAATAGCATTGCATATTTCAATATATTATGCTTATTTATTTGCTTTAAGAAAATTCATAGAATAATTTAAGTAGATAATGGCATAACCACTATGTTGCTAAGTAACTTAGTGGTTGATCTTGAGTCACCTGTCCGGGCTTACCCGTGCAACCACATTTGCCGGTATGGAACGGCCTTGACTTGGCCTGACTGCGTGATCTTTCACCAGTACCTCCAAAGAGGGAGGTTTATGCGCGCGTGCTACCCTGATCATGTAGGCGGCGATAACCCTGTGAGCCCAGTTGTTGTTTGTTTGTGCCGGCGTCCCCGTTTGGGATAATTTAGTTTGGCCACGACGGTGGCAGGTGTCATGAGGACACATGGGCCACCCAAGGCAGGCCTCCGAGGAGGATGAATGCCGGTGGTACGATGAGAGAGTCACGGGTCCGGCAGGTTTCGTTGAAGCAACGCTGGTCCACCCGAAGGGGATCACGAGGCCGGGTGCTTCATGGTGTGGGTAAAGTGCGCAACCTCTGCAGAGTGTAAAAATCTATTCGAATAGCCGCGTCCATGGTATTGGGTAGCCCGTCCAGACCTCGGTAGATGGTCAACCGTATCAATGATAGTAATGATGGAAGAACTCATCGTATGATCGGAAGTACTTGATGGCTTATGAGTATTCCGAGGGTTGTGGGACAACCCGAATGAGAGTAAGTTAATGACCGGTGCAGTAAGTGAATTGCTTAAGTATTTAACATGTTGATTGCCATGCTATTGTTTGCTGCATTACTTGGTTGTCGTGAGCTTGCGAGTACATTCAAAGTACTCACCTGGCGTATCATGCCAGATGCAGGAGAAGCCGAGGACGGAGGTCCCGATGGTTCGTGCTGCGCTAACTAGGATGTGTCCACAGCAGTGTCCCTGTGGGTGGAGTTGCCTCTATATTCCGCTACGCTGTAGAAGTACTTAGTAGTCTCGAGGCCCTGCTTTGTGCCATAAATAATGTAGATACTGTCATAGCACCGAGGGTGCCTTTGGCCTCGCTATCATTGTAAAATATGAGCTTGTACCCGCAATCTATCAATAAAGTCAGATCAGTTCTATTCCAAGTTGTTGTGTGTTTCCAGAGGACATGATCTCTGGGCTGGAAACACTGGTAATCCGGTTCTCTGAGCCGGGGTGCCACAGGTAAAATATGCAAGCTCAAGAGATCCATTTATGGATTGAAGCAAGCAGCTCGGAGTTGGAACATTCGTTTTGATGAAGTCATCGTTGACCTTGGTTTCATCAAGAACAAAGAGGACTATTGTTTATACAAGAAGTCTAGTGGGAGCTCGGTAGTATTTTTGATCTTGTATGTGGATGACATACTGCTGATCGGAAATGATGTTTCCATGCTGAACTTAGTCAAGGAATCATTGACTGGCAAGTTTTCGATGAAAGACCTTGGAGAGTCAGTGTACATTTTAGGCATCAAGATCTATAGAGATAGATCGAGGAGGCTTCTCGGCTTGAGCCAGAGCACGTACATAGACAAAGTGTTGAAGAGGTTCAACATGAGTGAGGCCAAGAAAGGGTTCTTGCCCGTCTCACATGGTATAAAGCTAAGCAAGACTCAGAGTCCTACGACTTTTGATGAGCGAAATCGAATGAGTAGGATTCCATATGCCTCGGCAATAGGATCCATAAAGTATGACATGCTATGTACACGGCCTGATGTTGCCTATGCAATAAGCTTAACAAGCAGATACCAGGCCGACCTAGGTGAGAGTCAGTGGGCAGCGGTGAAAACTATCTTGAAGTACCTGAAAAGGACTAAAGAGATGTTCCTAGTTTATGGAGGTGAGGAGGAGCTCTACGTAAAGGGTTACGCTGATGCTAGTTTCCAAACCGACAGGGATGATTGTCGATCGCAAACTGGATTCGTGTATGTCATGAATGGAGGAGCAGTGAGCTGGACGAGTTCCAAGAAAGATACGGTGGCCGACTCTACAACAGAGGCCGAATATATTGCAGCTTGTGAAGCCGCAAAGGAAGGTGTTTGGATTCGGAAGTTCCTGGAGGATCTTGGTGTGTTCTCTGGCTGTTCAAACCCGTTGGACCTTTATTGTGATAATTCAGGTGCCATCGCACAGGCCAAGGAGCCGAGACAAGACCACAAGACCAGGCACATAGACCGAAAATATCACTTGATACGAAAGCTCGTAGAGAAGGGTGATACTAATTTATGCAAGATTCACACGGATGCAAATGTTGCAGATCCGTTGACTAAGCCGCTTCCACAACCCAAGCATGAGGGGCACGTTAGAGCTATGGGCATTCGATGTCTATTTGATTGACTCTAGTGCAAGTGGGAGACTGTTGGAGATATGCCCTAGAGGCAATCATGTATGATGATATTTCCTATGTGTTTATGAATAAAGATAGTCCTTGGACATTATCATTCATGTGTATTAACAAGTACGTGACTTGTTTGTGAGACTATGCATTGTATGATGACTGTCCTAAATGGTCCCTAATCAAAGGGTTGTCTGGACGCGCAGCCAATCATACTAGCATATGACACGGTGGATGGTTCGGTCTCACTGACCATGTAGCATTGGATGCTAGCCGGATAATATGGACTCAGAAAGATCTGGTCGGATTTGACGTAGTCGGGTCCGAGTCAAGATAAGGTCTGAGTTGGACAGACCCAACTATGAGACGCAGCGATAGGTCATCTGTGAGTCTCTAGTACAACATACGTTCTATGTCCTAAGACCTGAGCTGAGCATGTATTCGGGATGGTGACAGATTTACTTTGGGCCGACCAAACGCTACTCCGTGACTGGGTAGTTACAAAGGTAGGTTTCGGGCTTGTCCAGACCCATGATGCGAGGCATGGTCGAGCAAGATGGGATTTGCCCCTCCGATAAGGAGAGATATACTCTGGGGCCCTCGGGTGATCTGACCTCGATAAGCATGGCCATGCGATAAGGATTATGAGATAATCCGAAGTGCTGCTCGGATTCACCGGAACGAGAAAGAGGTCGTGCTGCAACAAGGATGACCATGACGCCTTGAGCACGACAACATATATCGAGTGGCAAAGGGAATAGAAGTGTGAAGCACAGGTTCGCCTAACCAGCTTCATCGGACACTTGGAGTTGGCACGCTTTGCTAGAGGCCGCTACCGACTGGTCGAGCCGGATATGATCTTACTCGCGACCAAGTGAACGAGAACCTAAGGGGTCGCGTGCTTAAGGGAAGGAACACATGGGCTTTAGGATCCGTGCGAGGCCCAAGAGTTGAGCCCGCGTCGCATGCCTATATATAGTGGAGATGCGGCACACCCATCCGGTTAATCGCTTCGGTGCCGTCATTAGGGCTTTGATGTGTTGCAACTAGCCACCTCCACTTGCCGCCGCCGACTGTGTGATCGGACCTAGCAGTCCGCCGCACGGTGTTCCTCCTACACGTGCGGATACCATTAGAGGCGGTGCATCTATGCCACTCCGGCGAACCTGTACGTGGGATCCGGCGATCGGCTGTTCGAAGGAGATCGGACGAGGAGGAGACGGAGCACACGAACGCGCTGCGCCAACTCTACTTTCGTTGCACGACACTGCACGTCTAGTGGTAACAATCCGTGATCCATCTCCATAGCATGTCCTTGGATGTTCTGCGCGTAGGAAAAGTTTGATTTGTATGTGATGCACCTACGGTAGAACCCAACAAGTTCTTACTATAAGCACATATGACTATATACGGAATACATGCCTAATTACATTGATGAATTGGAGCTAGTTCTGTGTCGCTCTAGTGTTTAACTGTTACATGATGAATGTCATCCAACACAATTATCCATCACCGACCCAATGCCTACGCTTTTCACATATTGACCTTTGCTAAGTTACTATTGTTGCTATTGTTGTTACAATCACTACAAATTGCTAGTGTTACTGTTTCTACTACTATTTTATTGTGCTACTAAAACTTAGCTCAGAAATAGATTCCATGTGTGGTTGAATTGACAACTCAACTACTAGGACCAATAAATATTCTTTGGCTCCCCTCGTGTTGAATAAATGAATTAGGGTGTAATACTACCCGCGAAGATTGTTGCGATCCCCTATACTTGTGGGTTATCAGTTGCCATCGAGCACCACTGGTCATTTCTATCCAACTACATTTCTTTTGTTAGTTTATTTTCGGTGTTGTTTGTTGTCGATAGATATCCATTTGTGTACTGCGATACTTTATCTCCCAAGCATTTCTTTCAGTATCTTGACAATATTGTGTTGCATATTTACTTTTGTAGTACTTAAGGTTGTTTGTATATCTGTTCATTTGCTTTTCATATGGTGCTACTAAGTTAATCTGCTAAGTCTTGCTCTGATGAATATTTTGCAGTAGTGTGCATGTTCTTGTTGGAAATATGCCCTAGAGGCAACAATATATTATTATTATTTTTCTGTATTCATAATTAAGAGCTTATATTTTATGCTATAACTGCTATGATCGTGGAATATGCAATTCAGTGGAAAAATCATATGCATGTGTGGAATTATAAACGCTAAAATAAGATCCCCATTATCGCCTCTAAGACTAGCTCAAGTGTTGGTAGTGATCACATTTTCCGGATCTTAGGATATCGTTAAGTGTAACAATGATCCTTAAACAACATTGAGAGTATGCTGCTAGAAGAATGATCATATTGAATCGACCCAAACTTGTTTGTTATACTTTGAGATTATATACTCTAAAGTCAATTGTTATAACATGGAGTGTTAACACATGCTTTATGTTCACAGGTTCATGAGAGTATCATAGTCACTTCCTACAGTACGATGAGCTTTGGGGTTTCTCAAACGTCATCTGTAACTAGGTGATCATAACGACAACTTACAGGTTCGTCGGAAAGTTTGACAAAAGACTTGATAGCTCGAGAGTGGGATTTGCCCATGCAACGATGGAGAGATATTATTATGGCCCTCTTGGTGTGGCATCATCCATCATCATCTAGCCAAACAGAGGTGACTATGTGATACGTCTCCAACGTATCTATAATTTTTGATTGTTCCATGCTGTTATATTATCAATCTTGGATGTTTTATATTCATTTCATGGCAACTTTATATCATTTTTTGGGACTAACCTATTGACAGAGTGCCAAGTGCCAGTTGCTATTTTTTGCTTGTTTTTTACTTCACAGAAAATCAGTACCAAACGAAGCCCAAACACCGTGAAACTTTTTGGAGAATGTTTTTGGGCCAGAAGACACCCAATCGGCCAGAGAAGTGCCAGAGAAGAAGGCCGAGGTGGGGAACACCCACCAGGGCGCGCCAGAGGCCCCTGGCGGCCTGGTGGGTGGTGCCCACCTTGGGAACCCCCTCCACCGACTCTCAGCTCTATAAATTCTCAAATATTCGGAAAACCCTAGGGGAGTCGGCGAAACACAATTCCAGCCGCCGCAAGTTCCAGAACCTCGAGATCCAATCTAACACCATCACGGAGGGGTTCATCTTCCTCATAGGTGCCTCTCTGATGATGCGTGAGTAGTCCACCATAGACCTACGGGTCCGTAGGCAGTAGCTAGATGGCTTCCTCTCTCTCTTGTGATTCTCAATACAATGGTCTCTTGGAGATCTATTTGATGTAATGACTTTTTCGGTGTGTTTGTTGGGATCCGATGAATTTTGAGTTCATGATCAGTTTCTATCCATGAATATTATTCGAGTCTTCTTTGATCTCTTATATGCATGATTACTTATAGCCACGTATTTCTTCTTCGAATCTTTGGTTTAGTTAGGCCAACTAGATCGATTTTTCTTGCCATGGGAAGAGGTGCTTTGTGATGGGTTCGATCTTGCGGTGTTCTTTCCCAGTGATAGAAGGGGCAGCAAGGCACGCATGTATCGTTGCCATTAAGGATAACAAGATGGGGTCTATTCCTACATGAATAGATCTTGTCTACATCATGTCACCGTTCTTATTGCATTACTCCATTTTTCCATGAACGTAATACACTAGATGCATGCTGGATAGTGGTCGATGTGTGGAGTAATAGAAGTAGATGCAGGATTGTTTCGGTCTACTTATCTTGGACGTGATGCCTATATAATGATCATTTCCTCTATATCGCCATGATTACTTGATCTTCTAACAATTGCCCAACAATAATTTGTTCACCCACCGTGTGCTATACTCAGAGAGAAGCCACTGGTGAAACCTACGGGCCCCGGGTCTACTTTTCCAACATATTGCTTTCCGATCTACTATTTTTCCGTTTTTTCCAGATATATTAATCCAAAAAAACCAAAAATACCTTGCTGCACTTTTTATTTACTTCTTTTATTTTGTGTTCTTGCGAGGTCTATTTGCCATACCTATTGCAATCTAATCTATCTTATCATCGTTGAGAGCTTGACAACCTCTCTTACGCGTCGGGTTGCAAGTATTTGTTTTTTGTGTGCAGGTGTCGTTTACATAGTTGCTTGATCTTCCTCTACGGATTGATACCTTGGTTTCTTAACTGCGGGAAATACTTACCGTCGTTGTGCTGCATCATCCCTTCCTCTTTGGGGAAATACCGACGCAGTCTCAAGCCACGTCACTATGTCACGGGGATGCCGGAACACATCAACGCGAAAGAAGCACAAAACCGGTAACGAGGATAACAATATAATGAGCATGTGCATTACTCAAGAGTATACCGATGCATCTGGGGTTTTGTAAAGTATTGCGAAGCAAAGGGAATATCACATGATAACCAAAGGTTCACTCGAAAAGCATTCGTGTACTTATAGGGATCGATATGGATGTCCACGGTTCCGCTATCGGTCATTGAACGAAGGGGTTTCATTCATGTCTATGTGTTATCGAACCTATAGGGTCACAATCTTAAGGTAATCACGATCAGCTGAGTGTTAGTAGGACGGGAGTGATGATTATATATTTGTGGAATTGTTTTCATTAATATTCGAAATAGTTTCGAGAGGATTTGAAAGCGTTCCGGGGTCATCGGAAGGGTTTCACAGACTATCGGGCAATACCGGGTATTACCGACAAATAATATATAGGTGGAAAATGTTTCCGGATATTTTAAATTAATAATAAAAGGTTGTTATAATAGTTAGAAGGCTTTAATAATCAATTTAATATCAACGGGCCTTAAAAGGCCAAGTGGTGGAAAGCTACTTGGGCCACTTGGGCCCAAGTGCAGGTGGCGCCCCTTCCCTCCTTGTGGAAGGAAGGGGGCGAATCGAAAAGGGTTTCCCCGTCCTCATGGCCGGCCAAAGGGGGGAACCCCCCTTGTGTGGCGCCTCCTCCTCCCCTCCGCCTATATATACTTGAGGTACTGGCACCCTTTGGACACACAAGTTTTGGAGCCTCCTCTGGTTCTCTAGTTCTCTAGTTGTAGTTCTAACTGATCAATTAGAGCTTGACCTAGATCCTCCCATACTCATAATTAGAAGACTAGTGTGGTTCTAATATCCTCCCTCTAATTGTCCGACGACGATTAGCTCTGGACGGTGAAGTGCTACCAGATCGTGAAGACTATACGCTTGCAACCAAGTAGAGAGCTTGTGCTTTCGGTCTTCAGCTCGAGGGATCGTCCGTGAGCGGTTCGCGGGATCGTTCATCTATAGTTCGCGGAACTTCATCAACAATCTACATCGACTCGTCTTGTTCCGCTGCAACTAGGAGTCGGTAACGATCCGATCCCTACCGTTTATTGTATCTTCATAGTATTCATGGTTGTATCGTAGGATGATTGTTTTGTTTTCTACTACGTTTCCCAACAGTAGTATCAGAGCCAGGTTCTATGAGTAGATACATGTTGCATTATAGATCACATGTGGATGTGAGAGTTTGATTTTCTTGTTATCCTTCTCTCGAGTGTTTCTTCGGTTCAGTTCATTGACGACATGATGTAGCTTTGTACAAAGTTCTAACAATCGATTGACTTTGATTGTCGATGATCTGCTAATGGTTCTTTGGCCTTTATCATAGTCAAGAATTTTGAACTGTCGCAAACACAAGAGGGTGATGAAGATGATCGATTTTCTAGGGGGTCATACGCATTGACGAAGTTTAGTGTGGGGCCAGAGATTTTTAATTAAGTCCCTTCCCTCACATACCCCAAAAGTTAATCTAGCAACAAGGTTTATCGCCTTAATGGTAGACGCGGGTAGCTAGCGTTATCCGCAAACCCTAGAAACCACATAATTAAAATTTGCCAAACTAATTAGAGGACGTCTAACTTGGTTTTGCAGGATTGCATGTGATGTGGTACAACCTTTGTCATGATAATGAGTTTATGTATAAGATGGTTATATATTGTAATGTTAAGTGGCATGCGCATCACGACATGATGGTTGGAGCCACGGGATTGCCACTTTAATGTAATAGATGTAGAGAGAGCCTGCGGGTTACATGTGATGGTGGCAAGTATACACGGATGACCCGTAGTTTCGCCATGCGCGGGAGGGAGATGCTGAAATTTTCATGCCACGACAACATTTTCTAAAATTGGTGCCACCGCAACATTTTTGAAACAGTATCCACGGCAACATTTTCTGAAATTGCCACCGTTGCAGCGTTTCTGAAACGGCTACCACGGCAACGATTTTTCTACCGTCACGACAACGTTTCAACTGAAGATTCAAGAAGACCGTGAAAACTTTCTGACGCCCAGGGCTATATCATATCATGCTATTATGAATTGCCTGAGAGTTTATCCCTTTATTGTTTGCACTCTTTGATTTTGTAGTAGTCAATTATTAGGGTGATCTCTCAAAGTAAATATCAATTTAAAAGGTGCTCTTCCCAATGTTGCTACCATCTATAACACGTAGCATTCCATAATGTGTCATGTCCACATGAGTACAAACGGGTTGTGAGGTGTAAGATGGGTGGATGGTCACAATATGTATGCAGATAACACTTGGTTGTATTCAAAGTTGTCAGAATCGAGATTCTGAATCAGATCGGAGCTCCGCTGGTAGGATCGTGAATCGTAGAATCATAACTACAATGATCGTAGAAACTTAGATTCTATGAGCAGAATCGTAGAATCGGAGGGGTTAGTTTGGATCGTAAGGTCGTAAGATTCTAAGACTTGAATAGCGATTCTGACAACCTTGGTTGTCTTGAAGTTCTGGCAGAATCATTCTGAGCTCGGAGCACGAAGCATTGAAAGATGAACAAGAATCATGTGGAGATATGATCGACAAAAGTTTGCCTACCGGTTGAAGTTCACGTCATCAGTGATGTCCACATCAATGGATGTGAATAAGATCATGTTCTTGAATCACTTAAAATCAATTATGAGAGATATTTATCTATGTGGGAGCACAATAATGAACCAATTAAGTTAATCACTAGTGCAATCAATTTATGAACAATGTCTATGTGTAGTTTGCATTATAGTTGTAGAATAATGGCTCACGATTCCACCTTTTTTGTTGAAATTGAGTAAGCTGTTTTACTATCTGGTTGAATCTTTACGATTGGTAAACCTAATGAGAGGATCGTCCTCTAAAGTGCCAAGAAGGATTATGTCCTACTGCATGCTTACAATACTCTCCTACTGATGCTATGCATGATGAGACTCGCGTACTTTGATCCAAAAGGCTAGAATTACATTGCGGTTTGCCTGCTTCCAAGAAACCCAAACCTCAAAATGTTTGGGATAGTTATGTGATATTGTTGGAACTGAATTTTTTTTTTGAGAAACAAACAAAGGTTAAAAGATATGTGATATCTAAAGAAGTGGTTTGTTTTTAAGTTCTAGTGAAGTGTTCAACTACGTATAAGACTAAAATGCATAGGATCCGGAAGAACACTAGTCATGAGTTGATGGTGAGAACTTGAAGAGAAAGAACAAATACGAAGGATGTAATGAGACTTATATGCATTAGGAAGTTCGGGGCTCATGCCACTTTGAAAGTTGGATGCTTCTTTTATGAGTAGGAGAAATACTGGAAGTAAAACTATAAGAAGTAAAAGGTAGAAAGAAATAAGACTTGAATGTCCAGCTCAGGTATGAATGTCATACAAGTTATGAGATGAAGAAAAGGTTGATGAAATAATAGTAACTCTTGGGAATTGTGATTAAATTGTTGATCGCTAATTCTTTGACATTGTGGTTGCGACTAAATGCAAAAACTACTATGACCTAAATGATCAACAAATGGTGAGGTCACAATATCTGATGTAAACTTTGTAAAAATCATCAACATATTACCTCTGTGCTTATTGTCATAATTCATTCCAGACTTTTTTACACTCTAGCCCATTGCATAATAGTTGCAAGGAGGTTGTTCATGAGAGGACAATAGTTGTCCGATGTTCTGAACAAAAGGCCATACTACAATTATGAATAGGATGTATGTTATGAATATTGACAATAAAAATTGTACATCTATAACACTGGCGCTAACTGTCACAAGACTAAAATAATACGGCATATGTGTGGCACTGCATTTAGTCACATTCGAGATAACTACAAAAGAGTGAGTGGGAGGACAGTGCAACTCTACGAGATTAAAGAATCTTAATAATTAGGTCAGAAGTTGTTCTATAATTTCCTACAGTGACTGATATGAAAGTATCTACACGAGATATAGAGACTTCGATCGAACTTGCGGCTGAACTATATAGGTTGAGGAAAATTCATGCAAACCTTCGTGGTGCGCAGATAAAAATTGTTGAAACAAAGAATGAACTTATGATACACAAAGAAGCGCTGATGGGCCCTGACTTCAGAAATGGCTATAGGCCAAAGTAATCCGAGATAGTATCCATATAGCTGAATCAAAACCTCTGGAAGACTTAGAGTCTAATGAATAATAAAGGACCTACAAACTGACAAAAATAAAAATGTTTTATAAAGCTTAACTTGTTGCAAATAGTTTATGACAAGATCAAGGAATTGACTATAATGGGATTATCAAGTCATAGCAATACTTAAATTCAGTTCAGATAAAACTAGCAATTACTACATATTTCAATTGTGAGATATAATAGATGGATGTCAAAAGGATTCCCATGAGATGGAAATAGAACTGGGATTGTATATATATGATACAGTTCAAAGTATTTTTGTCAATCCAGAGGATGCTAGTAAGTGTGCAAACTTTAAGAGATCCTATAATGGATTGAAGCAAGCATAATGGAGTTGAAATCTTTGTTTTGGTGAAATAGTCAAATAATTTGATTTCATCGAGGAAAGCAAAGATACTTGTATTTACAAGAAAGTAAGTGGGAGCACGATAATATTTCTAAACACTCTGTGTACATGACACATTGCTCATTGGAAATTATATAAATTTCTTGACATGAATTAAGACTTTATTGAAACTGGTTTTTTAGTAAAGTACATAAAAGTATAGTCCTGCTAGGCATAACAATTTATGGAGATAGTAATGTCTAATTGGGCTTATCCAAAATACATATGGACAAAATACTAAAGCAGTTCAATATGAAGAACGCCAAGAAGAGTTTCTTGTCGAAGTCACATGGAAGGAGTTTTAAGCAAGAATCGGTATCCTGAAAAACTAACGAGTGAAATACATGATTTAATCACACTTGTGTTAATTGTATTCCATGGTATGTAAATAACTATATATGTCCAGTACTCCAAGTAAGTTGTGATTAAAATTATCAGAATGATCGGATTGTTGGTCACGGGACAATCATAAAATATTGTTAAGTACATATGATATGTTTCTCGCATACGCAGAAAATGAAGAGATCGTGTAAGGAACTGCAGTAATAAATGCTCGATGTAACTTGTACATCGACAAAATCTTCATCAATGCTCCAAGCGAATTTTTATTTTAATTAAATAATTTATGGTGACACGGTAAGTTGGAATTGGACCAACAAAGTTACTGTGGTTAATTCTGTAACAAAAGGCTGAGTATATTGTCGCTTTAGAAGCAACAATGGAGAATAATGAATCAAAGGTTCATTTATGAACTTGGTACGATTTCTAGATGATTGTGCCAATGAAACATTGTTCTTAATAGTGGTTCTATAACATAGTCTAAGGAATCAAAGGTTCTACCAATGATTCAATATATACAAGGCCAGTTTTACAAAATTATGAATTCTTATGAAAGCATGGTAGATGCATTGAAATACAAATGATACACATGAATCTAAAGTTATCAGATACGATAGGACGAAGTCTATACCACAAGAAAAACATGGACTCACACCGGATTGTCATTGGTGTAAAAGGTAAAATGTGCTAACTAGATTATTGACTCTAGTGCAATGGGAGACTATTGAAATATGCCCTAAAGGCAACAATATTGTATTAATATATTTCCATATTCATAATTAAGAGTTTATAGTCTATGCTATAACTGCTATGATCCTAGAATATGTGATTCAGTGGAAAACTCATATGCACGTGCAGAATGATACTAATGGTTCTCTAGTTCTAGTTCTAGTTGATCTTAATTGATCAATTAGAGATTGAACTAGATCCTCTAATTCTCATAATTAGAAGCCCCGTGTAGTTCTAATCTCCTTCCTCTAATTCTCCGGCGACGATTAGCTCTGGACGGCGAAGCGCTGTAGGATCGTGAAGACAGTACGCTTGCAACAAAGTAGAGAGGCCGTGCTTTCGGTCTTCAGTTCGAGGGATCGTTCGTGGTCGGTTCGTGTGATCGTTCATCTATGGTTCGAGGAACTTCATTAACGATCTACTTTGACTCGTCTTCTTCCGCTGCAACTAGGAGTCGGTAACGATCTGATCCCAACCGTTTATCGTAACTTCATAGTGTTTCTGGTTGATTGTAGGGCCGTTTTTTTTTGTTTTCTACTATGTTTACCAACAGTTCTTTATCTGTTACATGTGCAATTGTTTCGAGTATACCATTGTTTCATGTGTACAATTCTATCTATGTTGACAGTTTTTGTTTCTGCAATGGATTTCTGTCATATAGAACTATATCTGCTTAGTTTTGTTTCTGAAACAGATTTTTTTTGGAACATTTTTATTTCGGAATTTTTTCGTTTCGGGAACAGTTTTGTTTCGGAAATAGATTTGTTCTCGTAGAACCGCGTCTGTTTAGTTTCCCGCTGTGCTGGGCTGAGAATATTTAAATCTCCCATTCACCCTCCCCTGGTCGACATACTCTGGTTCTAACACACACACACACACAGTTGGTTCAGTCGGAGGCAACAGACATGAGGTTTGCATCACACCACTTGTTCTCATCTTTTTTTGGAAATGAAATTCTACAAATGAATTCTTCGATTGTATTGATTGTATAGGTAGAAGATGCCACCAGATACAACATCATTGTGTCCTTTTCCTACGTAATATTTGTGATATTGTTGTATAATGGAGTACTTTACACTAAAAACACAAACAACATCTATGTTACCGCCTATGCGCAGTAAAGTCCTGTTGAGCTCTCAAAATTGGCAGCAGCTAAAGGCAGCTTCATCATTTTTCAATCTGATCTCGGAAGCAGGACGAGGCTGTTTCAGCACTGACATGAAGCTTCTTGTTGCTTTGCTGATTATACCAATCAACCAAGAGAGAAAGATTTCTTATCACCCTGTATTAAATGATGTGTATCTTCAAGCTCGATCTCGCCACCTCCTTTCCATTCTTTCCCACCTTCAAACATTATCTCAATCTGCTCCAGAGTTTTCCCTTTAGTTTCTGGCACACAAAAGTACACAAACACAACGGAGACGGTCGATATCGCTGCAAAGACGAAGAACATTCCCGCCACGGATATAGCGCGGGCCATGGAGAGGAATGACATGGAAACCAAACCACTGCCCACTCTACCACCTACCTGACCAAGTGCTGATGCCTGAGCTCGCAATCGTATCGGAAATATCTCTGAAGACAAGACCCAACATATCGGTCCCATCCCGATCGAAAAGAACGCCACATTCCCACAAACTGCAAAGATTGCCATATCAATCCCAACACTTGGAGAAATAAGCCCCGCAGCATGCTTTCGCAACGTAAGTGCAATCCCCAATGCAAATAAGCAGACGGTCATGCCAATGGTGCTGACATATAGAAGCGGTTTGCGCCCAACTTTATCAATGAGGAAAATAGCAACCAGTATGAAAACCGTTTTGGTAAACCCAACAGCAACTGTTGCTGCAAGAAGCTCCTGGTCAGATTTGATTCCAGCATCCCTCAAAATTGTTGGGCTGTAATAGACAGTAGCATCAATTCCAGTGATCTGTTGGAACAACTGAATACCACAGCCAGCATATAGCATCCGGCGAACAGCAGGGGAAGGGTTCAGTAGCTCCCTCCACACCGCCTTGTCCTCAGAATTAACCGACTTCATGATATTTGCAGCCTCCTCAATCTCAGCGAGCCTTTCTTCAACCTCAGCTTCCGATTCACTTATCTGCAGCAACACCGCCCTTGCTTCTGGAACTCTCTTCTCCATCATCAGCCACCTGGGGGACTCCGGACTCCGGGACAGACGGGAGGATACCGACACCAAGCATAACCCTCCAACTGATGTGCTCTGAAAGGCCTGAGAAAGCATAATTGGAAACGTAGCCGAGGAGGATCCCCAAATTGATGCAGATCTCAGGGAGGGACGTGAGAGTCCCACGGGCAGCCGCGGGGGAGATCTCGGCAATGTAGACAGCCGATATCATGGCGCCGAAGCCGATGCCCACACCGGCGAGAAGCCTCCCTATCATGAGCACAGTGAATGAAGGAGCGAATGTCATGATGGCTGCACCGGTCTGGAAGATGATCGCACCAAGGCCCATTGTCCATTTCCTGCCGATGGCATCGGACGTTCTTCCTCCTGACAGGCTTCCCAAGAGTGAAATCACACTGAGGCAGCCAACTAGGATTTCTTCCTGAAACTCGGTAATGTGGAGGTCTTTCTGGATGTAGATGATTGCGCCACTCATGACACCGACATCTGCAGATGGCAGCATGAGCCTTGGGTTAGAAAACGTGTTAGACAGCAATGGAACATCAATCCCTTAGAAGGTCAATCAATAGCACGGCAGCGACAAAAACTAACTTAGTCATGTTTCTTATGCTGATTTTCACGCTCAGGACAGCAGGGATGAACATCTCAGTTTTATAAAACATCTACACAAGTAAATACTGTAGGTTGCATCAAGATTCGCCCGTGAAGGGATGAAAAGCGCAACATCAGCAGTTGCAAATCTCTATCGCTCTGAAAAGCATGTCACGAACTCACGATTCCAATTTCCAATCACGGGGGCGCACCGGCCGCGGCATTGCGAGAAGAACTCACCGTAGCCGAGGAGGATGGCGTTAAGCGAGGCGAAGATGGCGCAGGAGTAGACGAACCTCTCCTTGCTCCTCTTCTCGGGCGCCGAGGGGCCCCTCCGGCGCGCCGCCGCGTCCAGCTCCGGCCCGTCGGTCGGATGGAGGGCCGCGTACCTGCTCCCCCTGCCGTCGGCGACCGCGCCCGCCATCGCCTCGCTCCGCGCTACCGGCGACGCGGTGACGGTGCTGCTGCCGCGGAAACGGAATGGAGTCCGATTTGGATGTCATTAACGGCGAGCGAGGAAGGAGGTGTGGGGGGATGTCGACGTGTCTCCGCTTCGCCGCTCGCCTGTCTCTTTCCTACTGGTCTGGTCATGGTCATGTACGTACTCGGTTTTGACATGGGAATTGTGGAAGGTGGACTTGGACCCGCTCTTGCATTGCCGGCAAACACGAGTGAGACGCCGACAGTTACATCAGATCGTTGCGGTGTTCTGGCATCGCATTGCGGAGGAGTAATTTACACGGAGTAGAACTGGTAGTACCAAATATCTGGCAGTGTTTACGATTGTTTGACCGTGTAAACTTTCCAAGAATTTTCAAATGGCAAGGCCAGATTGGGGGTGAAAAATCTGGTGAGGCAGAAACCGGCCTGAATTTGGCGAGTTGCAAGGTCAGTCCGATAGAGCTTACTACTAGTTTCAATGCAGATGCCACTTTTCTACAAGTTCAAGCAAAGCCATGGTGGTTTGGACTAACCAATCCTCTAGTCTTTTTTTTTTTTTTTTGAAACTACCAATCCTCTAGTCTAGTACTACTACAAACCAAACGATCCATCTCAGAAAGTTCCCAGCTACTGCATGACAGCAGTAGCTGTCCCCTCCTCCGTTGTCGTCGTCAGAGATTTCCACACCTACCAACCTCAAGCTGCCAAACATGACATTCTACTCCGATCCTCAATAGAACAGTTTCTAGCTAAGCTACAGCAACGCCGCGTGCTTTGCGTCCGGCCGATGATCGCGTGAGAGGATTTGAATGCGAAATATAGATATAGATATACACATAGAAGAAGAGAAGAATCACCGACCGTAGCCGAGGAGGATGGCGTTGAGGGAGGCGAAGATCGCGCAGGTGAAGACGTAGCGCTCGGCCGTCTTGCGCCGGCGGCTCCCGGCCTCGGCCCTGCGCGCCCACTCCGCCTCGTCCAGCTCCTCCTCCTCCTCCGGCTCCACCCTCTGGTACTCGCCTCCGCCCTTCGCCGGCTCCATCATCCCCGTCATCTCCGACGCTGCTACGCGCCTACAACCGGCTACCGTGATGCAGCATGTCTTCAATCAATCAGATCTAGCGCGGCGCAGGAGCTCGACTGATTCAACTCCTGCCTTCTCTTGCTTCGGCTTGGGGTCTATGTAGTAGTAGTATGCTTTGTTTTGTTATATGCACTGCACACGACCGCTGCGATTGGTCTTTGGTCTTCCCCCCTCCCACTCCCACGTTCACGGCAGGACCGCAGGAGCTTGCTGTTTTCTATGGTGCAAGTGGCAGGCAAGAAGGGTGCTGCTCTACTCTCATATGGGAAGGCAAGGCATCACTGTCAAGATTCCGGTCTCGGTGTTTTACCGTGGTGAGGTCGTGAGGACGGTCTAGACTAATACCAAGTGGTGCAAAGGAACCGGAGGCCAACGACCTTTTCTAACTCGAAAAGTGCCGGCTGGCTTCCTGGGCCTAAAAAGGTACTGAATGGTCTGCATGAGCTCACAAGCAGCCCAGGACCTCCATTATTGTTGCAGAATTTCAGAAGATTGATACTAGTTCACAAGCAGTCCTGCCATCCTTGCGTTCCATTTGAAGGCTCAAACTGAACTCCAAAAAACGTCTTATGTTTTGATACAGAGGTGGTACACTACAAGCATCAAAGAAGGGAAAGCGTTGTTTCAAAACTCCTTGTCCCGGTAGCGGTATGCTCTGTGCTCCTGATGGCCCTTGCTGGTCGACCGGAATTTGAGGATCTTGTGAACGCTCGCAATATGTTTCACCTCCTTGGATGGTGCTTCCTTGATGTTTCTGCCTTGCTTATCCTTGTTTTCTTTGGGAGGTGCCGGCTCTTCATGAACGGGCTTTGCTGGAGCATCTGAGAAGAAAGGAAATCATTTAAAACAGCAAAGAATCCACTGTAAAAAACGCACTAGGGTGAGCAGAAGGAGTAGCAAGGTTCCTCGTGAACGGCAATGTTAGCCTGCCTTTCCGACAAGTTAGATAAAAACATACTATGTGTGAACAAGGTCATCTCACACGAAACAAGAATGGAAATCTTAAGGAAACAGCATCATCGTATTCACAGGGTATCAGGTTAATGTACGAAACTCGGTGATGAGATTCAACAGGATGGGTGAAATGTTTGCTGCAAACAAAGGGGCTGCAGAGGGATGCAAACACTTACCGCTTTCTGAATATAAATAGCATGTGCCAACCGTTTCTTCATATTCTCCAATCTGCCATGAAACAAGGCATCAGCTACCAGCTCACTCAACAACTAGGTTAATAATAAGTAGAAGCCCTAAAGTACAGATTCCAATATTTTTAAACAGCAGAAGAAGAAAAAGGGAAGGAAAACCAATGAAGTTTACTGGTGCAGGTAACATCAGCTAACGCGGTGCTTGTTAGTGCTAAAGCTATCACAAATAATTATGGAGTTCATGTGAACCTTAGTTCCATCTATCATTCGCTATAACAGACACAAAGAACAGATCACAAAATTTTCTCAATAAATTCTCCAGACAGCCTCCTATTATGAAAAAAGTTTTAACAAATCTGTATAAATGGGTTATCCAGATATCGTTCTAAAATATTAACCCCAAGTAAGTTCCTTATCGGAGACGATCGAACTGTATTCGCTAATTAAACAAATTACATCAACACCCAAAGTAAAGTTCTAATAGTGATACATTAGTTGTACATTCAAACAGTTATAAAGAATCTACACCCCTAGTAATAAATTCACTCCATGTCTCAATTCTCAAAGGTATGGTTTATTATAGATGGCAGTCATATAAAACAACAGTGCCAAAAGTTCAATAAGATAAACTTCAAATAACCATAGAATAGTGCCCCTTAACTTCCCGCCCAAAAAAAAAGAATAATGCCCCTTAACTTGGCAAGTAAACGTCTTCAAAAACGAACATAACATGAATAATACTCACCATCTTCAGGCCATCACCTACTACCAAGGTAGGAGTCGATGTATCCAAACCCTGAAAAAGAAGATTACAAATAACTCAGCGAACTACACTTAAAGACGGTAAGAAAAATTATACAGGTAGCTCATATAAGCCAACAAGATAATCACTAAACGCATAATACTACCAGGAATTTCGCCAATCTACCAAACAGGCATAGACACAACCTGAACAGGAATTTGTATCTGCTAACGGTATCCATTGACTATGGCAACCTAAAAACAAATCTGAAGGAAAGTTACTCCAAACACAAGAAACATATATAGCCCTTTCATGTAAGAAGTGGCACATACTAATGACAAGAACTCTCTTAGATGATCAGCACATAACCTACTGCTTCATCTTAGTGCAAACAATAACATAATTTGCTCTGGGACTCTATTGCCCATTTAAACATTTCTGATATAATCAAATCAAAAGTGAACTCTTTCTAGATATATATCAATAACACAGAGATGGCAAAAGTGCTTAAGGAAAATTTTGAGATACCACATCTTCTTAATTACATTTACAACAGAGCCTAATGTCCTTTTGTACCAGTAAGCTGCAGACTGGGAGATGAAACCAACTTACAGAGAGTATATAAGGGGCATTTGGTTGTATGCAGGAATAATGAACATCATCCAACTCTAGCAAGACATACTCTTCTTCCTCCTCCTCCTCCTCGGAAATTTGTTTATCTTTCTCAGCTTCCTTTTCCATCCCCAACAAGAATTTGCACTTATACAGCAGTAAAGCCTGCACTTCACCAACCAGATTACCTAGAGAGTTCAGAAGCAAGAACTGAATGCACAAGATACAACTATCCAGGAAATGTTTAAATGGGCAACATACTCTTCTTCCTCCTCCTCCTCCTCGGAACTGAATGCGCGCGCTAATCCAGCCCATCCCATCCCAGCCACGGCGTCCTCTGTTCGTGCCGTGGGCTCTGCCGCCGCCGCCCTCCGAGGACCCGCCGCTCGCCGTCTGCGCCAACGCGTTCCTCCCCCTCGAACCGCGCCAACTCCAAGCCCCGCCCGCCTACTCGCCCCTCAGTTGAAGTCGCGCCACCGCCCAGCCCCCTCCCGACGCCTCACTTCATCTGTGAAGCGGCGGCGGCCACCACCCGCCTCTCCACCGCAACCACCAGGTAAGGCTTCATTCCTTCTTTCTCTTTCTTTTGTTCCTGTATATTCTATTGCTTCGGAGGCTGTCTTCGTTCAGCCGTTGATGTTCAGTACCGTCTTTGTGTCACAATTGTAGACGTGCTCATCGATTTTGACGGTGTTCATGTGTAAGTTGCTTTAGGTGCTTTTGATTTCGATCATGTAAGAATCGAAAGTTGATTTCGGTGTACGATTCTCAAAGAGGCAGTTTTTTTTGTAGACAGTAAAGATATTTGTGCACTTGTTGTCTACTGTAGCCTTTGTAGTTGGATCAGCCGATGAGCTTTATAATTTATAACCTTGCTCTCGGATCAATCGATCCATTTTTGTATTAATAACAGAAGATTTCGATGCAATTGTTTGGCGAATGGAAGCTAACATATAGAGAGAGGGCTCCATCTCTGACTGGCAACCTGTGTGCTGAGGTGAAATACATTGTGGGCAGTTTAGGTTATTTCACATGAGGGTATTTGGTGTAAAGAAAAAATTCACTCTCCCTTAGAAGATGTTTGTATCGTCTGTAGTCCCGATATTTGGTAACTTAATTAATTTGCTACTAGCTGTTTAGCACAAAATACAAAGGGACTGAAAGGACTTACTTTTTTGCCAGGCAATGCTAGTTGTGTATTTCGACTACTGCAAACATTTCCTGGATAGTTGTATCTTGTGCATTCAGTTCTTGCTTCTGAACTCTCTAGGTAATCTGGTTGGTGAAGTGCAGGCTTTACTGCTGTATAAGTGCAGGCTTTACTGCTGTACAACAACAGATTACAAACGTATCATATGCAAACATCACAACAACACCATATAACCATCACTCCATCATTCTAACAGCAGCATATCATTCTAACAGCAGCATATAACCATCATAAACAACACTATTTTCAACAACCAAGACTCGCCATATCATTCTAACAACATATCACTCACTAACAGCAGCATATCATTCTAATTCTTACAAACGGATTACAAATGTACCACTCACTACAGCTGCGTATTATTCTAATCCTCCTGATCTTCAAAAAATATACCTTGGACTTGGAGTTGCAGGCTTGCAGGTTGCAGCCGACGTCGAGGAAGTTGGTAGGTGCGGGCGGACGTCGAGGAAGCGGGGACGCCGGGGACGGGGCAGGGGGCGGGCAGCACAAGTCGGGGACGGGGCGGGGACACCGCGGTCGGGGACAGGGCGTGGCAGCACACGTCGGGGACGGGGCGGGGACGCCGCGGTCGGGGATGAGGTGGGGCGGCTCAAGTCGGGGACGGGGTGGGGCGGCTCACGTCGGGGACGGGCGCGGGGATGCCACGGTCGTGGACGGGGTGGGGATGCCGCGGTCGGGGACGGGGCGGTGCGGGGCGGCCGCGGTCGGGGACGAAGGGCGCCGGCCGGCAGGGTCTAGGTTTACGTGGGCGGCGCAGCCGCCATGTCGTGAGGAGGAGTGAGGGCTGGATCGAGATTGGGTGAGGGCTGGGACTGGGAGACGTGAGTTAGGGCAACGGGGTGAGGAGTGGAAGTGGGGGCTGGGGCGGACTGGGCCGGGATGTGAGTTGGGCACTTGGCCTGCTATGTGCTCGTGCTCGGGCCGGGCCGGGCCTAATTTCGGGCCAGAATTGAAGCCCAGGCCCGGCCCGACTTGCTGTTCGGTCTGCTTTCTGAGGCCCAGGCCCGGCCCGGCCCGGCCCGGCCCGGAAATTTCGGGCCGGGCCGGGTTTCCCATGGCCAGATATAGTTATACTGGTCCTGGCTATGTACTTTACGTAGGTCTTTTGACACATGAAACGGGCACCATTCCCTAAAAAAAATGAAACGGGCACCATTACCTCAAAAAAAAAAAAAACATGAAACGGGCACCTTTTCTCAAAAAATAAAAAGAACTTTAACGGGCGCCAACGCATCAGTCACGTGCAAAAGAAAATTCTTTAGTTTTATTTTATTTTTTACAATAAAACTTGTTTTAGCTACCAGCGTATAATAACACCATCAAAGAACCATGGAAATGCGAACCAACCTGTGATTGGATGGTTAGAGGGATAGTGGTATCTCTAGCCCATCAGGGTTAAGTCCTGGTGCTTGCATTATTTCTGAATTTATTTCAGAATTTTTGGCGATGCGCATTCAATGGGAGGAGATGTCCACGTCGACACCTATAGTAACTTCGTAAAATCTCTTTCGGAGATGCTCATAAAGGTAGGGTGTGCGTATCTGTGTTCATAGGGGTGGATGTATGCACGTTTATATGATCGCTTGCATTTGTACTATGTTAAAAAAAAGAACCATGAAAACTGTTTAAAAGACATGCGTAGATATATTGTAACATTAGCAACACAAATAGATGAGAAGAGGAACAAAAACGATAACTATAATCTATTCGAAAATAAGTGTCTTGGTTTTAGCTAGGAGTCTGAAATAGTAGCTTTGCTTCTTGCGCAACTATCGTGGGATTTCTTATTTTTCATATCTCATTGTGTATATAGATCTGAAATTTTATGCCATGATAAATACATATTGTTTGCAATGTTAATTTCATATATTTTTCGTAAAAAATTGATAGCACTGCCATGTGTTAGTAGCACTAGTAAATACATCTTCTTGCACCACAAAGGGGCAAGTGCTTCTCTCCAAAATCTGTGGGGAACCACGGATTGACTTTAGGGTGTTCTTTTTTTCGTTTTTCCATATCAGAAGGGCGTGTTTCTAACCACAACATCTTGACGAGGAAGGCGGTGTTGTACATAATAAATGTATCACGACTCTATTCCCTTTTGGATGGCGGGTATTACGGATCAGCCGAATGATTTCTCTAGAAAATTATCTGCCTAGCCAGCCGTATGATCTGTGTGCTGATGAATGTATGATCTGGCACAACACAGGGAGCCGTTGAGTGCTATCCATGACAACGAGTGCAGCCCCCCGACGACACCCCCCGACGCAGCTTCATTGACGACGACGACAAAACTCCATTGCAACACTAATGACGCTCCAATGAGTATCGGCGAAGCTCCATTGAAGCACTACCGATGCTCTATTGCAGCCTCGCGTGATGCTTCATTGCAACCCTGGCGGTGCAGCTGAAAGGACGTGGATGTTGCCTAGAGGAGGGATGAATAGACGTTTTAAAATAATTACGGTTTAGACTTGAACAAATGCGGAATAAAACTAGCGTTTAATTTGTCAAACACAAAACCTAAAACAACTAGGCTCACCAATGTGCACCAACAACTTATGCTAAGCAAGATAAACAACTAAGTGATAGCAAGATATATAACATGAAACAATATGGCTATCATAAAATAAAGTGCATAAGTAAAGGACTCGGGTAAGAAATAACCGAGGCACGCGGAGACGACCATGTATCCCGAAGTTCACACCCTTGCAAATACTAATCTCCGTTTGGAGCGCTGTGGAGGCACAATGCTCCCCAAGAAGCCACTAGGGCCACCGTAATCTCCTCACACCCTTGCACAATGCAAGATGTCGTGATTCCACTAAGAGACCCTTGAGGACGGTCACCGAACCATACAAATGGCAACCCTTGGGGGCGATCATCGAACCCGTACACTTTGGTAACCTTTGGGGACGGTCACCGGAACCCGTACAAATTGCTCGGGGTAATCTCCACAACCTAATTGGAGAACCCAACGCTTGCCCGAAGCTTTATACCACAATAATTGAGCCCCGAGGCACCACCAACCGTATAGGGCGCCAAAGCATCCAAGAGAAACAAACTCTAGGGTACCAAGCACCCAAGAGTAATAAACTTCTCAACTTTTCACTTCCACGTATCACCGTGGAACTCAAACCGATGCAACTAATGCAATGGAAAGAACAGACAAAGTGGTCAAGTCCCTCACTCCCAAATCCCACAACAATAACAAAAGCTATGAAGTAATATGAGAGAAAGAACAAGGAGCTCACAAAGAACTCCAAGATCTATATCCAAGGGGATCCCCTCACATAGAGGAGAAAATAATTGGTAGAAACGTAGATCTAGATCTCCTCTCTCTTTTCCCTCAAGAAGTAGCAAGAATCACTGGAGGGATTGAGAGTTAGCAAGCTCGAAGAAGGTCAACAATGGGGGAAACACGAGCTCAAAGGATAAGATCCATTGGGAAAGAAGAGCCCCCTAAATAGGCCCTCCCAAATCCAACAGTTATGCCAACAGCCCGCACACAAGCGGTACTACCGCTCGGACGATAGTACCCATAGAGCAGAGCAATTGCGAGGAACCACGAGGCGGTAGTGCTGCCAGAGCGGTACTACCGCTCGCCCTAGCGGTACTACCGCTTATAAGTGGAAGTAGATCGATAGTGGGCAGGCGGTACTACCGTTCGCACTACCGTTCTACTGCCGCACAACCCGACACGAAAAATCGAGTCCCCAGAAGCAGCAGTAGTAGGCACGGTACTGGTCAGCGGAAGTACGCTTATACGCGGTACTACCGCTTCCCAGAGCGGTAATATCGCAGGAGTGTAACAAAGAAGTCTAAGCAAGCAAATGGATACAATAAAACCTGAACTGCCATAACTTTCGCATACGAGCTCCGAATTTAACAAACTCAAGCTTGTTGGATATTAAGAAGAGGCAATATAAAAATGCCAGTGATATAGAGATGTGAAACCTCTATGAATGAAGAACCGGCAAAAACTCCAACATGGAAAACATCATAGAAGATGCATATTAACTCTGTTTTCGATGAACTCGAGCTTGTCATGAAGATGACCATAAGCTCTAAGACCCACAAAGAGAAAAGCTAACCAAGAACCAAGAAAGATGATGCCAAGAATGCAATGGTTTGAGCTCTCAACGAATGATACGATCAAGCTACTCACTCGAGAGCCCCCCCTTGATAGTAGGACAATCGATCCTATAACCCGGTCTCCCAACTAACACCATGAGACCGGTAAAATAGAAAACCTATCAAGGGCAAACATTTGCCCTGCGCATAGTCCACTTGAGCTAGATGATGACGATCTTGTCCTCCTCAAGATAGACCACCTTTCTTGATAGCGTCGGCTTGATGGAAACTAGTAGATTGCTCCCCCATACTCCACTATGGGTGAGCCACTCTTCGGAACAATGGACGACAAGCTTCAAGCATGATCTCTTCATGATGCACCACTTGAACTTGCACACCGCAAACTTGATGACGATCACCACTTGATGTCATCCTTCATGGTTTGTATGAGATCTTCCTCTTGACGCAAGTTCATGGAAACATACCTAACCCCACATAGAACTATCACGTAGACCATGGGTTAGTATACAAAGCGTAATGGACAATGCTTACCATACCATGGGATCATTTGATCCCTCTCGGTACATCGTGTACGCTTTGTGTGTTGATCAATTTGATTCACTGTTTGACTTGGTATTAATCAACCTTGTAACTTATCTACTCTTCATAAGATGATGCCTTAAAGGTAACCATGAATGTTTACACAATCTTCTTCTTCAAGACATGCTTGCAATAAGCTCAACTCTCACATGACCAATCTTTGTATAAACCCTTGAATACCACCTTGATCATCACATAAACTTCTTGAAACCAACACATGGACTTCAAGAAATGCCTACGGACAAATCCTTGAAGTAAAACTCAAAGCAACCATTAGTCTATATGTCACGCCCAAGATGCGATCCTATCCTTATTTTGGCGCGAGGGCCTCGATAGGGATAGAAGCGCATCTCATCGTTTCGCAAGAATGGATATCATTACAAGTACATGTAAAGAAGAGATGAGTATATGGAATTGGCTTACACTCGCCACAAGCTACATCAATATCACATCAATACAATAACATATACAAACATCATACAGAAGAGCAGGGTCCGACTACGGACAAAAACAAACGATAAAATGACATCCATCCTTGCTATCCCAGGCTGCCGCCTGGAACCCATCCTAGATCGATGAAGAAGAAGAAGAAGAACTCCAAATCAAACAAGCATCGCGCTCACGTCAAATCATCGCATTACCTGTACCTGCAACTGTTGTTGTAGTAATCTGTGAGCCATAGGGACTCAGCAATCTCATTTCCAAGGGTATCAAGACTATTAAAGCTTAATGGGAGAGGTATGGTTAAGTGGTGAGGCTGTAGCAAGCACTAAACATTTATTTGAGTGGCTAACTTACGAGTACAAGAATAAAGGGGGATGATTGTCGAATAAGCGGACGTGAACTAGTAATGATCACTAAGTGATCCTGAACACCTACTTACGGTCAAACATAACCCCACCGTGTTCTCTCTCGGATCAGAAATTCACGAGAAGAGACAGTCACGGTTACGCACGCGGTTGGTGTATTTTATTTGAGTTTACTTCAAGTTTGCTATGACCGGGTGTTAAACAAAGTTTACAAGTTGCCACGTAACCGCGGGCACGGCTTTCCGAAAGATTTAACCCTGCAGGGGTGCTCCAACTCATCCATCACAAACTAACCACACGCAGCGGGAATAACCTCGACCACGAATCTCGTGATCTTCCTAGGCAATTCCACTAGAAAACCGCAACCTCCAGATAGCCCGAAGTAATATCGGAATTCCTCGCACAAGACGTTCGAGAAAGGTAAAACAAGTCCAGCAAGACCGCCCGACGTGTCGACAGACCCGATAGGAGTCGCGTATCTCGTTCTCAGGACACGACCGGATGGGACTAGCTACGGGGAAAACCAATCCCCGAGTTTCCTCGAGGCGGCCCCGCAGGCAGCCCAGGTTGGACCAACACTCATGAGGAGCACTGGCCCGGGTTGTTGATTAAAGATCCTCGGATTAATTACTCCCTATGCAGGTTTATTAGTTATTAGGCAAATGTAGTACCAATGTTGAGCCTTGCCAGACAAGTTTTATCCTAAAACGAAAATCAAGGGGGTCCCCATAACAACCCCGAGCATGTTAGGAGCGCTCATTTATGGAACATAACACCGGTTCATAAGTAACTAGGGCGGCAAGAGTGGAACAAAACAACGAGCAAAAGGCCAAGCCTTCCACCCTTTACCAAGTATATATGTGCATTAAATTAAATAGCAATAATATTGTGATATAACAAAAGGATATCCATGTTGGCACATGGAAACATTGCACCTGCAACTAGCAACGCTATAAGAAGGGCTGAGCAAGCGGTAACATAGCCAAACAATGTTTGCTGGGACGTGGGGGTTAGAGGCTTTTCATGGCAATTTGGGAGGCTTGACATACAAGTGGTAGGTAGCGAGACAGCGATAGAAACGAGACATCTAGCATGGCAATGATAGTAATGGTATCCAGGGAAATGATCATCTTGCCTGAGATCCCGCTTGGAAGAAGAACGAATCCATGAAGTAGGCGAACCACGTAGTCGAACGAATCCTCACACTCCGAACGCTTTCGGAACTCTATCGAGAAGAAGCAATCTGAAAACAACAATCAACACACGATACACCACAACATATTCGTGACACGATGCACATGGAATATGATGCATGATATGCATGACATGACAAAGCACACAATCAACTCCTACACATTAAGTGAAGCTCAATATGCAACGAGTTGCATATTGACGAAACTCCACGTTCAAATCATTTGGTTCACTCTCGTTTATGTACATGGCAAGTTTAAATGTTGTTAACATGGCAAGAGGTGAAGCATAAGTAAATTAGACATTTAGTCATATTAAATGAGGTCGGAATCAACATATAGCATTTCCGAAACGACCCCATATGTTAATTTCGAAATTGGTCCAGATCTGAACTAATCTTGTTTAATATTTTTAAACAGGGAAATACAATGCACAATGAGATTCTACTAGTCATTCTAGTCGATTTACATATATAGAACGTTAGAAACGGAGCTACGGTCTAAAAGATATGACCGTCTCAAGATGAACATGACATGAATGCAAAATGCATGAAAATGACAACCACAACATTTCAAATCATGAATGCAGCAAGTTATCATGAAACTACATGAGATTCTAAGCAAGTCTCATATGCGACATGTTCAAAACGGAGCTACGGTTCGACAAATACAACCAACACAAGTTTTAGTCGAAATCTGCCCAAAACAGCAAGATATCATTTTGCACACATGAAAACAACAAGTTACAATATTCTAAAATGCACAAACTAAGCATGGGGCAGTAGCATATAACACACACTTCATTTCATCTTCACATATCATACTCAAAAGAGTCATGGATCACATGGTAGGAAGCTCACAACATGGCAACAAAATATAGCAGATTGGGACTTAGTGAAAAGCACAGTTTTTAGCATAGCAGTTTTCACGAAGGCATATTGGCAGCAGTAAAACTATATGCTACCGGGCATATTATGGCATGAAAATCTATAGCATGGTAGAGGACATGATGCATTACAAATCATTCCATTATGGCAACATCAAATTATGCTCAGATTCATGGCAACCATCAACACAACATGGCATATTGAAGAAAACAGATTCTCAGACTTAGTGAAAATTAGGCTAGTCATGAGCAGCAGTTTTTAACAGATTGACATATTGGACAGCAGGTTTAATTATGATGCAAAACCTATTCATGCAAACTATTGTCACAACATGACAGAGCATAACATGCTTAACAAAAGACTCCATGGTGGCATCACCAAAGGACTCCTACAACACTAGCAAATCACATGGCAACACAGCAACAAAATAACAGATTTCCAGACTTAGAAATATTTTGGACCCCCAAAACAGCACATTTTTATGGCATGTTGGCAACAAGGAAACAACACCTAAACATGCATTTCTATGACAACCAAAAATACCAGGGCCTAGCACTCATGTCCAAGGGCATGTCTCATGTTCAAAATTATTTCATATGATGCACGGATTAAATCCCACAAAATAGACAAACGGGCATCATGGCAAAAATGACATGCACTCAAA
The DNA here is from genome assembly GCA_039707655.1 of Elymus sibiricus. Lineage (NCBI taxonomy): Eukaryota > Viridiplantae > Streptophyta > Magnoliopsida > Poales > Poaceae > Elymus > Elymus sibiricus. The sequence continues at coordinate 340,674,913 of CM077671.1, forward strand.
CTTGCCCCAATGACAAAACTAAATGCACGGTTAAATTCTATGGATTTTTCTACCACGAAAACATATATAATATGCATAGGTTCATGTGGGAAAATATTTCACTATTAATTAGGCAAGTTAATGGAATAAACCCTTTTAGCAACTATAAATGCAAGTTAAATGCAAATATTACAATGGACAAGATTGTCATGCATGGAAATGCGATGCCGATAATATGAACATTTTTTTAACATATTGTTGGATTAATCCCGATGCACGTTAAATAAATATGTCAATGCAATATAATGTCATTTATGCAAAATGATGCAAAACAGCAAGCTTAGGTATTTTAAACATGGATGAAAATGACATATTCATAATCTACGCATTTTTCTGAGCAATTTACATATATAAAACATTCTATTCCGGCGTATGGTTAATTAATTACGGGCATTTTAAAAACATGCAATCTCTGAAATTAAAAAAACATCATGGGCCGGGTTCGGTGGGCGCAACGTAACTATACTGCGCACGGGCGATGAATAGGGGCTGGGGTGGAGCTCACCTCGTGGGCTCGGCCCAGGTCGGTGGAGGGGCTGAGGCGAGATGAGCCTGGCGTCGGGCACGGCCCACGGGGCGAGGGGGCGGTCGACGTGATGCCCGTCGTCTCCCTCGTCCCTGCTCGAAGCAGAGGAGGAGGCGGCGACGTAGATCGGCGAGGGAGGCGGTCTGGCACGGGGAGGCTAGCTGCGGGCGCGGGATGGGCAGATCCGGACGTGGGGCCTCCGGATCCGGTGACCGGCGGGGCTTGGCGACCGGCGGCAAGCTTCACGACGGCCATGGCGATGAGGACCTGCGGGAGAGAGAGAGAGAGAGTCCGCGGGGTGAGAGGGAGAAACGAAGGGAGGAGGAAGAGAGAGGAGCGGGCGGTGCTCTGGCCTGGGTCCGGCGGGCTACTCCGGCGGTCGGCGGCGGCCGGCAGGGCGGCGGTGCGGGGCAAGGCTCGGACGGCGCGGGGCTTTGGATCAGGAGCTCCCTCCCGATCTAGAGCTCGGGAACGAAGGCGATGGGCGGCGGCGCGGATGCCTCGGGCCCAGATGGGCTCGGGCGGGCCGCGGATGGGCCTGACAGGGCCGGCAGCGGGAGGAGGAAGGTGGGCGCGGGGGAGCTGACACTTGGCGGCGGCGGCGCACGGATTTTGAGGCAGAGGTGGGAGAAGGCCGAAAATGGACGAGGAGGTCTTCTATTTATAGCCAAACAGCTAGGGTTTGAGGGGTTACACCCGTTTTCGAGCCGTTCGATCTCGATCGGACGACTCGGAAGCGGAGGGGGTTGCTAGGTGGGTTGTCGGGCTGTGGAGAGGGGTTGGGCTGAGATGAGAGGGGAATTTCTGCGGCCCGTGACACAAGGTTTTAAAACACGAAACGTCTACGATATAAACCGATGACGGTGCCGCTACGGTCGACCGTTCGGGTATCAAACGACCTCTCATTGCGTCGAAACTTGGCAGGCGGTCTACCTATAATATAACAAGACCGCACGCCAACTTTCGACCCAATCCGAGAATGTTTCAAATGCACTTTTGAAAACAATATTTTGACGATGCCGCGGGCACGTGCGTGTGTGGTTGGTCTCGCAACGGTCGACGACACGAACGGAGAGAACCGGCAGCTACAAACGGATGCAAGTTTTTCTAAAACGAGTGACGATGCTATGCAAGATGATGCGAATGATGCGATGATGAATGCGACAATAAAACGAATCACATGACGAGAATGGAAAAAAGGGGAATCTTCTGAAGCGTCGGTCCCGGGCTGTTACAACTCTCCTCCACTTACAAGAGATCTCGACCCGAGATCTTAGAATGAGAAGGGGATGGGAAATAGAAAAGGAAGATGTAAAACTTAGTTGCTTCTTTGACAAACGAATGAAATCAACAAAACTTGAAGGATGCAAGAGATGAAGAATGACACGAGGCACAATCGATAATGCAAAATAAATTTCGGCAGCACTTCGGTAGGATAGAGAGGCGATAGTTGATAAAATGGAAAGAGCTTGACAACAGGGCACAACACTCCGGTTAAGGATAAGCAAAGAAAGAACATGATCTTGACAAAACAAGATGATAGATTGAAGAGAGCAACAACACAATGCCTTCGGAACAAAAGAATAGAAGCTAGATCTTTGGAGAGAAGAGAACGGAGAAGAAAAATGACAAGTCCTACCACAATTTAATTTGAAAAGCATAGGTTGAACGGAGTTGTTGAAATCCAACAACGAAAAGAATAATCTAGATGTGGGCTTATGGACAACATCTCAAAATTATGAGGTGACAACCTGCCACTAACGAAACAAAGCTTGCTTGGGAGCAACAGGATATGCGAAACTTCTTTCACCAAGAGGATACATTGAATACTTGGATCGTAGGGAAGCACCATAATAGCAACAATCCTCAGGAAACGCTTTAGGTGAAATCCAATCCAAGATAACTCCAAAGAAGCGAAATGGGTTTAGATATCTCATTCTGATACTTCTCTTCGAAACTACTCATGAATCAAGAATGCTATAACACCATCTCAAAAGATAGGGAAGAAAGAATTGCACTGCGAGATGCAAGATAAAGAATACTTGAGCTATTCCAACAAGAATATTGAAGAACACTCGAGAAGGAATTGAATACTTGAAGAACCACCCTAAGGACCTCCGTAAAGAAAGAATGATCAAAAGAAATGAAGGTAGAAAACAATAAGATTATGACCTTGCAAGGACTTAGTTGAAGCTTCGCGAAGAGATGCTTGAGAAAACTTGGAACTCCGGAAAAGAGAAGATGAAAAACTTAGAACCAAGAATTGATATCATGAACAACTCCGGAAGAAGGATTGAAATCATCTTGATGAAACAAGAATAAGAATTATGTTATGCTTATCCTTCATCAAGTTAAATTGATGACAAGCAACGGATTTAGCATACCGCTTATTCTTCTTGAAAAGAATTGAAGAGAAAGAGATATAGAGCACAAACTTGAAGAATTTCTGAACGAACCACCGGTGAGAATTTGAAATTAATGGTGAAACTACAATGAATGGAGATACATGACATGGGAACGAAGAGATCACGATCCACCTAGAGAAATCTTGAATTACGCACTAGAATAACCGAGATACGAACGAAGAGACAATAAGTGAGAAGAATTTGAGAACGAGAGCTGAAAGCTGAGTACGAAGAAATCTTCTGAAATGATGGCCTTCGGAGGATCGAGAAATGAAAACAACTCTGAAATGCTCCGGATAGATATGGAAAGAATTACTCATGATCGAAAACAATTTGAGAGGATAGCACGAAGCTGAGATGACAAATCTTCGAAAGAACGATGAAAGATTTAAGAGAAACTCTACTTCGGTCTTCAACTCTGAGAATGATGACGAGAAAGAACACCAAGAATTACTGAGATACTCCGGAATAATGAATAAGAAAAGGTTGAGCCAATGATGAGAATGATTTAGCAGCGATCTTGGAGAAGGAATATGACTGATGAAATTCATTCTTACGTCATATTGAAAAGAACTTGAGATCTCCGGAAAAGATCAGAAGAGCCAGGTAAGATCCTGGGGAAAAAAACCCGTGGGTTATGAGCCCACTCAAAGAGACCACCGTTGAAACAATTGCTTAGGAAGAGAGATTGCAGCGGTACAAATGAAAACTGATGAGGTGAGAACCCCGAAACAATTGAAAGGATTTGAACGGAAACACGACTCTTCTGAGATATCTTCAGCACTCCGGATAGAATAGAGAGAGGGATACATCACGGAAGAGAAGATAGCGGAAGTATCACATGAATAGAAAAGGCATTTGGATGAGAATTAATCATTGAAGAAAAGGGCGGGAGGGCGGGAAAAACAAAGACAACTTGGAACGGATGAAATGAACTCCGGAAGAATAAGAGGATAGATCTTGCAAAAATTGGAAGGGATTGAATCATCTTGAAGAGAAGCACACCGGTTGGAAAGAAATTGACATGCCAACTTCTGTTGAACAAAGAATTAGTATTCCCATAAAAATATGAGAATACCATTTAGAAAAGATATGAATTCACCACTTGACATCGAAGCAACTCGAATTACGATATTCCAACAAAACAAAGGATGGGGATTGAGAATTAACCCGGAAACAAATATATGATAGAGATTTCGCTCGATATTTTCGTGGTAAGGCTCACACGGGCTCGATCTTACAGTAGCCATCATGTACAAGGCAGTGCACATGACATACGAAGCGTCCCCGAGTCGTAGCAAGCTACAAGGACTCTTTAAGACACAACGAGAACCGCTGTAAGAAAGACCGTCAACAAGCGAACCACTCGATGTCGAACCCCAACCTCACATCATCATCTATGGAAGATAATCCTAGGTAAGTACTTGAATTCTCACCTAAGAACTCCCGAAATCTCGGTTATGCAATCGGGTACACGGATACACGGAGTTTTACATGATCACTCAACTCCTAGCAGTAATACTACTCTCCAGTGTATCACATCCCTCAACACACAACCAAAGGTCTCGGAAACTCATTTACCTCAGATCCTCGTAATCACAACGATACTAAACATGGCAGTACCCCGGAGACCTCCCCAGTACTGGGTGACTCCAACCTTATCTCGCCACGAAAAGTATTGAAGCAATTTCGAACATCCTCCGTCCTGAGATACTAAGGAAACTGAATGATAACGATGTGTCAAGAATCCCCTGGAGCTCAACTCCCCGGAAGAAATCAAGTCAGACAGGAGGCACCAAGACAGAACTCCATCACATCGGCATCATATAGTTTCCAAAATACCCGCGTGATCCTAAAAAAATTTTGAGCGAGAAGAGGAGTAGAATGAAAATTCCTAAGTCGAATACCTCACCAGAGTATAGAAGAGGAGTAAAAGAATCCTACTCTCCGATATGACTAGACTCAAAATAGTTTTTCACTAGACTCGACTCGGCCAATTTCGATCAATCAAGGGGGCTCCTAGGTCGGTACAGGCTCTGATACCAACTTGTCACGCCCAAGATGCGATCCTATCCTTATTTTGGCACGAGGGCCTCGACAGGGATAGAAGCGCATCTCGTCGTTTCGCAAGAATCACTACAGGAATCAGGCACTTTGCCATCTGCCATGGCAGATGGCAAAGGCATGGTCGGCGGATGGCAAAGGCTTTGCCATCTGCCAGCAGACGGCAAACAGTTTGGCTGAAACCCAGTCGGGAAAGGCTACTTTGTCGTCTGCTGGCAGATGGCAAAGAGCCTGCAGCCTTTGCCATCAACTGGCAGATGGCAAAGCCTCTGAACGGGGTTAGCCACGTTAGAAGGCTAACGTCGTGCTTTGCCGTCTGCCAGTAGATGGCAAAGGCTGCAGGCTCTTTGCCAACTGCCAGCAGATGGCAAAGGCTAGAATCTTTGCCATCTGCCAGCAGATGGCAAAGATTCTGCAGCCTTTGCCATCTGCTGGCAGATGGCAAAGAGACCAAATAGGCCCTTCCCAGTTTGTGCAGGTAGCTGACACGTGGCCTCTTTGCCATCTGCCAGCAGATGGCAAAGTGCCTATATTGCCCCATTTAATTTTGTTTTTTCTTATATCAATTCATCTTCACAGAAAATCAAACACACACACACACACACACACACACACACACACACATATATATATATATATATATATATATATAGCATATTCAACACATATTACCAATAGTCATGAACACATATATATCCAACACATCCATGAACACATATCCAACACATGTTACCAATAGTAGCAAGTTTCATCCATACATATACATAGTTTCATCAATATTACACAGTTTCATCCATAGGTAGCAAGTTTCACAAAGTCAAAACAAAAACTAAAGACAAGCACTCCATCAACCCAAGCTTCCATGATCTAGAGCAAATCTGTAAAATGGGAAAGAAGAAAGTTAGAAGAAAAAGACTAGAAGAAGAAGATTATTATGATGCAACTAAAATGTGAAGACTATTATGATGCAACTTATATCTGTAAAATATGTCATTTTGGAGCTAAGTATGATTATTATGTCATTTTTGAGCTAGCTAAGCATACTAAGTCATTTTGGTGTAAAAAATGCTAAGTAAGGTCATTTTGGAGCTAAGTAAGGTTATTATGTCATTTTGGAGCTAGCTAAGCATATGAAGTCATTTAGGAGCTAAAATATGTCATTTATTAAGCATATTATGTCATTTTAGAGCTAGCTAAGCATATTAAGTCATTTTGGAGGAAAAGATGCTAAGTACATAGGTCATTTTAGAGCTATCCTAGGTTAAATAGGTCATTTTTAAGCTAGCTAAGCATATTAAGTCATTTTGGAGGAAAAAATGCTAAGTATAGGTCATTTCAGAGCTATCCTAGGTTAAATAGGTCATTTTGGAGCTAATTAAGTTTATTATGTCATTTTTGAGCTAGCTAAGCATATTGAGTCATTTTGGAGGAAAAAATGCTAAGTATAGGTCATTTTAGAGCTATCCTAGGTTAAATAGGTCATTTTGGAGCTAAGTAAGGTTATTATGTCATTTTGGAGCTAGCTAATCATATGAAGTCATTTAGGAGCTAAAATATGTCATTTCTTAAGCATATTATGTCATTTTAGAGCTAGCTAAGCATATTAAGTCATTTTGGAGGAAAAGATGCTAAGTATAGGTCATTTTAGAGCTATCCTAGGTTAAATAGGTCATTTTTAAGCTAGCTAAGCATATTAAGTCATTTTGGAGGAAAAAATGCTAAGTATAGGTCATTTTAGAGCTATCCTAGGTTAAATAGGTCATTTTGGAGCTAATTAAGCTTATTATGTCATTTTTGAGCTAGCTAGCATATTGAGTCATTTTGGAGGAAAAAAATGCTAAGTATAGGTCATTTTAGAGCTATCCTAGGTTAAATAGGTCATTTTGGAGCTAATTAAGGTTATTATGTCATTTTTTAGGTAGCTAAGGAAAAAAGCTAAGTATAGGTCATTTTAGAGCTATCCTAGGTTAAATAGGTCATTTTGGAGCTAAGTATGGTTATTATGTCTTTTTTGAGCTAGCTAAGCATATAAATTCATTTTTGGAGGAATAAATGCTAAGTATAGGTCATTTTAGAGCTATCCTAGGTTCAATAGGTCATTTTTGAGCTAATTAAGATTGTTATATCTTTTTTTAGCTAGCTAAGCATATAAATTCATTTTGGAGGTATAAATGCTAAGTACAGGTCATTTTGGAGCTAATTAAGGTTATTATGTCATTTTGGAGGAAATAATGCTAAGTGCAGGTCATTTTAGAGCTAAATAGGTCATTTCTGAAGCTAAGCTAAATATAGGTCATTTGAGAGCTATCCGTGGTAAAATTGGTCATTTTGGAGCTAAGTAAGGTTATAATGTCATATTCGAGGAAACTAAGCTAAGTATACGGCATTTTGGAGATAAATAGGTCATTTCTTAAGCTAAGTATGCATTTGTAGGACCCCGATCCTAAGTCACACAGATCTAGCATGTAACATATCATATCGCTTTGCGGTCTCACGCACGGTAACCCACAGCTGCCACCTTACCTTGGCCGGGACCGTTTGCGATTATTGACTCACGTATATGATTATGTCGCTAGTATCCATATGGCAGAGAACCCGGGCCGACATGACTAGTCATAGAACCAAGGTGGCACAAACATACAGGGACAGGCATACATGACCCAGCAATGCACGTGTCGGTCATCAGCGAGTGCAACCAAGTCGTAGCAAGCTACAAGGACTTCGGTGATACACCGCGTGCCATTTCCCCGTAGGGACAGACATAGGAGCAAAGAAGGACACATGCCGGTCAATCCATGTGTTCCGGAGCAGTAGCGAACTACCATGGCTCAGTGGAAGCACTAGGAGGCATTTCCCTGTATGGAAGGCTACCAAAGGCACACGACTAGGTGTCGAATCCCACACATACAACGCATACTGATGATTGAAGACACCTATAGCTAGCAAGTTTCATCGGCACGAAGACTGGAACAGAGCAAATGAAGAGGGAGAGGAGGAGATGTCATTTGTGCTCACCCACGAACGCAGGGCGGAGTTCGTCGAACGCACGGGGAGGTCGTCGAACACCAGACCCTCGCAGCGACGAAACAACTGCACATTTAAATCCACCCGATCAACACAAATATATATGATGTTCAAATTAGATTGCTAAGAAGTTCTCATATTAATGAAAAGAAAAGATCCCTTCTTTATTTGATTTATGCTCAGTACTCGGTTAACATGGCAGCAGTACAATCCATGAAGTAAGAAAAAAGCTATTTGTTACTTCTTTTACACTGATGCCAATAACTGTGTTCATGCGTGATGAAGATGTGGGTGGTTTAATAACTATTACTGGATATGCCAAGACTATGGTAAAGAAGATTAAGTACAAATTCTCTATCATGGTTTTGGCCAGTATGATTCCCTACAGATTCCAGCACATAGGGGTCCAAGGACAAGAATGTAGAATTTGAGAGTTCGAGATTCAGAAGGTAAGGCCAAAGTATTCTGCTTTCCAGTTTTCCCATGTCGATATATTGTTCAGACTGAGTGAGACAACAAGAGTAATTGTTCCCAGCTGACAAGTATTTTGGTTTCCAGTTTTGTTATATATCGCTACTTCTTCCTTCTGTACTTTTGAATAGGAATCATACCTGAAGATCTCTTTGTGTGGTTTGGTTTTATCATTTTGTTATATATCGGAAGAAGCCACGTAAATAAACATGGAATGCAACTTGAGTGGACTCATGCCAAGGCACTGCACTCTGCTACCACTAAGGTATGTTCAAAAAAAATTAGTGAAAATATATTCTGACAGCCACTTGGCTTCTCACCCTTACTGATCAAATTTATTCTAACTTATTTTGATCGAACAAATGGATGAATTACATCTAACTAAATTAATATGTTTCCGTTGATTTTATCATAAGCATGCCTCGGGTGCCCTTTTAGGTTAGACATAACCTGCAGAAGGAGGGAGGAGCTACTAATGCAGAGTGTCCTAAGGTTGTGAGGCTGTGAACATGAAAATGTTAATTATTGCTGCTGCATTGTTCAGAGACTGCCACAAATAATTAAAGTAATGAACGACATCCCTATTTTGTACTGCCAATTATTGCTCCTATCCGAAATTCATATTTGGGATGCACTTCCATGTTTGTGAGACGGTATGCAAGGGATACATATACATTGTGATGCCGACAAGTTATCTTAAAAATTTATAACTTGCAACATTTTACTTTGACAGTACTGTTTCTTGTGTTGATAAACTAATACAAAAACTTGCGACTCCCGATGCTTTTAGTTGAACCCACATTCCAGATAATTCTAAGGTAACACTTACATCATGCAAAATGGAGGTAGAAATCAAAGAACTATGTAAACCCAGGGAAAAGGAAAGAAACAACATAAACAAAGTTTTCATGCACTCTAGGGAGCTGGGTGACATGATGACATGTCACCCACCATGGCAATAGTTAGATGATGGTAAGTATTAGCTAATGAAGCAGTCACAGACACATGTATCAGTGAGAAACAGACGAGATGTGGGCCTCTACATACCCATCACACTACTTCTCCAAATCCCAAAAGCCAAGTTCAAATATCTTCTCCCATTCCCTAATTTCTACTTGGCTACCACAGCGGCCACTGCACTTCTCCTTACCTCTCTCTTGCATGTCCAATATCCACTCTCCATCCCCTGTCAGACTAGCGTCTTCTCAACCACCTCTTGCACACCCCAACCACCTCCCCTGCTACCACCACATTATCTCCTGATATTTCTGCCTTGCGCCTCCAGCTCCTATAATGCCCAATGGCTCACCTTGCTAGAGATGGAGAGAGGAGAGGAAGCGACAGCAGCAGAAGTCAGCTGGATAGAGGCAGCAACATATGTCGGCGGAAGTGAGATGGGGAGGGGTGACAGCGGTAGCCTTGACCACCAGGACCCTTTAACCCTCCTCCAGGCTCCAGATCTGACAAGCTCAGGCGCGCAAAGCTCCAAGGGAAGGGCAAAGGCTCCCATCATCTGCCTACAGCAGACTGGAAAACATGGAAATGCAAACGCAATGCCTTGACAACCCTGACCTTAATTTTGTATCAAACAAATGCCAGAAAGCCAAAAGCTACAAAACTGATCCGGTGATTTTGTTGGTATAACTGGACTGCATCAATGGCATATACTAGTGATCTATTCACGTTCAGTTCAGAACATGCAAATGAATCTCAACAATAAATCTTGTTGGTGCACCAAATAATTGCAATTCAAATAATGTCATCATAGCATGAACAGAAAAAAGAAACATACCGTAGCAGAAATACCACAAAGGAACATAAACAGTATAATTTGGAGTAATCCTCCAAGAACGGCAACCGCACGTACAGCTCGAAGCTGAGACAAAGTTGAAACACCATTTATTTAGTTAACTGCATATTGACATTGGTACAAATATCTAATAAATGTATTAAAAAACAAAGATGGATACTTTTGCTGTAGAGAATTCAAGTCCCAGAGCAAAAAGGAGAAATATCACACCAAACTGAGCTACTGTCTCAACCTGGAAGAAAAAGCAGAAATCATATTATTGACTATGCAAAATAAACACAATCACATGTACTCATTACGAAATGTTCTTGTAAACTTGGGTAGGGTATGAAAACAGAAGTGCAGAAACAAGTCAAAAGTACACTCATTTCTACGCTTAAGATTAATTGCATATAATATAACAGGCATGATCTAATCGTCTGATGAAGCAGTGAAATAGCTGAACAAAAGCGCATGCAATTTTTCATTTAACAATGATGTTATTTTTTTGGAACTTCAAAGGACTGTCATATATTAATAGGTCATTTAATAAGGACAGTAATCTTATTTGCTTCAAAATGGAACGGTGGTATATCTACAAATTGAAAACGTAACCGAATACAAAATTGAGAAAGTGATAGGATCAAATACGGAATTAAGAAATATGATAGGATAGTCGGATGCAAGTCGAAGTAGATGTAGCTCATGAGTGTATCACAAATGACTAAATCACTAAATGAATGTCGGCTGGGACCCAGCACTCAGGGGTTTATGCAAAACTCAAATGAGTTCTATTAGTTACACCACAACAATTGTTTCACAAAGTTAGTCAGGTATCATAAGCAAAAATTAGTTTTTGATTCATAATCTAACCTAGCACAGTAAAACCATTCAAGATATTGTAGTCAGTATTAGGAAAACGTCAACTACTTTAATTTCACTAAGTCAAAAGGCCAGTAGGCCGAATAATTGGTCAACAGGCGCAAAACCTACAGAATGATATATGGAATGATAACTGAATGCTTTGAAATAACAATACACTGCGGAAGCTGGTGAAGCTTCGTCATTAACAATGGTGTAACCTCTGTCCAAATGTCAACTCCACCCAAGACACCGATGATATCAAATATTTTCCACGCGTGCAATACATACTCAGTCGTATGACCTAACTGGTCAAAATAAAAATTGCCCCCTACATTCCCAGATCCCGTACGTCTCCAGGCGTCTCCAGGCGCAGCTCCTCTTCCCCGCAGGGAAGAGCCACCGGAGCCGCCAGGGCCGGCGGGCCGAGGCAGGAAGGAAGGAGGGGGCTCGCCGGGCCGAGGCAGGAAGGAGGGAGGTAGGGGAAGGAAAGGGGGGGTAGGAGGAGGCGGAGTAGCTACCTCTCCCGGCAGCGGCGGCGTGGTAGACCGTGGCGGCGGCGAGGTAGACCAGGGCGGCGGCGAGGTAGACCGGGGCGGCGGCGTGGTAGACCGGGGTGGCGGCACGGCCAGGCTCGGTGGCGGGGAGGGGCGGGGGAGGGGCGGGCTGCGGTGGCGGGGGAGGGGCGGGCTGCGGTGGCGTTGGAGGGGTGGGCTGGCGGCGGTGCTGGGCGGTGGCGGGGAGAGAGAGAGGGGTGGGGCCGGGCTGGGAGAGAGAAAGGGGTGGGGCCGGGCTGGGAGTGAGTGGAGATAGCCCCACCTCTTTGCCATCAGCCAGCAGATGGCAAAGCCCCACCTCTTTGCCATCAGCCAGCAGATGGCAAAGTTCTTTGCCATCTGCTGGCTGATGGCAAAGAGGTGGGGCTAGTGCGCCGTTACAACGCCGTCGTCCGCTGGACCCCACCAACCTCTTTGCCGTCTGCCAGCAGACGGCAAAGATTCTTTGCCATCTGCTGGCAGATGGCAAAGAATTGGCTGATGGCAACCAGGTTCTTTGTCGTCTGTCAGTTCTTTGCCGTCTGTTTTTTGTAAGCAGATGGCAAAGACGTTCTTTGCCATCCGCTGGCAGACGGCAAAGAGCTGACTGATGGCAAATTCCCTGTTTCCAGTAGTGAATGGATATCAATACAAGTACATGTAAAGAAGAGATGAGTATATGGAATTGGCTTACACTCGCCACAAGCTACATCAATATCACATCAATACAATAACATATCCAAACATCATACAGAAGAGCAGGGTCCAACTACGGACGAAAACAAACGATAAAATGACATCCATCCTTGCTATCCCAGGCTGCCGCCTGGAACCCATCCTAGATCGATGATGAAGAAGAAGAAGAACTCCAAATAAAACAAGCATCGCGCTCACGTCAAATCATCGCATTACCTGTACCTGCAACTGTTGTTGTAGTAATCTGTGAGCCACAGGGACTCATCAATCTCATTTCCAAGGGTATCAAGACTATTAAAGCTTAATGGGAGAGGTATGGTTAAGTGGTGAGGCTGCAGCAAGCACTAAGCATTTATTTGAGTGGCTAACTTACGAGTACAAGAATAAAGGGGGATGATTGTCGAATAAGCGGAAGTGAACTAGTAATGATCACTAAGTGATCCTGAACACCTACTTACGGTCAAACATAACCCCACCGTGTTCTCTCTCGGATCATAAATTCACAAGAAGAGACAGTCACGATTACGCACGCGCTTGGTGTATTTTATTTGAGTTTACTTCAAGTTTGCTATGACCGGGTGTTAAACAAAGTTTCCAAGTTGGCACGTAACCGCGGGCATGGCTTTCCGAAAGATTTAACCCTGCAGGGGTGCTCCAACTCATCCATCACAAACTAACCACACGCAGCGGGAATAACCTCGACCACGAATCTCGTGATCTTCCTAGGCAATTCCACTGGAAAACCGCAACCTCGAGATAGCCTGAAGTAATATCGGAATTCCTCGCACAAGACATTCGAGAAAGGTAAAACAAGTCCAGCAAGACCGCCCGACGTGTCGACAGACCCGATAGGAGCCGCGTATCTCGTTCTCAGGACACGGCCGGATGGGACTAGCTACGGGGAAAACCAATCCCCGAGTTTCCTCGAGGCGGCCCCGCAGGCAGCCCAGGTTGGACCAACACTCATGAGGAGCACTGGCCCGGGTTGTTGATTAAAGATCCTCGGGTTAATTACTCCCTATGCAGGTTTATTAGTTATTAGGCAAATGTAGTACCAATGTTGGGCCTTGCCAGACAAGTTTTATCCTAAAATGAAAATCAAGGGGGTCCCCATAACAACCCCGAGCATGTTAGGAGCGCTCATTTATGGAACATAACACCGGTTCATAAGTAACTAGGGCGGCAAGAGTGGAACAAAACACCGAGCAAAAGGCCAAGCCTTTCACCCTTTACCAAGTATATATGTGCATTAAATTAAATAGCAATAATATTGTGATATAACAAAAGGATATCCATGTTGGCACATGGAAACATTGCACCTGCAACTAGCAATGCTATAAGAAGGGCTGAGCAAGCGGTAACATAGCCAAACAATGTTTGCTGGGACGTGGGGGTTAGAGGCTTTTCATGGCAATTTGGGAGGCTTGACATACAAGTGGTAGGTAGCGAGACAGCGATAGAAACGAGACATCTAGCATGGGAATGATAGTAATGGTATCCAGGAAAATGATCATCTTGCCTGAGATCCCGCTTGGAAGAAGAACGAATCCATGAAGTAGGCGAACCACGTAGTCGAACGAATCCTCACACTCCGAACGCTTTCGGAACTCTATCGAGAAGAAGCAATCTGAAAACAAAAATCAACACACGATACACCACAACATATTCGTGACATGATGCACATGGAATATGATGCATGATATGCATGACATGACAAAGCACACAATCAACTCCTACACATTAAGTGAAGCTCAATATGCAACGAGTTGCATATTGACGAAACTCCACGTTCAAATCATTTGGTTCACTCTCGTTTATGTACATGGCAAGTTTAAATGTTGTTAACATGGCAAGAGGTGAAGCATAAGTAAACTAGACATTTAGTCATATTAAATGAGGTCAGAATCAACATATAGCATTTCCGAAACGACCCCATATGTTAATTTCGAAATTGGTCCAGATCTGAACTAATCTTGTTTAATATTTTTAAACAGGAAAATATAATGCACAATGAGATTCTACTAGTCATTCTAGTCGATTTACATATATAGAACGTTAGAAACGGAGCTACGGTCTAAAAGATATGACCGTCTCAAGATGAACATGACATGAATGCAAAATGCATGAAAATGACAACCACAACATTTCAAATCATGAATGCAGCAAGTTATCATGAAACTACATGAGATTCTAAGCAAGTATCATATGCGACATGTTCAAAACGGAGCTACGGTTCGACAAATACAACCAACACAAGTTTTAGTCGAAATCTGCCCAAAACAGCAAGATAACATTTTGCACACACGAAAACAAGTTATAATATTCTAAAATGCACAAACTAAGCATGGGGCAGTAGCATATAACACACACTTCATTTCATCTTCACATATCATACTCAAAAGAGTCATGGATCACATGGTAGGAAGCTCACAACATGGCAACAAAATATAGCAGATTAAGACTTAGTGAAAATCACAGTTTTTAGCATAGCAGTTTTCACGAAGGCATATTGGCAGCAGTAAAACTATATGCTACCGGGCATATTATGGCATGAAAATCTATAGCATGGTAGAGGACATGATGCATTACAAATCATTCCATTATGGCAACATCAAATTATGCTCAGATTCATGGCAACCATCAACACAACATGGCATATTGAAGAAAACAGATTCTCAGACTTAGTGAAAATTAGGCTAGTCATGAGCAACAGTTTTTAACAGATTGACATATTGGACAGCAGGTTTAATTATGATGCAAAACCTATTCATGCAAACTATTGTCACAACATGACAGAGCATAACATGCTTAACAAAAGACTCCATGGTGGCATCACCAAAGGACTCCTACAACACTAGCAAATCACATGGCAACACAGCAACAAAATAACAGATTTCCAGACTTAGAAATATTTTGGACCCCCAAAACAGCACATTTTTATGGCATGTTGGCAACAAGGAAACAACACCTAAACATGCATTTCTATGACAACCAAAAATACCAGGGCCTAGCACTCATGTCCAAGGGCATGTCTCATGTTCAAAATTATTTCATATGATGCACGGATTAAATCCCACAAAATAGACAAACGGGCATCATGGCAAAAATGACATGCACTCAAACTTGCCCCAATGACAAAACTAAATGCACGGTTAAATTCTATGGATTTTTCTACCACGAAAACATATATAATATGCATAGGTTCATGTGGGAAAATATTTCACTATTAATTAGGCAAGTTAATGGAATAAACCCTTTTAGCAACTATAAATGCAAGTTAAATGCAAATATTACAATGGACAAGATTGTCATGCATGGAAATGCGATGCCGATAATATGAACATTTTTTTAACATATTGTTGGATTAATCCCGATGCACGTTAAATAAATATGTCAATGCAATATAATGTCATTTATGCAAAATGATGCAAAACAGCAAGCTTAGGTATTTTAAACATGGATGAAAATGACATATTCATAATCTACGCATTTTTCTGAGCAATTTACATATATAAAACATTCTATTCCGGCGTATGGTTAATTAATTACGGGCATTTTAAAAACATGCAATCTCTGAAATTAAAAAAACATCATGGGCCGGGTTCGGTGGGCGCAACGTAACTATACTGCGCACGGGCGATGAATAGGGGCTGGGGTGGAGCTCACCTCGTGGGCTCGGCCCAGGTCGGTGGAGGGGCTGAGGCGAGATGAGCCTGGCGTCGGGCACGGCCCACGGGGCGAGGGGGCGGTCGACGTGATGCCCGTCGTCTCCCTCGTCCCTGCTCGAAGCAGAGGAGGAGGCGGCGACGTAGATCGGCGAGGGAGGCGGTCTGGCACGGGGAGGCTAGCTGCGGGCGCGGGATGGGCAGATCCGGACGTGGGGCCTCCGGATCCGGTGACCGGCGGGGCTTGGCGACCGGCGGCAAGCTTCACGACGGCCATGGCGATGAGGACCTGCGGGAGAGAGAGAGAGAGAGTCCGCGGGGTGAGAGGGAGAAACGAAGGGAGGAGGAAGAGAGAGGAGCGGGCGGTGCTCTGGCCTGGGTCCGGCGGGCTACTCCGGCGGTCGGCGGCGGCCGGCAGGGCGGCGGTGCGGGGCAAGGCTCGGACGGCGCGGGGCTTTGGATCAGGAGCTCCCTCCCGATCTAGAGCTCGGGAACGAAGGCGATGGGCGGCGGCGCGGATGCCTCGGGCCCAGATGGGCTCGGGCGGGCCGCGGATGGGCCTGACAGGGCCGGCAGCGGGAGGAGGAAGGTGGGCGCGGGGGAGCTGACACTTGGCGAGCGGGCGGTCGACGCGATGCCCGTCGTCTCCCTCGTCCCTGCTCGAAGCAGAGGAGGAGGCGGCGACGCAGATCGGCGAGGGAGGTGGTCCGGCACGGGAAGGCTAGCTGCGGGCGCAGGATGGGCAGATCCGGACGTGGGGCCTTCGGATCCGGTGACTGGCGGGGCTTGGCGACCGACGGCAAGCTTCACGGCGGCCATGGCGATGCGGACCTGCGGGAGAGAGAGAGAGTCCGCGTGGTGAGATGGAGAAACGGAGGGAGGAGGAAGAGAGAGGAGCAGGCAGTGCTCTGGCCTGGGTCCGGCGGGCTACTCCGGCGGCCGGCAGGGCGGCGGTGCGGGGCAAGGCTCGGACGGCGCGGGGCTCTGGATCGGGAGCTCCCTCCCGATCTGGAGCTCGGGAACGAAGGCGATGGGCGGCGGCGCGGACGCCTCGGGCCCAGATGGGCTCGGGCGGGCCGCGGATGGGCCTGACAGGGCCGGTAGCGGGAGGAGGAAGGTGGGCGCGGGAGAGCTGACACTTGGCGGCGGCGGCGCACGGATTTCAAGGCAGAGGTGGGAGAAGGCCGAAAATGGACGAGGAGGTCTTCTATTTATAGCCAAACAGCTAGGGTTTGAGGGGTTACACCCGTTTTCGAGCCGTTCGATCTCGATCGGACGACTCGGAAGCGGAGGGGGTTGCTAGGTGGGTTGTCGGGCTGTGGAGAGGGGTTGGGCTGAGATGAGAGGGGAATTTCTGCGGCCCGTGACACAAGGTTTTAAAACACGAAACGTCTACGATATAAACCGATGACGGTGCCGGTACGGTCGACCGTTCGGGTATCAAACGACCTCTCATTGCGTCGAAACTTGGCAGGCGGTCTACCTATAATATAACAAGACCGCACACCAACTTTCGACCCAATCCGAGAATGTTTCAAATGCACTTTTGAAAACAATATTTTGACGATGCCGCGGGCGCGTGCGTGTGTGGTTGGTCTCGCAACGGTCGACGACACGAACGGAGAGAACCG
Organism: Elymus sibiricus; assembly: GCA_039707655.1. NCBI lineage: Eukaryota > Viridiplantae > Streptophyta > Magnoliopsida > Poales > Poaceae > Elymus > Elymus sibiricus. The sequence continues at coordinate 340,692,620 of CM077671.1, forward strand.
ACAGCTACGAACGGATGAAGGTTTTTCAAAAACGAGTGACGATGCTATGCAAGATGATGCGAATGATGCGATGATGAATGCGACAATAAAACGAATCACATGACGAGAATGGAAAAAAAGGGGAATCTTCTGAAGCGTCGGTCCCGGGCTGTTACACTATAGGAATTGTCATCAATTACCAAAACCACACATAAAGAAATATGATCTAACAGCAGCGAAGCTTTATTCGACGAACGTCGCCGACAACGAGGAAGAATAGAATATGGGAGGTCGCCAACGCTCAGGTCCCAGAAAGGTCACCGCTCGTCCCTCACGTTGAAGCCAAGCTTGATGGGCTCAACAACGCCTGTCGATTAGCTGGTTGGCAGCAACGTGGAGGCGGCTTCAGTTTTCGGGGCTCATGGTTGTGAAAGCAGGGCTTCATTTTTTGAGGCTCATGGCCAGCTAAAGATGGGGAATGGACACCCGCAGTCATCTTAGTCTAGGTTTATAGTCTGGTGTAGCTAAAATATGTCTGAAATGTAAGTGTTTTCATCCGATTTGAATGTAAATCATCATTTGCATGTAATTTGTCCGGTTATTTTGAAATTCGATTGAATTGTATGCGGATATCGTTGGATTATCGGCTCCTACATCCTTTGTCCGCGAGCTGATCTTCTGTTTGCTAACGGATGTGCGAGCAAATTTACAGGTCAACATTTGAGACGCCCTAATCCTGAACGACTAGAACCTAGGTGGTAGTGATGCTGGCGCCTGGAGGCGCATGCGGCCCGGAGAGATATTTATGTGTTCACACAAGTGCGTAGCACATTCGTTTCACGTGAAGATCGATTGGTTCTGACAAGTTCACACGGGATGGCTCCGTGAGGGATGGGCGGAATGCATGCATGTTCTTGAGCAGAACCCAGTTCGTGCCGTCGAATCATGGAGGCCGGTGCTACAATCCGCAGGCGTGGAACACCACTATAATCCGCAGGCGAAGGAGTCTTTTCCGAAAAGAACCTGATGCGTTATTCTTCAACTGATCGCGGACGGTGTGAGTGTGACCATGAACGAACTATGAAGGCAGGAGGAAGAAGAAAACTGAAACGGGAATGGGCATGCGATATGCGTTAACTGCCCAGACTGCGAGAATGGATCCTTTAACATTAGGGAGGAAAGTCATGGTGCTATAGTGTCAGACTAGTGTAAAATGGAGAAGGGAAGTTAGAGAGTGTTAGTAGATTATTTAGTCTAGGTATTTACTGTAGATATAAAAAAATTAAAATTAATTTTATTTCACCATCAATTTGTTGGTATGTAATTACTATAAATGTATGCAGTAGATTAGTAATTTGCAAATTAATTTAAATCATTTTAGCCTTAATCATATGGATTGTAAGAAGGCAATTTAGGATATTTTAGCTTCTCTAACTTTCCTTCTCAATGTTAGAGGATCCGGTTCCCCAGACTGCACGGTGGCTCTCTCGGCGCCGAATCGTGTCTGACACCAACGAACAAGTACAGCTTCACATTCACATGACCATATGCTTCCTCGCCTCGTGATATCGTCCCACACCAAAAGCCTTCCAAAGCTCAAACACCGCGATCACAAGTATTTTGTATGGATCTCTGGGCAGATGTTCTATATCAATTACTAAATACGTAGGCATACTTGTGAAGGACAATACCTATATTGAGTACTCTAATCCGGCACACGCAGCATTATTACAGGCCATGCTGGCTGCGTTTGGCAGCAAGGTTTTCTTAAAGTTTTTTTAAAATACTTCGGTTTCTGAAACAAACCATGGTTTTGAATACTTTGATGTGTTTGGCTTCATCAAAAACTGAAGTTTTGTAAACCACGGTATCATAGAAACCGTGGTATTTTTGCTGTATCGGAAAAAGAGGTCCTGACCTCTTTTTTCTAAACCGAATGAAGTGAAGTTCACGTCGCCGTCTGCATCGAGATAAATATATCAGATTATATCGCCTCCTACTTTTCCTCTATTTGTTATCTCGTAAACCAATTATAATATATCTCGTTATTATTTAACGATTCTATTTGATTCATGTGCATATAGTCGTTCTCTCAGGGTGCTTTTTCTTCCAGCCGGCCTCATCTGAGAGTCTATATTCTATAGATCCTAGCATCTAGGTCCGGCAGACGTGTGCATGCTGTTAGGAGCCGCTAATTCCTCAGTCATCCAAGCTAAATACTTTGTCAAAACTTTGATAAAACAACACCAGCCAAACACATGTAAAACTGAGAAAAACATTGGTTTTAAGAAACTGCAGTATTCCTTGCCCACCGATGGGAATACTGTGATTTTTAATTACTACAGTTTTCTAAAAACTTTGCTGCCAAACCACTGTTTGTGAGGTCTGCTCTTGTGAAACAGTGCTTCTGCTCGTGCGCTCTTGTCTTCCTGCCGGCACAAAACGGCAACGGTCAAGTGGACTCACCAACCGCACGGCGAGACGATCACGTCCAATGGTCTGACGTCGGCGCAACGACGCTTTCGTGATCCCAAAACTGGATCCACACCCGCGCTCGGTGCGATGGCCAGGCAAGGTGGAGGGGACAAAAGGGTGGGGTGAAAAGCGTGTCCATGCTTCATTTTCTATCGGACGACCTATTTCGTCCGTTCGTGTCCATTTGAATAGTTATGGATACAAAGATCAGCCCAACGCGTCGATCCAAACGGACGCGCGTCCGAGTTTCATCCGTCCGTGGTTCATTTCAGGCTCAAATTTGGACGGCATATGCGTCCGCGCGGACACGAAGCGGACACGCGCCTCACCCGCGTGCTCCTTCTCTGGCCCCGCCCGTCGACGGCACAGCCTCCCTCTTTTTATCCCCTTCCCCACCCTTCGCGGCACAAACCCTAGGCCGACGCCCATTTTCCCGGCCACCTTGCTCTCCATCCCCTTCCCCCTTGATGACCCACAAGTATAGGGGATCTATCGTAGTCCTTTCGATAAGTAAGAGTGTCGAACCCAACGAGGAGCAGAAGGAAATTACAAGCGATTTTCAGTAAGGTATTCTCTGCAAGCACTGAAATTATCGGTAACAGATAGTTTTGTGATAAGATAATTCGTAACGGGTAGCAAGTAACAAATGTAACAAAGGTGCAGCAAGGTGGCCCAATCCTTTTTGTAGCAAAGGACAAGCCTGGACAAACTCTTATAATAAGCAAAGCGCTCCCGAGGACACATGAGAATTTCTGTCAAGCTAGTTTTCATCATGCTCATATGATTCGCGTTCGTTACTTTGATAATTTGATATGTGGATGGACCGGTGCTTGGGTGCTGCCCTTACTTGGACAAACCTCCCACTTATGATTAACCTCTCTCGCAAGCATCCGCAACTACGAAAGAATAATTAAGATAAATCTAACCATAGCATGAAACATATGGATCCAAATCAGCCCCTTACGAAGCAACGCATAAACTAGGGTTTAAGCTTCTGTCACTCTAGCAACCCATCATCTACTTATTACTTCCCAATGCCTTCCCCTAGGCCCAAATAATGGTGAAGTGTCATGTAGTCGACGTTCACATAACACCACTATATGAGAGACATCATACATCTCATCAAAATATCGAACGAATACCAAAATCACATGATTACTTATAACAAGACTTATCCCATGTCCTCAGGAACAAACGTAACTACTCACAAAGCATATTCATGTTCATAATCAGAGGAGTATTAATTATCATTAAGGATCTGAACATATGATCTTTCACCAAGTAAACCAACTAGCATCAACTAGAAGGAGTAATCAACACTACTAGCAACCCACTGGTACCAATCTGAGGTTTTGAGACAAAGATCGGATACAAGAGATGAACTAGGGTTTGGAGAGGAGATGGTGCTGGTGAAGATGTTGATGGAGATTGACCCCCTCTCGATAAGATGATCGTTGGTGATGACGATGGCTTCGATTTCCCCCTCCGGGAGGGAAGTTTCCCCGGCAGAACAGCTCCGCCCTAGATTGGTTCTGCCCAAGTTCCGCCTCGAGACGGCGGCGCTTCGTCCCGAAAGCTCTCTTCTGATTTTTTTTCCAAGTCAAAACCCTCCATATAGCAGAAGATGGGCACCGGAGGCCTGCCAGGGGGCCCACAAGCCACAGGGGCGCACCTAGGGGGTAGGGCGCACCCCCCTGGCTTGTGACCTCCTGGTGGGTCCCCTATGGTATTTCTTTCGCCCAATATTTTTTATATATTCCAAAATAATTCTCCGTAACTTTTCAGGACTTTCATATTTGCTCCTTTTCCAGTCCAGAATTCCAGCTGCCGGCATTCTCCATCTTCATGTAAACCTTGTAAAATAAGAGAGAAAAGGCATAAGTATTGTACCACAATATGTAATAATAGCCCATAATGCAATAAATATCAATATAAAAGCATGATGCAAAATGGACGTATCAACTCCCCCAAGCTTAGACCTCGCTTGTCCTCAAGCGAAAGCCGAAATCGATAAATATGTCCACATGTTTAGAGATAGAGGTGTCGATAAAATAAAATACGAACATGAAGGCATCATGGTCATCTTTAGAACATCAACATATAATGGCATATAATTTCTTATGCTAAAGTAACAATTCATTCACAAGGTAAAGTATGAATCAAGAACCCTATTGAGAACCAACAAACTATGATCTTAGTCATTGAAGCAATTCCAATTTATCATAACGTCGGAAAGAGTCAATATAAGAGCTTGTAAAGCAAATCCACATACTCAACCATCTTTTAGTCTTTCATAATTGCTAACACTCATGCGGTACCTATGAGGTCAAAGCTTCAATCGGACACAGAGAAAGATAGGGGCTTATAGTCTCGCCTCCCCACTATTTACCTCAAGGGTAATGTCAACAGAAATAACTCATGATCACCCACATTCGAGTGGATATATGTGTCTAGATCATTCCCCAACACATGACGCTGTAGGACCGAAAGTATGTCTAGAGGGGGGGTGATTAGACTACTTGACCAAATAAAATTTCTACCTTTTCCCAATTTTTTAGAGTTGGCAGATTTTAACATTCATGGCAAGTCAAGTACACTCTACACATGCATGTCTAAGAGTATAGCAGCGGAAAGTAACAACAAGCATGAGTAGAAAGGAAAGGGTAAGAGGATCAAAAGCAATTGTAGACACGATGATTTTTCCCGTGGTTCCGATAGGTGGTGCTATCGTACATCCACGTTTATGGAGTCTTCAACCCATGGAGGGTAACGGTCGCGAGAGTCCACGGAGGGCTCCACCCATAAGGGTCCACGAAGTAGCAACCTTGACTATTCCATAACGGCTTCCGTCCACGAAGGACTAGCCTCACTATGGGTAGATCTTCACGAAGTAGGCGATCTCCTTGCCCGTACAAACTTCTTGGTTCAACTCCACAACACGAAGTAGGAGGCTCCCAAGCGACACCTAACCAATCTAGGAGGCACCACCCTCCAAAAGGTAATAGGCTCGGCAATGATGATGAACTCCTTGCTCTTGTGCTTCAAGATGATAGACTCCTCAACACACAATCACTCTCTCACAGATTTGGCTTGGTGGAAGAGATGGGATTGGTGGAAAGCAACTTGGGGAGGCTAGAAATCAAGATCCATATGGTTGGAGTGGATGATCTTGACCTCAACACAAGGGTAGGTGGCTCTCTCTCAGAAAACTGGATGGGCAAGTATGGAATAGTTCTGAGTGCTTCTCTTTCGAGTGGGTGGTGGTGAAGGGGTATATATAGGCATCCCCAAAAATCCAACCGTTACACACAAAATGACCAACTCAGTGACACCGATGTGTTAATCTCGGTGGTACCGAAGTGACCAAAAGGTGGCAACTTTTGAATCTCGGTGAGACCGATATATAACTCTCGGTTGTACCGATAAGGTGACTAACGGGCAGATTGCGCAAACTCGGTGACGCCGATCTTTACATCTCGGTGGTACCGATTCTTGACCAAGGCTTACCAGAGAGTTGGTCCAGAAACTCGGTGGCGCCGATCCACACTTCTCGGTGTTACCGATCAGGTGAATGGCTATCCAGAGAGTTGGTCCAGAAACTCGGTGAGACCGAAAGGCAAATCTCAGTGGTACCGAAGACTGAAGATGGCTAAACAGAGAGTTGGCAACCTAAACTCGGAGGCACCGATGCTGAATCGGTTGCACCGAAAAACTAGGGTTTGGCATGGGTCTGTCTGAGTTTGGGAATCGGTTGCACCGAGTGGGAAGTGTTGGTTGCACCGATTTTGGATATTTGACTTTGACAGACTTTTGTGGAAGAGCTTGTGGGTGTTATTGGTGACTCTCACTTGTGCACGTATGAGCATTTTGTTCACCAATCAATACCTTACCCCCTTTTAATAGTATTGGCTTTCCTATGGACTCAAAGTGATTTCTCACAAAGTAAAATATAGAGTCCTCTTGCTTGAAGCTTTGCCAATCCATTTCCTTGCATCTTGGGGTATTTCCACAATCTCCACAATCCTTTTGCCAATCCTATCATTGAACTTTTCCTGAAATATACTTAGTGGAAACATTAGTTCAATGACTTATATGTTGTTATTAATTACCAAAACCACCAAGGGAGCAAATGTGCTTTCAGACGCTTGCCAAGAGAAAAAGGCGAAATAAAGGAAGTGGTGAAAATCACCACGACTCTTACATAAAGGTAAGTACTAGAAAGTAAAAGTAACAGATAGGCCCTTCGCAGAGGGAAGCAGAGGTTGTCATGCGCTTTTATAGTTGGATGCGCAATCCCTTAATGCAAAAGAACGTCACTTTATATTGCCCCTTGTGATAAAGAACTTTATTATGCAATCTGTCGCTTTTATTTCTTCCATATCACAAGTTCGTATAAAGTTTATTTTCCTCACACTAATAGATCATACATATCTAGAGAGCAATTTTTATTGCTTGCACCGATGACAACTTACTTGAAGGATCTTACTCAATCCATAGGTAGGTATGGTGGACTCTCATGGCAAAACTGGGTTAAGGGTGTTTGGATGCACAAGTAGTATCTCTACTTGGTGCGGAAGTTTTGGCTGATATGGGGTGGAAGCAAGCGTCACATGTTAAAGGATCTATAACCATATAACTTCTATTCGGAAATAAGCAAACATAACCCATTATGTTGTCTTCCTTGTCCAACATCAACTTCTTAGCATATAATATTTTAATGAGTGCTCACAATCATAAAAGATGTCCAAGAAAATATATTTATATGTGAACCTCTCTTTCTTTATTACTTCCTTTTAATTGCAACAATGACCAATCGCTATGTTTGTCAACTCACAACAAATTTCAATCGACATACTTCTTATATGTGAAGTCATCACTCACCATAAGATCATCATATATACTCTTTGCTTTTATTCTATACTTCTTTCTATTTCTTTTTCTCAAGATCATAGCAAGCAAGCAAAGCCCTCAACTCAAAACTACTTTTTATTATATAACTCTCGGACTTGCTTACATAAGGGTAACAAAAAGCAAAATTCAAAACTAGATCACACTAAAACTTTATTCTACTAGATCAACATATAACCAAAAGGATCGAACTAAGAAAAACGATAAGAGTAAAAGATGTGATGGTGATACGATACCGGGGCACCTCCCCCAAGCTTGGCAAAAGCCAAGGGGAGTGCCCATACCCATGTGTTTAGTTGTCTTTCTTCGCAGGTGGTGATGTTGGAGTTGTTGATGAGGTTGGAAGCCTGTCTAGTTTCCTCTTAAGCATAAAATTATGTTCCCTCAGATCGTCTACTTCCTGCTCGAGCTTCAATATCCTTTGACATAATTCTTGCTTGCTCTTCTGCAGGAAACGAGAAGGGATAAATAGAACCTTGGGTTTTCTCCTTGTGTTTGGGAGGCTCGATTTCCTGAACTCCACATGCATATCTCCTGATCGAGGCTGGGGGATCTCCTCTTCATCCGAGCTTCCTTCCTCATACTTGCCTTCTTTTTCCTCCTCCCAGAACAATCCATAAGGATCTAAGTCCCCATAGAGCTTGGGATTGGCAAGGTAATGCGATACATAGCTCTCCCCATCGGAATCTTGGGACGACATATTGCTCTTAATCTGCTGCAGAAATAGCTCAAAACGAAAACAGGAGGTATTGTCGTGATACGAAGGTCAAAACCTTTGGGAGATTATATAATGATTTTTTACCAACCTGAAGGAGTATACCACAAGAAAACGGAGTCCGGAGGGTACACGGGGTGGCCACAAGCCACAGGGGGGCACCCAGGGGGCAGGGCGCGCCCCCTGGCTTGTCGCCTCCTCGTGCACTCTTCGGACTACTTTATATTTTCTTAATTTATTAAATATTCCAAAACGGATGAAAATTGCTATTGGAAAAGTTTTGGAGTCGGTTTGCTTACCGTAACACATACCTATTCCTTTTCGGAGTCTGAAACGTTCTGGTAGGTCTCCCTAATGTACTCCTCCGGAGTCATGGTATTGATAATATTGGTTTCAACATTTATGGGAGTACCTGAGATATAATGTTTGATTCTTTGCCCATTTACCACCTTAGGATTTGTGCCCTCGGCGTTGTTGATCTTGATGGCACCGGAACGATATACTTCCTCAATAATGTAAGGCCCTTCCCATTTAGAGAGAAGTTTTCCTGCAAAAAGTCTTAAGCGAGAATTGTATAGCAAGACATGGTCACCTACATTGAATTCATGCTTTTTTATCCTTTTATCATGCCATCTCTTAACTTTTTCTTTAAACAACTTGGCATTCTCATAGGACTGGGTTCTCCATTCATCAAGTGAGCTAATGTCAAATAACCTCTTCTCACCAGCAAGTTTGAAATCATAGTTGAGCTCTTTAATTGCCCAATAAGCTTTATGTTCTAGTTCTAGATGTAAGTGACATGCTTTACCATAAACCATTTTATACGGAGACATACCCATAGGGTTTTTGTAAGCAGTTCTATAAGCCCATAATGCATCGTCAAGTTTCTTAGACCAATTCTTTCTGGATCTATTAACAGTCTTCTGCAAGATCAATTTAATTTCTCTATTGCTCAATTCTACTTGACCAGTAGACTGAGGATGATAAGGGGATGCAATTCTATGATTAACATCATACTTAGCAAGCAATTTACGGAAGGCACCATGAATAAAGTGTGAACCACCATCAATCATTAAATATCTAGGGACTCCAAATCTAGGGAAAATAACTTCTTTAAGCATTTTAATAGAAGTGTTATGATCAGCACTACTAGTTGGGATAGCTTCTACCCCCTTAGTAACATAATCAACAACAACTAGAATATGAGTATACCGTTAGACTTTGGAAAAGGTCCCATATAATCAAAGCCCCAAACGTCAAATGGTTCAATAACAAGTGAGTAATTCATAGGCATTTCCTGACGTCTACTAATATTACCAATTCTTTGACATTCATCACAAGACAAGACAAAATTACGAGCATCCTTGAAGAGAGTAGGCCAATGAAAACCAGATTGTAGTACCTTATGTGCAGTTCTATCTCCAGCGTGGTGTCCTCCGTAGGCCTCGGAATGACACTTGTGAAGGATTTGTTCCTGTTCATGCTCAGGTACACAACGTCTAACAACACCATCTACTCCTTCTTTATAAAGGTGTGGATCATCCCAAAAGTAATGTCTCAAATCATAGAAGAACTTTTTTCTTTTGTTGGTATGTGAAACTAGTTGGTATAAATTTAGCAACAATGTAATTAGCATAATCAGCATACCACGGAGCATTACGCGAAGCATTTATGACAGCTAATTGTTCATCAGGAAAGCAATCATCAATAGTGTTGGGGATATAACCCCGTGGTAAGACCCGCCCAGGAGGGGCCGAGTCATACCTGGCGGCTCATAAGCAAGACCCTTAAGGTGGGCCGGAAGATGAAGGCCAGGCCGCATGGCGGCTTACCAGGCGGGCCAAGACAAAGGCCCAGAGATAGAAGATGGTGTGAGACCCGGGCGATTGAGCCGCCCGGAGACGGCTTACCCAAGATGGCAAGGCGGCTTAGAGGCAGGATAAACTACGTTGTGTGAGTCGGTTTGGGACTCGTGTAACCCAGGGCCTTGACCTCCTATATAAAGGCGAGACCCTGGGGCGGCTTAGACAGAAACAAGTCAATCGAGAACTAGGTCAAGCGAATCCGCTCCCTTGTAATCGATACTCCAATCAATACAACACAAGCAGGACGTAGGCTTTTACCTCTTCCTGAGGGGCCAAACCTGGGTAAACTCGTGTCCCTCATCTCGACCAACCCCTTTGAGTCCACCTTCTTAGCGATGGCCTCGAACCTAAGTCTTCGGACATCTGCCGTGACAAAACCACGACAGTTGGCGCCCACCGTGGGGCTAGCGCTCGGTGGTGTTGAGTTCTCAAAGGGCTCTCTCCCAGGGATCGAGGGGTACGCTGTTGGCAGGATGACCAAGAGTCGTCGCGGCAAGCTCTACATCGACGACGCCGGCTGGGGCCCCGAGGCCGACTCAATTGAGTACGGGTTCCGGGTCCCCTTCGGCGGAATCCACATCTTCATCGGCAAGATCGGTGGATCTGAACCCGGGCCGGACATCTGCACCGACATCGTCGAGCCGGCCCGGCGCGAGCAACCCGTCCGACGCGTGTGACCCGTCCGTGTTAACCCAGGCAGGAAGCATGTCTTCGTCGGCTTCACCCAGGGCATGGAGCTTGAGGGCTCTATGTCGCGGGAAGAAACGCTCATCTGCTCAGAGGATGGTTCCTCGAGCGGGGAGATAGAATCGATCTATCAGCTTCATAATGGTGGGCTCGGGGGCTACGTCGAGCATTACCCTGAGTCAGAGTATCATGAGCCGGAGGATTATGAGCCACCGAACCGCGCTGCCGTCTTCATGGCAGGTTCAGCGCCGGCCCCTAGCAGTACAGCCGCCGGTGCGACTGGGTCAGGAGCTGGCAGGCCGCCGGCTCAGGTTCTTTTGGATATGATGAATGAGCTTACAACCCTGATGGAAACCGAGGTCACTGCTGAAAACCAAGTGGCCCGCAATGCGGAGATCACGAGGTTGAAGAACCAGATGGCCGGAGTCCAACAGGAAATCAACGCGCTGAAGGCCCAGATGGATGCTGAGGCGGAGCGTCTTAGGGCGGATGCTTTCCGCCTTGAGCTAGAGCAACAGTCTGCAGCGGTGGTTCATCGGATGAGGCATCAATCCCGCCTGCCGGATCAATATGAAGCCAGAAATCTTTTTAACACGCCAGGGACGGGACGGAATGTGCCTTTGACCGTAACCCGGACGGCGGAAGTACCTGGAAGCCGGGCGGCGGTTCAGCATCAGCAGCCAGACCCGCCCCGCCGGAATCAGATCCCGCCACAGTTTTTTCCGACGCCACCGGGTCATTATTCTAACCCGGCGGAGAACATGGTGGCGGCGGCCACCAGGCTTGATACAATTCCCATCCCCGACGAGGCGCCTTTTGCAGAGGAGGTGCGGAACGCTATTGGATACCTGCGGACGGCGGTGGCCCAGCAGGAGAAATACACTTATAGCCGGAGTCGCGTGCATTCAACCCCCATCCCCAGCCGCAGCTACAGCCGGCGCTATGAGTCACCGGCGGTTTCTAGCAGTGAACGACATCGGAACCCGCCGCGAGTCGATCGGGCGGCTCTGGATGCTCAGGCGCTGGTGGATCGGGCAAGGGCACAGCGAGAAGCGGCGGCTCTGGCGGCGGCGGTGGCTTATCAGGAACCCACAGGTGCACCTTCCGTTTCAGTAGGAGCAGGAGTAACCTCCAGGGCTGTGGGAGTGCCGTGCTTAGCGCCGGCTCTGCGGAACGAGCGAGTGCCAAAGGATTTCAAAGGTCCTCGCAAGGTGCCCAATTATACCGCTGACCTACCTCCAGAGGCTTGGATCGAAAGCTATGAGCTGGCCATGGAGATGTTAGACGTCAGTGACGCAGTATGTGCCAAATATTTCATCATGATGTAGGAAGGGACGGCTCGCACGTGGTTGAAGGGCTTGCCACCCAACACCATTAATTCCTGGTCTGAATTAAAGGCAAAATTCATCAAAAATTTCCAAGGAACGTGCAAGCAGCCCATGACGATCGTGGATCTGGACCATTGCGTGCAGCGTGATGACGAGTCGGCTCATCACTGGGTCCAGCGGGTCTCAACCATCATCCACTCTTCTGAACAGATTACGGCGGCTCAAGCAGTTTTGATTCTAGAGAACAATTTCCACTTCACACCTTTGAAGCAGAAGCTTGGCCGGTTCAAGCGCACGTGCCAGGATATGGGGGAGCTCATGGCGGCTCTCACCAAGTATGCAGACTCCGATAACACGAAGGACCCTGGCTCCGATGATGAGAAATCGGGTCAGGGTAAGAAAAACAACAATGGCAAGGGTCAATAGCAAAACGCGGCCGGAAATAGCAACCCGGGCAAGCGGAAGAACCCGGACGGCGGGTCAGAATTGGTGGCGAACACCAGCGCTGGGAACAATCAACTACAGGGTGATGAATTCGGGATGAATTCAACTACAGGGTGGAGTCTTTGTGGTTTGAAGTGGTCAAAATCAAGAGCCCATATCACGCTCTGTTTGGACGGCCAGCTTACGCCAAGTTCATGGCTAGGCCTTGCTATGTTTACTTACAACTCAAGATGCCCGGGTTGAATGGAACGATTACCGTGCATGGTGATCGGAAGACGGCTCTTGAGTGTGAGGAAGGTGACGCAGCCTACGCAGAGTCAAGTTGTGCTGAGGCAGAGCTCAAGTTTTATAAGGAAAATGTTGACCCAGAAGATATGACTCCATTGAAGAAGCCTAACACGGAATCTGAGCCGCCCCTCAAGTTTGTGGTAGAAGATACCAAGTTGGTGGACTTCACGCCGGGCGACTCATCACAGCAGTTCACTATCGGGGCTAACATGGACCCCGCATAGGAAAGCGCGCTCATCGAATTCATCCGTGAGAATCGGGACATCTTTGCATGGAAACCTTCTGACATGCCGGGTGTACCGAGAGAATTCGCTGAGCACCACCTTAATGTGGATCCTAAGTTTAAGCCGGTCAAACAGTTCCTCCAGCGATTCAATGAGGAGAGGCGTAAGGCTATTGGAGAAGAGGTGGCCCGGCTCTTGGCAGCAGGGTTTATCGTTGAAGTTTTTCACCCGGAGTGGCTTGCTAACCCGGTGTTAGTACTCAAGAAGAACGACACGTGGCGTATGTGTGTGGATTACACGGATCTTAACAAGGCCTGTCCAGTTGACCCATTTGCTCTCCCCCGTATCGACCAGATTATTGATGCAACGGCGGGTTGTGAGAGTTTATGCTTCCTGGATGCTTATTCAGGGTATCATCAGATCAAGAGGGCAGTTAAAGACCAAGAGAAGACGGCTTTCATTACGCCTTTTGGTGCTTTCTGCCATGTATCTATGCCTTTTGGGCTCAAGAGTGCCCAGGCGACTTACCAGCGTTGTGTGCACAACTGTCTTCATGGTCAAATTGGGCGCAATGTTCATGCTTATGTGGATGATATTGTGGTCAAGTCAAGGAAGAAGGAGACTCTACTTGATGACCTGAAGGAAACGTTCGATAATTTGCGGGTTTACAAGATGATGCTTAATCCGGCAAAGTGTGTTTTCGGTGTACCTGCAGGCAAGCTCTTGGGGTTTCTAGTCTCTGAGCGTGGTATTGAAGCTAATCCGGACAAGATAAAGGCTATTACCTCCCTGTCTGAGCCGGCATGCATCAATGACGTTCAGCGCCTGGCGGGTCGGATCGCTGCATTAAGCCGGTTCATAAGCCGCCTAGGTGAGAAGGCTATTCCTTTGTATCAGATGATGAAGAAAACAGACAACTTTGTCTGGAGTAATGCGGCGGGTGAGGCGCTCAAGAAGCAGCTGGCTGAGCCGCCGGTCTTGGCCGCTCCGGTTGAGAAGGAACCTTTACTCCTCTACGTGGCGGCTAACAGCAGGGCAGTCAGCGCCGCAATTGTTGTGGAGCGTAAGGAGGCAGGGAAAGAGTACCCGGTTCAGAGGCTGGTTTACTACGTCAGTGAAGTCTTGATCGAGTCCAAGCAAAGGTACCCGCATTGGCAGAAACTAATATATGGGGTGTTCATGGCAAATTGTAAGTTGAAGCATTACTTCCTGGGACACCAGATCACTATGGTTAGCTCTGCCCCGTTGGGAGACATAATTCAAAACAGAGAAGCCACTGGCAGGATTGCTAAGTGGGCATTAGAGCTTGGGCCTCTTAATTTGAAATATGTGCCTCGCACGGCCGTCGAGTCTCAAGCCCTGGTGGACTTTATAAATGACTGGACAGAGTGTCAGTCGCCCGAGGAGAAGCCGGATAACACATACTGGACGATTCACTTTGATGGATCCAGACAGTTGGAAGGGTCAGGGGCTGGAGTTGTCTTAACTTCCCCTAGAGGTGACAAGTTTTGCTATGTGCTAAGGCTGATGTTTCCTTGTACTAACAATGCAGCTGAGTATGAGGCTTTACTTCATGGCCTCCGTGTGGCTAAGGAGATGAACCTGAGCCGAGTTAGATGTCTTGGCAACTCAGACCTCGTGGCTCAGCAAGTTTCAGGCACGTGGGATTCCAAAGACCCACGGATGGCGGCTTATCGTCAGGCAGTGGATATCATTGATGGACACTTCAAGGGTTATCAGGTGGATCATATTGACCGTCGCAAGAACGAGGCGGCTGATGCATTGTCAAGATTGGGCTCTCAGCGTAAGCCGGTACCGCCTAACGTTTTCTTGGATGTGTTATATCACCCGTCTGTTAAACTACCTTCAGAGGAGGATCTGGCTATACCTGACCCGGAGGGGCAGCTGGTGGCGGCTCTGCATGCTATCCCTGACTGGACGTTGCCTTACCTCGCGTACTTGACTCGTGGCGAGTTACCCGAGGACGAGACTTTGGCAAGAAAAATCATAAGGCGATCTAAATCTATGACTATCATCAATGGCGAGTTACATAAGCGCAGCGTCACTAGCGTTTTTCAGCGTTGCGTTTCTCCTGAAGACGGTAAGGAGATTTTAAATGAAATTCACGCCGGCGATTGTGGTCATCACGCCGGCTCAAAATCTTTAGTGGCCAAGGCTTTCCGGCATGGTTTTTTCTGGCTGACGGCTCATAAGGACGCAGAAGACTTGGTTATCAAGTGTGATGGATGTCAGAAGTTCGGGCGACGTGCTCACGTACCGGCTCAGGATCTGCGGATGATTCCAATTACCTGGCCGTTTGCGGTCTGGGGGCTTGATATGGTCGGGCCCTTCAAGAGATCTAAAGACAAGAAGACCCACCTTTTGGTGGCGGTGGATAAGTTTACCAAGTGGGTTGAGGCTGAGCCGGTCAGCAAGTGTGACGCGGCTACGGCGGTTCAGTTTGTCAAAAAATTGATCTACCGTTTTGGTTATCCTCACAGTATCATCACGGACAATGGCACAAACCTATCCAAGGGGGCTATGCAAGCATTCTGTGAAAGTGAGCACATCCGGCTTGACGTCTCTGCGGTTGCTCATCCACAGTCCAATGGTCAGGCAGAGCGTGCTAAGCAGGAGATCTTGAGAGGCATCAAACCCCGGCTCATGGTTCCTCTCCAGCGGACGCCGGGTTGTTGGGTAGAAGAGTTACCATCAGTTCTATGGAGCATCAGAACTACTCCCAATAGGTCAACAGGCTATACGCCTTTCTTCATGGTTTATGGCGCGGAAGCCGTGTTACCAAGTGATATACGTCATGACTCGCCGAGGGTGGCGGCTTACATTGAGGCAGATAATGAGAAAGCGCGTCAGGACGCGTTAGATGCTTTGGATGAAGAGCGTGATCTGGCGGCAGCTCGATCGGCGATTTATCAACAAGACCTGCGTCGCTATCATAACCGCAGAGTTAAGACCCGGACGTTTTAGGAAGGCGACTTGGTGTTGCGTCTGATTCAAGATCAGACGGATGCGCACAAGCTATCTCCTCCATGGGAAGGACCCTTTGTGATCAGTAGAAATCTCAACAATGGGTCATACTATCTCATTGACGTACGAGACGAGTCACGCACTTCTGGGCAGGAGACCCACCGGCCGTGGAATATTGCTCATCTGCGGCCTTATTATACTTGAGTCATCGACTCCCATCATTGTACATCATCATTGTATATATCACTTATATATATATATATAATAAAGTTGGCATCCCTGCAAGCCGGGGCCTCTGCCGTTTATGTATCTCAGATTGTGCAAAGATGGATACAACCACAAGGTCATTTGGGGGCTTCCAACCCGCCGGGTTTAGCTTACACACCCTCTTGATCGGCTCTTCAGCCACTGTAAGGCCGGGTTAGATACCCAAAAAGTTGACTCCGTCAACAAGGTCATTTGGGGTCTTCCAACCCGCCGGGTTTAGCTTACACAGCCTCTTGATCGGCTCTTCAGCCACCGCAAGTTTGAGTTAAACCTGCCTGTATGCTGCTGCTGCTCGGCTAGGTGACCCACCGAACTCTTACCAGTTAATCTCGCGAGAGACCCTGAGCTGTTCAAGATATTTGACAGTCACTCTCGCTAGAGACCCTGTACTGGTTAAGGTTAAACCGGCGGCTCTTGTCACGTGAGGGCCGACTTACGGAAAGCGAGGATAAACTCACCCATCTGCTGCATACTCTCCGCTATGTGGCCCGTTCGTACTCTTAAACAGTTACTCTTTTAAAGACCCTGCACTGTTTAAGGTTCAAACGACGGATTTATGTCACGTGAGAAGTAGCTTATGGGCCTTAGGGGTACTCATGCCCTGTTGCGCCTCTTTATGGTTTGTTGTTGCTCTTACCAGTTAATCTCGCCTAGAGACCCTGAGCCGTTCAAAAGAGTTGACGATCACTCTCACTAGAGACCCTGTACTGCTAAGAGTTCAAACAACAAGTTCATGCCATAAGAGCCGGCATATGAGTTTTCGAAAAAGCAAGGTCATGAAAGATTTAACATCTCCGGGTTGTGCTTTTTCAAGCCGCCCTCACAGCAATACAGAGCATACTCTGTCTTGTTTGTTTGCAGGACTTATCTCCCAAGATAAGCCGCCGTGAAATATGATGACAAGATATTGTGAGCAGAACACAAGACAGATAAAAGTGCATCAAGTTGTGCAAAGATTCATACGTACGCGATGGTACGGCTCAGGCAATCAAGTTTTTCTACACCTATTACAAAGCTCTCCAGGGAGCCCAAAATGCAACTGACTTAAGTTTTTTACACTTTTAGTCTCGGCGGCTCAGGAAGCTGGGTTATCAACTTAAGAAGCAAGTGTTCAGCTCGATGGCGGGTCATCCTGCGGCAGGTCTTCGACCTCTTCGATCTGAAGATTGTCCACATCCCAGTTGCAGTTTGTTAAAACTTCAAACTGGGCCTCGTCAAAGAGAGGAGATGGGTCAATTTTAGGAGCAAAGAGTGTCTTACGGCGTGCAGGAGTCAAGTCTCTAGCTTCAAACGTTGGGCAGCGCACTCGTTTGTTATCCTCGCCATAAGCCGCCTGGTATGAGGTCAGATCAATTTCATTGGCGAGTGTTGATGCGAGTACTCGAGAGGCCTTCATGCACTTGGCATAGTCAGCTTCGGTAAAGTCTGAGCCGTCATCTTTCTTGGATGGAAAACCATCCATCATCTCTTCTGCTGTCAGTTCAGGGGCAAAGGCCAGAGACCGGCTTAGCGCGGCCATTGCTCCCTTTCTGGCGGCTGATCATTTGAGCTCATCAATTTGCTTGGGCAGAGTTGACAAGAGCTCAATCACTCCCTTCATGAATTTGGGGATGCTTTTTCCATTCAGCATCGCTTTGATGGTGCAAAGGGTCCCGCAGTATAGCTGTTCTGTCAAGGTGTATACTGCTTTCAGCTTCAGCAAGCTATCAGAAGATAATTGGCGGCTTCTTTGACCTACAAAGATGTGAGGCATTATAAGCCGCCGAACAGTTTTTTTCAACAGGGCAAGGAAATTTGTTAAGTATTCAGTACTTACCAAAGATAGCAGAAGTCATCCGGGATATATGACGCTTGAGGGTCTGTAGCTCTTCTGACACAAGCTTGAGCTGTTGGTCCGCATCATCTGCGCGTTTGGTCAGGGTGGCTTGTGTAGACTCAGCAGTCTTTTTGAAGGCAGCAAAGTCAGCTTCAACCTTCTTAAGATCTTCAATGGCAACCCGCCATTTTTCTTCCGCCTCAGACCGGGCGGTTTGTTGCGAAGCAACATTTTCCTTTAGCCTGATCAGATCAGACTCGGTCGTATCCAAAGCTTCCTGCATCGTACAAAAACAAAAAAGTTCAGGAGGTCTAAGTCGCCCAGATGAGATGTTAAGTGCACGATTGATGAAGCTATTACGATACAAGTCTCAAGCAGATTGCAAGCAATATACTTGACACTTGGGGGCTAATGTCTGTGTTTTCTCTCCAAGTCTACACTGAAGTTCCGGCTCAACTTCGTAAAGATAAGCTTGCACTTGGGGGCTACACACGGCGCTTTCCAAGTCTACAATGAAGTTCCGGCTCATCTTCTCAAAGATAAGCCGGCACTTGGGGGCTACATACGGCGCTTCCAAGTTTACAGTGAAGTTCCGGTTCATCATTTTTATAATAACCCGGACTTGGGGGCTACCCTTGGATCAACTCTTCAACTAAGTATCGGCTTAATATCTCTATTAACCCGATACTTGGGGGCTACAAGCTAAGCAATTTGAATTATGACAAGGATTGGAAGACCCGGACTACTATTTGCAATATTAAACCAGCTCTTGGGGGCTACATAAGGGTATAAGGAAAAAGTAAGAGAAGAGGAGTACCTCATATTTCTTCTTCATCAGTCCAACAAGTTTTAACTCCATATTACGGCTTGTGGAGAGGCGATTCAAATAACTAGCATGAAGTTCATCTGCAGTCATTTTTTCTAACACGGGGAATTCAAACTCGAGCTTTTCTGGTGAGCCTGTCTCAGCCTGGCAGGTGTGCTTCGTTAACACATGGGGATCAGGGAATTGATAACCCATCCCAGTGACAACAACTTCTGGGTGAGCTGTGTCTTCGGCGGCTGTTGAAGGGCTCGGCGGCTTAGGATCAGCCTTTGGTGGACTCTCAGGAGTGGCCATGTCATCATCAGCCGGCTCAGAGGGCTGAGGAATGTCGGCAGATGCATCTTTTCTAGCCTCAGTGGGCTCAACCTGAGGTGCATGGGAATCCGGCTTAGCAGTTTCTGGCTCTTGGGCAGTAGGGGCAGCGGTAGACCCGCCGGTCTTCCTTCGTTTTGCTTGAGCCCTGGAAAACAAAAAGAGTGACACATAAAGGACAAGGATGGTAAAAAGGTATGATGCAAATACAAAGGTACGCACTCCGGGTTGATCTTCAGAGGAGGCAGCTTGGATGCAGTAGAGTTGCCAGATGAAGGAGGTGACTCCTAAAAAAGTTAAGACGATAAACAAAAGAGAGTAAGGTTACAATGCAAGACTGTTAAAAATCGGACTTGGTTAAAATAGTACCTCAGCAGGCCGTTTCTGAGGAGCCGGAGAATTTGGTAAACCGCTCAAAAACTCTTCAGAGCCGGTGCTCCGGTTCTGACGTCTGGAAGTGTGTTGTTGCTTTTTTAAAAGAAAATCGGGGTCTAAATAAGCAAGAGGATGAGAAAATGGAACTTTCCGGATGCCCCGCCGTATTTTCTCTGGTGGAAAGTTTTCTGAGTCAGAGGAAATGTAAGTTACCTCAGGGGCATCTGCATGACTTGTCTCCGTTTCCTCCTGTGAATAATTATCGTCAATAAGTTGCATAAAGAGATGGCCAAGAGAGTCAAGTTCTACCTCCGAGTCGTCAAGCTCAGGTGGTTCCTGAGCGGCAGTTTTCTTCTTCTGGGCGCGGGTTTTATCCGCCTTAGGTTTCCTCATAGGAGGATTATATTTCTTCTTCCATAAAGAAGAGCCGGCCTATGTATAAACCGGCAAAAAAGTTTAAAATGAGCAAGGCAGAAGGTCAAGACAAGAATGAGCAATTTTGTTGGAAAAAGTTTCTTACAGCTGGAGCCGGGTTCTTGACGCAAAAGGGTTTTAGCCCAACTTTGTTGCAAGTCTCTTGTTTTTCACCGAGAAATGATTTGACGGAAGAGTTGATATCTTGCTCTGTCAAGGGGGTGGCGTTGAAGCAGAGAGGGTCATTTGTTTCACCCGTGAATTGGTGCATGAGTCGGTCACGCCGGCTCAGTGGCAAGATTTTCCAGCTAACCCAGCAACGGGTTAAGTCGACACCAGTCAAGCCGTCTGCCATTAAGGCCCTGATCTTCGCGAAAGCCGGAGCATATTTCGCTCGTTCTGCGGCGGACATCCGGTCTGGAAGTTCTCCGGAGGTGCAAAGTCGGGTAGGACGGTAACCCGGCAGTGGGTTCTCTTCTTTGGGAGACGTGTCCTTGCAATAAAACCAAGTCTTGTTCCAGTCTTTGGGGTGACTTGGTAAGACAGCTGCTGGGTAGGGCAAATCTCTCCGTCTCTGGATAGAAACGCAGCCGAGCTCCAAACTTGGTCCAGCCGCCACTTCAGTTTGGCGGTTGACGTAAAAGTAGTCATGGAAGAGGTCCACAGACGGCTCTTCTTGCAGGTAAACTTCGCATAAAACTTGAAACTGACACATATTGGTGACAGAGTTTGGACCTATATCTTGAGGGTGAAGCTTGAAGGAATGAAGGACGTCCCGGAATTTTTTTGACCCGGGCGGGCTAAAACCACGGAGGAGGTGATCCGTGAACACGACAACCTCTCCTTCCTGAGGGGTGGGTCTTATTTCTGGCCCTGGAACCCGCCAATGTATAACGTCCTGAGCCAGCAAGATACCTGATTCTATGAAGTCAAGCAAAAGCTACTCGATGACTCCGGAGCCAACCCAATCAAAGGATGCAGGTGGTCTCGACATGGTGGCGGGTCAAGCTGTGAGAAGGCGCAGAATATGGCGGGTTAGAAAAACGTCAAATAAATAAGGCAGCTATGGACGGCATGATGATGAGGTGTTTAGCCGCCGACATGTTTTATCAGAGAGCCGGCAATGTAATGGCGGGTTAAGTATGGACAAACAAGTTTCATATATTACAACCGTGGCTGCAAGATCTACGGGTGAGGATAAAGGAAATATATTCAAAACCTAAAAAGGGGGAGTGGAAGAACAGGCGAACAACATGTGGAGAAGACTGCTACGCAGATCTATAGCAAGCGGGCATTGGTAGTAACAGGATAACCGCAACAGATAGACCGCGGTATAAGATTCGAGGGGACACTTGCAATCTACATTACGAAGAACAACGAAGAACAGCGAAGAACATTAAAGAACTCCGATGAACTCGGGGATATCCTAATTAAGATGGCTACAGATTCAACAAGGGCTGAGAATGATACCTTGCGGATGCGGATGGGCTGGCAAGTTTCTGGTCCGAATCAGGTTGATGCAGCGGCCGGCGTTGGGGACGACAGTGAGGTTTGGTCGGCGCGGCGGAGCTCCAGAGGTGCGAGTCTGAAGGAGGAAGAAGATAGCGGCGGTAGATAAAAGAAAGGGGGCCCCTCGTATCCCTATTTATGAGGTGGGATGGCAATAGTGCGCGTGAAAGTTGAGGAGGAGCAGTGATGATTGACCGGAACGGGCACCTCGATTTTCGGGCCGACCGTTTAATGAAAGGATCCATTGCGGACGTCACCGAATCTTTTTAACATATTCGGCGTGACGTCACGGCCGGTTATAAGTTTTCTTTTTCAGGTGACAGAAATGTGAGACTCGCCGCCAAATGAGTTTGAAGATTGACATGAACAGGCTCAAATTAATCTGGGGCCTAATGTTGGGGATATAACCCCGTGGTAAGACCCGCCCAGGAGGGGCCGAGTCATACCTGGCGGCTCATAAGCAAGACCCTTAAGGTGGGCCGGAAGATGAAGGCCAGGCCGCATGGCGGCTTACCAGGCAGGCCAAGACGAAGGCCCAGAGACAGAAGATGGTGTGAGACCCGGGCGGTTGAGCCGCCCGGAGACGGCTTGTCCAAGATGGCAAGGCGGCTTAGAGGCAGGATAAACTACGTTGTGTGAGTCGGTTTGGGACACGTGTAACCCAGGGCCTTGACCTCCTATATAAAGGCGAGACCCTGGGGCGGCTTAGACAGAAACAAGTCAATCGAGAACTAGGTCAAGCGAATCCGCTCCCTTATAATCGATACTCCAATCAATACAACACAAGCAGGACGTAGGCTTTTACCTCTTCCTGAGGGGCCGAACCTGGGTAAACTCGTGTCCCTCATCTCGACCAACCCCTTTGAGTCCACCGCCTTAGCGATGGACTCGAACCTAAGTCTTAGGACATCTGCCGTGACAAAACCACGACAAATAGGTAGTGGGTCATCAAGAACATTTTCTAACCTAGACAAGTTGTCTGCTACGGGGTTCTCAGCCCCCTTTCTATCAACAACATGCAAATCAAATTCTTGTAGCAGAAGAACCCATCTAATAAGTCTAGGTTTGGCATCTTTCTTTTCCATAAGATATTTAATAGCAGCATGATCAGTGTGAACAGTTACTTTGGAATCAACAATATAAGGTCTGAACTTATCACAAGCAAACACGACTGCTAAAAATTCCTTTTCAGTGGTAGCATAGTTTCTTTGAGCACTGTCTAGAGTTTTACTAGCATAATGGATAACATTTAATTTCTTATCAACTCTTTGTCCTAGAACAGCGCCAACGGCATAATCACTAGCATCACACATAATTTCAAATGGTAGGTTCCAATCAGGTGGTTGAACAACAGGTGTAGAAATCAAGGCTTTCTTAAGAATTTCAAATGCTTCTACACAATCATCATCAAAAATGAATGGAACATCTTTTTGCAAAAGATTAGTGAGAGGCCTAGCAATCTTAGAGAAGTCTTTAATAAACCTCCTATAGAAACCAGCATGACCAAGGAAACTTCTTATACCTCTGATATCCGTAGGACACGACATTTTTTCAATAGCATCAACTTTAGCTTTATCAACTTCAATACCTCTTTCGGAGATTTTGTGCCCCAAGACAATACCTTCATTAACCATAAAGTGACACTTTTCCCTATTCAAGACAAGATTAGTTTCTTCGCATATCTGCAAAACTCGATCAAGGTTGCTCAAGCAATCATCAAAAGAAGTTCCGTAAACGGAAAAATCATCCATGAAAACCTCAACAATCTTTTCACAAAAGTCAGAGAATATAGCAGTCATACATCTTTGAAAGGTAGAAGGTGCATTGCATAAACCAAAAGGCATATGTCTATAAGCAAAGGTACCAAAAGGACAAGTAAAAGTTGTCTTTTCTTGATCCTCTTTTAACACGGGTATTTGAGAGAAACCAGAATAACCATCTAGAAAGCAAAAATGTGTGTGTTTGGATAGTCTTTCTAGCCTTTGATCAATAAAAGGTAGAGGGTAATGATCTTTCCTAGTAGCTTTATTTAATTTCCTAAAATCAATTACCATTCTATATCCTGTAACAATTCTTTGCGGGGTCAATTCATTTTTATCATTAGGAACAACGGTAATACCTCCTTTCTTAGGAACACAATGAATGGGACTAACCCATCTACTATCAGCAATAGGATAAATTATACCTGCCTCCAAAAGCTTTAGTATTTCATTTCTTAACACTTCTTTCATTTTAGGATTTAA
This sequence comes from Elymus sibiricus, assembly GCA_039707655.1. Taxonomy (NCBI): domain Eukaryota; kingdom Viridiplantae; phylum Streptophyta; class Magnoliopsida; order Poales; family Poaceae; genus Elymus; species Elymus sibiricus. Next base: position 340,716,280 of record CM077671.1, read on the forward strand.
CCGTCGTTGGTGATCAACAACTGGTTTAGCATCAGGCTCGATATTAATTTTATGCTAACATAGAGTGGGACTAATGCCCTTAAGATCATCAAGAGTATATCCAATAGCAGCACGGTGCTTCCTCAGAGTTTTCAATAATCTCTTTTCTTCATGCTCTGAAAGGTTAGCACTAATAATAACAGGATATATCTCCTCTTCATCAAGATAAGCATATTTCAGAGTATCCGGTAATTGTTTAAGCTCAAACACGGGATCACCCTTGGGTAGAGGAGGATCCCCAAGTATTTCAACAGGCAGGTTGTGTTTGAAAATAGGCTGCTGATCAAAGAAAATCTTATCTATTTCATTCCTTTCATTCATATGCATATCGTTTTCATGGTCTAGCAAATATTGTTCTAAGGGATCAATAGGAGGCACAACAATAGAAGCAAGACCAATAATTTCATCTTTACTAGGCAATTCTTTGTCATGGGGTGTCTACGAAATTTAGAGAAATTGAACTCATGAGACACATCCCCAAAACTTACAGTAACAATTTCTTTCTCACAATCTATCTTAGCATTAACAGTATTCAAGAAAGGTCTACCAAATATAATGGGGCAAAAATCATCTTGTGGGGAACCAAGAACAAGAAAATCAGTAGAATACTTTATTTTCCCACACAAGACTTCAACATCTCTAACAATCCCAACTGGTGCTATAGTATCTCTATTAGCAAGCTTAATGGTAACATCAATTTCCTCTAATTCAGCTGGTGCAATATCATTCATAATTTCTTGATATAAGGTGAAGGGAATTGCACTCACACTAGCACCCACATCACACAAGCCATGATAACAATGATCTCCTATTTTAACAGAAACAACAGGCATGCCAACAATAGGTCTATGTTTATCTTTAGTATCAGGTCTAGCAATTCTAGCAGCTTCATCACAGAAATGAATAACATGCCCATCAATATTATCAACCAAGAGATCTTTAACCATAGCTATACTAGGTTCAACTTTGATTTGTTTAGGGGGTGTAGGTGTTCTAGTATAACTCTTACGAACCACAGTTGAAGCTTTAGCATGTTCCTTTATTATAACAGGGAAAGGTGGTTTCTCAATATAAGCAGTAGGAATAATAGGATCAACATTATAAATAATAGTTTCTTCTTCAACTTTAATAGGTTCAACTACTTTCACTTCAATGGGAGGATGATATTTAAACCACTTCTCCTTAGGGAGATCAACATGAGCAGCAAAAGATTCACAGAAAGAAGCTACTATCTCAGAGTCAAGTCCATATTTAGTGCTAAATTCACGAAAAGCATCGGTGTCTATAAAGGATTTAACACAATCAAACTTAAGGTTTATACCTGACTCCTTACCTTCATCGAGTTCCCAATCTTCAGAGTTGCGTTTAATTCTTTCCAATAAGTCCCATTTGAATTCAATATCTTTCTTCATAAAGGAACCAGTACAAGAAGTATCGAGCATGGATTGATCATTACAAGAAAGCCTAGCATAAAAATTCTGAATAATAATTTCTCTTGGGAGCTCATGATTGGGGCATGAATATAACATTGACTTAAGCCTCCCCCAAGCTTGAACGATACTTTCTCCTTCACGAGGCCAAAAATTATAAATATAATTCCGATCATGATGAACCAGATGCATAGGATAAAACTTCTGATGAAATTCCAATTTTAATCGGTTGTAGTTCCATGATCCAATATCATCACATAGCCTATACCATGTCAATGCCTTCTCTTTCAAAGATAAAGGAAAGACCTTCTTATTGACATCATCCTCGGGCAAACCTGCAAGCTTAAATAATCCACAAACTTCATCCACATAGATTAGATGCAAATCAGGATGTAGTGTTCCATCTCCTGCATAAGGATTAGCTAGCAGTTTCTCTATCATACCCGAAGGAATTTCATAATAAATATTTTTAGTAGGTTGAGTAGGTTCAGGAGCAACTCTTTGTGCTTCCGGTCGAGGTGAAGATAACCCGAACAAGCCCCTCAAAGGATTATTTTCCATAGTAACAAGTGACAGTAAATTTCAGCACACTATATAAATTTTTCCTTACCAAGTTCCACTCACCAAAGGCGCTTCACTCCCCGGCAACGGCGCCAGAAAAGAGTCTTGATGACCCATAAGTCTAGGGGATCTATCGTAGTCCTTTCGATAAGTAAGAGTGTCGAACCCAACGAGGAGCAGAAGGAAAGACAAGCGGTTTTCAGTAAGGTATTCTCTGCAAGCACTGAAATTATCGGTAACAGATAGTTTTGTGATAAGATAATTCGTAACGGGTAGCAAGTAACAAATGTAACAAAGGTCCAGCAAGGTGGCCCAATCCTTTTTGTAGCAAAGGACAAGCCTGGACAAACTCTTATAATAAGCAAAGCGCTCCCGAGGACACATGAGAATTTCTGTCAAGCTAGTTCTCATCATGCTCATATGATTCGCGTTCGTTAGTTTGATAATTTGATATGTGGGTGGACCAGTGCTTGGGTGATGCCCTTACTTGGACAAACCTCCCACTTATGATTAACCTCTCTCGCAAGCATCCGCAACTACGAAAGAAGAATTAAGATAAATCTAACCATAGCATGAAACATATGGATCCAAATCAGCCCCTTACGAAGTAACGCATAAACTAGGGTTTAAGCTTCTGTCACTCTAGCAACCCATCATATACTTATTAATTCCCAATGCCTTCCCCTAGGCCCAAATAATGGTGAAGTGTCATGTAGTCGACGTTCACATAACACCACTAGAGGAGAGACATCATACATCTCATCAAAATATCGAACGAATACCAAATTCACATGATTACTTATAACAAGACTTATTCCATGTCCTCAGGAACAAACGTAACTACTCACAAAGCATATTCATGTTCCTAATCAGAGGAGTATTAATTAGCATTAAGGATCTGAACATATGATCTTCCACCAAGTAAACCAACTAGCATCAACTACAAGGAGTAATCAACACTACTAGCAACCCACATGTACCAATCTAAGGTTTTGAGACAAAGATCGGATACAAGAGATGAACTAGGGTTTGGAGAGGAGATGGTGTTGGTGAAGATGTTGATGGAGATTGACCCCCTCTTGATGAGAGGATCGTTGGTGATGACGATGGCTTCGATTTCCCCCTCCGGGAGGTAAGTTTCCCCGGCAGAACAGCTCCGCCGGAGCCCTAGATTGGTTCTGCCCAAGTTCTGCCTCGAGACGGCTGCGGTTCGTCCCGAAAGCTCTCTTCTAATTTTTTTCCAGGTCAAAACCCGCCATATAGCAGAAGATGGGCACCGGAGGCCTGCCAGGGGGCCCACAAGCTACAGGGGCGCACCCAGGGGGGTAGGGCGCCCCCCTGGCTTGTGACCTCCTGGTGGGTCCCCTCTAGTATTTCTTTTGCCCAATATTTTTCATATATTCCAAAATAATTCTCCGTAGATTTTCGGGACTTTTGGAGTTGTGCAGAATAGGTCTCTCATATTTGCTCCTTTTCCAGTCCAGAATTCCAACTGCCGGCATTCTCTGTCTTCATGTAAACCTTGTAAAATAAGAGAGAAAAGGCATAAGTATTGTACCACAATATGTAATAACAATCCATAATGCAATAAATATCAATATAAAATCATGATGCAAAATGGACGTATCACCCCTCCACCCAACAGCACAACCACCGGCGGGGTGCCTCCCTCGTGCTAGCACGGGCGACCGGGGTAGTGGATCTAAGGCGGCGGCGGCGAGATTTGATGCATCCTGCCAGAGATATTTGGCGAATCCGGCCGTTGGCAGACCGCGCTCGCTAGGGATTGGCCGGGAACCGGTCTGGGCACTGCATCAGTGTCGCATGCAGGCGCGCAATCCGCCTCTAGACGCCCGGATCCGTATCGTCGTCGGTCCGCCGGCAAAGTCACGGTCGGCCGGCGCGTTGGCTCGGCGCTGGCACAGAGGCTTGCTGGCTCACCATTGTCGTTCATAAAGTGTGACGACTGCCCGCTGCAGGTCCCCAGACGCGTTTCTTGGACGACGGAACATCCCGGTTGGGTGTTCGCCAAGTGCATAAATGACGGGGTGTGATTTTTAGGGTGCCCTTTTGCTCTTTAATTCGATGCAATTTCTGTAGCTTATACTTGCTGAATTTTGTGTGTAGGTTGGATGTAACTTTTGGTTTTGAGAAGAAGAATACATCGATCTATTGATCTTACGAAATTTGCTAGATGTTCGTGCACTTCTAGCTAGAATTGAAGGTGTAGATGAAAGTAAAGAAAAGACCAAAAGGGAAGCAACGTCTACTTCTTTGGAACCGAAGAAAAAAGACGTTGTTAAGCTCAAAAATCCACAGATCAACAACCAAGACATAAAAAAAATCTTAGTCCAACTAGTAGGAACAGTTATGAAAGTTGGACATCTTTTAAAATGTCTAATTGTGGTTCTTGTTTTCTTTGGTCTTGTACTCGTAATGAAGAATTGATAAAAAAAACATGTATTTAGAATGCATTTGATGAAATAAAAATAGCGTGCAAATTTCTAAAAATAACAGTGTGTGATCAACAATGGATATCGACCGACCGCGAGGACAAGATTTGGATCCTCCCGTTGGACGCACGGCCGTCCCATTCATAAAAGAAGACGGACAAACCGATTTAAACGAACAAAACCGCGGACAAAAAGCGCGTCCATTTGGGTCGCGCAGTTGAAGTTGCTCTCTAAGCTGATTACGGCTTAGCCATGAACCAGTATAAATTCTCTCTCCTTTTTAGATCCCTCTCTCGTTGCAAAAGTCATGGCCACCCATCACATATTCACAGGCAATGAAGGCTCCCACATCCCATCAACACACTGGTCATCCACACCGCACGTAGAGACTTAGTGGTGGCCTCAGCAGCAGTGCTCAACAGTGAGTGACACGCACCTCCGTTTCCCTCGCGACTAAGAGCATCTTCAGCCGTTTGGCCTTCCCCAGCTGCCCCCCAGGATCCTGGGTTTGGGCTGGGTTCGCCGGACGAAATTTTGGCCAGATCCAACGCTAATCAAGCTCGTGGGGGCGCGAGTCCGATTTTTTTCGTCCGCCGATGTTAAAAAGTGCTCCTGGAGAGCTTCCTGGGATGGGTGGAGATGCTCTAAAACCAGGCCACCACCCTGGTGCTACACGCGCAGTGCCCATGCCCCTGCCCGTCCCGTGCGGCCATTTGCACAGAGCAGCCAGCCTCAGCCCGGCAACGAAGCCTCTCTGTCTCTGACCATCGGGGCTTGGGATTTCTCGAAGCCATAAAAGAGAGGGAGAGGCCCCAAAAGGAGGATGCTACCAACACTCCCGTCCAAGAAGCCGCAGAGCCCGCCTAGGTTTCTCCCAACGCCAATGGCTTGCCCATGCGCCGCCGCCGCCCCCTTCACGCTCTGCATTCTGATGCTCGCGTCTTACCCCGCTGTATCCGCCGCATTCTCGCTTGACGGCGGGAAGGGCAAGGGCAAAGGCAAGGCGACGATCGACGTGGAGTGGCGGCCGGTCGTCGCGACGTGGTACGACGATGCTGAGGGCGACGGCAGCACCGGTAAAAGCTCTCAACTCGGCTCCATTGACCATAGCCTCCATTGATTACTTCGGCGTCTACTCTTACTCTTGCTCTAGCGGGTTGAGATTAGTACCTGGGCAGGGCAGTGGTGGTTTGCAGGATCAGTGCCTGCGCGAAGCAGAGCTCATCTGTCTTCCTTTTCTTTACCGGCTTCATGACTAGGATTGTTACTCCCAAAATACAGTACTCCTAGTACACATACACGCTGTAAAAAAGAACATATATCGGCTATCTGAGCCGTCCTATTCGCACCAGAGCTCTTTTTTACACCGGCATCAGTCGGCCTAGTTCTTTTACCCTTCCCCAAAAATAGGAGCATTGTTTTGGTACAAAAAGAAGAAGGATCGATTAGTTCCTTTCAAAGATGTATGATGGCTATATTCTCTGACTTTTGTGAAAAGATTGTTGAGGTTTTCATGGATGATTTTTCCGTTTACGGAACTTCTTTTGATGATTGCTTGAGCAACCTTGATCGAGTTTTGCAGAGATGCGAAGAAACTAATCTTGTCTTGAATTGGGAAAAGTGCCACTTTATGGTTAATGAAGGTATTGTCTTGGGGCACAAAATCTCCGAAAGAGGTATTGAGGTTGATAAAGCTAAAGTTGATGCTATTGAAAAAATGTCGTGTCCCACGGATATCAGAGGTATAAGAAGTTTCCTTGGTCATGCTGGTTTCTATAGGAGGTTTATTGAAGACTTCTCTAAGATTTCTAGGCCTCTCACCAATCTTTTGCAAAAAGATGTTCCATTCGTTTTTGATGATGATTGTGTAGAAGCATTTGAAATTCTTAAGAATGCCTTGATTTCCGCACCTGTTGTTCAACCACCTGATTGGAACCTACCCTTTGAAATTATGTGTGATGCTAGTGATTATGCCGTTGGTGCTGTTCTAGGACAAAGGGTTGATAAGAAATTAAATGTTATCCATTATGCTAGTAAAACTCTAGACAGTGCTCAAAGAAACTATGCTACCACTGAAAAGGAATTTTTAGCAGTTATGTTCGCTTGTAATAAGTTCAGACCTTATATTGTTGATTCCAAAGTAACTGTTCACACTGATCATGCTGCTATTAAATACCTTATGGAAAAGAAAGATGCTAAACCTAGACTTATTAGATGGGTTCTTCTGCTACAAGAATTTGATTTGCATATTATTGATAGAAAGGGTGCTGATAACCCCGTAGCAGATAACTTGTCTAGATTAGAGAATGTTCTTGATGACCCACTACCTATTGATGATAGCTTTCCTGATGAACAATTAGCTGTCATAAATGCTTCGCGTAATGCTCCATGGTATGCTGATTATGCTAATTACATTATTGCTAAATTTATACCGCCTAGTTTCACATACCAACAAAAGAAAAAGTTCTTCTATGATTTAAGACATTACTTTTGGTATGATCCACACCTTTATAAAGAAGGAGTAGATGGTGTTATTAGACGTTGTGTGCCTGAGCATGAGCAGGAACAGATCCTTCACAAGTGTCATTCCAAGGCCTACGGAGGACACCACGCTGGAGATAGAACTGCACATAAGGTACTACAATCTGGTTTTTATTGGCCTACTCTCTCCAAGGATGCTCGTAAGTTTGTCTTGTCTTGAGATGAATATCAAAGAATTAGTAATATTAGTAGACATCAGGAAATGCCTATGAATTACTCTCTTGTTATTGAACCATTTGATGTTTGGGGTTTTGATTATGTGGGACCTTTTCCACAGTCTAACGGGTATACTCATATTCTAGTTGCTGTTGATTATGTTACTAAGTGGGTAGAAGCTATTCTAAATAGTAGCGCTGATCATAACACTTCTATTAAAATGCTTAAATAAATTATTTTCCCGAGATTTGGAGTCCCTAGATATTTAATGACGGATGGTCGTTCACACTTTATTCATGGTGCTTTCCGTAAATTGCTTGCTAAGTATGATGTTAATCATAGAATTGCATCTCCTTATCATCCTCAGTCTAGTGGTCAAGTAGAATTGAGCAATAGAGAAATTAAATTGATCTTGCAGAAGACTGTTAATAGATCCAGAAAGAATTGGTCTAAGAAACTTGATGATGCATTATGGGCTTATAGAACTACTTATAAAAACCCTATGGGGATGTCTCCGTATAAGATGGTTTATGGTAAAGCATGTCACTTACCTCTAGAGCTAGAACATAAAGCTTATTGGGCAAGTAAAGAGCTCAACTATGATTTCAAACTTGCTGGTGAGAAGAGGTTATTTGACATTAGCTCACTTGATGAATGGAGAAACCAGGCCTATGAGAATGCCAAGTTGTTTAAAGAAAAAGTCAAGAGATGGCATGATAAAAGGATACAAAAGCGTGAATTCAATGTAGGTGACCATGTCTTGTTATACAATTCTCGTTTAAGATTTTTTGCAGGAAAACTTCTCTCTAAATGGGAAGGGCCTTACATTATCGAGGAATTATATCGTTCCGGTGCCATCAAGATCAACAATGCCGAAGGCACAAATCCGAAGGTGGTAAATGGGCAAAGAATCAAACATTATATCTCAGGTACTCCCATAAATGTTGAAACCAATATTATCAATACCATGACTCCGGAGGAGTACATTAGGGAGACCTACCAGAACGTTTCAGACTCCGAAAAGGAATAGGTATGTGTTACGGTAAGCAAACCGACTCCAAAACTTTTCCAATAGCAATTTTTATCCGTTTTGGAATATTTAATAAATTAGGAAAATCTAAAGTAGTCCGAAGAGTGAACGAGGAGGCGACAAGCCAGGGGGGCGCGCCCTACCCCCCTTGGCGTGCCCCTGTGGCTTGTGGCCACCCCGTGTACTTTCCGGACTCCGTTTTCTTGTGGTATACTCCTTCGGGTCGGTAAAAATTCATTATATAATCTCCTGAAGGTTTTGACCTTCGTAACACGACAATACCTCCTGTTTTCGTTTTGAGCTGTTTCTCCAGCAGATTTAGATCGACATGACGTCCCCAAGTGCTTCGAAGGACAAGTTCTTCGAGAAGGTCATCAACCCCTACCTTGCGGAGGTGGTGCAACACCCTCAAACCATTGAGATGCATGAGGGGGTGCTGCACATCCGTGATGTTGAGGGGCCAAAGAAGACCGGAAGCGTGGAGACAAGGCTCGAAGCAATGGAGCAACAAGTCTTCAAGTGCCAAGGGATGGTGGAACGAGGACTCAATGCTAATCACATGATGATCGCGGAGTTTACCCATAAGCACAAGCTGGATGCCAGGGACATCGGGGAGCACATCTTCAAGCTTTACGAGAAAATCGAGCATCTCCAAGCCCAGATCTATGACCTGCAAAACCAACACTGTGAGTATGAATACAGATTTAAGAGAATGAGTTTGGCTGCAGATTTGAGGATCCCGGAGACTCGTTCATCTTTTTACGATGGTGAGCCCATGCCTTGGAAGACGGAGGACAAGCCTCCAACCTCATCAACAACTCCAACATCGCCACCTCCGAAGAAAGACAACTAAACACATGGGTATGGGCACTACCCTTGGCTTGTGCCAAGCTTGGGGGAGGTGCCCCGGTATCGTATCACCATCACATCTTTTACTTTTATCATTTTTCTTAGTTCGATCCTTTTGGTTATATCTTGATCTAGTACAATAAAGTCTTTAGTGTGATCTAGTTTTGAGTTTTGCTTTATGTTCCCCCTATGTAAGCAAGTCCGAGAGTTATATAATAAAGAGTAGTTTTGAGTTGAGGGCTTTGCTTGCTTGCTATGATCTTGAGAAAAAGAAATAGAAAGAAGTATAGAATAAAAGCAAAGAGTATATATGATGATCTTATGGGGGGTGATGACTTCACATATAAGAGGTATGTCGATTGAAATTTGTTGTGAGTTGACAAACAAAGCTATTGGTCATTGTTGCAACTAAAAGGAAGTAATAAAGAAAGAGAGGTTCACATATGAATATATCATCTTGGACATCTTTTATGATTGTGAGCACTCATTAAAATATTATATGATAAGAAGTTGATGTTGGACAAGGAAGACAACAAAATGGGTTATGTTTTCTTATTTCCGAATAGAAGTTATATGGTTTTAGATCCTTTAACATGTGTCGCTTGCTTCCACCCCATATCAGCCAAAACTTCCGCACCAAGTAGAGATACTACTTGTGCATCCAAACACCTTTAACCCAGTTTTGCCATGAGAGTCCACCATACCTACCTATGGATTGAGTAAGATCCTTCAAGTAAGTTGTCATCGGTGCAAGCAATAAAAATTGCTCTCTAAATATGTGTGATCTATTAGTGTGAGGAAAATAAACTTTATACGAAGTTGTGATATGGAAGAAATAAAAGCGACAGACTGCATAATAAAGTTCTTTATCACAAGGGGCAATATAAAGTGACGTTCTTTTGCATTAAGGGATTGCGCATCTAACTATAAAAGCGCATGACAACCTCTGCTTCCCTCTGCGAAGAGCCTATCTGTTACCTTTACTTTCTAGTACTTACCTTTATGCAAGAGTCGTGGTGATCTTCACCACTTCCTTTATTTCCCCTTTATCTCTTGGCAAGCATCATGTGTTGGGGAATGATCTAGACACATATATCCACTCGGATGTGGGTGAGCATGAGTTATTTCTGTTGACATTACCCTTGAGGTAAATAGTTGGGAGGCAATACTATAAGCCCCTATCTTTCTCTGTGTCCGATTGAAGCTTTGATCTCATAGGTACCGCGTGAGTGTTAGCAATTATGAAAGACTAAAAGATGATTGAGTATGTGGATTTGCTTTACAAGCTCTTATATTGACTCTTTCCTATGTTATGATAAATTGGAATTGCTTCAATGACTGAGATCATAGTTTGTTGGTTCTCAATAGAGTTCTTGATTCATACTTTACCTTGTGAATGAATTGTTACTTTAGCATAAGAAATTATATGTCAATATATGTTGCTGTTCTAAAGATGACCATGATGCCTTCATGTCCGTATTTTATTTTATCGACACCTCTATCTCTAAACATGTGGACCTATTTATCGATTTCGGCTTTCGCTTGAGGACAAGCGAGGTCTAAGCTTGGGGGAGTTGATACGTCCATTTTGCATCATGCTTTTATATTGATATTTGTTGCATTATGGACTGTTATTACACATTATGGTACAATACTTGTGCCTTTTCTCTCTTATTTTACAAGGTTTACATGAAGAGGGAGAATGCCGGCAGCTGGAATTTTGGACTGGAAAAGGAGCAAATCTGAGATACCTATTCTGCCCAACTCCAAAAGTCCTGAAAATCTACGGAGAATTATTTTGGAATATATAAAAAATATTGGGCGAAAGAAATACCAAAGGGGACCCACTAGGAGGTCACAAGCCAGGGGGCGCCCTACCCCCCTGGGCGCGCCCCTGTGGCTTGTGGGCCCCCTGGCAGGCCTCCGGTGCCCATCTTCTGCTATATGGAGGGTTTTGACCTGGAAAAAATCATATGGGAGCTTTCGGGATGAAGCGCCGCCGTCTCGAGGCGGAACTTGAACAGAACCAATCTAGGGCTCCGGCGGAGCTGTTCTGCCGGGGAAACTTCCCTCCCGGAGGGGGAAATCGAAGCCATCGTCATCACCAACGATCCTCTCATCGAGAGGGGGTCAATCTCCATCAACATCTTCACCAGCACCATCTCCTCTCAAACCCTAGTTCATCTCTTGTATTCGATCTTTGTCTCAAAACCTCAGATTGGTACCTGTGGGTTGCTAGTAGTGTTGATTATTCCTTGTAGTTGATGCTAGTTGGTTTACTTGGTGGAAGATCATATGTTCAGATCCTTAATGATAATTAATACTCCTCTGATTATGAACATGAATATGCTTTGTGAGTAGTTACGTTTGTTCTTGAGGACATGGGATAAGTCTTGTTATAAGTAATCATGTGAATTTGGTATTCGTTCGATATTTTGATGAGATGTATGTTGTCTCTCCTCTAGTGGTGTTATGTGAACGTCGACTACATGACACTTCACCATTATTTGGGCCTAGAGGAAGGCATTGGGAAGTAATAAGTAGATGATGGGTTGCTAGAGTGACAGAAGCTTAAACCCTAGTTTATGCGTTGCTTCGTAAGGGGCTGATTTGGAGCCATATGTTTCTTGCTATGGTTAGATTTATCTTAATTCTTCTTTTGTAGTTGCGGATTCTTGCGAGAGAGGTTAATCATAAGTGGGAGGCTTGTTCAAGTAAGGACAGCACCCAAGCACCGGTCCACCCACATATCAAATTATCAAAGTAACGAACGTGAATCATATGAGCATGATGAAAACTAGCTTTGCTTCATATAAGAGTTTGTCCAGGCTTGTCCTATGCTACAAAAAGGATTGCGCCACCTTGTTGCACCTTTGTTACATTTGTTACTTGCTATCCGTTACGAATTATCCTATCACAAAACTATCTGTTACCGATAATTTCAGTGCTTGCAGAGAATACCTTACTGAAAACCGCTTGTCATTTCCTTCTGCTCCTCGTTGGGTTCGACACTCTTACTTATCGAAAGGACTACGATAGATCCCCTATACTTGTGGGTCATCACTAGGTCCCGAGTGCCATGATTTCAGATCTGAACCGTTTATGTTATCACCATTATATCTATGTTCTTGATCCGATCTTGCCTAGTCATATGCACCTATTACGTGTTATGATCCGTAAACCCCATAATGACAATATTTGGGATACTTTTCGGTGATGACCGTAGTTTGAGGAGTTCATATATTCACCGTGTGTTAATGCTTTGTTCCGGTTCTCTTAAAAGGAGGCCTTAATATCCCTTAGTTTCCTTATGGACCCCGCTGCCACGGGAGGGTAGGACAAAAGATATCATGCAAGTTCTTTTTCATAAGCACGTATGACTATTTACGGATTACATGCCTACATTACATTGATGAACTGGAGCTAGTTTTGTATCGCCCTAGGTTATGACTGTTACATGACGAATATCATCCAACGAGTTCACCGATCCAGTGCCTACGAGTTTTCACTTATTGTTCTTGCTAAGTTACTGTTGCTGCTGCTATTACACTTGCTACAAAACTACTGCTATCACTGTTACTGCTGCTACTGCTATCAAAACTCTCATATTACTATGCTACTGATCACCTTGCTGCAGATATTTAATCTCCAGGTGTGGTTGAATTGACAACTCAGCTGCTAATACTCTCAAATATTCTTTGACTCCCCTTGTGTCGAATCTATAAATTTGGGTTGAATACTCTACCCTCGAAAACTGTTGCGATCCCCTATACTTGTGGGTTATCAGTGGGTACCCGGCAAACAGTTCATTCATCAGAATTGTGTGGGAAGACCAAAAATAACCCAAACGATTCATCCTGACAACCTGTGTGTGTTGTGGCCAGACGGTTACTGCTAATAATTGTATGAGATGTGATTTGCTCTGTTTGCACATCTATGTGCTCTATCTATAGAACACCTACATTAATGTTGCATAACCAACTTGAACATCCAGCTACATAAGTGAGTACAGAACACATGTACATTCCTCAATATAAATTTACAAGAAGTAGACGATCAGCAAATCATATTGTTCTTCTGATGACGGTTGCCGACACTGCTCTGCTTGTGGCTATCCCTCGCCGTCTGTAGGAAGGAGGCACTTCCTCATATCAATGATCCTCCTGTACATCTCGTAGCTTGTGTACGCGTGCTTTGCCGCGTACTTGATCTGTTCTTCATCCAGTTCGTTCACCCAGGCCTTGTGCCAGGCAGACTTGTCCTTGTGGCACTCAGCCTTCATGTCTTTGTAGTAGGGGTCGATGATGACCGCGGCGAGGTCAACCAGGGAGTCCTTCTGCTTCTTCTTCTCGCTGCCCCAGACCCTGTACTGACCTTGGATGTTGACAAGCTTCTGGCAGGACAAGCCCAAAGTCTTGAGCACGTTTAGATCGTTCGTGGTGTCCACCGTTGCGAACCTGTAGTCGGAGCTGTTGACAAACCTGGCGAAATGCTCGCAAGGACTTGTGGCCAGGCAGTAGTGGTAGACGAGCATGCGATGGCGCATACACAACTGGGCGACGACAACCTTCTGATCATGCCCGGCACGACCGCCGGTGTACTTGAGGTCGAAGCCGACCACTTTGTACTTGTCATCCTCAGGAAGCAGCTGCTCCAACGTGTTGATGGAGTTCACCACCACGACCGGGTCTTTGGTGTACACCACCAAGAGGTCCGTCTTCCTGATGTGGGTGTCCACTTTGACAATTTTGGCGAACTGCCGCTCGGCGCCGGCAGCCGCCATTGGATCTGCACGGGAAGGTTGAAGCAATGAAGAGGTCATGGGTGTGCTTCTTGTGTTGTGTGGCGCGATCGGAAGGTGGAAGAGACAAAGGTAAATGGCTGCAGGAATAAATTGCGCTGGACGGCCTAGAATTTTGGCACGTCCGCATGGCAGTTTTTGCAGCGCTTAACTGCATGGTGGCGCCGGGAGCGGCACAACCGCGTCCACATGCATATGGCGCCCCGAACGTACGTGATCGTTCGCGCGTGGACGCCAACAGAGTGAGCGCGCACGGACGTGAGCACAGCGCGTCGTGGCCGCATCAACCGCCTCATGCGTAGATTAATTCGCGACGGTGCATATAGAACGATCGTTTGCTTTGTAGTAAAACGAAAACGGTTTTTCTATTATTAACCATATGTGTACTTGTCATTTCTCCCACCTCCGTCCCGTCTTGTCACCGCGTTGCCGCCCGAGGATTCCAGTGCATGCTTCGGGAGCGCGCAGGTTCTCGCGCAAGCTTCCCACCTGGCTCGCTGAAATCCCCCAATCACCCAATGCTTCAGGAGCATGCAACGTTTCTTTTGGGCTTCCCGTTCCCGCGCAACCGCGCAGGAACACGCGCATGCTTCCCGCCCGGCTCGCCTTGGCCTCCTGCTTTATAAACCCTCACGGCCGGCGCCTCCACATTGCATTCATCCCCTCCCTGCCTATAGCTTCCCAAGTTTGCTTCTCCTCCAATCGCCAATGGCACCTGTCCGTCGTCGTCGCTCCGCCACTCCACCAGAGGGCAGCTCCAGCTGGGAGGCTGCACCACGTCGGCGGCGCAGTACTCGAAAGCGTGTAGTGCGTGTGGCGTCCTTGTTCACTATGTGCATGGCACCCACCACACGCTCCTCCACATTTGCCCGAAGGCAGCTCTTGCCGGTGACCGTCGTGGCCCCCACCCCATCGCCGGCCGCCGTTTTAGCCATCCCACTAGCTGCCTCCTTAGCCGCCACCACACCAGCGTCCGCCTTGGCAGCCACCCCACGGTCAGCCGCCGGGGCCATCACCCACTCCGCCACCGCGGCCCGAAGGCGGGAGGAGGAGGCCGCCGCCGAAGCACAGCCTCTCGGCTTTTGCGTCTGTGGCCTAGCGCGCTATATCAACTTCCTACATGAGGAGGAGGAGCACCAGGTCGAGGACGCAAAGAGGCTCACCGCCGCCGTGGCCGCAGCATACGCCGCAGCTATTGCGCGGAATGAGGAGATCTACGCCGAGTCCCGCCGCTTCGAGGAGGCGCGTCAGGAGCGGCGGAGGGCAGCAACGGCAGCCAACGAATTCAACTCCTCCAGCTCGTCGGTAGGCTTCTCCTCCTCTGCCTCTTACTGAACGCGCTCGGCAAAGGAGAAGGCTGCTGGTAGTAGCACGAAGACCCTCCGGAGTAGTATTTAGGGCTATTTTGTTCAGTTCATCTAACTATAGATATGGTTGAACTGTCCCACCTACTTTGAATTAGCTAGTATATATAGTTGAACTAGCTATTTCAGTACGTGGTTTGCAACAAATGGGGAAAAGTTTGTTCGATTTAGCTGTTGAGTTGAACTATTTTGTACAAAGACCAATGCTTGATCTATGAATAAAATCTATGTTTACTGAATTTCAGTTGCAAAATTGCACTGTAATAGTGATTTTTTTCCTGCAAAATTGGAAAAATCTCAGTGTTTCCAATTTGACAAATGAAAATTTACCCAATATGACAGATTCGAATCTTACCTGACTCTTACTGCCAATGCATCGATCGGTGCTTACTTGGGGTGCTTAGTGTATTAAATGTCTTAGCAACTCAAGTCGACAAAGCATTGTTGCTGAGGTTCCTTCATTTAATGATTTAGCAACTAAACTCTTGCATGCATTGGTGAGTTTCCTTCATTTAAGTGTTTTGCCAAGGTTCACGCGCTTGGCATTGTTTCTTCATGTGGTCACCAAACTCATATCTCTCCTTAATTACCTTCCCACACCAGATTTTTTTTCATGCATGGCAACCTCAGCAGTTAGCACCAGTACAAGGTGTAGCATCGGGAAGGGCACACGGGTCATCATTCACAACCGTTTGCGATGACGCAATGAAAAAAATTCCTTCACGCAAGATTTTCGCTTGGCTTAGTAGGGAAGGAACAATTGCCCTCGGTTTGCATACGGGTATTCAGTCTAAAACAACTTTGACGACTGGCAAAGGACACGCCACCCCGATGAGCGTGCGCAGGACACTGCTCGCACGCCACCCGTCTACTCAAACACATGTCCGCACGCTACCTCCTTGCTAATACAGATAGCGACACGTGGCCCTCACGTAAATGGTCTGTAGAACGTCCACGAATTATAAATAATACGCCCGTTTGCGATGGTAACGTGACATATTTTTGTTCCAAAATGCCTTTGTTGGCTATTAATAATGCTTGCTCTTTCTCTCAAAGTGGACACTAAAAATACCACAACAAATTTGTGCTTTATATGATGAGGCCCTGCCCAACATAGACCTTGTGACTGTAGTTCATATTTGAATTATGTACATTAAATGCATATAAAACTCAATTAATGTATAAAAAAGGCATACAAACCCTTAATAATTTCATATTTTTACAGTACACACCTATTGCTTTATGTTGTTTCTAGAAAAAAAACTGAAGGAGAGAAGAGGCATCGGATGTCGTTTCACCCGCAGATGTGGCATGCATATGTGACATTACGGAACCACTGGACGTAGCTTATTGTGTGAGAACCTCCGGTTTGTAAGAGGCTTGTGACAAAACATGTCCAAGTTGGTATTTTTTTTACCACAGCATATGTGTGCCTTGTCATGACACCATTCCAAGTTTCATGAATTTCTGACGGAGTTTTGGATTTACGAGAATTTGGAAACCAAGTTTCTCGATGTTTGTGGTCGAGCCAACATGCTTAGATGTTTGAAATTCGTTCTCATTTCTTGCATGTGACCTAACACATGCATCCAAGGACACATATATATGTTTTTTCAACCCATTTTGTCGCCCCGGACCTTGTGATTGTAGATCAAATTTGAATTATGCACATTAAATAATGCACCAAAAACTTAATTAATGTATTTAAAAGCCAGATGATCCCTTAATTTATTCATATTTTTGCACTTCGCACCAACATGTCTATGTTGTTTCTATAAAGAAAATCAAGGAGAGAAGAGGCATCAGATGTCTTTTCGCCCGCATATGTGACATGCATATATAATGTTCCCTATCGAAACCACAAAGCTTCTTTTGAGGAGCTCCGATTTGTAAGGGGATTGTGCAAGAACATGTCCAATTTGGAAAAAAAATTACCACGGCATATGTGTGACCTTGTCACCAGACCATGCCAAGTTTCATGAATTTCCGACGAGTATTGGATTTACGGGAATTTGAAAACCAAGTATCTCAATGTTTGCGGCCGAGCCAACAGTCAATGCGATGTTACAAATCCATCCCATTTCTTGCGTGGGACCTAAACATGCATCCAGGGAAAGGAATTTATTTTTTTCAACCTATTTTTCATGTGTTGGACCTTGTGATTGTAGTTCAAATTTGAATTATATGCACATTAAACAGCTAGAAAACTCAATTAATGTGTTAAATAGGTCTCACGAACCATGGGAAAAATCCACAGTCTAGCATGACAATCATGTTTTGCTCTATGGTGACTCCAGAAATAAATTCAAGGCGAGAAAAGACAACGGATGTTGTTTCGCACATAAAATGTGAACTTTCCCAATCGGAACACACGACTTTCTTGTGAGAACCTTCGGTTTAATTTGTACGAGGCTTTGTGCCAAAACTTGTCCAAATTTGGGCAATTTTTTTACCACAACACACACAACAGGGCAATTGATGGCACCCCCAAATTTCATGAATTTCTGTTGAGGTTTGCATTTACATGAATTTAAAAACTAAGTTTCCCGGTGTTTGCAATCGAGCCAAGACGATGATCTATTTGAAATTCATTCCCATTTCTTGTGTGGGACCTAAACATGCAGCCAGGGAAACGTATATGTTTTTTCGACATATTTTCATGAGCTGGACCGTGTGATTGTAGATCAAATTTGAATTATGCACATTGAATGCCTACAAAACTCAATTAATGTACTTAAAAGGCCAAACGAACTCTGTAAGATTCCATTATTTCACACGACACATTCATGTTACTCTATGGAGACTCTAGAAATAAATTCAAGGCAAGAAGAGACATCAGACGTTGTTTCGCACATAAAATGTGAACTTTCCATACCGAAACCACATGACTTCTTGTGAGAATCTTCGGTTTGTAAGAGCTTTGTGCCAAAACTTGTCCCGAACTAGGCATTGTTTTTACCACAACACACATGTGCCATGACATGACACCATGCCAAGTTTTATGTATTTCTCATGATATTTGGCTTTACTGGAATTTGAAAACACGTCTTCTCGAAGTCTACAACCGAGCCAAAATACCGAGAGGTTTGGAGTTTGTTTAATTTCCATTTCTTGCATGGGACCAAAACATATATCCTGTGACAAATAGGTGATTTTCAACCCATTCAGGTGCACTCTAGTATGTGCTTAACTGCAGTTGAAATTTGAACTATGCACATGAAATGTCTAAAAAACTCTTTAAATGTTTAAAAGGGCCTAAACAAACCTGAATAATTCCATATTTAACATACAGTCCTATAGTTGCAAGTTCACTACAGATAAATGTTATTGCCATCCAAACACCTTCAATTGCCAATGTAACTTCATTTTTCGTTTCAAAGCAATATGAAAATCAAATACATCGCAAACAGTTCTTGATCATGAAACGTGTGTGATGTGGTATAAAAATATCTTGGGCCAATCCTCATATATGGCTTAGGCCGGAAGCTTCAGTCCACCGCCGGCGCGTCAACCACACAGTCACACTAGTTCCCCAAGACCACTGTACTGTTCAAGTGTTGCCGGTGAAAGATGGGGACATGGATCCGCGTCGTGAGGGAAATTCGGCGAACCACTCCGGCCCGAGCGCGGCTGCATCAGCCATGAACGCGCTCACAACATCCTTGAGTGCGGCCGCACTCTCCGACAGGGCAGCTGCGGCCGCCGAAAGGGCAACTGCTGCATCTGAGATGGCGGTAGCAACATCCACCACCGGGATAGCAAATGGCGACAACGGCACAGCAGCTGTCCGTTCCTCGGCAGCCGCTGTAGCCCTGATGGCGGCTGCCCACGCCTATGCCGATGCCGCCCACGCCCAGCTCGTGTCGGTCACCGCACAAATAGCAGCGGCCTTCTCCGACAACGGTCGGCAACCTACGTCCGAAGAGTTGGCAATCGCCGAGAGCGCTCGGGTAGCCGTCCATTCGTCGGCAGCCTCCCTTGCCGAGATGGAGGCCGTCAATGCCTGGACCGCGGCCGCCCACACCAGACTCGTGGCGGCCTTTTCCAAAGAGATGGCGGACATGGACTGCGAGATGCTTGCAGAGTATGTGGTGATGGATGCCATGGATCCCCTTCCCCTGGAGATCGTCGAGCGCGAGCTGGTCATGGAGGATGCGGCGGAGATCGCCGAGCGTCAGGCGGTACATTAGTTGTTTAATTGCTCGATTAAGTAAGTGCGGGCTGTGGTGTAGGCTCTTTTGTGCAGTACCCAAATTAGCAATTGATGTTAAATTATGCGATGACATGGATGACCACTGTAACCAGGGAAATTCAGACCAAAAATTTGCCGCCATATCCTAATTCCATCTTCCAACTGAAAATGAAATTGAAGTTCATCACACACAATTTTTTGGAACGAACCGTGTGCAGTGTAGTACCCAATCTTACGTCGGAAGCTTGGAGACAAACATTTTCACGTCCAAGTTCATCACACACGGGGTATAGCACAGGCTTCGTTTGTGATATGTTGATATCGAGAACTATTCTGCACCAAATGAAAATTTTGGGCTGCCTCGGAAATATCTACCCCCTCGCCCCCCGGTACCAATCAAAAGCCACATTTCCCCTTCTCTACCTTTCCTAGTTCAAAACTTCACTGCTTGCTTGCAGCGTCGCCTCCTCGCCGGTGACGCTCCTTCCTGCTGCTCGGCCTCCTCCATCTAGTCAGGTAATCCACACCTCCACAATACCCCATCACCCCCTCCTCCTCCATCCCACATGGCCTGACCGGCGCGACACCTTCCACCCAAATCACCACCCCATCCTCCAAATAACCGCCGCCGAAAGCCATGGTGCACGCAGTATAGCCAGGACCTTAAAGAGCATTTGGTTGCAGAGAAGCAAATCACGTCTGCATGCGCAGATGAGGCAGCTATGGCTTCCATGCGTGCCGACCCCAAGATCTTGGAGGAGCACCTCGCCATCGAGGCCACCGTCAATGCCTCGCACGCTGACGCCGCCACGCGGTTGGCTGCTATAAACGACAACTCGGGGTGTTTTCTCGAGGGCACTGCCGGTGCGTTCGACGAAGACTTCGATGTGTTTTCTCAGCGTGCCCGTGCTTACCTCAACTCCAGAGCCGGCAAGTTGGTGCCGGGGCAGGATCAGGCCACTCACCACTACGAGGGGTGCACCCACGGTGTGGAGGCCTCGTCCTCTTCCAAGTTGAAGGAGCCCATCATCATCGATATCTCCGATGATGAGGAATAGCTTGTTTTTCTTAGCTTTATCACTAAGGACCTATGTTCACCTAGCTACACCGGTTAAGCATGTTTCGTTTACCTGTTGCATGTGCCGCTACTGCCTTTCATTTAGAAATTCTAGTGAAATGTCTAATGTAATGCTACTGCAACCTGACCTTCTAGTATGTTCTATTGTGCAATGTGGTGCTTAGTTAACTATTTCGCTCATTTGTTGTGGTGATCATTTAACTATTTAATTCAATTCTGAAATGTGATGTATGATTGTTGTTGGTACAATTTTGTATTGTTATGCATGTGACGAATAAATCGAATTTAGATGTACTAAATACATGTGAAACATATAGAATTGCTCTATTTCCTAGTTCTTAGCACGCTTGGTTTAGATAACTGGCGTTTCCATGTGGCTCGAACTAATCTGTTGGATCTGCAATGTGTTTATTTTACATTAACATATTTCATTGATAGTATGCCAAATATCACTTGTAACCTGATCAATATTTGTCTTAAATATGTTGTAGGGGGAAACAATGGGGGACATTGAATTTTACCATCGAGGTTGGCACATCCATGGTCGTTTGGCTAATAGCACATTATTGTGCAATTTGCAGAAACCATTGTAATATTAATGTTTTTAATAATTTGTTCTTGCACATGTAGGTCCCGCTGTAAGAGGTTTAGACCCACAGTTCGACCCTTTTTGCATGTGGGGAAATGAGGTGTCCTTGAATATCAGTCAAATCAATAAATTCAGAAAGATTGTTAAGATAAAGAAACTAGCTACAAAAAACAACAAGATGTTTGTCTGCACAATGAAGAAGACATCAGTCAACTATAGGATGGTACCATCTCTTTCACCTTGTCCTTTTCCCTTTGCGCCATTTCAAATTTAAAAAAAATTATGTGTATGTTTGTTTTCAGTCCTTCTCAAGGCAGTTCATCGATGATTACGTCTCAAACCACCTGTATGATAAAGAGGCGAGGAAGGTATTCATACAGCACCCACGGTATAATCTTGAAGTCTTCCTCAAGAGGACGAAGATTGGGCGGGCAATCATCCACAGGCACTGGCCTAAAGTTGCGAGGACCTTCAACATCATTGAAGGCTCAATATTTGCCTTCCGCTTTAACAGTTTTCTAGATGAGACTCATCTGTCTATTTACCGTCTATGATGATACTTAATTTCCAAAGGTTTTAGATGTTGCATTTGAAACGTTGTCCTGTTGTGCAATTGGGTAGCTAGGCAGTATATGCCTATATGATGTTGTACCCTGATGTAATTCAATTATGAAATCCTGGTTGCCGTACTACGAATAAGAAATATATTTTGTGCTTGATATGAAATGTTAATTTGATTACTAAATGGATTATAAATAATAGAGCAATCAGGCTTATTATGGGGGTTCCCATTCCAGACGGTTTCTACGACTACATCGTGGGCGATGACCTCAACAAACCCACACGGTTTCTACAAAGTTGGTGTGTTGGATCGGTGAGGAATCACACACGAATTCTGCTCGACAATTGTGTGCGTTAGGACACCCAATCACAAATGTTTTCGTATAGCATGTGTGTGTGATGGGCAGCCCAATGCCAAACAGTTTCATCTAGACACCGTGAGTGATGTTTTGAATAACGCAAACGACAGAATTATAATTATCGTGTGTGGTGACCAGCCCTATCACAAACGATGTTATGCAGAAAATTGTGTGTGATATGCAATACGAATGGAGACGTAACCTTGGGATTCCCTGTGTGGGATGATAAGCTCATCTCACATGTCTTCCCCAATATGTCTGTTTGTGATGGCCCTTCGAATCGCAAACGATAAATTTTTGCTCATCGTGTGTGACCGGGTATAGGCATTGCCGACGGATTTTGCCTGTCGTGTGGGATAGCCCCCCCCCCCCATCGCCCACACATGCAAGGCGACGGTTTAAGACTACGTCACGGAAAGGGGTTAAAAACCGTTTGTATAGCGCACAGCTGCACTAGTGAAATGTTACTATCTTGACAGGCTGTTATTCTTGAGATGATCAAGGACGACAACATGTCGATTGTCCTACAGGGGCTGTTATTCATTGAAACAAAAGCAAGGTTACTTTTCATGTCAATAGGAAACAACCTACGGTTCATTTTCCGAAGAAGCAAGCTTCGGTGAATAATATTAATACCATTGAACCAATTGCCACAATTACTATTGGAGGGTTGAAATTTCCTCTTCCTCTTCCTACTACCAAGAAGAAATATGATATCCTTATTGTTGGTGATACACAAATCTCCATTGAGGTAACTTAGTGTTATACGAAAATTCTTCGGTTTCATGTCAATCGAAAACTGTTATTAATAAGACTTGATCAACCTTATTAATGGATCCTTTCTGAAAGACATGTGGTTGATGAATTTAGTAAACACAACTTTCTGTATCATTAGTTTATTCTTTGTTACTTTTTAGTTTAATAAAATAAAATGCCATGATTATCCAGTTTTCTGAATTTTTCGTGCAAAAAAATGACCCAAAAATAAAAGGTCTCAGAATGCCACAAAATTTTAACATGATTTTTTCTAGAATATTTAATAATTTCTGGTGCTGAATTCCACCTCGGGGTGCACCTGTTGGTGCCAAGCCAACAGGGCGCGCCCTGATGGCTTGGGGGGGCACAGGCACCCCCTCACTTATCCATTCAGCCCACTCCTTCTCCTACCTCTAGAAAAAACCTGCTCTCTCTCTCTCTCTCTCGTGTTGTAGCTCCCAAACCTGAGATTTTCGATCTCTTTGCTCGAAACTCCGTTTTCGAAACTGTTTTGAGGGATTGCTCCTTTGTATATGACTCTCCCATTGCTCCAATTAGTTTTGCTTTAGTAGTTTATGTTTTGCATATTTTGCTGCACTTGGTGCTACTGAATATGAGCTTGCATGTCGAATTCTTTGATTTCCAAGTAGTATGAATGCTTGATATGGCCTCTAGGCAGCTATATGAGTAGTTGCTACCAATCTTACAAAGTTTTACTAACATAATTCTATGGCCCAAAAATTTCCGAAATTTGTTCTTAGGAAAAATGAATCTCTTTAGGAGGGGTTCTTCAAGAAGGCGTTCTTTGGGTGAGACGTCGAGCGATGGCTCGGTACTATAGGCTTATGCTGAAACCAGAACAAGCATGATAGTCATGGCTGACGCTAAATCGTGTCGTTGGCCATGCAATGAGATCATGAGAGGTGCAGGCATTAAGGAAGAATTTGATCAATATATTCATAATACCGACCTCACCGACTTCCTTGTAGGTAAGTGTGTTCAACACTATGATCTTACCCGTTCATTTACGCAAGGATTTCAATATCATTCCCGTACTTCTAGAGTGTTGTTTAATCTCTACAATAATTCTTTTAATATGACTCTAGAACAATTCTGTGATGCATGTAAACTTCCATATTGGGGCTCATTCACGTTGGGCTGCCATTTCCGCCCACTATGCTGTTGTTGGGCTGCCTTCTGCTGCATCATGGTGCCTCTTGGATCTCCACCATAACGGGGTTTCCATCTACGGCCCCACACCGTCCCCCTTGCCCCACTCAGTTGCGGCCTAATCATATGAGTTGATGGGCTCTCGTACACTGTTGGACCAAGGCAATACGCCGCTCCGACCAACAACATAGCAGCAATGTGGACGCCAACTCGGACCGACGCGACAACGGAGCCGCATGACAAACATGCATTAACGCGAAGGACGAAGCCACCACGGACTTGTTCGTCCCCCTTGCCCTGCATGCCCTCGACTCCTATCTGCCATCACAAGCCGGATCTACGTCGTCCATTGGGTTCGGCCCATAGCCGCCAGTCCGATCGCCGACGCCACAGATCGAGCCGGCACCAACCAAGTGTGCAACCCGCCTCACCACCCCAGGAAAGCCCAGTCACGCCAAAGTGCCAGTCGCACGAGACCCCGAGTCCTCGTGGCGACTACCGCACCCCAAGCATTTAGCCTTGCGACGCCCGCTGGCCCCCTCACGAGACCTGGCAAGGAACAGACGAACCCGCAACCACTCGAGCCGATTCACCAACAGCCGTCGCGTCGCATCCAAGCTGCAGGGAGACTCCGCGCTGCCACCTAATGACGATGTAACCAGCTTACGTGCCCGACGTCACGCTGCTGAGCCCCACTATAGCCCAGCGCCTTCGACGGCCAGCCACTCCACACTGGCGAGGGGTCCCGCTCGAAGCAAAAGGAGTGTCCCCACTGTCGCCTATGCTGGCCGGGCTTCGCCTGCCTGTGCATGTAGGCGGCGACGAGGGTGGGGGAAGAGGGGAGGGGGTGGGAGGCCATGGCCTAGGGTTCCCCCGTCCGCTCACGGAATCGGCTCGGGGGAAAGGGGTGTCACACCATTGCACATTTATAATACGATTGAATTCTACTTTTTCTTGGAAAATAACTTTTGTATGCAAATAATAATTGCCCCTTTTTGATTGTTTATGTAGAACATAAATAAATAGGCGTTTTCGAAATGATTCAGATTAACTTTCCTGGATTTATTTGGAGGAAATTATTTTGGCATTTGGCGCTTTAATTTTCCATTTGCCGCCAAAGAAATAGCGCACCAACACTTTTATTATTGAGAAAAAAGATCCCCGGAATATAAACTCATCTCTCACCCACGCCTCCATCTCTCCAGTTCCCCTCTTCTTCAACCTCCTAATTCTTCCTAATCCATCTAATGGGATCCCTCCCATCCGCTAGCTGGTCGCTCATGTGCATCGCCTCAATACATGAACGGCGATTGATTTGCTTGGTGGGCGGATTGGCAGAGACTCAGTGGGCGGGCGGGCGATTGGAGGCCGTGAAGATGGGGGGTGGGGTGGGGGGGATGTAGATCTGCCGGCGTGTGCGTAGTGGCCGGCGGAGGCGATTTGACGGGTAGGTCGAAGGAATCGTCTGCTGCAACAAGCAACTGCGTCTTCAACCTACAGGTGGAAGAAGCAGAGGAAGCACGGAAGTACAGACATCCCGCCTAGGTTAGCTGCACCCAGGTTCGTATTGGTCCTGACCATTGTGTTTTGCTCTCTCAGGTCTTGGTCCATAAATTATTCAAATTCTTTGATCTCAAACTCATGTCGTAATTTGATTTCTTGTGGCTTAATCGGGGTAAAGGTTTTGATGTCCTGCAGGAGCTTTGCTCCATGGTAGGAGCAGAGTAATTAATAACACACATTAAGCCACATCACGCATAGTTACTGGTAATGCAAATATCCAAAAGCTATGTTGACAGAACCATTTTGGAAGAGTCCCATCCCAATCTTTTTTGCAAACTGTTTCGGTGAGCAGTTGTTTTTGTAGTTTTCTAGTCTGTACTAGTGAAATTACTAAACTGGTGATTGTTTCTTCAGATTTTTCATGTGATGCTTTGCATTAACTTAACTTTTAGGCAGAATTAAATACCATTAGATGCGTGATAATGGATTTGCTGGTTGCATGGTTTTGCTAAAAGAAATGTCTGCCAGCCAATCTTATCATAGATTTAATCCCAACCGTCATATGCTTGTATAATGAACGGAGGAGATTGTTTATTCTATGTAGATAAATGTGGGGCATCATTTCCGATTGATGGGGATAATCAATTGTTCAAATGATTCATTATGGTCAGATCATTCCTATCTGTCCTTTAGTTAGTTAGTATATAATGGTCAGATCATTTGTGTATGTATAATTGTATATTATACATGTATGTGATGAGTCCATCTTATTATGTTTGTACTACTAGTAGTATTACCTTATCGATTAGGAGTCCAATTTTACGCTGCTGTGCCACTTCTAAGCATTCATCCTCCATCTGCCAAAGGAATGTAGTATCTCGCATGCACAAGTAGTACTTTATAATTTCTACCACTTCTAATTTATGAGAAGAAGTCATTACTCTGCACCCACATATATAAATAATATAATGTCAGGTCGAACATCCAGACTTGCAAGAGAGCACAACATGCAAAAGGAAAAACATGCATTAGAAATGACCAGATCAGAGTGCTGTGAGATGTTCTGACGAGTTTGAGTGACACTATTCTTCTTTGAGATGTGGCGCGGGGAATATTTAACTTACTCCTTCATTCCATAAAAACGGAGAAATAAAAATTAAGGCTTTCAGTGCTCCTAATTTCTTCTATTGCAATATGTATGATATTCAACATATTTGAGTGGGGAGAATGTGAACTCGCTTGAGAAAGTTACAAAATGTCATTTTAATCACGTGATTTGCTGTAAAATGAGGCATTTTCTCTCTGTGCATGCCATGTCATACTGAATTTTTGGTTGAGGTCTATAGTTTCTGTTACTTTGGCAGATTAACAATGGCGAGGGTACCAAGACGACTTTGGGACTTGAACCTTTCAATGCATGATCCAGAACATGTGCAGCTTGGTGAAGAAAATCTGCAAGATCCTCCAGAGATTGATAATATAGTACCAGGCAGGTCTCATGAATCCACTAGCCAAATCAAGATAATTTGTAAGTTTCCATGACTAATCATGTTTAGTTTTCACAATAAATAATTTAGTAATAAGACCTTAATCTAATTTGATAGCAAACCGTGCAGACCGAAAGTATGTAAGGTTGCTTAGTGCGTGTATCAAAACTCTTCAAAATTATCATTTTTTATTATAGTTGATCATGTGTCTCCATTAACACGTATTCATATTTAATTGCAGAATGCTCATGCTGAATATAGTAATGCAGCCAAGACAGGTGGTCATCACCAAGTCACTAAGCAGGTACATATAGGCTAGATATCCAAATGATAATGATTGTATAATAGATAGTTGGTCTAATTCTTTGTGAAATTGTCCTTGTTTGCGTAAAATGAAATCTTCTCATGTTCTTGAATAACAAATGTTTCATTTCTTGAAAAATAGGATAAAACCGTTGTGTTGTATTCGATGAACTCGAGAAACTAAAACAATCTTGTGGCCAAAGGAACTTTAGTGAGTAAGGAGATGATATTAGTTTTGCTATTGCTTGGGCTCACTTATATGTAAGTATGTTTCCATTGAAGCATTGTGTATGCTCCTATGTCCACACTTAAGATATGTTATTTATCAAGAATATTTCTGTTTTTTAGGTAAAATTAGTTAAGCCAACCCCTCCAGCACAACCACAAAGCATTGGTACAATACATTTCTTATAATTTCATCAAATAATCTCTTATTTGCACTTCTCTATAAACATATGTTCATGTAAATGTAGTTCATTCTCCTTTTCAGGGCGATGAGGATTTGATAAGGGAGTGCATTAAGGAAGCTAGCAGTGTGTGTGTAGTTGAGGATTTGAAATGGGAGTGCACTGGACAAGTCAGAAGCAGTTGATGAATCTATCGTTGAATGAACAATATTATGAATTATGCATAGATTTTAGCTTCATAGAGAAACATAGTTACAGTCTATATAGGCTCTTTATTTATTTATTTGCATCATCGCATGTTTCATATGAATGTTTGATATTATTCAGTTGTGAACTCCACGTACTGAACTCCACGTACTTTCAGTAGAGATATTGTTCCTGCTAATTAATTCATTGGATGTTGTTACCGAGGTTGCTAATGTTCGCAAATGCAATCTATGATGTGGAATGAGCCTTTGTACCACGATATTTGATCAATTTCCATGTGATTTGAAATGATGCAACAAATTTCAAATTAATAAAATAATACTTGAAGTAAAATACTCCATTTGTATAAAGATGTTTATGTATATTTAGAGACGAGTATAAGAGGCGAACGAAACGTGTCTACGAGTAGAGACGTAATATGAGCATGCCTAAGATAACGTCTCCACATAAAGACACGCTTTTTAGCATGCCTGACAAACGTCTCTACTGGTAGACACGATTTTGACTGTCCCTAAAAAGCGTCTCGTGCCATGTAACACACGCTTGGCAAGCGTGTCTATCTGGTTGAGACGGTCCGTGGGAAGACGCTCCAAGGACGTTTTACTAAAACGGCTCTATAGTTGGCTAGAGATGAAATAACACGTCGCTAGGTATGAAATTGGGCGTGTCTATTGGCTGTTTTTGTTGTAGTGGTAGTAGGTGAACCTCGAGTATGACTTGAACCTCTCACCCACCATGTCGATGAAGAAGCCCTCCTCCTGGTCCAGAAGCTTTGCCATGGCCTTCAGCACGTCCATGGTCACTCTCCCACTCTCTAGGGTGTACTGGTGCAGGAGCTCCCTGCAAATGATACATGATCTCCGATATAAACACAAACAAAAAAAAAGAAAGATTTTCAATCATTGAGAGCAACAATTAACGTGTAGATCGAGGAGATGCCTTAGAGACTGTGGCCAGAACTGGAGCCGCCTCTCGTCCTCCGGCTGGAGCTGGAGCCAGAGCCGGTCGCACCAGTCGAGGACCTGCTCGTCGGAGTCGATGCGGTCGATGCCGTACCCTTCGTTCTGGAACTTGACGCCGTCGATCACGTTGCCGCACTTCTGCTTCTCCTCCAGCGGCAGGTGGAAGAACTTCCTCGTCGCCTCGAGGATCCCGTCCAGGAGCTTCGTTGGCATGCCATGGCCGGTGACCACGAAGAGGCCCCATGACTGCAGCGCGGAGCGGAGCTTGGCCGCCTCCTCAACGTCATCGGGCATGCCCAGACGGCTCACGTCCACGATGGGGATGACCAGCTTGGCTTGCTGCGCGACGGTGGTCGGCCGGTTCTCCTCCCTTAGCACGTACCTGCTCGGCGGCGCCACAAGCCCAACGTCCGCGGCCACCACCTGCACCAGCTTCTCCTGATCCTGATGAACCATCTTGACACTAAAATAGGTCTTCTCAACCATGTGCACGTACTCTTTCCTTTTGCAGTCTATATATAGGATTCAGTATTTCAGTTGTGTGCTTATTTCAACGTTATCTATCTAGTACTCCCTCCGTCCCAAAATATCTGTCTTAACTTTGTACTAACTTTAGTGCAAAGTTGAACTAAGTTGAGACACTTATTTTGAAACGGAGGGAGTATTTGGAGGCCACTGGGTTATCAGGTCCATATCCATATCCATATTTCTAGTATTAATGATCAGAAAAAAATTCTACAATTAAAGGTGATTTAGTGCTCGTATATTTGTTGGTGAAGCCCCCTCTTTCTCACGCAATGCGTTAACTCAGTCTAATCAAATCATATCTTTTTGTAGCACCCCCGTTGGTGGGTGTAAGGTAATTGCATTAACTCAATCAACCCACCGCTTGGAATAAGCGGGTAGCTATCTCAAAAAACAATCAACTCAAAAAAAAAACTCAATCAATCCAAATTAAATCATTCTAGATATATGTCAGACACGGAAAATCAAATAAAAACAAATCAAATCAAATATATTTCATTAATTCAACCAAATCAAACCAAATCGTGTCTTACATTAGAATATGACGGGTGTAAGGTATATGTTGAACACGATTGGTGTTAAACCATTAGAATATGTGTGCCCACGTTTCAACGCATGGGCAATTAGCTGGTCCATATTAATATAAATTCATATCTACATCCGTTCATCCACATCAATCCAACGGCCTATGTTGCTTTGATTTTGACGCTAAACATGTTTATCACACTTAATATTATAGATAGATATATAGATATATGTATGAACGAAGTAAAGAGCGAAACGGGAACCTTGTTTTCTTTTTTAGTATAATAAGCTAGATATATAGATATAGATATGGATAGGTCGATTGATAAATAGATAGAGGGATACAGATATAGAGATATAGATAGATATAGATATAGATATAGATATAGATATAAATATAGAGAGAAAGTCAATAAGACATGAGACGGTTCAGGCATTTTTAGAGATACCCGCTGGGAGATAAACTGGAGATGGACGCGCGGGGGGGAGTCAAAAGTGAGAGAACATAGGTTGAAGGAAGGAAAGAGTGAAACAGAAAACCTTACATATTTTTAAGTATATATAAAAAATTGCGAGGAGGCCAAGGCCATATATATAATTGTTCATCGTATCACATATATGTACCAGTGTTGACAGTGGCAAACCTAGTCTCGACCTTCATTATATATTGGTCGCACCGGCACCAAAGATTTTATCACTTATGATGCATTTACAGTGACTAACTTCCAACCATCATTTAATTCCAATCCCCTTAGTGACGATTGTGTCGCCCAGAGATATAAGAAATCAAATTCATGTGGTTGTGTGCATCTACGATGTGGAGTTGGGAGAAAAAACTCTTACTCCCGATACGCAGTGAACGTTTTTGCATGGATTTCAACTGAAAATGTCCCTGGAATCTAATGGTGTACAGTTCACATGTTAAAATAATTATCTGAATAATAATCTTTGGTTTACTAATTAGTATTTAGAAAAGTCCATCTAAAATCGATAAAAACCTTAGTAGCACACCATCATGCATTTGATTCCAGTCCTCCATTTACTCATAGGTATTAGTACACCATCAAGAAAGAAATCATATAAGCCACTAAAATAATAACCATAAAGCTCATTCTGGATTTGCTGTAGCTCCTTGATTTGCGTATCTATTTCAGCATGTTCAAGGTGAAATTAGATAAGGCTACTTCAGCATTGAGAAGAGTCACAGTATACAGAATTTCTAACATTAACAAGGGCAACAAATTCTAATGCCCGGCGAGGCTCTCCAAAACAGGACAATTTTCAGCTTATGCATGTTAAATTGTACGCACATAACATTTCAACTGATAATCAAAATCAAAGTAGTTTACTTATTTTTTTAACTTAGTTTACTTGTTTTTTCAGGCTATAAAGAGCATCATATTAAGTTTAGATCAAGAGCGATAGCTCAGGCACTCACTCGAGCTTTCTAGTAGCGTGGCAGGAACCTCCGGAAGTGGTGCTTTTGTATCAATGGAGATGCGGCATCCCCTAACTGAACTTACATTACAGGTACGCTACATCTGTTTACCACGATATCACTATCTGTATGCATACGGCAAATCACCTCATTATCAAACGGTGGTTAAAATACTGATCAAACAGATGATCTCTTGCTGGAATACAACATGTTTTGTGCACTGCAAATCTGAGATAGCATTGCGGTTTCGCTTCTGGCATGCTCCCTACTCATGAGCATTCAAACTCCACACCCAGACATCAAGCCAGAGACAAGGAAAAAAGTGGCATTCATCGCGCTCGGAGGCCCGAAATTTCCTGTTGCACCAGCCGAAACAACATCATCAGATGTATATGGTGCCTTTCTTGGTCCTAACAAGTGTGGACAACCAGAGCAGAAGCATACACCCTGATGCAGGCTTACAGGACCAGAACAACTAATAAACATTCCTGCTATCTATCTATCTATCAGGGCAAAGTAGGAAGTGTAACTCTGTCCAAGGAGAGAAAGCTGATGCGTCCATTATCAACTTGACAGAATTTAAGAGGAATGCCGCGAAACTTGTTCTCCACGGCTTCCAGTTCATCCCTTGAGGGTGGCTTGTCTCTGCGCCAAAATAGACCAACAAAAATTTAGGATGGCCAGAAATGTCAATCAACAGATTCCACGAAATCAACTGTAAACTGTTAAGCCCAAGTTTGTATATTGAGACCCTTTTTGCATCTCCTTACCTACTTCTGTACCTTCTAATTCGATGATAGTTCTGTTCTGCAATGTATGGCTTTACACATATCATCGCTACCTGCTGTTACTTTGAATCAGATTTCTTTCTTTGGGTAAAGGTCGGACAAGAACTTGTGATAAATCACAAGCGCTGGACACATGATAAGCATATAAATATAGGAAATCATGTGCAGGACAGATTTCAGGTGATTATAACTATGCCGTGAAACCCTCCAAAAAATTCATCACCTATCATATTACGCTTAAATTACTTGCACTTATATTGCTCAAACATGATAACCTCACATGTAAGTAAATTAAATCTATGTGCACAAAAAGACAATTAACAATACTCATATCCTGCACCCAAATATACTCGAGTATAGAAAATATATCCATGTGCACAGACAGACAATAACATCAGACACATCCTGCACCTAAATATGCAAAAGTTTCATAATATCTAAATGAAAGGAGAAACCATAAACGAGAGATGGCTAAAATCATATCAACACATGGCCCAAAAATTAAGCACTCGTGTCGAGAGATAATCAGGGCATGGATCACTGTAAACAAAAATGCTGCACAAGTTTAAAAGTGTGGATTTGCGATCTGCAAGTGAGAGGAAAAGTAACATTACCTTAAAAGACATACATGGAAACTAGGGGCTCCTGGGGACGACTTCTTAAATTTGCTATTTGGTAGACGCACTTCGAAGGATGGATACATCCTGTCGATGTGTATTCCTTTGAGCAATTTGGTGATGCCATTGCAGGCAGCATCGGCTCTATCAAAGCTCCAGTTTGTGTTATCCATACTCTCAGGGGAATCAGTAACTTCACCAGAACGGCTATGCTTAGTTGTCCAGGGAACATCATATCGCCCAACAATGTAGCCAAGCAACTTCAAGTGCTTGTAAGCTTGGAAGGCAAGCCAGGAGCACCCATAACTCCCCCCTGCAATCTTTTGATATATTTCCTCTATTCCTACAGTTACATCCTTGTCATCGAGAAGAACCAACGCCCCTCTTTCTGCCAAGAACCTGCGTAGTTTGATCACCCAACAAGCCTCAAATTGCAAGCTGAAGCATTTGAAAACAGAACCAATGCCATGCGTGCATAATCCCTAAGCAATTAGGAGTGTGGCATTGTGTGACTAGTCCGAACTGGTGGTCGTAGACAGGTGCAATCAAATTGATTCAAGAGCGATCCAGGGCATGCTACATTATTACGGCATTTCATCAAACAGGTGGCGTACCCGATCTCCTCGACATTGTAGTACAGCTTGCCGCCCCGTGTGACGCCGGTGGTCAGCCAGAGCTCCCCCTTGCTGTCCAACACCTCCGCCGCGCCGGCCTCCTCCACCCACCGCGCCCGCGACGCCACGTTCCTGCTCCACAGCATATACAACCCGATGAACGATCCAGAGGCGCACCAGCAGCCACAAACAGATCAACCGTGAGACAGCACACACCTGAACTGGACTCTCGAGGACGAGGGCGCCACGTCTGAGAGGAAAGGGTTGAGGTGGTGCTCCTCCCCGTCGTCTTCCGCGGCAACGGCGGAAGCTGCCCCGGGAGCGCGTGCCCTTCGGCGCCGGTCGCGCCCCGCGGCCGCCATGAACTGCTCCCTGCACTTTTCGGGCCAGTTCTTTTGTTAGCTCTTAGAATAAGCTAAAATAAGCTGTCCCTACCCAGCTTATTCTAGAAGCCCAACATAATTTATTTATTTAGAAGCCTACTAATTAAGACTTCACTAGTAGGCTTCTAAAAATATATTTTTAGTTGGGCTTCTAGAAGAAGCTGGATAGGGGGCAGCTTATTTTAGAAGCCCAAAAAAGCTAACAAAAAAACTGGCCCTTCGTTTTCTCCCAACAAGACTTTCAAGGCTAATTCATAAAATGCCTCATGTTTGCTCTGCCCCGGCCAAAAAGTCCCTTCTTTCTCTGCAATTAAGCAAATACCCCCAACTTATCTTTGCCGAACACACAATACATGTGTTCCGATCCAAAGTGAAATACTACACAATGCAACATCGGAAAGAAAGAACTGAAACCCCCATGGCCTCATGTCGTCCCCCCAGCGGGCGACCCGGGCGGCGGCTCCAGATCCCGTCGTGGGCGGCTCCCTCATCCCTCCCCCGCCGCCCGGAGCCGCTAGGGCAAAGCCCCTCGCGGTGGCCAACGGCGGGCATCCTTTCCTCCTCGTCTCGGTGCCGGTGGGCGCGGGGCAGCCAACCGGAGCGGAGGCGTCGAGCGTGCGCGGGGTCCAACGGTGCAGCGACAGTGTCTCCTGGCGACCGCGTGTGCTGGTGGTGGTGCGATGGCGGTGGGGCGCCTGCTTGGCGCGCGGCGGCTGCGTCCCGTGGCTGCGGGTGGGGTCCGGATCTGGGACTCAGACAGCTGCGGGTAGTTTCCCTCCCGGCGACGACGGCATGTGGGCTCGCAGCGGGGCGGGCTGCCTCTTGGTGGGGTGTGCCTCCTTCTGCTGGACGGAGCTCAGGGCCTCGCTTGCTCGGACCTGGTGCTAGGTAGTACGAGGCGGCGCGGGTTGCGCGCGGCGTGGACCAGTAGCTGGTGTGTTGTCTTGGGTGGCTGCAACGGCTAGTGATGGGGGTGGCGTCGTTGGGAGTGGTGGTGTGGGTGCCGGCGCCCGACGGATGTCGGGAACCCACCCCTCTCTGAGGGCACGTGCACGAGGTCAGATGGCACGACGACGGACCTCGATGGGTTACGGTGGGGCTAGCGTTGGTGTGGGGGCATGGAGGTGGTTGTGGCTGGTGCTATCGAGGCTGCCCGGCGACCGGAGCTGTCGGTTCCTGGGTGGCTCCCCGTCCGGATCTGGAGTGACCAAATCTGACGAGGCACTGGTTGTCGCTTTCCTCCCGAGGTGCTGCTGGCAGATGGCCGGCGGCACGGGCCCGTATGCTGGGGGCGGAAGGTCCTCCTGCCCAAGCCAGGCTTTCTCTACTCCGATGGCCTAGTGGTTGATCACGGGGCAGTTGTGGCGGCGGCGCTGCCCGGCTATGGCCCCCCTCCGGCCGGCAGTGTGGTGGGACTTTGTGGGTTGGCGGGGAGGTGTTTGCTTCCCCTCCTGGCGGTGGAGTGTGCGTGTTGTGGTGTCAGGGAGTGGTGTGGAGAGGGATGTCGGGGCGTCGGCCTCGGGTGGCGGGCTTTCCGGTTGATTCTCCGGCGGGTCAGCGGTTAGCGGTGGTGGCGGCGTGCCTTGGTCGTGTGGAAGGCGAGGGATGTTGCGTTGGGAGGTTCTAGCGTCTTCTTCGTCGCGGCAGAGGAGGTGCCCAGTTCTGGTCCTGGATGTTCCTGGCTACGTCTTGGCGTCCGACATAGTTCCTGTATGGCTGGTGCTTGCAACTGGGTGAAAGCTCTGCGCTTCGGCGTCGACGACGATGGTGCCCGTGGGTGCGGCTCTCCTCTTGTGGACGTTGTCGCACATTTCACTACTAGGGAAATGCCTATAGGTAGAAGGTTAACAATAGTGTGGGGTAACTGGACGGCGCTACTACTACTTTGCAGCAGCGCCAGGGCGTAACCTACGCTACAAGTAAGGATGTAGCAGTAGCGCGTGCGCGCTAACCAGCGCTGCTGATAAGTGGTCACCACCGTACCCGTCGGGGCTGCCTATAGTAGCAGTGTGGCCTGTGAACCCGACGCTACTACTAAACAGCTAGTAGTAGCGTTGGCACTTTGCCACTCGCTCCAACTATGGCGACCCTCTGCTAGCTTGTGGGCCTGACTTAGTAGCAACGCGTGGTGTCATGACAACCCTACATGTATTTGTCTTAGCAGTAGCGCGCCCGCATTACCCACGCTACTACTAACCTGACCTTATCCCCCACCCGTCCGTCCATTTCCTCATCTCATCAGTCACTCTCCTCATCTCTCGCGCTCTCCTCTCCTTGCCCCCACCGTCATCGCCCGTCGCCGTCGCCAGCCGTCATCGCCCACCGCCACTGACGCTCCCTCTTCCCACGGTAGCTCTCCCTCCTCCCTCCCTCCCTCCTCTCTCCCCCTTCCTCCCTCCTCCCTCTGTTTTTCCACTGAATTGGTAGGATGCTAGATAGGTAGAATGGTAGTAGGAAGTAGTGTGGTAGATAGGTAGAATGGTAGAATTTGCTTCTAGAATGTAGTTTTTTTAATAGAATAGAAGATATAGGTATTTTGAGAATGTGGGTATTTTGAATAGAATAGAATACAAAACATAGGTAGAATGTAGGTTTTTTGAATAGAATAGATAGGTAGAATGGTAGTAGGCAGTAGTGTGGATTTGGTTGTAGATTGTAGAATGGTAAAATTTTGTTGTGGAATGTAGATAGGTAGAACGGTCTTTTGAATAAATAGAAAACTAGTAATTGTAGGGGAACGCAGCAGAAAAAAAAAATTTCCGACCTATGCACCAGCCCAGGATCACTATGGAGACTGCATACAAGGTTTGATCTGTTTCGTTACCGACTCGTAGCGCAGCGGAAGTAGAGTCGATGACGATCGGCGGTGCAGATCCCTGCAGCTAGGATTTACAACCTCCCAACCGCGAGGATGTACTCCCACATCTGCCCCTCGGACAGCCCTCCGGGAGGCGGTCGGACAGTCCCTCGGACGGTGTCGCGGACAGCCCTTCGGGAGGACCTTCGAAACTCGAACGGTCACTCGGACAGCCCTTCGGGAGGACCCTCGAAACTAAGACGATCACTTGGACAGCCCTTCGGGAGGCACTCTCGAACTAAGACCGAAACTACGATCTCTCTATAGAGTTGCACACATACGGTGTCATCTATCCGGCAGGGCTTCGCCGTCCAGAACTAGTTCCCACCGAAACCCAGACAGCCTTTCGGCTCTACGAAACTATTTCGCTGGGAGGGAGAGAGAAGCCAGACAAGTCAATGGCATGTGTATGAGAGCAAGCATGAGCTGATTTTGGAGAGCTCTCTCCACCTCTATTTATAGGAGGAGCAAGGGGTAGAGGAAAGACCAAAAGGACCTTCCTAGGATCTTTCCACCACATGCCACATAAGGGTGTGTAGAAGATATCCACCATGAGGTGGAAGGACACCTCAAGGAGGGCCCCCCCATGCCATGGCCGAAATTTGCAGCCCCCTTGGGGAGCTCCACCTCCCTTTCACACACCAAAAGTGGTTTTCTTCTAGAAGAAAAACCCCATTTGCAAATCAGCCCAAAAAGTGCTTTTCACTATTCACGAAGACATTTTTCTGCGTCCGTTAAAACCCAAATTATTTCTGTGTGCCTAGAATAATTCTAGCACCCACCAAAACAATTTTGAACGCATTCCGAAACAATTTTGGAACAATGTTTCTTCAGCGAAAAGCAACCAAAACGGTTCCGGCTGCTCCGGAACATTTCCGGTTTTTGTCCCGGAAAATTCCCAGAAGTTTCCAGAACACTTCTGGCATCCTCCAAGAATTTCCAGGCGTGTGCCAGAACCAATTTGACTTAATGGAATACCCTGAAACAACTTTTCAGTTTCACCGGAACTATTCCGGTGTTCTCTCCGGAACGTTTCCGTTTCGTCCGAAACTTTTTCGGTGATTTTCTCTCAGACTCCCCGTCTAGTATTCAGCAGATAGATGACCCTTAAGCGTGTGACCCTATAGGTTCGGTGAAGTATAGACATGACCGGAACTCTTTCCGATCAATTATCAACATCGGAGCCGTGGACACCCATATTGACCCCTATACCCACACGAATGAATATTCGAGTGAACCTCCAGTTGTCGTGTGCTATTCCTGTTGCTTCGCGATATGTTACAAATACCCGAGGTGAGAAACATCGGCATCCTCATGGATCAACACTTGTCCACAATGCCAGTTACCTCGTTGCCGGTTTTTGTTCTCTTTTCTCGTTTCTGTGTTCCGGTATCCCTGTGATCAAATCACACTTGTGTCTGGCCAGACGATGATGGATACCGTAACACCGAGAGGGCCCAGAGATATCTCTCCATCGTCGGAGGAGCAAATCCCAATCTTGAGCTATCAAGTTACTTAACATACTTTTCCATGAACCCGTAAGCCGCCGTAATAGCCACCCATTTACGGATGACGTTTAACAAACCCCAAAGTTCATGAAGCAAGCATGAAGAAACTCGACACTCTCATGGTCTAAGGAATTATGCAAACATTAACTTCTCTGTGTTATTAACCATTAACTTATGACGAATGAATCTCATAGCATAACATCAATCGGGTCGATTCAACACAAGTGTTCTACTAACATTGTGCCCTCAAAGTTGCCGGCATAGACATGCCCATGATCAGGAAAACAGAACCATCATGCAACACTTGAGCTAGTCTTAGAGGCCAGACTAGGAATACATTTTACCGTTTATTATTCCACACGTGCATATGAGTCTTCCTCCGAGCCTCGTGGTTATTGCAGACTCGAGAACCATAGCAGTTATAGCATGGAACATAAACCTAATTATGAACAGGGAGATAATCAATAACATTTATTATTGCCTCTAGGGCATATCTCCTACAGTAATCGAATAGGTTTTTTGAATATAAAAATGTTTTAGATATTGAATATAATATATATTTTACGTATTCACATTTAACCAAATACCTTTAAATATTTTGGGTATCAAATAAAGTATAAAAATGTTGTACCGAAAGAGCTCCAACTGAGAGGCCACCAAACTTCTGGACAACATCATGACAAATTATTCTCAATGTCATACCGAAAGAGCTCCAACTGGTAAGAAGGTAAATTATGTCGAATAAATCGCTACTTTGAGTGAAAAAGTGGATGCTCTTATGAATATGGTTGCTAGCAAAATGCTCATGTTAATCCAAATGATATGCCTTTGTCTACTTTGATTGAGCAAAATAATGATGCTATTGATGTGAACTTTATCTCGCGAAACAATTTCAACAACAATGCTTATAGAGGAAATTTTAATGCTAGGCCGTATCCTGGTAACTCCTCTAATAACTGTGGAAATTCATATGGTAATTCTTATGGAAATTCTTGAGCTATGGAGCAACTATCTGCAATAGTGTCCCATAGACCAAAGCCATCTTGGAACCATACTAAGTTCATGAATGAACTATATGATTCAACAACTTCTTTGTCGCTTCTTAAGCGTCAACATACTTAGCCTTTGTTATAGAATTCGCCACAGTATCTTGTTTGGAACAATTTCCAACTACCGTGCCATCATATTGTGTATTACATAAAACCCTTAACTTAAATCGAAAATCGCATGGAGCATTGATGAAGACTGTATCGATGTAATTACTTACAACGAGCACTTCATAATCTCTGCTTGCGAGAAAACATGTCATCACTACTACTCTAGTACTCAATGACATCTTTCACTGTTGTCCTATGATCAGTACTTTGATCACTTTGGTATCCATACTCGCAACAACTTTTGGAGTATCGGACATATCTGGTTGTTTTACATACCATGGAATACATGATTAATCCAAACACAAGAGTGTGTGGAATCTCCATCATGTATTTTACTCATCAGTGTTTTGGGACACCGAGTCTTGCAAAAACTCTTTCCATGTGACTTCGGCAAGAATCACTCCTTGGCGTTTTAAATGCTAAAAAGTTTTAGCATCTTGTCAATATGTATTCATTGCTTAGCCCCATTAGGTAAATCTATCTCCATAGATCATCATGCCTAATATTGAGGCTATTTAGCCCAAGCACTTCATCGGAAAAACTATTTTCAAATGAAGTCCTAATTCGTGTCAAGAAATTTATTTCCAATTAACAATGTGTCAAGTACACAAGGTTTTTAGAAATATTATTATGCTCCCACTTACTTTCTTGAATCACAAGCATCTTCGATACCCATTTGATGAAGTCAAAACCCTTTTGACCATTCCATCAAAAACGAAGATTCCAACTCCACTTTGCTCTCTTCTGTCCATCGCTGGAACTCTGAAGTTTGCATACTTACTAGCATCCTCTGGATCGACAAATTACTTTGGACTGTATCACATACAAGTCCTAGGTTTCATTTCCATCACATGGAAATCCTTTTGTCATCCATGTTTCATATCTCATGATTGAAATATGTATTAATTGCTAGTTCAACCCGAACCGACTTTAAGCATGGCTACGGTGAGACAATCTCATCGTAGTCAACTCCTTGAACTTTTTATTGCAACAAGTCGAGCTTTATGGATAAAACATTTTATCCGTATCAGTTTTTAGTTCCATAAATATTCGTTAGACTCTAAGTCTTCCGAAAGGTGTATCAAGATCTTAATCTTGAATCACTTATATGGAAACTATCTCGGATTGTATTGGCATTTAGCCAATTCCGGAGTCAGGGCCCATCAACGCTTCCTTGTGAATCGTAGGTATACTGTTGTCTAACAACAATATCTCGTTTGCTCACCTGATAGGTTTGCACGAGCTTTGCCTACGTGGTTCAGCTGCAAGTTCGACCGAAGTCCATACATTTTATTGTAGAGACTTCCGTATCAGTCGCAGTAGGAAACTCCGGAATTACTTCCTAGGTCTCTTTCCTTTGATCTGATGACGATGATACTGTTTATCTCGTCGAGTTGCACTGTTCTCCCACTCACCTTTTTGAAAGAACCATTTTCTTCAAAAAAGCATACCGTTCTTTGTGGCAAACCTATTTGCCTCGGTATTGTGGTGGGGAAATACCCAATGACTTGGGATAACCTACAAAGTAGCACTTGTCTGATTTGGAATAGGTTTGTAACCTTTTACACAAGCCCCATATTCCAAATGTTAAGAAAAGATATAATATGTTTGGGCGTACCATACCATGGCGTCATTTCAACAGACCCGATGGAGCTCTTTTCAGTGTAAAAGCCGCAGTCTCTAAAGCATCACTTTAAAAGGGATAATGGCAAATTTATTTATGTCATCTTTGATCTTACCATGTCATGAATGGTTCGATTACATCTACACGGACTCTCCACTTGCAGTGGTGCTCCGGGAGGTGCAAGTTATGAAACCCCTTTCACAACTCATCAGACATTCGCTAAACTTGTAACTCAAATATTCCTTTCTGCAATCGAATTGTAGAAACATAATTTTCTTGTTACAACAGCTTCTACTTCATTTTTGAAAACCTTATGAATGAATTCAAAAGATCCAGACTTACGTCTCATCAAGTAAATATCAATATATCTACTTGAGTCATTTCTGAAGATAGATAAATCCACTACTTGCAACAACATTTATTGAACTAGACACATCAAAATGTATGATCACCAATAAGTTTGTTGCTCGTTCCTTATGGCCTGTGAACGGTATTTCAGTCACTTCACTTTTCGGAGGAAAGTTGCAAGTGTCAGATGATTCAAAATCAAATGACTTTAAAATCCATCATAATGGAATTTTCCATGCGGGTTTCTCCAATGTGACCAAATGCAGTGCCACACATATGTGGTATTCTTTTAGTCTTGCGACATTTAGCATCAGTGTTATGGATGTATCATATTACCATCAATATTCATAACATACATCCCATCCTGGATGGAAGCATGGCCCTTCATGTTATTCATAACACCGAACATCAAAAGTTCTCTTATGAATAACCTCCTTGCAAGATACCTTATGCAAAGGGCTAGAGTGTATGAAACTCTAAATGAATTATGAAAGTAAATACAGAGGTAATGTATTATTATCAATATTCATAACATACTTCTCATTCATAATGAAAGTATGGCCCTGTTGTTATTCATAACTCCGAACATTAAAAGTTCTCTTATGAACAACCTTCTTGCAAGATACTTTATGCAATGGGCTAGAGTGTGTAAAACTCTAAAATGATTTATGAAAGTAAATACATAGGGAATACACCTATGGAAGGCATAGTAACATTTACTATGTTCCCTGCGTGTATCTAAACCTCATTCCTGGCTAGTCTTTCAGGCCATAGTAGTTCTTACATCGAGTTGCAACAGAATGCAATCGAGCGGGTATCTTTGTGATTAACTCACAATACCCAAGAATTAGTGATTAACATGTTTAACCATAATTCCCAAGAACTATATCTTTGACCAGCCTTCTATACATCAAAAACCTGTATGACATTCATACATGAGCTGGATATTCCAGTCTTCTTTCCTTTTGCCTTTATACTTCTAACAGTTTAACTTTCAGTATTTCTCCTACTCTCAGAAGAAGCACCCAACTTAAGAGTGGCGATAGCCCCGGACTTCCTAGGCGTGAAAGTTTCACTAACACCCTTCGGACACTTCCTTTCTCTTTAAGTTGTTTGTTTTATTCACCATCATCATATGACAGGCGTTCTTCTGGATCCCTCTCTTATCAGTCTAATGCATAGTAAACTCCTTTTACTAATAGTTTGCAAACAAACATTGCTTTGGATATCTCATATCTTTTAGCCTTTGTCTGTCTCTGAAAATGATTTTCAGATTCCATAAATATCACATAACTATCCAAACTTTCGAAGTTCGGGTCTCATGGAAGCAAACATATTGCACTTGACTGAAACG
Source organism: Elymus sibiricus (assembly GCA_039707655.1). Lineage (NCBI taxonomy): Eukaryota > Viridiplantae > Streptophyta > Magnoliopsida > Poales > Poaceae > Elymus > Elymus sibiricus. The sequence goes on from CM077671.1 coordinate 340,758,816, forward strand.
GAATTCTAGCTTTTGGATCGATGGACGAGAGTCACATGATCCATAGCATTAGCGGGAGAATACCGAAAGCATGCGATAGGACAAGTCCTTCTCGGCACTCTAGAGGACAATCCTCTCATTACGTTACCAACCGTAAAGTTTTAACCAGATATTTAATAGCTATTCAATTTTAATTGGGAAGGTGGAAACGCGAGCCATTATTCTACAACTATTATGCAAATAACACTTAGACAGTGTTCATAATTAATTGCACTGAGAATTAAAAGAATTAATTCTACAGTGCGCTCCCACTCAAATCAATATCTCTCATAATTGATTGTGAGTGATACAAGACCCCCATTTCAATTGTTCGCCATTGGTGTAACACCACTGATGACGAAAATCTCAACCGGTAGGCCAACTTGCCAATCACATCTCTATGTGATTCTTGTTCATCTTTCGATGCGCGTGTTCCGAGCTCATGACGGTCATGCCTGAACATCAAGACAACCAAGTGATCTTGCTGCGAGGTCTCAACTCACCCGCCTCACACTTCCCTAATCGTTTGTACCCGTGTGACACGGCGCACTCCGAGAAGTTAGGTGCCGTGACGGTGCTACACTTGGGAGAACACAAACCACTTGATATTTTTGTGAGAGATCACCCTAATAAAAAGCGACTACCACCCAATCAAGAAGGGTGCATCATAAGGGATAAACATCTCAGGCAATTCATAATAGCATGATATGGTATAGCCCTTTCTGACGGAGAAGTCTTTCATTTCTTCGTCTTCGGCATTCGCGTTGGTGTTCACCTTCGCGAAGATTGCCACCACCTTGTCGATGCACCAGATAATATTGCTATCTCTATAGCTAATAAAATAAGTGCATTACTGAAGGTTGACACGCAGGTCATTAAAGTGACAATCATATGGCTCCAGCCATCATGCCGAATCATGACACGCGGGTCATGTTAATCAATTTACATTATATAGTCATCTCATACATAATCAAATTATAATGAGCACTGCTATACCACATCACATGCACATGCAAACCATCCTGCAAAACCAAGTTAGACGCCTCTAATCGGTTCATGCAAAATTTTATTTTACGTGGCTTCAAAGGTTTCGAAACAAACCGAAGCTACCAACGTCCATCATCAAGCATGATAATCCAAGTCGCTAGATTAACATTGCGGGGTGTATGAATCACGAGATAATAAAATCTCGAGCCCCATACTAAACTTCGTCATACGTGTGACCCCCGTGCAGATCATATCTGCATTGCCCTTTCGTCTGCGAAATTTCATCTTTCTTTTTAACTACGGTGGAATTCAATGAACTGTTAGCACTTCGTTGATCAATCAGGATCGCGGATTTCCAGAACATTGAAACTCCACCATACTGTTATCAAGATCAGAAATATGCAAATTCCAGGGAAGCAACAAGAACATCGGGTAACAGATTTGATCTGCTACCCGCACAAATAATTTTCAGTAATAGAACTCATCTACTACCTAATTATATTGTGCAATACCCATACATCTCTATGTATTCTAGATCGCAACCTGCATCTACGCATAGCACGGCTCTTGATGCCACTGTAGGGGAACGCAGCAGAAAACAAAAATTTCTGACCTACGCACCAGCCCAGGATCACTATGGAGACTGCATACAAGGTTTGATCTGTTTCGTTACCGACTCGTAGCGCAGCGGAAGTAGAGTCGATGACGATCGGCGGTGCAGATCCCCGCAGCTAGGATTTACAACCTCCCAACCGCGAGGATGTACTCCCACATCTGCCCCTTGGACAGCCCTTCGGGAGGCGGTCGGACAGTCCCTCGGACGGTGTCGCGAACAGCCCTTCGGGAGGACCTTCGAAACTCGAACGGTCACTCGGACAGCCCTTCGGGAGGACCCTCGAAACTAAGACGATCACTTGGACAGCCCTTCGGGAGGCACTCTCGAACTAAGACCAAAACTACGATCTCTCTGCAGAGTTGCACACATACGGTGTCATCTATCCGGCAGGGCTTCGCCGTCCAGAACTAGTTCCCACCGGAACCCAGACAGCCTTTCGGCTCTACGAAACTATTTCGCTGGGAGGGAGAGAGAAGCCAGACAAGTCAATGGCATGTGTATGAGAGCAAGCATGAGCTGATTTTGGAGAGCTCTCTCCACCTCTATTTATAGGAGGAGCAAGGGGTAGAGGAAAGACCAAAAGGACCTTCCTAGGATCTTTCCACCACATGCCACATAAGGGTGTGTAGAAGATATCCACCATGAGGTGGAAGGACACCTCAAGGAGGGCCCCCCCATGCCATGGCCGAAATTTGCAGCCCCCTTGGGGAGCTCCACCTCCCTTTCACACACCAAAAGTGGTTTTCTTCTAGAAGAAAAACCCCATTTGCAAATCAGCCCAAAAAGTGCTTTTCACTATTCACGAAGACATTTTTCTGCGTCCGTTAAAACCCAAATTATTTCTGTGTGCCCAGAATAATTCTAGCACCCACCAAAATTATTTTGAACGCATTCCGAAACAATTTCGGAAAAATGTTTCTTCAGCGAAAAGCAACCAAAACGGTTCCGGCTGCTCCGGAACATTTCCGGTTTTTGTCCCGAAAAATTCCCAGAAGTTTCCAGAACACTTCTGGCATCCTCCAAGAATTTCCAGGCGTGTGCCAGAACCAATTTGACTTAATGGAATACCCTGAAACAACTTTTCAGTTTCACCGGAACTATTCCGGTGTTCTCTCCGGAACGTTTCCGTTTCGTCCGAAACTTTTTCGGTGATTTTCTCTCAGACTCCCCGTCTAGTATTCAGCAGATAGATGACCCTTAAGCATGTGACCCTATAGGTTTGGTGAAGTATAGACATGACCGGAACTCTTTCCGATCAATTATCAACATCGGAGCCGTGGACACCCATATTGACCCCTATACCCACACGAATGAATATTCGAGTGAACCTCCAGTTGCCGTGTGCTATTCCTGTTGCTTCGCGATATGTTACAAATACCCGAGGTGAGAAACATCAGCATCCTCATGGATCAACACTTGTCCACAATGCCAGTTACCTCGTTGCCGGTTTTTGTTCTCTTTTCTCGTTTCTGTGTTCCGGTATCCCTGTGATCAAATCACACTTGTGTCTGGCCAGACGATGATGGATACCGTAACACCGAGAGGGCCCAGAGATATCTCTCCATCGTCGGAGGAGCAAATCCCAATCTTGAGCTATCAAGTTTCTTAACATACTTTTCCATGAACCCGTAAGCCGCCGTAATAGCCACCCATTTACGGATGACGTTTAACAAACCCCAAAGTTCATGAAGCAAGCATGAAGAAACTCGACACTCTCATGGTCTAAGGAATTATGCAAACATTAACTTCTCCGTGTTATTAACCATTAACTTATGACGAATGAATCTCATAGCATAACATCAATCGGGTCGATTCAACACAAGTGTTCTACTAACATTGTGCCCTCAAAGTTGCCGGCATAGACATGCCCATGATCAGGAAAACAGAACCATCATGCAACACTTGAGCTAGTCTTAGAGGCCAGACTAGGAATACATTTTACCGTTTATTATTCCACACGTGCATATGAGTCTTCCTCCGAGCCTCGTGGTTATTGCAGACTCGAGAACCATAGCAGTTATAGCATGGAACATAAACCTAATTATGAACAGGGAGATAATCAATAACATTTATTATTGCCTCTAGGGCATATCTCCTACAGTAATCGAATAGGTTTTTTGAATATAAAAATGTTTTAGATATTGAATATAATATATATTTTACGTATTCACATTTAACCAAATACCTTTAAATATTTGGGGTATCAAATAAAGTATAAAAATGTTGTACCGAAAGAGCTCCAACCGAGAGGCCACCAAACTTCTGGACAACATCATGACAAATTATTCTCAATGTCATACCGAAAGAGCTCCAACTGGTAAGAAGGTAAATTATGTCGAATAAATCGCTACTTTGAGTGAAAAAGTGGATGCTCTTATGAATATGGTTGCTAGCAAAATGCTCATGTTAATCCAAATGATATGCCTTTGTCTACTTTGATTGAGCAAAATAATGATGCTATTGATGTGAACTTTATCTCGCGAAACAATTTCAACAACAATGCTTATAGAGGAAATTTTAATGCTAGTCCGTATCCTGGTAACTCCTCTAATAACTGTGGAAATTCATATGGTAATTCTTATGGAAATTCTTCTACAAATGCTAATAGGATACCCACTGATCTTGAGAACATAATTAAAGAATTTATTAGTTGTCAAAAGATCTTCAATACTATGGTAGAAGAAAAGTTGCATACGATTGATACTTTGGCTAAAAACATGGATAGAATTGCTCTTGATGTTGAAACTCTTAAAGGTAAAACTTTGCCACCCAAGCATGATTTTAATGAGACTATTAAATGTAACACCCTGGTTTTCGCTCCCTGTTTTTTTTCCGTTGCGGGATTTGACTACCGCCATTTTTTCTCGGTGTTAACGGATTTCTTTAGCTCTTGGGTATGTGAAGATGGTCATCTAGCCTTGCCTTCCCTGTCCAACCAGAGATTCTCCCCAGTCCAACCTTGCCACCCAAGATCTATCTCCGGACTTTGCCATCGAAACCATGCCTTCCGAGTCACCGGAAGGGAAACCCTAATCCTTTCAGTTACAAAGGAGCCCCAATCTCCTTTGATCTTATGCCTCCCAAACCTTTCCCAGTGATCATCCCACCTCTATAAACCCTGGATATGTAAAAATATTGCCAAGTCATTTGCAATATTTTCATTTATAATTAATTCCTTTTTCTGCCAGTTAAAGGAATTAAATCCAGGAAAATATCTATCCATCTCCAAAGTTCATGAAAACTTGTGGAGATATTCTTTGTGATCCTACTGAGCTCCCATAAAAATATTGGCCATAATTAAATCAGGGAAATTGCCTTTTCCTATTTAAAGCCAATATTGCATTTTGGGCCCTTCCTAAAGGAGCTACCATTTTGGTAGCCAGGAAAAATCCAAAATAATTTGTGGAGCTTCTCATATCCATATCTTCACCATTTCCATCAAGAACCCAAGTTCCATAGTTTAAATTATGGGCACAACTTCAATTTGCAAATTCTGTCCAGTTGGGCAATTTGCAAAGGAAGTGCTTGAAACCTTGATCTGTTTGAGCTGGAATTTTTCATGGTGGTTGACATTGATAAATCACTCATGGAAACCAAAAACCAGCTCAATCCCTCTATCCATTCTCCCATAGCATTTTTCCTAAGTTTCTGTCCATTTGGAACCTCTGTGAAGGAAGTACCACTTTGGCATTTCCGAATGAGCTGAAACTTTCCCACTATCTCCAAATATTCAACTAATCACCCTGCCCCAAAATTCATCCAATTTCATTCAGCCATTTGAGCACAACATCAACATCTTTATTTCTGTCCAGAGTGTTGGTGTGTGAAGGAAATGCTAGCTAGGGTGGTTCATTTGGCCTGAAAACTTTCCAAGGGATTCACCTTAGTAGTTCATTTACACACACCAAAACTCAGCTTATTTCCCTCAGCCAATTTTTCTGGAATCACTACAAACACCTTTCTGTCAGAATCTGTTTTGGCATGTTTTGCTCACCTCAGAGACACCTAGCTGGTGTCAGACCCTTCTCTCCTTTATATGAGCAGTGGTACACTTGTTGGACAAGATTGGACATGCAGGAGCCTTCCAGATCAAGCCATGCACGTGGTGACCGCGTGCACAGCAGGCAGAAGCGGCGCTCCGCGTACTGTCCTCGTCGGGTAGCCCACTCCAGCCAGCCTTCGCTCGTCTGGGCATGTCTAGCGGCTCCGCGGCATCCACGTCGTCCATCTGGAACCCTCTCCCCCTCCAGTTTCTTCCTCGCCGCGCCGCGACGAGCTCCGCCACTATTCTGCCCGTGACCGCCGTCGTCGTCTTCCTCTGTTCTCATCCGCTCCGAGCTCTCCCGAAGCTGCTGCTGGCTTCTCCACCCTCCCGGAGCCCCTGCCGACATCGCCCCCTCCCTACGCGTGTCGCCGGAGCTCCAGTAAGTGGCTAAGCTCGCCACGGCGGCCGAGCTCATCCACTCGCTGTCGGGCACCTATAAGTAGCCCTCCCCGGCCGTCTCCGAGCACACCCACCACCTCACCATTTCCCTCTAACCCTCCCCGACTCCTCCAAGGAGCTCCAGGAGCCCTCCTCGCCCCTCACCGCCGCCATGGTCGCCGTTGAGGCCCTCCTAAATTAGCTCAATGCCGAGCCTCTCTCGCATTCTCCTCACCACCAGAGAACCCACCCGAGCCCCCTAGAGCTTCCCCGCCCTTCCCTTCTTCTCCGGTGCACTGTGGTACCATGCCCGAGCTCCGCCCGAGCCGCCGTCCGCCGTGGGTCAAGCCGTCGCCATTCCGTAGCCCTTCGGTGTCCGTACTATGCGGGGACGGGTGCGGCTCGGTCCCACGAGCTTGCCGGTGGTCGGAGCGCGGCGAATGGTGGCCGGAGCCACCGACGGCCGTCGCCGGCGTCGAGCCCCTCCCCTGCTCTCTGTTCTGTCGGGAGGAGGGAGAGGACCTGCAGGCGGGCCCGACCTGGCAGCGACGGGGCCCCCTCCCTCCGTTTTTTAGGAGCAGCAGCGGTTGGGCCGGCCCAGCATCAGCAGTAGCCTCGTGGCCTGGCTGGCAGCCCAGGCTCCAGCCACTTTCGGCCCAAGCAGGCCCGTGGGCACAGTTCTTTTAGTATTTTCCAGAAAAAAACTGCGGAGGACCCAGAAGTAAATTTTTTTTACAGAAAGGTCCTTCCACAGTAAACCCCTCATATCTTTTCACTCGTAACCCCGATTCAGGTGAAACCAACGCTCACGTCTTCAATTCGTCAAGCCCATCCCGATGGTATCATTTTCATAATGTTTTCACACTGTGAAAATGACCATTTTTCCCTTGCCCTTCTATCAGCCCGTCGAGAGAGAATGGTTTCTGGCGATCCTTTCCGCGGACTCCCCGCACTTCTTCCCGGAGTATCCTTCACCCCCAGTCAAGCCGACCATCTGATATATGCCCTAAAGCATTGCTCTATGTTTAACCTAATAATGATGTCCGTGCTAGAACGACTTAAATTCCTGTTAGTTTGTATTCATCATTTACATTACTTGATCATGTTTAGCATTAGCGCGCTAATGACTCATTATGATATGAAGATAGGTTGTTATGTTTATGCAGCTATTACCTCATACATAGTTACCACCAGGTCAAGTTTCTCATGATGGATATACCTGCCGGTTAAGTACTTGCTAAAACTGAACCTAGTGGGTTGGTCCAGAGTCACCTGTCCGGGCTTATCCGCGCAGCCACATTTGCCGGTATGGGACGACCTTGACTTGGTCTGGCTTCGTGCTCTTTTATCGGTACCACCAAAGAGGGGGGGATTATGCGTGCGTGCTACCCTGGCCCGGTAGGCGGCGATAATCCTGTGAGCCCAGTTTGGTTTTGCGCGCGGTCCCCGTTTGGGACAGTTTGTTTGGCCACGACGGTGGCAGGTGTCACGAGGTGACACAGGGGGCCACCAAGGGCATGACTCCGGGGGAGAATGATTGTCGTTGGTACGATGGGAGAGTCACGGGTCAGGCGGGTTCCGTTGGGGCAACACTGGTCCACCCGAATGGGATCACGAGGCCAGGTGCTCCATGGTGTGGGTAAAGTGCGCAACCTCTGTAGAGTGAAGAATCTATTCGAATAGCCGCGTCCACGGTATTGGACAGTCCGTCCAGGCCTCGCTAGGTGGTCAACCGTAACAATGATAATAATGATGGAAGAACTTGTCTTATGCCCTGAAGTACTCAGTGGATCATGGATGTTCTGAGGGTTGTAAGGCAACCCGGAAGAGAGTAAGCTGGATCTGGTTTGGACTGGATCCTGAGAATGTTCGGAGTATGGATTGTTTACTTGCCATGCTTTACTTTACTTTAGTAGTATCACACTGGATAATCCTGTTACAACATGGTGATTAATATTGCTAGATAACTATGCCATGATAGTTAGTAATGTTAAGATAACAATTACATGGTTGAATGCCATGGATTTCATTGCTTGGTGTATATGTTAGTTTGGTTTGCTTGCGAGTACATTCAAAAGTACTCAGCGGCCTTCAATGTGGCCAGGTTCACATAAGGATCCGTCGTCTATCGATGAGGAGCCGGAGCGTTCGCGGGCTAGGGGAGTAACCCAGTCAGATCCCTGTGGATTGGAGCCGCACCAAGACCATGCTGCCTTAGATAGAGCTTTTCCGCTGCCATCACTCTTGTAATATATCTTGTAAGACTGTTATATCCATTAATAGAAATGCCTGTGTTCATGATACTTGTTGTAAACGCGCATGCCAGAGTGATTTCCTGGGCTGGTATGTGTGGCGACCGTCTGGCTACAATGGTAATTAGGCGGGGCACCACAACGGTTGGTATCAGAGCAGCCAGTTTGACCACAGGTTACCCTAGCCAGACTTCATTGTCTTGTGCTCGGTAGAAAGCCCAGATGGATTTCAGCCATCTTTGCCACCTGGCACGGCTACTATTGATTATAAGGCAACCCCATAGGTCTTCGGCTCCATCAGACCCCAATTCTCGTGGCCTTTGCCTCCGGTGTGAAATGCTCGCACCCGGCAACAACCCGTGAGCCCTGAAACCCCTAGGTAAACCAGATATCCTTACCCTGCTTGCTAGCCATGGCATTTCTCTTCTTACTCTAGTTTCCTTTGGGAAACGCCTATAAATTCCATCTTTCCCCGATAACCCTAGGATCGTTGACCAAGCCACTTTGGCTATGGTCCTGCATCGGGTGTGATGTTCTCTAAGGAAGTAGTAGGAGCTTGACACCAGTGCTACCAGGAGCATTGTGTGGTTTCGCTTCTAAATCCTTAGAGGTACATCGAGTGCGCTATAATAGTTATACTAGTGGATCCCTGGCCACGTGTGTAAGGTCCGCAACACTTGAGCTTTATTTGCTTCCTGTTTTTTTTCGTGGTTTTTGTTTCTTTTGTCGGTTCCGTTTCTTCGCTCCGACTGGATCCATCCACAAGTGCCGTCAAGAAGACCATCATACAACTTGGATAATACCCAATAATCCAGATTCAACAAAAGTCAAGCCATGCCAACTGCCTGATATTCAGAACAGCAACCTCGGATCTGTCAAGAACGAAGAATGGGTCAGAAGCAAAATATGTGTGCAACAGACAAGGCCAGAATATACCTGAGAGAGTTGGCCTCAGAACCGATCATACCCGAGGAGCAGTCAGATGAGCTACCAAGAATAAACACCAGTAGGGACAAATGATTCCGTCCTCGACACAAGGATTATTTCAGTCAGTGGGGTGAACCTTGAGTCTTTTCTCAGTGGACCCAAGAATCATTTATCAACCACCGAGGACATATTTCAAGAATGTGAATGAGAAAAAAGCAACAACAAAACTCTGGTACGTTGGTACAAATTTCAAAGCATATTTTGAAGTTCACCGGTACAAATACAAAGTTTTCTGGGCACGGTAAACAAGGTTCGCAAGGAATATGGATAAGCTCATGGTTGTCCGAATCAAGGAGCACCTAACATGCTTGGAAGCTCAGCTGAACCAAATGGAATTATCTGTCAACTGCTTATTATCGGTAACACCTTGGTTGAATGCAAAGGGTATTCTGAATTAATTAACGACACGAAGTCTGCACTAGTTGTGCAACCTTTACAGCAACAATGATCAGACCAACAGAAGACAAGCGATGTGCGCGACCATCGGAATATCTTCAGTCAAGGTATGGCCTATACCAAGTTTGGCTCCGCTATGGGTAAAATTCCTAATACTTCGGAAGGAAGCCAGAATCGGCCATAGACCCGACTGCGTACCCAAGGCTTCTGGAATAAGCAACCCAGCCTTCCTCCGCAAGCCATCAGAAGGGGCTTATGATACCAGACTGTCAATCTTCCTCTGTATGTCACTTGGTGAGAAAAGCTTCTGGGGTACGGCACTCCCATCTTCCACAGCGGGCTACCGCGGAAGACATCCGGCATAAGGCACCTGACCTTCCAGGGCAAGCCACACATGAAGGAAAGCTTTTGAGGTATGATACCCAGCCTTCTTCAGCACGCTACTCCGGCAGAAGCCTCGAGCATAAGGAATTCAGCCTTCTTCAACACACCATCGTGCCCCAACAAGCGTGTGAGAAGCAAGAACTAGTCTGTACACACATTCGCCTCAAAACCCAGTGGTTATGAAAGGATTTATCCTACACCTGCATATGTTGTGAGCATGCAGTCCAGTGGATCAATTCAGGCGAGCCACTCGTACATGGGAATGACTGTGTTCAGAGAAACATTGGCCCTATGTTGAAAGGAAGAATATGAGCACAGCAACCCCTATGAGGTATGTAAGAGTAAGGTGTGAGAACAAGCCCGACAAGCCGGGAAAACAATCAAGGAGCCATGCTCGTAGGTCATTACAGATCCATCAAAGGAATCCTCAAGAACAAAGAAGTGGTGGACAAACAACCTTCGTGACGGTCAACCAGATTCAACTTCACGGACAGAGTGGTATTACCAATCCCAGTCAGCCTCTTGCATATGCGGCCACAACAATGCACTACTTGCGGTTACAAGTGAGATTGCTGCACTCGTCATGAATATGGGCCATCAACCAAGATAAGAGGCTATCCTCCGAAAGATACACCAAATGACAGCCATACTATGCTCAGCTCAGTGGTCATGGCACGAACTACAGAGGCTATATATGACAGAGTCCTTTCCACGAGCGACAGAGTTTGAAACAGGACCTTCAGATAGAATGGCTCAAAGCACATCAGCATCAACAGCTCATAGGCATCATGACATCATTGGAATAAGAGATTACTGTCTATGATTACTTTGTGATTATGCCTGACATTTCAGTTGAGGATATAGCAGCAATAGCTTGGTCATGTTGATTCCTTGAGTTATGGATCACCTAAGGGCAAAGTCAGGATGCATAAGCCAGATGGAAACATCAGAATGGAACCCATAGCCAGACTGAGCATTCTGACACAGCAAAAAGGAAAGCCACTCCCACTCACTCAAGACCATACGAGCACGTAAGCCTGGTACCAGGAAAGGATGTCTTGCCCATAACAGTCAGGGTACGAAGCATTACAATAAAACCCGAAGCAGATACTTCCAGGCCCTGGAAATCGAGCTGTCTGTTGGTACTACTCGCTACCCCACCCAACAACACCACTACCAGGACAAAAGGTACACCTGACAGGATAGAGAATGATTCAAGAAAGCTGTGTGCAGAGACTACACAGGGTCCATCAGAAGAGGCAGTTAAAAGGTCAGTGAACCAGTGAAGACAGGACAACTGATGGATCCAAGTCGCACACAGGTAAGTTCCCCTTCACCAGGAGGTAAGCCCGGAAATCTCGAGGAAGAGATTTTCTTAAGGGGGGTAGGTTTGTAACACCCTGGTTTTCGCTCCCTGTTTTTTTTCCTTTGCGGGATTTGACTCCCGCCTTTTTTTCTCGGTGTTATCGGATTTCTCTAGCTCTTGGGTATGTGAAGATGGTCATCTAGCCTTGCCTTCCCTATCCAACCAGAGATTCTCCCCAGTCCAACCTTGCCACCGAAGATCTATCTCCGGACTTTGCCATCGAAACCATGCCTCCCGAGTCACCGGAAGGGAAACCCTAATCCTTTCAGTTACAAAGGAACCCCAATCTCCTTTGATCTTCTGCCTCCCAAACCTTTCCCAGCGATCATCCCACCTCTATAAACCCTGGATATGTAAAAATATTGCCAAGTCATTTGCAATATTTTTCATTTATAATTAATTCCTTTTTCTGCCAGTTAAAGGAATTAAATCCAGGAAAATATCTATCCATCTCCAAAGTTCATGAAAACTTGTGGAGATATTCTTTGTGATCATACTGAGCTCCCATAAAAATATTGGCCATAATTAAATAAGGGAAATTGCCTTTTCCTATTTAAAGCCAATATTGCATTTTGGGCCCTTTCTAAAGGAGCTACCATTTTGGTAGCCAGGAAAAATCCCAAATAATTTGTGGAGCTTCTCCTATCCATATATTCACCATTTCCATTAAGAACCCAAGTTCCGTAGTTTAAATTTTGGGCACAACATCAATTTGAAAATTCTGTCTAGTTGGGCAATTTGCAAAGGAAGTGCTTGAAACCTTGATCTGTTTGAGCTGGAATTTTTCATGGTGGTTAACATTGACAAATCACTCATGGAAACCAAAAACCAGCTCAATCCCTCTATCCATTCTCCCATAGCATTTTTCCTAAGTTTCTGTCCATTTGGAACCTCTGTGAAGGAAGTACCACTTTGGCATTTCCGAATGAGCTGAAACTTTCCCAGTATCTCCAAATATTCAACTCATCACCCTGCCCCAAAATTCATCCAATTTCATTCAGCCATTTGAGCACAGCATCAACATCTTTATTTCTGTCTAGAGTGTTGGTATGTGAAGGAAATGCTAGCTAGGGTGGTTCATTTGGCCTGAAAACTTTCCAAGGGATTCACCTTAGTAGTTCATTTACACACACCAAAACTCAGCTTATTTCCCTCAGCCAATTTTCTGGAATCACTACAAACACATTTCTGTCAGAATCTGTTTTGGCATGTTTTGCTCACCTCAGAGACACCTAGCTGGTGCCAGACCCTTCTCTCCTCTATATGAGCAGTGGTACACTTGTTGGACAAGCTTGGACATGCAGGAGCCTTCCAGATCAAGCCATGCACGTGGTGACCGCGTGGACGGCAGGCAGAAGCGGCGCTCCGCGTACTGTCCTCGTCGGGTAGCCCACTCCGGCCAGCCTTAGCTCGTTTGGGCATGTCTAGCGGCTCCGCGGCATCCACGTCGTCCCTCTGGAACCCTCTCCCCCTCCAGTTTCTTCCTCGCCGCGCCGCGACGAGCTCCGCCACTGTTCTGCTCGTGACCGCCGTCGTCGTCTTCCTCCGCCACTGTTTTGCCAGTTTCTTCCTCGCCGTACCGTGCCCGAGCTCTCCCGAAGCTGCTGCTGGCTTCTCCACCCTCCCGGAGCCCCTGCCGACATTGCCCCCTCCCTACGCGTGTCGCCGGAGCTCCAGTAAGTGGCTAAGCTCTCCACGGCGGCCGAGCTCGTCCACTCGCCGTCGGGCACCTATAAGTAGCCCTCCCCGGCCGTCTCCGAGCACACCCACCGCCTCACCACTTCCCTCTAACCCTCCCCGACTACTCCAAGGAGCTCCAGGAGCCCTCCTCGCCCCTTACCGCCACCATGGCCGCCGCCGAGCCCCTCCTAAATTAGCTCAATGCCAAGCCTCTCTCTCCTTCTCCTCACCACCAGAGAACCCACCCGAGCCCCCTAGAGCTTCCCCGCCCTTCCCCTTCTTCTTCGGTGCACTGTGGTACCGTGCCCGAGCTCCGCCCGAGCCGCCGTCCACCGTGGGTCAAGCCGCCGCCGTTCCATAGCCCTTTGGCGTCCGTACTATGCGAGGACGGGTGCGGCTCGGTCCCACAAGCTCGTCGGTGGTCGGAGCGCGGCGAATGGTGGCCGGAGCCACCGGCGGCCGCGCCGGCGTCGAGCCCCTCCCCTGCTCTCTGTTCTGTCGGGAGGAGGGAGAGGACCTGTAGGCGGGCCTGACCTGGCAGCGACGGGGCCCCCTCCCTCCGTTTTTTTAGGAGCAGCAGCGGTTGGGCCGGCCCAGCATCAGCAGTAGCCTCGTGGCCTGGCTGGCAGCCCAGGCTCCAGCCACTTTCGGCCCAAGTAGGCCCGTGAGCACAGTTCTTTTATTATTTTCCAGAAAAAAACTACGGAGAACCCAGAAGTAAATATATTTTTACAAAAAGGTCCTTCCACAGTCAACCCCTCATATCTTTTCACTCGTAACCCCGATTCAGGTGAAACCAACGCTCATGTCTTCAATTCGTCAAGCCCGTCCCGATGGTATCATTTTCATAATGTTTTCACACTATGAAAATGACCATTTTTCCCTTGCCCTTCTATCAGCCCGCCGAAAGAGAACGGTTTCTGGTGATCCTTTCCGCGGACTCCCCGCACTTCTTCCCGGAGTATCCTTCACCCCCAGGCAAGCCGACCATCTGATATATGCCCTAAAGCATTGCTCTATGTTTAACCTAATAATGATGTCGGTGCTAGAACGACTTAAATTCCTGTTAGTTTGTATTCATCATTTACATTACTTGATCATGTTTAGCATTACCGTGCTAATGACTCATTATGATATGAAGATAGGTTGTTATGTTTATGCAGCTATTACCTCATACATAGTTACCACCAGGTCAAGTTTCTCATGATGGATATACCTGCCAGTTAAGTACTTGCTAAAACTGAACCAAGTCGGTTGGTCCAGAGTCACCTGTCCGGGCTTATCCGCGCAGCCACATTTGCCGGTATGAGACGGCCTTGACTTGGTCTGGCTTCGTGCTCTTTTATCAGTACCACCAAAGAGGGGGGGGATTATGCGTGCGTGCTACCCTGGCCCGGTAGGCGGTGATAATCCTATGAGCCCAGTTTGGTTTTGCGCGCGGTCCCCGTTTGGGACAGTTTGTTTGGCCATGATGGTGGCAGGTGTCACGAGGTGACACAGGGGGCCACCCAGGGCATGACTCCGGGGGAGAATGATTGTCGGTGGTACGATGGGAGAGTCATGGGTCAGGCGGGTTCCGTTGGGGCAACACTGGTCCACCCGAATGGGATCACGAGGCCAGGTGCTCCATGGTGTGGGTAAAGTGCGCAACCTCTGTAGAGTGAAGAATCTATTCGAATAGCCGCGTCCACGGTATTGGACAGTCCGTCCAGGCCTCGCTAGGTGGTCAACCGTTACAATGATAATAATGATGGAAGAACTTGTCTTATGCCCTGAAGTACTCAGTGGATCATGGATGTTCTGAGGGTTGTAAGGCAACCCGGAAGAGAGTAAGCTGGATCTGGTTTGGACTGGATCCTGAGAATGTTCGGAGTATGTATTGTTTACTTGCCATGCTTTACTTTACTTTAGTAGTATCACACTGGATAATCCTGTTACAACATGGTGATTAATATTGCTAGATAACTATGTCATCATAGTTAGTAATGTTAAGATAACAATTACATGCTTGAATGCCATGGATTTCATTGCTTGGTGTATATGTTAGTTTGGTTTGCTTGCGAGTACATTCAAAAGTACTCAGCGGCCTTCAATGTGGCCAGGTTCACATAAGGATCCGTCGTCTGTCGACGAGGAGCCGGAGCGTTCACGGGCTAGGGGAGTAACCCAGTCAGATCCCTGTGGATTGGAGCCGCACCAAGACCATGCTGCCTTAGATAGAGCTTTTCCACTGCCATCACTCTTGTAATATATCTTGTAAGACTGATATATCCATTAATAGAAATGCCTGTGTTCATGATACTTGTTGTAAACGCGCATGTCGGAGTGATTTCCTAGGCTGGTATGTGCGGCGACCGTCTGGCTACAATGGTAATCAGGCGGGGCGCCACATTAAATCTATACAAATATCTATTAATGAAACTAAGGAGAGGACCGCTAAGTTGAAAGCTAAGCAGGAATTCTTAGAAAAAGCCCCCGCACCCGGTTTTTACCGGAATCATGATGAAGATCTTAAAATGATTGGTACTTATCCTATTGAATCTTTGTTTAACTCTCTGAATATAAATGATAAAGGGACTGGAGATGAGTCAACTCTAGCTAGAGAGCGTCCCATTTTCTTGGAGGGTGATGATTCTAATGCTAAAACTGAAAAATGTGGGTTTGGAGAGGTCAAAACTTTAACTAGTGATGTGCCCACTATCTTGGATTACAAGGAATTTAATTATGAAAGTTGCTCTTTAGTAGTAGAATGTATTTCCTTGTTGCAAACTATTATTAGCTCACCCAATGCGTCTGAATGATACGTCTCCAACATATCTATAATTTTTTATTGTTCCATGCTGATATATTATCATTCTAGGATACTTTTTGTGTCTTTATTTACCAATTTATAATATTTTTGAGCACTAATCTATTGACCCAGTGCCCAGTGCCAGTTGCTATTTTCTGCATGTTTTTGCCTTTTCTGCATGTTTATGTCACGCTAGATCATTGCACATCCTGGCACACTGCCAGAGGCATTCATACAGAGTCATATCTTCATATCAGTTCTCCATATCGAGTTGTAAGTAAATAAAAGTGTGATGATCATCATTATTAGAGCATTGTCCCAGTGAGGAAAGAATGATGAAGATGATGATTCTCCCATAAGTCGAGATGAAACTCCGGATGAAAAAATAAAGATGGGGGAGGCCAAATGAGCCCACCATCCATTCAAAAAAATGAGAGAAAATGAGAGAAGGGACTTTGCTACTATCTTTTACCACACTTGTGCCTCAAAGTGGCACCATGTTCCTTATATAGAGAGTCTCATGATATATAATTTTCATATGCTAGTGGGAATCACCTATTCATTATTACAAACTTGGCTTGTATATTCCTATGAAGGGCTTCCTCAAATGCCCAAGGTCTTCATGAGCAACCAAGTTGGATGCACACCCCACTTAGCTTCATTTGAGCTTTCATACACTTATAGCTCTAGTGCATCATTTGCATGGCAATCCCTACTCCTTGCATTGACATCTATCGATGGGCATCTCCATAGCCCATTGGTATGCCTAGTTGATGCGAGACTATCTTCTCCACATTTTGCCCCTTTGATATCTACGACCACACTCTATTCCACTTAAATGCTATGTCCAATGGCTCACGCTCATGTATTGCGTGAAGAATAAAAAGTTGATGCATATTGAAAAAGTACGATCAAATTGCCTGACTCGGACACCGTGGTGCTTGACATTTGTATTAATGTGGTGAAGATGGAGCCATGCCTTGCTAATATAATAAGATGAATGGGGGGTAAACATTCTTTAAGGATTGTATACTTTAAAGGAGTAATGATTTTATTTCTTACACTTCAATTATTGCTATGTTAATATTGGTTGATTCATCGTTTCTCAATGAGCATACATGCATAAGTTTACATAGTGGATAGCATGTCACATCAAAAATTCTGATTTTATCATTTACCTACTCGAGGACGAGTAGGAATTAAGCTTGGGGATGCTTGATACATCTCTAGCGTTATAATTTTTTATTGTTCCATGCTGATATATTATCATTCTAGGATACTTTTTGGGTCTTTATTAACCAATTTATACTATTTTTGAGCACTAACCTACTGACCCAGTGCCCAGTGCCAGTTGCTGTTTTCTGCATGTTTTTGCCTTTTCAGGTTTACAGTACCAAACGAAGTCCAGTTGCCACGAAATTTTTTGATGATTTTTTCTGGACCAAAAGAAGACCTAGAAGTTTCGGAAGGAGGTCGGGAGGCGCACGAGGGCCCCACCACACATCAGGGCGCGCCCTGGGTGGCGCCCTGATATGTGGTGGCCCCCTCGTGGCTCTCCCGACGTCCCTCTTTGCCCTATAAATTCTCTAATATTGCAAAAAACCCTGGAGGCAGTCCCGAAACCCTTTTTCCGCCGCCGCAAGTCTCTATTCCGCCGTGAGGCAATCTGGAGCCCCGTTCCGGCACCCTGTCGGAATGGGGATCGATCACGGAGGGCCTCTTCATCAACCTTGTTGCCCTCATGATGATGTGTGAGTAGTTCACCACAGACCTACGGGTCCATAGCTAGTATCTGGATGGCAATCTCTCTATCTCTTGATCTTCAATACAATGATCATCGCACCTTCGCTTTGATCTATCCGATGTAATCCTTTTGTGCGGTGTGTTTGTTGGGATCCGATGAATTGTGTGTTTATATTCAAATTATTCATGAAAAGTTTTTGAGATACCTGTGATATATATTATCTCTTAATTGCATGATCATTACAGCTTCATGATGCTCTCCGATCTATTGATGTGCTTTGGCCAAGTAGATTGATATTTCATCGGTGGGAGTGGTGCGTTGTGGTAGGTTCCACCTGGCGAGTTTCTATATCCAAGTGACAAAGTAGGGGACAAGATGTGTCTTTGTGTTGTTGCTACTAAGGATAACACGATGGGGTTTATTCATATTGCTTGAGTTTACTTTGTCTACATCATGTCATCATTCTCCATGCATTACTCTGTTTTACTTAATACTCTATATGCATGCTGGATAGCGGTCGATGAGTGGAGTAATAGTAATATGTGCAGGCAGGAGTCAGGCTATTTGTTTATGGACGTGATGCCTATATACACATGATCATTGCCGTGAAAATCACATAACTATCCGATTTTCTATCAATTGCCCAACAGTAATTTGTTACCCACCGTATGGAGCCTACATGAGAGATGCCGCTAGGGAAAACTATGGCCCCCGGGTCTATTCACTTATATATTTACAAACGCTACAATTAACTTGCTGCCTTTATTTATCTTTTATTTTAATTTTCAATTTATAATTATCAACAATTATCTACAAAACGCATTTGCTTGCAAATAACGAGATCAAGGGGATTGACAACCCTCTTGTCCGCGTTGGGTGCAAGTTGTTTGTTCATTTGTGTGCAGCCGCTGAAGACGGTTGAGGATTGATATTCCTATTGGTTCAATAAACCTTGGTTTCATAACTGAGGGAAATACTTACCCACTTTGTTCTGCAATAATCCGTTCCTCTTCACGGAAAACCTAATGCAGATCACAAGTATCAGGAAGGATTTCCGGCGCCATTGCCGGGGAATATCATCATCAACTATCAAGTAACTTCACACAAATTATCATTCACTTGTTCTTATTTTTATTTTATGTTATATTTAGCTTGTCTCATAAAAATAAAAAATACAAAAATATTTATCTTTGCTTGTTACTAGTTTACTTCTTCGCTTGCTAGTTTACTTGTCTTGCTTGTTGCTTTGCTTGTTCAGTCACCATGGCTCAAGATACTACTAAGTTGTGTGACTTCTCAAATACTAATAATAATGATTTTATTAGTACTCCTATACCACCCGCCACTAGTGCGGAGGCTTTTGATATTAATGTTGCATTGCTAAATCTTGTCATGAAAGATCAATTTTTGGGAAGTCCTAATGAGGATCCCGCGTCACATCTTAATACCTTTGTTGAATTATGTGACATGAAAAAGAAAAAGAATATGGATAATGATATTGTGAAATTAAAAGTATTTCCTTTTTCACTAAGAGATAAACCTAAGGCTTGGTTTTCATCTTTACCTCGTAATAGTATTGGAACATGGGATACGTGTAAAGATGCTTTTATTGCCAAGTATTTTCCTCCTGCAAAGATCATCTCCCTTAGAAATCAAATAATGAATTTTAAACAGCAAGATCAAGAGCATGTTGCACAAGCTTGGGAGAGAATGAAATTAATGATAAGAAATTGTCCAACTCATGGCTTAAACTTGTGGATGATTATCCAAAACTTTTATGCTGGACTAAACTTTGTGTCTAGAAATCTTCTAGATTCTGCTGCAGGTGGTACCTTTATGGATGTGACCTTAGGAGGGGCCACAAAACTTCTGGAGAACATTATGACAAATTATTCTCAATGGCATACCGAAAGGGCTCCAACCGGTAAGAAGGTAATTTCTGTTGAAGAAATCGCTGCTTTGAGTGAAAAAGTGGATGCTCTTATGAATATGGTTGCTAGTAAAAATGCTCATGTTGATCCAAATTATATGCCCTTGTCTACTTTTATTGAGCAAATTAATGATGCTATTGATGTGAACTTTGTCTCAAAAAATAATTTCAATAACAATGCTTATAGAGGAAACTTCAACTCTAGACCGTATCCCAGTAATTCCTCTAACAACTATGGAAATTCTTATGGTAATTATTATGGAAATTCTTCTACAAATTCTAATAGGATACCCTCTGATCTTGAGAACATAATTAAATAATTTATTAATTCTCAAAAGGTTTTCAACACTATGCTAGAAGAAAAATTGCATGTAGTTGACACTTTGGCTAAAAACATGGATAGAATTGCTCTTGATGTGGAAACTCTTAAAAGTAAAGCTTTGCCACCTAAGCATGATTTTAATGATGCTATTAAATCTATCCAGCTATCCATTAATCAAAGTAAGGAGAGGACCGCTAAGTTGAGAGCTAAGCGGGAATTCTTAGAAAAAGCTCTTCCACTCGATTTTTACCGGAATCATGATGAAGATCTTAAAATGATTGGTATTTCTCCTATTGAATCTTTATTTACCTCTCTGAATATAAATGATAGAGGGACTAGAGATGAGTCAACTCTAGTTGAGAAGCGTCCCGTTTGCTTGGAGGGTGATGATTTTGATGCTAAAATTGAAAAATGTGGGTTTGGAGAGGTCAAAACTTTAAATAGTGATGTGCCCACTATTTTGGATTACAAGGACTTTAATCATGATAATTTCTGTTTAGTAGAATGTATTTCCTTGTTGCAATCCATTATTAGCTCACCCAATGCTTATGAACAAAACAAAGGTTTTACCGAACATATAGTAGAAGCTATGATAAAAGCTTATGATGAGAAACTTGAGCTTGAAGTTTCTATTCCTAGAAAATTGCATGATGAGTGGGAACCTACTATAAAAATAAAGATCAATAAATATGAATGCAATGCCTTGTGCAACCTTGGTGCTAGTGTTTCAACTATTCCTAAAACTCTTTGTGATGTGGTTGGTCTCACTAATATTGAAGATTGTTCCCTTAAATTGCATCTTGCGGATTATACCCTTAAGAAACCTTTAGGTAGAATTAATTATGTGCTTATTATTGCAAATAAAAATTATGTGCCTGTATATTTCATTGTGCTTGATATTGATTGCAATCCTTCTTGTCCCATAATACTTGGAAGACCTTTCTTACGAACTATAGGTGCAATCATTGACATGAAAGAGGGAAATATAAGATTCCAATTCCCATTAAACAAAGGGATGGAACACTTCCCTAGAAAGAGAATTAAACCACATTATGAATCAATCATGATATCTACTTATGGGTGGAGTTTCAAAGATGACAATACTTGAAACTATGCATTATGCCTAGCTAGGGGCATAAAACAATAGCGCTTGTTGGGAGGCAACCCAATAGTTATCTTTAAATTTTTGCTTTAAACTTTCTGTTTTTTTAATAACATCATTGCTTACTTTGTAATGATTATTATTTTGTGTTTAAATTAGTGTTTGTGCCAAGTAAAGCCTTTGGGATGACTCAGAAGATGAGTAGAATCGATGCTGAAACAAAACAAAAACTTTTGACTCCAGTACAGGAATTTTCATTTTTTACTGGAGCGCGATAATGATCTGAAATTTGTACACAGTATTTCTATACAAATTTTGGAGGTTTTCCTAATTTTTAGATTTTTTAGAGTTACAGAAGTATAGGTTCTCTACAGATTGCTACAGACTGTTCTGTTTTAGACAAATTCTGTTTTTGCTTGCATAGTTGCTTGTTTTGATTATGCTATGGATTGTATCGGGGGGTATAAGCCATGGAGAATTTATAATACAGTACCTATTATGCATTTATGAAATTGTAATAAATTTATAACAGTTCCTAAATTATGCAATATGTTTCTTATACTAACAGATCTCACGAAGTTTTGTTGAGTTTTATGTGATTGAAGTTTTCAAGTTTTGGGTGTTATCTTGATGCACCAAGGAATAAGGAGTAGCAAGAGCCTAATATTGGGGATGCCCAAGGCACCCAAGGTAATATTTTAAAGGATACTCAAGCGTCTAAGCTTGGGGATGCCCCGGAAGGTATCCCCTCTTTCGTCTCAAATCCATCGGTATGTCACTTGAAGCTATATTTTTATTCGCCACATGATATGAGTTTTGCTTGGAGCGTCGTTTGCTTTTGTTTACTTTTACTTTCAGTTTGCCACAATCATTGTTTGCTGGACACACCTATTTAAGAGAGACACGCCTTCATCATAATTTGTTAGAATACTCTATGTGTGCTTCACTTATATCTTTTGAGCTTAGCAGTTGCTCTAGTACTTCACTTATATCTTTTTGAGCACGGCGGCATGTAGATTTTATAGAAATAATTTCACTCTCGTTCTTCACTTATATTTGTTTGAGAGTTAATAAATAGGGACGTTAATTTGCATGGGTCATAAGACTAGTCCAAGAATATTAGGTATTCAATGAGCGATAATCAAAACCATCATGTAGCACATATAGAGAAATTGTGGGTCAATGACATTGATGTGGTAATATGAAATAGGTGTGAGTTCATAATTATTATACCATGGAAGTGTCGATATTAAGAGAGGTTGACCCTTTTGGTCATCTAAAAATTAAAGAGGCATGGTGATGATGTGTGAGCATTTCTATTCCTCGTTGAAATCCTAGTGTTGTTTCGGGTCGGAAGCGCGTGATGGTTAAATCCTACCAACCTCTTTCCTCGGGGCATGCGAGTAGTACTTTGATTTTTGATAAACTAATAAAACTTTGCAATAAGTATATGAGTTCTTTATGACTAATGTGAAACCATGGACATACGCAATCTCACCTTCTCATATTTGCTTGCCTCTTCGGTACCGTGCATAGCCCGTTCTCACCTCGAGGATCGGTGCAACTTTCGCCGGTGCATCCAAATCATGTGACATGACACGCTCTGTTGCACATAAGCCTCATTATATCTTCCTCAAAACAGCCAACATACCTACCTATCATGGCATTTCCATAGCCATTCCAAGATATATTGCCATGCAAATTCCATCGTCAGTTCACATGACTAGTTCGTTCATCATCATATTGCTTTGCATGATCACATAGAGTTGACATAGTATTTGTGGCAAAGCCACCGTTCATCATATTTTTGATACATGTCACGCTAGATCATTACACATCCTGGTACACTGCCAGAGGCATTCATACAAAGTCATATCTTCATATCAGTTCTCCACATCGAGTTGTAAGTAAATAAAAGTGTGATGATCATAATTGTTAGAGCATTGTCCCAGTGAGGAAAGAATGATGGAGACAATGATTCTCCCATAAGTCGAGATGAGACTCCGGACGAAAAAATAAAGATGGGGGAGGCCAAATGAGCCCACCATCCATTCAAAAAAATGAGAGATGGGACTTTGTTACTATCTTTTACCACACTTGTGCCTCAAAGTGGCACCATGTTCCTCATATAGAGAGTCTCATAATATATCATTTTCATATGCTAGTGGGAATCACCTATTCATTATTACAAACTTGGCTTGTATATTCCTATGACGGGCTTCCTCAAATGCCCAAGGTCTTCATGAGCAAGCAAGTTGGACGCACACCCCACTTAGCTTCATTTGAGCTTTCATACACTTATAGCTCTAGTGCATCATTTGTATGGCAATCCCTACTCCTTGCATTGACATCTATTGATGGGCATCTCCATAGCCCGTTGGTACGCCTAGTTGATGCGAGACTATCTTCTCCACCTTTTGCCCCTTTGATATCTACCACCATACTCTATTCCACTTAAATCCTATGTCCAATGGCTCACGCTCATTTATTGTGTGAAAAATAAAAATTTGATGCATATTGAAAAAGTACGATCCAATTGCCTGACTTGGACACCGTGGTGCTTGACATTTGTATTAATGTGGTGAAGATGGATCCATGCCTTGCTAATATAATAAGATGAATGGGGGTAAACATTCTTTAAGGGTCGTATACTTTAAAGGAGTAATGATTTTGTTTCTTACACTTCAATTATTGCTATGTTAATATTTGTTGATTCATCATTTCTCAATGAGCATACATGCACAAGATTACATAGTGGATAGCATGTCACATCAAAAATTCTGATTTTATCATTTACCTACTCGAGGACGAGTAGGAATTAAGCTTGTGGATGCTTGATACATCTCCAGTGTATCTATAATTTTTTATTGTTCCATGCTGATATATTATCATTCTAGGATACTTTTTGGGTCTTTATTAACCAATTTATAATATTTTTGAGCACTAACCTATTGACCCAGTGCCCAGTGCGAGTTGCTATTTTCTGCATGTTTTTGCCTTTTCAGGTTTACAGTACCAAACGAAGTCCAATTGCCACGAAACTTTTTTATGATTTTTTCTAGACCAAAAGAATACCTAGAAGCTTCGGAAGGAGGTTGGGATGCGCATGCGGGCCCCACCACACATCAGGGCACGCCCTAATATGTGGTGGCCCCCTCGTGGCTCTCCCAACGTCCCTCTTCGGCCTATAAATTCTCTAATATTGCAAAAACCCTGGAGGCAGTAACGAAAGCTTTTTTCCATCGCCGCAAGTCTCTGTTCCGTCGCGAGGCCATCTAGAGTCCCGTTCCGGCACCCTGCCAAAGGGGGGATCGATCACGGAGGGCCTCTTCATCAACCTTGTTGCCCTCATGATGATGTGATAGTATTTTACCACAGACCTATGGGTCCATAGCTAGTACCTAGATGGCAATCTCTCTATCTCTTGATCTTCAATAGAATGATCATCGCATCTTCGCTTTGATCTATCCGATGTAATCCTATTGTGCGGTGTGTTTGTTGGGATCCGATGAATTGTGTGTTTATGTTCAGATTACTCATGAAAAGTATTTGAGATACCTATGATATATATTGTCTCTTAATTGCATGATCATTACAGCTTCATAATGCTCTTTGATCTATTGATGTGCTTTGGCCAAGTAGGTTGATATTTCATCGGTGGGACTGGTGCGTTGTGGTAGGTTCAACCTGGCGAGTTTCTATATCCCAGTGACAAAGTAGGGGACAAGATGCGTCTTTGTGTTGTTTCTACTAAGGATAACACGATGGGGTTTATTCATATTGCTTGTCTACATCATGTCATCGTTCTCCATGCATTACTCTGTTTTACTTAATACTCTAGAAGCATGGTGGATAGCGGTCGATGAGTGGAGTAATAGTAATAGGTTCTGGCAGGAGTCGGCCTATTTGTTTATGGACGTGATGCCTATAAACACATGACCATTGCCGTGAAAATCTCATAACTATCCGCTTTTCTATCAATTTCCCAACAGTAATTTGTTACCCACTGTATGCAGCCTACATGAGAGATGCCGCTAGGGAAAACTATGGCCCCCGGGTCTATTCACTTATATATATTTACAAACGCTACAATTACCTTCTACCTTTATTTATATTTTATTTTATTTTGCAATTTATATTTATCAGTAATTATCTACACAACTCATTTGCTTGCAAATAATGAGATCAAGGGGATTAACAACCCTCTTGCCCGCGTTGGGTGCAAGTTGTTTGTTCGTTTGTGTGCAGCCGCTGAAGATGGTTGAGGATTGATATTCCTATTGGTTTGATAAACCCTGGTTTCATAACTGAGGGAAATACTTACCCACGCAGATCACAAGTAGCAATGAACAAACCAAAGCTTTCACTAATCATATAGTGGAAGCGATGATAAAAGCTTATGATGAGAAACTTGAGCTTGAAGTTTCTATTCCTAGAAAATTGCATGATGAGTGGGAACCTACTATTAAAATAAGTATAAATAAATATGAATGCAATGCTTTGTGTGACCTTGGTGCTAGTGTTTCAACTATACCTAAAACTCTTTGTGATGTGCTTGGCCTCACCAATATTCAAGATTGTTCCCTAAACTTGCATCTTGCGGATTCTACCATTAAAAAACCTTTAGGTAGAATAAATGATGTTCTTATTATTGCAAATAAGAATTATTTGCTTGTAGATTTCATTGTGCTTGATATTGATTGCAATCCTACTTGTCCAATAATACTTGGAAGACCTTTCTTACGAACTATAGGTGCAATTATTGATATGAAAGAGGGAAACATAAGGTTCCAATTCCCATTAAAGAAAGGGATGGAACACTTACCTAGGAAGAGAATTAAAACAACTTATAAATAAATCATGAGAGCTACTTATGGGTGGAGTGTCAAATATGACAACACTTGAAACTATGCAATATGCCAAGCTAGGGGCATAAAACAATAGCGCTTGTTGGGAGGCAACCCAATAGTTATCTTTATTTTTGCTTTTTACGTTCTGTTTGTGTGTGATAACCTGATTATTGACTCTTTAATGATTGTGTTCTTATGTTTTAATTTGTGTTTCTGCCAAGTAAAGCCATTGGGATGACTCACAAGATGAGTAGAATTGATACGGTGCAAAAACAGAAACTTTAGCGTTCAGTGCAGAATTTCTCTGATTTTACTGGAACCTCTTTTTGATCTGAATTGTTTACAAAGTATTTATATACAAATTGTTTACACAGTATCAAATTGTTCACTCATTATTCCTTCGTCCATCGTGATAACACCCAAAACTTGAAAACTTCAATCACACAAAACTCAACAAAACTTCGTGAGATCCGTTAGTAAAAGAAACATATCAAATACTTTAGGTACTGTTATAAATTGATTAATATTTCATTATTGCATAATATGTACTGTATTCTAACTTCTCCATGGCTTATACCCCCCGATATAATCCATATCATCATCAAAACAAGCAAACTATGCAAGCAAAAACAGAATCTGTCTAAAACACAATAGTTTGTAAAGATCTGTAAAGAACCTATACTTCTGTAACTCTAAAAATTATGAAAAACTAGGAAAACCTGAAGAATTTGTATATAAATACTGTGTAAACAATTCAGATCAAAAAGACGTTCCAGTAAAATCAGAGAAATTCTGCACTGAACGCTAAAGTTTCTGTTTTTGCACCTTATCAATTCTACTCATCTTGTGAGTCATCCCAAAGGCTTTACTTGGCAAAAACAATAATTAAAACATAAAAACACAATCATTAAACAGGAAATAATCAGTTTATCACACACAAACAGAAAGTAAAAAAGCAAAATAAAGATAACTATTGGGTTGCCTCCCAACAAGCGCTATTGTTTTATGCCCCTAGCTAGGCATAATGCATAGTTTCAAGTGTTGTCATATTTGACACTCCACCCATAAGTAGCTCTCATGATTGATGCATAAGGTGTTTTAATTCTCTTCCTAGGTAAGTGTTCCATCCCATTCTTTAATGGGAATTGGAACTTTATGTTTCGCTCTTTCATATCACTAATTGCACCTATAGTTCGTAAGAAAGGTCTTCCAAGTATTATTGGACAAGTAGGATTGCAATCAATATCAAGCACAATGAAATATACAGGCAAATAATTTCTATTTGCAATAATAAGAACATCATTTATTCTACCTAAAGGTTTTTAATGGTAGAATCCGCAAGATGCAAGTTTAGGGAACAATCTTGAATATTGGTGAGACCAAACACATCACAAAGAGTTTTAGGTATAGTTGAAACACTAGTACCATGGTCACACAAAGCATTGCATTCATATTTATTTATCCTTATTTTAATACTAGGTTCCCACTCATCATGCAATTTTCTAGGAATAGAAACTTCAAGCTCAAGTTTCTCATCATAAGCTTTTATCATCGCTTCCACTATATGATTAGTGAAAGCTTTGGTTTGTTCATTGATACTTGTGATCTGCGTTGGGTTTTCCGCGAAGAGGAACGGGTTATTGCAGCCAAGGTTTTAGAAAGATTCTATTTTTGCTTGCATAGTTTGCTTGTTTTGATGATGTTATGGATTATATCGGGGGGTATAAGCCATGGAGAAGTTAGAATACAGTACCTATTATGAAATAATGAAATATTAATCAATTTATAACAGTACCTAAAGTATTTGATATGTTTATTTTACTAACGGATCTCACGAAGTTTTGTTGAGGTTTGTGTGATTGAAGTTTTCATGTTTTGGGTGTTATCACGATGGACGTAGGAATAATGAGTGGCAAGATCCTAAGCTTGGGGATTCCCAAGGCACCTCAAGGTAATATTCTAGGAATACTCAAGCGTCTAAGCTTGGGGATGCCCCGGAAGGCATCCCATCTTCCATCTCAATCCATCGGTATGTTACTTGGAGCTATATTTTTATTCATCACATGATATGAGTTTTGCTTGGAGCGTCGTTTGCTTTTATTTTTAGTTTGCCGCAATCATCATTTGCTGGACACACATATTTGAGAGAGACACATCTTCATCATAATTTGTGAGAATACTCTATGTGCTTCACTTATATCTTTTGAGCTTAGCAGTTGCTCTAGTACTTCACTTACATCTTTTTGAGCACGGTGGCGTATAGATTTTGTAGAAATAATTGCACTCTCATTCTTCACTTATATTTGTTTGAGAATTAATAAATAAGTGACGGTAATTTGCATGGGTCATAAGGCTAGTCCAAAAATAATAGGTATTCAATGAGTGATAATCAAAACCATCATGTAGCACATAAAAGAGAAATTGTGGGTTAATGATATTGATGTGGTAATATGAAAAAGGTGTGAGTACATCATTGTTGATTCGTAGAAGTATCGACATTAATAGTTGTTAATTTCCCGTTTGTCTAAATATTAAAAAGGCATGGTGGGGATGTGTGAGCATTTCTATTCCTCGTTGAAACCCTAGTGTTGTCTCGGGTCGGAGGCGCGCGATGGTTAACTCCTCAAAACCTCCTCCCTCGGGGCATGCGAGTAGTACTTTGATTTGTGATAAAACTAATAAAACTTTGCAATAAGTATATGAGTTCTTCATGAATAATGTGAACCCATGGACATACGCAATCTCACCACATCATATTTTACTAGCATCTTCGGTACCGTGCATTGCCCATTCTCACCTCGAGGATCGGTGCAAACTTCGCCGGTGCATCCAAACCCCGTGACATGACACGCTCTATCACACATAAGCCTCATTATATCTTCCTCAAAACAGCCACTATTCCTACCTATCATGGCATTTCCATAGCCATTCCAAGATATGATGCCATGCAAATTCCACCATTACATCATATGACTAGTTCGTTCATTATCATATTACTTTGCATGATCATATAGAGCTGACATAGTATTTGTGGCAAAGCCACCGTTCATCATATTTTTGATACGTGTCATGCTAGATCATTGCACATACTGGTACACTGCCAGAGGTATTCATATTGAGTCATATTGTTTCACAGTTCTTCATATTAAGATTTCATGTTGAGTTGTAAGTAAATAAAAGTGTGATGATCATCATTATTAGAGCATTATCCCAGTGAGGAAATAAAAATGGGGGAGGCCAAATGAGCCCACCATAATAATAATAAAAATGAAAATGAGAGAAAAGGAGAGAAGGGACTTTGCTAATATCCTTTACCACACTTGTGCCTCAAAGTAGCAACTTGTTCTTCATATAGAGAGTCTCATGTTATGTCATTTTCATATGCTAGTGGGAATTACTTTTTCATTATTATAAACTTGGCTTGTATATTCTGATGACGGGCTTCCTCAAATGCCCGAGGTCTTCATGAGCAAGCAAGTTGGATGCACACCCCACTTAGCTTCAGTTGAGCTTTCATACACTTATAGCTCTTGTGCATCATTTGCATGGCAATCCCTACTCCTAGCATTGACATCTATTGATGGGCATCTCCATAGCCCGTAGATATTCCCAGTTGATGCAAGATTTTCTTCTCCACTTTTTACCCCTTTGATATCTACCATAAAATTCTATTCCACCCTTATGCTATGTCCATAGTTCACACTCATGTATTGCGTGAAGAATAGAAAGTTGATGCACATTGAAAAAGTACGATCCAATTGCCTCACTTGGACACTGAGGTGCTTGACATTTGTATTAAGGTGGTGAAGACGGAGCCGTGCCTTGCTAATGTGATAAAATGAATGGGGGTAAACATTCTTTTAGGATCGTATACTTTGAAAGATTGACGATTTTGTTGCTTGTGCCTATAAATATTACAATGTTGATGTTTGTTAATTCATAGCTTCTTAATGATCATACATGCAAAAAAGATTACAGATTGGGTAGCATGTCACATCAAAAATTCTATTTTTATCATTTACCTACTCGAGGACGAGCATGAATTAATCTTGGGGATGCTGATACATCTTGAATGTATCTATAATTTTTTATTGTTCCATGCTGACATATTATCATTCTAGGATACTTTTTGAGTAATAATTTACCAATTTATATTATTTTTGAGCACTAACCTATTGGCCCAGTGCCCAGTGCTAGTTTCTGTTTTCTGCGTGTTTTTTACTTTTCAGGTTTACAGTACCAAACGAAGTCCAATTGCCTCGAATCTTTTTTAGGATTTTTTCTAGACTAAAAGAAGACCTGGAAGCTTCGAGAGAAGACTGGAGGCTGCACCAGGGAGGCACAAGCCAACAGGGCACGCCCAGGGGGGTGCCCGCGCCCTGATGGCTTGTCCCTCCTTGGCAGGTCTCCTACCCCCGTTCTCTGCCCTATACATTCACATATATTCCAAAAACCCTGGAGGGCATCCCGAAACACTTTTTCCGTCACCGCAAGTCTCTGTTCCGCCGCGATCCCATCTGGAGCTCCGTTCTGGCACCCTGCCGGAGGGGAGATCGATCATGGAGGGCCTCTTCATCAATCTTGCTGCCCTCAAGATGATGTGTGAGTAGTTCACCACAGACCTACGGGTCCGTAGTTAGTACCTAGACGGCTATCTCTCTCTCTCTCTCTTAATCTTCAATACAATGATCATCGCATCTTTGCTTTGATCTATCCGATGTGATTCTTTTGTACGGTGTGTTTGTTGGGATCCGATGAATTGTGGGTTTATGTTTCAGATTATTCATGAAAATTATTTGAGTCACCTCTGAATATTATGATTCTTATTTGCATGATCATTATAGCTTCGTAAATCTCTCCGATCTATTGAAATAGTTTGGCCAGCTAGACTGATATTTCTTCAGTGGTAGGGTGTGTTGTAGTGGGTTCAATCTGGCGGAGCTCTATATCCCAGTGACAGAAAGGGACAAAACACATCTTTGTATTGTTGTCACTAAGGATCAAACGATGGGGTTAGTTCATATTAATTGAATTCTCTTTGTCTACATCATGTCAATGTTCTCCAAGCATTACTCGGTTTTACTTAATACTCTATATGCATGCTGGATAGCGGTCGATGGGTGGAGTAATAGTAATAGGTGCAAGCAGTAGTCGGCCTATTTGCTTATAGACATGATGCCTATATATACATGATCATTGCCATGAATATCACATAACTATGTGTTTTCTATTAATTGCCCAACAGTAATTTGTTTACCCACCGTATGCTGCCTACATGAGAGATGCCACTAGGGAAAACTATGGCCCCCGGGTCTATTTACTTATATATTTACAAATCCTATCTTTACCTTGCTGCCATTTATTTGTTTTTATTTTATTTTACAATTTACAATTATCTACTATTATCTACACACTTCACTTGCTTGCAAATAACGAGAACAATGGGATTGACTACCCTCTTGCCGCGTTGGGTGCAAGTTGTTTGCTCTTTTGTGTGCAGCCATTGAAGACGGTTGTGGGTTGATATTCCTATTGGTTCGATAAACCTTGGTTTCTTAATTGAGGACAATACTTACATGTATTGTGCTGCAGTTACCCGTTCCTCTTCACGAAAACCCAACGTAGATCACAAGTATCAGGAAGGATTTCTGGCGCCGTTGCCGGGGAATATCATCACCAACTATCAAGTAACTTCACACAAATTATCATTCACTTGTTCTTCTTTTTATTTTCTATTATATTTAGTTTTCTTCATAAAAAAACAAAAATACAAAAATATTTATCTTTGCTTGTTACTAGTTTACCTCTTTGCTTGCTAGTTTACTTGTCCTGCCTGTTACTTTGCTTCCTCGGTCACCATGTCTCAAGATACTACTAAGTTGTGTGACTTGTCAAATACTAATAACAATGATTTTATTAGTACTCCTATACCACCCGCCACTAGTGTGGCAGCTTTTGATATTAATGATGCCTTGCTGAATCTTGTGATGAAAGATCAATTTTTGGGAAGTCCTAATGAGGATCCCGCTGCTCATCTTAATACTTTTGTTGAACTTTGTGATATGCAAAAGAAAAAGGATATGAATAATGATGTGGTGAAATTAAAATTATTTCTTTTTTCACTAAGAGATAAAGCTAAGGCTTGGTTTTCATCTTTACCACGTAATAGTATTGGAACATGGGATAAGTGTAAAGATGCTTTTATTGCCAAGTATTTTCCTCCTGCTAAGATCATCTCCCTTAGAAATCAAATTATGAATTTTAAACAACATGATCAAGAACATGTTGCACAAGCTTGGGAGATGAGGAAATTGATGATTAGAAATTGCCCTACTCATGGTTTAAACTTGTGGATGATTATCCGAAACTTTTATGCCGGACTGAACTTTGTGTCTATAAATCTTCTAGATTCTGCTGTAGGTGGTACCTTT
This sequence comes from Elymus sibiricus, assembly GCA_039707655.1. Taxonomy (NCBI): domain Eukaryota; kingdom Viridiplantae; phylum Streptophyta; class Magnoliopsida; order Poales; family Poaceae; genus Elymus; species Elymus sibiricus. The sequence continues at coordinate 340,791,095 of CM077671.1, forward strand.
ATGGATTTGACCTTAGGAGAGGCCACAAAACTTCTAGACAACATCATGACATATTATTCTCAATGGCATACCGAAAGAGCTCCAACTGGTAAGAAGGTAAATTGTGTCTGTCGAAGAAATCGCTACTTTGAGTGAAAAAGTGGATGCTCTTATGAATATGGTTGCTAGCAAAAATACTCATGTTGATCCAAATGATATTACTTTGTCTACATTTATTGAGAAAAATAATGATGCTATTGATACGTCTCCGTCGTATCTACTTTTCCTAACGCTTTTGCTCTTGTTTTGGACTCTAATTTGCATGATTTGAATGAAACTAACCCGGACTTACGCTATTTTCAGTAGAACTACAATGGTGTTGTTTTTGTGTAGAAATAAAAGTTCTCGGAACTGGAAGAAACTTTTTGGAGATTTATTTTACAATAAATAAAAAATACTGGAGCCAAGAACCACCGGAGGGGGTGCCCTGGTTGGGCACGATACACCAGGGCGTGCCACCCCCCCCCCCTCCCCAAGCGCGCCCTGGTGGGTTGTGCCCACCTCGTGGCCCCACTGACCCTAATTTTGGCACTATAAAATCCTATTTTCGGAGAAATAAAATAGGAGAGAAAGTTTCATCGCGTTTTACGATACGGAGCTGCCGCCACCTCCTGTTCTTCATCGGGAGGCCAGATCTGGAGTCCGTTTGGGCCTCCGGAGAGGGGAATCTTCGGTCTTCGTCATTATCAACCCTTCTCCATCGCCAATTCCATGATGCTCCCCACCGGGAGTGAGTAATTCTTTCATAGGCTTGCTGGTCGGTGAGGAGTTGGATGAGATTCATCATGTAACCGAGTTAGTTTTGTTAGGGCTTGATCCCTAGATCCACTATGTTCTGAGATTGATGTTGCTATGACTTTGCCATGCTTAATGCTTGTCACTAGGGCCCGAGTGCCATGATTTCAGATCTGAACCGTTTATGTTATCACCATTATATCTATGTTCTTGATCTGATCTTGATAGTCATATGCACCTGCTATGTGTTATGATCCGTAAACCCCGGAGTGACAATAGTCGGGATACTTTCTGGTGATGACCGTAGTTTGAGGAGTTCATGTATTCACTATGTGTTAATGCTTTGTTCCGGTTCTCTATTAAAAGGAGGCCTTAATATCCCTTAGTTTCCTTATGGACCCCACTGCCACGGGAGGGTAGGACAAAAGATGTCATGCAAGTTCCTTTCCATAAGCACGTATGACTATTTACGGAATACATGCCTACATTACATTTATGAACTGGAGCTAGTTCTGTGTCGCCCTAGGTTATGACTGTTATATGATGAATATTATCCAACGAGTTCACCGATCCAGTGCCTATGAGTTTTCCACATATTGTTCTTGCTAAGTTACTATTACTGCTGCTACTGTTACACTTGCTACAAAACCATTGCTATCACTGTTACCGTTACTGTTACTGCTACTACTGCTATCAAAACTATCATACTACTGTGCTACTAATCACTCTGCTGTAGATATTAAATCTCCAGGTGTGGTTGAATTGAAAACTCAACGGCTAATACTCACAAATATTCTTTGGCTCCCCTTGTGTCGAATCTATAAATTTGGCTTGAATACTCTACCATCAAAAACTGTTGCGATCCCCTATACTTGTGGGTTATCGAGACCTTTTTCTGGCGCCGTTGCCGGGGAGCATAGCTATATTTGTTGATTCACTTGGGATTTATATCAATTGATCACTATGAAGAATCTGAAGGATACAAGAACCAAGATCTTTTCCTGTACGACGAGGGGAGGTAAGGAATTGCCATCACACTCTGCACTTGATTCACCTTTGGTTATGAGTAGACTTGCAACACCACCACATGCTATTAATCCTGATATGTCACAAGTTATTGATGATGCTACTTCTACTATGAGTGATGCTTATGATGATGCTAGTACCATGCTTGATGCTAATGTGCCACTAGGTGAATTTCTTGATGAACAAATTGCTAGAGCTAAAGAGAATGGAATTATTGAAACTGACGAGATTACTGAAACTGATGAAGTCTTTGAAACTGAGAACTATGAAACACCTATTAGACCTAGCTCTCCTAGATTTGAAATGCCTAAGATACCTGAAGGTTATGTCATGGATGAGGAGATAGCTAGATAAATCCTTTCTTGTAAGGATAGAGATGATCTTAAGAAATTACTACGCAAGTATAAGGAAAAGACTTTGAATGCTAGAATGAAATGTGATCCTAAGTTTGCTACTTCACCTATCTTTGTTACAGATAAGCATTATGAATTCTCTGTCGACCCAGAGTTAATTACTTTGGTTGAATCTGATCCTTTCCATGGCTATGAAACTGAAACTGTAGTGGCACTTCTTACTAAGCTGAATGATATAGCCACCCTGTTTGCTCATGATGAGAAGATTAGCTATTACTATATTCTCAAATTATTTCCGTTCTCATTAAAGGGTGATGCTAACATATGGTACAATACTCTTGCTCCTGGTTGTGTGTGTAGTCCCCAGGATATGATTTACTACTTCGCTGAAAAATATTTTCCTGCTCATAACAAACAAGCTGCCTTACAGGAAATATTTAACTTTGTGCAAATTGAAGAAGAGAGTCTCCCACAAGCTTGGGGGAGGCTTCTCCAATTGCTTAATGCTTTGCTTGATCACCCTCTTAAGAAAAATGAAATGCTTTATATCTTCTATAATGGAGTAACTGATGCTTCTAGGGACTTCCTAGATAGTTGTGTTGGTTGTGTTTTTAGGGAACGAACTGTTGAACAAGCTGAGGAATTATTGAATAATATATTGAAGAATTATGATGATTGGACTCTCCCTGAACCACCACCTAAACCCATTCCAAAGAAGAGGGGTATCTTATTTCTCAGTCCTGAAGATATGCAAGAGGCAAAGAAATGTATGAAGGAAAAAGGTATTAAAGCTGAGGATGTTAAGAATTTACCACCTATTGAAGAAATACATGGCCTTGACACACCACCACCTCCACAGGTGGTAGAGGTAAATTCTTTATTAAAGTTTGATGAAAGTGATATCCCTTACAATAAACATCCTAGTCAATGCTTATATGAGTTTGATAACTACATTATGAAACAAGATCACTTCAATGCAAATGTTCTGAAACAATTGAAATATAATTCTGAGACGATTGCTCGCTTGAGTGACTTGTTATTTAGAATTAGTAATGATGTTAGAGATGTAGGAAAACATGCCTCTATGGTTCAAACCCAGTTAGACCAAGTTGCTAAATCTCAAAAAGAATTGCTTGATGAAATGAATAATAATATGAATAATTTTGCTGCTAGAGTAGTAACTAGAGGAGGTAGAATGACCCAAGAACCTCTTTATCCTGAAGGTCATCCTAAAAGAATTGAACAAGACTCTCAGAGAATAATACTGATGCACCTAGTCCTTCTAAAAGGAAAAAGAAAAAGAAAAATGATAGGACTTTGCATACCTCTAGTGAACCTGAGATAGAAAAACCTCCTAAAGATAATGATGTCTCTATTTCCGATGTTGAAACTCAATCTGGTAATGAACATTCACCTAGTGATAATGAAAATGATAATGATGATGTTCATGAGGATACTCAACCGAACAATGATAAAGAACCAGATAATAATGTTGCAATAGAGCCTGCTGTTGATCTTGATAACCCACAACCTAAAAATAAACGATATGATAAGAAAGACTTTGTGGCTAGAAAACATGGTAAAGAAAGAGAGCCATGGGTTCAGAAACCCATGCCTTTTCCTCCTAAACCATCTAAGAAAAAGGATGATGAAGAATTTGAACGCTTTGTTGAAATGATTAGGCCAGTCTTTTTGCGCACCCGCTTAACTCATATATTAAAGATGGCCCCTTATGCAAAATACATGAAAGACATCATCACTAATAAAAGAAAGATACCTGAAGCTGAAATCTCCACCATGCTTGCTAAATATTCTTTTAAGGATGGGGTACCTAAAAAACTTGGAGATCCTGGAATACCAACTATACCTTGCTCTATTAAAAGAAATTATGTCAAAACTGCTTTGTGTGATTTGGGAGTTGGTGTTAGTGTTATGCCTTTCTCTTTATATAAAAGACTTGATTTGAATAAACTCACACCTACTGAAATATCATTGCAAATGACTGACGAATCAACTGCCATACCTATCGGTATTTGTGAGGATGTGCCCGTTGTTGTTGCAAACGTTACTATCTTAACAGACTTTGTTATTCTTGAGATGCCCGAGGACGACAACATGTCGATTATCCTTGGTAGACCCTTTTTGAATACTGTAGGGGCTGTTATTGATTGCAATAAAAGCAAAGTCACTTTTCATATCAATGGTAATGAGCATACGATGCACTTTCCGAAGAAACAATTCCAAGTGAATGGTATAAATGTTGTTGAAGAATCTCCGACACTCACTATTGGAAGTTTTCAACTACCTCTACCTACTGCCAAAAAGAAATATGACATACTTATTTTTGGGGATATGCATATCCCCATTGAGGTAACTTAGTGTTTTACGAAAGTTCTTCGGTTTCATGCTAATCGGAAGTGGTTGTTAATAATACTTGATCAACCTTATTAATGGATCATTTTTGAGAGGTATGAAGTTGATGAATCAAGTAGGCACAACCTTCTGCTCCCACCTTTTGTTTTCTATTTTTCTTCTTAGTCAAATAAAATAAAATGCCATGTTTATCCTGTTTTTTGTTTTCTCCGTGCAATAAAAAATTACCCAAAAATAAAAGTTCACAGAATGTTCTGAAAATTTAACACGATTTTTTTCTGATTATTTCTGAGTTTCTGGTGCAAATAACAACAGAGGGGGTGCACTTGGTGTCCACAAGACACCAGGGTGCGCCAGAAGCCCCAGGCGCGCCCTGGTGGGTTGTGGTCCCCACGTGGGTCCCCTCACTTACTTCTTTATCCCATGTCACCTCCTACCTCCGAAGAAAAATCACCATAGCTCTCACTCCCGTGTTCTTGCTCTCAAACCCGTGGATTTCGATCTCTTTGCTCGAAGCTCCGTTTCCGAAACTGTTTTGGGGGATTGCTACTTGGTATGTAACTCCTCCATTGCTCCAATTAGTTTTCGATTTAGTAGTTTATTTTTAGAATAATTAGCTACTCTTGGTGCTGTTGTAGATCGGCTTGCATGTTGAATTCTTAGAGTTCTAAGTAGTTTGAATGCTTAATATGGCCTCTATGCATCCTTAGGAGTAGTTGCTATCAATCTTACGAAGTTTTGTTAACAAAATTTTGTGTCCCCAAAAAAAATTCAGAAATTTGTTCGCAAATAAAAATGCAATTCTTTAGGAGTTCTTCGAGGAGGAGGTCCTCGGAGGCATCATCAAGTGGAAGCTCGGTCCGACAATCTTATGTTGAGCCAAGTGAAAGCGTGATGCAAGATGCCGCTACCAAATCATGCTTATGGCCATGTAATGAATTCATGGAAGGTGCAGGTATCGGGGAGGAATTTGAGCAATTTATCCAAAACGCAGAACTTGCCCCCTTTATCGCAGATAAGTGCATCCAACTCACGAAAACATTCACAAAGAAATTTAAACATTTTCCTCGTGAGTCCAGAGTTTCATTCAACCTTAATGACCATCCCTTTACCATGCCTTTAGAGAGGTTCTACGAAGCGTGCAAAATTCCATATTGGGGTTCGCTAGACGAACCACCAACATCTGAGTATGAGTCATTTTTGGTTAATCTTTTCTACGGTGAAGATAGAGGAGTGACACAAGGTAGAATAAAAAGCATCCATTTCCCATCAATACACTACTTTGCACTCTTTAATGGCAAATGCATCGTAGGCAAGCAAGATTGCAGCACACTATGTGCCCCTGATTTGAGTCTTATACACACTGCTATAACAGGGGATAAACGTTATAATCTTGGAGCAATTGTTGCACGCAGATTGCAGCACAACGTTGCTAGTGGTCACATTTATGGAGGAATTTATGCCTCCCGTGTAGCTAAGAAGCTAAATGTATCACCTTGGCCTAATGATCCCATTTTACCTACTCAGTACTTAGATTTTGAGGCCATGAAGCGTCATAGGTTCCTCAAGGGCACAGTCACTAATTATACTTACAACTTGAGGTTTAATAAAGATCCCATTGTACCTGTTACTTTGCCTGCTCCTGCTCTCTTTCATTATCACAGTAGGGGAAGATACTATGTTCTTGAGAGCGAGGCCCGTGCGTACAATGCGGAGGTTGAAGCTGCCAGGTGGGTTGAGGAAGCTGCGCCAAGAACCTCGGTGGGCAATCACTCAGACTATTATCCAGGCCGCGGATGGTGATTACCAAGCTAGGCCAAAAGCCTAAGCTTGGGGGAGTACGTATATCCACCGACATTATATTCATGCTTACACTTTTCATTCCAATTTTCGGTGTCCACACTTTTTCATTGTATTATCCATGCTAGATTTATTTTCTTGCTTTCTTCTTGTGTGTTCAAAAAACTTTTATAAAATCCAAAAATATTTCCTACTTCTTTTCGGTTTTTCTTTCTAGTTTAATTTAATTGTAGTATCAAAAGAAAACCCAAAAAGATTTCTCGTTTCTTCTTTTATTTGTTGGGAGCTCTCCTGTGTAAATAGTTTTTCTCGTTTTTTGTTTTTCCCTCTTTAATTTGTTTTCTTTTAGAAAAACTGAAAACTCCAAAAATATTTCAGTGTGTTTCTCTGAAATTCTTTTCCTTTTATTTGAGTCGTACCCAGGAGAAGATCACAATGAAAATGTTGAGTGGCTCTCATATGCATTATTGTTAATCTAACAAAGAGCCCATGTTACTTTGTCTTCTCTTGAATAAAATGTTTGCAGATTCCAGCTTAGTCCATGGCACTCTTGCACTATTATTATTTTCTATATCATTCGGTCGTGCAAGTGAAAGACAATAATGCCGATATTTGATGAAGTGACTGTGGTAGAGAGAAGCGGGTATGAACTCAACTTGTTTTTGTTTTTGTAAATATGTTTAACCTAGTATCCATGATTATGGTGAAACATGTTTGCAATGACAATTAGAGATTATAGTTGCTCATGCCATGCTTAAGTAGTTAAGAGTGGATAATGATTTATCTTGGATGTCAACATGCATTAAAATGGTTGTGATGTAGTATGATGATATGGTATCATCCTCTGAGTGTTTCAAGTGGCTTGACTTGGCACATGTTCACGCATGTAGTTGAATCAAAACCAACATAGCCTTCATGATATTTATGTTCATGGTGTCCATATCCTACTCATGCTAGTATTCAATGTTTATTATTCACAATGCATGTTCATGACCGTCTTCGCTGTCTAGCTAGCCGCTTCTCAACCTATTTGCTAGCCTTCACCTGCACTAAGCAGGAATACTGCTTGTGCGTCAAAATCCTTAAACCAAAGTTATTCCAGATGAGTCCACTATATCTACCTATATGCGGTATTACCCTGCCGTTCCGAGTAAATTTGCATGTGCCACCTCTAAAATTCAAATGAACATCTGTTTTGCGTGCCTGGACCGCTCATTGAGCGACAGGGGGCGGTCAGTAGCTTTCATGTTAAGCGGGTTATTCTCATGATGAGTGTTTATTCACTCGTCCTTACACGAGAGGGGCGGTAATAGGGATTCCCAGTCCCGAAATCAAAAATTGCAAATAATTAAACAAAACTCCCCCAGGAATGTTGTTGGTATGGACGGTACCCGTGGATTCGGCTAGCCGTGGAGTGTGTTTGTTGGTGGAAGGGGGAGTAAACCTTTACTTTTACCGCTTGGGAACCGCCGCTAATGTGTTTAGCATGGAAGATATTGATAACTCTTGGTCGTAACGTTGACAGGAAGGGTGTACCTTCCAAAATTATATTTATCTCTGATTTAAGCTCTGAGCTCTGGCACCTCTGCAAATCCCTGCTTCCCTCTACGAAGGGACTATCTATTTACTATTATGTTGAGTCATCACCTTCTCAAATAAGCGCCAGATCTGAGAGCTCTATTGCCATCCTCATGCATTGTGTATAGCTAATGTTGGATGCAGCATGACTCGATCTTTTCTACAACGAATTACAATGTTTAGTCGCTGCTTGAACTTTGGAGGTGCTCTGCATTTATGTTGTGCCGTCTCAGAAAGGGCTAGCGAGATACCATTGTTGTCATATTATATCATGATTGTTTTGACAAAGTGCTGGCGCTTGAGATATTTTATTATTGCTCGCTAGTTGCTTATTTCATTGATATGAGTTAATATAATTTTTAAGAGTTATTGCTGACATGGTTAGTCATAATCTTTGTTGAAAACCTGGGTGCTACTTAAGCATATATATGTAAACAAGAACAAAAGAGTTCGTAAAAGTTTTTCTTTATCACTTTCAGTTTGTCAACTGAATTGCTTGAGGACAAGCAATGGGTTAAGCTTGGGGGAGTTGATACGTCTCCGTCGTATCTACTTTTCTTAATGCTTTTCCTCTTGTTTTGGACTCTAATTTGCATGATTTGAATGAAACTAACCCAGACTGGCGTTGTTTTCAGCAGAACTACCATGGTGTTGTTTTTGTGCAGAAATAAAAGTTCTCGGAACTGGACGAAACTTTTTGGAGATTTATTTTACAATAAATAAAAACACTGGAGCCAAGAACCACCGGAGGGGGTGCCCTGGTTGGGCACGATACACCAGGGCGCGCCACCCCCAAGGGCGCCCTGGTGGGTTGTGCCCACCTCGTGGCCCCACTTACCCTAATTCCGGCACTATAAAATCCTATTTTCGGAGAAAAAAATAGGAGAGAAAGTTTCATCGCGTTTTACGATACGGAGCCGCCGCCACCTCCTGTTCTTCATCGGGAGGCTAGATCTGGAGTCTGTTTGGGGGCTCCGGAGAGGGGAATCTTCGGTCTTCGTCATTATCAACCCTTCTCCATCGCCAATTCCATGATGCTCCCCACCGGGAGTGAGTAATTCTTTTGTAGGCTTGCTGGTCGGTGAGGAGTTGGATGAGATTCATCATGTAACCGAGTTAGTTTTGTTAGGGCTTGATCCCTAGATCCACTATGTTCTGAGATTGATGTTGCTATGACTTTGCCATGCTTAATGCTTGTCACTAGGGCCCGAGTGCCATGATTTCAGATCTGAACCGTTTATGTTATCACCATTATATCTATGTTCTTGATCTGATCTTGATAGTCATATGCACCTGCTATGTGTTATGATCCGTAAACCCCCGGAGTGACAATAGTCGGGATACTTTCCGGTGATGACCGTAGTTTGAGGAGTTCTCTATTAAAAGGAGACCTTAGTATCCCTTAGTTTCCTTATGGACCCCGCTGCCACGGGAGGGTAGGACAAAAGATGTCATGCAAGTTCTTTTGCATAAGCACGTATGACTATTTACGGAATACATTCCTACTTACATTTATGAAATGGAGCTAGTTATGTGTCGCTCTAGGTTATGACTGTTATATGATGAATACTATCCAACGAGTTCACCGATCCAGTGCCTATGAGTTTTCCACATATTGTTCTTGCTAAGTTACTATTACTGCTACTACTGTTACACTTGCTACAAAACCATTGCTATCACTGTTACCGTTACTTTTACTGCTACTACTTCTATCAAAACTATCATACTACTGTGTTACTGATCACTCTACTGCAGATATTAAATCTCCAGGTGTGGTTGAATTGACAACTCAACTGCAAATACTCGGAAATATTCTTTGGCTCCCCTTGTGTCGAATCTATAAATTTGGGTTGAATACTCTACCCTCGAAAACTGTTGCGATCCCCTATACTTGTGGGTTATCAGCTATCTATGTGAACTTTATCTCGCGAAACAATTTCAACAACAATGCTTATAGAGGAAATTTAAATGTTAGGCCGTATCCCGGTAACTCCTCTAATAACTATGGAAATTCTTATGGTAATTCTTATGAAAATTCTTCTACAAATCCTAATAGTATACCCTCTGATCTTGAGAACACAATTACAGAATTTATTAGTTCTCAAAAGATTTTTAATACTATGGTAAAAGAAAAGTTGCATACGATTGATACTTTGGCTAAAAACATGGATAGAATTGCTCTTGATATTGAAACTCTTAAAGGTAAAAGTTTTACACCCAAGAATGATTTTAATGATACTATTAAATCTATCCAAATATCTATTAATGAAAGTAAGGAGAGGACCGCTAAGTTGAAAGCTAAGCGGAAATTCTTAGAAAAAGCTCCCCCACCCGGTTTTTACCAGAATCATGATGAAGATCTTAAAATGATTGGTACTTCTCCTATTGAATCTTTGTTTACCTCTATGAATATAAATGATAAAGGTACTGGAGATGAGTCGACTCTAGCTAGAGAGCGTCCCATTTGCTTGGAGGGTGATGGTTCTAATGCTAAAACCGAAAAAGGTGTGTTTAGAGAGGTCAAAGTTTAACTAGTGATGTGCCCACTATCTAAGATTAAAATGACTTTAATTATGAAAGTTTCTCTTTAGTAGAATGTATTTCCTTGTTGCAAACTATTATTAGCTCACCCAATGCGTATGAACAAAACAAAGTTTTCACTAATCATATAGTGGAAGCGATGATAAAAGCTTATGATGAGAAACTTGAGCTTGAAGTTTCTATTCCTAGAAAATTGCATGGTTAGTGGGAACCTACTATTAAAATAAGGATAAATAAATATGAATGCAATGTTTTGTGTGACCTTGGTGCTACTGTTTCAACTATACCTAAAACTCTTTGTGATGTGCTTGGTCTCACCAATATTCAAGATTGTTCCCTAAACTTGCATCCTGCGGATTCTACCATTAAAAAACCTTTAGGTAGAATAAATGATGTTCTTATTGTTGCAAATAGGAATTATGTGCCTCTATATTTCATTGTGCTTGATATTGATTGCAATCCTACTTGTCCAATAATACTTGGAAGACCTTTCTTACGAACTATAGGTGCAATTATTGATATGAAAGCGGGAAACATATGGTCCAATTCCCATTAAAGAAAGGGATGGAACACTTACCTAGGAAGAGAATTAAACCACCTTATGCATCAATCAAGAGAGCTACTTATGGTTGGAGTGTCAAAGATGACAACACTTGAAACTATGCATTATGCCTAGCTAGGGGCATAAAACAATAAAGCTTGTTGGGAGGCAACCCAATAGTTATCTTTATTTTTGCTTTTTTTACTTTCTGTTTGTGTGTGATAACATGATTATTGCCTCTTTAATGATTGTGTTTTTTATGTTTTAGTTAGTGTTTGTGCCAAGTAAAGCCTTTCGGATGACTCACAAGATGAGTAGAATTGATATGGTGCAAAAACAGAAACTTTAGCGTTCAGTGCAAAATTTCTCTGATATTACTGGAACGTACTTTTGATATGAATTTTTTACAATGTATTGATATATAAAATTTTCAGGTTTTAGAAAATTTTCAGAATTTTTAGAGTTACATAAGTATAGGTTCTTTACATATCTTTACTGACTGTTCTGTTTTAGACAAATTCTGTTTTTGCTTGCATAGTTTGCTTGTTTTGATGATGCTATGGATTATATAGGGGGGTATAAGCCAGGGAGAAGTTAGAATACAGTACCTATTATGCAATAATGAAATATGAATCAATTTTTAACAGTACCTAAGGTATTTGATATGTGGCTTATACTAACGGATCGCACGAAGTTTTGTTGAGCTTTGTGTGATTGAAGTTTTCAAGTTTTGGGTGTTATCACGATGGACGAAGGAATAATGAGTGGCAAGAGCCTAAGCTTGGGGATTACAAAGGCACCCCAAGGTGATATTCTAGGAAGACTCAAGCGTCTAAGCTTGGGGATGCCCCGGAAGGCATTCCCTCTTTCGTCTCAATCCATCGGTATGTTACTTTGAGTTATATTTTTATTCATCACATGATATGAGTTTTTCTTGGAGCGTCGTTTGCTTTTATTTTTAGTTTGCCACAATCATAATTTTCTGGACACACCTATTTTAGAGAGACACACTTTCATCATAATTTGTTAGAATACTCTATGTGCTTCACTTATATCTTTTGAGCTTAGCAGTTGCTCTAGTACTTCACTTATATCTTTTTGAGCATGGTGGCGTATAGATTTTGTAGAAATAATTGCACTCTCGTTATTCACTTATATTTGTTTGAGAGTTAATAAATAAGTTATGGTAATTTGCATGGGTCATAAGACTAGTCCAAAAATAATGGGTATTCAATGAGTGATAATCAAAACCATCATGTAGCACATAAAAGAGAAATTGTGGGTTAATGATATTGATGTGGTAATATGAAAAAGGTGTGAGTACACCATTGTTGATTCGTAAAAGTATCGATATTAAGAGGTGTTAATTTCCCATTTGTCTAAATATAAAAAAGGCATGGTGGGGATGTGTGAGAATTTCTATTCCTCGTTGAAATCCTAGTGTTGTTTCAGGTCGAAGGTGCGCGATGGTTAACTCTCCCTTGGGGCATGCGAGTAGTACTTTGATTCGTGATAAAACTAATAAAACTTTGCAATAAGTATATGAGTTCTTCATGAATAGTGTGAACCCGTGGACATACGCAATCTCACCACCTCATATTTTTCTTCGGTACCGTGCATTCCCCATTCTCACCTCGAGGATCGGTGCAAACTTCGCCGGTGCATCCAAATCCCGTGACATGACACACTCTGTCACACGTAAGCCTTCTTATATGTTACTCAAAACAGTTACCATACCTAGCTATTATGGCATTTCCATAGCCATTTCGAGATATATTGCCATGGAAATTCCACCGTTACATCATATGACTAGTCCTTTCATTATCATATTGCTTTGCATGATCATATAGAGCTGACATAGTATTTGTGGCAAAGCCATCGTTCATCATATTTTTCATACATGTCACGCTAGATCATTGCACATCCTGGTGCACTGCGAGAGGCATTCATATTGAGTCATATTGTTTCATAGTTCTTCATATTAAGCTTTCATGTTGAGTTGTAAGTAAATAAAAGTGTGATGATCATCATTATTAGAGCATTGTCCCAGTGAGGAAATAAAAATGGGGGAGGCCAAATGAGCCCACCATAATAATAAAAATAATGAAAGAGAGAGAAAAAGAGAGAAGGGACTTTGCTACTATCATTTACCACACTTGTGCCTCAAAGTGGCACCTTGTTCTTCATATAGAGAGTCTCATGTTATGTCATTTTCATATGCTAGTGGGAATTACTTTTTCATTATTATAAACTTGGCTTGTATATTCCAATGACGGGCGTCATCAAATGCCCGTGGTCTTCATGAGCAACCAAGTTGGATGCACACCCCACTTAGCTTCAGTTGAGCTTTCATACACTTATAGCTCTTGTGCATCATTTGAATGGCAATCCCTACTCCTTGCATTGACATCTATTGATGGGCATCTATTGATTTTTTTCTCCACTTTTTACCCCTTTGATATCTACCACCATATTCTATTCCACCCTTATGCTATGTCCGTAGTTCATGCTCACGTATTGCGTGAAGAATAAAAAGTTGATGCACATTGAAGAAGTACGATCCAATTGCCTGACTTGGACACCAAGGTGCTTGACATTTGTATTAATGTGGTGAAGACGGAGCCATGCCTTGCTAATATGATAACATGAATGGGGGTAAACATTCTTTTAGGATCGTATACTTTGAAAGATTGATGATTGTGTTGCTTGTGCCTATAAATATTACTATGTTGATGTTTGTTAATTCATCGCTTCTCAATGATCATACATGCAAAAGATTACATATTGGGTAGCATGTCACATCAAAAAATTCGGTTTTTATCATTTACCTACTCGAGGTCGAACAGGAATTAAGCTTGGGGATGCTGATACATCTCCAACGCATATATAATTTTTGATTGCTCCATGCTGACATATTATCAATAATTTACCAATTTATATTATTTTTTAGCACTAACCTATTGACCCAGTGCCCAGTGCCAGTTTGTGTTTTCTACGCGTTTTTTACTTTTCAGGTGTACAGTACCAAACGAAGCCCAATTGCCCCGAAACTTTTTATGATTTTTTTCTGGACCAAAAGAAGACGTGGAAGCTTCAGGAGAAGACCGGAGGCCGCACGAGGGAGGCACAAGCCAACAGGGCGCGCCCATGGGGGGTGGCCGCGCCCTGATGGCTTGTCCCTCCCTGGTAGGTCTCCTACCCCCGTTCTCTGGCCTATATATTCACATATATTCCAAAACCCCTGGAGGGCATCCCAAAACACTTTTCCGTCGCCACAAGTCTCTGTTCCACCGCGATCCCATCTGGAGCTCCGTTCCAGCACCCTGCCGAAGGTGGGATCGATCATGGAGGGCCTCTTCGCCAACCTTGCTGCCCTCAAGATGATGTGTGAGTAGTTCACCACAGACCTACGAGTCCGTAGTTAGTACTTAGATGGCTATCTCTCTTTTGATCTTCAATACAATGATCATAGCATCTTCGCTTTGATCTATCCGATGTAATTCTTTTGTACGGTGTGTTTGTTGGGATCCGATGAATTGTGGGTTTATGTTTCAGATTATTCATGAAAAGTATTTGAGTCACCTCTAAATATTATGATTCTTATTTGCATGATCATTATAGCTTCGTAAATCTCTTCGATCTATTGAAATAGTTTGGCCAACTAGATTGATATTTCTTCAGTAAGAGGGGTGCGTTGTAGTGGGTTCAATATGGCGGTGATCTATATCAAACTGACAAAAAGGGACAAGACACGTTTTTGTATTGTTGCCACTAAGGATAAAATGATGGGGTTAGTTCATATTAATTGAATTATCTTTGTCTACATCATGTCAATTATCTCCAAGCATTACTCTGTTTTACTTAATACTCTAGATGCATGTTGGATAGCGGTCCATGGGTGGAGTAATAGTAATAGCTGCAGGCAGGAGTCGGCCTATTTGCTTATGGACGTGATGCCTATATATACATGATCATTGCCGTGAATATCACATACCTATGCGCTTTTCTATCAATTGCCCAACAATAGTTTGTTTACCCACAGTATGTTGCTTATATGAGAGATGCCACTAGGGAAAACTATGCCCCCGGGTCTAGTTACTTATATATTTACAAATCACATCTTTACCTTGCTGACATTTATTTGTTTTCATTTTATTTTGCAATTTACAATTATCTACTATTATTTACACACTTCACTTGCTTGCAAATAACGATATCAAGGGGATTGACAACCCTCTTGCCGCGTTGGGTGCAAGTTGTTTGCTCTTTTGTGTGCAGCCGCTGAAGACGGTTGTGGATTGATATTCCTATTGGTTCAATAAAGCTTGGTTTCTTATCTGAGGGAAATACTTACCCGTATTATGCTGCAATTACCCATTCCTCTTCATGGAAAACCCAACGCAGATCACAAGTATCAATGATGATAGCTAAAAGTCGATCTCCTCCTTTTCTTCTCCTCGGACATGCGTATGATGATATTTGGACATGTATTGGTTGTCTCCTTAGACATGTGTATCATTTTGTAGGGAACACCTCCGAGTGGTCTATGTTTTGCCGGAATGTTGATTCTTTTCCGTTCCGGCAAATTTTAGGCGCTTGATATGTCCTATTTTAGCAAAGGTCATGCCGAAATTTTTCATGGATTTCAGTAAGACTTTTGCTATAAAGTATGAAATATCAAGTGCCCGTGATTTCCCGGAACATGAATTAAACGACATTCCAGCAAAACATAGGCCATGTTAATTGACAGATGCTTAGGGTTGACTTTCGGTATGTCGAAGCTCCTTGTGTGACTTTCAGTCTGTTCTTGAAGGAGGAATCCCGACTGTTGTCTGATACATCACCAACGTATCGATAATTTATGAAGTATTCATGCCATATTTACCTATGCTTACAATATTTTTATATGGTTTTGATGCACTTTATACTATTTAATTGGAACTAACCCGGACTGACGCTGTTTTCAGCAGAATTACCGTGGTGTTGTTTTTGTGCACAAAATAAAAGTTCTTGGAATCGCCCGAAACTTTTTGATGATTTTTTCTAGAAAGAAAGAGTCCCGGGGAGCTTCGAGGGAGTACCAGGGGACCCACGAGGAGGTGACAAGGCAAGAGGGCGCTCCCAGGGGGTGGTCGCTCCCTATTGCCTTGTAGGCCCCCTGTGGCTCCATTGCACGTGATTCCAACGCTGAAAAATCCTATAAATACAGAAACCTCCGAAAGTTAACCTAGAACTTCCGCTTTGCCGCTGCAAGCCTCTGTTCCGAAGCGCTCATCCATAGCCATATTCCGATACCCTTCCAGAGGGGGGAATCATCACCGGAGGCCATCTTCATCATCCCGGCGGTCTCCATGATGAGAAGGGAGTAGTTCACCCTCGGGGCCGAGGGTATGTACCAGTAGCTATGTGTTTGATCTCTCCGTCTCTCTCTCTCTCTCTCTCTCTCTCTCTCTCTCTCTCTCTCTCTCGTGTTCTTGAGATGGCACAATCATGATATATCATGAGCTTTGTTAATATAGTTGGATCATATGGTGTTCTTCCCTTGCTATCTTTATGTGATGAATTGAGTCTTTCCCTTTGAGGTTTAGTTATGTTGGATTGAATACTTTGGATTTGAGAACACTTGGTGTATGTCTTGCACGTGGATACCCGTGGTGACAATGAGGTATCCTATTAATTCACTTGATATATGTTATGGCATCAAGTTGCAGATTACCGTGATAATGGGTGATCTATGCACATGGGTTGATGCCCGTTTTCGCCCTACTTTCTTTGATAGAAATCTTGGCGTACTCTCTGAAATTCTTCGTGTTGGATTGAATATGATGAATCTAAAATTATTTGATGCATGTCGAATAATTAGCCCATGGATACTTGTGGTGACATTCGAATATCTAGGTGACATTAGGGTTGATTGATGTGTATCGTAGGTGTTATTTTGTTACGAACTCTAGGGCTGTTTGGGACACTTATAGGAATGGCTCAATAGATTGGTCGGAAAGGATAACTTTGAGGTGGTTTTACTACCTACAACAATTTCATCTTGCGTTCTCCGCTAGCGAGGAACTTTGGAGTGATTCTTTGTCACATGTTGAGGGATTGTTATATGATTCAATTATGTTAGCACTGTTGAGAGATTGCACTAGCAAAAGTATGAACCCTAGGCCTTGTTTCCAAGCATTGATGTAACGTTTTGCTCACTGTTTACTATTTGTTACCTTGTTGTTTTTATATTTTCAGATTACAAAAACCTATTTCTACTATCTATACTACACTTGTATCACCATCTCTTCGCCGAACTAGTGCACCTATACAATTTGCCATTGTATTGGGTGGGTTGGGGACACAAGAGGTTTCTTGTATTTGATTGTAGGGTTGTTTGAGAGAGACCATCTTCATCCTGCACCTCCCATTGATTGATAAACCTTAGGTCATCCACTTGAGGGAAATTTGCTACTGTCCTACAAAACTCTGCGCTTGGAGGCCAATAGAGTCTACAAGAATAAAGTTGCGTAGTAGACATCAAGTTCTTTTCTGGCGCCGTTGCCGGGGAGGTGAATACTTGAAGGTACATCTTTAGATCATGCGATTAAATCTTTTAGTTTCTTGTTTTTCACTAGTTTGGTTCATAAAAAGGAAAATACAAAAAATGTAGTTTAGGTTGCCTCATATGCTTCACCTTTATAATGTCTTTCGTGAAAATGATGGATCGAAAAAATATGCCAAAGTGTTAGAAGAAGAATTTAATAAAATGTTTGGCATTAAAACCTTGAATGATTAGCATGATTGCAATGTTGTTACTGTGTATTCTATGAATACTCGTGATACTAATGATAATTGCACTAGTCATGACAAAATTGTTTCTAATAAGCATGTAAATTTTTGTGAAGTAAATAAAGTTTGTGAACACATGCCTTATAGGGATGATAGATTTTGTAAGAAGCATAAACATGATCAAACCAATTGGTGGCTTAAAGTGATAGATGAATTTGCTACAAAATTATGCTCTCTTCATCCCATTACTTGTGAATTTTACAATAGTGTTGGTCATTTTAATTTCCAATGCATACTTTTTTCTTGATCGAATTGTGGCCAAATATTGTAATAACTTGATCACCCTTGAACTCTATAATGAATTTTGTTTATTTTGGGGGTGTTAAGAATTGTGAGATAAAAATAGTTGGTTTGAAGCATTCCTATTCACAAACTATACCGAGACTAATCTACAGAAGATCTATATGTTTTTTGTAGTAAATTGCAATGAGAATGCTTATATTGCCAACTATAGAAAGACGGGAAAACCAGTAGAATATAAAAGGATTGTATGTTTTTTGTAGTAAATTGCAATGAGAATGCTTATATTGCCAACTATAGAAAGACGGGAAAACCGGTAGAATATAAAAGGAATACTAATGAAAGGGTAAAGGTTTCCACTTTCCCTATTATTGTCTCTCGTGATGAAACATGTGAAGAGAAGGAGCTTCCTATCCTACCAATCTTATCAATAAGAAGCTCGGAAAAATTGATTAAACCCACACATGATGTGGTGAAGAAGAAAAAAAAGAAAAAGTAGAGGTAAAAAGGTATCCCTCCCAAATAATGTTGCTCCTATCATTGTTGAGAATGAAGCCTCAATACTGCAGGAAAGTCCTAAGACGACACATCAATCAGAGACCCTTCGACCAAACTGTGTGTGATCCATCAATCACAAACGGTACAGTTCAAGCTCCGTCGCCAATAACACGAACTGTGTGCGATGGCGGATCCATCAAACACGATTCCGAAAATAGTTGCGTGTGCGATCTGTGGCAAACAGTTGACCTAGACAAACTGTTTGCGATGGGTCAAAATAACACAAACGTTTAACAAAATACAAGTGTGTGCGATGTACGGCATACAGTTCACCCTGATAAACTATTTGCGCTGATCCAGCAAAACACAAACGATTGTCCAGATGATTATGTGTGCGATAGATGACATACAGGTCAGTCGGATGAACTATTTGCGATGACAGAAAATAACACAAACGATTACCCAGATCAAGATGTGTGAGATAGACGGCAAACACGTTGCTCGGTTGAACTGTTTGTGTCGTGGTTTTGTCACGAAAGATGTTCTCATAGGAGAACTTGAGTGTGAGGCCATCACCGATAGGTGGCGACTCAAAGGGGTTGATCGGGAACGAGAGACGAGTTTACCCAGGTTCGGCCCCTCCAATGGAGGTAATAGCCTACGTCCTGCTTTGTGTATATTGATGATGATCTCGATTACAAGGGTGCGGAATCGCTAACCTAACTCTCGAGGATTTTCTTGTTTCTTACTTGGTCTCCCTAACTCAAGGGATCCCCTTTATATATATAGGTGGAGGCCTTGAGTTTACAACAGAGTCCGGGTCGTAAAGAACCCATGACCTAATCTAACTCCTCATTTCCTTGCTCCTCAAGGGAAAGAGAATTTCCTACGTCTTCATGTTTAAGCCGGCCATCTAGACGATGTCGATGAGCCGGCCCACCTAGTGAACCGCCGGCCCGGGCCTTGTACTTCTTATAAACACCTTCCGTATGGGCCATCTTAGTAGAGCCCGGGTTGTAACCAAGACCGGTTATACCCGTGGGGTATATCCCCAACATTAGCCCCAAGTTCAGTTTGGATTCATCCATGCTAAACTCTATCTTGAATATGTTGGAAATTTGAACCTAAGATCAACTTATGAGCCGACAATTCTTTGCCCTTTATCTGTGGAGGACTCAATCCGGGTCAATATTATGCCGGGTCATCTTCCCCTTGTTTAGACTTAGTATTTTCCAAACAATACTTTCATGATGTCATCTTGCTGACCGTTGTCGTCCGGAGTCATTATAGAGAATCTTTTTGAAAGCAGCACCAAATCCGGACTAGCGTGAAAATCCAGGCGCAATTTTGGCCACAAATTTATCGTGACCGTTCCACCTTTCACGGTGTTGTTTCAGTTTTCTCCTCCTTATAAATAGGCCAACGGAACCCCTTTGTTCACTTTCCACTCTTCTTCTTCCTCGCGCCCCTCTTCAGAACCGAAGCCTGCCAGAGTTTCGAGGACGACGATGGACCTCCAAACCACGCCGCCTACGCCACCAGACCTTTCTCGCAGTCGCCAGAGTAGACGCGGCCATCCCCATCTTTTGTTCAACAAGATCTGACATGCCTCCCCCCCCCCCATTAGGGTTTGATCCTTCCGGTGTTCATACCGTGTTCGTCGCCTTCATCCGAACGCCCGTTTGTAGATCCATAAGCTCTATATTCCTTTAGTATTCATAGCTTTATTGTGGTCTCCGCCTTGTATTTCTTGCAAATAGATCCGAAATGAGCCATTGATGGAAACTTATGAATGCTTCAGTTTTGGTTCCTCCGCTAGCTAGAGCACATTTTCCTCTCTTTTTTCACGTTTATTTAGATCCATCCCAAAGAACGTCTCTGTAGAAACTTCTTTGTGAATAATTTCTGCTAAGTCTTTGTGGAGATGTGATATGCCTTCGAACTTCCTTACTTGATTTTAACGGCTTAAACGTCTTTCTGTTCATTTTACCGGCTTATCAAGATAGGAATTATTTGTTGCTTGACTGTCCAAACTGCTTTCCACTTAATTTGTCCCGCCTTTGTGAGTAATAACCGTAATTGGCGACTTATAATATACGCCGGCTTATTTTCTCTATCACCCTTGTAGCTGCTCCATAATACGCCATGGACCCTAAGAACACCAAAGTCTGCAACTGGGTCAGGTCCCAAGAGTCCAAGCTTACTTTGGAAAACCTTGTGAGCCAAGGCTTCCTGCCGGCTCTCGGAAGGTGATAGGATGGCAAGCTCCCAAAGAAGAGCCTTATCGACAGCCTCAACAAGGAGAAGTTGTTATTTTTTGTGATCATTTACGTAGAGGCTTTCGACCACCCGGCTCAAAATTCTTCAGGGACCTTCTGCATTTCTTCAACCTCGGGCCTCGGGATATTGGTCCTAATTCTATGACCAATATCTGTCAATTCCAAGTATTATGTGAAGTATATCTCCAGATTGAGCCGTCTGTGGCCCTTTTTAGGGAATTTTTCTATCTTAATCGCCAAACTGAAACCAAGAATGGCGCCGCTTGTGAACTTGGTGGAATTTCCATTCAAAAGAGGAAGAATAGCCCCTTTCCTGACTCAAAATTGGCAAGTCATCCAAAAGGATGGAATAAGACTTGGTTCTACTGCAGAAATACCGCCCCTGCAGGAGAAAATCCTTTGCCGGGTTTCCGACTGGGACGGCCCAGTAGCAATGCAGAATTTTCGGGTTGGCTGACTGATGAGGAGAGGGACCTGATAGCGCCCCTTTGCACAAAATTGAGAGCTCTAACCGCACACGGCCTGACTGGGATTGACCTGATCCGTTGTTGGTTAAAGTGGCGAATCCAACACGTCAGTGAAAGGGGCGGCTTAATGTGCGATTACTCAGGCGACTCATCCGACGCTCAACGCTTTTCCAGTAAGGACTTGTCCGATGACTCCCTTAACAAGGAAACAAACAGATTCTTCTCCGGCTCAAAGGAGAAATGTAGCGTTACCAGCCTGGGTCCGTTCTGTCTGCAAAATCCACCACCTCCGGTATTGACCTTTTTTGACACATTTATTCTTTTCCTTCATCAATTTTATGTTGACATGCCATTCTTACCTTATGTTTTATATTGCTGTAGGAAAGCTCTAACTTCTGGAAGGTCACGCCACGGTTCCCCGTTCCTTCATCAGGTCAAAAAGATGACCCGGCTCTTGAATCGTCCTCGGGGGAGCAATCTGAGGTAGAACTTGACTCTCTTTGTCGTTTGTTTATTGAACTTGCTGACGCGCCTTCTTCTCAGGATGACTCGGAATCCAGTTAAGCCGGCGATGTTGAGGTAATTCCAATCTCCTCCAGTTCCAAAGAAATGTTTGTTCCAAGAAAACCAAGACAAACCGTCCGGAAGGTTAAATTGTCACATCCAGACGCTCACTTAGCTCCCGATTTTCTTTTGAAGAAGGCGCAATTCGCCAGTCAATCAAAACGCAAGAGCCGAAGTGGATCGGGCGATTTAGACCCCGGCTTGTCTCACGCGCCGCCGGCTCGCAAACCACGCGTCGAGGTGCCACATAGTCCAACCAATTATCGTCCTAGAGCCGGTCTCTTTAAACAACCTCTTAGCCCTTCAAACTCACTTTATCAGGAATCTTCTCCGTCTTGTGGCGACTCGACCGCAACACAGCTTCCCGCTTTTAACGTCAATCGCGGGTAAGTTTCTGAACTTGCATCGATTTCATGTATTTAACCTTTAAACTGTTTTTCCTTAGTATAATACTTGATTTCTGGCAACTATAGGGCCAAAGCTATTTTGTAGAAACATGTTGTCGGGTTATCCTCGGGTGCTGCAAGCCAGCACGTTCCGAACCCCCCACCAGAAAAGACGGCCACCGAAGTTGATCCTTCTGGAGAGAATGATCCGGATGCTAGGATTGAGCTGGCAACCGACGTTGAGATGCCCAGACCGGATGAGCCGGTTTTGATGGATGCACCAATGGAGGCCCAAGGCATGTCAATCGATCCATCTGCTCGTCCGCCAAGCCCGGCTCGTTCTTCCAGCCCGGCGGCTCATGTGGATGATACCATTCCGCCGGCTAACCAGAGCACTCCGGATGTTATCATTGTTAAGGAGAGCTTCCAAGCTCCAGTTGTTTCCACCTCCTCTAAAATTGTAGCCAAGGATGAGCCGGTGAACTTGGATAAAGGGAAAGCCAAGTTGGAACTTCCAGATCTATCTGCGCTTGGTGCTGAGGATATTCACCAGCAGTACTTGACCCGACTGTCTGAGAGCCAGGAAATTGAGATCAATTTAGTCAACGCTCTCAAAGAGAAATATGAGGTAAGATTCCTTCTTTACTGTTCTGTCTTTATATATACTGTCTTCATCCCCCAAGGACCAGCTTAGTATGAAAATGGTAAGCTGGTTCTTCAAAATTGGTATATTGGATTGTAGCTGTAGCCCCAAGGACCGGGTCGTTATGATGATAACGAGTCGGTAATTTATACTTTAAGAAAAACAGAACTCTGGTCTAGCCCCCAAGGGTCGGCTTACCTCGTTGAGTTAGCCGGGTCTTCTTTCATAAGAAGTAAGCATTTGTTTTGAAAGCTTGAAATCATGTAGCCCCCAAGGGCCGACTTATTTCTTTGAAATAGCCGGGTCTTGTAATTTGTTGTGGATTGAAAATTTGGCACATTAGCCCCCAAGTGCCGTGTGGATTGTTTACAACTGCACGAGACTTTGATAGTGTGAAAATAGGTTTGAAGTGTCATAGCCCCCAAGAGTCAAGTCGCCTTTGTAAGGCGGATTCAGGCTTTTGTAGAAATAGGTATTGATAATGCTTGCCTGGCTGTCAGAGATATGTAGAAGATGTTGAATCTGTGGCTGTAAAACTGCAGAAACGTCTCAAAGAGGAGATAAAACTGAAGGCTGAGGCTGAACTTGTGGCGTCTCGTTTTGAAGGCTCTGCCCGTCAAGCGAATGATCGTCTTGAGTAGGCTGTGAAATTTTTTGAAGAAGAAAAGGCCGCCCTCTGAAGCGTGCGGAAAAGGCTGAGGGGAAACTTGGTCCTTTGAAAGAACATTATTCCACTCTTGTGAAGCAGATAAACGAGATGCTGAAGGCCATCTTTGGTATGTACTCATAGCTCTATTACTTTGAATTGTCGGGTTATGATGATATGGCAGCTCATTATCTCACTTCCTTTTGTATGCATGACGAAAAGAACAGAGCCTTGTGAATTTGCCTATTGTAAAATTGAAGGCAATATTCACATATGTAGAGCAACTATTCACAGGATCTGTCTACTCCATAATGGCAGTAAAGAATTTGAAATACCCGCCATGGAACATCAAGGACATGTTGAAGCAGCTATCAACTGTGCCACAATGGGTCACAGAGACCCGGAAATCGGCGGCTCGGGGGGAGCTAATATGGCTCTTGCCCGTGCACAGGCATATTTACCTGGGCTAGATCTTGAAGCTTTAAAAGACGGTATATTTACCTGGACGCAACATTGAAGATCCACAATCGTCATTGGTCGTTTGCACATTCCCTGGAAATTCTTGATAAATCGTTCCTTCAGCTCTGCCGTAGTGTTGATGGAGTTAGGTGGAAGATTCTTCAACCACGTTCGAGACGGCCCTTCCAGCATCATAGTCAGATACTTTGCGCACATGACGTCGCTGACATCGAGCATATCCATGGCTAGCTCGTAACTTTCGATCCATGCTGCTGGCTCGAGGTCTGCCGTGTAATTTGGTACCTTACGAGGCCCCTTAAGATCCTTAGGCATACGCTCGCCACGAAGAGCCGGGGATAAGCAAGGAATCCCAATTGTCCTACTGTTAACCTTGGCCCCCATGGTTGCTGGTTGGGGATGAGACTGCTGAGTCGCTGTAGGACCGAAAGTATGTCTAGAGGGGGGGTGATTAGACTACTTGACTAAATAAAAATCTACTTTTTCCCAATTTTAAGTGTTGGCAGATTTTAGCATTCATAGCAAGTCAAGCACACCCTACACATGCATGTCTACGAGTATAGCAGCGGAAAGTAAAGACAAGCATGAGTAGTAAAGGAAGGGTAGGAAGATCAAACGCAATTTGTAGACACGAAGATTGTTCCCGTGGTTCCGATAGGTGGTGCTATCGTACGTCCACGTTTATGGAGTCTTCAACCCACGGAGAGTAATGGTCGCAAGAGTCCACTGAGGGCTCCACCCATAAGGGTCCACGTAGTAGCAACCTTGACTATTTCATAACAGCTTCCGTCCACGAAGGACTAGCCTCACTATGGGTAGATCTTCACGAAGTAGGCGATCTCCTTGCCCGTACAAACTTCTTGGTTCAACTCCACAACACGAAGTAGGAGGCTCCCAAGCGACACCTAACCAATCTAGGAGGCACCACCCTCCAAAAGGTAATAGGCTCGGTAATGTCGATGAACTCCTTGCTCTTGTGCTTCAAGATGATAGACTCCTCAACACACAATCACTCTCTCACAGATTTGGCTTGGTGGAAGAGATTGATTTGATGGAAAGCAACTTGGGGAGACTAGAGATCAAGATTCATATGGATGGAGTGGAATAGCTTGATCTCAACACAAGGGTAGGTGGCTCTCTCTCAGAAAATATAATGGGGCAAGTATGGAATAGTCTGAGTGCTTCTCTTTCGAGTGGGTGGTGGTGAAGGGGTATATATAGGCATCCTCAAAAATCCAACCGTTACACCTAAAGTGACCAACTCGGTGACACTGATGTGTTAATCTCGGTGGTACCGAAGTGAACAAAAGGTGACAACTTTTGAATCTCGGTGAGACCGATATATAATTCTCGGTGGTACCGATCAGGTGACCAACGGTCAGATTGCACAACTCGGTGACGCCGATTCTCACATCTCGGTGGTACCGATTCTTGACCATGGCTTACCAGAGAGTTGGTCCAGAAACTCGGTGGCGCCGACTCACAATTCTCGGTGGTACCGATTCTTGTGAATGGCTATCCAAAGAGTTGGTCCAGAAACTCGGTGAGACCGACTAGCAAAACTCGGTGGTATCGAAGACTGAAAATAGCTAAACAGAGAGTTGGCAACCTAAACTCGGTGGCACCGAAGTGGGATCGGTTGCACCGATGTGCTAGGGTTTGGCATGGGTCTGTCTGAGTTTGGGAATCAATGGGACCGAGTGGAAAGTGTTGGTTGCACCGATTTTGGATATTTGACTTTGGACAGACTTTTGTGGAAGAGCTTGTGGGTGTTTTTGGTGACTATCACTTGTGCACGTATGAGCATTTTGTTCACCAACAATACCTTACCCCCTTTTAATAGTATTGGCTTTCCTATGGACTCAAAGTGATTTCTCACAAAGTAAAATGTAGAGTCCTCTTGCTTGAAGCTTTGCCAATCCATTTCCTTGCATCTTGGGGTATTTCCACAATCCTTTTGCCATCCCTATCATTGAACTTTTCCTGAAATATGCTTAGTGGAACATTAGTTCAATGACATATATGTTGTTATTAATTACCAAAACCACCAAGGGAGCAAATGTGCTTTCAATCTCCCCCTTTTTGGTAATTGATGACAACATATAGATCAAAGCTTCGATAATGATATAATCAATGAATATAATTGTTGCTTTGAGAAGTATGTGATAAGCAAGAGCTCCCCCTAAATTTGTGCATTATTTTAAATTTGCGTTTGAATGCAAATGCACAATCGATTAGGTACATGGGGCACTTCTTCCATGTCACATACAACTTGGTGGTGTGCGAGAATAATTAGAATGAACATCATAGCACAACACAATCAAGCAAAGATGAATGATCATCTCATAAGCAACATAATGATAGGAAGTAGTAGCAACACACATTAAGCATATGATTAAACACCACATAGTTCAACACATCCAAAGCAAAAGACCAAATGTTTTTGAAAAAATGATAAAAACCAAACGCTCTCTCACTCGAAGCCTAAAGATCTATATACACTTCTCCCCTTTGGCAACAAGTTACCAAAAAGTTCAAATGCATATATCTAAACGTTCTTGGGCTGATCTCCTCCGGTAGTTGATGTAGGAGTCGAGAGAACTGCGTCGGCGAAGACCTCTGCTGATGTCATGGATGGAGTTGGTGTAGCAACTGGAGGTACTGGAGCTGATGGAGCTGAGGAGGCTGTAGCAGGTGCTGATGAAGAAGGCCTCAAATCTGGAGCTGGCACTGTGGCTGATCTGGCCTGGGTAGTGAAGTGAGTGCCTGGCCTGAGAGGAGAGTCATCCTCATCATCTGAAGTGTCGGGACTGGGCGCGCTATCAACTTCCTTCTTCAGCTCATTCACTGTCTTTGTCAGCCCATCCACTTTGTCATTGAGGGTCTTGATCCTGTTCTCAAAGATCCTGACAAGACTATTTTGATTTCCCAGTATATCCTTGATGTCCTTCTGCATGCCCTGAACGGTTGAGATCAAAAGATCCATTTGCTCGTTTCTAGATCTAGGGACTTGAGCACTAGTGGCTCTAGCTGCCTCTGCCTCTGCCTGTGCTGCAGCTGATGTGGGATGATCTGGATCCATCACCACAACGTTGTCCTCAAGATCTGGCTGTAGGGGCAAATGGGGCCTGTCAAGAGCAAAAATGTGCTTCTCCAGCTTGGAGTTGATAAGCATCTGAATGTAGGGTGCATAGCAGCATGAGCGCTTCTGATCAGCAGCAACCCTCTTCACAGTCTCCACAATCAGATCCATCACCCTTATCCTGGTGTGTCTATCCAGATGGATCAGCATGTTGATGGAATAGCCTCGAATCATCTTCTCATCTCCAGACTTAGGCATCAGTGTGTGCCTCAAGATGGTGTTCATGGTGCAGAGGCCAGCCTGGAGGAAGTAAATGGATCCTAACTTGTGAGATTTCAAGTTTGCAGCAGGGATCTCATTGTACATATTCTTCATAGAATCATGGCTCTCCTTGGATTCAGAATAGACATCCAAGTCACCATCTTCCACCTCTGGGACTCCTAAGATGGTAGCCCATTCCTCAACAGAAGACTCATATCTTGCTCCTTCAGTCATCCACACAATCCTACCATCTCCATAGAAATGAGCAGTGGAGTAGAATTGCATGATCATCTCGTCGTTCCATGCAGTGAATTCTTTGCCAACAAATTCATCTAGGCCAATGCAGTGAAAATTGTCTTGGACATTTGGAAAGTAATCTTCATTAGCCTTGATATACTTCCAGTCAACGTATCTCATGTCACTCGTAGCTGGGCTCTTGTCAAGCAAGATTGTCTCATAGAAATTTTGTTGCTCCTTGGTGTAGAACCTATAATCCACAGTTGTCTTTCTCCTTTGGGCATATGGGTCAATTGCTCTCCATGCCCTCAAACCAGAATCCTTCCTCTTCTTCATGTCTTCAGCAATCAGGTGGCTGGCATTGTGCTCTGGAAGGTGTGGTCTGAGCTTCATCAAAGCAGTCATGTGATCATCATCCTCAGCTTCCCTGAAAGTGGAGGTCTTGTTCTTGGAAGAAGCTGGAATATCTCTGGAGAACCTCTTAGGTTTATCAGCAGCAGCAGCCTTCTTGGGAGCAGACTTGGTGCTCTTGGAAGTGTTAGTCTTGGGCATAGCATCTGCCATAAGCTTCTTTTTCTTCTTGGGAGGGGCCTTTGCAGCTGGCTCTACCTCCTCCTCTTCTTCCTCATCTAGATACTCTGGAGTAGATGGAAGAACTTTAGCCTTGACAAACCTTGTCCTCTCTCTCTTCTTCTTCTCCCCTGCCTTCTTAGGCATAGACTTCTTGGGAGGCTCAATGGTCATGGTTGCTCTGGAGCTCTCAGGTGCTCTCAATATCTCAGAGCTAGCATACTCCTTTCTGACAGCTTTCTTCTTCTTGGAAGAAGTGGTAGCAGCAGTGTCCTTGACAGACTTGTCCTGCTTTGACTTGGGAGGCACTTCATCGGGTATGAAGTCCTCATCTTCCTCATCAGAATTGAGCTTCCTCCTAGTTCTTGTAGCAGCCTTGGGCAAGTCAGGGGAACTAGGCACATCATCAAAACTTCCCTCGGGACTAGTGCCTGAGTCCAAGTCAACACTCTGCTCTCTGAAGTTGTTCTCACTGTCATCTGAAGCAGACATCTCTGACCCTGTGAATAGAGTATAGAGGAGTGGAGAAGATGAGTCATCACAAAATGCAGACATTTTCAAAAGTTTGAACTAAGATTCCTCAAATTTTGCATTCTGCCAAATGTATGTCGATACAGCCGAGGCAAAATTTTCGGACCTACCGAGACAAACAACCTTCTTTCCAGAAACTTGGCACTATTCTCGGTCACACCGAGAATTAGTACTCGGTTCCACCGAGGTGTTCTCAGCTGGCCAGAAAAACCGAATCGGTGCTACCGATTCTTTTGCATCGGTTCTACCGAGATTCATGTGGCGGACGGCAAAACCTAAAAAATCGATCGTTCGCTATTCTACTAGAATTTCTAGAGGAAAGGGAGGTTTGTAATCCGTGGATTATTGATAAAATTTAACTTCAATGCGCAAGATTCGGACGGGGAGTGCAAGGAAGGCCGGATCCATACCCTAGCTTGGTGACGGATCCGCTACGGCGAAGACGGCGGCGAAGATGCCCGTCGACGGCGAGGATCCCAGCGGCGGAGGAGCACGGGGAGACAAGGGCGACGACCAGGGGGTCCTTTTCGGCAGCTTAGGGTTTTGGAGCGCGACGGTTTGAGGAGTGAATTTCAAAGCGTCGGGTCCACAACATATATACCCCTTGCTGTCGGTGACACCGATTCTAAATTTTCGGTGTCACCGAGTTTCTCAACTGTCAGCTGACAGGGAAACTCGGTGTAACCGAGAATATGGAATCGGTGGTACCGAGATAGAAAACCAGATCAACCCTAGGCATTCGGTGAGACCGAGAATTTTGGGTTGGTTCCACCGAGATGCACTTGGGAGGTTTTAATGGTCAGTCCTTCTCGATACAGAACTCTGAGTGCATCTCACACAGAGGGATCGAAAAGTACTTGTTCAAGTTTTGTGATGCAGCAAGAATGGAATATGAGGTAAGAAAGCATAGATAGCTAGAGAGTGGTCCTAGGCATTCTTGTCCATCCAATTGGCAAAAGAGAAAACAAAAGCCAAATAGTAACAATTGGATGTCCTCGAATGGATAAATAAATGCAGACCAACATGCTCACACAATAAGATGTCAAAAGAAATCATGGCAAACATGCACATACATACTAGCATCTATCAAGCATTTTGGCGATGACGGAGTCATCTATATATGAGTATATTGACTTAGGAGCCAAGCAAGAATACTTGATCATAGGTCATACTCATCGTTTAAGCACAAGTGGGGTTACCACTTTTACATAAAGCATTTAATGTTGTCACATATTAAGAGATGCTTTGACTCAAGTCTTAGAGTAAAGCTCCCCCTAGATGTGACATCCCCCCATAGGAGGGATAAACTAACCTTGGGTTTTGTCGATGAAGACTTCATGTTGGTGATGTAGTGGTGGATGCTCAAGGTTGATGAAGATCACCATGAGTTGGGAGCATCCTTGTTGTTTCCTTACTCTTCTCGCCTACATGGGTTAGTCCCAACACACAAGAGACAAATACAAGGATATCTATGGACATGGAGTGCAAAGCATGGGTGATGATGTCCATTGATTTGTTGATTACCTTGTCCCTTGCTTACCTTTGAGGGAATGTGTGATTCCTTGAACTATTTAATAGAGTTGGTGTTGATTGCAACTAGTTCTTGCCAATAATGAATGTGAGTGAATTTCATTGGCGGAGTCACCCCTCAAGAACTCTCTGGTTCTTATTTTTGGGGACCCACATCAACTTGATGGGGATCCTTGGTGTTGAAGTAGCCTTTGTAGAAGTTGAGCTTGAAGTAGCCTTGGGAACCCACTCCACCAAAGCTTGGGATTCATCTTCATATGAGTCAATGTCCTCTTGAAGCTTGTTCTTGCCCTTGAGCTTGTGGTCTTGTGGTGGAAG
Organism: Elymus sibiricus; assembly: GCA_039707655.1. NCBI lineage: Eukaryota > Viridiplantae > Streptophyta > Magnoliopsida > Poales > Poaceae > Elymus > Elymus sibiricus. The sequence continues at coordinate 340,821,644 of CM077671.1, forward strand.
GTCATCTTGAGTGTTTGTTCCCTTGGGAGGAGTATTTTCATACTTCTCCTTTTGAGGAACAAACTTGGGCTTGGGGTATTGACCTTCTTCCCATTCAACTCCATTAGCGTTGAAGTAGCCAATAACATGGTTCTTCCGGTATCCTCCGTGCTTGCGTACAATTTCCTCAAATTGCTTACACCCGGCAAGACTCTTGTAGATACCTTTCTCTATAATTCCTTTCAATAAAGCATTTTCTTGCTCAAGTGTAACTTGGCTAAGAGAATCATCATTAGTGGAATCAATAGAACTACTAGAAGCAACATCATTAGGTTTGGCATTTTTATTGTTGCTACTAGATGAAGAACCTTTCTTGCCTTTGTTACTAGTTTGTCTAGATTTAACTTGTGACATGAATGTAGACAAGAGTAATCGTTTGGCTAGATAAGATGAAGTCTTCTTTCGGAGATCGTCATTGATAGCTTTAAGAAACTCATGCTCTTGCTCCAAGTTGAGCTTCTCGAAGCGTAGCTTCTCATGAGTCCTTACAAGCTCTCTATGATCTTCAAGAGTAGATTCATGAGCTAACTTAAGAGTGTTTAATTCTTTAGTTAGTTGTTCTATTTTCATCTTATCATCATCAAATGACTTATCTTGACTAGTATGAGAATTATCAAGTTCATTTTGACTAACATCACTAGTTTCATCAAAGTGCAAGTCATCATCACAAAGTAAATCATCTTCATCACTATTGAAATCAAGATACTCGGGGTGTGATACCTTGGGCCTTTAGCCATGAAGCAACTTCCACTCCCTTCATTTGGTGAATCAAATAGATCATAGGAGTTGGTAGTCACTAGTGCAAGTCCGGCAACACCTTCATCTTGACTATAGTCGGAGTTGGAGTGATAGCTTCTCTCGGAGTTGTTGTCGGAGTCGGAGCCGGAAACCCATTCACCAACATGAGCTTGATGTTTTCTTCTTGTGTAGCTCTTGGTGTACTTGTCCTTCTTCTCCGAATCCCTACTTCTCCTTGAGGGTCTTCGTTCATAACGATCATCTCTACTCCTTATCTCTCTTTGAGGTGATTCATTCCTTGAGCTTCGTCTTCTAGGTGACTCTTCTCTTCGTTTGTAGGGAGCCGTGCACTCATTGGAGTAGTGTCCGGGCTTCCCACAATTGTAGCAATTGCTGTCACGACTTGACGAACGCTTCTCTTTATATCTTGAGTTGGAGCTTCGTTCTTTGCCTCTATTCTTGTAGAACTTGTTGAATTTCTTGACCATGAGGCTTATCTCTTCATTGGTGACAAGGTTGTCACTTGAAGTTGCGGGAGCATCACTTGTGGCTTTGTAAGCACCGCTAGACTTGTTGTGAAGCTCTTCTTTGTCTTTGAGTGTCATCTCATGAGCAACAATCCTTCCAATGACTTTCGTAGGCTTGAGATCTTTGTAGGTGGGCATCATTTGGATCAATGTGCACACGGTGTCGTATCTCTCATCCAAAGCTCGAAGTATCTTCTTGATGATGAATTTGTCGGTCATTTCTTTGCTTCCTAAGCCGGCAATCTCATTGGTGATGAGAGCTAGCCTAGAGTACATCTCCGCGACTCCTTCACCATCCTTCATCTTGAACTTGTCAAGTTGACTTTGAAGAACATCCAACTTGGATTCTCTCACGGACTCGGTTCCTTCGTGCATATCAACCAAAGTATCCCAAATCTCTTTTGCATTCTCGAGACGGCTGATTTTGTTGAATTCTTCGGGGCATAGGCAGTTGAAGAGAATGTCGCATGCTTGAGCGTTGTATTGCAACATCTTCAATTCATCCGCGGTCGCTTCACGATCCAGTTCCTTTCCATCACCAAAGAATTCACCTTGCAAGCCAACATGAACAACAGCCCATACGGCGGGGTTATGACCAAGAATATGCATTTTCATTTTGTGCTTCCAACTAGCAAAATTAGTGCCATCAAAGTACGGACCTCTACGGTGATAATTTCCCTCACTAGACGCCATACTCTCCTAGGTTGTGAGACCAATGAAAGGGAGACCAAAGCTGTGATACCACTTGTAGGACCGAAAGTATGTCTAGAGGGGGGGTGATTAGACTACTTGACTAAATAAAAATCTATTTTTTCCCAATTTTAAGTGTTGGCAGATTTTAGCATTCATAGCAAGTCAAGCACACCCTACACATGCATGTCTACGAGTATAGCAGCGGAAAGTAAAGACAAGCATGAGTAGTAAAGGAAGGGTAGGAAGATCAAACGAATTTGTAGACACGAAGATTTTTCCCGTGGTTCCGATAGGTGGTGCTATCATACGTCCACGTTTATGGAGTCTTCAACCCATGGAGGGTAACGGTCGCGAGAGTCCACGGAGGGCTCCACCCATAAGGGTCCACGAAGTAGCAACCTTGACTATTCCATAATGGCTTCCGTCCACGAAGGACTAGCCTCACTATGGGTAGATCTTCACGAAGTAGGCGATCTCCTTGCCCGTACAAACTTCTTGGTTCAACTCCACAACACGAAGTAGGAGGCTCCCAAGCGACACCTAACCAATCTAGGAGGCACCACCCTCCAAAAAGTAATAGGCTCGGTAATGTCGATGAACTCCTTGCTCTTGTGCTTCAAGATGATAGACTCCTCAACACACAATCACTCTCTCACAGATTTGGCTTGGTGGAAGAGATTGATTTGATGGAAAGCAACTTGGGGAGGCTAGAGATCAAGATTCATATGGATGGAGTGGAATAGCTTGATCTCAACACAAGGGTAGGTGGCTCTCTCTCACAAAATATGATGGGGCAAGTATGGAATAGTTATGAGTGCTTCTCTTTCGAGTGGGTGGTGGTGAAGGGGTATATATAGGCATCCCCAAAAATCCAACCGTTACACCTAAAGTGACCAACTCGGTGACACCGATGTGTTAATCTCGGTGGTACCGAAGTGACCAAAAGGTGACAACTTTTGAATCTCGATGAGACCGATATATAATTCTCGGTGGTACCGATCAGGTGACCAACGGTCAGATTGCACAACTCGGTGACGCCGATTCTCACATCTCGGTGGTACCGATTCTTGACCAAGGCTTACCAGAGAGTTGGTCCAGAAACTCGGTGGCGCCGACTCACAATTCTTGGTGGTACCGATTCTTGTGAATGGCTATCCAGAGAGTTGGTCCAGAAACTCGGTGAGACCGACTGGCAAAACTCGGTGGTACCGAAGACTGAAAATAGCTAAACAGAGAGTTGGCAACCTAAACTCGGTGGCACCGAAGTGGGATCGGTTGCACCGATGTGCTAGGGTTTGGCATGGGTCTGTCTGAGTTTGGGAATCGGTGGGACCGACTGGAAAGTGTTGGTTGCACCGATTTTGGATATTTGACTTTGGACAGACTTTTGTGGAAGAGCTTGTGGGTGTTTTTGGTGACTATCACTTATGCACGTATGAGCATTTTGTTCACCAACAATACCTTACCCCCTTTTAATAGTATTGGCTTTCCTATGGACTCAAAGTGATTTCTCACAAAGTAAAATATAGAGTCCTCTTGCTTGAAGCTTTGCCAATCCATTTCCTTGCATCTTGGGGTATTTCCACAATCCTTTTGCCATCCCTATCATTGAACTTTTCCTGAAATATGCTTAGTGGAACATTAGTTCAATGACATATATGTTGTTATTAATTACCAAAACCACCAAGGGAGCAAATGTGCTTTCAGTCGCCCGCATTGCTGCCGCTTCCGCCTCCACCTGCCGCGCCGCTCTGGCTGCATCGACAACTGCCTGGGCATTTGACAACACATGCCAGGTTGGGGAAATCTGAGGCTGTTGCCTGCGTCTACTGCTAGAAACAGCTGGGGATTCCACATGGCGACTCTTACTGCGGCTGGCGTACGGCATGGAGTGCATCCGATCGCGGCTATAGGAGTACTGCGCTTGCTATACTACCGTTGTTTTCAACATCTTGATGGCGTTCCTGGCCACAATCTCAATGGGAGTATTCCCGTGGATGGGAAGCGCTTCTAGATTTTGAGTCGCGGCTAACATGTTATCAACGGGGTTGGAGAAGTGGCTTTGCGGCGTCTAGAAACGTGGCGATGACAACTGAGCCGGTGATGGTTGAGCCAGCTCCGTTTGTCGGGCTATTTGACGAGGAGGATCCTCAAGTGGTCGTTCAGCCCCCGGCGTCTGCTGCGGAGTGGGGAATAACCAGGACGGCTCGAGATTCAATGGCAGCCGGCTCTGGTGTCTCCTCTGATAAACCGCCTCAAAGGCGTCTCGACGAAGCCCTAACTGCCAAGCCTCGGCCTTCAAGCGCTCCGACTCACTATGGATACGAGCCTGTAGTTCCGCCATCCGAGCGTTTTCGACGTCAATTTCCTCATGTACCTTGGTTATCTGTTCGCGATGTTTTGCTAATTCCGTGTTACACTCCTCCTAGTTCTCCGTAGTGACAGGCGTCCCTACCAGCTTTGCCATCTCAGCCATTAGATCTATCATGGCTTGAGCCAGTGTCCTGCCTGATCCGCCAGAGCCACCAGCTGCGCCTGCCGATGATGGGTCTTGGGCTGCTGCGGTTCCCGCCATGTAGACAGTAACCTGACGAGGCGGCTCACATGACTCTCTAGGAGCTTCGGCTTCCGAAGAGCCCCCAAGTCCACCATCATAAAGGGACAGATCGATTCGGTGTCTCCCATGGAAGATTCGCCATCAGAGTTGAGGAGGGTGTCCCTGCTGCCTGCTGGCTCATCCGAGAGGCTGACTCCCTGGGTGAAGCCGACGAAGATGTGACGCTGGCCGGGTTGGGCGCGTCGAGCCGGCTCGACGATGTTGGTGCAGATGTCTGACTCGGGTACCGACGCGCCGATTTTGCCGATGAAGACGTGGATCTTGCCGAAGGGGACCCGGTACCCGTACTCAATTGAGTCGGCCTCGGGGGCCCAGCCTGAATCATCGATGTAGAGCTTGCCGCGGCGGCTCTTGGTCATCTGACCAACCGCGAATCTCCCGAACCCTGGAATAGCTCCCTTCAAGAACTCAACTCCACCGGGCGAGGGCCCCACGGTGGGCGCCAACTGTCGTGGTTTTGTCACGGCAGATGTTCTCATAGGAGAACTTGAGTGTGAGGCTATCGCCGCTAGGTGGCGACTCAAAGGGGTTGATCGGGAACAAGAGACGAGTTTACCCAGGTTCGGCCCCTCCAATGGAGGTAATAGCCTACGTCCTGCTTTGTGTATATTGATGATGATCTCGATTACAAGGGTGCGGAATCGCTAACCTAGCTCTCGAGGGTTTGCTTGTTTCTTACTTCATCTCCCTAACTCAAGGGCTCCCCTTTATATATATAGGTGGAGGCCTTGAGTTTACAACAGAGTCCGGGTCGTAAAGAACCCGTGACCTAATCTAACTCCTTCTTTCCTTGCTCCCCAAGGGAAAGAGAATTTCCTACGTCTTCATGTTTAAGGTGGCCATCTAGACGATGTTGATGAGCCGGCCCACCTAGTGAACTGCCCGCCCGGGCCTTGTACTTCTTATGAACACCTTCCGTATGGGCCGTCTTAGTAGAGCCCGGGTTGTAACCTAGCCGGGTTATACCCGTGGGGTATATCCCCAACACTTTCTGCTTATTGTGTTTTTCTTGGTGGTTCTCTCGTTGCCTGGAAGACGAAGAAACAGACTGCAGTTTCCCGTTCTAGTGCAGAGGCTGAGTTGCGAGCTATGGCTCTTCTCACGGCAGAGGTGACTTGGCTACGCTGGTTACTTGAGGATTTTGGTGTTTCTGTTACTACACCTGCTACACTCTTGTCAGATAGTACTGGTGCTATCAGTATTGCGCAGGACCCTGTGAAGCATGAGCTTATCAACCATATCGGTGTTGATGCTTTCTTTGTGCGCGCTGGTGTGCAGGACCATGTTATTGCTCTTCATTATGTGCCTTACGAGTTACAGCTAGCAGATTTCTTTACGAAGGCCCAGACTAGAGCGCATCATGGATTTTACCTCTCCAAACTATGGATCCACCGTGAGTTTAAGGGGGGTGTTAGAGTTATATTGATGATGGCCTTTCGCCTTTTGTATTCTTGCCTTTTGGCATCCCTTTATACATGTATATATGTCGGCTTTGGCCTACTAGTAATACAAGTTGCTATTCCTAACAGATACAATAACTAGTTGCCTGATGAGTCGCTGGTTCTATATGGTTGTGATGGCAAAAGAAGAAGAAAAATTGCAGTTGGTCTTCTGGATATGACATTCCATTCTACATCCAATTGTGTCCAATAGTCACAGTGATGTACCAGTCGCGGTGAAAAGGAAGTCATACATTATTGCTCTTTGTTTGTAGTGAAGCCATTTGAGGTCACATCTCTGTGAGTAATCTACAGTTCTACACTGACAGCAAGCCAGCACTGAATAGCAGTGCTTCTTCATTTTTCTGATACATAACATGTCAGAAGTTTCATTGGCAATCAGAATCCCTCCTCATCCACACAGCTACCATGACAAGCAAACCATACACTCTCACCTAGCTTCATTTTAGGTGCTCCTGTTACACTCACGGGCTTCTCTCTTTGCCTTCATCTCCATTACATCACAATAGTATGTTAGAGCTTCTCTTCATAGTGCCGCTCATCCCTCTTCTCAGCAGTGGAACCTATGTTGCGACAGCATGGGATGTTGAAGAATTGTTCAAGAATTGTTCACCAAGTCGGTGCAGCAAACATGGACCAGAGGTTCGGTTCCCGTTCAGGCTTGCAACCCAACCTCCACCTTGTGGTGCACCAGGCATGCACTCATCATGCTCTGGACAGGACACCATCCTGTATCACCCAGTTCTTGGCTCCTGCAAAGTGACTGCAATATTTTACATTGATCAAGTCATAAACATCAGTCCGCCTGTAGACTCATCACCTCACTGCCCGCTTCAGAGACTCATCTCAGCAAAATCTATCAACTGATGTGTACAGACCTCAAAAGTTGGAAGTTGCCAGCTTAGTAGGTTGTTCAAGAGGTTTTATGCCAATAGATCTATACAATATAGTAGGCCCAGTCGCTTGTCTCGTTAACAAGGCCACCCCGTTCTGGTATTTCGTAAACTCCGATGCACCCATGTCTGTTCTTCCTTTGGACTGCACGGTTGTTTCTAAGGACATCCCAATACCATATACTCAGTGGCGGAGCCAGAATACTAGGATTAGGGGGGCCAAGTGCAGTCAAAATAGCTTGGGGAGGGCCAAGCCATAGGAAAATTGATTTTAAGCAGCAAATAATCACCGATTCTACACTGTTAATCAGTAATTTAGCAGCAAATCTCAGATGTTAGGGGGGGGGCAAGGCCCTTGCTGGTCCCCCTGTCTCCGCCACTGCAGATACTGGTCGGAAGAATGACTATAACATTGCAATCTTCAATCATTGGGCAGCAAATAGAAGCATCAGCATTGGTGAGATGGGATTCTCTTGGTACTCTAGTAACATCACAAGTTTTTGCCAACAGTGTGAAAAGAAGGTCAACAATGCGGATTTAACACACACAGAGATGAAGCTTTCTGCAAACCTCATGGTATTGTTTCCTTCCCTAGTCGAGATCATGTATCGTTATGGTGTCTCAGTTTGTATTTATCTATCCATTTGATCGCCAGTCTCGTATGTTCTAAATTTCTAACTGTCAGCAAAAAAAATTTACCTATAACCAGACTTTTCACATAGTTGCACTGCAAATCAGTCCAATGGTTAGCCCATTAACAACCTTCTGTACAGATTGTTTTAGATCTCGAGATCAAGCTTTGTTTGCACATAAGCTCTTTGTCTTCAATGAACTTTCCTTTTGTGGCCTCCCCTACAGTTTCAGTTCAGCAAGATAGTATCTAGGTTCACATTCATGGCCGTACTCACAAAAACATTTTTCCAGAGATGGTAGTATAGAATTATTACAGTTAACTCTTTTGCAGAATTCTCACATAAAAGGAACAAACCATAACTGCCCATTGTGCAGATCGTTTTACATTAAAAATCAATGGTCTTTTTGTTTCCAAGATAAGCAAGGCTTGATATGGACTTTGGTTAGCAATAACTCCTTTATTGTTTCATTTCTTCCTTTTTCCTTCTGCCCAAAGTAAGCATTCAGAAGTGTGATTTGTGTCCATGAAATTTGGCACTGTATGGATATGAGGTGCACCGATGACCATTAACAAATTTAACACCGGCAAGATGTGAATACTAACACTTCGATATAATCCCTATTTGAGGATTTCAACAAATCAGACATAAATGGTTTTTTAGGACATAATTTGGTTCTGCTCAATTAATTTCCGATTACTTCTAAGAGAAGCTGAACTGAGCTGGTCCCAAAAAAAAATATCATCGGCTTCTGATTCTTCAATATATGGCAATTTGGGTTTCCACCGAACTTCTGCCGAATCTTACATGGCCATGTTTTGGCATAGGCCATTAGTTTTTTAGAGTCAGATGGTGCTAAACACCAGGTTCTTAGTTTAGAACTTTAGGTTACTGAAGAGCTAAACACCAGGCTTGGAATAAAAATCGCCATTATAATTTGGTCCTTTGGTGCTAATGCAGTAGTGCTGAGTGTTAGTTATACACATCAGAATAAATTAATAATAACAAGATTATTAAGGCCATCCACACAACAAGATCATACACTGCATATCAACATGGGCGGATTCAGGCTAAATTTGATATGCAGTGTATGATTAACACTTAATACTGACCCCTTTGCAGGCTAAATTTGACATAATAAGCTAAATTAGCACCCTCAACTCTCTCTCAGACTCATTTAGCCCCCTCTTAGTTTTTGCTGAAGCTCCGCCATTGCATTCATGATGCACAATGGTATTTATTTTGTTACGTTGGTGTAAACTTATGAAGCCCGTCAACAAGTTACTTTTCTTACTACTCACAGAATGAACATCAATATATATTTTTTTAAATATTATCATTTACACATATGATCCTTCTACACATATACAAACTCATATGGATGTGTATCAGTGTTTATGAAAAGAATACCAAATTATATGTATGTGGTCTTGACCATATTCCCCTGTCTCCCCTGTTGGTTAAAGGGAGGGCTATGTTACAAGTAGAGGTCTATCGTCCAATAAATAGCTTGTACAGTAATGTATCGATGTACTGTAAACTTCATATTTATACATGTCCATTTTTATAAAATTTCTATTAAGTTAAATCATGTTTGACATTTCACATATCCAACTAAAATAGCAAATAAGGATATTGGATGCTAGCCAATAAGCAGTATTCAAACGTTTGTAGCAATTTCATGTTACTATACCTGCACAAGAGGTATAAGAAAATGAGTAAACAATAGTACACATCGATCAATATAACCCCTATATCAGAGGTCCAATATACATGAAGGACGAAACTAACAGGAAGCTACCCCTACATATATGCGCCTCCTATACGCACATATCAATCTCAATGAAAAACCAGGACCTAACAATTTTTAGAAGTAACGTATGTTTTCTTTTCCTACATTAAATCATGGGGGCAGGCTTTTTCACTTTAGCTTTCTTTGTCCGCAGAGAAAGCCTCGCCAAGGAATCAAAAACAGGTCATACGAACTGCAGGTAATGCTGCAAATCTTCTCTGTTCCCATTCTAAATGTTCTTAACTTCTAGAGAAGTACATTACCTAGGAGGAACTAGGTAACATTTCACCAATATAAGAAATAGCCACTGAAATTTAACTTGAGGAGAAGTTGAACCTGTGGTGTGGGTTTAACTGAGCTGCATCAATTCCTACCACGCCTTAACTTCACGTCCTCTCATTGCAGTATGGGCATATTTAGTCATGTGCTCACAGCTAATTATCTAAATGCAGCTGGCTAATTCCCTTTCTTTCAAATCAGCAGCATCATCTGTAGCTGCATTTGTAGCTCTTTCATTGGTGGTAGCCGCAACACTCTACCTCTCCTTCAAGTCAAGGTATAATGAAGAGATAAATAAGAAGGTCGAAGTGTTTCTCAAGGCATATGCGACATCAAAACCCACAAGGTACACTTTCCCTGAAGTTAAGAAGATGGCAAGACGGTTCAAGGATAAACTGGGCCAGGGTGGATTTGGAAGTGTATACAAAGGTGAGCTACGAAGTGGAGTGCCTGTAGCAGTCAAGATGCTAGAGAGCTCTACAGGAGAGGGAGAGGAATTCATTAATGAAGTTGCAACCATTGGACTGATCCACCATGCAAATATCGTTCGCCTCTTGGGCTTTTGCTCTGAAGGAACAAGACGGGCTCTGATTTATGAATATATGCCTAACGAGTCACTGGAAAAATACATATTCTCACATGTTTCTAATATTTCTCGACAACTCTAGCACCCAACAAAATGCTACATATTGCTTTAGGCATTGCCCGAGGAATGGAATACCTGCATCAAGGGTGCAACCAGCGCATTCTCCACTTTGACATCAAGCCTCACAATATCCTGCTGGACTACAACTTCAACCCAAAGATCTCAGACTCTGGCCTAGCAAAGCTGTGTGCAAGGGACCAAAGCATCATTACCTTGACTGCAGCAAGAGACACAATGGGATACGTTGCACCAGAGCTATACTCTCAGAACTTTGGAGGGGTGTCCTACAAGTCGGATGTGTACAGTTACGGCATGCTGGTGCTAGAAATGGTGAGTGGAAGGAGGAACTCAGACCCAAGTGTTGAGAACCAGGACGAGGTATATCTCCCGGAGTGGATCTACGAGAGAGTAATCAGTGGGCACGATTGGGAGCTTACTTCGGAAATGGCAGCAGAAGACAGAGAAAAGATAAGGCAGCTGACTATTGTGGCCCTGTGGTGTATCCAGTGGAACCCGAAGAATCGGCCATCAATGACAAAGGTGGCAAACATGTTAACGGGGAGGTTGCAGAACCTACAGATTCCCCCTAAGCCCTTTGTGTCGTCTGAAAATCATCCTAGAACATAAAGCACCGAGAACGTGCTGCCATGATTTGGTACATACTGCAGACATGCATTTAGTCCATGTGTTGCACAGCAATGCATAGCACTAGCGTGCAGTATATTTCCATCTTTCCACTCTATTAGCACCTGACTCTATGAATAATCGTCTGTTCCCATGTAATAGTACTACTATCACTATGTATATACTCCCTCTGGTCCTTTTTAGTCTGCATATAACTTTTGTCCGAAGTCAAAGTATCTCTACTTTGACCAAACTTATAGAAAAAAGTATCAACGTCCACAATGCCAAGTCAATATTGTTAGATTCGTTATGAAATGTAGTTTCATAGTATATATATTTGGTATTGTAAATGTTGATACTTTTTAATATAAATTTGGTCAAACTTTGCAATGTTTGACTTGACCTAAATCTAATACTCGGAGTAAAAAGGACCGGAGGGAGTACAAGAACGTATGAGAACCACATCAAACTTTATTTGGATTGTACTAGATAAAAATACAGTAGTATGTTGCTTGCCTTGTAATGTTCGGATGATTTATCTCCACTTGAGTATTTCCTGCAGTGCATTGCTCCTCACAGCACTCCTGAGGAAATTGTTTGCCACTTCCATTGTGCTGAGAATATCACAGGATCACTCTACAGGTCAACTAATCATGCCCGGTTCCTTAAAATCCCAGCAGTCCATAGCACTGGCATGGAATATCTTTTGATCTTTCCCCTCTGCTTCAGTATTTCCACACTTCAGTATTTTCTACAGTGCATTCCTCCATTGAGTAGTGTAGCAGTCATTTCCTTCTCCGAATCACAATACGGAGATCATGTAACTAATACAGAGATGAGGGGATCCCCTGCATATACTCTAGAAAAACATAAAGAGGATCCTGAAGCTAATCATGCCACTGCACCCAGTGGCGGAGCTTGAAAGAAATCTTTGGAGGGGCGAAGCTGTAAAAAATCCAAATATGAAATCATACGAATACAACAAATTAGATATTGCAAATATCATGTAACTTAGATAATTATATTGATCTGCTCCAGATTAGCTGACAAAATACATTTCTAATCAGTAGAGAATTTGGTTCACTACAAAGTGCTATTTATCCATAGAGAGCATTCAGTTCACTACAGATCAACTCCAGAACAAAAGAAACTATACCCAAAATACTATATAACCATGGAGCATTCAGTTCACAAGTAACTACAGATCAGCTCTTCGTTTCTTTACACCCTTAAAGTGCATAAGAACATCTTCATAGCTGTACTTCTCCGCGATTTCACTCTCTATGTTTACTAGCAAGCTATTGGCTAGATAATCATCTTCTATAGTATTACGTAGCCTTGTTTTAATGATCTTCAAAGTAGAGAATGCTCGCTCGGCACTTGCTGTAGAAACTGAAAGAGTTAGAAGCAATCGCAACAATCTGTGGACGTACCGCTGGATCCCGCTGCAAGAATTCAATCCCTCGAAATTGTACTTCATTTGTTTGAGTTTGATGGCCTTGTTGTTGAGGCATCGAAGGATGTGCTTCTTGTTGCTCAAATTCGAGCAACAACAAAGGAGGCTGAACATGAATTGTTTCTGCTGTTGGTTCATCTTCACATTCAGTTGAATCACATCTCTTTCTCTTGAAAAAAGCATCAATGGTTTTCCCCTTAAGCATCACTGCTTTCCTCGGTCCCTCTTAATATGTAATGGACATTTTCTATTTCAGTATAAAATCCTATTGACAAAATCTAATTGACAAAATCGACAACCAGATAACCTAATTAAAATTTTCCTCCACTGAGAATCTGAGATTGAGAGAGATACAGGGAGGGCAGGCTGCTCACACGGGTCACCGAGGTACTGCGCGGCGTCGAGGGACCTGCCTGAATCCTGATGCTGTTGCGGACAGCCGCAGCCGAGGCAGGAGTCAGGAGTGAGTGGATGAAGCTGAGGGGAGGAGGAAGGAGCCGACCAATCCTTAGCCGGCCGCCGGCCACCCGCCAGCCGCCAGCGGTCGCCCCCACGCCGGCAAGCCACAGTGGCGAGCAGCTCTCCCAGACGCCGGTGCCCCACGCCCCGACCCCCAGGTTCAGCCGTCTGCGGTCGCAGGTCAAAGGGGAACGAGGTCTGGAAGAGTTTGGTCGCTGCCTTGGCTGAATTCGTTCGTGTGTCCAGATCCAGCCACTGTAGACTAGTCTAATTGATAAGTAGGCCTCTGGACTGTAAGTAATACACTAGACCATGCCGGCGCGCGTTGCTGCCCCGTCTATTTTTTCCATAAAATGATGGTGATTTTGTGAATATATGAGGCATAACATGAAAGTGACTTGTATAAAGGATTTCTCCTCAATAGAAAGAGGGGGTTAGCATCGAAGGAGTGCAATACTTAGGCAGTAGGTTCTGAAAATACCCAACATCACTTTTAACAACAGGAAAAACGAACAAGAAACACCACGGAATTGAGCCTAAATGATCTCACAAATCGCACCTTTTGTTAGTTCCTCAATTGTTATTTTAAATGCCTCAGGTGTAGTGCTCTTCACATTCTTTGTAAGATGTTGCCAAAGAAATACATCAAATTTTGCAGAATAACAGTCCAAAAATTTAGTAATAACTATTTCAATCAGAGCCTCATTTGACCGTACATAACCAGTGCTCTCATCTTCTTAGTGAGTTATTATAATATCGTCAATGATATATGTCATCCTAAGCACAAAAAATGACAAGTTACATGCTCGTCGCATGGATATGCAAATTAAATAACCATGGCTTAGTAGAACAAACGAACTTGTTATACTTCATTCTTACAATGTACTAATACATACTGTACTAAAAAAACAGTCACTTGCAGGAAATATCTGTAAAGGCAGTCATAAAATGGATCTGGTACCAGAAAACTACAAATCACTTGCGCAGGAAAGGGTCGGGTAGGTGTATTCGAGACTAAATAATCCTTGAAGATACATAGTCCACAAGTCTGCAACCTGTAATAACACACTCGAGTTACACATTATGAAGGCGAAGTGCATAGGTTCAATCTGAAGAAATGATTTCCCTGAAAGAAAAATCGTGGAAAGTACATGGAGTATGGACATAGGATTTATCTCTTAGCAACTCCTTTTCATATGTAAAAGAGAAAAATCCTTCATTGCGCTTTAGGACCTGCAGTAACCAAAAAATATTGATCAGGCAGTGCCCATTTTGATACTCGCGTGTTGGCCTAAGATGACATTAAATTGATCCATGAGTAACATCCAGATCGCATATTTATTTGAATAGACAAAGATATTATAGCCAGGAAAGACTAATTTTTCAATGTCATGGAGTTTTATATTAAGGCTAACCGATCATACGTTGCTGCATAATCTTACTTCAACGACAACATGCCTCAGCACACACAAAATTTACACATGGCAGTCCATGTGAACGAACTAATTAACTGGGCGACAGCCAACGGAGAACAACTCATTACTCATATATGCATAATCTCTTAATAGCACACGCAATTAGGTTAGGAGTAGCACAAAGACATTTTAAAAAAAATAGCAGAAAACTATTTCTTCCAAGCACGTGAACACGCTGTATCACATACCACGATCATTCTTAGAGCATCTACAACCGGACCTCTCAAACCCGCCTCATACGCCCGGGCAGGCCGCCCGGTCACTGCCCGGTCACTTTTTTTGACCCAGACGGGCCTCTCAAACGGCCCTCAAACGCCCGGGCTGACCGGCACCCCCATATCCAGCCCAAATATGGGGCCGATATGGGGGCGCCCGGGCGCGCCCGGGCACGCCCGCCACGTCGGACTGACGAACGGGGCCCAGCCGGAAACGCCCGCCAACCCGGTGGTCCGAAGGTCGTCTCCTCCGCCGGACCGGTCGCGCCGCGTGTCGCAGCTCCGGTGGGCCGCGTAGTGCATTGCCCGGCTATTTAAGTGCACCGGCGGACCCCGAAACCCTACATCCACATCTTCCTCCTCATCATGTCCGTCGCCGCCGCCAGTTTCCACTCCACCCATCCGCAGCCATGCCCCCACGCCACCGGGTGAGGAGCCAGGCGTTCCTAACGCCGGAGCGCCGGCTCGAGCTCCTTGAGCGAATCCTGAATAGGCGCGAAGCCCGGATCGCCGCGGGGCTACCTCCGGATGTAGTGGATCCGGAGGAGGAGTCGGAGTCGGAGGATGTGGAGGTGGAGGATGAAGAGGTGGAGGAGGAGGGGAATGAGCCGGGGGAGGAGGATGTGGGGGACGCTGGCGATGGGGATCTCCGGGCGGAGCAGCAGGCCATCCTCGATTCCCTCCGGTCGGAGTCGGATGCGGATGCAAGACACCGTCGCCGGCAGGAGATGGAGGCGCAAGAAGCCGCGGAACACGCGGAGTGCTTGGCCTACATCGATGAGATGAAGCAGGAGGAGGATGAACCGGAGCCCTCCTCCCCGCCCGTCCAGCCGGCGCCCGGCTCCGTCGTCGTGGACATCACCGACGACGAAGAGTAGCTAGGGTAGTACGTAGGATTTACTTTGCATGCTTTTGTATGGATGTAGGGGATGAAATTTGAGAGATGCAGATGCAGATTGACGGATTTGAGGCGTGCCCGGTCAGTGGGCGCGTCCGCGGGCGTTTGAGGGGCCGAATTTGTCATATCCGGCTGTAGATGCTCTTATAGATTGAACATCAGGAAGAAGAAAATACCACATGCACTGTTGAGCCAACGCCATGGTGGACCACCAGGACACACCGCGTACAGGGCGGCGTGCTATTTCAGAGTCCTTCTAGTCTGCTGGAGGAGCCCGTGCTGGTGACTGACCTAGGATCCGCCCTCGATTGAAATCGTGTCGGAAAGGACACCTAGGGTCGCTGGTGGGAGGGGTTGACCGATCCTTGTGGTGAGCGCCGCCGCTTAAAGTGGAGATCGACAGGAGAATATGCCATCAGTGGCTGGGGGCGGCGACGCACTATGACTGGCTGACGGCTGGATCGGTCGGCCCCAGTTCACCCGCATCTGGCGCTTCCGCTTGATCCCCTGAGCTGGATTCCCTCGCGAGCGGCGCGAGCTGGTCGCCCACTTCGCCTGAATCGAGCGGCTGCGGCATCCGCCTTGTTTGGGTTAGCGAGCACACGAATCACCCACGACGGATCGGTTCGATGCTTTTTGGACCGATCTTTTTCCTCACGGAATGCTCCCTCGCTATGCTAGGTGGGCTGTTTAGCCCAATTAACCATATTAACCAGAAAAAGTTACGGGAGTAGCTGCCCTCTGGAAGCTGCGGCCTTCGGGGAGGGAACTTTGCATCCAACGGCTAGAGACTGCCATAACCTGAAATCAGACGGCTCCAAAGGCTGATAGCATGAGGGAGCTCCTAGGGTGCTCAATTATAATATATTTAAATATAGGGGTAGTAAAAAAAATCATTTTCGCTGGGGGGGGCGACGGCCCAGGTTCGCCCCCACGAAGCTCCGCCGTTGCATATAGGGGTAGTCAAAAAAATTCATTTTCGCTGGGGGGGGGGGGGGGGGGGCGACGGCCCAGGTTCGCCCCACGAAGTTCCGCCGTTGACTGCACCAGTTACTACTAAGAACAAAGGGAGAGATGGGGATTACCGGAGCAGAGGAATGGGGGGCGCTTCGCCGGAGTCCAAGGGAAGACGAGGAGCTCGCTTAGCCGCCGGCGAATTAGAGCGGGAGATGCCCAAGTGCGACGGCCGCGCGGACGCACGCCGGGGGAATCGCTCGCCGCCAGCCGGCCGCCGGCCGCCACCAGGGCTATAAATGGGCCCTAGTTGCAAAAATTGTGGATGCGTCTTTCCCTTTGGATGGGGATTAAGCGAGAGTTGGGCGTATGGGTCGGGCTCCCCTGCAAAAGTGGATTTTCATTTGGATTTGTTGCCACCATTTACTTGGGACTTTAACAATTTGCCACTGTCTACTTTGCAATTGATATTTTTTTGAACACAATACAATCTTTAGTATACACTAGCATACACTCATCTCTTTAAACACACACAGGCACACCCTATCCTATGAGCGCTTTCAAGAGACCGAGCCGACAAAACATTTTGAGATTTTACAAAGTCATCTCGATGGGAATGATTCCTTTCACTGAACGAACACCACTAGAAGCTTGAAATAAATTCAAAAATAATGTGAGAACCAACATCAAGTATAGGACTTAAACACTGGTGGGCTGGAAATACTACTATCCTCCTAACCATTCAATTGCGGGTTATTTAAAAAACAATTTCCTCAGTTGGATGATCCGTAAATAACATCAGCGGCACGCTATGATGTTGGATCGACATCGATCACACGGTGTATCAATTAACGTGTGTGATAGTTCCTAAATACAAGTAATTGTCGTATCATTTTCTAATGATGGAGCCGCCTGAGTGTTCGGAATGGGCGTGGTGGGGGGTGGGGAGAGGGAATTGGGACGAGTCGTGTAAAGCGGGTCGGCCCTGTTTGCACGTACAGACCCACGTACGGACCGTTGAGCTATTGTCCCCATGGAAATGATGTATCGATAAGTGTTTTTTTTTTAGCGGGTTGGGCTCTGTGATAGATTTGCATGACGCGACAATACAAATTGATGACTGTTTCTGGGCAGTTCCTATTTCACACGTAGGTAGCTGGATATCAACTTACCGCAAGTGCCTCTGTAGTTGAACTTAAGATGATGCATTGACTCAGTCTTTTCTCTCTTGGACGTGTTTATAAGAGTAAGATGTACGTTTATTGGAGTAAGTGTATGTGTGTATGTATAAGCCTCTGTGTTTGTACTGTATAACAAAATTACCATGTAACCCACGCATGTCGTGTCCTTGGCATGGGCTGGTCCATTCTGCTTTTTTTCCCACCGGATTTGAAAACTTATAGATCCTTCCCTGAACCTTTTTTTCTTTTGAATTTTTCTTTTTTTGTTTTTCCTTTTTATTTTTATTTATCATCTTTCTTTTATTTTTGAAATCATGAAGTTTTTAAATTCAGAATTTGTTTGAAAATTGATAACAATTTTTCAAATTTCGCACAAATTTAAATTCATATTTTTCAATACTTTTTGAATTTTGGAACAAATTATGAATAGACAAATGTATTTGAATTTTGGTAACAATTTTCGTAATTTCCAGAATTTTTTTGAAATTAATGAACATTCGTTTGAATTCATGAACATTTTTAAAATTCGGAACATTTTTCAATTTCTTGAATATTTTTTAAAATTCGGAAACTCTATGAAGTTTTCAACATATTTGTAATTTGTATTTTTTTGTGAAATTTACAATTTTTTAATCTGTGATCATTTTCAAGAAAAATGATTTTTTTAGCATTCTCTGAAATTCGTGAATATTTTTTGAAATTGGAAATTTTATTTTGAAGTCAAGAACATTTTATAGGTTTTCAACTTTTTGTGAATATTTATAAAATTTCTCAAAAAAAATATATTATATATAAATTTAACGGTAAAACTACAAAGAGGAAAATGAAAAATAAAAAACATAAT
Source organism: Elymus sibiricus (assembly GCA_039707655.1). Lineage (NCBI taxonomy): Eukaryota > Viridiplantae > Streptophyta > Magnoliopsida > Poales > Poaceae > Elymus > Elymus sibiricus. The sequence continues at coordinate 340,840,066 of CM077671.1, forward strand.
GGATGGCGCCCATGCGTAACGGGCTGGCCTCAAATCGCATAGGTTACCCTCCAAACGGGGGTTTTGCGTTTGGAGGGTAACCTCCGACCAGCGCGTGGATTCGTAGGTCCTCTGTTTTTTGTCCTGCTCGCGGTCAAATTTATGGGCCGCCCGACCACGGTTGTGCGCCGCTACAAAGTGAATAAAAAGTTTTTTTATGTTATCACCGTCATGGCTAGCATCAATTTTCCGGAGTCTGGTGCACCAGATACACCCTCTACGTGAGCCTGGCCTTTGGCTGTAGTGCTCCACCTAACCCTGACAAAACGGAAATTTGGAAGCAGATGAAAGAATGATGATCCCTATTTGATGCACTCTGCAACAAACAATCCGTGTTTCAGAAATGTGAACGACCGAGAGATGGATCGAGCCATAGTAGCTGTGCGCTCTATAGAATTCTGGTTTTAGGAACTTTCTAGATGGTTCATGTTTGGTTTATATCGGTTTTGTCCGGTTTTCTGTTTTATATTTTGTTTTTGTCTTTCCTGCTTATTAAATGTTTTGAAAATTAGATAAAATGTTAGAATTTTTAAACTGTTCATTTTTCATATATAAGTCTTGAATTTTTAAAAATCTTAGATCTTTTAAAACTGATCACTTTTCATATATAAGTCTTGATTTTTGAAAAATGTTCGTGTTTTCAGACAATGTTCCTGTTTTGAGGGAAAAGGTTTTTAAAATTGTATATATTTTCCAAAAAAATGAAATTTTAAATAAATTGTTTGGAGTTTCAAAAAATGTTACTCCTCGAATCCATATTAATTGTCCCTGATTTACAATTTATACGGATCGAAGGGAGTAGCATTTTACAAAATGTTCCAGTTTCTAAAAAATATTTCTACCTCGGATCCATATTATTTGCCGTTTAATTAAGGTGAACAACCGAGAGATGGAATGACGCATTTAGCAGCTACGTGCTCAATCGAATCATGCGTTTAAGAACTTTCTTGATGGTTCATGTTCAGTTTTTACCGGGTTTGTTTGGTTTTTTGTTTTATAATTTGGTTTTTGTTTTTTATTTTCTTTTTAAATAATGTTCAATTTTTTTTATAACAATGCTCGATTTATTTAATTGTTCACTTTCCAAAAAAAAGTCCTGATTTTTAAAAAAAAAATAGTTCTCAAAAAAATTCCTGATTTTGGGAAAAAGTTTCAAGAACATGTTTAGAAATGTTTATATCTTCTTAAATGTTAAGATTTTAAGTAAACCAGTGACAATTAATATGGATCCAAGGGAGTAGCATTTTCAAACAAGTTCCCATTTAACAAAATATTTGGATTTTAAAAACATTTATTTTTTTAAAAACATACTTGATATTTTTAAAAGTTGCATTTCAAAATAATGTTTGCGCTTTTTCCAAAAGACGGTCAGATGTTTCAAAAAAACATTCTCAATTTTTTTTTAAAAATCACTTTTCATAATTTTTTTTTTCATTTTCTAACCGATTAAAAAACCAGCCAATAAACAGACATTCCAGCGCCATTGTCAGTGGCATGGATTTGGGGATGACGGTGCGGGCTAGGGGGGCGGCATATTCCGGCTCCCTCGTCATCCCCAAATCCAACACAGCAAGGCGGACGCCGGAATATGCCGCCCCCCTAGCACGCGTCTCCATCCCCAGACCCATACGAGCGACGAGGGAGCCGGACTCGTCCATGGCCGCCGTCGCCGTTGTGGCACCTTGCTGGAGAACAACGATGATATGCTCTAGGAGATCCTACTCCGCCTTCCGCCGCAGCCGTCCTCCCTCCTGCGCGCATCCGCGGTCTGCAAGCGTTGGCGACGTGTCGCCACTGACCCTCAGTTCCTCCGTTGCTTCCGTGCCCACCACCGAAAGCCACTCCTCCTCGGCTTGCTCGTGTGTGCCAACAGCCATGAGAACGTGTTCCACCCCGTCCTGGATCCTCCCGACCGCATCCTTCTGAAGCGCTTCACCCTTGGATGCTACAGTAAAGTGCGTTACTCTGTGCTCGGTTGTCGCCATGGTCGCATCCTCATTGAAGACTTGAAGAGCAAAGAGGTCGTTGTGTGTGACCCCATCACAAGCGAGCAGCTCCACGTGTCCGTTCCACCGGAGTTCAACATGTACAATCTCAGCGGGGTTGTGCTCTGCACCGCCGCCAACCAGGGCCATGTGCACGGCAACTGCCACTCCAACCCCTACAAAGTTGTCTTGGTGTCCATGTACATACATGATAATCGACGACCTATGGATCGTGTTTTCTTCTCAGAGACCGTCAGATGGGGCAATCTCATCTCAATGGAGACTCAATCTAAGACTATGTATGGTCCTTGCAGTCCCAACACCCTTGTTGGCAATGTCCTTTACTGGTTGTCTAGGTATGGGAGAGACGATATAATTGAGTTTGATTTGGAGAGGGAGAACCTTACCTTGATCAAGGGGCCTCACAGTATGAATGATTTTGTCATAGATCAGTGTCAGATTATCCGGACAGATGATGGTATTGTTGGGGTTGCCATATTGTCTTACCATCACATTCAAATGTGGCAGAGGAAGGTCAATTCCAAAGGTGTTTCCATATGGTCCATCGAGAGGACAGTTGCATTGCATAGCATTCTTAAGACCCCTCCACAACTTTTGGAAGCAATGCAACGGAACGAACTAATGGGGTATGATGAGGATACCAATGCAATCTTTTTATATATGCACGGTAGTGCCTATATGGTTCAACTCAAGTCAATGAATTTCACAAAACTTGATGCACCACGTTCTACGAAGTACTATCCTTTGACAAGTTTCTACCTACCAGGTGATCACTAATCCTTAGTCTTTATATAGTAGGAGTAGCCCAATTTGGTTGTCTTTTGTACATGATTGCTCACATAAATCATTGTGATTCTTAATTGTTCACTTATACTTGAACCTAGTGTGCAAATTATGGTAATAAAAACTTAGTAATTGTCCCCATGCTAGATGGATGAACTCATAGCTACATTATTTTAGTATGTGTTATCTTTTGATATAGTTGTTTTCTTTCCTCAAAAATACCAATTCAAATGTCAAATGTTAACTTAGTTGATACTCCCTCTCTTCTGGTTTATATGGAGTCTCACCAATCAAGGTAGATGGTGAATGGTGGAATAATGTTTGTAGTTTGCGAAAGTACTCAATTAATGCACTCGTTTTTCTAAAAAAAACTAAGCTTACCAATGCGTTAATTGCAATGCATGGATATGTGACCAATAAATGACCAAGAACTTTTACATGCATTGGTGAGATTTATCTAAATCCTTGCATGCAATGATTTAATGCACCTTGAAATCCGAACATATGATGGTGAACAATACAATTGAGACTTCTAAAATGGAAAAACTAAACGTTTGAGATAAGCATTATAAACCCGGAAGGGAGGGAGTATGTATGAAACCTCAAGCCTGGATATTTTGGATACATTATTATTTGTTCGGATTTTGAGTTGAGGTAGCACGGATTGAAGAGAAACTTGTCCAACATCGACTGAGATGGTTTGGGCGTATTCAACGCAGGCCTTCAGAAGTTCTAGTGCATAGCGGACGGATAAAGCATGTTGATAATGTCAAACAAGGCTGGGGTAGACCGAACTTGACATTGGAGGAGTTCGTAAAGAGAGATCTGAAGGACTCGAGTATCACCAAAGAACTAGCCATGGACATGGGTGCGTGGAAGCTTGCTATCCATGTGCCAGAACCATGGGTTGGTCGCGAGATTTGATGGGTTTCACCTCTAGCCTACCCCAACTTGTTTCGGACTAAAGGCTCTGTTGTTGTTGTTGTTGTTGTTGTTGTATTATTTGTTCCGATTTTGTTACTAAACTTAACTCCAACGAAAAAACTTTGGTTCAATACATGCTTACTACAATAAAAGTATTTTGTCCACGACCATTCATGGCCCCTCCTACAGGTGAATATTTTTCATAATTTTGGTAACAGATAGAAATAAATGGATTTTTCATATATATTTTTCTGGTTGACATGATGAAGAATGAGGTTTCAGATGAGAAAATTCTAGGCTATGCCCTTTCTTCTTCTTACTAGCTAAATTCTCCATTATGAGGTAGCTAAGTGACTATTTTTCTCAATATTACTTTCATTTTACAAAATATGTGGTTTTCTTTATTTATTGCTAGTATCTATAGTGACTTAAAACACACCTATAAAAATATGTTATATAAGTGAATTATTTTGCTCAAGTTATACTTGCCAGCTCATCTTTCTAATTGTCTCATATTACTTTCTCTTATCCATTTGTCTCTAGTGTGGAACTGTTGTTAATTGTCGAAGTTCTCATGCTTCTACGCAGTACCATTGCCGGTGGAACTAATGGAGCGAAAAAGTTAGGATGATTGTCTGTTTGAATGTGCTAATGTGCTAAAAACGTTCATCGGGTAAGAAAATCTTCTGAATATAATTTTTGATTTTTGAAATGTTTGATTTTTCTCTTTGGAAGATATGCGGTAGACATTGTGGGTAACATGCACCCTGAAAATATTGTCCATGTGGATGAGATTTGGATTCACACATGCTAACAACATAGAGAAACAATTAAAATGGTGACGAGGCTATGTGTTGGAGCATAACTGATATGTTGATAATCCAGTCCTTATATGCCTATAGTTCTCCCTTGGTTTTCTATATCATAATCCATAAGTTGAAAGAAATATATCCATAACCCATTTTGCTATTACACACATAAGTCAAGTCATTCAACTCCATCACCTACAAAATTAATTTATGTGAAAAGGGTGAAGGATTTATATACTCCTAGGTGCTACTATTAGGTTTTGTTGGTATCTACATCAGGTTACTAACAAATTAACATTTTTGTTTTCTCCAGGTGAAGGGTGCTCCAGTTGTTAGTTGTTACCGAGTTTCTCCCATCATATCAAATTTGGTCGGTGTTGTCTATATGCTATCTTCAAAAATGTTATCGTGCCTTAGTCTAGTCAAGTAGTTAATGTAGCAAGATGCTTTTGAATACCTATTTTGGTAAATTTCAACTTAATTATCATAGTATCATTTCAGGTCGGATCTCATCATGTCTTGCCTTTTCTACATGTGTGTGCTTGGCAGTATTCTCTTTAGCCAGGAGAGTATCTGCCCCGGGTATTTGTATGTGTGCTCGGCTTTGGTTTGAAAAGAACGAGATCGCTCTTCAGCCATGGTTCAAAAATATGCGTTGCATGTGCTTGGAAGCTCTGGGAATGCCAGGATGTTGCTTTATATTTATATTTTACTTTTACAAATTCAAGATCTGTTGCGGATGAAATAAAATGTGCATCATATCGACCGAAATGAAGCCTCGTAGACACAATTTTGGTGTTGGTCAAGAAGTTGTATGAATGTTTGCATGACTAAAATTAATGATGTAGGCGTTTCAATGGTAGAGATGGGACTTTCTTATCCTCGGAGTGAAGTTGTTGTTGTTATCCAGTTACCTTAGTGGTTCATATGAGCCAGACGACTCTTCATTCTTAAAGCAGTTGTTTGTTGCTGAAGACACGAGATTGGACAATAGCGAGTCTATCATCGCACTCGCAAGAATACACATGACATTCTTATATTGTAAATTTCTGTTGGAATTGCAAGTCATTTCAAGCGAGGGAGCAGAAAGTCGCCAGTAGCCTCGATAGGATGGCCAACGTGACCAAAAGTACTAGATCTAAAAGGAGCCCGCTCTCATAGTTTACCCAAGTTTTGGCTTCTAATGAGGAGTAATATCCTACGTCATGTTTGGAGTTTGTATTCATGGTGGGATACCTCACTATGCCATTGACGCACCCTCGCTCGCATGTCGCCCTATCTCACAACACATCATCCTGATCACGCCTCCTGTCCACCACCATGCACAGCCGGCATCTTCCGTCTTCTCTGGCTGACCGACATCTATGGTACTACGTCTCCCAGGGCGCTCGGACGCGGGCCAGGCGTGGTTCCATTGCTTCCTACCTCGGGTCATGGAGGAGCAAGACGAATCAGGCTGGGCGCACCCCGTTCCTTTGCTCCGAGCCTATAGGCACGGTTGGGATGCAGGCCATCCGGCGTTTGGTCACCGACCACCCAGAGTGTCAAATCGTGGAGCATGTGTGTGTCGTTGCTCTGCTCAGCAGTCGTCATCAATGGCGAGGAGGCTGTTTCCATGAGTAATTAACAACGTCTTCCCTAGGATTCGACAACCTGGTTTGTCACATAGCTTACTATTGTTCTTCCAAAATGTGTGTTTGCTGACACTAACTACACAGTCCACTGACTAAACGCGTGTGCAGCCCAATGTTCCAAATGGCCCACACTTTTATCTTCATAGTTGCTATCTACAGTCATCCAATAAACACCAGTACAGAACCCCCTAATTAGCGGCGTCCCAAAGTGCCCTGTAGCAGCGTTCGACTTGAGCGCCACTGGTAGTCAACAACCAGCAGCATCCAGTCGAACGCTGGTAGGCAGTACCTCTCTGGCAGCATCCAGGCGTGGACGCCGCTAGTAGCATATCAATCTGCAGCGTTTTGTACTATCAGACGTTGCTAGATAAGTGTGACATAGTAGCGTTCGTGCATTTCCATGCGCTACTGGTGTCATATGTCTGAAAAAATTAAAATGCATTTATTTTGTTTGGCGGGATGTTCTACCACACCAATTTGCTGCCATGGCAACATTTAGGCCATCAAAACCAAATGTAGCAATTATTATTATTGGATCATAAACTAAATATAGGAAATCCTCAACACAAGTAACTAGCATCACATGGTACCTAGCTAGAAAATCTTGAAAAATTCACTTAATGGTACAACCATAAAAATTACTCAACACAAGTGCAATCATATGTGTGTGCTATTGTAAAGTTTGCTTTGTCTGTTAGCAATTTTTTTATGTAATTTTTCTATGTTTATTTGCATTTAACAAGATTCGGTTAAACCGTCCAGCATCCAACATTTCAGATGTTTAACTTGCGGATGTTATTGGTGCATCTTGATTCCATATGATTTTTAACATGCTTATTTGGGTATTAACTAGCAAATATGCTCGTGCGTTGCAACGAGAGAGATAGTTGACGTGTCCACTTCCCGTCAGCGCGGTCCAACAACATCCGAACTGTGTCCGACCACAATAGAGAGGCGCATACCGAGTTCTAGTAGAAATTCATATCAGTAGTACATTAGAAAGCATGCATACAATACTTTTGATATAGTTTTTGTACGACTAAATTGATGTTAAAGAGCATATTTTCAATTTTTTCGTACCAAAGCATTACTTGTAAGTTGAAACAATATTTAAAATTTGCATCAAGTCATGAGAAAAATCTCAATAAAATAATTCTATTAAATGTGTTTAAGGCCATCTCTGCATACACTTGAATATTAATAAAAAATTGTCCAACGCTCTTTATTCTCTCATTTCTTTATTACTCCTATATGTTCATGATAACTTATCCTTGATACCCCCGCCGATCCATATATATAGACCCTCCTAACATACTCCATATATTTAAGGGATAATTGATTTTATGCCCCTAGTTGGGTCACATTCGGCTGGTTTACCCCTAGTTTCCGAAAACACACGCTCCTGTCCAAACCACTTTGCTCGTCTTATGCTTTTTTCCATTGACCGTTTGACCGTCATTTTAAAAACTTCATAACAAGTTCATACTAAATCAGAAAAATGCAAATAAGATATCAAAATGTTCAGAAAAACATCACCTATATGTGCATGACATTTGCATTCATGACAGAAGTGTCGAAAAGTCCTCATCTCAGTTTTAGCTCATATTGGTGATGGGGACTCTCAAACAATTTTGTCATGAATGCAAATGACATGCACATATAGGTGTTGTTTGTGTGAACATTTTAATATCTCATTTATATTTTTCTGAGTTAGTATGAATTTGTTATGAAGTTTCAAAATGATGGTCAAACGGTCAAAGGGCAAAAGCATAAGACGAGCAAAGTGGTTTGGGCAGGAACGCGTGTTTTCAGAAACTAGGGGTAAACCAGGCGAGTGTGATCCAACTAGGGGCACAAAACCAATTATCCCTATATTTAAATGATATATTGTGTGTTAGCATTTTCCAAAATATACCATAGCAATTAATTAGGTTACTTAATGTTATACCCAAAACAGAATTTTAAACTGGTTCACAAGAGGAGTTAATAGCACGATTGGAAAGTAGACATTTTTCTGATCAAACTACATATACAAAATATTTTAATCCAAGTTACGTTGCAAAGTTATAGCGTGATCATGTTTAACATATTTTTTGTAAATAATAAAAATCAGAGACCTAAACGGGCTGAAAACAGGGTGAAATGGGCTTACTGCACTCCAGCTGAGCAGAGTATACTAACCATCGCCAAGAAGCGCAAGATAATAGCTACCGCAGTTGGGCCAAAGCACAAAGGCACTTAATGTTGGACTACGGGTTATTTAATAAAAATCTTAGGGGCTTTTTTATATAACGTATGACGGACAGGCAGAAACGCTCCGTACTTTAATAGTAGGTATAGATTTAACATTTATTATTGTTATACTTCTGTAGCTATGTAATCAAGTTCGGAGTCGGCTGTACCTGCTGTTTCTAAATGCCGACGAATGTGTTACCAATTATCAAAAATATTGATGTTTGATCTTTTGTTCCTGTTGAGTATATTGATTTGTTAGGAAATATGAGATAGACTAGGATTTGTCCTGCCCACGAGGCTGAAGCAATATCACAACGATTCCATCAAATCCCCCTCTCCCTTCCAACATGGTATATGCCGCAAGTTCCTAGACCTAGCCACCGCGCGCCGCCCCGGGGGGGGGGGGGGGGGGTCGGCCTCCATGACCGTCGTCGGGGGCCGCGCCGCCCGTACCTAGGGTTCGTCCACCGGTCGTGTTGACCGGCTTCCCTAGAGAGTCTTTTTTTCCGATCACTTGATCCGGATTTTTCTCTCTTTCGTCGGTCGTTTTGATCGGCTCTTTCTTTTTGGTTTTCTGGTCTAAGATCGGTTTGCGTCGCCCGCCGCCGCCGTCGACCACCGCGTCTCTACTCCGACAACGGCGCGACCCGACCTCTACACCGACCCGACGGCCTCGCGCGACGCGACGGCCCCTCACGACCGTCGACCGCGCGTCTGTTTGCCCGTCGCCCTGCACCGGCCGTCGCCGCCCTTCTTCGACCGGGACTGTTCCATGACCACCCGTCTCCGCCTCACGTATACGGCCGCCCAGCCATCTCCTCGCCGGCCTCGTCGCTGGCTGTCGGGCACGCCGGCTTCAGCCGCCCCGGGCTCGCAGGCTCCGGCCGCATGAGGCTCATCGGCTGCCGGCCATCGGCCTCGCCGGCTTCGGCCGCCTCCCTTGTCGGCCGCGTTGGGTCGGCTGCCTCGTTGGCCGCGTCGGGCCGGCTGCCGGCTCCGGCCGCAACCGTCATCGCCGGCTTCATCTCGGACGCCGCATCCGTCATCGCTGGCTTCATCTCGGACGCCGCCACCCCGCCTCCACCGAGCGACGTCCCCGACCTCGCGCGCGATCGGATTGATCACCCGCCCATCCGCGATCCACCTCATCTACGCCGTGTGACCAATCTGGCCCGTCGGTTGCGCGCCTCCGTGGGTCCCGTGAAGACTGTTCTAAGTAAAGCGTGCCCTCCACCGATCGAGCACCGGGCTGCCGCTGCGTCGCCCCGTCGGGCCGTAGCGCCGCCGCTTTGTGGTTCCCCTCGCGGCTGCACCGACTTGCGCGTTGCCGCTACGTAGCCCCTTCGGGTCGTAGTGCCGCGACACGCGGTCCCCGTGACCCGCGAGCTGCCGCTACACCGCCCCTTCGGGTTGTAGTGTCGCGACACGCGGTCCCTACTGTCGCCCGAGGCCGTGCCCGTAGCTGCACCGATCCGCGCACCGCCGCTGCGTCGCACCTTCGGGCCGTAGTGCCGCGGCACGCGATCCACGCCGCCGCCCCGAGGTCTTCTCGCCGTCGCACTGACCCGCGTGCTGCCACTCCGTCGTCCCCGTGCGTCGACTTCTCCGTGGCATGTGCCGTGTCGACTCCCTCGGCGCGGGAACACCACTGTCCGCGCCGGTTTTCGTCACGCTGTCGGGTTCTTCCTCGCCTACTTCGAGGATCACCGCCGCGCTCCTAACCAGCCGCCGTTGTCGTCGTCAGGCCATCTCTGCCGCTCTTCTTCGGCACCGCTGTAGCTCGCTCACCCGAGCCCGCCGCCCGTCCACCCCCTTCATCTTCGTCCAGCACCAGCTCATCGTCAGCATCGCCATCGTCCTCCCCGACCACTTCATCTACTCCGACCACCGCGGGCGACATCGCCCCCCGCCCATTTGCGCCGCAACTGTTGTCGAGTCCTTCTCTGCTAGCCCCCTCGACATGGCGTACAAGTTATTTGCAGGTCCCCATCTATGCATGCCCGGTGCTGGCAACACAGTCGCATGCCTTCGTCCCCGGTGTGTTCCTAGGACTGGCAAGTCTGGAGCGGCACATCGTCAACATTGACTTCGTTCGTCTATGCATGCCCGGTGCTGGCAACACCGACGCGTGCCTTCCTCCACGACGTGTCCCCGGACTTGGCAATCCCGGTGCGACGCGTCTCAACTCCGTCTTCTTCCCGGCGCACCACTACTTCGACACCACTACGCCCATGACTAACTCGGTGCCTCCTTGCGCCCGTGGCTCCTCGGCGACTACCTCGACACCGGCTATGTACCCCGATTTGAAATCGACCATGGCGTTCTTCGCACGACTACCTCAACCACGACTACACCACTGTACGCTCTCGGCTACTTCGATATCGGCACAAAGGGCTACAGCCTTGCTTGAGCAACCTCGTCGGTTTCTACTCCAGCCACGACTTCCGCGATGCATCGACCGTTACGACTGGGGGGGGGGGGGGGTGTCCGTTGGATTCTTCTCCAGTCTCGCCATCTGCGTCGCTACCGTTGTGACTGCGGGGGATGTTGAGTATATTGATTAGTTAGAAAATATGAGATAGACTAGGATTTGTCCTGCCTTGTCTTGTACTTCAAGTTGGTCATTGTACTCCTATATATATGCCCACGAGGCTCAAACAATACAACAACGATTCCACCAAATCCCTCTCTCCCTTCCAACAGTTCCAGTTAGCAGCAAAAAAATTATCAGTATTGGCAGTAACTGCATACGAAGGTTTGGAAAGGTTTAGCTGGGAATACTAGGATGCTGCCGTCCTATTTGAACATGATCACAAGAGTAATAGATGATGTCTCGCGCGTTGCTGCGGGAACATTGATAAATCAAATACTGAAATGGATGCTAAAAAAATTAAAACTATTGCAGATTTTTTTTTGAGAATGCTCTCGGAATATATTTTGAAGACAATGAAGTATCTGAAGCAATGACAAAATGTTATATAAAAAAATAAATCTATTGGATTGAAGTCAAATGGGATGCCATTTTTAATAAAAATGTGTAACATGACGTACATATATTTGCTCCAAGTACAAATATGTAGGTCACACTACAAAAATGTGTAACAATTAGCGAAACGAATTGACATGCATGATTGCTGAGGTAGCATGGTTGCATGAATATATTAGTGCAAAAATTGTAACTTATCATTACATGCATGAGACTTGATGATTTGACATAGTTGCATGAAGAGAAAAAAAAATAGATAGTGGGTTGCAACTATTTAAGAATAGAGGATGACATGTGACATGCATACATTGGATGAACATAGTTTATAGTAATCATCCGGCGTATTTTGTAACATCATTTGTACCATTTGTAAATTTGAACCATTGCCTATATGAACTGTACAATATTATTGATTACCATATGTATATTTAAAGCATTACCTATGTATGAAATCTATCATATTATTGATTCAAATTGTTATCTTTGCTATGTGGATGTTACTACGAAAATCCACGACAAATTGATGCAGTATCGCGCAGGGAATCATCTAGTTTCTCTAGTAATTGGCCTTGTTAAGTTGTGTTTTGGTCATTAGGTGTGGTCTTTTGTTTTGGAGCACCAACATTCATTTGTCTAGCTATGTATGCGTGAACATGTTATATTTGTTTTATTTGTATACGAACAAGTTATACATATTAGCATGACATTGTTCTATGACCAAGTGAAATTCTTCATGCACATTTCTAACCCAGATACTCGTGACATTATTCTACAAAGTTGGTTATACTTTACGAAATTTGACTTTAGACAAATCTTATACTATACGGGAGTAAAAAAAGACCGGAGTGAGTATGTTTTCTATGGAATTGGTCTTCCTCTAAGATTTGACAGAACTCCCCACCATGCCCCAACTCATCTTTATGGCTTAAATGTGTATCGGCGAGCACCGAAACACTCGCAAATTCAGTAAACACACGTCACAAATTCAAACTCACAAGATCGGGGCGCATATGGAAATTGGATGTCACTTAAATGGAACTATCAATTAATCAGGAGTCTCATATGGTCATGCCGAAAACTAGAAAGCAAATCAACATGCCAATGTTTCTTCCTTGCCAATGTTTCTTCCTTGTGTCGTGCCAAGGATCAATCATCGCCTAATAACTACTCTCCTAGTGAAAACAGAACGAGTTATAGCCCGGAAATAGATTGGTCTACACTGGACTCACATGGCGAGTTCACCGCCACCGTCACTCTGCATCAGCCTCCCCTGGGGCGGCCTCAACGCCACCGTCAGCCTCCATTGCGGCCACCGCGTCGTGCTCGTGTGGGGCATCAACAGCCGCGACGGACGCCAGGATCTCGTCGATGGCGGCCGAGGCGTGTGGGGCTTCTCCCTGGAGATAGTGCACGATGACGAGCCCGAAGCGACCGTCCGGGTGATCTGTGACGACGCCAAACTCGAGCGCTGGCGAGCGGAAGGCCCACAGCTCGACCATGGCCGGCAACAGCTCGTGGGGCCTCGTCTTGCTCGCCACGGCGAGTTTGTTCTCTTTCAGGAACTTGCTCCAGCCGCGGATGAGGCGGTAGGCGCCGTTCAGCTTCTTGCAGACGAGCTCGTAGGACGTGCCGGCGCGGTCGTACGCCGGCACCTGCATCTCATCCATCTCCTTCTCCTCCACGGTCAGCACATCGTCTAGCAGCCTGTGGCGCCATTTCTTGCACGACATCAGCAGCCGGTTCTCGTCCACCACCCGGTCCGTCTTGGACAGCTGCTTCCCGTAGATGCGCACCGGGGCCGAGGCGTTCAGGCCCCTCAGGACCTTGTGCAGACTGGCGCCGACGACCGCGATCGACTCCAGCGAGAGGTCGTCCGGGCCGGGCCCTGCCGCCGCCACCGACGTCGACTTCATGCCTGCCCAGAACAAGCGATCCGGGAGCTCCTTGCCAATCTTGCGCTTCTTGCTTGTCCCCGCCGCCATGGACGACAGTGGCACGAGCCTCTTCTCTAGATAAATTTCGCCCACCATGGCGTGCCCTGCCGACACCGATCTCGGCACGACCCTCTTTTGCAGAAGAATTTTGCCCACCACGGCGGACCCTGCCGACGGCGACGTCGACTCCATGCCGGCCACGAACGCACGGCCCTGACGCTTCTTGCTCTTCTTGCTGGCCCTGACGGGAGATTGGGCCAGCAGCGTGGCGCGCGGCTGCAGGCTCTGGTTCGCGGCCACGATTCTGACCTCAGCGTCGTGCCCTCCCGCGGAGGAGGCGGAAGATCCACCGGCCGGCGACGACGTCGACTCCATGCCGGCCAAGAACGCGCGGCCCTGCCGCTTCTCGCCCTTCTTGCTGGCCCTGGCGGGAGATTGCGCCAGCAGCGTGGGCATAGAATAAAATAGCCCGCGAAATAGCCGCGATAGCTGCCCAGGAGCCTCGCCGCTACGCTATGGCCGCTGTCGCGAAATTATTCACATATCCCTCTAAATGGTTTAAAAATAAGCAAAATACTCTAGAAATCATCTCTCCCACCAAAGAAAATTCCACTATTTGCCACAATTGCCCGCTATGGCGATTTTAATCTATGAGCGTGGCCCGCGGCGGCAGGCTCTGGTCCGCGGCCAAGATTCCGGCCTCGGCTTCGTGCTCTCCCGCGGAGGAGCCGGAAGATCCACCGGCCGGCGACGAAGTCGACTCCATGCCGGCCAAGAAAGCGCGGCCCTGCCGGTTCTTGCCCTTCTTGCTGGCTCTGGCGGGAGATTGGGCCAGCAGCGCGGCGCGCGGCGGCAGGCTCTGGTCCGCGGCCTCAGCGTCGTGCTCTCCCGCGGAGGAGCCGGAAGATCCACCGGCCGACGACGAGTCCTGGTGGCTCATTGCAGTGGCGGCGCCAAAGGAAACCCGGCCCTCCTCCGGTTGGGCACTACGGAAGTCGAATGTGGTTGTGGCGAGATGGGCGCGACGGCAGGAGATGGGAGCGCTCGGGATTGCACTTGATTATATATAGAGCAGAGACTTCGATACTAGTCGTTGGGTTTCTTCTTGTCTCCTCAAGGACTCACATACTCTTAAGAACATATACACCCGGATACATCAAATCCGACCCCACAAACTTCCACGGACATATCCGTACGTGTCTAAGGACAGTGATCGGTCACACATTAGAAAATCATTTTCATGACCAGATATCTCAATTACGAAATCTTAAATCCATACAACTACATGTAACGTGAAACCTAATCTAAACGGAGCTCGTCCGGCTCTGTCGTGTCCATCCCGGGCGGCCGGCTGCGTCCCTGGAAGTGTTGCTTCGTTCGCCGGTGAGGTAGAGTAGTACATGAGATACGCACCGGCTCATGAGACTCGAGGCACCGCCATCTCTCATACCCTAGTCTTCCTCGTTGGAGTCTGAAGCCTTCACTATGTCGGTCGATGTGAGGTCGACGATGGATCCGTCCTGTTCGGGGGAGGCCGCCACATCTGCCACGACACACGGCTGCGCCCCCCGGGGTTGCAGGCCATCCTTTGAGGCATCGGAGAGTGCGACTGTGCCTCGCCGACGTTGGCCGCGAGAGCTGCTGCGTCCTCCTACTCCCCTCTGCCTCACACGACGGGCACGTAGCATCATACCCTCAGCGGACGGGCCACAGATGGCCTGGTCGTAGGTGCACCAACGTAGAAGTTGCGCGTCCGCCAAGGCGTTCGGACGCTAGCAGGAGTGCACCGCCTCCGACGAGGCAGCAATGACGCGTCGCGGATCCACACACCATTTAGACGGAGGCGACAGATTCCCAGTGGATCGAGTCCGACCGCTGTCGGGCATTCTCCTCGCGGGCGCAACGAAGCACAATGCGGACGGCCATCTCCTCCCTAGGCCCGACCGGGATGAGGTCCTAGTTAGAATATTGACTGGCGGAGGCCTCGGATCCGTTGCCCGCCATGCTGGAGAAGACTAGAGTTTGCCGAAAGTGAACTTGGGGCGGAGGGGAGGGGAGTGGGGTGGCTAGAGTTTGGTCCAGGGAGCGATGAGGACGAATATATGTAGGATTGGGATGGGCTAGCGTGGGTTGGTTCCGATGTGGCGGACGCGTCCGGTCGCACCAGGGTCGTCCTATATCCGTTTCATATTTAGGTTGAACATGATGGTGCCGGTCTACCCGGGCGTTTGAGGCCGGTTTGAGGCGCCCGGCTGGGTCATATATTTTTTTTTGACACTAACCGGGTCATGCGTCCGGTCAATTAAGTGGGGTTTGAGGCGCCGGCTGTAGATGCTCTGACATGTCACGGATGTTTATGCCCATTAGCTATTTTGTTGGATCATTTTGTGCATGTTAATTTTCAGAGAAGACAAACGGAACAAAGATCACCATGATTTCCTTCCCATAATCACACCAAAACCTTTTTTATCTATGTTTCCAAATTTTATCAATAGTGGGTCGAGCGAAATGCATTATTCACATTGCTCACTAAACCTCCCGCCACTAAATACTTCCAAATGTGTCAATATGGTTACCGAGACAAGCAACAAATGTTTTCAGTCTGCATGACATCGTAATCGTGGTTGTTGCTGCAACGTCCAAGGTCAAAGCTCTCAAGCCAGATGTAGTTGGGAGGGTCTAGGATGGATATGAATACGATCATGTGTCACGCTCTTCGCATTCGAAGACACAAGGGGGGGGGGGGGGGGGGGGGGGGGGGAGCCTCCCAACTGTTGATAAACCGGTCTATAGAACCTTCACAAAATCACTTGATGGTATACACGGAACTGGCGGAGGAACTTGGCATCGGTGACGAGGCCACGCCGGTGTGCTTGAAGATGAAACAGTCGCGTGGGAGGCATGACCACGGAGACGTCGGCGAGACATGTGGGTAGGGTTTTTGGGACTTCCACGTGGGGCTGGTTATGTTCAATAAGATTGTGACATTGGGTCCTAGCACAAGGGTGTTAGGCCCGGCCATGGATATATTGGAGATCATTGTTGTTTGTCCTGACGCCGAACGTCGCGACTATTTCTTGCCTTTTATGAGACCAAATGTAGCCTTGCTTCTGGTGCTAGAGCGTCCTTGCCTTAGTCGGGTGGCCCATTTAAGGGTAAGGCAAGGGCACCCCATTAAGCGATTTCGGAAAGATTCTATAGACCGGTTCTAAAATCTTCCACGCGTATTTTATCCTGTTTTTTTTATATTTCTCTTTTCTGTTTTCTTTCCATTTATTCATTTTTTTATTTGTTCTTTTTCTTGTCTTTTTCAAATACATCTCAAGTTTTTTATTACACATTTTACATTTTTGTATATATGCGTAACATTTTTTTGTTACCATTGAATATCTCTCAAATACAAGATGAATATTTTTTATACAAATTTGAACATTTTTAAAATATATGTTACACATATCAAATATGTGTTGAACATTTTTGAATGGTACAAAACATTTTATTAAAAATGTGAATATTTTTATTACATTTTCTAAACCTTTTTAAAAATTTCCGTAACATATTCTTCACATGCGTGAACATTTTCTAAAAATGTCACAAACATTTTTCTGGATGTTACAAAAAACAATTAAGTTACAAGAACAATTTTTTTAATTTTATCAACATTTAAAAAATTTGAGGAACATTTTATTAATGGTTTTGGAAAACATAAAACTTTTTAAAAATGTCACAAACATTGTTTTTAAAACATGTGGACTATTTTAAAATGTCACGAACACTATTTTTGATTGTTATGAATGTTTTTTTAAGTTATGCGAATATTATGTTTACACAGCATTAACATTTTTTAAATGTGCGAAGTAATTCTGATATATGCATATTATTATTTTTAAACGTAGGTTGTCCAAATCAACCTCAAGTATGGTGACTCTCCCATTCATAAAGTGCGAGTAAAGGAGAGTGCCAACAAGAGTGCTAGGACAACCATCAAAATAAGTATTACTGTGTCAGTCTCCAAATAGTAAACGTAGGCGAGGAGTTGATTATCCACTCCATTCCCGGGACATGAAGACCACCTTGTAAGGGGTTGGAGTGTACCTTGTAGCCAGTTGTGCAGAGCACCGCTCCGACAAAGCTCAACTTGAACCTGCACAAAATACAAAAGCGACACTTCTCATTGGTGATGAGGGCGCAAACAATGACGTCTTTCTTTTCCAGATCTTCGTCGAGGACGCGGACATGGAGGCAATCGAGCACATAGGTAATCCCAGGGCGTCAAGTAAGAAGTGCTCTGGAGGTATGCGGTCGGTAGTAGGGGACGGAATGGGGGTGAGCACGATAACATACTTGATGCTATTCTCAAAGATGTCGGGGGGGGGGGGGGGGGGGGGGGCTTGCGGTTGTGTGCACAGGTGGAAATTGTGTTCGATGACGAGGCCTCAACAATGCTTGTGGACGGTATAGGAGGATCTCCCTGAGCATATCACCGTTGTCGTGGAGGGAGACAGGTGTTGCGATGGAGGCAACAGATGCGATATCTATAACCATCCTGATTCGTCTTTCTCCTCCACGACCTGGGACAAGAAGCAATGGAACCACACCTGGCCCGTGTCCTAGCACCTTGGGAGATGTCGTACTAACAGCTGCCGGTCGGCCGAAGTAGAAGGAAGATGGCAGATGCACATGGTGGTGGATGGGCGGCTTGATCAAGACGATGTGTTGTGAGGCGGGGCGACGCGCGAACGAAGGGGCGTCCATGGCGCGGTGAGGGATTGCACCATGAATAAAAACTCGAACTAGGACGTAGGATATTACTCCTCATCAGAGGCCCGTGCCTGGGTAAAATGTGTCTGTGCAGGCTCCGTTCTGGTAGTTCTGGTCATGTTCACCATCCTACCGAAGGTACTGACGACTTTCTGCTTCCTCACTTGAAATGATTTGCAATTCCAACAGATATTTACAATCTAAGAATGTCATATGTATTCTTGCGAGTGCGATTATAGACTCGTTGTTGTCCAATCTTGTGTCTTTAGTAACAAACAACTAATTTAAGAATGAAGAGTCCTCTGGCTCATATGAACCACTAAGGTAACTGGACAACAACAACAACTTCACTCCGAGGCTAACAAAGACCCATCTCTACCAACGAAACTTCTACATCATTAACTTTAGTCATCTAAACATTGAATACAACTTCTTGACCAACTCGAAAATTGTGCCTACGAGGCTTCATTTCGCTCGATATGATGCCCATTTTATTTCATCTACAACAGATTTTGAATTTGTAAAAGTACAATAAAAATCTAGAGCAACATCCTGGCATTCTTAGAGCTGCCAATGACATGCAAAATATATTTTCGAACCATGGCTGAGGAGCGATGTCGTTATTTTCAAACCAAAGCTGAGCACACAAACATACAAATACCTAGGGAAAATACTCTCCTGGCTAAAGAAAAGACCGCCAAGCACACACATGTAGAAAAGGAAAGTCATGATGAGATCCGACTTGAAATGATACTAGGATAATTAAGTTGAAATTCCCCAAATTAGGTAATCAAAAGCATCTTGCTAAATTACCTACTTGACTATACTAAGGTACAAGTTTTTTTGGAAGATAACATATTAACACCGCCAACCACATTTGATGTGATGCGGGAAACTCGGTTAGAACTAACAGCTGCAACACCATTCGCCTGGAGAAAACAAAAGTGTTAATTTGTTAGTAACCAGGTGCAGATATCAACAAAACCTAATAGTAGCACCGAGGAGTATGTAAATCCTTCACCCTTTGCACATAAATTTTATAGGTGATGTAGTTGAATGAGCTGACTGATGTGTGTAATAGCAAAATGGGTTACGAATATATTGCTTTCAACTTATGGATTATGATATAGAAAACCAAGCGAGAACTATGGGCATATAAGATCTTGATTATCAACATATCATTTATGCTCCAACACGTAGCCTCGTCACAATTTTAATTCTTTCCCTAGCATGTGTGAATCCAAATCTCATCCACATGGACAATATTTTGAGGGTGCATGGTACCCACATTGTCTGCCACATATCTTCCAAAGAGAAAAATCAAACATTTCAAAACTATCAAATTCTATTCAGAAGATCTTCTTACCGCCTGAACGGTTTTAGCACATTAGCACATCAAACCAGACAATCACCTAACTTTTAGGTCCATTAGTTCCACCAGAAATGGTTGTGCCTAGAAGCATAAGAACTCCGACAATTAAAAAAAGTTCCACAATAGACAAATATGGATAGGAGAAGGTAACATGAGACAATTAGAAAGTTGAGCTGGCAAGTATAACTTGAGCGAAATAATTCACGTATATAACATATTTTTATATTTGTGTTATAAGTCTCTGTAGATACTAGCAATAAATAAACAAAACCACATATTTTGTAAAATGCAAGTAATATTCATAAAAGTAGTCACTTAGTTACCTCATAATGGAGAATCTAGCTAGTAAGAAAAAGAAGAAGAAAAGGCATAGCCTAGAATTTTCTCATCTAAACTCATTCTACGTCATGTCAACCAGAAAAAATTATGACAAATCAATTTATTTCTATGTGTTACCAAAATTATGAAAAATATTCACTTGTAGGAGGGGCCATGAACGGTCATGAACAAATGACAAAATACTTTGATTTTAGTAAGCATGTATTGAACCGAAGTTGTTTCGTTGGAGTTAAGTTTAGTAACAATATCGGAACAAATAATAATGTATACAAAATATCTAGGCTTGAGGTTTCATACATACTCCCTCCCTTCCGGTTTATAAGACTTATCTCAAACTTTTAGTTTTTCCATTTTATAAGTCTAGGTTGTATTGTTCCCCATCATATGTTCGGATTTCAAGGTGCATTAAATCTTTCCATGCAAGGATTTAGAGAAAACTCACCAATGCATGTAAACGTTCTTGGTCATTTATTGGTCACACATGCATGCATTGCAATTAATGCATTGGTAAGCATAATTTTTTGAGAGATACGAGTGCATTAATTGAGTACTTTTGCAAACAACAAAAAATATTCCACCATTCATCATCTATCTTGATTGGTGTGATTTTTTATTTGAGACATATAAACTGTAAGAGAGGTAGTATCAACTAGTTAACATTTGACATTTGAATTGGTCTTTTCGAGGAAATAAAACAACTATATCAAAAGATAACACATACGAAAATAATGTGGCTATGAGTTCATCCATCTAGCATGGGGACAATTACTAAGTTTTTGTTACCATAATTTGCATACTAGGTTCAAGTATAAGTGAACAATTAAGAATCACAATAATTTTATGTGAGCAATCATGAACAAAAGATAACCAAATTGGACTACTCCTACTATATAAAGACCAAGGATGAGTGATCACCTGGTAGGTAGAAAACTCATCAAAGGATAGTACTTTATAGTAGTACTTTATAGAACGTGGTGTATCTAGTTTTTTGGAATTCATTGTCTTGATTTGGACAATATAGGCACTACCGTGCATATATAAAAATATTGCATTGGTATCCTCATCATACCCCACTAGTTCGTTTCGTTGAATTGTTTCCAAAATTTGCGGAGGGGTCTTAAGAATGCTATGCAATGCAACTGTCCTCTGAGACAACCATATGGAAACACCTTCGGAATTGACCTTCCTGTGCCACATTTGAATGTCATGGTAAGACAAGATGGCAACACAAAACAATACCATCATCTGTCCCGATGATCTCACACTGAGTTATGAGAAAATAATTCATACTGCGAGACCCCTTGATCAGAGTAAGGTTCTGACTGTCCAAATCAATCTCAATTATATCGTCTCTCCCATACCTAGACAACCAGTAAAGGACACTGTCAACAAGGGTGTTGGGATTGCAAGGACCAAAAAAAGTCTTAGATTGAGTCTCCATTGAGATGAGATTGCCCCATTTTCCGGTCTCTGAGGAGAAAACACAAGCCATAGGTCATCGATTATCATGTATGTACATGGACAACATGACCAGGCTGGAGTGGGAGCTGACGTGCACATGGCCCTAGTCATCGGCGGCGCAAAGCATCGCCCCACTTAGATAGGTCATGTTGAACTCCGATGGAACGGGTATGCGGTGCTGCTCGCTTGTGATGGGGTCACACATGATGACCTCTTTACTCTTCAAGTCTTCGATGAGGATGCGACCATGGCGGCAACCGAGCATGGAGTAACGTACTTTACTGTAGCATCAAAGGGTGAAGCGCTCCAGAGGGATGCGGTCGGGAGGATTCAGGATGGGGCGGAACACGTTCTCGTGACTGTTGGCACACACGAGCAAGCCGAGGAGGGGGTGGGTTCCGGTGGTGGGCACGGAAGCAGCGAAGGAACTGGGGGTCAGTGACGATGCGTCATCGGCGCTTGCAGACGACGGATGCACGCAGGAGGGAGGACGGCTGCGGCTGGAGGCGGAGTAGGACCTCCCAGAGCGTATCCTCATTATTCTCCAGCAAGGTGCCCCGGCGATGGCGACGACGGCAGGTAATTCTGGCTCCCGCATCCCTCGTTTGGGTTTTGGGATGGAGACGCCTGCTGCGTCGGCAGGCCACTGCGGGGTCGTCTGTCACTGGCGTGGATTTGGGGATGGAGGCGCGGGCTACGACGACGGCGTACTCCGGCGTCCACCTCGTTGTTGGAGACGTTTCATGTCGACGTACGTCGCCAAGGCAAGGCAAAAGATGTAGCTAGCTCGGGGAAGGAACACATCGTACGTTGTATTGGCGGAGCTAGAAATTTTTTAAAGCCTGGGCAAACTAGAACCTAAGTGTCTAATGTAAAATCAAAATCTGGTGTTTGGATATAGTATATATAAAATAGTTCCAAACTTCCGATTCAAATATCTACATTAATAACTGCATTAAAAATGAAGGGAAAATACAAATATAATTTTAAAACGAACCAATATATAATACACCAATATTTAAATAAGTTATGTGTCCCAAAAATAAAGTTAATACTTGACAATAGAAGTCACAAAACTAGGCCATGCATAGATATAAACTTGCCAGGTTACCAACAAGTATAACTATGCAAATCAACATCCAAACCTCATATAAGAAAATACAATATAAAAATTTGGATTTGTGAATATACTTTTTCAAGTTTAACATTCAATTATCGAGAAAGAATCCCTAATCCAAAGACTGGGCTTAGGCTCATGAAATTTTGATCAACACCAGCGACCAATTCCCCGCGCTCGAAAAGTTTAAGGCTTATAAGAGCATATCTAGTAGATCCCCTAAAAGTCATATTTGAGGAGAAAAGTTGTCGTTTAGGAAAAAAGGGTATCGAGCTGATCCCGTAAAACCAAAATTGTACTAAATATGACTCCCCTACCCCGGAAAACCTCTCCCCACTTCCTCACTTTCACTCGAACTTATTCCTTCCCGTCGATCGCTACCGTCACTGCCGGCCGTCCGCCACCCCGATGACCGGAAAAATGAAACCGTCCACTGGCCATGTACCTCCGCTGAGTACTTCACCATCATTGAGGTATCGGCAGGCTCGACCGACGAGCAGCCCAACAGGCGGGGAGGTGGAGACAGGGGATCGATTGATCAGTACTGGATTCCATCGATCTGATCAGGCGGTTAGACAGACGATAAACTTCTAGCTTGCTAGGCCCATTACGGAAGGAAGCCCAATTGGTCTTGCAAAAAACAAAGCCCAAATGGCTAACACAATTCTCCCTGTTTGTCCAGGTAAATCACCGTGCAGAGGGCGATTTGCCCCGCCGTCACGACTCAATACACTGGCGCGTAGCGAGCCAGCCCGGGCAAGTGCACGGGGTAGCTGGGGCTGGCTCCGCCAGTAACGGACGGGAGTGTTCTGTTGGCTCGTAGTCGTAATTGATTAAGGCAGTGTTCGGAGTCTGACGGGGTTATCATCCCTGGGTATGCCAGGGAGTTCCAGCCCCTTTCCGAAAAACTATACGGCCGGCTGGTCCCCTGGCCGGCAGACCCCCTGGCCGGCTGGCTCGCGGCCGGCTGGACAGGAGCCGGCCATCTGGCCCCAGCCAGGCGCGCCCGGCCGATACATGACTAGCTCGCCCGCTGACCTCTGGACGGGCGGGTATCCGTTCCTTCCTACTGCGGCCGGGTACGCTGACGGGACGCGACTCCCACGACGGCCTTCGATGTAGCTACAGCGGCCGCTGACGCACGGACGCGCATGGCTACAGTCCGGACGACCGTACCGCTGACCGGGGACCGATTTGGACCCGGCGGAGCCACAGTACCTCTGCGCCGCCGTCCACTCCGTTACCTGCCCCGGCGTGGCTACAGCATTACCGGCCGTACCGCTGACTTCGGCCGGCCGGCGCAAGACGACGCCGGACAGGGCAACCCGTGCCGCGGCAGGTGAGCGCGAGCCAATAGAAGAGCCGGCTGGCGGGCCCCAGCTGGCGATGGGACCGCGCAGTCGGCGGGCCCTACGGGCGACAAGACGACCCAACCGGCGGGCCCCCTGGCCGGCTGTAGAGGCTGCCAGCCGGGTCCCCCCTCGTAGTACCTTAAGAATATTGTACATCGGGGGGTTGGCCTATAAAACCCCCCGAAGCCCCCATGCATCTGGCAAGCAACTCACGCACGGAGGCGTTCACCCCTCTCTCACACCCACACATAGCAAGGGAAGAGGAGCCGGCTGCTCCTTCTTCCATCTCTGGACAAACAGCTCAAGGAGCGCCATTGTAACATCTCTCCCCATCCAACTAGACCAGCAGGACTAGGGGTATTACCTCCTACGGAGGGCCCTGAATCTGGGTACGTCGTGTGTCCATCACCGCTCGTACCTAATCCCGCTCCCGGAGCCCGTCGGTGTCCTTCGGCCCCAACCACACTCGATAAGCCACCCTATGGCATCTGTCGTGAGAAAACGACGACAGTTGGCGCCCACCGTGGGGCCGAACACGGCGTCGGCCGGAGTCATGCTCCAGGCGGGACCCTTCACCACCTCCCCCGGCCGCCCCGCGTCCGGGCGGAACTGCAGGCTCGTGGGGCTTGCACCTGCGAGGCGGAACCCCGCCTCCGCTGGCCCTGCGGGCTACGCTGCCGGCCTCTCCGTTGAGCGGCTCGGCAGCGACCCGCTGATCGACATCGCCATCCTCACCGAGTGCGTCGGTAGGCTGAGCCTCGCCGATGGGCCAGCTGCCGACGAGTACCCTAGCCAGGTGCTCGACTGCCTCGACCCGCCCTCGTCCGTGGGCGCGCTCGCCCCGGGCGAGGCCGGCAACTCCCGCGATCGCGCGGGGGTGATGGCCACCGGCTCCTCCACAACCTCCGGCCGTGCCAGGGCGGAGGCGGACGCGGCCGCCACGGCCGCTCGCGCCGGCACCTTCGACCCCCCCGGCGCCGCGCTTCGGGGCCTCAGCACCCCCGTCGCGCCGACGACGAACCCAGCCACGGCTACGGCTGAGCTGGAGGCTGCTCGCCAGCTGCTGTTCGACGAGGCAACCATGCTTGCCGCCACCAAGCGCCGGATGGAGTCTGTGCAGCGCGAGTATAACTCCGCCTATGGCCTCACCCCCGCCGGCAACGAGCCCAGCCGGCGCGGTGACGTCCGCAACCGCGGCCGCGTAGTCGTGGAAATCCTTGGTGGCAGGCTTCCCACCTACGACACGCCGGCTGCCAACCTAAGGGCAGCTCACGTGGCCTACGCCGACCTCGCCGGCCTGGAGGGCGAAGAGCGAGAGCTGCAGGAACGACACATCCAAGACCTCATCGCCACCGCCAACGCCCAGCAGGTCCGCTCGACGGCGTCAACGCCGGCTCCGAGATCCCCGTCCCCGAGGGGGACCCTCCGCCCACTACCGGCCAGCGTCGGCTGGTCCAGCAGGCCTCTTCCCCCCGCGGCTCCGGCCGGCGGGGCGCTGGGTGCAACAACGGACGCACCCGGCTGCGAGACGAGCAGCCGGCGCAGCCGGGACCATACCCCGCCCCCGCGGCGGGAACGTGCCCACTCTCCTGCTCCGACTGTGCGCCCCGAACTCGCCGCTCGGCTCGGCCCGCGCATCCCGCGGAGCGAGAACGACGCTCGGACCCGCATCGAGCGGCTGGCGCAGTCGGCCCTCCTCGAGGAGGAGGGCTCGATCGGCCCGGCGTGCTTCGGCCCCCGGATTCGAAACGAGCCGTTCCCAGCCGGTTTCACTCTTCCTCGCTCAGCCGGTTCATCAGCCGGCTGGGCGAGAAGGCGCTGCCTCTTTACCAGCTCATGAGGAAGTCACCCAAGTTCGAGTGGACCGACCAACGCGCGCTCTCCAGCGCCCCCATCCCGGCGGCGCCGGCTGAGAAGGAGCCGATGTTCGCGTACATCGCGGCCACCACCCGCGTGGTCAGCGTCGTGCTGGTGGTGGAGCGGCCAGAAGAAGGCAAAGCGCTGCCGGTCCAGCGCCCCGTCTACTACCTCAGCGAGGTCCTGTCCGCCTCCAAGCAGAACTACCCCCACTACCAGAAGATGTGCTACGGCATATACTTCGCCGCCAAGAAGGTCAAGCAGTACTTCCAGGAGCACACCATCACCATGGTGAGCACGGCCCCGCTCGGCGAGATCATGAGCGGCCGGGACGCCACCGGCTGGATCGCCAAATGGGCCATCGCCCTCGCCGACCACGAGATCCGGTACGAGCCGCGCACCGCCATCAAATCACAGACCATGGTGGATTTCCTCATCGACTGGGCCGAGACCCAGTTCGTGCCGCCTCCCCCGGACTCCACGCATTGGCGCATGCACTTCGACGGCTCGAAGATGCGAACCGGCTTGGGAGCCGGCATCGTCTTGTCATCCCCTAAGGGGGACCAGCTCAAGTACGCGCTCCAGATCCTCTTCGCTGCCTCCAACAACGTAGCCGAGTACGAGGCGGTCGTCCACGGCCTCCGGCTCGCCAAGGAGATCGGGATCCGGCGCATCATCTGCTTTGGCGACTCCGACCTCGTGGTACAGCAGGTCTCTGGCGAATGGGACGCCAGGGACGCCAACATGGCCAGCTATCGCTTCCTCGTCCAGCAGCTCACCGGCTCCTTCGAGGGCTGTGAGTTCCACCACGTCCCCCGAGCGGACAACGAGGCGGCTGATACGTTGGCAAAAATCGGCTCCACCTGGCAGGCCATCCCAGCCGGCGTCTCCCTCGAACGGCTGCTCAAGCCCTCTATCAAACCTTCCCCCGAATCGGAGTCTATCTTCGTACCGGCTGCTCCGGCTACCCTGCCGGCGCCATCAGCTCCGACGACAACGCCAACGCCCCCGGCTCCGGCATCCGGCACCCCCGCGGCGGCTGGCACCGACTCTACGGCCGTCTTGACGGCGATCGCCGCACCCCCCGATGTCCCAGTCCAGAGGACTGGCGTGCCGGTCCCGGGGACTGACGGGCCGGCCCCGGCTGCCCCCGGCGCCCCACTCGAGCTCGAGCCGGCGCCCGTCTCGGCCCCCTCGTGGGCCCAACCCATTCTGGCTTATCTCTTGCGCGGAGAGCTACCCCCTGACGAAGACACACTACTAGGATAAACCCTACTAGTAGCGCTTGAAAAACCTATAGTAGTAGCGCTGGGTCCAGCGCTACTGCTAACGCACTACAGCTAAAGTGTAGCAGTAGCATGCGTTCGCCCGCGCTACTGCTATACCTGCTTAGCAGCAGCGCTTTTTGTAGAAAGCGCTACTGGTAGTTACTAGCAGCGCACCTCTCTACCCACGCTACTACTATTATTACATATTTCTTTTTTGTTTTATGTCGTATATTCATACGCCATTATACAAGTTTTCATACAGTATCATCATAATACATCATTGTCATATAACAACTCCTCATCATCATCATTTTCGTCCATGAGACATCATATAACAACTTGGTCACTAGTTATAATAACAACTCCTCATCATCATCATCATCATCATAGTACTCATAATCACTACTCCTCCTCGGCATCACCATCAACTCTAACACATTGTAGCACATAATAAAAATTTCTCATCATCATCATAGTCATATATAATCAGCACTAACTAATTGTTCTTAATACCTAGGACCTACTCCTGCTGCTCTCTCTCAGGTAAAATAGCATAAAACATGTGTAGCACTCCTGCTTCATCATATTGGAGAATGCAGATGAACCTGTCTCCTAATTGTGGCTGCGCTTCTGATTGCTGCCCCCTAGTACTTCTCTGCTGCGATCCTTCACAATTTTGCTCCAGTCTTTGACTATTAAGACTTGCTCGCTTCGAGAAATGATGAATGCACTCATGTGCAATACAGGATATCTTGGCTGTAAGCTAACCATTGTCATGCGACCTTTAGACTCGATCCAACGAGGCACAACACTCATCGGGAGTCCCTGTTGAAGAACATCATAGTAACATACTTAGCAATGAAGTTTAGCTTAAAAAATAATGTATGCAAAAGATGCACTGAGGACAAATAGTAAAAATCTTACCATCTTTCCTAAATAGATGTGACCGTAGTTCAATACGCACACTAGTGGTCGCACGTTTTGAGTACTAATATCTCGAAGTCCAGGAAAATAACCTGTCTTGACAGTATCAAGATCCTCAAGAAATGAAACATAATGACCTATCTCCTCGCAGTTTAGTTCAGCCCCGGGACAGTAGTAGGTGCTGTCTACCAAGCGCTGGACATGTTTGCTTGAATGGAAATAAGCTGTCAATAGAAATTAGTTGTCAACTATTTTTAAATAAACAATATAAATTACTTAATAAATATGGTTGAGGTAGAACTGGAGGCGTCTGCACATCGACCCAGATGTCGATATTACCTTCAATTTCATCTTCCGGACGAATATCAAAGGTGATAAGCATATTAGGCTCAAATGCATAAGCCTTGCATAGTTCTCTCCAACTTTTGCATTCAAAATAGGAGTAGGTGTCTCCATTGTATAATTTTACGGCAAAAGTATAACCATGCTCGGTCCTCAAGTGAACTCTCTTTACCTCCATAGTTTTTTTGGTACTGA
The DNA here is from genome assembly GCA_039707655.1 of Elymus sibiricus. Classification (NCBI taxonomy): domain Eukaryota; kingdom Viridiplantae; phylum Streptophyta; class Magnoliopsida; order Poales; family Poaceae; genus Elymus; species Elymus sibiricus. The sequence continues at coordinate 340,868,404 of CM077671.1, forward strand.
AACCAATCTTATCCAAGACATAAATTCTTGCATGGCAGGGGATACGCTAGTACAATAGTAAAAAATTAAAATTATAAGTTGAAGCAAAAGAAGCAGAAGTCATGCTTAATTACGAAAAAAGACTTGTCGTTGTGACTTACTGTATCCACTTCGAAGGTCTCATCCAGCATGATGTTGAAGCGCCTACCACCAACTAGGTGAGGCTTGTCGCACAGGCCGCGCTCGTCTTCGCAGCATTCGCACATAACGAATTCCCTTTCGTCGTCAGACATTTCCTATGTTCATAGTTGAAACATTTAAAATCGATCGAAGGCAACTACCAGGAAACTCAACACACAGATCACTATTACTCAATATGCAACGGGTTGACTTTAGGTCTGTCGAGTCTTCCTTCCTAAACTCTTATCTCACGTATATGGTGGACACTCCCTCACCGATTTTTCGACCGTCGATGATGGTCGCTACTCCTCCTTCCCCTAGTGCATAACAAATATCTAGCACAAGGAGAAGAAGGAGAAGCGACCCCCATGACAACAGTCGGCATTCTTCTTCTCTCATATATGGTGGACACTCCCTCACCGATTTTTCGACCGTCGATGATGGTCGCTACTGCTTCTTCCCCTAGTGCATAACAAAGGTCTAGCACAAAGAGAAGAATGAGAAGCGACCATTATACAAGTTCTATTAAGCACTTACTATAAATAAACTAGTTCTATTAACCACTTTCTAAATAAACTATTTCTATTAAACACTTACTAAAAAACAGTAAAAAAACTACATTATACAAGAACAGTAAAAAATAGTTTAGGGTTTAGGAGAGATGGAGGGAGGAGGGGGCGGCCGGAGGAGGAGGGAGGGGTGCGGAGGGGGAGGAGGGCGGTGGGAGGGCGGTGGGAGGAGGGCTGCCGGCGGAGGGCTTGGCCGAAGGAGGAGGGAGGAGGGAGGAGGGGGCGGCCGGAGGAGGAGGGAGGGGCGCGAAGGGGGAGGAGGGCGGTGGGAGGAGGGCGGCCGGCGGAGGGTTTGGCCGGAGGAGGAGGGAGGAGGGAGGAGGGGGCGGCCGGAGGAGGAGGGAGGGGCGCGGAGGGGGAGGAGGGCGGCGGGAGGAGGGAGGAGAGAGGAGGAGGAGGGAGGAGGGAGGAGGAGGACCAGGAGCGTCGGCGGCGGACGACGGGGGGTGCGGGGGAGAGTGAGAGTGGAGTGGAGAGGGGAGAGTGAGGGGCGGCCGGGTTGGAGAAGTTGGAGAAGATAGGCTTTAGCAGTAGCGCTCTTTGGTATAAAGCACGGCTGCTAAACGACATAGCAGCAACGCGTTTAGGAAACAGGTGCTACTGCTATACCTATTCTGGTGGCAAGGTCGTGGCAATTGTAGTAGTAGTGCTGTTTCCTCCTGACGCGCTACTGCTATGCGGGTAGCAGTAGCGCGGTATGTTGTAGCGCGCTACTGATAAGTAGCAGTAGCGCCTCCTTTTAAAGAGCGCTACTGATGAGCTTCTGTGTATAAGGTTTTCCCTAGTAGTGACAAGGCCCGGCAGATCCAACGCCGCGCCCCGGCTTATAGCATCATCAACCGCGAGCTAGTCCATCGCAGCGCCACCGGCGTGTTCCAACGCTGCGTCGAGCCGGAGAAGGGGCAAGAAATCCTCCTCGACATCCACCAGGGCGAGTGCGGGCATCACGCCGCCTCTAGAACCCTGGTGGCCAAGGCCTTCCGCCACGGTTTCTACTGGCCGACGGCCTTGGAAGAAGCCAAGCGACTGGTCGACAAGTGCGAGGGGTGTCAACGCTTTAGCACGCAGAGCCACCTGCCGGCCACAACCCTCCAGACCATCCCACTTTCGTGGCCCTTTGCCGTCTGGGGGCTGGACATGGTAGGACCCTTCAAGACCGCCCGAGGCGGCATGACACATCTGCTGGTGGGTGTCGACAAGTTCACCAAGTGGATCGAGGCCAGACCCATCAAGAAGCTGGACGGCCCCACGGCCGTCCGGTTCATCAAGGATATCACGGTCCGCTACGGCGTTCCCCACAGCATCATCACCGACAATGGCACAAATTTCGCCAAAGGCGCGATGGCGCGTTTCTGCTCCCAGGAGGGCATCTGGCTCGACCTCGCGTCGGTGGCCCACCCACAGTCCAACGGCCAGGCGGAGAGGGCAAACGGCTTGCTCCTGGCCGGCCTCAAGCCTCGGCTCGTGGCACCCCTCGTGCGGTCGGCCGGCTGCTGGGTCTATGAGCTGCCGGCCGTCCTCTGGAGCCTCAGGACCACTCCCAACCGGTCGACCGGCTACACCCCTTTCTTTCTGGTATACGGGTCCGAGGCGATCATCCCCACGGACATCGAGCTCGACTCGCCTCGGGTCACCCTGTATACGGAGAAGGACGCAAAGGAAGCAAGAGAAGACGGCGTCGACCTACTCGAAGAAGCGCGCGAGCTGGCCCTGAGCCGGATGGCCATCTACTAGCAGAAGCTCCGGCACTACCACAGCAAGCGGATCCGGCCCCTCTCTTTCCGCGAGGGGGACCTGGTGCTCAGACGGATCCAGCGAACTGCCGGCCAGCACAAGCTGTCCTCCCCATGGGAGGGCCCATTCATCGTCAGCAAGGCGTTGCACAACAACGCCTACTACCTGATAGATGCCCAGAAGTCGCAAAAGCGCAAAAGAGATGCCTCCGGCGAGGAAACGGAGCGCCCATGGAACGCGGCACTCCTTCGACCGTTCTACTGTTAAGAAAAAACCCATGTATGTATGTATCTTCCCTTCCGTCGGAACTTAATGAATGCAATGGGGGCCCCAAGCCGGCACTTGGGGCACGCCCCTTTTCAATTCCTTCGAAGGCGTGTCATTTTTCTTAGGCAAGGCACCCGGGTCCGGCTCCCTGGCCCGGGGGCTCGCCGGCTCTTCTCTGAAGCTGGCAAGTAGCGTGGGCAAGCAACCCTTTCCTGCCCTCTCTGCCCAGCCACAGACCGGCCCCCGGCTGTTCGGCTGGCGGAGCCACGGGGTAGAAAGAAACTTACCACGCGAACACCACCTAAGGAGTAGCAGCCGGATAGGTCCAACCGGACCATGTTACCTCTGGAAACCAGCCTCTACCGGTTCGCCCTAACCCTAGCCGGACGACTCTAAGGCCCGTGCGCTTTCCCCAAGGACGATGCCCCGTCCCTGTCCCAGACCGGCTCCCGGCTGACTGACACGCGGGGCGGAAGCCGGAAGGAACCCGTGCGTGAAATACGAGTCGAAAGGTAAAGGGCAGGGGAGGAGCCGGCACGCAAATGCTTTAAACTTCAAACAGATTCATAAGCAAAAGGCAACAGGCCAAGGATTCTTTACAATACACCCCCAGTGGGTGGAAATGCATCTCAAAAACAAGTCTTGCAGCTAAGGAACGGATACAGCAAAAAGAAAAAGAGGGGCGCCTAGGCCTCCGGCACATCGCCAGCCGGCTCTTCTTCCAGGGCCTCGGTGTCGCTGCTGGAGCTGGAGTCGGTGCTCTCATCAGCGACCTCGTCGTCCTCAGGGCCCTGAGGATTGCCGAAGGAGTCCTCGGCGACCGGCTCACCGTCTTCCCCTAGCGCCAGCAGGAGCTCGTCTGGATCGACGTACGACGCCATCTCGTTGGCTCGGCGGACCAGGGCGCCTTCGCGGGCGGCTCGCTCCGCCTCAGGGACCTGGCGCATCGTGACCAGCCGGTCCAGGTTGACTCCGGGGTACCACGAGGTGACGAACCGGAGGGCCATATGCGCCCCGGAGCGGGCCGCCGACGCCTTCCAAACCTCGAGCCGGGCCACCGCATTCTCCAGCCATAGCGCTACGCGGCCCTCCGGGGCCCCACGACCCGGCCAGAGGGCCGAAATCACCTCCTTGCCAGCCGTAAGGAGCCGCTCCATGCAGCGCTGGACATGGATCAGCCGGTTCTCGACGGCCAACGCAAGCTCCGGCACGTCCCAGCCGGCGTTCTCCTCGATCTCCTGCCCGCGCTGCCGCAGGAACTCCCGGTGCTCCGCAACAGCCCGCTCGGCGCGGCGCTGGGTCTCCGGGAACCGGTCTGGGGGGAGGGAGAGGAATCAACGAACAAGGCAAAAGCAAGTCGAAAGCAGTCGGCAAAGGAAGAAAAGACTCGAAAACAAAACTTACGCTGGAAGGCCTCGTCCATCTCGAGGGCGAACTGAAGGCCCGTGCTCTTCTCCCTCTCCAGCGCCTCCTCCGCGTGAGCAAGGGCGACCCCGCGCATCTTGAGCTCCCCCATGAGGCGATCTACCTCATCCTGAAGAGCGGTGGCCCGCTGGGTGGCATCGGCCGCCCGCTTGGCGGCGTCCTCCCGGGCCGCCACCTCCCACTGCAGCTCCGCGGTCAGGCGCTCCCGCTCGACGTGGCCTCCTGGAGCTCCTGCCCCAGTCGGTCCCGCTCCGACGTGGCCGCCTGGAGCTCCTGCCCCAGCCGGTCCCGCTCGGAGGCCAGTTCATCCCTCTTCTGTCGGATCGGGACCAGCTCCTCTGCATAAAAAACCAAGCATAAGCCACTCCAACGCGGAAGACCCGGACCGGCTGCCGAGCAGCCGGCCCGACTCTCGGGGGCTACACCCAGTGGGTGCGCTCGCGCGCCCCCACTGGAACCAACATACCTTGCGCCTTCTTCAGCTCCTCCTGGACCTGGTAGTAGCCGAGCTTGCCGTGATTGTGGATAAGGACCGCCTCATCGAAGAGCGCCTGCCGCCTGGCGTTCTCAGCCTGCCCCGCGCCAAGAAACAAGAAGTCAGACAAGGAAGGAGGGTTAGATCCGCCCCGGCTGCCACGCAGCCGCGCAGCCGGCCCGAATCTCGGGGGGCTACACCCAGTGGGTGCGCTCGCGCGCCCCCGCTGATAATTCAACGCAAGACAGAAGAGTCTTACCTCCACCGCCGCCCAACGCGCCGAAAGTTGCTTTCGGCAGCCTCCGCGAACCTAGCCCGCCCCTCACGGCAGTGCGCCATGATGCGGCCGGGATCCCCAGGCGCAAGGGCCGGGACGCCGGCTGGCGGGGCCGGAGCGGCCGTGACGAGGGACGACGCCTCCCAGTCCCGGATCACGTCCAGCATGGTCCTCTTCGACCGGCTCGACCCGCCGCTCGACCCGGCGTCCACTACCGCAGCAGCCGGTGGAGGGTTGGCGGTGACCACCAAGGCTCCACGACCTGCCGGACCGGCTCGACTGCCGGCTGGGCCGGCTCACTCCTCCCGTCGGCGGGTGCCTCCGGCGCAGCCGGGGCGACTGGCATGCCCGCCGCGGCCGGCTCAACGGCGGGAGGGGTCACCACCGCCTCCCCCCGCTGCGCCGTCTCTGAGGCCGGCTCAGGGGTCGCTCCTGCCGGCCAGGTCACTTCCGTCACGGGCGGGGTCCCGGTCGTCTCCACGGTCGGCTCTTGCGGCTCACTCGACGAAGGCCTTGACCTCCGCGTTGATTCGGCGACAGAGTCCGTCGCGCGCTCCGGGTCGGCGGACCGCCTCCGCCTCCCGCCGCTCGAGGCCCCCGAACGCGAGGGCGCGCCCTTCGCCCCTGCCTTCGCGGCTCGCACTACTAGGGAAAACCTTATACACAGAATCTTAGCAGCAGCGCGGGACAGGATGGGGCGCTACTGCTAATTAGCAGTAGCGCGGTCTGCAGACACGCGCTACTGCAACCAACTTAGCAGTAGCGCGGCTCGGTAGAACCGCGCTGCTACTAAAATTGACCGACCGTTCCCGCCACGCTAGGTTTAGCAGTAGCGCGTCCACGATAACCGCGCTACTACTAATGTGATAGTAGCAGCGCGCTTTTTTTTCATGTCGCTACTGCTAATTTTGAAACTGGCCACATGGCGGGCCCCGCTTAGCAGTAGCGCGTGTGACAGAGGAGCGCTACTGCTATCTTATTAGCAGCAGCGCGTTTTTCTCCCAGCGCTACTGCTAAGCCGCAGCCATACCACCTTTTTCCTCCCCCCTCCCCTCCTCTCTTCCTCACTTTCCCCTAGCTCCCACCTCCTCTCTCCCTCACTTTGCTTCTTCCTCACTACTTCTCCCCCCATTACTCTCCTTCTTCTACCTATCTTTCTCTCTCTCTATTACTCCTAGCTAACTACACCAACCTCCATTAATGCATCTCCTTTCTCTTTTTCCTTCCCCCTCCACTAGTTGAACTTGTCTCCTCCCAAACTAGCTAGCTAGGTAGATCTAGCTAGCATTTAGTGAAGTGACCTATGTACCTCCCTAACTAGATCTATAGCCTTATCAAGAAGAGCTTTGTCCACTTTTGATCATTCCATAGGTGTGTGTGGCGACACCTATCGACATCATCATCACCGTGCTCGATCTCGATCGAGATAGGTGATTAAAAATTTATGCTTTTGCAAGAATGGAAATATGTGTATGTGTGCGATATGACATAATCGGGCGATATGATGGAAATTGTGTGTGTGTGGCATGAGTTGCCGCCGAATTGTGCTTGTGAGTTGCCTATGTTTTGCCGAAATGTCGATTTATTTTCGTTTCGGCGAATTCCGGGCAAACTCTATATGTCTTATTTTTAGGGAAGGTCATGCCGAATTTTTGTATGACTTTGATGCATGCATGCATTTTTATAATCAATTTGTTTATTATTACCGTGCAGGCGTTCATGATGGTCAGTGGAACGGTGGTGGACAGGTGGTTGCGGTCGGCGGTGCAGGACATGAAAGAAAATAACCTGACAGAGGTTTTATGTCCGTGTCGAAGATGCAAAGGACGAGCTTGGCTCGACCCCTATGACGATGGTCGTGTGATGGCGCACCTGCTCATGACTGGTTTCATGGATGGCTATACTCGGTGGATAATTGAAGATGAGGATGATGATGTTGAGGACGCCGACGGGGCAGGCAATGACGACACGGGGCAAGACGAAGAGATGATCGATAATGGCGGCGGAGAAGGGGCCGGACATGGCGGCGGGGAAGAGGCCGGACATGGCGGCGGAGAAGGGGTCGGACATGGCGGCGGAGAAAACGTGGACTCCACGCCGCAGAATTCGTCGGTACTAAGTTCAATCGTGCGGGACCCTCATGTTCAAGCAGTGCTTCGCAAGGAGACGAGTACTGAGAGAGCTGCTTCTAGAGAGGAGGCCAAGCTGCAGCAACTAGTGGTAGACTCGAACACTCCATTGTATCATGGTTGCAATCCCGAGGTGACCCGCTTGAGTTTCACGCTCGAACTCCTGAAGATGAAGGCTAAAAACAAATGGACCGACACTAGCCTCGATGAGCTTCTCAGGTACCTAAAGGATGTTCTTCCCGCGGGGAATCTATGTCCTACTAGTGTGGATGAGGCCAAGAAGATCGTGTGCCCTCTTGATCTGCCGCACGTTAGATACCATGCATGCATCAACGATTGCATAATTTATCGGAAGGAGCACGCGGAAAAAACAAGCTGTCCGGTGTGCAATGCTTCTCGATACAAGAAGGCCGGGAAGAAATCTCCCCAGAAAGTTGTATGGTACTTACCGATCACTCCCCGTCTCCAGCGGTATTTCGTAGATCCCAAGGAAGCAAAGCTCATGCGCTGGCACGCGGAGAGGAAGAAGCTCGACGATGGAGATGATCCGAAGCTGAGACATGTCGTGGATGGAAGCCAGTGGAGAGCGTTCAACGGCGAATATCGGTATTTCGCATGTGATGCAAGGAACATCGTGCTCGGCGCGTGTACCGATGGCATGAATCCGTTTGGCAACCAGAACACCAACCATAGCACATGGCCCGTGTTTGTATGGATGTACAACCTCCCCCCTGGTTGTGCATGAAGTCGAAGTACATACACATGAGCATGCTGATTCAAGGGCCGAAACAACCGGAAAATAATATTAATCTGTATCTGGGGCTACTTCAAGAGGAGTTAGACACGTTATGGAAAACACTGGCCAAGACATGGAACGCCAGCAAAGGCGAGTATTTCTATATGAGAGCCGCGTTGATCACGACGGTGCACGACTATCTCGGTTACGGATATGTCGCAGGACAGGTGTGCCATAGATATTGCGGATGCATGCGGTGCATGGATGATACGACGTCTCGGCAGCTAACGTCAAGGAAAGATGGCGGGTCTGGGAAAATCGTGTACATGGGGAATCGAAGATGGCTCGAGAAGGACGACCCGTGGAGAAACCGTGGAGATCTATTCAATGGTGAGGCTGAGCATCGAGGACCTCCACGTAAGCGGAGCGGCGCCGAAATCGATGAGCTGTTGAAAAACTGGGAACAGTGCCCCGCGCCGGGAAAGGCGATGAAAAAGGCGCCGGAGCCGCTGCTGAAGGTATGGAAGACGAGGTCTGTTTTCTGGGACTTGGAGTAATGGCACAAACTCGACACGCCTCATTGCCTTGATCAAATGCATATTGTAAGAATGTCCTTGAGAGCTTGCTTGCGACACTGATGAACATGCCGGATAAGACCAAGGATGGGCCGAAGGCAAGAAAAGACTTGCAAGATTTGGAGATCAGGGCAGATCTGCACATGCCGCCCCGTAAAAAGTCAGAGGAGACAGAGACGGAGACAGAGGCGCGGGAGAAGAAGGGCAAAAAAGTAAAGGAAGAGGATTATTGCCCCCCTTCTTGCTTCACCTTAAGTCCGGCTGAGATCGATCAATTCTTCAAGTGCCTTACCGGAATCAAAGTTAGTTCCGGTTACTGTGGCAAGATAAGCAGATATCTAGACACGAAGAAGAAAAGGTTCAACGGGATGAAGTCCCATGACTGTCATGTGATGATGACGCAGATACTACCTGTTGCCCTTAGAGGGATAATGGACAAGCACGTTCGCGACATGCTTATTGGTCTCTGCAACTTTTTCGACGTCATCTCTCGAAAGTCGATCAGTGTGAAGCAGCTCCGAAGGCTACATGAAGAGATCGTTGTCATACTAAATGAGCTTGAGATGTACTTCCCGCCCGCGTTCTTTGACGTCATGTTGCATCTGTGTGTCCGTATTGTGGACGACATAGTAGACCTGGGGCCGTCATTCCTGCACAACATGATGCCGTTTGAGAGGATGAATGGGATCATCAAAGGATTCGTTCGTAACATGTCCCGTCCGGATGGAAGCATCGTCCAGGGCTATCTGACACAAGAGTGCATCTCTTTCTGCGAGAATTTTCTATATGGCGCAGACCGGCCGCCTGGTGTTGGTTTGCCCGTTAACAAGCATGATGGGAGGCTCGAAGGAGAAGGTCACTCCAACGGTCGCAGGGAACTGCATGTGGCCTACTCAGATCGACGCAACGACTTTGACATAGCAAACTTGGTAGTGCTACAACACCTACACTAGGTAGATCCTTTCGCAACACTGCACAAAGAAACTATCGCAAAGAAGTATCGTGACCGGGGGGTATGCAGGACGGACGCCGAAGTTACTAGAGAGCACAACTCCACTTTCCTGCATTGGTTCAAAGAGCATATTATTCCTAATCCCCCGGAAGAGGGCTCCAAGGACAGATTGCTCATATACGCCTTAGCACATGGCCCCTCGCCCAACCTCGTCACCTATCAGGCATACGATATCAATGGATACACGTTCTACACGGAGGCCAAAGATATGGACAGTGATGATCAGAACTCAGGGGTGACGATGGAATGCATGACCGACAGCGACAACGGCGCAACTGAGAGATTTTACGGAAGGGTCGAGGAGATCTGGGAGCTTGACTACTCTGGACTGCACAACGCGACGATGTTCCGTGTCAGATGGGCTAAGAATGTCGAAAAAGAAAACCGGTATTTCACTACCATGACTATACCCGACGCCAAGAGCGGTACCGTGAACGCTATCGCAAAAAACGAGCCATGGGTACACACTAAGCACGTGACACAATGCTTCTTCATAACCGACCCATGCAATCCCAGCCGTGTTGTCGTGAGGAGAGGCAAAAGGAACATCATTGGAATGGATGGAGTCGCCAACGAGGAAGACTATGACTAGTACGGCAACCCAATGAGGGAAGATGACGATGACGATGAAGTATACGTCAAAAGAAGAATCAATACTACATTAGCTAAGAAAGATCGTACTCCATGGAAAAGGAAAAGTCACAATAACGGGCTCAATTATTCTTCAACGAACAAGAAGGGAAAGAAGCTCACTCAAAAACGAAAACGTCGACGCTGAGGAACCGTTATCGGTCAAATGATGTAATATATATGTTCCTATTTTGTGTACACACTAACCGTTATGCATGGGTCAAATGATGTAATATATATGTTCCTATTTTGTATACATACTTAACCGTCAAATGATGCAATATATATCGCCTTAGTTATATACATTGTATCACCTTCCCTTCGTTCCTGCTCTCGGAAAAAAGGAAAAGAAAAGAAAAGAAAAAGAAGAAAAGAAAAGGAAGAGAAAATAAAGGAAAAGACAATAGAAGAAACAAACAGGAAAACTGCTATAGGTACTGGTTATAGCAGTAGCGCTTTTCCGAAAAAGAGCTATAGCTAGTCAAAATAGCAGTAGCGCCGTTTGGAGAAACACGCTATAGATAACTTAGCTATAGCGCGTTTTTAGGAAACGCGCTACTGCTATGTTGACTTAACCCCCGGCCCCAGCGGGCTTCCCGCCTCTGCTTCCCCCAAATCCCCACTCTCTCTTCTCCCCCCTCGTCGCCGCCGGAGCCCGTGCCCTCGCCGCGCGCCCCTGCCTCAAGCGCCGGAGCCCTGCCCTCGCCCTCGACCTCGCCGGAGTCCTGCCCTCGCCCCCGACCCCGGCGCTCGCCCCCGACCCCCCGACCCCGACGCTCGCCCCCGACCCCCCGACCCCGGCGACCTCGCCCACGCCCCCGATCCCGGCCCCGGCGCGCCACGCCTCCCTCCTTTGCTTCCTCCCCACCCAACCTCGGCCGTCGTCAGGCCTGCCTCCTCGCCCCTGCACCCTCTGTAAGCAAAAATTTAGGGTTAGGTGTTTTAGGTGTAGTTAAAAGAAAAACAGAATTGATTATATAGGTTTCTTGCATTTTTTAGTTTAAGCAATTGTTGCTATTTAAATTTTATAGTGCTAGTTAGTTAATTAGAATTAGTATGAAACCTAGGATAGATTAGTTAAAGCAACTGTTGCTATTTAATTTTTTTAGTTTAAGCAATTGTTGCTATTTAAAAAAACAGAATTTGAAGTGGACAGATTAGTTAAAGCAACTGTTGCTATTTAAATTTTTTAGTTAAAGCAATTGTTGCTATTTAAAAAAACAGAATTTGAAGTGGACATGTGATATGTGGACATGTGATTTGGACATGTCATATTTGGAATTTGGACATGTCATATTTGGACATGTGATGTTTTGGACATGTCATATTTGGAAAATGATGATTATGTGCAGGGTAAATGATCCGAGTGGCCTATGTTTCGCCGGAATGTTGATTCATTTCCGTTCCGGTGAATTCCAGGCGCTCGATATGTCCACTTTTTAGCAAAGGTCATGCCGAAATTTTCCGTGAATTTTGGCATGACTTGTGCTAGAAAGTAGGCATATCGAGTGCCGGGATTTGCTGGGAAACGGCATTCCGGCAAACATAGATCTTTTTTTTATGTCATTTCTCATTTTTTTATAGTTTTAGAATTAAACGAGGAGACTTAATCATAGGAAACATGTCGAACAACGAAGAAACCGGGCCTTCTGACCAAGATGCAGACGAGATGGATCATGAGGGTGAACAACAGTACCTCGACTTTTTGTCTGCTAAGCACAGTCAAGGTTTGCAGATCGGCCTCGATGATGGTACTGACGCCGACATCGACACCGACGGCGCCGGCACCGATGGCGGCGCCGAGACCGGCGGGGAAGGTACCGGCGGGGAAGATACCGGTGGGGAAGGTACCGGCGCCGATGCCGCTACCGAAAAGAAGAAGCAGAAGAAGCAGACGATATGAAAACCTAACAAACTCGGCTTCGGACGACTGGTGATCACAAAGATGGCCCCTGGCAAGTTTGAGCCATTAGAGCCGGAAGAACCTCGCAAGTGCTATGGGAACCAAGTAGGATGCATCCTACGGGAATGCGCGAGCATCAACGACGATGACTTAAGGAGTAAAGAACATTTGAGGCAGTTGCTCCTAACGAAGTTGCATAAGAGATTCAAGTTCCCCGACCGGGATGATAGCATAGAACAACCGTGGGATGATCCGCAGATGAAAAAGATTAACAATCACGCCATGGGCATGTTCAGCAATGATTTGGCCTCCTGGAAAGGGAGGGTGAAACGAGCTATTGAGGCTGAGGAACCCCTGTCCAAGATTCTGGAGGAAAATCCGACACTTACGGAAGAGGAGTTCGAAAAGTTCAAGGACACTTGCGCTACCGAGGCAGCCAAGGCTAAGGCTGCCAAATTCAAGAGCCTTCAGCAAAGGAACACGGGGAAGCATCGCCTCGGAAGCCGTGGCTACCTTGGCAAAAGGCCCATATGGGATAAGGAGGACGCGGAACGTGAAGCCGCGGGTCTCCCAGACCCCTTCGCGAAGTTCACCAACCCCTTGGAGCGTGACTTCATCAGGGCCCGCTACAAGTGGGACAAGGAAAAGAAGGTTTTTTACACGGACCAGATCACGAGGAAATTGATTAGAATACTGGTAATTATTCTTTTACCACCTTACATTTAGCTTCTGATCAAGTCGACTACACATTCGTAAACGGTTCACGTTCCTTCTGCAGGAGAAGCAACACCAGCTTGCAGCTGAAAGCCCTACTTTGCCGATGAGGCCCAAGTGGGACACCCCTCTCAACCGGGCCTTGAACGAACTTAAGGGACTCCCTTTGGGCCAGCGGCCGCAATATGGACGTGTGCACGGCGCCGGAGACGGCGCCACGTGGAAGGTGTTTTACAACGAGGGCCCGGAGGCCAAGAAGCAGAAAAAGAAGTTTAGTCAGACGGACATCGACGCGAAGGTGAAGCTTGCGTTCGAGAAAAAAGCAGCTGAGGACGCGGAAAAAGCAGCCGAGGAGAAAAATGAGTTGCTACAGCAGGCAGCCGATGCAGCTGTACATGCCTGCAGAAATGATTTCGCTACTAACTTGATCCCGGCTATCATCAACTGGACGAAGGAAAATCCAGACAAGACGGTACATGATTTCCCCATGCCCAGTTTTGTCGGGAGCAACTCGGTGAACAACAGCACCGCACCATCACCTGCTCACGCAACCGGGCCTGCTCCCGCACCCGCTCATAGCAGCCCGTCCTCAGTCTCTGGCGCGCTAGGCGGGCCTTCGTCTTTGGCTGAGCTCGACGCCCTCACGGTAATTACATGTCGCACCAACATATATCTAGAATATTCCATTTTCGTTGCCTTTCGGATGTTTTATGCCGCAGACATGTGTTTGCAGGCCGACGAAACCCTGTGCACCGTACTCTACTTGATCAAAGGCCAGAAGGTGGACGTGGGAAAGGGGGTGATAACGAAGCCCTTGGAACTCACGTTCCACGGCCAGCCGATGCCCGGTGGGCACTTCAGGGTTACCTTGTCGAGTGTGAAATCGGGGCACGAGGATTTGCCTCCTCCAGTACAGCTAGGGGGAGAGGATGACGAGACCCCGTTGCGGATTGGAAGCTGCAAGGGTTGGGTGCTGCTATGGCTGAAGAATCTTCTTCGTCTGGAGCCAGCCGAGAGCACACCAATAACCACACATCAACAAGCAGGTATGGACACCACCACCCCGCCTACGCAATTACCAGCGCCTGTAGTGCTGGGTGAGAGCGGCGGACGACGTGATGAAGGGGGTCCAATAGTGGCCGATGTAATCGCCCCCGTAGAACAAAGAATGGATGATGAGATGGAGGAGGACCCTCTTCGGTTCCTCAATACAGGCGCCTATGACGGTGACTTAGATATGATGAGTCAGCCATATGACAACTCGGGCTATCAGCATGCTAATGAGGATATGGATGATCTGCCCGGGCAGGAACGTCCTAGCAGGGATTGCAAGAAGTCTCTCTTCATGCAATCCTCACAGGACACGCCTAAAGATGCAGGGGGTCGTACAGTGCTTAGCCCGACAACACTGGGGCAGGTGTTAAGGAAGGGTCTGGAAGGTCAGCCCAAGAAAAAGGAGAGGAAGAGACCGGGGAAGATAGGCTCAGCTGCCTACAAACAAGCCAGAGCACATAGCAGCCAGACGGTGGCCATGTTCCATGTCACGGGCGAGCCGATGCTACCGCCGAAACCGCTGGAGGCAATATACAGGGATCTCAGGAGACTGCACGACCATGTGCTGTCGACTGAGAAAAGCCTACTAGCCTCGAAGGATCCAGGATATCCGACATACGCGGCTTGTGTGCCTGAGGGGAAGTGCTACGTCGACACACGGCCCGCGGAGGTGTTCTTCCTGCGGTTTGATCATATCTTCGAGATGTTTCTGACAAGGCGGCTCGATTGTACAATCATCCGCCTTTTTGCGCTACATATGAGCTCCGTCATGAAGAGAGAAGAAGTCTCACAAATTTGTGTGGCGGATCCATACTACATGCACGAGTCCTTCTTGAGTCTCGGCGACTTTGAGCGTAAAACTGCTAGGGAGTACCTCGAAAACTTCAAGGTACAGAATAAGGACCAGGAAATTGTCCTCCTGCCTTATCATCCAAAGTAAGTCAGTGCCGGACAACCCTTTTGTACATTTCAATCATTCCTTCTCGCTCATATGGAGAATAATTTGAGGTGTTTTTTCCCCCGCAGCAACGGTCGCACCGTCCTTATCGTTCTTTACCCGCGAGTCTCCCACGCCGTGTATTTCGACCCTACCAGAAACTACGAGAAGAAGGACTACACCCACATAATGAATATTCTAGGTGATGCTCTCCAAGGCTTCAGCTTGAGGGGTGGCCACATGCAGATCAGGAAACAAAGGAACCGCAAGACGGGTTTCTCGCATAAAACCAACTTCTGCTGCATCTATGTCCCGAAATCAAGTAGGAACGATGGATTCTACCTCCTCCATCTCATGATGGAGTTCAGAAGGGATCACCAAAAGCTTCGCATGACAACCAGAAACGATGATCATATCCGCAAGTGGGTAGAATCTCAAGGAGATGCGGATTATAAACTTAGAGATGACTTCTTTCGCATCCATAGGGACATTGCGACGATCATCATGAAAGAAGTCGTCGAAGTGAAGGGGATGTTCCACCACGGCCCTATATCGTGAGCTGACGTCCGAACTTGCATAGGCATGCAACGTCAGGACCTCACGTCGTTCAAGAAGCTAGGGTCCATCCTCGATGATCTGGAAGGATGGAAGTTCTAGTGATTTACGATGCCGATGATGATGATATGTGTCGGCTGAACTTGTATACTTTCTATAGCGATGAAACTTTGTGATGTCCACGGTCCCTACCGAACTTGCGTAACGCTACTTTGTTAGTTTGGGTACGATGACCTGCGTACCTCTAGTTAATTAGTTTGCGTACGATGAAACTGCGTTGATTATTTATGTTTACTATATGTTGCATCTAGTTGCTAACCCTTTCTTTTTTGTGTTGCTCAAGTATATTTTGTTGCATATGATTGTACATTCTCTTGATGAAGATGCATCTCTAACAGGTACCTAGATTCTTGATGGCGAAGTACCGGTGCTATGTCGTGTACAAAGGAAAGGTTCCGGGGGTATACGACGAGTGGTCCGAGTGTCAGGCGCAAGTGGAGGGGGTCTCGGGCGCCAGCCATAAAGGCTTCAAAAGCAGACAAGAAGCAGAAGCTAGTTACGTGAGAAGGCTCACGCTAGCGCGAGAGAGGACTCATAACCGCCGCCTCATGTACTACATAGTTTCGCTCTCACTCATAGTGATAGCTCTTCTCGCGTATATCATTGTTTAGATGGATGACGATGTAGTTGCAAGTATTCAAGACTTGTATCGATATTTTTGAGATGATGACGAGAGACCACTTTGTGTTGGATGATGATTATGACGACGACATGATTTGATGAGACTATTTGTATGTATATGCTATGATTACATTCGTGGTCTCGCAGCCATTTGTATGTGTATGATGATGACATTTGTATGTGCTAAAGATTCTTATATAAAGCCTGTTCAAATACAAAACAAATATGCAGAAAATAAATTAGAAACTAATAAAGTTAGCAGTACCGCGGGGAGTAAAGTTAGCAGCAGCGTACCATTACCAGTAGCGCGGCCTAACACAAGGCGCTACAGATATTAGCAGTAGCGCTCTTCTTTGGAGCACGCTACTGCTACGCATGTATAGCAGCAGCACGTGCCAACACGCGCTACTGCTACAGGTTAGCTGTAGCGCCGTATCAGTAGCGCGGGCACCCGCGCTACTGATATACATAATACCCGCGCTACTGCTAGGCTTTTCCCTAGTAGTGCTCGCACCTCCGCGAGCCGCCTCTTCTCTTCCCGCGCCGTGGCCGCGTGCTCCTGCGCCTGCAGGGTGGCGGCCTCCACCGGGCCGGTGGCCGACTCCGTGTCATGGAGCTCGATGGCCTCCCTGGAACAGACAAAAGACGGGGCCTCAGACACTTGCCGGCTCGCAAACCCGAAAAACCAATAAGAATTCAGAGAAAGTACTTACCCGGAGACGACGGGGAGGACCCGCCTGGCCCGGGCCGGCGGCTTCGCGGCAGCCGCTCGCGCTCTCTTGCGAGCCGGCGGTTGTGTCGATGGTTGCCCCACGGCCGGCCTCTTCTCCCGACGAGTGGCCTCGGCCGTCTGGCCATGAGTCGGCCGCTCCTCGCTCCGCCCGCGTGTCTCCCGCCGAGCTGCGGGGGGAGGCGCGTCCAGGATCCGGACATCATCATCGTCATCATCGTCGTCGGTCCAATCTTTGATGGAGGGTCCGGAGGGGAACTCACCAGCCGCTCGGGACCCGCCGGCTCCCGGGTCGCCCATCGCGTCATCCGCCTCGACCTCTCCCGAGGAATCGGCCCCCTCTTCAACGCCGCCCCCCAGCTCGAAGTCCTCCGGGTCGGACTCGGCACGCTCCACCTGGAATACCTGGGGGTGCGGGCCGTCCGGCGTGTTCTGTCGCACGGAGTGCTGCGGTCAGCATGGCGT
The DNA here is from genome assembly GCA_039707655.1 of Elymus sibiricus. NCBI lineage: Eukaryota > Viridiplantae > Streptophyta > Magnoliopsida > Poales > Poaceae > Elymus > Elymus sibiricus. The sequence goes on from CM077671.1 coordinate 340,885,430, forward strand.
GTGAGCGGGGAAAGGCCGGCTGGAGAATCAAAGGGGGGAGAGAATTACCGCAGCAGGGCGTACCAGGGGCGCCGGGTCGTACCGACTGTACGGCAGCTTCCCGAACCTCCATGTCCCCGGCTTCAGCTTGAAATTGGTGATGGCGTTCACCCGTTTCGCCACCTGGGCCATCGACAGGTCGAAGGTGGACAGCCGGCAGGGGTCCCGCCGGCCCGACATGTCGCAAATCCGGTGCGGCCTCTGCTGCAGAGGCAGCACCCGGTGGTCGATGAAGGCGGCCACCAAATCGGGCGCGACCAGCCCCTCTCCGGCTCTCATGGTCTTGAGCCGGCCCAGCTCCGCGAGGACGTCCGCAAACGGCCCGTCGCCCGTCCAGTTGATCCCGGAGGACGGGGCGTTCACGAAAGCCGGCAGCCGGATGTAGTCCGGTGCCGGGTCGACGTTCTTCACGTAGAAGAACGTCCGGTTCCACCTCTTGACAAATTCGATGAGGGTGATGCGGGGGAACAATGGGCCCCGGACGCATATTACCGCGCCCCCGTAGGCGTACGGCTCGTCCTCGTTCCTCAGGGCCTTGAGGTAGAAGAGTTTCCTCCCCAACTCCATGAAGGGGAGAAGCCCGAGGTAGCCCTCGTAGAGCGTCACGAAGCTCGAGAGCTGGAGAATAGAGTTGGGCCCAAGGTGGTGCGGCTTGAGGTCGAACGTGTCCATGAAGAAGCGGAAGAATTGGCTCACCGGCAGACCGAAGCCGCGCGAGAAGTGCCACGCAAACACCACGAACTCCCCCTCCTGGGGTTCGGGTGCCACCTCGCCGCCCGGCGGACGGGCGGCAACGCGGTCCTCCGACGGCAGCATCCGGGCGCGGTGGAGGTGCGCGATATCCTCCTCGGTGACGATGGATCCGCCCCAGCTGCCGGAGGGTCTGTCGGCCATCTCTGCGGCGATCGAGCACGAGGAAGAAGATGGGTGGAGCAGCGGGGCAAGCCGAAGCGACGAGGCGCGCGCGAGAAGGAGGGCGAAGGGGAGAGAGGTGCGTGAGCTGCCTCCGCCCCTCCCCCTCCCCTTATAAACACGGGGCGGCGCCCGGGGGACGTGGGGATTAACTGCGCCCACTCCCCCGGGGAATCCGCGGGGCGTGGGCATTGTGCGCCGCGACCGCTGGGGTCCAACCGCAGAGGATCCCGGCCTGCGGCCCGAGGCCTACCAGGCTAGGCCCGCGGCCTATCGAGCTAGGCCCGGGAAGGCGTCCCATCAGGCCACAGGCGCGGGACCCGCGACATCACATGCCCCGCATGGCGCGCCGCGGTCCGGCCCGGGGCCCGAGGCGGCGCGACAGAGCCCGAGGCGTCGGAGGCGGTGGCCGGTGCGGCTGCCCGGCCGGTCCCGCACGACAGGCGAGCGTAGCCAAATGAAACCGCCAGTTGCCCCTCGTCTGGCGAACGCGGGCCCCCGCCGGCTTCGGGGACTACAGACGGGGTTATCACCCCTGGGTATGCCAAGGAGAGGGAGTTCCAGCCCCTTTCCGAAAAACTATACGGCCGTCTGGCCCGCGGCCGGCTGGTCCCCTGGCCAGCTAGCCCACGGCCGGCTGACCCCCTGGCCGGCTGGCTCGCGGCCGGCTGGACAGGAGCCGGCCATCTGGCCCCCAGCCAGGCGCGCCCGGTCGCTACACGACTAGCTCGCCCGCTGACCTCTGGACGGGCGGGTATCCGTCCCTTCCTACTGTGGCCGGGTACGCTGACGGGATGCGACCCCCACGACGGCCTCCGATGTAGCTATAGCGGCCGCTGATGCACGGACGCGCATGGCTACAGTCCGGACGACCGTACCGCTGACCGGGGATCGATTTGGACCCGGCGGAGCCACAGTACCTCTGCGCCGCCGTCCACTCCGTTACCTGCCCCGGCGTGGCTACAACATTACCGGCCGTACCGCTGACTTCGGCCGGCTGGCGCAAGACGACGCCGGACGGGGCAACCCGTGCCGCGGCAGGTGAGCGCGAGCCAATAGAAGAGCCGGCTGGCGGGCCCCAGCTGGCGATCGGACCGCGCAGCCAGCGGGCCTTACGGGCGACAAGACGACCCAGCCGGCGGGCCCCCTGGCCGGCTGTAGAGGCTGCCAGCCGGGTCTCCCCTCATAGTACCTTAAGAATATTGTACATCGGGGGGTTGGCCTATAAAATCCCCCGAAGCCCCCATGCATCGGGCAAGCAACTCACGCACGGAGGCGTTCACCCCTCTCTCACACCCACACATAGCAAGGGAAGAGGAGCCGGCTGCTCCTTCTTCCACCTCTGGACAAACAGCTCAAGGAGCGCCATTGTAACATCTCTCCCCATCCAACTAGACCAGCAGGACTAGGGGTATTACCTCCTACGGAGGGCCCTGAACCTGGGTACGTCGTGTTTCCATCACCGCTCGTACCTAATCCCGCTCCCGGAGCCCGTCGGCGTCCTTCGGCCCCAACCACACTCGATAAGCCATCCTATGGCATCTGTCGTGAGAAAACGACGACAGAGTACCTCCAGTCCATAACTTCGCTTCCGGAGCAGCCGGAGCGGTAGTTTAAAATCATGAAGCCCTTGTTTGCTCGCTCCGCAGATCCTGAGATTTTTCGGAGCTGGTGGAGTGTCGAACAAGGTCTAAGCAGCTTAAACACAGTTTTCAAACCAAAAAAAAAAAGCTGGAATACAGGCAATTTGATGGCACCAATATATAGGTGCACGAAGCTTTTTTTGGTGAGAAATTTCTTTGATCTCTTGTCATGGTTTGTCTACAATTCCTACTAATCGGTGATGGGTTTTAGTCCGAGCCGGACGTAGACAACGTGGTCGATTCCAACGGCCCTCACAAGGTGATCGATTGTGTCAAACTGTCGGTCAAACTGTCGGCGCTTGGCACTGCACACTCCTGAGTGGGCTAGCCCTTCATAGCGAGCCGACCCGATGTAGTGAACCAAGGCACTGTATAGCACCGGTGCACTGTAGTGAACCGGGCATGGTAGCGAGCGTTTGTTTTTTGGCTGGTTTTTTAATCAGTTTAGAAAATGAAAAAAATATTTCTGAAAAGTGGTTTTTTTGGAAACATCCGACCATCATTTGGAAAAAGGCACAAACATTATTTTGAAATGCAATTTTTGAAAATATCAAATATGTTTTTTGTAAATTTTTTAAAAATCCAAATATTTTTAAAACGGGGACTTGTCTGGAAATGATATTCCCTCCGATCCATATTAATTGTCGCTGATTTTCTTAATATCCCAATATTTTAAAAATATAAGTATTTTTAAAATCTTCTAAAAATAAAAAATCCTGCAAAAAGGACCATTTTCTGAAAACACGAACATTTTTTTAAAAACCAGGACTTAATTTTGAAAAGTAAACAATTGAAAACAAATCGAGCATTCTTCCTAATTTTCTGAACATTCTTTAAAAAAGGAAATAAAAAAAAGAAAAAGGAAATATAAAACAGAAAACAAAAAACCAGGCAAAAGTGGAAAAACTAAACATGAACCATCTGGAAAGTTCTTAAAACCAGGATTCTATAGAGCACGTAATAGATGAATCGGTTGTTCCATCTCTTGGTTGTTCACCTTATTGAAACGCCACTTATTTGTTGCAGAATGTGTCAAATAGGGATCAATATTCATACGTCTTGCATCTGCTTCCGAATTTCCGTTTCATCAGGGTTAGGTGGAGCACTGCATATCTATGAACCGTGCCGCCCTCTTAAACCGCTGGTCTGTGTTATGGTGTCCCTTGGAGCTACTTCAAGGAGCAAATATCTGGTGGAAGCATCCTGAAGTGGGCTCATGCCTCTGTCAGGAGTGAGATACGTTTCTCAAGATGTGTAAGTCATTACCGTGGTGATTGTTACTGTAGGCCAAACCGGATATTCTTCAGAGTGCAAGTCATTGTAGTTGTTTACAATATCATCAGGTTACTTATTGGTATGTGAAAATTCTACAACAATCTCTACTTCTAAAGGGGAAGTCTGTGGTTGTGATGGTAGGCTATGGTACATCGTTCATTCATACGTCGTGCGTTGATCGCGACCCATTCCGTCGATCGCCCCTCCCTTGCACCCTTTTCTCCATGGTAAAAAAGGAAACAAACCAGCCCACGCCTAAGCAAACGCACGCACAAGAAAACCCGAAAAACCGGCCACCTCTCCTGCCCATCCCTATTTTATTGGGCCTGCAGCTAATCTCAATCAACTACAAAAACGCTCTGCCACCATGACCCGACTCATCTTTCGGTTCGAAATATGCATCTGTGATCATGCAAACATCAAAAATTTGATGAGCACACCATGCAAATTCAAACTAAGAAGACCGGGGTGTGTATGGAAATTGCATTACTAACAATCTCTTAAACAAATCCGATACAAAATTGCGCTCCAATGACGAGTCTTATATAGCCATGCCAAAAAAATGAAAACAAATCCAAATGCAGTTGTTTCTTCCATATCGTGCCAAGGATCAATCATGCCTAGTAACTAAACTACTTGTGAAATAGAACAAGTTATACCCTGGAAATGGATTGATCTATATTGGACTCATGGAGAGTGTAATGTACCTCTGCCACGACGGAATCCTCCGCTCCCGTGTCGCTCCGCGGGGCGACACCGGGGCGACCCAAACCCTAGCCGTCACGTCCGCCCCTGCCTCAACCCCCGCCGCCGACGCCGGCTGCCATCGCCGGTGGCGGCGAAGGCCTGCGCCGGGAACCGGAGCACGCGTCCTCCCTCAATCAAAGCTTCTGGGTGTCACCTCATCCTCCTTCCCGCTTGACTCCTTGCCGCTCCTGCCACCAGATCTGTAGGGGCGAGTCCAAGCTCGTCCGGCTGCCCGCGACCCGTGTTGTGGCCGCCACCGTGGTGGTCTGACGTGGCTTGAGACTGCGTCGGTATTTCCCCAAAGAGGAAGGGATGATGCAGCACAACGAAAGTAAGTATTTCCCTCAGTTATGAAACCAAGGTATCGAACCAGTAGGAGGATCACGTAACACTATGTAAACATCACCTGCACACAAAGAACAAATACTTGCAACCCGACGCGAAAGAGAGGTTGTCAATCTTTCCACGGTAAAAAGATAGATTAGGTTGTAATAGATTGGATAGATAGATCGCACAAGAACTCAAAATAAAAAGGGCAAATAAAAAGTGCAGCAAGGTATTTTTGGGTTTTTTTGAATAATAGATCTAAAAACAAAAGCGACAAAAAGATAGATCGGAAAGCAATATGTTGAAAAAGAAGACCCGGGGGCCGTAGGTTTCACTAGTGGCTTCTCTCATGAGTATAGCACACGGTGGGTGAACAAATTACTGTTGGGCAATTGATAGAAGATCAAATAATCATGACGATATCCAAGGCGATGATCGTTATATAGGCATCATGTCCAAGATTAGTAGACCGAAACGATTCTGCATCTACTACTATTACTCCACACATCGACCGCTATCCAGCATGCATTTAGTGTATTAAGTTAATGGAAAACGGAATAATGCGATAAGAACGATGACATGATGTAGACAATATCTATTCATGTAGGAAAAGACCCCATCTTGTTATCCTTAATAGCAACGATACATCCGTGCCTCGCTGCCCCTTCTGTCACTGGGAGAGGACACCGCGAGATCAAACCCATCATAAAACACCTCTTCCCATGGCAAGAAAAATCGATCTAGTTGGCCTAACTAAACCAAATATTCGAAGAAGAAATACGAGGCTATATGTAAGCATGCATATAAGAGATCAAAGAAGACTCAAATAATATTCATGGATAGAAACTGATCATGAACTCAAAATTCATCGGATCCCAACAAACACACCGCAAAAAGTCATTACATCAAATAGATCTCCAAGAGTCCATTGTATTGAGAATCAAAAGAGAGAGAGGAAGCCATCTAGCTACTGCCTACGGACCCGTAGGTCTATGGTGGACTACTCACGCATCATCGGAGAGGCACCAATGAGGATGATGAACCCCTCCGTGATGGTGTTAGATTGGATATCGCGGTTCTAGAACTTGCGGCGGCTGGATGTATTTTCCGTCGACTCCTCTAGGGTTTCTGGAATATTTGGGTATTTATAGAGCTCAGAGGCGATGGAGAAGGTTCCCGAGGCGGCCACAAACCACCAGGGCACGCCCTGGTGTCTTGTGGGCGGCCTGGGCTCCCTCCTGGTTACTTCTTTGGCCCACTGGCCTTCTTCTGGTCCAAAAAAATCTTCAAAAAGTTTCATCACGATTGGACTTCGTTTGGTATTGATATTTTGCGAAGTAAAAAACAAGCAAAAAGCAGCAACTGGCACTTGGCACTATGTCAATAGGTTAGTCCCAAAAAATGATATAAAGTTGCCATAAAATGATTGTAAAACATCCAAGAATGATAATAGAACAGCATGGAACAAGCAAAAATTATAGATACGTTGGAGACGTATCAGCATCCCCAAGCTTAATTCCTACTCGTCCTCGAGTAGGTAAATGATAAAAACAGAATTTTTTTTGTGGAATGCTGCCTAACATGTTCATCACATATTCTTTTCTTTTGTAGCATGGACATTTGGACTTTTAGATGGTTCAAAGCAATAGTCTAGTTTTGACATAAAGACTTTAATACTCAAGCATGCCAACAAGCAACCATGTCTTTCAAAATATCAACACTAAAGAAAGTTATCCCCTGCCCATCATGCTCAATCATTGACTCATTCATGAAACATACTCAAATATTAACTACACCCAATGCACAAGTATGATCATAGTGCCCCCTAGTTGGTGCTTTATAAGAGAAGATGGAGACTCATATAAAAATAAAAATTGCATAAAGTAAATAGCTAGACCCTTCGTAGAGGGAAGTAGGGATTTGTAGAGGTGTCAGAGCTCAAAGCTTTAAAAAGAGAGAGAAATTTTTTTTGGGTGGCATGCCTTTCCTGTCAACAAAAACGACAAAGTAGTTCTTAATACTTTCCATGCTAGATACATCATAGGCGGTTCCCAAACATAAAGTAAAGTTTATTCCTTTTTCCACCATTCTTTCACAATCCATGGCTAGCCGTATCCACGGTTGCCTTCCATACTAACACTTTCCAAGGAATTTATTTTTTGACAACATAAAGTAAATTTCTTTTTTCATTTCGGTACTGGGCATCCTTATTACCGCCGTACTCTCGTGCAATGACAAGTGAATAAACACTCATCTTGAGAATAACACATCTAGCATGGAAAAATATTGGACACCCCCAACCGTTTCATGAGCGGTACGAGCACACAAAAAGGAAATTCATTTTAAAAATTAGAGATGGCACACACAAATTTGCTTAGGACGGCATGGAAATACCGCATATAGGTAGGTATGGTGGACTCATAAGGCAAAACCGGGTTTAAGGATTTTGTATGCACAAGTACTATTTCTACTTAGTACAAGTGGAGGCTAGCAAATAGATTGAGAAGCAACCAACCAAGAAACGAAAATTCACATAAACGGGCATTGAGCATAATGAACACCGACTAATGCACCATAAGTAGGATGTAATTTCATTGCATAACTATTGACTTTCATGCTTACATAGGGAATCACAAACCTTAACACCAATATTCTTACTAAAGCATAATTACTCACCAACATGACTCACATATCACTATCATCATGTCTCAAAACTATTACAAGGAATCAAGTTTAATTTGTCCAATGATCTTCATGAAAGTTTTTATTATATCCTTCTTAAATATCTATCACTTTGGGACTAGTTTAATATATTGCCATTGCTTTTGACAAGCTCAAACAAATTTAAGTGAAGAACATGAGCATAAAAGTTTCATCTCTCAAAATAGTATAAGTGAAGCATGAGAGGATTTCTTCAAAATTTACTAACTCTTAAATTAATCTAAGTGAAGCATGAGAGCATTTCTTCAAAATTTCAAAGCACACCGTGCTAAAAAAATATATAAGTGAAGCACTAGAGCAATTCCATAGCTCAAAAAATTTAAGTGAAGCATATAGAGCAATTCTAACAAATCATAGCATAATTTTGGCTCTCTCAAATGGGTGTGTCCAGAAAGGATACTAGTGACAAACTAAAAATCAAAACAAGCAAAGACTCAAATGATACAAGACGCTCCAAGCAAAACTCATGATATGTGACGAATAAAAATATAGCTCCAAGTAAAATACCGATGGTCGTTAGAAGAATGAGGGGATGCCACTCGGGGCATCCCCAAGCTTAGTTGCTTGTTTCTCCTTGGATAATATCTTGGGGTGCTGTAGCATCCCCAAGCTTAGTCTCTTTTCACTCCTTATTCCTTCATCCATTGTGATCTCACCCAAAACTTGAAAACTTCAATCACACAAAACTCAACAAAACCTTCGTGAGATCCGTTAGTATAATAAAGCAAATCACCACTCTACGTACTGTTGCAAACCCATTCATATTTTATTATTTCATTATACCTACTGTATTTTAACTTTACCATGGCTTATACCCTTCAATACAAACCATAGATTCATCAAAACAAGCACACAATGCAACGAAAACAGAATCTGTTTTAAACAGAACAGTCTGTAGTAATCTGTACTCTGACCATACTTCTCTAACTCTAACAATTCTGAAAAATTAGGAAAGCGTAAAGAATTTGTATAGCAACACTGTGTTAAAATTTCAGCTCATTCTCACGCACCAGTAAAAAATGAAAATTCATGCACTGGAGTCAAAGTTTCTGTTTCAGATTCAGCATTGTTTCTACTCATCTTATGAATCATCCTAAAGGCTTTACTTGGCACAAACACTAAATAAAACATAAAAAAACACAATCATAACAGAGGCATAATTGTGTCAACACTCAAAAACAGAAATAAAAATATGAAAATAAATTTATTCATTGGGTTGCCTCCCAACAAGCGCTATCGTTTTACGCCCCTAGCTAGGCATAAAGCATAGATTCAAGTATTGTCATCTTTAGTTTTCGATCTATAGGATGCCTTCATGATTGGTTCATATGGTGGCTTAATTATTGTTCTAGGGAAGTGTTTCATACCCTTTCTTAGTGGAAATTGAAATTTAATATTGGCTTCTTTCATATCAATCACGACACTTATAGTGCGTAAAAACGGTCTACCAAGTATAATGGGACAAGACGGATTGCAATCAATATCAAGAACAATAAAATCTATGGGCACGTAGTTCCTATTTGCAAGAATAAGAACATCATTAATTCTTTCCAAAGGCTTTTTCATAGTAGAATCCGCCAAGTGCAAATTAAGAGAACATTCTTCAATATTGGTAAGACCAAGCACATCACAAAGAGATTTCGGAATCGTGCAAACGCTAGCACCCAAATCACATAAAGCAAAGCACTCATAATTTTTAATCTTGACTTTAATGGTAGGTTCCCACTCATCATGTAATTTTCTAGGAATTGAAATTTCTAACTCCAACTTTTCTTCAAAAGATTTCATCATGGCATCAATGATATTTTAGTAAAAGCTTTATTTTGTTCATAAGCATGGGGTGAATTTAACATGGATTGCAGCAAAAAAATACATTCAATCAAAGAGCAACTATCATAATTAAAATCTTTGCAATCCAAAATAGTGGGCACATCACTAGTTAAAGTTTTGACCTCTTTAAACCCACTTTCGTCAATTTTTTCATCAAGATTTTCACCCTCCAAATGATTGGGACGCCTTCTAGCTAAAGTTGAATCTACTTCAGTCCCTTTAACATCAATTTTAATATTACTAAACAAGGAAACAATAGAAGAAAAACTAATCACTTTAAGATCTCCATCATTTTTCTGAAAGCAATCACTAGAAAACGCTTTTTCTAAAAATTCTCTTTTAGCAATAAGCATAGCGGTTCTTTTCTTACTTTCATCCATAGAAACATATAAAGCTTTAATTGATTCATCAATCTTAGGTGCAAAAGCTTTCAACTTGAGATTTTCTACATCATGGGAAATTCTATCGATGCTTCTAGACATATCAACAATCTTATTCAACTTTTCTTCTATCGTAGTGTTGAAAACTTTTTGAGCATTGATAAATTCTTTAATATTACTCTCAAGATCAGAGGGGTTCCTATTATTTTTGTAAGAAGAATTACCATAGGAATTGCCATAATTATTAGAGGAATTTCCAGGAAAAGGCCTAGGATTAAAATTACCTCTATAAGCATTGTTATTAAAATTGTTTCGCGAGACGAAGTTCACATCTACAGAATAACTATTTTGCTCAATCAAAGTAGACAAAGACACATCATTAAGATCAGTAGGAGCATTTTTACTAGCAACCAACTTCATAAGAGCTTCAACTTTTTCACTCAAAGTACTAATTTCTTCAACCGAATTAACCTTTTTGCTAGTAGGTGCTCTTTCAGTATGCCATTGTGAATAATTTGGCATAATATTATCTAGCAATTTAGTAGCTTCACCCAAAGTAATTTCCATAAAAGTACCACCCGCGACGGAATCTAAAAGATTTCTAGGGACAAAACTCAATCCCGCATAAATTTTTTGTATGATCATCCAAAGATTTAAACCATGAGTAGGACAATTTCTTAGCATGAATTTCATTCTTTCCCAAGATTATGCAACATGTTCATGCTCAAGTTGCTTAAAATTTATGATTTGAGTTCTAAGGGAAATAATTTTCGCGGGCTGAAAATACTTAGTAATAAAAGCATCCTTTCACTTATTCCAAGAATTGATACTATTGCGAGGCAAAGAAGAAAACCAAATTTTTGCACGATCCCGCAAGGAGAAAGGAAATAATTTCAACTTTAATATATCATTGTCCACATCATTTTTCTTTTGCATCACATTAATTTCGCAAGTGTTTAGATGGGACGCGACATCCTCATTAGGAGTACTGGAAAATTGATCTTTCATGAAAAGATTCAACAAAGCGGCATTAATGTCACAAGACTCCGCACTAGTGGCGGGAGGAGCAATCGGAGTAATAATAAAATCATTATTAGTAGTATTGGAAAAATCACACAATTTGGTATTTTCTTGAGTCATCGTGACTATGCAAACAAGAGATCTGACGAGAAAAAGGCAAACGAAAAAGAGCGCGAATAAAACGACAAATTTGGGGAAGTGGGGGAGAGGAAAACGAGAGGCAAATGGCAAATAATGTAATTGCAAGGAGATGAGATTTGTGATTAGGAACCTGATAGATGTTGATGATGTCTCCTCAGCGCTAGAGATTGGCACGTTGAAGAGACTGCTTCCTCCCTGGCAACGGCGCGAGAAATTCCATTGACGTGGCTTGAGACTGCGTCGGTATTTACCCAAAGAGGAAGGGATGATGCAGCACAACGACGGTAAATATTTTCCTCAGTTATGAAACCAAGGTATCGAATCAGTAGGAGGATCACGCAACACTATGTAGACATCACCTGCACACAAAAAACAAATACTTGCAACCTGAAGCGAAAGAGAGGTTGTCAATCTCTCCACGGTAAAAAGATAGATTAGGTTGTAATAGATTGGATAGATAGATCTCACAAGAACACAAAATAAAAGGGGCAAATAAAAAGTGCAGCAAGGTATTTTTGGGTTTTTTGAATAATAGATCTAAAAACAAAAGCGACAAAAAGATAGATCGGAAAGCAATATGTTGGAAAAGTAGACCCGGGGGCCATAGGTTTCACTAGTGGCTTCTCTCATGAGTATAACACACGGTGGGTGAACAAATTACTGTTGGGAAATTGATAGAAGATCAAATAATCATGACGATATCCAAGGCGATGATCATTATATAGCCATCATGTCCAAGATTAGTAGACCGAAACGATTCTGCATCTACTACTATTACTCCACACATCGACCGCTATCCAACATGCATCTAGTGTATTAAGTTCATGGAAAAACAGAGTAATGCGATAAGAACGATGGCATGATGTAGACAAGATCTATTCATGTAGAAATAAAGCCCATCTTGTTATCCTTAATAGCAACAATACATGCGTGCCTCGCTGCCCCTTCTGTCACTGGGAGAGGACACCGTGAGATCAAACCCATTATAAAGCACCTCTTCCCATGGAAAGAAAAATCGATCTAGTTGGCCTAACTAAACCAAATATTCGAAGAAGAAATACGAGGCTATATGTAAGCATGCATATAAGAGATCAAAGAAGACTCAAATAATATTCATGGATAAAAACTGATCATGAACTTAAAATTCATCGGATCCCAATAAACACACCGCAAAAAGTCATTACATCAAATAGATCTCCAAGAGACCATTGTATTGAGAATCAAAAGGGAGAGAGGAAGCCATCTAGCTACTGCCTACAGACCCGTAGGTCTATGGTGGACTACTCACGCATCATCGGAGAGGCACCAATGAGGATGATGAACCCCTCCATGATGGTGTTAGATTGGATCTCGCGGTTCTGGAACTTGCGGCGGCTGGATGTATTTTCCGTCGACTCCTCTAGGGTTTCTGGAATATTTGGGTATTTATAGAGCTCAAAGGCGGTGGAGAAGGTTCCCGAGACGGCCACAATCCACCAGGGCGTGCCCTGGTGTCTTGTGGGCGGCCTGGGCTCCCTCCTGGTTACTTCTTTGGCCCACTGGCCTTCTTCTGGTCCAAAAAAATCTCCAAAAAGTTTCGTCACGATTGGACTCCATTTGGTATTGATATTCTGCGAAGTAAAAAACAAGCAAAAAGCAGCAACTGGCACTTGGCACTATGTCAATAGGTTAGTCCCAAAAATGATAAAAAGTTGCTATAAAATGATTGTAAAACATCCAAGAATTATAATATAACAGCATGGAACAAGCAAAAATTATAGATACGTTGGAGACGTATCAGCATCCCCAAGCTTAATTCCTACTCGTCCTCGAGTAGGTAAATGATAAAAACAGAATTTTTGTTGTGGAATACTGCCTAACATGTTCACCACATGTTCTTTTCTTTTGTAGCATGGACATTTGGACTTTTAGATGGTTCAAAGCAATAGTGTAGATTTGACATAAAGACTTTAATACTCAAGCATGCCAACAAGCAACCATGTCTTTCAAAATATCAACACTAAAGAAAGTTATCCCCAGCCCATTGATGTCTACTACGCAACCTTCTTCTTGTAGACTCGTGTTGGGCCTCCAAGTGCAGAGTTTTGTAGGACAGTAGCAAATTTCCCTCTAGTGGATGACCTAAGGTTTATCAATCCGTGGGAGGCGTAGGATGAAGATGGTCTCTCTCAAACAACCCTGCAACCAAATAACAAAAAGTCTCTTGTGTCCCCAACACACCCAATACAATGGTAAATTGTATAGGTGCACTAGTTTGGCGAAGAGATGGTGATACAAGTGCAATATGGATGGTAGATATAGGTTTTTTTAATCTGAAAATATAAAAACAGCAAGGTAACTAATGATAAAAGTGAGCACAAATGGTATTGCAATGCTTGGAAACAAGGCCTAGGGTTCATACTTTCACTAGTGCAAGTTCTCTCAACAATACTAACATATTTGAATCATATGTAAATCCCTCACGTGCGACAAAGAGTTCTCTCCAAAGTCACAAATAGCGGAGAACAAACAAAGAAATTATTGTAGGGTACGAAACCACCTCAAAGTTATCTTTTCCGATCAATCTTATGAGCTATCCCTATAAGTGTCACGAACAGCCCTAGAGTTCGTACTAAAATAACACCTTAAGATACACATCAACCAAAACCCTAATGTCACCTAGATACTCCAATGACACCACGAGTACCCATGGGCTTGATTATACGATATGCATCACACAATTTCAGATTCATCATGTTCAATCCAACACAAAGAACTTCAAAGAGTGCCCCAAAGTTTCTACCGGAGAGTCAAGACGAAAACATGTGCCAACCCCTATGCATAGATTCCCAAGGTCACGGAACCCGCAAGTTGATCACCAAAACATACATCAAGTGGATCAATAGAACATCCCATTGTCACCATGGATATCCCATCACAAGACATACATCAAGTGTTCTCAAATCCTTAAAGACTCAATCCGATAAGAAAACTTCAAAGGGAAAACTCAATTCATCACAAGAAGATAGAGAGGGGGAAACTCCATATGATTCATCTATATTAATAAAGCTCGCGGTACATCAAGATCGTGCCATCTCAAGAACACGAGAGAGAGAGATCAAACACATAGCTACTGGTACATACCCTCAGCCCTGAGGGTGAACTACTCCCTCCTCGTCATGGAGACCGCCGGGATGATGAAGACGGCCTCCGGTGATGGTTTCCCCCTCCGGCAGGGTGCTGGAACGGGCTCCCGATTGGTTTTTCGTGGCTATAGAGGCTTCTGGCGGCGGAACTCCCGATCTAGGTTTCTTTCTGGGGGGTTTAGTATTTATAGGAATTTTTGGCGGCGGAAACAAGTCCAGGGGGGCCACGAGGTGACGACAAGCCAGGGGGGCGCCCTAGGGTGGGGGCGCCCCCCAGGCTTGTGGTGGCCTCGTGGCTCTTCTGGCCCAACTCCAACTCTCCCTGGGCTTCTTCTGGTCCATAAAAAATCACCGTAGATTTTTATTCCGCGTGGGCTCCGTTTGATATTCCTTTTCTATAAAACTCACAAACATGGAAAAAACAGGAACTGGCACTAGGCTCTAGGTTAATAGGTTTGTCCCAAAAATAATATAAAGTTGTAGTAAAATGATTGTAAAACATCCAAGAATGATAATATAACAGCATGGAACAAGCAAAAATTATATATACGTTGGAGACGTATCAGCATCCCCAAGCTTAATTTCTACTCGTCCTCGAGTAGTTAAATGATAAAAACAGAATTTTTGATGTGGAATGCTGCCTAACATGTTCATCATATTCTTTTCTTCTTTGTATAGCATGGACATTTGGACTTGTAAATGATTCAAAGCAATAGTCTAGTTTTAACATAATGACTTCAATACTCAAGCATGTCAACAAGCAACCATGTCTTTCAAAATATCAACACTAAAAAAAGTTATCCCTAGCCCATCATGCTCAATCATTGATCCATTCATGAAACACACTCAAATATTAGCTATGCCCAATGCTCAAGTACGATCATAGTGCCCCCTAGTTGGTGCTTATAAGAGAAGATGGAGACTCAAAGGAAAAATAAAAATTGCATAAAGTAAATAGATAGGCCCTTCGTAGAGGGAAGTAGGGATTTGTAGAGGTGCCAGAGCTCAAGGTTTAAATTGAGAGAGAAAAATATTTTGAGTGGCATGCTTTTCCTGTCAACGAAAACGACCAAGTAGCTCACAATACTTTCCATGCTAGATACATTATAGGCGGTTCCCAAACAAAATGGTAAAGTTTTTACTCCCCCTCCACCAATCAATCACACTCCACGGCGAGCCGAATCCACGGGTACCATCCATACAAACAACAATCTTGGGGGAGTTTTGTTTCATTATATTTTGATTTGATTTTTGAGCATGGAACTAGGCATCCCGAATACCAGCCACTTTCTCGTGAATGATAGTGAATCAACACATATCGTGAGAATAACCCACCTAGCATGGAAAAATATTGGATACCCCCACCGTTTCATTAGCGGTACGGGCACACAAAAGAGAAAACTTATTTTGAAAATTTAGAGATGGCACATACAAATTTGCTTGGAACGGCATGGAAATACCGCATATAGGTAGGTATGGTGGACTCATAAGGCAAAACTTGGTTTAAGGATTTTGGATGCACAAGTAGTATTTCTACTTAGTACAAATGGAGGCTAGCAAATAGATTGGGAAGCAACCAAACCAAGAAACGAAAATTCTCATAGGTGAGCATTGAACATAACTAACACCGAATAATGCACCACAAGTAGGATGTAACTTTATTGCATAACTATTGACTTTCATACTTGCATAGGGAATCAAAAACCTTACCACCAATATTCCTACTAAAGCATAATTACTCACTAACATGACTCACATATTACTATCATCATGTTTCAAAACTATTAAAAAGAATCAAGTTCAATTTGTCCCATGATCTTCATGAAAGTTTTTATTATATCCTCCTTGGATATCTATCACTTTGGGACTAGTTTCATATATTGCTATTGCTTTTTTGGCAAGGTCAAACAAATTTAAATGAAGCACATGAGCATAAAGATTTCATCCCTCAAAAAGGTATAAATGAAGCATGAGAGGAAATGACAAGCTACTCTCAAAAGATATAAGTGAAGATCAATGAGTAGTCAAACAATTAAGTAGCTATGTGAGGACTCTCTCTCTCTCAATAAATATTTTCAGATCTTAAGCAATTTATTCAAACATCAAGCAAAAGAAAAATAACACTCCAAGAATAGCACGCATCATGTGAACGAATAAGAATTTAGGCTCAACATAGGCTAACCGATAATTGTTGATGAAGAGAGGTGGGATGCGTAGCATCCCCAAGCTTAGATGCTTGAGACTTCTTGAAATATTTACTTGGGGTGCCTTGGGCATCCCCAAGCTTGAGCTTTTGTATCTCGTTCAATCCTCTCATATCATGGTTTCACCTATTCTCAAAAACTTCATCCACACAAAACTCGAAAAGAACTCGTGAGATAGGTTAGTGCACATAATAATAAATCAACTCTTTATGTACTGCCAAGACAAGTTGCACAATAATTTTCAAACATCATCTACTGTTTACTATCGTTTCCACAATTTATATCTACCAATATAGGCTATGGAAACTAGAGGATAAGTAGATAACAAAACTATGACAGCAATCTGTCCAAACAGAACAGTCTGTAGCAATTTATGAAAACAGTGTACTTCTGTAACTCAAACAATTATGAAAATTTAGGACATGCTAAAAAAATTATATGAGATTACTGTGTAAAAATTTCAGAAACTTTCCACGTTCCAGTAAAATATGAAAATTCAAACACCACAGAAAAAGTTTCTGTTTTTTACACAGCACACATCAAACATGCAATGCAAGCATCCTAGGGCAATTCTTGGAACCTTTTATTGAAAAAAAAAGATTATAAATAACACCTAACAGACAACAAGAAAATAAAATGACGCTCCAAGCAAAACTCATATGATGTGACGAATAAAAATATAGCTCCAAGTAAGATATACCGATAATGTTGAAGACGAAAGAGGGAATGCCTTCCGGGGCATCCCCAAGCTTAGGCGCTTGAGTCTTCCTTGGATATTACCTTGGGGGTGCCTTGGGCATCCCCAAGCTTAGTTTCTTATCACTCCTTATGCTCCTCATATCGGTGTCTCACCCAAAACTTGAAAACTTCAATCACACAAAACTTAACGGAACTTCGTGAGATGGGTTAGTATAATAAACAAAGATTATTCACTTAGGTACTGTAAAGACAAGATTCATAATTGTTTCCACATGATACCTACTGTATTCTATCCTTCCCATAATTTATATCACTAAATATAAGCTATGGAAACACTAAAACAAGCAAACTATGCATGCAAAATAGAATCTGTCAAAAACAGAACAGTCTGTGAAGATCTGTAGTGTAACCATACTTCCCTGTCTCTAAAAATTCGGAAAAATTAGGACAATCCATGAAATTTGTATATAAACACTGTGTAAAAAATTCATATCAAAAGCCCGTTCCAGTGAATTTACAAAATTCCTGGACTTAGAGAAAAAGTTTCTGTTTTTGCACAGAATCAAGTCAACTATCATCCACACTATCCCAAAGGCTTTACTTGGCACTTTATTGAAACAAAAGCTATAAAACATGATTATACAGTAGATTAATCATGTGATCACACAAAAACATAAAGGAAAAGTGTTGGGTTGTCTCCCAACAAGCGCTTTTCTTTAAAGCCTTTTAGCTAGGCATGATGATTTCAATGATGCTCACATAGGAATAATAATTGAAACATGCAAAAGAGCATCATGAATCTCATGACAAGCACATTTAAGTCTAAACCACTTCCTATGCATAGTGATTTTGTGAGCAAACAATTTATGGGAGCAAGAATCAACTAGCATAGGAAGGCAAAACAAGCATAACTTCAAAACTTTGAACACATAGAGAGGAAACTTGATATTATTGCAATTCCTACAAGAATATGTTCCTCCCTCATAATAATTTTCAGTAGCATCATGAAGGAATTTCACAAGATAACCAGCACATAAAGCATTCTTTTCATGATCTACCAGCATAGAAAATTTGTCACTCTCCACATAAGCATATTTCTTCCCATCAATAGTAGTGGGAGCAAACTCAACAAAATAACTATCATGTGAAGCATAATCCAATTGAAAATTAAAAGCATGATGACAAGTTTCATGGTTATCATTATTCTTTATAGCATACATGTCATCACAATAATCATAATAAATAGGAGGCATGCTTTCATCATAATAAATTTGCTCATCAAAACTTGGGGGACTAAACATATCATCTTCATCAAACATAGCATCCCCAAGCTTGTAGCTTTGCATATCATTAGCATCATGAATATTCAAGGAATTCATACTAACAACATTGCAATCATGCTCATCATACAAAGATTTAGTGCCAAACATTTTAATAACTTATTCTTCTAACACTTGAGCACAATTTTCCTTTCCATCATTTTCACGAAAGACATTAAAAAGATGAAGCATATGAGGCAACCTCAATTCCATATTTTTTTGTAGTTTTCTTTTATAGACTAAACTAGTGATAAAACAAGAAACTAAAAGATTCAATTGCAAGGTCTAAAGATATACCTTCAAGCACTCACCTCCCCGGCAACGGCGCCAGAAAAGAGCTTCGTTGACGGGATGTGAGTGCCGCTTACCTAGCCTCCCCGGCAACGGCGCCAGAAAAGAGCTTGATGTCTACTACGCAACCTTCTTCTTGTAGACTCGTGTTGGGCCTCCAAGCGCAGAGTTTTGTAGGACAGTAGCAAATTTCCCTCAAGTGGATGACCTAAGGTTTATCAATCCGTGGGAGGCGTAGGATGAAGATGGTCTCTCTCAAACAACCCTGCAACCAAATAACAAAGAGTCTCTTGTGTCCCCAACACACCCAATACAATGGTAAATTGTATAGGTGCACTAGTTCGGCAAAGAGATGGTGATAAAAGTGCAATATGGATGGTAGATATAGGTTTTTGTAATCTGAAAATATAAAAACAGCAAGGTAACTAATGATAAAAGTGAGCACAAACGGTATTGCAATGCTTGGAAACAAGGCCTAGGGTTCATACTTTCACTAGTGCAAGTTCTCTCAACAATACTAACATATTTGAATCATATGTAAATCCCTCATGTGCGACAAAGAGTTCTCTCCAAAGTCACAAATAGCGGAGAACAAACGAAGAAATTATTGTAGGGTACGAAACCACCTCAAAGTTATCTTTTCCGATCAATCTTATGAGCTATCCCTATAAGTGTCACGAACAGCCCTAGAGTTCGTACTAAAATAACACCTTAAGATACACATCAACCAAAACCCTAATGTCACCTAGATACTCCAATGACACCACGAGTACCCATGGGCTTGATTATACGATATGCATCACACAATTTCAGATTCATCATGTTCAATCGAACACAAAGAACTTCAAAGAGTGCCCCAAAGTTTCTACCGGAGAGTCAAGACGAAAACATGTGCCAACCCCTATGCATAGATTCCCAAGGTCACGGAACCCGCAAGTTGATCACCAAAACATACATCAAGTGGATCAATAGAACATCCCATTGTCACGATGGATATCCCATCGCAAGACATACATCAAGTGTTCTCAAATCCTTAAAGACTCAATCCGATAAGAAAAATTCAAAGGGAAAACTCAATTCATCACAAGAAGATAGAGAGGGGAAAACTCCATATGATTCATCTATATTAATAAAGCTCGCGGTACATCAAGATCGTGCCATCTCAAGAACACGAGAGAGAGAGATCAAACACATAGCTACTGGTACATACCCTCAGCCCCGAGGGTGAACTACTCCCTCCTCGTCATGGAGACCGCCGGGATGATGAAGATGGCCTTCGGTGATGGTTTCCCCCTCCGGTAGGGTGCCGGAACGGGCTCCCGATTGGTTTTTCGTGGCTACAGAGGCTTCTGGCGGCGGAACTCCCGATCTAGGTTTCTTTCTGGGGGTTTTAGTATTTATAGGAATTTTTGGCGGCGGAAACAAGTCCAGGGGGGCACGAGGTGACGACGAGCCAGGGGGGCGCGCCCTAGGAGGGGGGGGGCGCCCCCCAGGCTTGTGGTGGCCTCGTGGCTCTTCTGGCCCAACTCCAACTCTCCCTGGGCTTCTTCTGGTCCATAAAAAATCACCGTAGATTTTTATTCCATTTGGGCTCCGCTTGATATTCCTTTTCTGTAAAACTCACAAACATGGAAAAAACAGGAACTGGCACTAGGCTCTAGGTTAATAGGTTAGTCCCAAAAATAATATAAAGTTGTAGTAAAATTATTGTAAAACATCCAAGAATGATAATATAACAGCATGGAACAAGCAAAAATTATAGATACATTGGAGACGTATCACCCATCATGCTCAATCATTTACTCATTCATGAAACATACTCAAATATTAACTACACCAAATGCACAATTATGATCATAGTGCCCCCTTGTTGGTGCTTTATAAGAGAAGATGGAGACTCAAATAAAAATAAAAATTGGATAAAGTAAATAGATAGGCCCTTCGCAGAGGGAAGTAGGGATTTGTAGAGGTGCCAGAGCTCAAAGCTTTAAATTGAGAGAGAAAAATATTTTGGGTGGCATGCCTTTCCTGTCAACGAAAACGACAAAGTAGTTCTCAATACTTTCCATGCTAGATACATCATAGGCGGTTCCCAAAAATAAAGTAAAGTTTATTCCTTTTTCCACCATTCTTTCACAATCCATGGTTAGCCGTATCCACGGTTGCCACCATGACCCGACTCATCTTTTGGTTCGAAATATGCATCTGTGATCATGCAAACATCAAAAAATTGATGAGCACACCATGCAAATTCAAACTAAGAAGACCGGGGTGTGTATGGAAATTGCATTACTAACAATCTCTTAAACAAATCCCATACAAAATTGCACTCCAATGACGAGTCTTATATAGCCATGCCAAAAAAATGAAAACAAATCCAAATGCAGTTGTTTCTTCCATATCATGCCAAGGATCAATCATGCCTAGTAACTAAACTACTTGTGAAATAGAACAAGTTATACCCTGGAAATGGATCGATCTATACTGGACTCATGGAGAGTGTAATGTACCTCTGCCATGACGGAATCCTCCGCTCCCGTGTCGCTCCGCGGGGCGACACCGGGGTGACCCAAACCCTAGCCGTCAGGTCCGCCCCAGCCTCAACCCCCGCCGCCGCCGCCGGCTGCCATCGCCGGCGGCGGCGAAGGCCTGCGTCGGGAACCGGAGCACGCGTCCTCCCTCAATCAAAGCTTCTGGCGTCACCTCATCCTCCTTCCCGCTTGACTCCTTGCCGCTCCTGCCACCAGATCTGCAGGGGCGAGTCCAAGCTCGTCCGGCTGCCCGCGACCCGTGTTGTGGCCGCCACCGTGGTGGTCTGACGTGGCTTGAGACTGCGTCGGTATTTCCCCAAAGAGGAAGGGATGATGCAGCACAGCGACAGTAAGTATTTCCCTCAGTTATGAAACCAAGGTATCGAACCAGTAGGAGGATCATGCAACACTATATAAACATCACCTGCACACAAAGAACAAATACTTGCAACCCGACGCGAAAGAGAGGTTGTCAATCTCTCCACGGTAAAAAGATAGATTAGGTTGTAATAGATTGGATAGATAGATCAAACAAGAACACAAAATAAAAGGGGCAAATAAAAAGTGCAGCAAGGTATTTTTGGGTTTTTTGAATAATAGATCTGAAAACAAAAGCGACAAAAAGATAGATCGGAAAGCAATATGTTGGAAAAGTAGACCCGGGGGCCGTAGGTTTCACTAGTGGCTTCTCTCATGAGTATAGCACACGGTGGGTGAACAAATTACTGTTGGGCAATTGATAGAAGATCAAATAATCATGACGATATCCAAGGCGATGATCATTATATAGGCATCATGTCCAAGATTAGTAGACCGAAATGATTCTGCATCTACTACTATTACTCGACACATCGACCGCTATCCAGCATGCATCTAGTGTATTAAGTTCATGGAAAAATGGAATAATGCGATAAAAACGATGACATGATGTAGACAAGATCTATTCATGTAGGAATAGACCCCATCTTGTTATCCTTAATAGCAACGATACATGCGTGCCTCGCTGCCCCTTCTGTCACTGGGAGAGGACACCGTGAGATCAAACCCATCATAAAGCACCTGTTCCCATGGCAAGAAAAATCGATCTAGTTGGCCTAACTAAACCAAATATTCGAAGAAGAAATACGAGGCTATATGTAATCATGCATATAAGAGATCAAAGAAGACTCAAATAATATTCATGGATAGAAACTGATCATGAACTCAAAATTCATCGGATCCCAACAAACACACCGCAAAAAGTCATTACATCAAATAGATCTCCAAGAGACCATTGTATTGAGAATCAAAAGAGAGAGAGGAAGCCATCTAGCTACTGCCTACGGACCCGTAAGTCTATGGTGGACTACTCACGTATCATCGGAGAGGCACCAATGAGGATGATGAACCCCTCCGTGATGGTGTTAGATTGGATCTCGCGGTTCTGGAACTTGCGGCGGCTGGATGTATTTTCCGTCGACTCCTCTAGGGTTTCTGGAATATTTGGGTATTTATAGAGCTCAGAGGCGGTGGAGAAGGTTCCCGAGGCGGCCACAACCCACCAGGGCGCGCCCGGGGCCCCTGGCGCGCCCTGGTGTCTTATGGGCGGCCTGGGCTCCCTCCTGGTTACTTCTTTGGCCCACTGACCTTCTTCTGGTCCAAAAAAATCTCCAAAAAGTTTCGTCGTGATTGGACTCCGTTTGGTACTGTTATTCTGCGAAGTAAAAAACAAGCAAAAAACAACAACTGGCACTTGGCACTATGTCAATAGGTTAGTCCCAAAAAATGATATAAAGTTGCTATAAAATGATTGTAAGACATCCAAGAATGATAATATAACAGCATGGAACAAGCAAAAATTATAGATACGTTGGAGACGTATCATGGTCTCCATCGACGTGCAGCTGTGCAGGTGCGCAACACCTCACCCTCAGCCACTTGTTGCGTCCGTTTCGTGGGGGTGGAGTTGGCCTTGGTCTTCCCTCGCTGGATCCAACCCTCCTTCTCTCAGGGGCGCTGCTCGTGGCCGGATCCGCCCTGCCCTGTCCATCCGTCGCTGCCCTGCTTCATGATTCTCCCGAGCGCCCTTGCTCGACGGCTCCACCAACTCCCGCCCGTGCCTCTCCATGCCGTCGCCAGCCACCCTCCATGTGCAGCATCGGCCTACCAGTCGCGGTGCTGCTCTGTCCTCGTCAAAGTTGTCAAAATCACGACTCAAGTCTTAGAATCTTACGACCTTACGATCCAAACTAGCCCCTCCGATTCTAGGATTTTGCTCATAGAATCTAAGATTCTACGATCCTGGTAGTTATGATTCTACGATTCATGATCCTACCAACGGATCTCCGATCCGATTCAGAATCGTGATTCTGACAACTTTGGTCCTCGTTGCTAGCGCACCTGGTTCCTCGGGGCGCCACCCTAAGCATCTGCTCCTCCTCCATCCATGCCACCCTCCCTAGATCCAAAAGTCTTGTCCGACTCCTGCAACACTCCACTTCCTCCTCCTCGGTGTTTGGTTGTTGTCGTGTGGTCGCCAATGAAGGTGGCGTCGTGGATCCATCGCTGCTAGAACCCTCCACCTCTCAGATCTCCCGGTGTGGCCCTGCCTGCCCGTCGGGGACGTCTCGTCGGTGGTCCTCTCAAGTGTCCATTGCGTCTTGGTGCCTGCTGGCTTCACTTGCTGGCAGGATTCACCTTGATCTGGGGCCATCCATTCCAGTGCTGCCCGGCGCTATTGGCGGCTGCTCTGTGTTTGTTGTGTGGGGGATGAGGCCGGTGATTGGGAGAAATCCATGATCGGCTAGATGCTGCTGGCCGACAGCGGCAACGCTTCACGTCATTTCCATCTTGATGGTGTTGTTTGATCCTCAACCTGACGGTGACTAGGTGAACTTTGGGAGAAATCCTTGATCAGATCATGTATTTGATTGACCACGGCGTTGCTCCCTTGCGTTGTAAACCTCTCTTGAGGCATGGTCTGGAGTGCACCTATTCTCGTCCTGCCTCCGCTTCTTCGACGACGACCGCTCCACAAACCGCCCTCGTGTGCTCCACTTTCCACCGCTTCTCGTGATGCCTTCTGAAGACCCTCTCATGGCTGTCGTTCTGTTGTGGTGAGCTTCGTGCTCTCGGTGTTCTCTCAGTTCATCTTTCCTCAAGAATGGCGCAAGATGCCTCACAATCTTGGTTGTGGTTCTAACTTTCGATGTCGGAGCTTCCTGTCAAGGTTCGTGTTTGTTATGGCACTCGTTGATTTTGAATGCTCCTGAGTTGTGCCATTGGGGTCAGTATGCATGCTGGCGTGCTTGGCTTTTGCAAAGTCTTGGTATTGTGATCTCTCGATGACACCCCACAACTACTTGTGTCTCTCGTGGTGATGGTCTTCTGTCCGGTATCTAGGTTTGGGGCCTTTTTTCCCTTCTTCTTTTACAAATGTTACTTGTATTGTTTTCGGTCTGGGTTTCCTCATAAACCGGTCAACTTGTTAAGGTTTTCGATCCGATTTTCCTTATAAACTGGATCACTATCCTGGCATATTGGCCACTTCTGAAATATATTCAAGTGGGGAGTCTCCCCCAGGTGACCATTTCAAAAAAAAAATACTGGACTCATGGTGGCTTACTCTCACTCCCTGGGCAGCCTCTTGTCCGGCTCACCGCCATCGTCAGCCTCAATGACGGCCACCGCGTTCTGCTCATGTGGGGCATCAACGACGTCCTCCAAGACAAGAAATGCGATGGACCTCCTCGACAATGGCATGGCCACTCTATTCCCCATCGTGGCCAGGGGATAGCCACTACTGCAGGAAGGTCCAAAGACAACACAGCAATCAGAGACCCTTCGACGAAATTGTGTGCGATGCATGAATCGCAAACGGTATTTTTATAGCTCCGTCGCTAATGACGTGAACTGTGTACGATAGCGGATCCATCAAATACGATCCCAAAAAAAATGCGTGTGCGATCTGTGGCAAACAGTTGGCCCAGATAAACTATTTGCGAATGGACAATATAACGCAAACGGTTAGAAAAATACAAGTGTGTGCGATGTACGACATACAGTTCACCCTGATAAACTGTTTGCGTTGATCCAGCAGAACACAAACGATTGTCCAGATGATTACATGTGCGATAAATGGCATACAGGTCACTCGGATGAACTATTTGTGATGATGTAGAATAACATAAACGGTTACATAGATTAGGATGTGTGTGATAGACAACATACAGGTCACTGGGATGAACTGTTTGCGATAAGCAAAAATAACACAAACGGTTGCTCAGATCAAGATGTGTGTGATGTACAACATACACAGGTCATTCAGATGTGTTGTGGGCAAACGGATCCGGATAAAGAACTGTCACGGACTAATGAAATCATCACCGACGGATTTGGTTGTTTATTCCGTATGCGATGTGATTTGCTCAATCTGCCCACAAACATCTATGCTTCTGTTTAGAAGAACATGATTGCATAACCAAATTAAACATCCAAATACATAAGTGACTGCACACATAACATTGACACACCTCAATAAACAATTACACACATAACAACATGATTGCATAACCTAATTAAGCATCCAAATACATAAGTGACTACACACATAACATTGGCGCACACCTCAATAAACTATTACATGCATAATAAACTTATCTCTATAAAACTAAAAATATTTCGGCATAGAGGGAGTATGAGAAACGATCATCAAATCATCTACTTCCTGTGACGCTTGCCGCCACCGCTCTGCTTGTGGCTCGATCCTGCGTCGTTGATAACCCACAAGTGTAGGGGATCGTTTGTCGCCTTTTTCGATAAGTAAGAGTGTCGAACCCAATGATGAGCTAAAGGTAGAATTAATACTCTCTCAAGTTCCATCGACCACCGATACAACTCTACGCACGCTAATGCTTACTTTACCTAGAACAAGTATGAAACTAGTTTGCGGGAATAAAACTAGAAGTACTTTGTAGGTGTAAAGATAGTTTTGCAAGATAATAAAGAACGTGGAAATATAAGTTAGGTGTTGTTTTAATTAAAGAACAATAAAGTAAATATTGCGAGTGTGGAAAAGTGGTGATAGGATTTGCGAGATTGTCCTAGGCAATCGATAACTAGACCGGTATCATTGTTGCAGTTTTATATGAGGGAGAGGCATACGCTAACATACTTTCCGTACTTGGATCATATGCACTTATGTTGGAATTCTAGCAAGCATCCGCAACTACTAGAAATTCATTAAGGTAAACCCAACCATAGCATTAACACATCAAGTCCCCTTTATCCCATACGTAAACAATCCCCTTACTCGGGTGTAAGCTTCTGTCACTCTAGCCACCCACTATAAGCGAATCATAAACATATTGCAACACCCTACAACGGGGATCCCACACGCTTGCACGACATGGCGGGCACCATAGGACAGCACCAAAATAAAACATACATCTCAAACCAATCACGATCATCAATCAACCCTTAGGACAAAAGGGAACTACTCAATTATCATAGGATAGCCACACATCATTCGATAATAATATATAGCATTAAGCACCATGTTCAAGTAGGGGGTACAGCGGGATGCGGGAGAGTGGACCACAATAGATAGATGAGGGAAGGTGATGGTGGTGGTGATTACGGCGGCGAAGTTGTTGGTGTAGATCGCCGTCACGAATCACGATGGATGTCCCGGCGGTGCTCCGGCGCCACCGGGAGAGAGGGGGAGAGAGACCCCCTCCTTATTCTTCTTCCTTGGCCTCCTCCCTAGGTGGCAGGAGGGTTTCCCCTCTGGTCCATGGCCGCCATGGCTCCCGGAGGGCGAGAGCCCCTCCGAGATTGGATCTCTCTCTCTGTTTCTCTCCTGTTTTTGCCACTGTTTTCGGACCCCTTCACCGTTTCTTAAATATCCCGAGATCTGTAACTCCGATCGGGCTGAAATTTTGAGGGGAATTTTATCGCGAAAATATCTTTCTTGCGCTAGAAAGAGAGCCTCAACCGACCGAAGGGCTGGCCACAAGCCATCTGGCCGCGTCTCCCCTAGGAGCACGGCCGGTTGGCTTGTGGGGCCCTCGGGCATCGTCTTGCATTGATTCTGACTCTCAAAATTCACATATATTCCAAAAAAAATCTTTGTAAATTTTTATCGCATTTGGACTTCGTTTGATATGGAATTTATGCGAAACAAAAAACACACAAAAAACAGGAACTGGCACTGAGCACTGGGTAAGTAAGTTAGTCCCAAAAATATTATAAAATGTTGCCAAAAGTATATGAAAGTTGTAGAATATTGGCATGAAGCAATCAAAAATCATAGATACGACGGAGACGTCTCAGCATCCCCAAGCTTAATTCCTGCTCGTCCTCGAGTAGGTAAATGATAAAAAGATAATTTTTGATGTGGAATGCTACCTAACATAATCTTGAACAAATGTCTAATCATGGCATCAGGCAACAGTCTGACAGAAAGACATCCATACTCAGGTTTACTAGCAACAATCATGTCCTTTCAAAATAGCAATGCCAAAGAATGTTATCCCTACAAAATCATATTGACTGTCATGCTTGGTCTTCCTAGCATAAAGTATAAATCATGAGCACCCTGGTGTCAAACCATGCAATTGGATCATACTTTTTCAATGTGCATCAACTTTTTATTCTTCACGTAATACATGAGCATGAACCATGGACATAGCATAAGGGTGGAATAGAATATGGTGGTAGATATCAAAAGGGTTGAAAGTGGAGAAGAAAGTCTCGCATCAACTCGGCGTATCAACGGGCTATGGATATGCCCATCAATAGATATCAATGCGAGGAGTAGGGATTGCCATGCAACGGATGCACTAGAGCTATAAGTGTATGAAAGCTCGACTGAAGCTAAGTGGGTGTGCATCCAACTTGCTTGCTCATGAAGACCTCGGGCATTTGAGGACACCCGTCATCGGAATATACAAGCCAAGTTCTATAATGAAAAATTCCCACTAGCATATGGAAGTGACAAAAACAAGAGACTCTCTATACGAAGAACATGGTGCCACTTTGAGGCACAAGTGTGGTAAAGGATAGTAGCAAAGTCCCTTCTCTCTTTTTCTCTCTTTTTTTTAATTTTTTTCATGGTGGGCTTTTCTCTTTTTTCTTTTTTTTGCCTCCCCCATTCATCATTTTTACTTTTTCTTTATGGTGGGCTCATTTGGCCTCCCCCATTTTTATTTTATTTTTCGTCCGAAGTCTCATCCCGACTTGTGGGGGAATCATAGTCTCCATCATCCTTTCCTCACTGGGACAATGCTCTAACAATGATGATCATCACACTTTTATTTACTTACAACTCGATATGAAAAACTGATAGGATGATATGACTCTACATGAATGCCTCTGGCAGTGTACCAGGATGTGCAATGATCTAGCGTAGCAAAAGATATCAAAAAACGGACAAGCCATGTAAATATCATGCTAGCTATCTTACGATCATGCAAAGCAATATGACAATGGAACTACAAGTCATATGAAGTGACGGTGGAAGTTGCATGGCAATATATCTCGGAATGGCTATGTATGGTGGCTGTTTTGAGGAAGATATAATGAGGCTTATGTGCAACAGAGTGTATCATGTCACGGGGTTTGGATGCACCGGCGAAAGTTGCACCGATCCGCAAGGTGAGAATGGGCAACGCACGGTACTGAAGAGGCTAGCAAAATATGAATTGGTGAGATTGCGTATGTCCATGGATTCACATTAGTCATAAAGAACTCATATACTTATTGCAAAGTTTTATTAGTTTTATCACAAATCAAAGTACTACTCGCATGCTCCTAGGGAGGAGGTTGGGAGGAGTTAACCATCACACGCCCCCGATTCAACAGCGCAAAGGATTTCAATCAAGGATAATTTATGCTCCAATCTTCATCGCATAACTAGAGACTATACATGCATGCTTCAGGAATCACAAACCTTAACATCGTTATTCTTACTAATCCACAGTATGCTTGCGAGAGGGGGTAATCATAAGTGGGTTGCTTGTTCAAGTAAGAATGACACCTTAACACCGGTCCACCACATATCAAATATATCAAAGTAATGAACGCGAATCAACTCAACATGATGAACATAACTAGACGGAAATTCCCATGTGTCCTCGGGAGTGCTTGCTTCATATAAGAATACTTTCAGGCCTGTTCTTTGCTATAAAAAGGATTGGGCTATCTTGCTGCAGACATGTTACTTTTGCTACTTGTCACTTGTTACGAATTATCTTGGTACAAAACTATCTATTGTTGCTACTCACAACACTTGCAGAGAATACCTTGCTGAAAATTGCTTATCATTTCCTTCTGCTCCTCATGGGTTCGACACTCTTACTTATCGAAAGGACTACGATTGACCTCCTATACTTGTGGGTCATCACACACTAGTGCAGCCGCGCACTATACAAACAGTTTTTAACCCCTTTCTGTGACGTAGTCTGAAACCGTCGCCTTGCATGTGTGGGCGAGGGGGGGGGGCTATCCCACACGATAGACAAAATCCGTCGGCGATGCCTGCACCCGGTCACACACGATGGGCAAAAATATATCATTTGCGATTCGAAGGGCCATCACAAACAGACATATTGGGGAAGACGTGTGAGATGAGCTTATCATCCCACACAGGGAATCCCAAGGTTACATCTCCGTTCGTATTGCAGATCACACACAATTTTCTGCATAACATCGTTTTTGATAGGGCTGGTCACCACACACGATAATTATAATTCTGTCCTTTGCGTTATTCAAAACATCACTCACGGTGTCTAGATGAAACTGTATGGCATTGGGCTGGCCATCACACACACATGCTTAAGAAAACGTTTGTGATTGGGTGTCCTAACGCACACAGTTGTCGAGCAGAATTCGTGTGTGATTCCTCAACGATCCAACACGCCAACTTTGTAGAAACCGTGTTGGTTTGTTGTGGTCATCGCCCACGGTGTAGTCCTAGAAACCGCCTGGAATGGGAACCCCCATAATAAGCCTGATTGCTATATTATTTATAATCCATTTAGTAATCAAATTAACATTTCATATCAAGAACAAAATATATTTCTTATTCGTAGTACGGCAACCAGGATTTCATAATTGAATTACATCAGGGTACAACATCATATAGGCATATACTGCCTAGCTACCCAATTGCACAACAGGACAATGTTTCAAATGCAACATCTAAAACCTTTGGAAATTAAGTATCATCATAGATGGTAAATAGACAGATGAGTCTCATCTAGAAAACTGTTAAAGCGGAAGGCAAATATTGAGCCTTCAATGATGTTGAAGGTCCTCGCAACTTTAGGCCGGTGCCTGTGGATGATTGCCCGCCCATCCTTCGTCCTCTTGAGGAAGACTTCAAGATTATACCGTGGGTGCTGTATGAATACCTTCCTCGCCTCTTGATCATACAGGTGGTTTGAGACGTAATCATCGATGAACTGCCTTGAGAAGGACTGAAAATAAACATACGCATAAATATTTTTTCTAAAATTTGAAATGGCGCAAAGGGAAAAGGACATGGTGAAAGAGATGGTACGATCCTATAGTTGACTGATGTCTTCTTCATTGTGCAGACAAACATCTTGTTGTTTTTTGTAGCTAGTTTCTTTATCTTAACAATCTTTCTAAGTTTCTTGATTTGACTGATATTCAAGGACACCTCATTTCCCCACATGCAAAAAGGGTCGAACAGTGGATGTAGACCTCTTACAGCAGGACCTACATGTGGAAGAACAAATTATTAAAAACATTAATGTTACAATGGTTTCTGCAAATTGCACAATAATGTGCTATTAGCCAAACGACCATGGATGTGCAAACCTCGATGGTAAACTTCAGTGTCCCCCATTGTTTGCCCCTGCAACATATTTAAGACAAATATTCATCAGGTTACAAGTGATATTTGGCATACTATGAGTGAAATATGTTAATGGAAAATAAACGCATTGTGGATCCAACAGATTAGTTTGAGCCACATGGAAAAGCCAGTTATCTAAACCAAGCGTGCTAAGAACTAGGAAATATATCAATTCTATATGTTTCACATGTATTTAGTACATCTAAATTTGATTTATTCGTCACATGCATAACAATACAAAATTGTGCCAACAACAATCGTACATCACATTTCAGAATTGAATTAAATAGTTAAATGATCACCACAACAAATGAACAAAATAGTTAACTAAGCACCACATTGCACAATAGAACATACTAGAAGGTCAGGTTGCAGTAGCATTACATTGGACATTTCACTAGAATTTCTAAATGAAAGGCAGTAGCGGCACACGCAACAGGTAAACGAAACATGCTTAACTGGCGTAGCTAGGTGAACATAGGTCCTTAGTGATAAAGCTAAGAAAAACAAGCTATTCCTCATCGTCGGAGATATTGATGATGATGGGCTCCTTCAACTTGGAAGAGGACGAGGCCTCCACACCCTGGGTGCACCCCTTGTAGTGGTGAGTGGCCTGATCCTGCCCCGGCACCAACATGCCGGCTCTGGAGTTGAGGTAAGCACGGGCACGCTGAGAAAACACATCGAAGTCTTCGTCGAACGCACCGGCGGTGCCCTCGAGAAAAGACCACGAGCTGTCGTTTATAGCAGCCAACCGCGTGGCGGCGTCAGCGCGCGAGGCATCGATGGTGGCCTCGACGGCGAGGTGCTCCTCCAAGATCTGGGGGTCGGCACACACGAAAGCCATAGCTGCCTCATCTGCGCATGCAAACGCGATTTGCTTCTCCACAGCCAAATGCTCTTTGAGATCCTGGCTATACTACGTGCACCATGGCTTTCGGCGGCGATTATTTGGAGGATGGGGCGGTGATTTGGGTGGAAGGTGTCGCGCCGGTCGGGCCATGTGAGATGGAGGAAGAGGGGGTGAGGGGGTATTGGGGAGTTGTGGATTACCTGACAAGATGGAGGAGGCCGAGCAGTAGGAAGGAGCGTCGCCGGCAAGGGGGCGGCGCTGCAAGCAAGCAGTAAAGGTTTGAACTAGGAAAGGTAGAGGAAAAGGGGGAAATGTGGCTTTTGATTGGTACCGGGGGCGAGAGAGGTAGATATTTCCACGGCAACCCAAAATTTTCAGTTGGTGCAGAATAGTTCTCGATATCAACACATCACAAACGAAACCTGTGCTATACCTCGTGTGTGATGCACTTGGACGTGAAAATGTTTGTCTCCAAGCTTTCGACGTAAGATTGGGTACTACATTGCACACGGTTCGTTCCAAAAAACTTGTGTGTGATGAACTTCAATTTCATTTTCAAATGGAAGATGGAATGGGGATATGGCGGCAAATTTTTGGTCAGAATTTCCCTGGTTACAATGGTCATCCATGTCGTCGCATAATTTAACATCAATTGCTAATTTGGGTACTGCACAAAAGAGCCTACACCGCAGCTCGTACTTACTTAATCCAGCAATTAAACAGAGCTGGTTGACCTAAACATTACTCTAACAAAAGACCAACGCTGTAAACAAAGATTAATGTTTCGCCTGACGCTTGGCGATCTCTGCTGCATCCTCCATGACCAGCTCGCGCTCGACGACCTCCAGGGGGAAGGGGCTCCATGGCATCCATCGCCACATACTCGGCAAGCATCTCATTGTCCGCGTCCGCCATTGTTTTGGAAAAATCCGCCACGAGTTTGGTGTGGGCGGCCGCGGTCCGGGCATTGACGGCCTCCATCTTGGCAAGGGAGGCTGCCGACGAATGGACGGCTGCCCGAGCGCTCTCGTCGATTGCCAACTCTTTGGACGTAGGTTGCCGACCGTTGTCGGAGAAGGCCGCTGCTATTTGTGCGGTGACCGACACGATCTGGGCGAGGGCGGCATCGGCATAGGCATGGGCAGCCGCCATCAGGGCTATGGCGGCCACCGAGGAACGGACAGCTGTTGTTCCATTGTCGCCATTTGCTATCCCGGTCGCGGATGTTGCTGACGCCATCTCAGATGTAGCAGCTGCCCTTTCGGTGGCCGCAGCTACCCTGTCGGAGAGTGCGGCCGTTGTGAGCGCGTTCATGGCTGATGTAGCTGTGCTCGGGCCGGAGTGGGTCGTCGAAGTTGCCCTCACGACGTGGATCCACGTCCCCATCTTTCACCGGTGATGATTGAACAGTACGGTGGTCTTGGGGAACTAGTGTGACAGTGTGGTTGACGCGCCGGCGGTGGACTGAAGCTTCCGGCCTAAGCCATATATGAGGATTGGCCCAAGATATTTTTATACCACATCACACACGTTTCATGATCAAGAACTGTTTGCGATGTTTTTGATTTTCATATTGCTTTGAAACGAAAAATGAAGTTACATTGGCAATTGAAAGTGTTTGGATGGCAATAACATTTATCTACAGTGAACTTGCAACTATAGGACTGTGTGTTAAATATGGAATTATCCAGGTTTGTTTAGGCCCTTTTAAACATTTAAAGAATTTTTTAGACATTTCATGTGCATAGTTCAAATTTGAACTGCAGTTAAGCACATACTAGAGTGCACCTGAATGGGTTGAAAACCATCTATTTGTCACTAGATACATGTTTTGGTCCCATGCAAGAAATGGAAATTAAACAAATTCCAAACATCTCGGTATTTTGGCTCGGTCGTAGACTTTGAGAAGACGTGTTTTCAAATTCCAGTAAAGCCAAATATCGTGAGAAATTCATAAAACTTGGCATGGTGTCATGTCATGTCGCATGTGTGTTGTGGTAAAAACAATGCCTAGTTCGGGACAAGTTTTGGCACAAACCTCTTACAAACCGAAGATTCTCACAAGAAGTCATGTGGTTCCGGTATGGAAAGTTCACATTTTATGTGCAAAACAACATCCGATGTCTCTTCTCGCCTTGAATTTATTTCTAGAGTCTCCATAGAGTAACATGAATGTGTCGTGCGAAACAATGGAATCTTACAGAGTTCGTTTGGCCTTTTAAGTACATTAATTGAGTTTTCTAGGCATTCAATGTGCATAATTCAAATTTGATCTACAATCACACGGTCCAGCTCATGAAAATATGTCGAAAAACCATATACGTTTCCCTGGCTGCATGTTTAGGTCCCACACAAGAAATGGAAATGAATTTCAAACATATCATCGTCTTGGCTCGACCGCAAACATCAGGAAACTTAGTTTTTAAATTCATGTAAATGTAAACCTCGACAGAAATTCATGAAATTTTGGTGTGCCATCAATTGCCCTGTTGTGTGTGTTGTGGTACAAAAATTGCCCAATTTTGGACAAGTTTTGGCACAAAGCCTCTTACAAATTAAACCGAAGGTTATCACAAAGAAAGTCGTGTGTGCTGATAGGGAAAGTTCACATTTTATGTGCGAAACAACATCCGTTGTCTTTTCTCGCCTTGAATTTATTTCTGGAGTCACCATAGAGCAACACATAACAGTCATGATAAACTGTGTATTTTTTCCAAGGTTTGTGAGACCTATTTAACACATTAATTGAGTTTTCTAGCCTTTTAATGTGCATATAATTTAAATTTGAACTACAATCACAAGGTCCAACACATGAAAAATAGGTTGACAAAATATATGCCTTTCCCTGGATGCATGTTTGGGCCCCACGTAAGAAATGGGAATGTATTTCTAACATCTCATTGACTGTTGGCTCGGCCGCAAACATTGAGATACTTGGTTTTCAAATTCCCGTAAATCCAAAACTCGTCAGAAATTCATGAAACTTGGCATGGTGTGGTGACAAGCTTAAGGGCACACCTATGCCGTGCTAAAAACTTTGTCCAAACTGGACATGTTCTTGCACAATACCCTTACAAATCGGAGCTCCTCACAAGAAGCTTTGTGGTTTAGATAGGGAACATTATATATGCATGTCACATATGCGGGCGAAAAGACATCGGATGCTTCTTCTCTCCTTGATTTTCTTTATAGAAACAACACAGACATGTTGGTGCGAAGTGCAAAAATATGAATAAATTAAGGGATCATCTGGCTTTTAAATACATTAATTAATTTTTCAATGCATTATTTAATGTGCATAATTCAAATTTGATCTACAATCACAAGGTTCGGGGCGGCAAAATGGGTTGAAAAATCATATATGTGTGTCCTTGGATGCATGTGTTAGGTCACATGCAAGAAATGAGAACAAATTTCAAACATTTAAGCATGTTGGCTCGACCACAAACATCGAGAAACTTGGTTTCCAAATTCTCGTAAATCCAAAACTCCGTCAGAAATTCATGAAACTTGGAATGGTGTCATGACAAGGCACACATATGTCATGGTAAAAAAAATACCAACTTGGACATGTTTTGTCACAAGCCTCTTACAAACTGGAGGTTCTCACACAATAAGCTACGCCGAGTGGTTCTGTAATGTCACATATGCATGCCACATCTGCGGGTGAAACGACATCCGATGCCTCTTCTCTCCTTCATTTTTTTCTAGAAACAACATAAAGCAATAGGTGTGTACTGCAAAAATATGAAATTATTAAGGGTTCGTATGGCTTTTTTATACATTAATTGAGTTTTATGTGCATTTAATGTACATAATTCAAATATGAACTACAGTCACAAGGTCTATGTTGGGCAGGGCCTCATCATATAAAGCACAAATATTTTGTGGTATTTTTAGTGTCCACTTTGGGAGAAAGAGAAAGCATTATTAATAGCCAACAAAGGCATTTTGGAACAAAAATTTGTCACGTTACCATCGCAAACGGGCGTATTATTTATAATTCGTGGACGTTCTACAAACCATTTACGTGCGGGCCACGTGTCGCTATCTGTATTGGCAAGGAGGTAGCGTGCGGACAT
Source organism: Elymus sibiricus (assembly GCA_039707655.1). Taxonomy (NCBI): domain Eukaryota; kingdom Viridiplantae; phylum Streptophyta; class Magnoliopsida; order Poales; family Poaceae; genus Elymus; species Elymus sibiricus. The sequence continues at coordinate 340,921,431 of CM077671.1, forward strand.
GTGTTTGAGTAGACGGGTGGCGTGCGAGCAGTGTCCAGCGCACGCTCATCGGGGTGACGTGTCATTTGCCAGTCGTCAAAGACGTTTCAGACTGAATACCCGTATGCATACCGAGGGCAATTGTTCCTTCCCTACTAAGCCAAGCTAAAATCTGGCACGAAGGAATTTTTTTCATTGCGTCATCGCAAACGGTTGTGAATGATGACCCGTGTGCCCTTCCCGATACTACACCTTGTACTGGTGCTAACTGGTGAGGTTGCCATGCATGAAAAAAAATCTGATGTGGGAAGGTAATTAAGGAGAGATATGAGTTTGGTGACCACATGAAGAAACAATGCCAAGCGCGTGAACCTTGGCAAAACACTTAAATGAAGGAAACTCACCAATGCATGCAAGAGTTTAGTTTCTAAATCATTAAATGAAGGGACCTCAGCAACAATGCTTTGTGGACTTGAGTTGCTAAGACATTTAATACACTAAGCACCCCAAGTAAGCACCAATCGATGCATTGGTAGCAGGAGTCACGTAAGATTCGAATCTGTCATGTTGGGTAAATTTTCATTTGTCAAATTGGAAACACTGAGATTTGTTCAATTTTGTAGGAACAAAATCACTATTACGGTGCAATTTTGCAACTGAAATTCAGTAAACATAGATTTCATTTAAAGATCAAGCATTGGTCTTTGTACAAACTAGTTCAACTCGACAGCCGAATCGAACAAACTTTTCCCCATTTGTTGCCAACCACATACTAAAATAGCTAGTTCAACTATATATACTAGCTAATTTAAAGTAGGTGGGATAGTTCAATCGTATCTATAGTTAGATGAACTAAACAAAATAGCCCCTAAATACTACTCCGGAGGGGCTTCGTGCTACTGCCAGCAGCCTTCTCCTCTGCCGAGCGCGTTCAGTAAGAGGCAAAGGAGGAGAAGCCTACCAACGAGCTGGAGGAGTCGAATTCATCGGCTGCCGCTGCTGCCCTCCGCCGCTCGTGACGCGCCTCCTCGAAGCAGCGGGACTCGGCGTAGATCTCCTCATTCCGCACCATAGCTGCGGCCACGGCGGCGGTGAGCCTCTTTGCGTCCTCGACCTGGCACTCCTCCTCCTCACGTAGGAAGTTGATGTAGCGCGCTAGGCCACTAACGCAAAAGCCGAGCGGCTGTGCTTCGGCGGCGGCCTCCTCCCGCCTTCGGGCCACGGTGGTGGAGCGGGTGATGGCCCCGGCGGCTGACCGTGGGGTGGCTGCCAAGGCGGACGCTGGTGTGGTGGCAGCCAAGGAGGCAGCTAGTGGGGTGGCTACAACGGCGACCGGCGATGGGGTGGGGGCCACGGCGGTCGCCGGCAGCAGCTGCCTTCGGGCAAATGTGGAGGAGTGTGTGATGGGTGCCATGCGCACAGCCAACAAGGACGCCACACGCACTACACGCTTCCGGGTATTGCGCCGCCGACGTGATGCAGCCTCCCAGCTGGAGCTGCCCTCTAGCGGAGTGGCGGAGCGACGACGACGGACAGGTGCCATTGGCGAATGGGGGAGAAGCAAACTTGGGAAGCTACGAGCAGGGAGGGGATGAATGCGATGTGGAGGCGCCGGCCATGAGGGTTTATAAAGAAGGAGGCCAAGGCGAGCCAGGCGGGAAGATTGCACGCGTTCCTGCGCTATTGCGCGGGAACGGGAAGCCCAAAAGAAACGCTGCGCGCTCCCGAAGCATTGGGTGATTGGGGGATTTCAGCGAGCCAGTCGGGAAGCTTGCGCGGGAACCTGCGTGCTCCCGAAGCGTGCACTGGAATCCTCGAGCGGCAACGCGGTGACAAGACGGGACGGAGGTGGGAGAAATGACAAGTACACAAACGGTTAATAAAAAAATGTTTGCATTTTACTACAAAGCAAATGATCGTTCTGTACGCACCGTCGCGAATTAATCTACGGATGAGGCGGTTGTTGCGGCCGCGACGCGATGTGCTCGCTCTACAGGCGTCCACGCGCGAACGGTCACGTACGTTCGAGGCGCCATATGCATGCGGAAGCGGTTGTGCTGCTCCCGGCGCCACCATGCAGTTAAGCGCTGCAAAAACTGCCATGCGGACGTGCCAAAATTCCAGGCCGTCCGGCGCAATTTATTCCCGCGGCCATTTACCTTTGTCTCTTTCACCTTCCGATCGCGCCACACAACACAAGAAGCACACCCACGATCTCTTCATCGCGTTAACCTTCCCGTGCGGATCCAATGGCGGCTGCCGGCGCCGAGCGGCAGTTCGCCAAAATTGTCAAAGTGGACACCCACATCAGGAAGAGGGACCTCTCGGTGGTGTACACCAACGACCTGGTCGTGGTGGTGAACTCCATCAACACGTTGGAGCAGCTGCTTGCTGAGGATGACAAGTACAAAGTGGCCGGCTTTGACCTCGAGTACACCGGCGGTCGTGCCGGGCATGATGAGAAGGTTGCCGTCGCCCAATTGTGTGTGCGCCATCACGTGCTCGTCTACCACTACTGCCTGGCCACAAGTCCTTGCGAGCGTTTCTCTAGGTTTGTCAACAGCCCCGACTACAGGTTTGCAACGACGGACACCACAAACGATCTAAAGGTGCTCAAGACTACAGGCTTGTCCTGCCAGAGGCTTGTCAACATCCAAGGTCAGTACAGGGTCTAGGGCAGCAAGAAGAAGAAGCAGAAGGACTCCCTGGTTGACCTCGCCGCGGCCATCATTGACCCCTACTATAAAGACATGAAGGCTGAGTGCCACAAGGACAAGTCTGCCTGGCACAAGGCCTGGGTGAATGAACTGGATGAAGAAACATCAAGTTCGTGGCAAAGGACGCGTACACAAGCTACGAGATGTACAGGAGGATCATTGACATGAGGAAGTGCCTCCTTCCTACAGACGGCGAGGGATAGCCACAAGCAGAGCAGTGTCGGCAACCGTCGTCAGAAGAACAGTATGATTTGCTGATCGTCTACTTCTTGTAACTTTATATTGAGGAATGTACATGTGTTGTGTAGCCACTTGTGTAACTGGATGTTCAAGTTGGTTATGCAACATTAATGTAGGTGTTCTATAGACAGATCATATAGATGTGCAAACAGAGCAAATCACATCTCATACAATTATTAGCAGCAACCGTCTACCCACAACACACACAGGTTGTCAGGATGAATCGTTTGGGTTATTTTGGTCTTCCCACACAATTCTGATGAATGAACTGTTTGCCGGGTACCCACAACACACACGGTTGTCAGGATGAATCGTTTGGGTTATTATTGGTCTTCCCAAACAATTCTGATGAATGAACTGTTTGTCGGGTATCACACACGCCTTCTTAGGCTAACTCGATTGTGTTTTGCTTGATCAGCGCAAACAGTTTGCCCAAGTGAACTGTATGCCACACTACGCACACGTATGTAGTTTGTTAACCGTTTCTGTTATGTTCCATAATCACAAATAGTTCATAAGAACAAACTGCCTGCCGTAGATCGCACACGCAACTATTTTCTGAATCGTATTTGATGGATCCTCTATCGCGCACGATTTTCGTCATTGGCGGCGGAGCTTTAACTATACCGTTTGCGATTGATGGATCGCACACAGTTTCGTCGAAGGGTCTCTGATTGATGTGTCATCTTTGGACCATCCTGCAGTAGTGACGCATGTCTCAAACTTCTCTAGCACGCCATTGATTTCATCCCATCTATTTGTGCCCCTGTGCGTGTCTAATGCACACCCTTGGATCCATCGTTGTTATCTTGTTCCAGCTCTTCTACATCAACGACACAATGTCGCATCCCTATAAAAAGGGCATTACAACCCTCCAAACATTGTCGCACATCCTCTCAACCTCCCAATCGATGAAGCCATTTCCTTTCCCTCTTGTACTCTTCTTCATCTCTGATGGGAGGCTCCACCATCACATCTCTGACAATTCTAAGAAAATACTAGCACTCCGTTTCTCATGAAAATTATTTATGTAATATAGTTTCACATTTTTATACTGCTTATGCATAATAAAATAACACTAGGAGGTTCATAATTAAGACTATGTGAATGTCTAAAAGTAAACCTATTTGAGTATAAGGGTGTGTCAATAACCTCCAGATACCATCATGATAACTAAACTTTAGAAATTATTGCAAAATTGTTTGTGGAATATTTGGAAGATGACTTATACTCCCTCCTTTCCAAAATATAAAATGTATTATAGTCTTGAAAAAGTCAAACATGTGCGTGTTTGACTACTATTTGGGAAAAATTATCAATATCTACAATATCTGATTTGTATCGTTAGATCCATCACGAAAGGTATTTTCATAGTTTATTTCTTTTTATTATAGATGTTGACACTTCATTCTACAATCTTGGTCTAACATACATATGTTTGACTTGCATGAAAATTGATTAACCTTATATTCTGGAATGTAGAGAGTATAACTTAAATGTGTTGGTAAAATTTGAAACTACTGTGAAATTGCATGTGCAATGTTTATGAAGCTAGTTCATATAACTTAAAAGGATTGACATGTGTGCCAAATGTGTACAAAAAATTATGAAATTATGAACAGAAAATAAATTTTGATTTTTAAATGTTGAAAATTGTGCGAAATGTCTATGAGTTTTCTTAAACTAAAGCAATTGATCCGTGTGAGAAATGTTTGTGGAAGATTTGTAAAATTGGCTGAAATATGATTGAAAATGTTATAATTCATGTGAATATTTATAAAGTCCATTTGTAACATTTTTATGAAATATCTATGGAATAATTGAAATATGTGTTTCTGAATTTTCACTGAAAAACTTCAATTTATTTCAAAATAAATTTTAAAATATATATGAGATAGTTGAAATTGGTGTGAATTGTTTGTCAAATATTATTAAATAATGATTTATATATTTGAAATTGAGTTAAAATATGTCATAAATAATTGAATTTTATATTTGTGAAATTTCAACATTTATAATTTTTTAAATACGACTAAAATTGTTGACAAATTGAACCAAAAATGGGCAATATATTAAAATATTTTTATATCTGACAGGGTTATAGTTAAGGGGTAGGCTCATGCATACATATGGCCCAGCCTGAGGCCCAAGACAAACCTGAATAAGGTCTAGAATACAATGGGTCAAGGGGTTATCAGCCAGGCCCGATGAAGCTACAAGCCTAGACATGAGATACCATAGGGGATACCTGCCACACGACCAAGTGCCTACATCACCCCCCGACAGACATGAACACGCAGCTGGTCACCAGGAAGACGAGAGCAATCAAACTTCTTATAGTCGGTTAGTTCCTAGGATTCCATGACCACCACGATGCAATCAATAGAAACATTACCCAACGGTAGAGTAATCCAGTCAAATACGACAGTTGCCAAGGAGTACTCGCTACTAATAGTCGATCGTGCCATAGACCATCAATAGCAGTTATTACTAACCCATAATGACACCCCTCCTAGCGCACTCTATATAAGTCAGAAGGAGGACGCCAGGCTGAGGGTTGACCGCTCTCATATTGTACCTTACGCACGGAGCTAAGAAAACCATGGGAGTAGGGTATTACCTCCACTGTATGGCAATCTACCTGGTTGGCTCTCTAGCGGGCACCATGGCGGCGGTGGCTTCCCCTATTGGTCATGTGGGCGGTGGATGGCTCGGTTGCGCTCTCTGTTATTGGTAGTGGTGTTGCCCTGATCCGGCTCTACACTTTTGAACTTGTCGCGCTTGTTCTGGAGGCCTCATGGTGACGGGAGGAGTTGTCGAGCGAAATCTCCGTGCTTTGGCGCCGACGACGGTAACGGTCGCAGGCGTCGCTCTCTTATTGAATATGTCATCATGGTGCTCCTCTCCATGTCCGGGTTCCCGGTGAAAATCTTTGTTCTTGGACTCGACAGCGGCAACGCTTCGCGTCGTTCTCCCTCCTAGGGGTGTTGTTTGTGGAGCTTGGATGTTATGGGGCGTAGCGTGCACTACTAGGGAAAACCCTAGCAGTAGCGCTGGTTTTTGGACTAGCAGTAGCGCGGGCACCCGCGCTACTGCTACGGCGCTACAGCTAACCTGTAGCAGTAGCGTGGGTCCACCGGCGCTACTGGTAAGTATAGTATTAGTAGTGCATTTCAGAACCCGCGGTACTGCTAACTATTAGTAGCTCGTGTATCTAACACGCGCCACTACTAATCGCGCATATTTCTTTTTTTATATTTACATTGTATTTACACACGGTTATACTTATTAATATACACAATCAATAATAATTTTGCAAGAAACAACATTTAGATTAAAGTGGATGGGTGCAAGTGATCAAGTTGAATTAGTAGGAAAATATGATATTACGACGGCACACAAGTGTCGAATGAAAGGATTCCCTTGATTCGACAATTGTGTGACGTTGTAACATCATATTTTCCTACTAACCCAACTAAATCACCTCCACCCATCCACTTTAATCTAATCTATGTCATCTAATAACTCATCATCCTTAGTCACATAACACTTATCATCATCTTAATCATCTAACAACTCATGACCATTTGACCATTACTACACAATGTCATAAACTAGAAAAGGTCATCTTTCTTATCTAGCACATACTATTCTCTCCTAGCTAGGTAGAACCTACTACTCTCTCCTAGGTAAAATAGCATAAAACAGGTAAGCTCCGACCCCTCCATTGTGAAGAATAGAGATCCACCAATCTCTGATACGTGGCCTGAGCAAATCCTTCGCACCTCCGCCAAGTGGTTGTCTGTTGTCTTTCATTAATTTGCTAAATCCTTTGAGTTTCAGTCTTTGATCGCTTTTAGAAATCGAGTATGCATTGCGGAATATTTTAGGAAGCCGCGGTCGTAAGCTGATAACATTCAAATGACCTTCTACAAACATCAGTTGAGGCACAACCTCCGAAGGGAATTTCCGTTGAAGAACATAATAATAACATAGTTAGCAATCTAGTTTTGCTTAAGAAAAAATTATGTATGCAAAAGATGGACTAATTAATGATAGAATAGTAAAAAAGAATCTTACCATGCTATCTGCATCAATGTTACCATGGTTCAACGGGTGCACTAGTGGCACATATTCAAAAAAACTTTCGCCAATATCTTCATAATTGATCTTAAAATGCTCAATATCATTAATAAATGAGATCAAATGATCTATCTCCAACCAAGTTAGTTCGGAGCCATGACTGTAGTAGGTTTGATCTACTATCTTTTGAATATTTGGTGAAGAAGAGAAATAAGTTGACAATTAAAGATAAACAAGTTAAGTAGGAATGAACACCAACTATTTTTAAATAAACAATATAAATTACTTAACAAATATGGTTGACAAACTCACATGGAGGTAAAACTAGAAGCATATCGACATCCACCCAAATGTCGATATTACCTTCAATATGATCTTCAGGACGAAGATCGAAGGTTATTTCCATATCCTCCTGAAATCCATATGCCTTGGCTAGAGCTTCCCAATTTGAGCAACCAAATTCCAATTTATTAACTGCATTCATTACTTTAACCAGAAATGTGTGACCATGTTTAGTCCTCAGGTTAGCTCTCCTCGTCTCCATATTCTCATGGTCTTCGAAACCAAGCCTCTCCAAGACATACCGTCTTGCATGGCAGGGGATGAACTAGTCGAATTGTATAAAACAGAAATTACACGTTGAAGCAAAGAAACAAAAGTCAAGATTAATTACGAAAAAACACTTGTCATCATTGCGTACCGTAGAAACATCGAAGGTCTCGTCAAGCTTGATGGTGAAGAAACTGCTGTCTCGCAGGTGAGGCCTATCGCACAGACCCTGATCTTCGCCGCAGAGTTCACACTCAGGGATCCTATCATTGTCAAACATTTCCTGTGTTCATGATTCAAAGATTAAAAAAAGTTCGGCATAACCGTAAAAAAATCGGCATGACCATTGCTAAAATAAGACATATTGAGCGCCTAAAATTTGTCGTAACGGAAATGAATCAACATTCCGGCAAAACATAGGCACTAGGAGGTGTTCCCTGCAATAACATAGACACATGTCCAAATAGACCTAATTCAATATGGGTTGACTTTCAGTCTGTCGAGGCTTTCCTTAAAAAACTCTCATATCTCATGGTGTGTTGGTGCGCACTCTCTCACACCGATATGGTGGTGTATGTTGGTGGACACTCCCTCACACTAATATTTCGACTGTCGGTGCTGGTCGCTTCCTCTCCCTCTCTCGCGCATTATACCAAGGTATATATCACGAGAAGAGGAAGAGGAAACGACCCCCACGACAACAGTCGTGATTCCTCCATCAAGACCAGACATGAAAGTCATACAAGGAGCTCCGACAGACCGAAAGTACCTAATTTTTTTTACTAAAAATTTCTAGACCTATTTTTTACTAAAAAATTATAATGCATGAGGTATTTATAATGAAACTTCTTATCTTAAAACTTCTGAAATTTCTATCTCAATTTATAATGAAACTTCTGAAATTCAATCTCAATTTATAATAAAACTTCTTATCTTAAAACTTCTTATCTAAAAATTTCTATCTTAATTTATAATGAAACTTCTGAAATTCAATATATGATTAAACGAGTGCTCAATATTGACATGAGGTATTTTCTTATCTTAAAGTACTAGTGCATCTTCTTATCTCATGTAGTACTATGTAATATACTAGTTAAAAATTTACCTAGTTCAAATTTTCATAATATATTTTAAACTATCCGATTAGCTGAAACCAAAATCACTACATGTTCTCGTGCATCTCCCATGTTCAATTGTTCTACTACATTAACTGAAACCAGCAACCTATATATCCATCTATCTATCCATCCATCAACTGTTCTACTACATCACTACATGGCCAAATGGTACAGCCGGCCCTCCCCTTGTGCTCCTCCTCTTGTGTCACCGAGGAGAGTGGGAGAGGGATGGATGGAGAGGGTGGGAGGGAGAAGGGAGGGGGAGGGAGAGGGTGGGAGGGAGACATACCGCGGGCGGGGCGACGGCGGGCAGCGGCAATGCGGGTGACGGCATCAGCGGGCGACGACGGCAGCGGGCAGCTGCGGCAAGGGTATAGAGAGGGGGAGTGGGAGAGAGGAGAGTGAGCCCGTGCAAGCGGGCCGGAGAAGATAAGGTAGTATTAGCAGTAGCGCAGTTTACCAGCACGCGCTACTGCTAAGCTAATAGCAGTAGCGTGCTTCCCCGGGCCGCGCTGCTACTCTGATAAGCCCGGTAACAAAGGTGTAGTTCGCGTAACAGTAGCTCGTTTTTGGAGAGAAGCGCTACTGCTAAGAGAATAGCAGTAGCGCATGTGAAGAACCGACGCTACTGTAAAATAGTAGTAGTGCCCTGATAAAAAACACGCTACTGATAAGCCTCCACGTATAAGCTTTTCCCTAGTAGTGGTGGCATTGTAATCAGTCATTCATGTGCTTTCTTTTGGTAGCATAGTCGCGCACGTCCTGCGTGATCCGGTTATCTTGGGATCAACGTTGTATGAGGGCTATCACAACATTTTGGGTGGTTTGGCCATATACTTTGTTAGGTTGGTTGTTTATATAGTACTCCCTCCTGGAACATTGGAACAGATGGAGTATATACTAGCAAAAGAGTCGGTGCGTTGCAACGGTAACATGCATGTTAAACTCTATACTCGTGTCTAAACATTGTCTCCTTTTTTAATTGTTATAATATTTTTCTTCTTCTTCTTTACGCTCTTGCTAAGGAAAAACCTGATTCATCATGTATGGTGTTGTGAAACACAACTAATAGTAGTTATTAGTTATTATTATTAGTAGAACGCCCATGAGTTGCTACGAGCTAAAATAAAAATAAATGAAGAGAAAGATGTGACAGCTCCCTGATGCCCCTACACCCCCATGATCACTAAATTTAAAATAAAATGAAAAAAATCGAAAATATCAAAAACTTTAGGGGATCAAAGATGAGCAAACTTTTGATGTTCTTGCAAATTTTCAGCCACAAATAACACTCGAGGAGCCCTCACCAAAACAATTACTACTTAAAAGTGCACATAAACTTTGACCATTGCTATTTTTAGGTGAGGTCTCCTCAGATATTATTTAAGGCTAAAAATTTACAAGAACGTCGAATGTTTAATCATATTTGTTTGATGTTCCAAAGTTCTAGATTTTATTTTTTTGAATTTACTCTTCATAGAGGGTGTAGGGACACCCGAGTGTCGAAAGTCATGTCTCATAAATGAATCAAACAAATAATTTTCGGAACACGCTTCTTCCTCATACGCTCGGACGTGCTTGGATATCAAATGGGTGCCCATCAAGCTCTCCACCCGACGATGCAACCTTACCTTTTTCTACCGGACCCTCCCCTTCCCGCCCGGTTTTCCGTCATAGCGGGACATTTCTCGCTCGAGCTCTCTCTTTTAAAACTGGATAACTCCCACCTCACATTTTCCATGGCACCCTATCTTCTTTACACCATACTTACCCATGAACCGCCAATGAGGAATCCCCTGCCAATCGCACGTGTTTGTGTCGATCCACCACCACCATCAAGGGATAGGACGCATGAGCCACCCATGATGCCTCTTAAGCAAAAATTGCATATCCGATATCTCCTAAGCCATTGACATGTTGTAACATACAGTTGAATGTCGCTCATTATCATAAAAAATGTGATGGCCATTGTTGAGCATGCAACTAAGACGCCACTGTCACCGTTATTAACTCTTGAAACAACCAACAATGAATTTGCCCTTCTATCCTAACAAGAAAATGTACAAGAATGTCGTGCATTACCATGAAACAAAAAAAAATGATGTATGTTGTTGTCAGTTGTATAATTGATGATTGTATATGACAGTGAGTGGTAATAAGAAAGGAAATATCTCATCAATGCTTGACTGATTATGATTTATTTTTTACTATATGATAATCAATCTCTGATGAGACAAGACCTGGGTGAAGAATTAATAGGAAAGTTAGGATTTGAAATCAATTGCTACGAAACTAGATTTCATTGTTTGGTAACGTTCCCGTTTGTAACATGGCTGGTTAGGAAAGCTTAGAAAGGTTAGGGAAGTTTTTTTTGAGAGGGTGAAAAAACCAACATGAAGGGGTGGTGATGGGATATGAGACGAATAAAACCGCGGAGGGGAGGCTACCAAGTCCCCTTTAGGAGTAGAGATATAGGTATATACAATAAGATTTCTTTTTCATGGTTTACTTGTTAATTTTCTTAAATTTTGTTATTTGTTTCCTGAAAATCTACAATTTGTTTCCTAAAATAAATTGCATTAATTAGAGAGATCAGCTGATTTGGATAAGTTAGGAAATTTGGATCTGTGATCTTTTGTACGTTAGGGAAGTGTTGATTTGAAAGAAAAGAGTGAAGAGAAAAATAAATCGATGGATAAGAAAACCAAGGGGAGGTGGGACGAAACTATTCCTCAAAACTTCTTCATCCGGAAATCATCTCCACAATTGATCTATGGAGCAATTCATAAACTGCAATCAGTAGAAAATTTAGTTAGATTAGGCATGCATGAGACGATGAATTGTGCAGATGATCCCTAATTAAGTTGTGGAACGGTACAACCAGAAAAAATAGCAGTCAAGGGACGAATTAGCTAGCTATATTGTGGATGCATGCATGAGTCGCTAGATTGTGGATGCATGCATGAGTCAGCCGACACGAAGGAAGTTGCACGGAGCGCCATGACGAGCTCTGGGTATAGGCTCGAGCCGTTGCGCCTTCGTAGATAGATGTTCATTGCCTGGCAGACGTCGCAGCGGACAGCGGCCAGCACGACTATCGGGTCATTAGTGCCCACCATGCTGCCAAATTGATCGTCGATTGTAGTCGCTGCATCCAGTGTCCGTGCCGCCATCATGTGTACCCAGCAAGGACGGCACGGGCGGCAGAGTCGTGCAGATCCGGCGGTGGGACCGAACAGCGAGGTGAGGTGACCGGTGGCGAGCGGGCAGGGCCTGCGACGTCGGTTGTCGATCTCCTACAACACACACAAAGAGATGGAGAGAGAGAGAGAGAGAGAGAGAGAGAGAGAGAGAGAGAGAGAGAGAGAGGGAGATAATAAGAAACTAAGGAAGTAAAGTCAGGGCGGAGGGAGAGGAGAGGGCGCAGAGGAGCATACTGGTGCCCGTGGCGAGACCTACATTGTCCCTTCCACCATCAGACCTCCATGGCTAAGACGCACCTACCCACCAGCATGACCTGATGATGAACGGGTTAGCGTGACGAGCGTGGGGACAATGTACACACGATTTGTAAGGCATGTACGCACGATCCCCGCGTGACGTATTTGCGGTTGGCTACCATGTATGATTGATGATTGTATAAGGCAGTGAATGGTAATAAGAAAGGAAATATCTCATCAATGCTTGATTGATTGTGGTTTATTTTTTACTATACGGTAATCAATCTCTGATGGGACAACACCTGAGTGAAGAATTAATAGGAAAGTTGGGATTTGAAATCAATTGCTACGAAACTGGATTTAATTGTTTGGTAACGTTCCCGTTTGTAACATGGTTGGTTAGGAAAGTTTTTTTTAGACAATCTACATGAAGGGGTGGCCTCCATTGTCCCTTTCACCATCAGACGTCCATGGCTAAGGGGCACCTATCCACCAGCATGACCTGATGGTGAACGGGTTCGCGTGACGAGCGTGGGGACAATGTACACACGATTTGTAAGGCATGTACGCACGATCCCCGCGTGATGTATTTGCGGTTGGCTGCCATGTATGATTGATGATTGTATAAGGCAGTGGATGGTAATAAGAAAGGAAATATCTCATCAATGCTTGATTGATTGTGATTTATTTTTCACTATATGGCAATCAATCTCTGATGAGACAACACCTGAGTGAAGAATTAATAGGAAAGTTAGGATTTGAAATCAATTGCTATGAAACTGGATTTCATTGTTTGATAACGTTCCCGTTTGTAACATGGCTGGTTAGAAAAGTTTAGAAAAGTTAGGAAAGTTTTTTTTTGAGAGGGTGAAAAAACCAACATGAAGGGGGTGGTGGTGGGATATGAGACAATCTACAATTTGTTTAGAAAGGTTAATTTTCTTAAATTCCATTTTTTTTCTTGAAAAACTACAAAGTTTTTTCTAAAATAAATTACATTAATTAGAGAGATCAGTTGATTTGGATAAGTTAGGAAAGTTAGATCTGTGATCTTTTGTACGTTAAGAAAGTGTTGATTTAAAAGAAAAGAGTGGAGAGAAAAATAAATCAATGGATAAGAAAACCAGTGGGAGGGGATGGTGAGAGGCGGGACGAAATAAAACTGGACGAAAAATACCAGCGCACTGGACGAACCTATCATCAACCGCAGACTGTCCCTTTAAAAGTAGAGACACTTAATAAGAAAAATACGTATCCTTTGAGTAAAAGGTGACGCAACTCAAAGAACATGCAAACTACTATTGAACTACACGGTCGGTAAGGGCACTCCTAGATCATCTCAAACACTACACACAGCATACGATATCTCTAAGTTCACATTCTACATATACTAAACCTAGCTAGGTTTGATTTACCTTGAGACTTTGACTTGTTTCTATCAGTGAAAAGCGGGCCAATTGGAGGCTGCCACGCTAAATTTTTTTGAGGGAAACTTAGTACTTTATTTAAATGAAGGGCTCAGAAATCTCTGAGGCAATGGTTTGCAAAATACAGTCCGGTGGGGCATTATCCCATATGACCCTACTCTCCACGCACAAGCCTTCTTTCGCTAGACAATGAGCAGCGCTATTTGCTGAGCAATGTATCCAGCTCACTTTAGCCTCCTGAAACTCCCGAATCCTTTCCTTAAGGTCCTCGATCAACGGCCCGTTAGCTGACAAATTTTTCCCTGCTTGATTCAACACCGTCACCAGCCCTTTAGCATCCAGCTCTATGTGAAGCTTTTGGACATTTCTCTCCTTCGCTAGCTGCACACCGGATCTGCAAGCTAATGGCCCTGTTTGGTTCGGCTGTGGATTTCTAAAAGCAGCTGTGAAAAATCTGCTGTGGAAAAATAGCTGTGGAAAATCTGCTGTGAAAAAGCTGTAGGTCATTTGGCAAACCAATTGTATGAGCTGTGACTGTAGGTCAGCAGCAATGGTGGCACCAGCAGCACAGAAGACCGGCGGATGGGGGACGGGGGGCGGAGTGGAGAGGCGTCCGGCGGCGCGGGGACGGGGGCGGGAGGCGTCCGGCGGCGTGGGGGCAGGGCCGGAGGCGTCCGGCGGCGCGGGGGCAGGGCCGGAGGCGTCCGGCGGCGCGGGGGCGGGGGCGGCGGGGTCCGGCGGCGCGGGGACGGGGCGTAGGCGTCCGGCGGCGAGGGGACGGGGGCGGAGGCGTCCAGCGGCGGCGTGTGGGCGTCCAGCGTCCAGCGGCGACGGGACCTAATCGCGGGGACGGGGCCGAAGAAATCCACAGCGGAATCCAGGAAAGCACGTCCTGGGCTGCTGCCGCTCGTGCATGTATTTTGGCTGCGCTGCGCTGGAATCGGATTCTGCTGGGTTCGTCCTTTGGTTCAGATTTTGCTGCGCGGCAGCGGAATCCTTCTATAAAAGCTGAACCAAACAGGGCCAATATCTCAGCAACCTCTGGGTCACGCTAATTATTGGGGGGTCTGATTGTGTACGTTTTGGGGTGGCTTGAGCGACTTTACCTGAGATCTGGGACATTCCTTTTGCTGTTGCATGGATCCGATTTGACTACGTCTAGATTGGTTTGGCAGTTTCCTGTTTTGAGGTTTGCATGTCTCCTGACTGATCCTGATGTGTACGTGTCCCTGTTTTGATGGGTTTTACATAATTTACATGACGGTTTGGCGGTGTTGTTTTCACGATGGTTCTGGGCGCCGCCTTTTGTGCATGGATGTTTCTTGACGCAGTCGATGCTTCTGGTCGTTGCTTTGCTCGATGCTTCGGATGGGCTGGATTTCTATAAATACGAGTTTGCCGTCTCTTGGTTTCCTCCGCCTTACAGAGCGGTGTTTCTGATGGATGGGTTGTGGTGAATGGTGACTCTTGTCGGGGGGAATATCTGGTGCACCGGAGCTTGCAGTGCTACCGGTGCACCAAACTCTCATTCTGTTTTTAAAATGTTCAAAAAAATATGAAAAAAAGTTAGCACACTCACACTACATCAATGTAAGTTGTCATAAAATTTCAAGTCAAAATTCAAAACATAACTCGAAAAACAAAAATGACAAATTTAACATTGAATAGTACATAATATAACTTGGGCTTTAGATTTGGCCCATTATAACACTGATGTTAAATTTGTCATTTTTGTATCTCAAAAAATATTTTAAATTTTTATATGAAATTTTGTGACATCATACATTGATGTTGCGTTAACGTGCTAGATTTTTTTCAGATTTTTTTAAACATTCTATGACATCCGGTGCACCGGTAGCACCACAAATGCAGGTGCACTGGATACATTCCCTGTCGAGGTGGTGGCCGTCGCCGGGGCGTCTGTCCTCCCCAACCTCGCCGCCGCTAGCCCATGCCTCGTCGGAGACCCAACCGCTGGGATCTCTTTGAGGAGCTCCTTCAACCCTTGAGGTAAACCCGAAGGCGAGGCTGCTGGCAGTGTTGTTTGCGACGGTCATGGCGTACCACAGGGAGAAGGCCGCGATGGAGTGTCTTGCCGGGGTATACAAGTTCGCCCCCCCCCCCCTCCTCTCTCCTGCATCAGGTCCAGCTGCCGGTGGCAGCATCCTCCTCCTCACTTCCGTCCCCCAGCCAGCCCCCCTATGCACCACCCCGCCGGTGCAGCTCCAAGCGCCCCATGGAGCTCAACGGCATTGGAGGCCCGTTCTGCAACGTCGGCCTCCCTGAGCTCCTGCTGATTGCCTCAACGCCCACCAGCGCTGCTCCGGCTCCTCCCACCGGCGTGGTGCGTCGTCAGTTTAGCGAGAGGAAGCAGGCGCATGCACGCCTCACTGTCCGCTGGATCCCATCCGTGGATCAGGCGAGAGCGTTCTCCCCTACGTGTTCGGCGTCCCTCTTCCCCTTTCTTGTTTTCTTTTGCAGTTTTACTGCTTGGAATGGACTACTCCGTGCGCAGCGCGGCGGTATCCGGGCCAGCGCATGTATCGGGATAACCTGATACTCCCAAGGACGAAAATTTGGGCCGGCCCATTATACCACAACAAGAATTCGTAAAGTTTAAAAATGTTCGTGCATTTTAAAATTTTATAGAAGTTTAAAAAATTCGGTTTTCTACTTTTGTCACAAATTCAATTTCCTTTTGTGTTCTTAAAAAATGTTTGAAATTTCGAAATTTTATTCACATTTTTTAAAAACTGTCCGTGATTTAAAAAAAAATCACATTTGTCAAAAAAGTTCAGAATTCTGACAATTTTTCACATGGTATGGAAAATGATTCGGATTTTAAAAAAAAACTCACATTTGTCGAATAATATTTTTGCAATTTCGTAGATTATTTGTGTTTTGGAAAACCCCGAAGCGTCGAACTTCGAAAACATTTTTTTCAGGGCAAACAAATATTGAAAACGTAAACAATTTTTGAAATGTCCGCACATTTTATAAAGTGTGAGCACTTTTTGAAAATTCTGCATACTTAAAAAAACAACTATTTTTTGAAAACAATCAATATTGAAAACGTGAACACTTTTTTAAACATATTTTTCTAAAACCGGAACAAATTTTGTGTGATGAAAACAAATTGCGTGACATATTTTTTTTGTCATAACCTTAAAAGAATATACGTGACATGTGTTTGTAAAAAGTGTATACAATTTTAAAAATGTTTAACAATGTAAAAAATGTTCGTGTAGTTTTATAAAATATTTTTTGTCATTAAAAATGTAGAACGTGTATTTGGAAAATGTTATTGTATGAATATATAATGAAGGAAAAAATATGAAAAAAATTATGAAAGAAAAAAAAGAATTGAAAAGTATCACGAAGAAAGAAACACCAGATAAAATCAATGAAAAAACAAAGTATAACGAAGTAAAAAAAGTAAAAGAAAAAATAAAGAAAAGCATACAGCGCGAGAGACTGCACTAATGGACCGGCCCAAGCGAATACCGGCTAAATCCTCTCAATGTTTAAAATAAACCGGGATCACAGAGTTAGGTGTGCTGATTTCAAGGATTAAGAGTTCGGGATTTGATTTAGCTTTTGCCTACAAATTCAAGGTTTGTTTTGGACTTTTTTCCCCAAAACATAAACTACCCAGAAAAATTTGGAAACACAATACTCCACAAAGGCCTCATAAATCTTCTGTGAAGGTAAATCTATGATCCCAGACAGTGGTGAATCCAGGGCGCTCACAACAGTGCGAAAAATAAAACCATTATCTCGCAATCCTTTAGTCCAAATAAGATTAAAAAAATTCAGAATACTACTTGAAACATGTAATATTGCTAGATTTTTTATAATATAATTTTTTGAACCAAAATTTGGATGCCACAAGATTCAATATCTCCTAGTCCTATAATCCAAATAAGCTAAAAAAACCTAGACTACTACTGGAAACATTCACTCATTTTGCTCTGTATATAGTCCATATTGAAATCTCCGTTTAAAAAATAATACGAGAAGAATGACAGAGAGCTTTTTTCCGAAAAGGAGGATAATCCCCGGCCTCTGCATCAAAGCGATGCATGCAGCCATATATTATTAAAAACGCAAAATCCAACAGCGGAACAGCCTTGACCCAAAAATAAAGCGGAAAACAAACCCTGAGGCCGCATACCTTGCGAGTGTAACCCCCCCCCCCCCCTCCCGATATCCACTAACCTTATGTTACAAGACACATCAGAAACGAAAAATACACAACTTCTAGGCTACGCCTTCAAGGTTGAACTCCGGATTTTCATCCCCAAAGCTAAGCTTCAATCCACCATCTTCAGCAAGGACACGACGCATGCACGCGTCGAGATAACCCGATCAGAGATCTTGTGTTTCCACCGGAGTGCATAAACTCGTCGTTGAAGCCGTCTGTACCATCCGCTCTTATCCGTCTACCGACGCCTCGATAGCCCGATACCTCTAGAGAAGACAACGGAAGACAAAGACGTCCCAATACCACCTGCCTCCCGCTACTGTCGCACCACCTTCGATCCAAGAACAACATGCTAAACATGACACCTCCGCCAGAGCCATCGTGCATCACCTGCGGTAGCAGGCATGACTTGATGTCTCCGCATAACACGTTGTGCGTAGCATCCCCCGGTAGCGCATCCACCGGTGACTTCACCTGCCGACGACACGCACCGCCCGACAACTCCGAAAGAGGCACATGTGTCACCTGCCGAGTGATACGTCTCCAACGTATCTATAATTTATGAAGTATTCATGCCATGTTTACAATGATTTTATTTGATTTTGGTATGATTTTATTAGAACTAACCCGGACTGATGTTGTTTTCAGCAGAAGTACCATGGTGTTGTTTTTGTGCAGAAATAAAAGTTCTCGGAATGGGCTGAAAATTTACGGAGAATATTTTTGGAAAATATAAAAAATACTGGAGCAAAAAGTTGGACCAGGAAGTGACCGAGGAGGCCACAAGCCTGGGGGCGCGCCCCCCTAGCTTGTGGGCCCCTCGGGCACCGCCTTGACGTGAGACCGACGCCAAAAACTCCTATAAATCGAGAAACCCCCGAAAAGAAACCTAGATCGGGAGTTCCGCCACCGCAAGCCTCCAGAGCCACGAAAAACCAATCGGGAGCCCGTTTCGGCACCCTGCCAGAGGGGGAAACCATCACCGGAGGCCAACTTCATCATCCCGACGGTCTCCATGACGAGGAGGGAGTAGTTCACCCTCGTAAACTTATTACCGCCGCATCCATGAATACCAGAGGGCTTCAGAATCTTCTCCAATGGATCATTGTACCGTGAGATTTTCCGCAATTCGACCCCATATGACCTAAGTGGGATCTCGCAAGCAAAGGTACCCGCAAAAATAAAAAAATATTCCTATGGCAAGTTGCAAGTAATAGGATCCCGAGTGGCGATCAGGTTCGGAAACGGCAGGGTTCTGGAGAGGGGAAATATGTGTGGTGTGGTGAGGACGAGACGTGCGACAACATTATTTTCGGGTGTATAGTGACGAGATTCGCATGGAGTGCACTTAGAGACGCTACGGGATGGGCGTGAAACCCAAGTGGTTTTCAGAGCTTTACCGTTTGATCAACGATACAAGGTGGGACTGACATTTAGATTGGGTGGAGTTTGCCGCGATGGCTTGGTCGCTTTGGGCGTCGTGTAATAGAGCATTTATAGAAGGGAAATATGGTTTCACCACCCTGCTGGCCTAATGTACAAATTGGTCATCATCTTACAGCTATGGACATTTGCAAAACCGGTGACAGAAGTTGGGTGAATCGACTATGCACAAGCCTGCACGAGAGGTGTGCTGAGCTACGGAGAGATGAACGGAGGGACAACACCGGCTTGGGATTCGTCCATCACTCATCATGCACTTTCCACCACCGACATCATAGGAGGGAATGGTATCGTCGGGCCCAGAACCTATTTCTGTATGTTTTTCTTTTCTTTTTTAGACCTTGTGGGTTGTGTTTTTGGAACTCGTAAGAGCCTTAGTTTAAGGTTGGGCAGACGCCTCCGATCTAAAGAAAATCTCTTTTTTTAGAATAGATTTTTGTCTAACTTCATAGACAATAACAATCACGCCGGCTTCACTTTCTAGCATTCGCTAAATACTAATGCCAAGTTTTTACTAATTCTTTTGTTTTTTCTGTTGCGACTAAGGGCGTGTTGGGACCTCCTTCTGCTCCACGCTTCACAAATTCCTGGAGCGGGTCAGAGCGGAACAAACGAGAAGCTAGTTTCAGGAAGTTGTGATAGATCACAATGCAAAACACGACGCATGGTCCGCCAGGCTCCATGGATTGGAAAATGATAAGTTCGCCCAATTTACAAGGTGTTGTCACCGCCAAACATAAGGGTTCGTTGCCCCTCGCTCTAGAAAAAGAAACTAGTGATCTCCAGCGAATCGGGGGCCGTGCTATGTCTCGCCTTACGCGAGCGAAGGGAGATGCGTCGCGTAAGGTGGGAGCCCAGATGGGCCGGCCCAGCCGCGCGGGAGGCCGTGGACATTTTTTTCTTTTTTCTGTTCTTGTTTTTTGCTTTATTTTTGTACTTTTCTTTATACTTTAAATACTCCACATATATATACAAAAACACTCTTCAAAAACACATTTGAAAAATATTGATAAGTATTTGCCAAAATGTTGAATAAGTATTAAAGATTTTGAACGAGTATTAAAAAATGTGAACAAGTATTTGAAAATTTTGAATAAGTATTAAAAATGTTGAACAAGTATTTGCCAGAATGTTGAATGAGTATTGAAAATTGTTGAACGAGTATTCGAATTGAACAAGTATTCAAAATGTTGAACAAGTATTTCAAAATGTTGAGTAAGTATTAAAAAATGTTGAATGAGTATTTGAAATTTTTTAAACAAGTATTTAAAATATGTTGAATAATTACTAAAATATTGAACAAGTATTTCAAAATGTTGAGTAAGTATTAAAAAATATTGAATGAGTATTTGAAAAATGTTGAACAAATATTTGAAATCTGTTGAATAAGAATTAAAATGTTGAAAAAATATTTTAAAAAAGTTGAATAAGCGTTCGGACAATGTTGAATGTGTATACAAGAAATCAAAGAAGAAAATGAAATAACAAATAAAGAAATAAACAAAAACAACGAAAAAATAAATAAAGGGAAAAAAATGGAAATAGAGAAAAACCAGTTAAAAAACGAAAGAAAAACAAAGACAGAAAGAAAAAAACAGTGGAAAACCGAGTCGTTTCGACTTAAGTAAGGCTGCCCTACTAACACATCACCAACCTGGGCGTAGCCCAGTGGCTTGCCGCGCGTTCCCGCAATGAGGAGGTCACCTCCAGCAGGCCCAATCGACGCCAAACAGGCCACAACCCTTCCAACTGGGCTCCAGTGCTACAAGATGATGTCGATTCAAGCGGAACAGTTTTGGATCCCTAGGTGAAGCTAGAAGCCAACTCAAGAAAAAAAAAGGTGAAGCTAGAAGCCACAAAAAGAAACTGGCTTTTTGAAGTTTTTTTTTTTTTTTTGAGGAAACTGGCCTTTTGAAGTTGAGGTGATTAGAACACGCCCTAACCACAGCACTAATTCTAGACGGCTTCTCTGAATTTTTACATCAACCTTTTCTCACTGACACGACCAGCCCACGTAGCAGTCTCTCACGTTCCCCACCTTCGAAATTTCCCCTTCGCGGGCGCGCTCCTCCACGAACACGAACACTCTGCGCGCGCTGCGAGCTCAGTCTGAGAGGGAAAGAGAGATCTGGCGACCGCGCATGGAGTTGGCGGCGAGACGAGCCCGGACGCGTCTTTCCCTCGCGGGGGCCACGACGAACACGCTCCTAATTAGGATAGCATCTAATTGCTGGCGCTGGCAATTTAGGGTTCGCTGCGGGCGGTAGAAATCGGGTTTAAAAAGGGTTGCGGCTGCGGACGCGAGATGGGAATTGCGGCTGCTAGGGTTCCAGACAGATCCACTCTTTTTCTCATCCCACCTCCCTCGCCGGCGTCCTCTGCTCATCCCGGCCGGCGATCAACCTTCTTCGTCGTCATCGTCACCTTGTCTCTCCAAACGAAACGCGGGCACGGCTGCTTCCTTTGCTCGGACAGGTAATTTCCCCGTGGTTCTTCTTCTAGCCTTTTGACTTCATGTCTTTGCTAGATAGATATCTTCATTTCTTTGCTTCTTGTAAGAGAAATGGTGTCTTTTCATGTATTGAAGTGCATCTATCTGCAATACTGCATAGATCATTGGTCATACAATCGAGTTCCTTTGTAGCAGTCTGGTGTGATCAGCGTTTTAGATTTCGTGATTTATTATTCTATATATCTGTCCTTTTGTTGTGTTAATTCGTTGCTTTGGTAGCTAGATCTAAGAGAAACGGTGCCTTTTCCTGTATTAAAATATATGCATCTGTATATATGATGTATGAGTCATAAGAGTTCCTTTGCAGCAATACCGTTTAATTAGAGTTTTAGATCTTGTAATTGATTATTTTCGCTGTTGCTTGATGTGGTTTGCTAGATCCAAGAAAAATGGTACTTTTTCCTATGTTGGGATATATGTATCTACATAGGTACATAGATCGTGGGTAATAAGAGTTCTTCTAGCAGCAAGACGGTGTGATTAGAGTTTTGGATCTTGTGTTTAATTCTTATAGAGGTTCCTTGATGTATTCCTTTGCTTTGCTAGATCTAAGCGGATGGTGTTCTTCTGTTGTTAAAATGTATGCATCTGATAAATCATTGGTGACAAGAGTTTTTTATTTTTTTGCATTCTAGATGACAAGAGTTTTGGATCTTGTCATCGATTCTTTTTGCTGTTTCTTGATTTGATATTCCTCTCCTTTGCTAGATCTAAGTGGATGCTGGTTTTCAGGTGTTAAAATGTATGCACCTGATAGATCATTGGACAAGAGATTTTCTGCACGGTAGTTGATAAGAGTTTTAGATCTTGTAATTCTTCTTGATATTGCTTGATGTGTCATATCTTTCCT
The DNA here is from genome assembly GCA_039707655.1 of Elymus sibiricus. Classification (NCBI taxonomy): domain Eukaryota; kingdom Viridiplantae; phylum Streptophyta; class Magnoliopsida; order Poales; family Poaceae; genus Elymus; species Elymus sibiricus. The sequence goes on from CM077671.1 coordinate 340,943,993, forward strand.
ATTCTAGATCCAAGCAGACGCTCATTTTTCGGGTGTTAAAAAGTATGCATCTGATAGATCATGATTGACCAGTTTTTTTTTTTTTTTTGCAACCCTGGATGATATGAGTTTTAGACCTTGCAATTCTTTCGCTGCTGCTTGGTGCGTTATTATTTCCCTTTGCTAGATCTAAGTGGATGGTGTTGTTCGGGTGTTAAAATGTATGCATCTGATAGATCATGGATGAAAAGAGTTTTTTTTTTTTTTGCATCATAAATGATAAGAGTTTTAGATCTTGTAACTGGAACTTTTTGCTGTTGGTTGAATATTGTTATTCCTTTCCTTTGTTAGATCTAAGAAGATGGTGTTTTCAGGTCTTAAAATGTACCAGTATGTATGTGACATATTATGGGCAACAAGAGTATCTAGGAGTAGATCTCTTGTGATGCAAAGTCCAGAGGACTAGAGTAACTAGAATAGCATAAACTCTGGAGAGCAACAAGGCTCCTCCTGCACATTATCAGTTGCGCAAATTTTCCCTTTGTGACAACATAGTAGTAGTGTGTTGATTTAATATTTTAATCTGGATGGGAGTGCTCTATGTAACATTTGCATCCATTTTAGTGTTTTGATGCGTAGTCTGTAGGACTCTTCTGATTAGTTTCAAATCTGGTGGTACATGGATACCCTCTTTAATATGATTAGCACAAAGTGACAAAGAGGAATAATGTTATGGTTATTCAGATTGTTTTATCACACTAGTTTGTTATAAAGCATCATGTATCTCATAATGTATATTTTCTAAGTAAATTTCATAAACTTGATCTATGCCTAATTTGCCCAACAATGAATGTTTGACTTATTAGTAACAATTCATGGTCGAAATCACGACATAATTTAGTTAAAAGCTTTATTATCATAATGATGATAGCTTGCTGATAAAATTAATAAAACAACATCTAGTATTAACAGCTGGGTTTAGTAAATCTATTTATTGTGCTCTGTGAATCCATGATCATCTTGACACTCACACTTTAACAAGGTATGTCAGCCCACAAATTGCAGAAAAGCCCCACATATTGTCATTCTAGACTTTCTTTCGTTCGTGCCAATTAAGTTGCATTCCGTATCCATGCAATAACTCTTCTGTGTATAGTTAAAATCTCATGTTGAGTGGCGAGTTTCCTGGTTACTCTGTATTATATGAATTGATAGTTCTTTAATTAGGCATTCTATTCTTTTTTCCATGAGGTAGGTGAGATAAACAGACCTGCAGATGCATTTTAATGCATTTATCATTTTCCATTTTAGTGGCCAATGCGCATGCTCGTAGTTGCAAAGTAGTCTCCCTGCAAACAATGCAACACGCCAAAATGGGATCAAATTGTATTATGGCTGTCTAATATGCACTGGCCAAATTGTATCAAAGCATCCTCTATTCTTCAATAAATGGAACAGATAAGATATAGAAATAAATGAACTTATGTTCCTTCAAACACTGCTAGACTGATCGAGAATATCGCTTGGCGTCATCTCCGCTATGTTTTGTGTGCAATATTCTATCCGCTGTGTTTATAATCTTTCGTGGCATGAACCTGATAGATGATGAAAATAAATTTTCCATTGTAGCACCGATTATCTTGCCTACTAGCCACTACCAGATATTTTCCCATTTGAACCATTCTCTTTATGTTGCAATATATGTGTTTCACATTTTGCTCTGTCACATCATACCTCTATTGTTCTGGCTTGAGTGCATTTTTTTAGTTCTCCTTCATTTACTTTATAGAAGAAACTGAAAAGCAGTGACCCTCTGAATTTTTCTACTAGCAGGAACACTAGAGATGTCAGGCCTGAATGCTGGTATGGGATCTGCTCGTGATGATCTACTGGATGCAGGATTTGCGAAGCTTCAAGGCAAAGACTTCCATTACATCATGCAATCTTATGAAATCATCGTGGGACGCAATTCCAAGAAAGGAAAGGTAGACTTAGATCTCAGCGTCGTTGGCGGAGACAAGGATGTTTCCCGCCGCCATGCGCGCATCTTCTATGATTTTCAACATCACTCGTTTGCCCTGGAGGTTCTGGGCCAACATGGATGCTATGTTCAGAGGGTCCTTCACCGCCCAGGTGATGATCCCATTAAACTGAAGTCCCAGGATGTCATTCAGATTGGACAGACACAATTCTACTTTCTCCTACCAGCTCGCTCCATCTTTGCATCCTTTGCTGCTAAGGGCACTCCACACTCGTTTAATTTTCGTGGCCAATCCATTCATATTGGTTCCGCCACAGCTTCTCCTCGGCAAACTCATAATCCATCACAACCCATGTCTTCATCCGGCAAGCGCCCTGCCCATTCTGATTTCTCTGCTTCTCGTGACAATGGTCATGGCGGGGCCAATTGTGGCAATGGAATTAATGTTGGCACTGGAACCCAAGGACTGTTTACGGTGCCAATCACCATGTCTTCTGCTGAACCGAACACTATTGGGCCTGTCAAAGTTGTACATGGTACGTTATCATTGTTACGTACTTATGCTATATCCATTTCTCTCCTGTATTGTTTCCTTTGTGATATACTAACATAAATTAGACAACATATTTACCTGTACTAATAGTATCACTACTTTCTCCTATACTGAATTGTGAGTTAGAACTATTCGGCTACTAAAATAGTGATAGTTCCAATCATGAACTAATAATATATGCAATCGTAAATGTGGAATTCACACTTTTTGCAATATATATTTTGTTTAGTGTACTAACATATGTGAAATCATATTGCTGGAAATTGTGGCTGTACCGAGATAATTTCCTAAACTAAATACAATATCAATGGTTTTCCTTGATCATTTGTTGTCAGCAACAACATTACGCCATTAAGAAGCCTAGAACTCTGTATTACTGTACGGCTATGTACCCTAACTAGCTTACTTTATTTCTGCAGTCAAAAACTTAAAAATTAGAATAGCGGACAAGGATGAAGACAATCTGCAGCTCCTTCTGAAAGAAGAGAACAATCTTATCTCATGTGTTGCAACCATGGTATCAACCCACTATAATGCTAGTGGTAGACAATGGATGCCTGTGGAACAACTCCATGCAGAGGTTTGTTGTGCAAGATTATTCATTTTTGTTCAGTTTCTGGAATTCTAAAAATTAATTCTAGCTGCCTTGATTAACACTAGCTAGTACGGGAAAGCATAGTTGTTGGGTTGTATAATTAGTATTAATTTTATATTTCAATTAGTATACTTGTATGCTAAATTACAAAAACAAATGCATGCTTTTGATTTATATAGAGTGATTCCTTAATTAGAATCCTTGAATAAAAAACTAACGATGTTTCCATCTGAAGATGTGATTTGTTCATATCAACAAGGCAAACTTAACATGTTATACCATGGAAAGACTAAAAAAGTGTCTTGTACATTTGTGTTAGTTTGCATCCATATTTCAGTTCAGTAAGAACTGTGTTTGTCAAGGAACTTTGGTGTTAAAATGAATATGTGATGTTGTTAAGACTTAAGAATCACATGACCCTTCAATAGCCGTTTTCTTCTTTTTTAGAGGAAAAGATCCGTCAATAAACCTTGAGCTTGCAGTTATTTTAAAATGCACTAAATCCTTAGCCTTATTGTCTCATGCGTATAGAATTGTGGACAACCCACTCCAAACTCACTTTCCCCGTTCATCATCGTCAACCTTCTGGAATGTGTTGATTACTTTATTTCTCTTTTATGGTAGTGTGCATTAATTTGTAAGATTTAACTCACAGATCTAACATAGCTCGCAACCTTTTGGAATGTTTTTGGACCAAAGTCTACAACCTTCCACTTGCTATTACTGAATATCAATTATTTATCCATAAATTAATTATTAAACTCAATACTTGCTTGCGTAGTAGGATCCCTTACAACATGGTACAAGTTGCATGATACCTCATGACCTCATTGTTTGTCAGTTATTTTCCTATTAATTAGTTTGATATGTTAGCTACCGCTCTACCTTAACGGTACGCCTGCTACAGCCTACAGCATTGTGATAATCTATTTGTTCCACATGGTACAGTTACACTTCTGAATTATGCGCTTGTTGTGAATTCGTAAGGCGTGCGAACTAATTCCTGATTGTTTTGCAGCTTATTGAACACTTCAGTGCGATATGGCCCCGTAGCAAGATCCAAAAGTACTTGGCACCAGAGGATGGCTCATCAACTGGAACAGCAGAGACGCCGTGGCACAGGCTGTTGGAGCTGCTGAAGAAGTACCCGGAGAAGTTTGTCATGAGTTCAATGTCTAGAGGCACAATAACAGTAGAGTTCGTTTCGCTGGTCTGCTTGCTGCATAAGATTTGCTTCCCTAAGGCTGAGGTTGTTCACATCATGGCCAGGCTCCTGTCCAAAAGTTAAAAATGGAGATTTCATCTTGTTTGTATCATCAGCTCATGTTGTAAGCCTGTACACCTTCATGGGTAGACTTTATTTGTGTACTTTTCGTACTGTCTGCTGTTAAGAAGAATAATCTGGATTTTCGAGCTGATCATCGGTATATTTTCTTTGCTATATTACTAGTTTGCAAATTGGATGAGTGCTTCTTGTAGCACTTGTTTTGGGAAATAATAGAGGAATAAAAGGCTTTAGCATCTAAGGAGATTTGTACTGATATCACTTGTTTTGTCAATTAGTAGCAAGTGTTGTCAAAAGAAATTGTGACCAGGGTAGAGATTTGTACCTTGTATAAAGGAGGCCAAGAGGCCAATGTTACAGATTCAACCGTCTCTGGCGAATAAGAAGAGAAAACTAATGAGAAAAGCATAGCGTAAAGTTTAGAAAATGCGGATAAAATTATGTCATGCACATTTTAAATATGCTTGTTTGTGTTCTTCTCAACAATAACAAAAAACAAGAATTACTAGTGCCTAGAATTGCAAGCATTTTTTGTGAGGTTAATTTGTTCATTTTTCACAGGTCTTACAAATACATTTGTTTGCATCAAACTTAAAATCTGCACATGATACTTAGTCATGTGTACGTATGATCTTTTGAGACTTGAAAAAACAGAAAGAAAAAAAAAGGAGCTGCAGGCGCCCAAGCTCACCTAGTAGTTTCTGGTACACGGCGCCAGAAACAGAGGCCCAAAGAAAGGCAGATTGCTCCAGCAAACGGCTGTAAGCTGCTCCAGTGACCCTGGAATGACCCATAGGCTGGAAGAGTCCTGCTTCTGATGTGTGGTCAATTGGAGAGGCTTCAGCATCTCAAGGTTAACCACTTATCTTCGATGTGTTTTGGTGCTGCAAAACACCACTGAGTGGCTCAGTAGTTGTGATTATGGGGTTCATTCATGGAACTTCATGGAACTGAAGTTACCCTGAAAGCATGTGATTGGTGAAAATGTCTTGCCCATTTCACACGAATTTGTTGGCAGTAGCACACCCTGCTACTGTTTTTTCACTTCAATCTTTTTGGCCGGTCTCTATGTTTTGAACCTACCTTACGACTTTGTTAGTTCCATGGAGGATTTGAGACGATGACGAATAACATGGCGAAAACATATGGATCGACAGAGTCGCGCATTTTGACACCAACATCGGTGTTATCCCAAAGACAATCGAACAGAACACACCAGCATTTGGCAATGACCATGAGATCAACCCTTGATGTAATGATAATACTTGTGGCGAGCTTGCAATCATGGAATGTACCAGCATGTCACATGGACCTCTTGTAGTCTTGTATACATACATATATTGCATAGTCCAAAATGGATGAACACCAGCCGAGGTCCAACATTTGCCACAGATTGGCATTGATTGTTACACATGTCATGAAGGTAATCACAAAATTCCGGGTACAATTGATTCTCGGGTGATGCGGCGCCGGTCGCAAAGAGCAAAACGGTAAAACAAATGGAACAGCACAATACATATGAGCAAATACATATCACTTTCTATCTAGCTAGTTTCCTCCACACGGTGCGGCCACGGTTGATCTCGTCCCCAGCCCCAGCAAATCTCAAGCAGTGCAAGAACTGACGCTGCTCTTCTGGGTGCGGCACTGAATACAGAGATCCATTTGAATTTATCTCCTCCCCTTCCTCTATATAGGTGAGAGAATCGACTATGTCATCATGCTGGCATTCTCTTCTATAGTCAAGAGTGATTGTTTGCAACTCATGTGTATCAATTATATCTTGAGGTATGCTCTGTGGTTTGAGAGGAAAAAGGGAAGAGATTCAGAAACTATCAAAAATCAACAAGGATACATTTATACATGATTCCAGCGAGTGATTGTTTACAGAGTGAGTATTAAGGAATAACCAAATAAGTGATATGAACTACTCAAGATAGATATCTCAATAAAGGAAGTTTGGAAACAGGATAACTCAGGCAAAAGGAGGAACAGTGAACTGATGATTACAAAAAGGGCTGCTGGAAAACTCACTTCGAGGACCCAACCAATGTAAGTGACATTATTGACATGTTGGTTCATGTCCAGATCAGCTCTTCTAGGCTGCAGTTCAGAAATTAAGGCATGTCAGCATTACAGTTGCTCAAGTGCGGAGCATAACAACCATCCATAAAGGGGAGAAAAACTAACCACTAGACCAAGCCTCGAGTGCTGTGCAGGATCTGTTAGAACAGGAATCTTCTTCAGACTACCATTATTTTCCTCAGGGAATGCTAATCTGCACAACGATAATTTGTTATTTGTGACTGACTACAATGGGAAAAAAATATTATAGCAATTTTCAAGTTATTCAAGAATATTTATCCATTGAATCACATAAGACCATAAGAGTGTGCAGTGGAGCACATTTGAATTATAAAAGAGGCGATATTATCTCAGTTCAAGCCTAAAGAAGAGGAAAATATGAGTACAGATTTACCTTGGACTCTTTGGACAGTGGATAAACACCTCATCCCTGACTTCGTCACTGACTCTTTGAAGTCTGCGTGTATTTTGGTTCATCATGACCCACTTGCTGAAAAAACAAGTGATATGACTTCATTACTTGTGCTGAGCACAGTGGCAGATCTAGCTCTGTACTAAACTATTAAACTTCAGTTATGTAAACATATGTTGAACAGCTAAACAAAGTCCCTAACCAATCCTCCTTAAGCATGAATCATTAGGGCTGCTATTAAGTCAACAAGCAGCAAATAAGTACAGCATACCACATCAAATAAAGTATACTGCAAGAACAACTGGAAAGTCTGATTACTGTCTTAGAAACTTGCTTTGCCAGATTTGCATGGAGAGGTACATATTTTGATTACTGACATACTTTAATTTTAGTTGCTGAAAGTCTGATAACTGTCTTAGAAACTTACTTTGCTAGATTTGTATGGAGAAGAAAAGGTGTAGATAACAAGGTGGAGATGAAGTTACAAAAGGCAAGACATATAGTTAGTTATAAAACAGGCACAGAACAATTACTTGTCCTTTTTTTCTTCTTCCATTACACACAAATGTGGTTCTAACTGTGAACAAGCATGATGAGCATCTCTAACGGAACAAAAAAGCTTAAGCTTCACACTTGAGCAGTATGTACCTAGTAGCTCTTCCAATAACTTCACCATTAGCTAAATCCTTAAGGATCCAATCACGCCGAGTACCGATCTTTCCGTCAGCTTGGCACCATGTTTCAATCTCAACAACATCACCCCTATACGTAGCAGAATTACCCGAGTCAGGACTAAATCCTGCTTCAAGGAGAACAAGTATTATCTTTATCTTGCGAATTTACCAAGCGGGGTATTTGTAGATCTCAATGTGCATCCTATTTGTGACCCAAATGAGTCCAAGTTCTCTCATTGTTGTAGTCGTGGCAAAACCGTCGGTGGAGAACCCAACGCTTTGTGCATGATTACACCCTACCTCCTGCAGTTACAAGAAAGCTTATCACAAATAGGCCATAAAAGAGAAAATAATGAGACCATTATCGACAAGCCCACCATTATGCCATGACAGATGGATCATCCAGGACGTTAGTACCTCCATGCAATCATTAGAGTTATATTTCTTAGCGTACTTGTAAGGACATGTTACTTGATTTTTTTGTTTAGAACGGAGATTAGTTGATTATATGCCAAAGCAAGCAAATCCACAAGATTCGGTAACAGCCCCACTGAAATTCTTCCAGCACGCAGAATTACTTAAAACTGAGTCGATCCACAATAGCATTGGACATTGGTGTTCCCTATCAGATCTTTAAGCACAGGATTTCAAGAGCCCAGGCTTTAGTTAACCATGGACAAAGGAAAAGTCATACTACTCCAGTTAGCAGCGTCAGGCACATCTCTTGTGCCACTTACGGACAGCAAGCAAAATTGTGTGGGCAATATCACGGGCGCTAGGATAGCTAACTTGTTCAAGCTCGAGCTCAACTTGGGCAAAGGGCAGACAGCACATGTTTGAGCATAATGGTACTACTGACTAGGAGCCCCCCTTTCTAAATTATAATCGTGGCACAGCAGCAGGAGCTCTGAATCTGCCATAACTCTGAAGCTACGAAAATTCAGATCCGAACCCCTAGCTCTTGAGACCCCCAAGGGGGTGGGCGATGGCATCTCATTTCGCAATCCAGCAGACAGGCCGGCCCGAATCGAGCTTCCTTCCCGGATCTCCTTAGGGGGCTGTAGATAGAGAGGGAAGTAGAGAATTGGCGTTACCTGTAGGAGGTTGGCGATGGTCTCGACGGTGGCGGTCTTGTTGATGCCGACCTCGTAGCAGCGCACGATGAAGCTCTCCTTGTAGGAGAGGCCGTCCTCGAGGAGGCTCCCCATCCGCAGCCGCTCCGCCAGGCCGGGCCGCTCCGCCCCCTCGCGCCCCTCCGCCGTGGCCACCGCCGCCGCGACCTGCGCCGCCGCCGCCGCGGCCACCGCCACGGTCCCCCGCGACGGGCCACGCGCGGCGCAGCGCACCGCCGCGGTCGCCGTGGCCGCCCGGGGCAGGCCGCGGCGGCCGAGCGGGGCCGGGCCGCATTGCGGCGGGATGTGGCAGCGCAGCATGGGGGGTCGGTCGGGCGGTCCGGTCCGGTCCGAGATTCGGCCGCCGACGGGTGGGGTTTATATGGACGGGGCGCGGGGCGGTGGAGCGGTGGAGATGGGCCGGGCGATAGGAACGAGGAAGGAAGGCGCGGTGACGATGGATGGGAAAAGAGAGAGCGCCCGAGCCAGAGGGGCGACCCGTGGACTAGGCTAGGCTGGAGCTGGAGCTGGAGCTGGAGCTGGAGGGTATCTAGCCCGCCGGCTTCACCGTTCCACGGCGCGCCGGGTGGGAAATCATCAAGAGAGAATTCCTTTATGACTTTTTGCTTCCTTATGTGACACTACTCTTAAATTTGATGCCTTATGTGACACTCCCAACTTTTTGCTTCCTCATGTGACCTCTTGTATAAAATTTATGCCTCACATGACACTGCCGTCGGTTCTGTTAAATCGTTCCGTCACTTTTTACCCGTTTGGACCAAACTGCCCCCGTTTGACTCGATCGAGCACCCCCAGCCTTCCTCACGTCACGATTCGAACAAACCCCGAGCCCGCACCTCACGCGTCGGGGCGGAACCCTAGCAGCGGCGGCGCGGTTGTGTCACCGGAAGGCGCGGCGGCCGAGGGCGCCATGGAGCAGGCGGCGGCTGAAGGAGAACCAGGCGGCGCGGCGGCCGAGGGCGGGCAAGGCGGGGCGGCCGAGGGCGGGCAAGGCAGGGCGGCCGAAGGCGGGCCTGGAGGCGCGGAGGGCGGACCTGGAGGCGCGGAGGGCGGGCAACGCGCCGATTTGGGCTGGTCGGCTTGGGCAGATTGGCAAGAAGGGTGAGTGCTTCGAGCTTGTACTCTCCAGATGCAGTTTAGTATGCTGAAATTTAGTAGCAATGTTTATGTATTTCTCTGTGATTTGCAGGATGGATCCAGAAAAGGTAGTGCAGATGTTGATTGCATACTGTGATCCTTCCAAAGAAGCATATGAGCCTATCGCCGAGGATTGGACAGGTGTTCAAGCGGACAACAACACAAAAGAGGCCGGTGATAGTTATCTTTGCAACCCAATCCCGGAGAATGAGCATGTTGGTATTGATGAGGAGAAAATGTATTTGGAGAAAGAACCTATACCTCTAAAATTGGTTCTTTTTTCTGGTAAAGAGAAAGACAAAACCAATGTTCCCGAGGATGGGAGCGAGGAGGAGCCTGAAGTAGAGGAGGAGGAGTTGCATGAGCCAGATCATGCCCCAAATACAGAGTATGACCAGCAAGACCCTCCAATGACTGTAGGATCCACATATCCCAATATGGATGTGTTTAAGTTGGCTCTTTCTCAGCATGCAGTCAAACGTGACTTTGAGTATAACATAGAGAAGAGCACACAACGTAGGTTAAGGGCCTATTGTAAAACAAGAGATGAAGATGATTGCCCATGGAGGATACATGCTTCTACAACAGCTGATAGGCGTACTGTAATGGTAATTGTCTAACCGTACTTATTTCTGAATATATCTTGCATAAATGTTGAGGAGATTTTAGCTTACTTGTATTCCTCTTTTGTAGGTGAAAAAAAACCCTTTTGACCACGATTGTTCTAGTACGAAAAGGAAAAAGAAAGTGAAGAACGCAACTAAGTTCTGGATATGTGAGAAGGTGAAAGATTGGCTCATTGAAGATGCAACTCTAGGAGCAATGGAATTGCGACAAAAGCTGAAAGAACACTACAGGATCAAAATCCACTACAAGAGAGTCTATATGGGTAAGCTGCTAGCCTTGAAGCAACTATACGGTGATTGGGATAGTAGTTTTAACAACTTGTATAGGTTTAAAGCACAAGTTGAAAGTTGCTGCCCTAATAGCATAGTGCAGATCGACCATCATACCATAAATGGTAAAATAAGGTTTAGAAGAATTTTTGTTGCTCTCAAACCTTGCATAGATGGATTTCTTAGTGGCTGCAGGCCATATTTGGCTGTGGACAGCACCTTTATGACAGGCAGATTCAAGGGGCAATTGGCTAGTGCTACTGCAGTGGATGGCCATAATTGGATGTATCCAGTTTGTTTTGGAGTTTTTGACTCTGAAACAAATGAAAATTGGATCTGGTTCATGCAATTGCTAAGACAGGCCATAGGATCACCAACAGGTTTAGCCATATGCACTGATGCTGGCCAAGCAGTGATGACAGGGGTAAAAGAAGTGTTCCCAGAGGCAGAACATAAAGAATGTATGTTCCACTTGGTGAGCAACTTCAAGAAGAAGTTTACTGGAAAAGTATTTGATGACCACCTATGGGCAGCTGCTTACTCATGGAACCCATATATATTTGATAAGAATTGGGCTGCAATGGAGGCAGTAAAGCCAGCCGCAACAGCATATATTAGGAAGTGGCACAATAGGTTGTGGTCTAGGAGTCAGTTCTCGACCATATGCAAGGTGGACTATGTAACCAACAACTTGGCGGAGTGCTTTAACAATTGGATCAAGCACCACAAGTCATTGAACTTGGACGATTTCTTGGATAAGGCGAGGCAGCTGATTATGATCTTGTGGAATGATAGGAGAAAAGTAGCAAAGAAGTTAGATGGATTGATTCTACCCCACATAATGAAGAAGTTAAACGCATTGACTAGAGAATTCAACTTGGAGGTGGTAGAATGCTCAGAAGAAGTGGCTGAAGTGGTTGCATTAGGAGGCAGCAGTTTTAGGTTTGTCGTTAACTTGCAAGATCGAACATGTTCATGTCGACAATGGCAAGGTTGTGGTCTTCCTTGCAAACATGCTCTTGCATTCATCACGTCACTTAGCGATGCTCACATAAAGAATTACGTTGATTTGTATTATTCCACTGAAAAATTCAGAGCAGCCTATTCCAACCTGATCCCTGCTATGCCTGACAAGAGCCAATGGCCTGAATCTGGCCATGGATTTTTCATGCATCCACCACTACTTAAAGCTACAGCTGGCAGGCCTAAAACTGAGAGATATAAAGGTTGTAGTGACAAGAAAAGAAAAAAGGGCAAGCACTTATGTCCAATTTGTAAGGAATATGGGCATCATTGGCACAACTGTAAGAAGGGTAACCCTGATGACATTGCTGCAATGTTGGCTATTAGGTAATATAGATTACTCTTTCTTGCTTCTCTTATTATTTTTGTTTGCAACTACATGTGTTAACTACTTTTCCTATTGCTCATGTAGAGAACCACCAAAGAAGAGGGCAAAGACTAGCAAAACAGCCCAGTCCATTGTGCCTTGCGAGGATGGAGCGCCAACAAGGATGCTTTTTCCACCACCAAGGTTAGCACTTATACACTTCTGCCAATGAGTATGAAAACTCAGTTTATGTTCTAAGTTGTTTCTTTCTCATCATAGCCAAAGCTTGGAAACTACAACTAAGAAAAAGAGAAAACATGACAACACTGAATCTGGAGGTTCAAAGAGGTACTTTTCTGTATTACTTGCTGCCATAAACTTGCTGCTGCTGCCATAAACTTGTTGTATTATGCTGCTGCCATAAACTTGCTGCTGCCATAAACTTGCTGCTGTCATTACTGCGATAAACTTGCTACTGCCATAAACTTTATGCTGTCATTACTGCCCTAAACTTACTGTTGCCATACACGCATGTGCAGATCAAAAACTGGCTCCATTGAGAAGGCCAAGACGAAAAAGAAGGTTGCTGAGAAGATTCCGGTGCCACTTGATAGCCCAGCAATGGGCACAAGGAGCAGAAAGTTTAATCCTCCTAGCCCTGCTATGAGCACAAGAAGCAAAAGAAGGCTCAGCTTGTAATTTCATATGCTTCTATGCTCTTCCATTGATGTAATGGTTCTTTTGGAGTTCCTGTGATATGATGGTTCTTTTGGAAGTCCTTTAGCCTGACATATGTGAACTATTGGTGACTTATGTGTGAATCTGGTTGCTTATGGCACTTGTTGAGAATTGTTCAATCGATTATATACATATAAACTGTGTGCAGGGGATATGGCATCAAAATACAGGGGAGGTTCTGCCGATTTTTTGAATTTTTTTGAATTAGCGTTTCAGTTATTATGAATCTACATGCACGGTTCCATATTACATAGTACAACAATATTTCTTGTATTTTTGTCACACATTGCACCAGGGGCAAAAGTGACTTTGTATGTGAAAAGTTGACACCGTTAGCTCTAAAAATACACTAGAGTGTCATGTGAGGCATAAATTTTACACAAGTGGCCATAGAAGGAAGCAAAAAGTTGGGAGTGTCACATAAGGCATCATATTTTAGGAGTAGTGTCATAGAAGGAATTCTCTCAATCATCAATCGCGGTGTCTTCTTCCCCTCCTCCAGCGTCCCTTCTTTTTCCTGCCTGCACCGTGACGTGCGGTACATACAAAATGGGTCCTTGGGAATTGTTGTTGTCAAAAATTATACTATTATGGATACGCGTTCCCTCTTTGCTTAGCGACCAGGAACTCTAGCCGTCGCCGCCAAGACAGCCAACCCTTCTGACGCTGTCTTCCGTTCGCTCCCCTCCGCCGGCGACCTCTTGATCGTCGGTGGTGAGGGGGGTCGTCAGATCCTGCGCACGCGGATCTTTTTAGCATTAGGTTCTAGGCCCTAATAGCTTAGGTATTTGGATCGTTCGACGTCTTGGCTTCGATGGTGACGACGGCGATGCTGAATAAAGATGCTCCGGATTCTTCTGCGGCGAGGCGATCCACTGGATTTGGAAAGTAGTCTGCTCAAGCAGGGATGTCATGGCGGCGGCGGCATCCTTGTGGTGGACATGTGTCCTCGGGCTCCGCCGTTTGCGACGGCGTCAGCTCCAACATCGACGCGGACCTTGGGAGGTAGTTCAGTAACGGATGCAGATTGTGGTCTGCATCGACGATATCTAAAAGATGGAACGGGTGCTGAGTTCGTGGTTGATGGATGGCAGATATGGTTTTCTCCTTCCTCGTCTTAGTCACGGTGGGGTGCCATATCTGATGTTTGATGGCGTGTACGAGGTGTTGCCCCAGTCTGATTCATTCAACGGTAATGGCTTCACTTTTTTGACGGGCAATGGCAGTGGTTCTGCCTTTTCATATAAGAAGGAAGCAAAGGATCAAAAATCCCAGTGTCTCATACAGAGAATGGCTGCTCAGACTCAACAAAAAAGAAAAGAAAGAAGAAAGGAGAGAAGGAGGCAAACACTATCTAAAAGCCTCTTTGTACAGACTCAGCTCATCTCTAGTTAAAGCAGCAACAGTCTCGGGAGAACATCTCTTACCCTCAAAAGTTCTTCTATTCCTTTCTTTCCACAGGTTCCGGGCAATATAAACCCCCGTGGTAATCTGAGGAGCCAACTCGGATTTCTTGTGTAGCGCCCATACCTGTCGCCACCAACCTTTGATAGAGATGTTCGTTGAGCCGGCCTCCGCAGCGGCCCCGTCAGAACGATGGAAAGAGAACCAGACCTCCCGAGCAAAAGGGCACCTCAGGGTAATGTGCGCAGCCGTCTCAGGTTCTTGATCGCACAACACACATTGTGCTGAATGAGGCCATCCCCTCGCCATCAACCGATCGGAAGTCCAGTTCCGATTCTGTAATAGGAGCCACAAGTAAAAGCGCACCTTGGGCTCAGCTTTAACCTTCCAAACCGCGTGCAGGGAGGGTGCATCAATGTGGCCAAAGAACTGATAATCATATGCAGATTTTGCAGTGTAAATCCCATCCTTATTCATCTTCCAGGAGATAGAATCAGGCTCATTGGAGAGAGTCACAGATTGGAGCATCTCCCAGAGCTGAATAAATTGATCGATCATCCTCTCATTATCCATCCTTTGAAGGCCCTTCATCCACCTGTTGGCAGTAAGAGCATCCGCAACAGATAGGTTCTTTCGACGGGCCAAAGCAAACAACTCTGGGGCGATGGATGAAGGAGCCATGCCCTGTAGCCATCTATCCTTCCAGAACCGAGCCCTCTGCCCATTACCAAGTGATATCTCCGTGCATGCCGAAAAAAGCTGCAGATCATTGCGGTCACAAGGAATTGGTGTACCCATCCAGGGTCTCGGCGTCTCACTCCATTGAAGCCAGGCCCAGCGCAACCGCAGCGCCCGTCCAAAACAGGCAATGTCCTTTATTCCAAGGCCCCCAAATTTTTTAGGAGAACAGCACTTCTTCCAATTCACTAGACACTTGCCGCCATTGCATTCCTCATCAGCAGCCCAAAGAAAGTTTCTACGAATCTTGTCCAACCGCTTGATCACCCATTTGCTTGCAGCAAAGCAAGTTAGGAAATAGGTCGCCATGGATGTTAGAACTGAATTTATGAGAGCAAGCCTCCCTGGTTTAGCCATAAGCTTTCCTTTCCAACCTTTTAATCTACTAGCCATACCCTCTATCAATGGCAGTACCTCAACTCTTCTCGGTTTCCGTAGACTTAGTGTTAGACCAAGGTAGCGACAGGGGAGAGTTCCAGTGGCTCCACCAAAGTCTTGCATGATATCCGCGAAGTCAAGGTTCTCGCAGCGGATAGGGAATGCTGTGCATTTCTGCACATTGATCTTCAAGCCAGAGGCCTCGCCAAAAATGTTCAGAATAGCTTTTGCCGCCGCAATGTCATGCTTGTCCGGGTTCAGGAAAAGAGCAGCATCGTCTGCATACATACTAGTCCGAAGAGTGGCCGCTTGCGGACCAAGCTTGGTCAGAATGGCATGATCTAAGGCTAACTCGAAAAGTCTCTGGAGTGGTTCCATGGCCAAGATGAATAGCATGGGGAGAGAGGGTCTCCCTGCCTTAGGCCGCACATATGCTTAAATGGGGAGCCTGGAGCGCCATTGAGCAAGATCCGAGAAGAACTGGAGCTGAGTATGATTGAAATGAGGTTCCTCCACCGATGCCCAAAGCCAAAGGCAGCTAAGGTCTGAAGCAAATATCCCCATCCGACCGAATCGAAGGCTTTTGCAATGTCAAGTTTCAGAAAAATCATCGCCTTCTTCTTTGCGTGAGCGGCTTTGATAACGTTCTGGACGTATAAGAAATTATCTTGGATGCATCTCTTCTTGATAAAAGCACTCTGGCAGTGGGAGACCATCTCATTGAGCTCAGGGGCAAGTCTATTAGCAAGTAACTTGCAGAGGATCTTGGCTACACTGTGCATTAAGCTGATCGGTCGGTAATCGAAAGGAGAGATAGGGGAGTCTTTCTTTGGGATGAGCAAAATGTTTGCAGAGTTCAGGAGGTCCCAGTGGTCAGCTTTGAGCGAGTGTAGCATGTTCAGAGCCCTCATGAGATCAAACTTGATAGTGTCCCAACAAATCTTGAAGAAAATGCCAGGAAACCCATCTGGGCCAGGGGCACGTTCTGGCTGCACGGCTTCAATGACCTCTTTTAGTTCACCCATGTTGAAATCCTCCTCAAGGTGTCGCAGATCAAAAGTGGGGAGATTTAAAAATTCCCAATTGAGCCTGCATTCTCCTGAATATGGGGAGCCCATGAGGCCTTGAAAGTGGTTCAGCAGTATACTCGCTTTCTCGTTGTGGTCGTTTGTTTCCGTGCCACAAGGCTTCAGCAGCATGGGGATATGATTTTTGCGGCGTCTTCCATTTGCACGCAGCTGGAACAGCTTAGTGTTAGCATCATTGGTCTTGATTCCTGTCAGGCGAGATTGTTGTCTCCACCTAGTCCTCTCAATAGCAGCAATACCCAGAAGCCTGGCCTTGAGCAATTTCCTAAGCGACCGCTCATCCTCGGAAAGCTCTCTTTCATCCTACGCCATGTCCAGATGGAAAATGACATCATGTGCGATGGTCTCTTGCAACTTGAGCTCAGACATGCGAGCGCGACTCCATTTCTTCAAGGCCGCAGCCGTCCGGCAAAGTTTGATGTGCAGCCTTCGGAAGGCGTTTTCTGATTTAACCGGCTTATTCCAAGCCTGTTTGACCACATACTAAAAGCCCGGTATAGATATCCAGAATGATTCTAAACGAAATCCTCTGAATTTTGGCAACACCATCTTCTTGAGAATCAGCGGGCAATGGTCAGATGTGCCCGTAGAAGCTGGAAACATCTGGTATTGGGGGTTCTGCAATTCCCAATCTCAGGTCATGAGAATCCGATCGATTTTTGTGGAGATGTTGTTGCGACTGTCACTGGCCCAAGTGAATTTCCTACCCAGAAGTTGGTATTCTCGGAGCTCTAAATCCTCAATGACTCTTCTAAATCTGCCCATCATTCTGATGTTGACGTTTTGGTTGCTTTTCTCATCTGCATTTGCAATGAGATTGAAGTCCCCCGCGAGCAACCATTCATTAGTAACCAACGGTTTTAGCTCTCTGATCTCCTGAAGAAAACTGATTTTGTCCCCATCCTCCTGCGGCCCGTAAACAGCTGTGATCGACCAGATCGTGTTGTCAGCAAGGTTTGTCACATTAGCAGTGAGGGAAAAAGAACTCTGGGCGGCAGTAATGGGGGTGAGTGCGAAATCAGCAGTGCAAGCTATCAGAATCCCTCCTCTTGTGCCATCTGCTCCCTTGAAAATGAAATTGTCTCCAAACCTTGAACCCAAAGTTTCACAGACTAGAGCCTTGGAGAAAACTGCAATTTTTGTCTCTTGCAGACATACAAAGTTGCATTGCCTACTACCACAAACGTTCTGGACCGCCCTGCGGCGAGCCGGGTTGTTCAATCCTCTCACGTTACAGTTTAAGAGGTTTAGATCCATAAGAAAACTAAGGATACTCTTTCACCCTTTCCTATAGCAGTAAACTAAGGCCAAGAGGAACCAAAAGAACAGCAGAAACCATGTCCAACACCATTCCTCCATAACATCAACAGCCCAACACAAACAACTGACAGGAAACACCTAATCGATCGCGCTCTCACCATCCAAATGCTACTGACCCAACCACCATATCGCTCCATCACCCCATAATGCCACAAACACACCCACAAACATCCACAAAGCACCCTCCACTGACCACTAATAAGGAGAGGAACTAACATCAGGAAACTGGTGAAAGCACTTTGACACTAGCATCAGTAGGATCAGGCACAGATGGCCTGTTCCCCTATAGCAGTCCCCTTTGCTTTTGCAACAGTGGCTTCAATCAGAGCAGTGACTGCTTGGACAAAGGATTCAGGGAGCTCCTTCTTGTACATCTGCCTATACCGATCCAATTCATCCACTGTTGGGGGGCCATCATGTAGAACAACCCCCCCCCCCCCCCGCTTGAGCAGCACCATCCGCGCTTTCTCTTCCGCCGAGAGACCTCTGGATGGCTTGGCCGCCAGCCTCGCGCTGCAGCGGGAGGCGCTGTCAACCGGGGCATTGGAGCTAGCAGCAGTAGCCGGCCGTGGTGGTGGGGGAGACAGTACCGGCGGTGGGAGCAGAGGAGGAGGGGCAGCCAGCGCTGCAGACTGCAGGAAAGCAGAGAGCTTGTCGGCCAACTTATCCACGCATTGGCCCGCAACATTCGGCCCATCAACATCGCTTGAACCGCCCACCAGACTTGGGCCGCCCATCACATTTGGTCCAGACGCCAGGTTGGCCGCTGAACCGGGGGCGAGGTTGCCGTCGGGGTCTTGTGGCGCCACCCGCGCCGCGTCATCCGCTGGTGGGTCCAGGGTGACCGACACCCTCGGCGCCCCACTTCCCATGCAGAACAGAGCCGGCACCGTCCCAGACTGCCCAACAGCACAGGCTGGCAGCAGCGGCGCCAAGCCCGAGTTATCATTGGCGCGACAACCTGCAACCTGCGTTCCTTCATATGACAAGGAACAAGAGTTCCCAACCTGCACGGGCAGCGCAGGCGTGCTGTCTCCCCGCGGACTCGCGGTAGCGGGCGCCCCCGCTCCGAGGCCTTGCTCAGCTCGCCAACCCGATCCGCCAGCGAAGCGCGCTCCCTGTTCTTCAGTTCTTCCACCGCCGCCATTGCCGCTACCAGCTCCCCGGCGACCTTCACCTTGAAGCACCCCGTCATCCCCAGAGATCGCGCGGCCGCCATCTCCACCGGAGGAGCCCCCGACGCCGTCATCACCTGGAGGGAAGCGCAATCTGGAGTGGGCAGGGCCGCGAGGTGGAGGAGGGCGGTTGCCATCTTCATAGTTAAGACTCCATTTGTAGTCCCAGACAGGAGGGATGCCACCGCTGGAAGCCGGCCTGGGGCGGAAGTCGAGGACACGGTCGGGATGAATGAGAACATCATATTCCAGCAGCCGTAGCGGTCCCGACCTTGTGGTTGGCTCGGCACGAATGCCAAGTTCGGTGAACTGGTGGCGCGATGGATCTTGCTCCGCCGGCTCCTCGAGTTGTAGCAAACCACGAGTGGCCAGCATGTCCACATCACGCATCCAGACCCACAGCCGCATGCACGCCGTCTCGTCATCGGACTTGATGGTGAAGTCTTGCTCCTCCAGGATCATGGAGCGGTCGAAGAGAGACGCCACCGCCTCCAAATTCCACGCACTGCGTGGGACGCGCTCTAAGAAAACCCTCGCCTTGAAGTCCATCTTGGCCACCGTCGCGTTCCGGAAATGCGTCCATGGTGCAATCCGGAAGGAGACATTGCCGAGGGAAAGCAGCCCCGGCACCAACACCGCCTCGTTTCGCGCCGGCAGGTCCTCAAAGTAGAGGAGGAACTCGCCCCTGCCGAAGAGCGAGGCGTGAACTCGATCTTCCTGCACCCTGAAACGCCCGGCGAAAGCACGTTGCAGCTCCGACAGCGGCAGCGACGGGCAGTGACCCACCACCACCGCCACCACCGCGTGGCGAGTCAGAGCGTGCTCCGTTTCCGCCACCGCCGCGAGCCTTGGCGCCGCAGCCCGCACCAACCCGTGCCTCGCACGCCCTGGCGCCTCCATCTTAGCACCTACTCGCCCAGCAACCACGGAAGCCAAAGCGCGAGACGGAACTGCGTGGCTATCCCCGCCTGCCTTGCCCCGACCACCACACCACCGCGCCTTGTGCCCAACCTCCCCGCAGAGTAAGCACCGGGGTTTGTTCTTGCAGGCCGCGATGCGGTGTTCAGGGTCAAAACACTTGAAGCAGCAACCCCGTGCCCTCTTAAAGAGAAGAGCACGAAAGCAGTCGTCGGCCTCAGCATGGGCGCGCTGCGGAGGCTCCCTGATTTGCCGGCCACCCCGCCCAACGGTCACCCACCCACCTCCGCCATCAATGTCGTCCTCCCGCGCAGGCACCGTAATGACGGATTTCAGCCGCGGACGCGACGTGGCGAGGCCAGCCTCACCGAGCGAATCTCCATCCACCGTCATAAATGACGAGGGAGGAGGGCGAGGGGGGTGAGAGGAGGGGGCCAGGAGGACGTCGCGGAAGGAAGGCGACCTTGAGCCGGCCGTAGCCGCGCCGGGGGAGGCAGGCGAGCCCATGCGCCGGGGCAGGAGGGGCCGTCGCCGAGCAGGCGAGTTCTTTGATGAGCCATTTTGGAGGTCTGCAAAGCTGCATATAAGCGATAGAGGCGCCTCGAGCTCGCGTGAGGAGGTGACCCGCCATTTCTTTCTTCGGTGGCTGCTATGATGGTGACGAAGATAGAAGACGGGTGTTGGTGTCAAGCTTAGAGACATTCATGTTATTTTTAGCATTGTCACATCAGTCTTTATGTGACATGTACTTTAATCTATGATATGGATGAGATATGTATTACCATTTGCAAAAATGAAAAATTATAACCCTTTGAAGGACGGACGGACGGATCGCGCTGAGCACGTGAGCGAGATCTCGACTAGCTTGGCCTCTTGCGTGGCGTAGGCATGTGCTTCGGCACTTGAGTAATGGCACACACACGCTTGAGGCAAGTCGTCGATCGGTGTTAAGTAATAATGGACCGACTGGGTGGGCTCCTCTCCTTGTTTGCCATTGTGGTTGCCAGGGTCATTTTTCAATGTGAGATTTACTCATGGAGGAAGTTTTTCATTTTTTAATGTGGGGTTTACCTACTGTTAAATAATACTCCCTTCATTTTTATTTACTCCGCATATTAGGTTTGTTTAAAGTCAAACGTTCTATACTTTCAACGAGCTTGTAGAAAAATATATTAACATATACACCATCAAATCTATATCATTGGATTCATTATTGCATATATTTTCATTAACATATATACCATCAAATCTATACCATTGGATTCATTATTGCATATATTTTCACATCATATAAATTTGTTACTATAAATGTTCATACGTATTTTTAAAAACTTGGTCAAACTTTATAAATTTTGACTTTAGTCAAAGCTAAATGCGGAGTAAATAGAAACGAAGAGAGTACCAAACTAAAATATGACATTGCTTCTTCATGACAGTTTTACTATAGTACTACACCACTCTCGCGACGCCGGCACCCCACGCACGTACGCCGCCGCCCCTTGCCCTTCCTCCGCCCCGTTCAAGCCCTTCTCGCCCCTCCCGCATCCAGTTCTCTAACGCCGTTGCACCCCTTCCCTGTGCCAACATCGGGCGGGTTGATCCCAACCAGATGTGCCATTATTGTCGCACTCAAGGCTATCCTCGTCCTCCAAGATGGTGGCTAACTCGCTCCTACCCTCCGTATCCACCGACTCGGCTCCCTCACCTGTGTTTGCCCATTTTCCTCGCCTCAAATCCCTGGTGGTCCAGGAACCCACCATCGTGATGTGCGCTACTGGTTATCCCGCTGCTGCTCAGGTCGCTGCTGGCATGCCATTAGGCGTCTGTAGCGTGCGGGCTAGTCCGAACGAAGATGTTGTTGTTACTTCGCCCTCCCTTTCGTGTCCTCACCTCAATTCGGTGGTAGTCCGAAACGACGTTATGGCGACTAGGGGTGTCGGCTGTCGTAGATTGTGAAGGATGTGTTGGTGTGCGAGGTAGTAGGGGATGCGCGGATGCTGCTAGGGGCAGGCGGGTTACGTCGTCACAGCCGCATCCGGTGGTTAGTCTGGTTGAGCGTGCCGCCTACCTCAATTGTATGGACGGACGGTGTTTTCGTCGTCTCAGTCGCAAGCATTTCACCACGGACTACGAGGACCCACTAAGTGTTAGCGCTGCTACAAGGTTTTCCATCTTGTTGGCCAATGCCCTGGCCCCTCCGTTGACTCCATCCTCGTCAGCGCCTCCCTTCGATCCTTGGCTCGGCGTTGGGGTTTGGGGGACGTGCCAGCCGACCTTGCTTCTAGGCCACATTCGTACACTGAGGCTCTCTTGACGCTGCCCCTTCGTTATCTTTATGAACGCACACACGCATATCCTATTTCTATAAACACATTCGAGAGACTAAACGGACGTATCATCTTGAGAAGCGAAATATAGAACAGTTCATGCATCACCAGCTAGATGCCCATATTTTTCCGTGGTCACACTAGCTACAGATCGAATTGTCGATCGCCGTAGCAGCCACAGGGCTGCAAGTTGGATTAATGCATAGGTCCGTTTATTTCAGGCCAAGGGCAATAAATAAATCTCGATCTGACGTTGCCTCTGGAGTCTGGACCAAGCACATAATTAAAATGCACTTAATTTGGACGTATCTCTCGCTAGCGTACTTACTCCGAGTCTCTGACAAGCTGTCGATTAACGTATACAGACAAGCAAGCTAGCTTGAAGCATACAGCCCGGCTGGCACATGAATTGGCTGAAGTATATATATACACGACGAAAATAGATCGACTGCTGAAATATTCTAATTCCAGTCCTGATACATACGGTCAGTCCGATATGGTCGCATGCGGGCTGGAGGCTAAACCAAGTGCATATTCACTTCTTTTTTTTGACGTTAGTGCATATTCACTCTGAAAGATATATTCGTGGCTGACACGGGTATTTAGCTAGGTCAACCAATCGATCGATCAGCAGCCGGCTGCATGTTATACATGCCACTGTTTTTGTAACGTGTGTGGACGTTATGCATATAATTATCCAAATGATCAGTGTCGCACGTGTGGCATAAAGTAATATATGTTTCAAACACTATCATTATCATTCATCTTGCCACATCAAACATATGTCATTAGCGGAATATTTTTCTTTTTTTGGATTTAAAAATGTTTTTACCTCTTAAACAAAAAAATCAATTAAAAATTCGTTTTCATCATTAAATTCGTCTCGACAAATTTAATTCTAGTATTTTGATCATGAAAATTATTTTTGTGTGAACCATGAAATTTTTTAGTGCATGTATCACGACAAATTTAATTAATTCATCATGACAATTTTAGTGCATGTATCATGACAAATTTAATTAATTCACCATGACAATTTTAGTTTATAGTTCATGGAAAATTTGAGTCATTGACCATGCATTTTTTAAGTAATTTACGACTTATTTATTTTTAATTATGAACCATGTCAAAATTATTTCTTAAATCATTGTAAATTTTATTAATTCACCATGGCAAGTTTAGTTTCTTAATTCCTTTTTTATAACATGTCAAAATTTATTTTAAACATAGAAAAAAATAGTTGTTGAAACATATCATGGCAACTTAAGTGTAAACATCATGACAATTTATGTACAATAGACATGGAAATTTTTTAACTAAGAAAAGTCATCGAAACATAGCGGGATCTAGTTTCGAAGATCTCGTCGCGACGGATTTAATGGTGAAAACGATTTTTCAATTGGAATTTTTTATTTAAGAGATAAAACATTTTGAAAATTAAAAACCCAAAAATTTCGCGTCGACATCATCAGTTTCATCACTTGTGCATGCATGCGATGACGTTTCGCAATCTGTAGCCATGGAACGTTTGGCCCAAATTGCTATGTGGCATACGTGTGATACTTATCGGGGTCCTATAATTATGAATGTGTTACCCATATACGGTTTGCAGAACCGAGACTTACAGACAAGGTCGGGTTGCAAAAAATAGGGAAAAAAAACGTTGGCTGTTGGATCTCTGATGGATGATGGTGGGTATGCGGGGGCTAGTAGAGAACTCGTGTATATAGCAGTTCGTTATATTTAATTTTTTATGTAGGGAGCCCCCACCAACTCCCATAATTTGTGGCATCGGCCAAGGCCATTAGAAAGTTGGTGATAAAGAAAGGAAGTGAAAATGCTGAATATTGCTGTTCATTGAGGCTATGTTATGGTAATTTCAATCAGTGATTTGTTTTTTATTTATTTAGCCTTTTTTAATAAACCTAGCAGAATTAGCAAAGACATATTAATGGTTGAAATTGACATATACAGTCAACTTCATCGATTTCTTAAGATGGTCATATACATTGATGGCCTGCTAGATAGTTGAACTGCTACTGCTATTGTCGAAGAAAGATCCATGATTGAAAACCAATACATGGTCGCGTAGATGAAATGACTGAATTAATGAAGAGATATGCACGACTTCGTTCGTACATAAAGTTAATTTGTTCAGGGCTACCAAAGAGAGTCGGTAGTTAAGACTGACTGGTAAATAAAGTCAATTCGATAGATCACCTGCTAGTAGATGGTAGAGTGTCTAAGAGAGATTCAACTTTGATCACATATGTTAGGCTTATTAATTATGTTTTCACTTGCATAACAGCAAACAATCTAGCTCGGCGCCAAGACATCTAAACCTCTAGGTAGAGGCAGTTGTAACTTTTGCAGGTTTTCTTCAGAGATATTCTATTTTTTCTTTGAACTGTTCAGAGATATTCTTTGGCGGGTTAGAGAAAACGGATGCAATCCGAAAGCTCGATCGACAATATGAGCACGCCCACCGTACAAGACAGGTGGACGGTGCCCATCCACCACCTGTCCTCGTGAGCGAGACGTGTCTCTCGAAAGAAACATGGTGATGATGGCCAGCACAGCCCATCTTAAAACGTCATCAGGGCTAGTATGGAACAGCTACTGCCTCATTTAGGCCAGTCGGCATCGATGCAGTTGCAACCAATTTGTGCGGTACATCATCAAGGCAGGTAGCTACGTACGTACGTGCACGATCGTTCATCTGAGAGGCACACGTACACAAGGAGATGCATGCATCCAAGAAAGACCGCATTGCCTGCGATGCGAAATTGCACGGCCAATGGACGAGATGGCGATCGACCCGGGCAGCCGGCGTGGTAGAGACCAAAAACGGAACGTGAATTTTTGAAGCATAGCCTTTTAGACACCTTTTATTCTTATCCTTCACTATTGTTTTAAGATCTGCGCTACACAACTAACTTACTACATGAAATTTTCTCTTTTTTATTTCTTCTACATAAAAGAATATATGGACTTCAAACTTTGCACGATGACAAAACATTTTTACTACAATGTGGGAAAAAACTGTCAGATTTTTTCATTACAAAATGAGTTTTTTTGAATAAAAAAACTCATTTTGTATATTTATGTTGATCGAAAAAATCTGAAAGTTTTTTCTCACATTGCAATAAGAATGTTTTGTTGTCGTGCAAAGTTTGAAGTTCATATGTTGTTTTATGTGGAAGAAACAAAAAAAAACAAAAGTTCTTGCACGAATCGCGATGCAGAAATAGATGGCTAGATAAGGGGGTGTTTCAAAGCCTATGCTTTCTCAAATGTTAACCACGAAAAACGCCACCGGCTAGTCCTTGAGACGCGCGCAAACATACTGACACAAATCACAATGTTTGGACGGACCCTGATTAGGCAAATGTGACCGAACATGCGTTCAATCTGCAAGATCGATCGATCGTCCTCGATCATATATCGATATAACGCCTTGCACACGTAGCACGATCGAGCTCATGCCTTGCGCAATGCATGAAAGAACGCAAGGGTTCCCGAGCGAGAGAAGGAGGAGAGGCGACACCGAGGAAAGACGGGCCGCCGGCCACCGCTATGGCAAGGGTCGGAGGTTCGGATGACCGGGGCGGCGGCAATGGTTGCGTGCAGGCCCGGTCCTGAGATTTTCGGGGCCCGGGGCAAGATGAGAATACGGGGCCCTTCTCAATAGAAAGAGAATTAAAGAGACGTCTTTTCTAAAATAGTGAATAAAAGAAACGTCTTCTCTAAAATAGCGTTGTCACGCCGGCAAATGGATGTGTGGACTTCTATTAGTGTGGCGGTAGGGGCTAGGTGATGGGTGTCTCTATCTAGGATGCACAATAGATCATGCTTTGGCCGCAGACAATCACGTAGGGAGTGATCACACGAGAGATCATGTCGATTTGCCTTTACCCTCCTACAAGCCCAATTTCCTTCCCGTGTGGATGGCGGAGGTCAAACTATACATTTGGTGTGGCGAAATCAATTGCATAAATAGAAGGTTCGATGACATTAATGTTTGATGGATCAGTTAATACCAGATGTCTCTTCCTGCTTCGCTATACTGTCGGTCATTATACTTTAATTTGCTAGTTTTTTCGTCCTCCATTCGGGTTTATTGGGCCTCGTTGTATTTTGGGTCAAACTTCGACCATCTATATAATTAACAAAAAAAATTGCTCAATTTTTTTAACAAAATATGTGGCATATGTTACAAGAAATTATATTATTGTATTTGTATTCAGAATAAATTCCCGATGGTATAATTGTTATGACATATAGTTTATATTTTATTATCAAAATTTATAATCGAATTTTGAACCAAAATAAGAGAGCTCTAATAAACCGAGACAAATGAAGTAGTTTGCTAAGTTGTGCCCCATGCTGCAAGCATGCAACTATCCATGCCTCTATGGTACGTACGTGGCGAGATCCTTGGATACCTAGGGGTGACGACCTAAGACCGATCACTCCGAAAAGGAACTGTCGGTTTAATCGAGTTTCGGATTTCCTGTTTGATCATGGTGGATGGAATCTGGAGCGTCTATAGCAGCATTTCTGGGACGTTGATGTGCAACAAATATTGAGGATATGTACGTCGCCGAGAAATCGTGCTGATTTCCTTGCTTGGTTCTCAGAGAAATCCGAATGTTTCACTCACTGTTCAAGAATTCATCCGATTAATCATTTAATTGGCCAGTTAATTGCTACTCATCGGGTGGCCGAATCGAATAACACATATTCATCGCGTTAACTTGCCACGCCAATTAAATGGTCTGCCAGACCGATTAAATGGTCCGTTAGACCGATTAATCGGTTGTCAGGCCGATTAATCCTTGTTGGCACGTTAACCCGTGAGCAAACAAAGTCCGATTATTTGGCCCATAACCCCTCCAAGCCCCTCCCGTTCCTAAAGAGCTAGGATTTAGCCCTCAACCCGCCCCTCCCGCTCCTCTCATCCCCTCCCAACCTAGGTGGCGGATGGTCAGGTCCTAGTGGGCCCACCGCCGCTTCTCCTCCTTCCACGTTTATGCGCCCTACGCGGCCACCATCACCTTCTTTCTGTCTGTCGCCGTCGTGTGGCCGCCATCTCTCGTAGTTGTGTCCCAGGCCAAAATCAGCAAAAAAGTGTTGTTGTATACATTTTTGTTGATGATTTTTACGCCCACATGGATTATTATTGTTGTATACATGCTTGTGATCTATTGAGAAAAATAAAATTGTGCCATTTGCTTCATATTTGCAATGTAGATTTTTTTTCTCCGTACAAAATTTGCTTCTATTGAGTTTAAAATTACACCGATTTATGGTCGACCGAGTAACCCAGTTAATAAACCGATTCAGCGATTAATCGCTACTCCCGAGCTGAGCGAGCAGCTATCAGTTAACGATTTCCTCGACAGGGGTTTCACTGTTAAAAGTGCCTATCGTCTCGCAACAAAAGATCATGATGATCATTTGCGAGTGGGGCATCTAGTATAAATCCAGAGGGAGAACGATCTATATGGAATTTTATATGGCGAGCCAAAGTCCCTCTGAAGATGAGGATAACTGCATGAAAGGCCGCGTCGGGAGCTCTTGCAACGGTTCGCCATCTGGGCACTTCAGATCGCTGCCAGGTGTGTGGTCATGAGAGCGAAGACTCCTTCATGCCCTGATTGCATGCACTCAGGCGCGTCTGGTTTGGGAAAGGATGCGTAGAATATGGCCGTTGCCTGGTGATGACGTGCTAATAGATAACGACAAAGAATGAATATTGCGTGTTTTGGTGACATGTGATAACAAAACTCGTGATATGGTAATTCTGCTTGTATGAAGGATATGGCAGCTATGTAATGACGTTGTGCATGGGAAAGAAATACCACCCGTTGAGGTTACTATGGATTTTCTGGATAGTTACTACAGATCGCTTGATCTTGCCAGGAATCATAGTATGGAGGAGATCATAAAAGGTAAAATGTTAATAGGGGAGGAGGCAGTACGTCCAGTAATACATCACATTGTGCCTACAACTCCTTGGCCTCGACCTCCGGTAAACTGGACTGCTTTGTCTGTTGATGGCTCTTACTCGTCTCAGGATGGTAGTGTGGGTGTTGGAATGATCTTGCGACGTGACGACGGATCGGTAATTTACGCTGCCTATCGAGTTATTTTTAATTGTAACGAGGCGTTGGAGGCGGAGATACATGCACTTATGCAAGGGATGGCCCTAGCGTTACAACATACGGAGCGGCAAGTAATGGTGCAGTCTGATTCTTCCGAAGCGTTGTCAATCCTCTCAAGTGATAGCTTGTCTCGTTCGGCTTATGGACACCTGGTAGTAGAAATCAAGTCAATGATGAATGAAAGGGAGTTTATACCACAGAAGATTAGTAGAGCTCAAAACAGGGTAGCAGATTGTATGGCAAACTATAGCTGTACCGAGTCGTGTACTGTGATATGGATGAGCAGATGTCCTCCATGTTGTGAGGAGTTAATGCCTCTCGATTGTAACCCTGTAATTTGGAATGAAACTCCCACATGAATTTCGCAAAAAAAAGTATCCATCAATTGATCTTTTTTTCTCCTTAATTCCATGTTGTGCAACCGATGCATGCGTTGCCTGTCCTCGTCTGGTGTTACCCACAATCACTATTTTTAAGAGAATGGCCCACCACCACTTAACCATCCATGTTCTATTGTTTTGCTAAATAAAAAATATCCCAAGGCCGGGTTCGCTAAAACAGATAACGTTCTGTCTTTCTTCCTCGTGGAGACACCGAAGGGGAGCTCCTATGCACCGCTGCAGGCGCCGGTTAACAATCTGGCACCTGCAGCGCTGCTAGCATGGGCCGGCCCACTAGCGTAATGTCCAGTTTTTTAAATTTTCTTTGTTACGAAAATAAAAATATGAAATTAAAAAAAGTTTACAGATTTAAAGAAAAAAGGTTCATTCATTTGAAAAAAGTTCATATCTTAAAAAAAGGTCCATCAATTTTTTAAAAATTTCATCAATTTGAAAAAAAGTTCATTGAAAACGAAAAAAAAGTTCATCCAATTTAGCAAAAGTTTATTAAATTTTTAAAAAGTTCATTAATTTTAAAATAAATTCATATAAATTCAAAAGAAGTTCATTGAACTGAAAAAAAGTTCATAAATCTAAAACAGTTCATCCATTTTCAAAAAAAAAAATCATCAAAATTCAAAAAAGTTCATTCATTTTCAAAACAATGTTCATCAAAATTCAAAAACATTCATCGATATTCAAAAAATTTCATCAATCATAAAAAATATTCGTTGAAACTTTAAAAAAATTCATCAATATGCAAAAAAGTTCATAGGATTTTCAAAAAAAAAAATCGTCAATCGGCGTCTAGATGGGCCGGCCCATTTACGAACGCCACAGGTGCCAGTTAACAAAAATGCACGTTAACTGGCGCTTGTGGCGCCAAATAGGAAATGCCACACCGAAGTACAGATCGAAGAATAGCTTTGCTCCAATGGCGTGTGGCGACTAGGGCAGATAGGGAGGGGTGCTTGCACTCACTTGGGATGGGGGGCCCTTGGTCCCGGGGGCCCGGGGCGGCAGCCCCTCCCCCCCCCCCCCCCCCAGGGCCGGGCCTGGTCGCGTGGCTAGAGGGCGAAGAAGATTGCGGTCCGTTAAATACAGATCTGAAGAGAGCGGGGTGTCATCCTACTGGCTTGGCTCGCTTGGTGTAAGCAAGCCCGTCCGGGTTCAAGTCCGGAGGTGATCCGGGTGCTTAAAGAATTCCATTCATAAAAAATATATATACCTCCAAAGGCTAGTCCTGAATGTTCTCGTTTTTTAATACAGATCGGATGATGGAGAACGAAGTGCGTGACGGTCACAACTTCTCGTGCACATGGACACTCTGCGATCCAGAGACAGGAGGCCAACCCATTTACATGTTTTTTTTGCATTATTTAAATTTTATAGGCTAAAAATTGATAAAATAGTTACAAAATAAAATAAAATAAAGATTAAAGTGGTGTGTATCCATCCGGTATTTAAAAAAACTGTTGCACATTAAAAAAACTGTTCACCATGTGTTTGAAAATAAATAAGCACATACTAAAAATATTCTCCTTGTATTTAAAAAAATGTTCATCCCATATTTTGAAATTCATTAAGTATTCAGAAAAGTACCCCATATATTTTTTAATGTACATCACATATTGGGAAAATATGAATCTTACATTAGCAAATTGTTAACTGCATGGTAAAAAGGTTTGTCGTGTATTTATAAAATATTAATTGCTGTTCAAATTTTTTTCCGTGTATGCAAAAATGCTCATTGTGTGTTGTTAGAAAATAGTTAACCAGCAGAAATAAATTTGCAAAAAGAAACTGGGAAGAAAAGGGAAACCAACGTGCCATCAGTCGTTAGAATTTTTTGAGTTTTAGTTTGTTTTGTCTGTAAATTTATAATCGATGCACGACACTTTTTGGATGATGGGATGAGCTGAGATACGAGATGAGCCCCTGTTTGATTTGCTCCTTGGCAGTGCTACGCGGAGAGCTATGTCTCGCCCCGTCGCCCGTACCGATTCTCATTAGGAATCACCTACAGGGATATTGGGCCGAACCTTTAGATGATGTCGCTTGCTGCCTTCACTCGTTCGCGTCCGGTCGGTTCGATTTCTATTTTGTTTTGGTTTTACTAGGAAACATACCCATGCGTTGCAACGGGAGAAAAAAATCACCTCTCAAACATTAGCAAATCTCTTGACATTTTTCATTATACTATACCACAAACAAAATGATAACTGATGATGTGCAAAAACATAAAGGTAGGATGCTTTTTAAAGTATACTCAAGGTGTTTCCAATTCATTGTGCAACAGAAATATCTACCTAGTTGCCGCCTTGCCGGCATATGTTTAACGTCTTTGTTGTCGTTTTTCCTCAATGATGCCCAACAAATATTTCATTATAATGAAAATAACAAGTATATTTTAGTATTCAGTCATAACATGTGCATAAGAGCATTATTTTTGTTTTATTGATATATGTGTTTACAACTTTAATCCAAGTCGAGACTTAATTTGGTTGCAAACATATTAGACACCTCCATCAAAAACAATCAATCTGTAAAGACATGCGTACCAAATGTTTAAGGTTGCATATCAACATTGATATTCTTAAAAAATGGCTACAATTTCAAATAATATGGAAATTAACGTTAAGCCAATGGTTTATATAAAGCTTGTATCAGCAGTTTCGTGTACATCATCGTACATAGGATGATTAGTATGCACTGTACGAAAATAGAGATGATGATTATGTAAGTATTATAACCTTTAACATATAGTATATAATAGGAATCGACATCTCATATAGTGCCAATAATAGCTTTTATTAGAGCATCAAATAATTATATTTACTCCATTTAAATGAGTAGGAAGCATATACAATAGACATTTCCAAATCACCCCATATAAATTAGGTATTAAACTATTAATTAATGTTGCAATCAAAGCATAATTTTAAAAATAATGAATATGGAAAATAATTGTATATTTGAAATCTACATATTTTTTCATATAGAATATGTTAGATTTGAATTTGAGGTTTAAAAAGATATGAATATTTCGAAACTATTTTAAATCTGCGCGTAAAAACAAAAATGAAAAGATAAAACAGATTAGCTAGACCAGAAAGTGCAACCCATCAGGTAATAGCTTTTATGAGAGCATCAAATAATCATATTTACTCCATTTAAATAAGTAGAAAGCATATACAATAGATATTTCCAAATTACCCCATATAAATTAGGTATTAAACTATTGATTAAGGTTGCAATCAAAGCATAATTTAAAAAATAATTAATATGCAAGATAATTGTATATTTGAGATCTACATATTTTTCTCTGTGGCACTTTCATATATAATATGTTAGATTTGAATTTAGGGATTAAAAAGATATGAATATTTCAAAACTATTTTAAATCTGCACGTAAAAACAAAAATAAAAAAATAAAACAGATTAGCTAGACCAAAAAAATGCAACCCATCAGGTAAGTATACTGCCATCAAAAATTGGAAAGAAAAAGGGAGCACCAGTCCAACCAATAGGACACCAGTGCAGTTGTGAGAAATTGGAGGACCGCCACCTTTTATCCTTTGACAACAAGAGCATATCGAAAAATTTACATGTATAGATCCACTGCAATACAATTTTCGTTGTCTCTAACGGTAGACAAAAATGTACTACCTGAAACCGTAAGTTTTTCTACGTCAACTTGAAGAAAACCACAACATCACTGAGCATTCAAACATGTTTAGCCATCCTAGAGCCATGTGAAGTAGTAAAAGACAATCACCACTTGATTATCCTACTTTAACAACAGGGCGACCACTAAAATAATAGCGACATTCATCAGAATATTAAAATGAACCTCATTTCGAACATGAGATCCGTCTATGAACATCCTTTTGTGCTAAGCTCAGGTTCCATCATCTCCATCCTTGCATGAACTTCGAATACGATCTCAATAAATACCCCATGAAACGAATGAAGTACTCCATTTTTGCTGTTGTTTTCTGAGAACTTCTCAGGAGTTAAGTGCCAGGAGTACACTGAAAGAAGTTAGAGAAATCTTCCCAGCTAACTTTAGGCATGGGAAAAAAAGGTTGAGTTTTTCTGCAATGATGTGGATAATTATAAGATATGATAAAGAGGTGTTGGCTTATCTTTGTTTTTAGAAGATGTGTCCGAGAATAGAGACGAGCAACATCTAAAGGTTTATAGATCATCTACCTATACCTTGGCATGCCCCTGTCACCTAATTGCAGCTAACATAATAATACCTCTGATATATCTAAATTTAGTACCCTGAAATTGCAGAACCATATGGATTGATTTCTCATTACTCGTTTCAGAAAATAGCATGATCTGTCTTTAATACTGACACTTGGAGTGCTCCTTATAAAATGAGATTGCGGATTTTAATAATAAAGCTCTTGGCGTGGTGTAGAAACTCAAATCGAACTAACAACATCAAACTAAGCATTGTCTGAACCAACTGTACATATTTTTTATGAAACAAATAAGGCTCTTATGTTAGGATAATCCTTCCACTATAACACTTTGATTTACTTCACTTGAGAAGCAAAGCACCTACCTTTGATTTCGTCTGGTAGGCATGAAAGCGATAGTAACAATTAGCAGTTTCTGCAAAATAAAGAGAGGAACAACAAGATACGGGGATGATAGAACCTTGCATGCCAAACATTCTTTGCTTCTAATTGAACTGATAGGTCATGTGTGTCAATTCTGCAATTCCATACACATCAATTATGTTTCTCTCCCATCTGGTAAGTAGTGTCCACAAACCTGGATTCCAATGAAGTAGCAGAGAGCGCAGAACTCAGTGACGGCAACGGCCATCTCAGCCATGTGGTTGGCGTTGCAGTACATGCCTAGACGCAGTGCATGGAGCACCTCCATGTCTGGATGCTCCTGAACAGGGAACGCCTTCTCATACTTCTGAAGCACATCCTTGCCTTCTCATCTAGAACCTGAAAACTGAAAATAAACAAAAAAGAAAGTCAAATTTGTGGTCACTCAAATCATTTACAATGTAAACAAAAAATATAGTCTTCCCACGACTACCTTATCAGAGAACTTGTATACTCCCTCCGTAAAGCATATATTTCTTTACGGAGGGAGTATATTTGACGTTGTATCTAGAAGACAATTTATTAAGTCTAACTGATGGATAGCATTTTTTTTACCAACAACGTGGTTTTTTAGTTGGCAACTGATAAAAAATGCACCCTATGCTCTAAATGGAAGGTAAATGCTGCATTTTGGGGGAAACTACATTCCAAACATGTTAAGAAACATGAGTATAAGCAAAAATCCAGGAAAATATTAAATATGATTTTACTCTTCTTGGAAGCAAGATAAGTTACGTCACTCAAATTTTTGGTCACTCAAATCATTTACAATGTGAACAAAAAATATAGTCTTCCCACGACTACCTTATCAGAGAACTTGTATACTCCCTCCGTAAAGCATATATTTCTTTACGGAGGGAGTATATTTGACGTTGTATCTAGAAGACAATTTATTAAGTCTAACTGATGGATAGCATTTTTTTACCAACAACGTGGTTTTTTAGTTGGCAACTGATAAAAAATGCACCCTATGCTCTAAATGGAAGGTAAATACTGCATTTTGGGGGAAACTACATTCCAAACATGTTAAGAAACATGAGTATAAGCAAAAATCCAGGAAAATATTAAATATGATTTTACTCTTCTTGGAAGCAAGATAAGTTAGTTTGGATGTAGTAGAATTCATTTATTGTCCAACATTATAGTGTTACATGTCTACAACGTTAACTAAAATGCTAACTAAGTGGCAAATATGCTGCACCTTGTAGTTGTGTTTTATGGAGCTCACTGATGGCAAGGGAACAACACATGTGACAGGATAAGGAGGGGGCAAGGAGTTTAGTATACATGACGAGCATTCGAAAAACAGTCTTTGATGTGAATATGAAGAGATTGGAATTTGCACAGATCTACATAGATGATAATTCCAAAAGGAGTAAGAATAATCCTTGGAAACAGAAACATATGGAGAAAATTAGAGCTACACATATCAGCCATTGAGAAGTTTAATGCCTGACGGAACAACAGTACATCTACACATATTGTTGTGCATGATGCAAATTGTGGAGAGATTAGTGGAAGGAATATCTTCATAGGAAAGAAAAAGGTGCAACACATATTGTGTGAAATCATGCTGGGATGCTGAGATCATGCTTGAAGCTTACCGTCCATTGTGGTGACAATGGACTTGTGAAGATGTGCCGAAGAGTGGCTCACCCATAGTGGAGTATGGGGGAGCAATCAACTAGTCTTCATCAAGCCAACGCAATCAAGAAAGGTGGTCCATCTTGAGTAAGTCAAGTTCGTCATCATCTAGCTCAAGCGGATTTTGTGCAAGGTATAGGTTTGCCCTTGATAGGTTTTCTATTTTGCCGGTCTCATGGTGGTAGTTGGGAGACTGGGTTATAGGATCGATTGCCGTACTATCAAGGGGGGCTCTCAAGTGAGTAGCTTGATCGTATCGTTCGTTGAGAGCTCAAACCATTTGCATCCTTGCATCATCTTTCTTGGTTCTTGTTTGGTGTTTCTCTTTGTGAGTTTTAGAGCTTATGGTCATCTTCATGACAAGCTCGAGTTCATCGAATCAATATTTCTTGCCCTACTATAGGCCAAACTACCTGAGCTAGGGTTTTACGCTTCCGAGCGGCCTGAACCTGTCTAAACCACCGTGTACGCATAGGTTGATGATGCTCTTTGCGCATCCAGGTTCCCCGCAGTAGAACCACAAAAGGGACCTAGCAGGTCCCATTGATCGTCGTACCCCGACATTTTTGTGTCTTCATCAACACCTTCAACGACGCCCATGGCGCCCAAGAAAGCCAAGACGGCATCAGCAGCCGTCCCGTCTTCATCCAAATTGCCCTCACCGGCGGCTACAGGCGATGGAGGCGGGGGCAAACACCGTGCACACCGTACTGGTGAGCGCGGCCACAACACTTCGCAGTGCTACGCGAGCCGCGACCTGAACCCAGCCGTCATGACGTCCCAGGACGCACCAGTGACGTCCATGGGCAACGCTTCTGCAGCAGCGGCGGCACCTCCATTGCGTCGTTCACAGAACAACCAAGATCAGCATCCCCAGGGAGACGACCCTGGACGATGCATGGACAAGACCCCTGTGTGCCATTCCCAAGGTGCGCAGTGCCAAACCCATCAGCAACCCCCTGGCGAGAATGGACAGCGTGCTATAGGGCGGGGAAGCGCTCCTCTTGACACCGTCAGGAGTAAGAGCGCCACCCACGCCATGCATCGCTCCATACCCAAGACCACGGGGGAAGCTATGGCGCAAGCCCAGCTACTGCTGAACTTCCCGCCTGCGACGGAGAGGATGAAGGACTCGAGGGCGACCATACAGAGCCTGCTGAGCTTTGCGAACCGAATAGCTGGACGCGATGGGTACTTCGCGCGCGCGTCATGCAGCTCTCGCGGGGCCCACCGCCAGGCGTGATGCAGGCGGAGCACACACGGTGCAGTCGCCCCCACGACAGCAACAACCTTCCCACCGGACCGACGTATAAGACGAAGTGTCCTACGCTTCGACGGACCCGCGATAGAAGCAAGACCAGCGCTAAGTCTTGAAGGACAGGCGCATGGGGGATGCGCTCATGACGTGGCTTGAGACTGCGTCGGTATTTCCCCAAAGAGGAAGGGATGATGCAGCACAGCGGCGGTAAGTATTTCCTTCAGTTAAGAAACCAAGGTATCAATCCATAGAGGAAGATCAAGCACCTATGTAAACATCACCTGCACACAAATAACAAATACTTGCAACCTGACGCGTAAGAGAGGTTGTCAAGCTCTCAACGATAAAAAGATAGATTAGTTTATGATAGTTTGGGCAAATAGATCTCGTAAGAACACAAAATAAAAGAAGTAAACAAAAAATGCAGCAAGGTATTTTTGGGTTTTTGGATTAATAGATCTGAAAACAAACGCGGCAAAAAGATAGATCGGAAAGCAATATGTTGGAAAAGTAGACCCGGGGGCCGTAGGTTTCACTAGTGGATTCTCTCATGAGTATAGCACACAGTGGGTGAACAAATTACTGTTGGGCAATTGATAGAAGATCGAATAGTCATGACGATATCCAAGGCAATGATCATTATATAGGTATCACGTCCAAGATAAGTAGACCGAAACGATTCTGCATCTACTTCTATTACTCCACACATCGACCTCTATCCAGCATGCATCTAGTGTATTAAGTTCATGAAAAAACGGAGTAATGCAATAATAACGGTGACATGATGTAG
Source organism: Elymus sibiricus (assembly GCA_039707655.1). NCBI lineage: Eukaryota > Viridiplantae > Streptophyta > Magnoliopsida > Poales > Poaceae > Elymus > Elymus sibiricus. The sequence continues at coordinate 340,981,015 of CM077671.1, forward strand.
ACAAGATCTATTCATGTAGGAATAGACCCCATCTTGTTATCCTTAATAGCAACGATACATGCGTGCCTTGTTGCCCCTTGTGTCACTCGGAAAGGACACCGCAAGATCGAACCCATCAGAAAGCACCTCTTCCGATGGCAAGAAAAATCAATCTAGTTGGCCTAACTAAACCAAGGATTCGAAGAAGAAATACGAGGCTATAAGTAATCATGCAAATAAGAGACCAAAGAAGACTCAAATCATATTCATGGATAGAAACTGATCATGAACTCAAAATTCATCGGATCCCAACAAACACACCGCAAAAGTCATTACATCAAATAGATCTCCAAGAGACCATTGTATTGAGAATCAAAAGAGAGAGAGGAAACCATCTAGCTACTGCCTACGGACCCGTAGGTCTATGGTGGACTACTCACGCATCATCGGAGAGGCACCCATGAAGACGATGCACCCCTCCGTGATGGTGTTACATTGGATCTCGTGGTTCTGGAACTTGCGGCGGCTGGAATTGTGTTTCGTCGAATCCCCTTGGGTTTTCTGAATATTTGATTATTTATAGAGGTGATAGTCGGTGGAGGAGGTCCCCGAGGCGGCCACAACCCATCAGGGCGCGCCTGGGCTCCCTCCTGGCTACTTCTTTGGCCCATTGGCACTCTTCTGGTCCAAAAAAAATCTCCAAAAAGTTTCGTCTCGATTGGACTCCGTTTGGTACTGATTTTCTGCAAAGTAAAAAACAAGCAAAAACAACAATTGGCACTTTGGCACTATGTCAATAGGTTAGTCCCAAAAATGATATAAAGTTGCTATGAAATGATTGTAAAACATCCAAGATTGATAATATAACAGCATGGAACAAGCAATAATTATAGATACATTGGAGACGTATCAACATCCCCAAGCTTAATTCCTACTCATCCTCGAGTAGGTAAATGATAAAAACAGAATTTTTGATGTGGAATGCTACCTAACATGTTCATCACATATTCTTTTCTTTTGTAGCATGGACATTTGGACTTTTAGATGGTTCAAAGCAATAGTCTAGTTTTGACATAGAGACTTTAATACTCAAGCATATCAACAAGCAACCATGTCTTTCAAAATATCAACACTAAAAAAAGTTATCCCTAGCCTATCATGCTCAATTATTAGCTACACCTAATGCTCAAGTACGATCATAGTGCCCCCTAGTTGGTTCTTTATAAGAGAAGATGGAGACTCAAGTAAAAATAAAAATTGCATAAAGTAAATAGATAGGCCCTTCGCAGAGGGAAGTAGGGATTTGTAGAGGTGCCAGAGCTCAAGGTTTAAATTGATAGAGAAAAATATTTTGGGTGGCATGCCTTTCCTGTCAATGAAAACGACCGAGAGATTTCAATATCTTTCCATGCTAGATACATCATAAACGGTTCCCAAACAGAAAATAAAGTTTATTCCTTTTTCCACCATTCTTTCACTTTCCATGGCTAGCCGAATCCACGGTTGCCTTCCATACCAACACTTTCCAAGGAATTTATTATTTGACAACATAAAGTAAATTTCTTTTCTTTTTTTCATTTCGGGACTGGGCATCCCTATTACCGCCATACTCTCGTGCAATGACAAGTGAATAAACACTCATCTTGAGAATAACACATCTAGCATGGAAAAATATCGGTCACCCCTTCCGCTTCATGAGTGGTACGAGCACACAAAAAGGAAAATTCATTTTGAAAATTAGAGATGGCACATACAAATTTGCTTGGAACGGAATGGAAATACCGCATATAGGTAGGTATGGTGGACTCATATGGCAAAACTGGGTTTAAGGATTTTGATACACAAGTAGTATTTCTACTTAGTACAAGAGAAGGCTAGCAAATAGATTGAGAAGCATCCAACCAAGAAACGAAAAATCACATAAGCGAGCATTAAGCATAACTAACACCAAATAATGCACCATAATTTGGATGTAATTTCATTGCACAACTATTGACTTTTGTGCTTGCATAGGGAATCACAAACCTTAACATCAATATTCTTACTAAGCATAATTACTCACCAACATAACTAACATATTACTATCATCATGTCTCAAAACTATTACAAAGAATCAAGTTTAATTTGTTCAATGATCTTCATGAAAGTTTTTATTATATCCCTCTTGAATATCTATCACTTTGGGACTAGTTTCATATATTGGCATTGCTTTTGACAAGCTCACATAGATACAAGTGAAGATCATGACCATATGAGAGGATTTCTTCAAAATTACTAACTCTCAAATTAATATAAGTGAAGCATGAGAGCATTTCTTCAAACAAGTAAAATCACGCCGTGCTCAAAAAGATATAAGTGAAGTACTAGAGCAATTCCATAGCTCAAAAAATCAAGTGAAGCATATAGAGCAATTCTAACAAATAATAGCATAATTTTGGCTCTCTCAAATAGGTGTGTCCAGAAAGGATAAAAAGAAAATTAAGCAAAAACTCAAATGATACAAGACGCTCCAAGCAAAACTCATGATATGTGACGAATAAAAATATAGCTCCAAGTAAAATACCGATGGTTGTTAGAAGAAAGTGGGGATGCCACTCGGGGGCATACCCAAGCTTAGTTGCTTGTTACTCTTTGGATATTATCTTGGGGGTGCCATGGGCATCCCCAAGCTTAGGCTCTTCTTACTCCTTATTCCTTCATCCATCGTGATCTCACCCAAAACTTGAAAACTTCAATCGCACAAAACTTGACAAAATCTTCATGAGATCCGTTAGTATAATAAAGCAGATTACCACTCTAAGTACTGTTGAAAACCCATTCATATTTAATTATTGCATTATATCTACTGTATTTTAACTTTACCATGACTTATACCCTCCAATACAAGTCATAGATTCATCAAAACAAGCACACAATGCAACGAAAACAGAATCTGTCTCAAACAGAACAGTCTGTAGTAATATGTACTCTACCCATACTTCTGTAACTCTAAAAATTATGAAAAATTAGTAAAACGTAAAGAATTTGTATAGCAATACTGTGTTAAAATTTCAACTCATTATCACGTTCCAGTAAAAAATAAAAATTCGTTCACTGGAGGTAAAGTTTCTGTTTCAGATTCAGCATTGTTTCTACTCATCTTATGAATCATGCTAAAGGTTCTACTTGGCACAAACACTAAATAAAACATAAAAAACACAATCATAACAGAGGAATAATTGTGCAAACACTCAAAAACAGAAAGGAAAAGATAAAATAAATTTCATTCATTGGGTTGCCTCCCAACAAGCTCTTTCTTTATAGCCATTAAGATAGGCTTGAGATTTCAGTGATGCCCTCATGAAAGATAATAATAGCAAAACAAAGAGAGAATCATGAAGCATATGGAAAACACACTTAAGTCTAACATACTTCCTATGAATAGTCATTTTATAATCAAACAAATTATCAAGGCAAGCAAAAACTAGCATATGGAAAGAAGAAGCAAGAGACAATAGCAATCTCAATATGAAAAGAGGTAATTTAGTATCATGAAAATTTCTACAACCATAATTTACTCTCTCATAATAATTGCATGTAGTATCATAATCAAATTCAAAAATATAGCTGTCATAAATAATACTCTCTTTATGATCAATATGCATAAAGTTTTTATCATTTTCCAAAATAGTGGGATTATCATCAACTAAAGTTATGACCTCTCCAAACCCACTTTTATCATAAAATTCATAAGATTGAACACTCTCCAAATATGTGGGACTCTTTTTACCTAAAGTTGACGCTCTCCCAAACCCACTTTCGATACTATTGCAAACATTATTATTAATAACATATTCAACATGAGGCTTAAATAAATTTTCAAGATCATAAGAAGCATTATCACCCCAATCATGATCATTGCAATAAGAAGTGGACATGACAAAATTATCATCCCCAAGCTTGTAGTTTTTCATATCATTAACATAATTGACATTAATAGAATTTATAGTAACATCATTGCAATCATGCTTTTCAATCAAGGAGCTATCATGAATCACCTTATAAATTTCTTCTTTCAACAATTCATCAAAATTTTCAGATTCATGATTTTCAAACAAAACTTCATAGAGATAATCAAGTGCAGTAAACTCACTAGAAATTGGTTCATCATAAATTGCCCTTTTGAAAAGATTAGCAAGTGAATGAGGATCCATATCAATAGATTTTTAGCAAGCGAAGTTGCAAGCAAATAGAAGGCATATGGCAACACAAGCAAACATAGCAAACAAGCAAAAAGGCAAATGGAAAAGGAGGGCGAATAAAACGGCAAATTTGTGAATTGGGGGAGAGGAAAAGGAGAGGCAAATGGCAAATAATGTAAATTGCAAGGAGATGAGATTTGTGATTAGGAACCTGATAGATGTTGATGATGTCTCCCCGACGCCAAGATTGGCACGCTAGAGAGATTGCTTCCTCCCCGGCAACGACGCCAGAAATTCCTTTGACGTGGCTTGAGACCGCGTCGGTATTTCCCCAAAGAGGAAGGGATGATGCAGCACAACGACGATAAGTATTTACCTCAGTTAAGAAACCAAGGTATCAATCCATAGAGGAAGATCAAGCACCTATGTAAACAACACCTGCACACAAATAACAAATACTTGCAACCCGACGCGTAAGAGAGGTTGTCAAGCTCTCAACGATAAAATGATAGATTAGGTTATGATAGTTTGGGCAAATAGATCTCGTAAGAACACAAAATAAAAGAAGTAAACAAAAAGTGCAGCAAGGTATTTTTGGGTTTTTGGATTAATAGATCTGAAAACAAACGCGACAAAAAGATAGATCAGAAAGCAATATGTTGGAAAAGTAGACCCGGGGGCCGTAGGTTTCACTAGTGGCTTCTCTCATGAGTATAGCACACGGTGGGTGAACAAATTACTGTTGCGCAATTGATAGAAGATCGAATAGTCATGACGATATCCAAGGCAATGATCATTATATAGACATCACGTCCAAGATAAGTAGACCAAAACGATTCTGCATCTACTTCTATTACTCCACACATTGACCGCTATCCAGCATGCATCTAGTGTATTAAGTTCATGGAAAAACGGAGTAATGCAATAAGAACGGTGACATGATGTAGACAAGATCTATTCATGTAGGAATAGACCCCATCTTGTTATCCTTAATAGCAACGATACATGCATGCCTTGCTGCCCCTTCTATCACTGGGAAAGGACACTGCAAGATCGAACCCATCAGAAAGCACCTCTTCCCATGGCAAGAAAAATCGATCTAGTTGGCCTAACTAAACCAAAGATTCGAAGAAGAAATATGAGGCTACAAGTAATCATGCAAATAAGAGATCAAAGAAGACTCAAATCATATTCATGGATAGAAACTGATCATGAACTGAAAATTCATCGGATCCCAACAAACACACTGCAAAAGTCATTACATTAAATAGATCTCCAAGAGACCATTGTATTGAGAATCAAAAGAGAGAGAGAAAGCCATCTAGCTACTACCTGCGGACCCGTAGGTCAATGGTGGAGTACTCATGCATCATCGGAGAGGCACCCATGAAGACGATGCACCCCTCCATGATGGTGTTAGATTGGATCTCGTGGTTCTGGAACTTGCGGCGGCTAGAATTGTGTTTCGTCGACTCCCCAAGGGTTTTCCAAATATTTGAGAATTTATAGAGGTGATATTCGATGGAGGGGGTCCCCGAGGCGGCCACAACCCATCAGGGCGCGCCTGGGGCCTCTGGCGCGCCCTGGTGGATTGTGGGCGACCTGGGCTCCCTCCTGGCTGCTTCTTTGGCCCATTGGCACTCTTCTGGTCCAAAAAATCTCCAAAAAGTTTCGTCTCGATTTGACTCCGTTTGGTACTGATTTTCTGCAAAGTAAAAAACAAGCAAAAATAGCAACTGGCACTTTGGCACTATGTCAATAGGTTAGTCCCAAAAAATGATATAAAGTTTCTATGAAATGATTGTAAAACATCCAAGATTGATAATATAACAGCATGGAACAAGCAAACATTATAGATACGTTGGAGACGTATCAGCGCACCACCATCGAGAGGCGATGGGAGACGCGTCGCCAATCGGATGGTCGTGCAGACCTAGTCGTCGACGAGCCTGCACCGGGGGTATCCGGCAGCAAACCTTACGAAGTAGGTTGCCCGACGTTCACCCACGAGTTGCGGCGAGTCCGCTGGCCCTCTAGCAGAGCCTTCAAGCCAGAGCTGCTGGATAAATACACGCCAAGATCAGCCCATCAGAGTTCCTTGGCATCTACACCATGGCGGTGCAAGATACCGGGGGATGAGACGAAAAGGTGCTCGCCAACTACTTTCCGCTGGCACTCAAACCCAACGTGAGGAGTTGGTTGATGAACTTGCCGGAGAGGTCTATTTCCTCCTGGGCAGATCTGTGCAACTAGTTTGTTGGTGCATACCATGGGGGTCACAAGCTCCCAGGGCAGCCCAGGGATCTGCATGTGTTCCCCTAGAGAGATGGCGAGACCCTCCACAAGTACATTCAGAGATTCAACCGTGTACATCATAACATCCCAGACATCCAGCCAGCCGCGGTGATCGTTGCGTTCCATACGAACATACGCAATCACCGGATGCGCAAGGAGATAAGCATCAACAAGGTGCGGGATGTCGCCGAGCTCTATGCTCTGGCTGACAAGTGTGCACGGGCTGAAGAAGGAAGAAGACTCCCCGGGGAGGACGCTGGCGTGGAAGTCAACTCTGACGACGATGAGAGTGCGCCCGCCTCCACGAAAATGGGACGGAAGCACAACCGGAAGCGCAAGGGCAAGGCAGTCTTGGCTGTTGAAAGCGCCGGCAACTCCAAGGCCAGCAAGAAGGACAAGTCTGAGGGATCTGGCAAGGACGTTGCCGCAAGCTCCGGAGACGATGAAGCCGTGGTAGGAGACAAGACCGGCAGGCCATTCTACAAGATCCACCCCACTAAGGCCCACGACATCACCGAATGCCGCCAAGTAGAACAACTTGCCGAGAAGCAGAAGCAAGAGTATGAAAGGTGCGACAAGGAGAAGGGCCAAGATGGTATCGGTGGATCCGGCAAGAAGAACCGTGGTGGCCGCCGCGGCAAGGCCAAGCAGCAAAGAGAAGCCTGCCCAGGGCTGAAACAAGAAATATGATGATGAGGATGTGGACGATGACGAGGATGAAGAGGGATCTGATGGCCAAGAATTCCAGAAGGCTATGGATGCGATGTGCATTGACAGAGGCACATCTTTGCACTCCTCCCACAGACAGCTCAAGCAGTAGGCCCGTGAAGTCAACGTGGCAGATCCAGCATCAGAGGCAAGGAAGCCCCTCAAGTGGTCCAACACTCCCATCATTTTCGATGCTGAGGACCACCCTGACAGCACCACTGCGGTCGGGTGTGTGCCATCGTTGGTTTCACCAACAATTCGCAACCTCAAGGCCATGAAGATGTTAGTGATAGTGGGGCCAGCCTGAACCTGATCTCGCCCGATGTGATCAAGCAGTTGTTGATTCCTGACTCGGATCTCAAGCCGATAGGCTCCTTCCAAGGGGTCAACCCGGGAAGATCTCAACCCAAGGGAAAGATAACCCCGTCATTCACGTTCGGCAGCGAGCTCAACTTCAAGACAGAGAGGGTCATCTTTGACGTCACCAAGATGTCACTACCGTACAATGGGATCTTGGGCAGACCCGCACTGGCAAAATTCATGGCGGCCTGCCACCACGCATACAACACACTCAAGATGCCAGGGACAATGAGCATCATCGCCATCCACGCTGACAAAAAGGACACGGTCCTCTGTGTCGACAAGGTCTACCGGGAGGCAGTAGCAGTGCGTGCCGACAAGGCACTCGCTCCTGCCGGCAAAACTCCTGGTGGGAAGAACAAGACCAAGACTTCTAGCAAAGCTCGTGAGGATTCCGGGAAGTGCACCACAGAGCGCAACACGCCTGTCGATGACTTATCAGAGATTTCTGCTAGTAGGAGCAAGAAAAACAAAGTGACCACCCCGAAGACAAAGAAAGTGGCTGCGCGGGAGGACGGCGAGGGCGATACTTTCACCATAAGTGCCACCCTCGACAGAAAATAGGAAGACACACTCGTTTCCTTCCCACGGGCGAATGTCGATGTATTTGCCTGGCAGCCATCTGACATCCCTGGTGTTCCCAGGGAGGTGAACGAGCACCACCTTGCCGTCTGCCCACACGCACGCCCCATCAAGCAGAAGGTCCGGAAGCAAGTGTCGGCGTTCTGGGAACGGGGGTACCCAGACCTGCCTGCCTACGACCCAGGACATGGCCCACTTCGTCAGCCAAACACAGCCAGGCGCGGCCCCACTCAAGACGAGGCCCTCACGAGGGCCCTAGGCTCGCGAGGAGAAGTGGCATCAAGACCGGCAAGGGACGGGCCTCCCCAGGCCCCCTCCGGAGCGGCGGAGATCTCTATGCAGAGCCCGGCCTCAGGAGTCCAAGATGACGCAAGAAAGGACAGGCGGGCGCCAGCGCGCCAGGCGGCGCAGTTTCCCCTTTGGTGCAAAGGGAGCAAGGACGTACGCGGGTTCCCAAAGCATCCTCCAAAGGTTTCCATTCCGGTGTAACAAGACCACGACCCCGAGCCCCGCAGGACGGATGTCATCGCCGAGCCCACCTCTGCATCGTCAACAGCAACTTTGCAGGCGAAGACCGCCTTTGGGCAGGGCGGGCATGTACTCCTGTCCCCCTTCGAAATTGGCCATTGTGGGATCCCTTCCCGCCATTGCGATAAGGGAAGAGGACCCGAGCCACCGCTATATATAGAGGGTAGGCTGCACCGTAGCAGGGGATCCGAACTCATTCGACTCACCCACCCATCACCAAGTCAACAGAGGGCCAAGAACACCTTAGGAGCGCCCTCACGAGGCTCCGAAACACTGTACTAGTTCATCCATCATACCTCCTCGAGAGGCAATCCACCAAAGTAGGAGTAGGGTATTACGCTTCGCAGCGGCCCGAACCTGGGTAAACTATCGTGTTCATCTTCTTCCTCGTCATCGTGCGAGTTCGTCGCTGTGTCCATCGAGTAGCGAGCTAGGTTGGGCGAAGCTGCAGGGGATCTTCACACACGCCCCTGTGTTCGAATCCTAAGGGTTTTGCGGAGTCCGAAATCCAACATTTGGCGCGCCAGGTAGGGGGCGTGTCGGAGTCTTCCTCAAGCCAAGATCTTCTCCCACCTCGCCGTTCCGATGTCTGACGCTCGCCGAGCCCGCGCTGAGCGCCGAGTCACCCGCATCGCCCAGACGGCACCTATGGGCCGCGCCGGCGCACGCAGGTCACCCTCGCCTGTGGCGAACGCCGCCACGGGCCCTGACGCCCACGAGCAACAAGACTCCTCCCAGCTGGTCACCGCGCGGCGCGATGGCCACACCGCCACTCCATCGATCGTCCCAGCTTCCGGGTCGTCTTCCCACGTTTGGCCCGGACCGGTGCGCGGCCAGGGCGCACTCGCCATGGCTAACGAGCTGCTCCGCTACCGCCCTGCCCCCGACCGCTACGACGATTGGCTTCGACGCATCGTGGAGCTCGTCAGTGCTGCCGGCGACGCTTCAGCACTCTCCTACTCGCTTCGACCTCAACCATCCCAGGCAGACGACGTGGCCCAGGATGCGCCGCCACCTCCTCCGCGACGCGACGTCGACCCCGAGCCCAGGCGAGCAGCGCACCCCCGCGACCGGCCTCGTGAACCGCGGGCGAAGGCGGGAGATGAAGTAAGCTGCCAGGTGGTTCCCCGGCCGCGCGTGGACGCGCGTGCGCTCCCCGCGCTGCCGACCCAATGCCGCGACCGGGCACCACTCGAGGTGGCGCCGCAGGAGCGCCAAGACCGGGTCCCTCCCGCGCACGCAGCGCCCGTCGAACCTGTGGGGTGCCTCGCCATCGCCCCGGAGCTCTACCCAACCGCGTGGCCCTGCAAGTTCAAGCCTGACCTGCCCCCGCGCTACGACGGCACCCCAGATCCAGCCGAGTTCTTACAGCTCTACTCCCTGAGCATCCGGGCGGCTGGAGGAGACGACAAGGTCATGGCGTGCTGGTTCCCCATGGTGCTCAAAGGTGGCGCGCTCTCCTGGTTCCTCAACCTCCCGGAGGCGTCCATCACCTCCTGGGATGGCCTGCGCAAATGCTTCATCACCAACTTCCAAGGTACCCGCGACCGCGCGCTCACCGTGAACGACCTGCGGCGTATCAAGCAGCAAGATGGGGAGACCCTGCACAAGTTCATACAATGCTTCACGACTACGCGCCTAAAGACCCCGAAGGCGTCAGACGAGGCTATCATCCCAGCGTTCACCGACGGCGTCACAGACCTCAAGATGAAGGAGGAGCTCGCCATGAATGACGAACTGTGCTCTGCCTTGGAGATGTTCAATCTGGCGAACAGGTGCGCCAAGGCTGAGGAGGGCCGCCTGTCGCTCCGCGGGCCCCCGGCGGCAGAGCCAGAAGAAAAGAAGACCAAGGCCAAGGAGGCGAAGCGCAAGGCCCCAGCGGTGCTTGCGGCCGAGCCAGAGGCGAAGCGCAGCGGGGGTGAGGAACACCCTCCAGGGGGAAGACCAACCTGCATCTTCCATGGCACCAACAACCACGACATCGCTGACTGCCAAGAACTCAGGATGGTCCGCGCCGAGCACTTCGGCAGGTGCCCTGGACGCGCCGACCGAGGTTTCGGACGCGGCGGGGGCCGCGGTGGAGGCCTCTGGGACAACCGGGAACCGCGTCAAGGGTGGCACGATCAGCCCCAGGAGGACCGCTGGCGCGATCAGGCTCGGGACGACCGCTGGCTCGACCAGCCTCATGAGGATCGCTGGCGCGACGACCCTCCGGAGGGGTCTCGCCGCGGCCAGCCTCGCGAGGCACGCCCTCGTGAGGCCGGCCTACCTCCACTACTTCCGCCACCCAGAAGGAAGGAAGAGGACAGGCAGGACGATGGGGCTGGGGGCTTCCAGGAGGTCAGAGCGATAGCCTGTATCCTGGGCGGCGCCCAGGCCCCAGCATCGAACCGTGCCTTCAAGCAGTTCACGCGGGAGGTGAACGCGGCTCTCCCAAAGCCCGAAGCAATGCGTCCCCTCAAGTGTTTCCAGACTGTCATCACCTTCGACTCGAGGGATCAGCTCAGGTGCTCGGCCATGGCCGGCAAGCTCCCCATGCTGTGCACTCCAACCATCAGCAACGTCCTCGTCACCAAGACCCTCATCGACAGCGGAGCGGGGCTCAATGTCCTCTCCATTGAGACCTTTGAGACGCTCCAGGTGCCGTACGAACAGCTCATGCCGACCAAGCCCTTCTCGGGGGTCACCGACGGGTCCACCGTCCCCATCGGGCAAGTGCACCTGCCTGTCACCGTCGGCGGGCGTGAGAACTACCACACCGAGATCATCGTCTTCGACGTCGCGCACATCCACCTCCCGTACAACGCGATCCTTGGGTACCCGGCCCTCGCCAAGTTCATGGCGGTGACTCACCACGGCTACAACGTCCTCAAGATGCCGGGGAGTGGCGGCGTCATCATCGTTGCTTGCGATGAGAAGGATGCTGGCTGCTCCCTTGAGCGTGCTTACCGCGCCGCGGCAGCCGAATGCTCGGACGACGAGGAGGACGCCCTGCCTCGTGAGGACTCACGCAAGAAGAAGAAGCAGCTCCTTCCCACGGGGCATCCTGGAACCTCGAGCTCTGCGCCCAGGGAAGGGGCCCCACCTCCTATCGCATAGGAAGGCGCGCTCGGCGCCCCTCTTGGGTCGGGCCCAGGGGCTCCCATCCGGGGAGTTTCCGGCTTGGCCAGTGAGACAAGAGTGGCGCTCGAGCACAACCTGAAGGCGCGTCCTGACCCGCGTCAGCTCGAGCTGGGAGCGCGGCGCGTGGCACCGAGCTCGCAAGAGTCCGTCATCAGAGCGATCGAGGAGCTTCGAGAAGCGTAGGCCATGCAAGGCGGGGACTGTCCAGCACCACCAATCGCATCCGGCGTCATCGGCACGGTCTGCGTCAACGCGCTCGCGATCAACAGGGCCGCGTCCCAAGGCCCCTTCTGGCCAGCGCGCGCCGATCACGGATGGGTCTACCCGAACGCCTACGTCCGCATGCCCTTCGGACTGGCGAACGCAGGCGTCACGTTCCAGCGCCTTTACCGAGCCATGCTCATACCTTGCCTGGCGAGGCGCGGCGAGGAGTTGGAGGAGATGCTCAGACCAAGCGAAGGTCCCGAGCCGCGGGAGATGACGGACCCATGAGGGTCGTGCTCATGGAGGTGTAAGGTCAGGCTATGACGACAGCCTCGGCTCTTCAGCGGCATGGCCGCCAGGGGACTTTTTGTTGGCTGTTGCCAGGTAATTTTTTGGTTCACTCCGTTTGAGGGCGCCCACCGGGCCGCATTATCCTCAGGTGATTAGGGCACACCCCTGCAGTCACCCCGTTTATGCATATTTCAATAGTTTCTCATGCATCTGATCTGTTCCCTAACGTTTTACCTTGCCTGCATGGCTCCTTGCTGACGTAAATGCCGCCGCATCACCCTTTCTGAGTGGTTGTTTTGCAACGGGCCGTGCGCTACGGTCCTTCCCGGGGCACCTCGGAACTGGGATGCAAGGCTCTGTCGCCTCAGGGACTTGCATCTTTGGGCAGTCGACCCCCGCTCGGGGGCTCCGGCCGCAGCACGGCGCCTCAGCATGGGGTCTCGGGAGGCCCCGCGGCCTCCAGAGGCAGCAGCCAGTAGGGTGAATGGGGGTCGCTCGAGCATCAAAGGGGGCTCCTGAGCATCGCGCCTCAGGAGCCTTACCGGTCATATAGCCACTCGCCCGTTGGTGTCGTCCTTGGTGATCCGGTCGGCATTAAGGGTGTCGGGGCCTTGCCCCGTAGTTGCGTACTTGGTGATCCGGTCGTACACTACGGCGGTAGGGAAATGTGCGGGACTGGGACCTGCCGACGTAGAGCCGCTTGAGCGTCAAAGGGGGCTCCTGAGCAATGCGCCTCAGGGGCCTTACCGGTCAGAAAGCCACTCGCCCCTTGATGTCGTCCTTGGTGATCCGGTCGGCGTCAAGGGTGTCGGGGCCTGACCTCGTAGTTGCGTCCTTGGTGATCCGGTCATACACTACGGTGGTCGGGAAATGTGCGGGACCAGGACCTGCAGACGTAGAGTGCTAAAAGGACTCCCAACCTGCCTCACTCGTGAAGAAGAAGAAGTCAGCAGGGCCACAGACGGCCCCATCTACGAGAAGACTCAGGCGCAAACCGTCTTTGAGGTAGGGATCTCACGAGGCCAAAGCGCCCTCGCGAGCTCCCAGATACACCTCCCAGTTCTGCCGTGCCAGCCACGCGTACGAACTCTATGGGCTGTACACGCCCGGAGCCCCCCGAGGATGCGGAGGGGTTCCTTCCCACGCAATGTGGCAGCCACAGCCCAGCGCTGGCGGAGAAGTCAACACGGTCCACCAATGACTATGCCCACACAATGTGGAAGCCACAACTCCGTGCTGGCGGTCAACACGGTCCACCAATGACTATGCCCACGCAATGTGGAAGCCACAGCTCCATGCTGGCGGTCAACACGGTCCACCAAAGACTATGCCCACGCAATGTGGAAGCCCCACGCCCCGTGCGGGGGGATAAACAACTGAGGGCGCCCCAGCGGCTGCATCCAACCTCAGGAAAGTCCCTAGTGGCCCCCCTTCTCGCTGCGTTCCCCAGGGATGTACGCGTGAGGGGGCTGCACGGGGGCTACTACCCGGCCAAGCCTGGTACACGCCGCCTTCCCAGGTCTGCCAAACCTGGTCTTCACGCGCCCACCTCCGGAAAAGCTAGCAAGGAAAGGTATGGGAGCCGCTCGTACGTCAAGGGGGACTCCTGAGCATCGCGACTCAGGAGCCTCATTGGACCCGTAGCCCTCACCCCTTGGACCGTCCTTGGTGATCTGGTCGGCCCAACGGCGGTTGAGGTATGTGCAGGCCGGGCCCTGCCGACACAGAGCTCGAAGCGCTCAAAAAACCGCTCAAAAACCCTTAAGGAGGACGCTGGAGCTCGTACGTCAAGGGGGACTCCTGAGCATCGCGACTCAGGAGCCTCACTGGACCCGTAGCCCCTCACCCCTTGGACCGTCCTTGGTGATCCGGTCGGCCCAACGGTGGTTGAGGTATGCGCGGGCTGGGCCCTGCCGACGCAGAGCGCAAGGTGTTCGAAATTTCCAAGTTAACCCAATCTTCACCATGTTCCCTTCATGAGGGCTGCTCGTACGTCAAGGGAGACTCCTGAGCATCGCGACTCAGGAGCCTCATTGGACCCGTAGCCCCTCACCCCTTGGACCGTCCTTGGTGATCCGGTCGGCCCAACGGCGGTTGAGGTATGCGTGGGCCGGGCCCTGCCGACGCAGAGCATCACAGCAAGCAAGAAGGAAACAAGGCGAAGAGAGCAATCACATAGTTCAATAGTTATTACAAGCATTAAAAGTTTTCGCGAACACAAACAAGTTTAACGCCTCCATGAGGCACGATGGGCATTGCAGGAAAGGAGCAGGGGAGAGGAATCAGGAGGAACCGCCGCCACCACTCGTCCCGTCCTCAGGGAACTCGTCGTAGACATCGCTGGCGTCGTCTTCTTCGCCGCCAGCCCCAGCAGCATCAGGAGGCAGAGAAACCGTGACGCGGGTGAACCTCTTCACCAGCGTCTCCACGGCGCCCTTCACCGCCGCCGCAATGCTGACGCGGACCTCGGGGGCGACCTGGCGGATCACGGAGTCAAAGTCGAACCCAGGCTCGCGAAGATGAAGATGGCTGAAGACGCGCGTCGCAGCCTCAGAAAAGAGGTCGCGGCACTCGCTCTCCAAGACCCCCTCCACCTTGACGATGGCGCCCTCCAGCGCCTCGACGAGCTTCGAAGTGAGCACCGCGAAGCCCCTCTCTGGAGCCGCCAGGGGCTCCGCGAACCCATCCCGGCAAAGGGAATGGAGTGCTCGGCGGAGCTTGAGCTCGACGGTGGGAAAGACGCTCAGCTCCGCAGCCTTCTTCTCCTCAGCCGCGGCAAGAGCTTTCTCCCTGGAGTCAAGCAAGGCTTTCTCCGAAGCGACTTCCTTCTCCTGCGCGTCCAGGCGCTCCCGCTCCGCGGCTTGACGGGTCGCCACCTGGGACAGCTCAGAGTCCCGAGCGGCAAGCTTGGCCTCGCGGGCCTTGAGATCTTCCTCCTGGTGATGCAGCCGCTCCATAAGCTCAGCCTTCTCCTCATGGAGGGCCTTCAGACGGGCCCCCATCTCTTCGCAACGCCTGACAGCGGACGCCACTTCAACCAGTGCCTCCTCGCGGGCTGCCCTGGTAGTCGCGGCTTCCCTCTCACTCTTCGTCGCGGCGGCCACAGCTTGACCCCAAATCGCCACGGCAGAGGCGTCGGCCTGAAGCCACCCTGAGAGGAGCTCTAGGCGCCCACTCACGAGGCGATCGTCGGTGCTCCCGAGGGCGCCACGAACTTGACCCAGAACAGCGAGGGCCCCGTCCAGGACATCAAGGCCGCGCGACAAAGGCATCAGGGCCTCCTCCGGAGGAGTCCCCTGTGCGATCGCAGGGGGCGTCCCCGGGGAGGCAGCAGCACGACGAGTAGGGGGCTCCGGAGGCCGCACGGCGACCGCGGACACGGACGGGTCGACGGGCGGCTGGCCCTCACCGCCCGGCCCTCCGGACAGCGGCACGCCCGTGTCCTCGAGGGCAGGAGCGATCACGCCAATAGGCATTGGGGGCTCAGGGGGCTCCGTGACGATGGCCAGGGAGGTCGCCTCGTGGGCCCCCTCCCCTTCGGCAGCAGGCGACGGCGTGACGGCAGGAGCGGGCGGCGTGTCGGAAGGCGCCTTCGGCTTGACGCCCGCCTTCTTCCTCCTCATCTTCAGCGCGGCGGCGTCCCTGGTCACCAAGCAAGGAAGGTCATCAATACGCGAGCCACCGGCGGGCGAGCAAACCGAGTCGGGTCGCTTACTCCTCAACGTCGACCCACTTCCTCTTCCTCTCCGCTCCGGCAACAACGGGGGCGCCCAAGCCTTCCTCGGTGGGGGCACCACCGCGCGGGGGAGCAGAGGCGATGTCCGCAAGAGCGGCCGCAGAAGGGATCGCCATGGCCCCGGCCTCGCCCACCTTGCCTGCGAGCTACGGCTCGGGCGGAGGCGAGGCCGGCATTTCAACCGCCTTGCCGGCAGAGGCAAGGCACACCGGAGGAGACTCCGCCCCGCGCTTCCTGGGAGTCAACACGCAGGCGGACCGCGTGGCACGAGGGGCCGGCCTTAGCCCCCTAGGGACCTTGGTGGCACGTGAGGATCCCGCAGCAAAAACTTCACCAACATCATCGTCGTCCTCGAGCTCGCGCAGGAGGGTGCCCTGCGACGGGGGAGACGCCCCTGCCGGGCCGTCGTCGGCGGTCCTCTCCGAATCCTCCCCGCCCGTGGTGTCGCCGGAGGACACCATCACCGGGGAACCAAGGTCATCAGCTGGGAAAAGCCCTAGTTCGTTGAAGACGGGCATCGCGGCAACCAGATCGGCCCCATCGCCGCGGCAGTACAGCGGGGCGTGGGCCTCGGGGCGATCACCAGGGTCGCCATTGAGCAGGGTCGTCACAGCCCTGCTCAGTTCCTCGGAGGTTATACATGCAGACCGAAGCCTGAGGTTGTCGCCGCTGCCCTGATAGTCCCACAAGGGCCTAGAATGGGCCTGGAGGGGCGCCAGGCGCTGCGCCAGGAACTCCTTCACTATCATCCCCCCAGTCAGCTTCCTGGCGCTGATGTCGCGGGAGAAGCGCTCCAGGACGGGCCCGGCCCGGGGGTCGGAAAGCTTCGCGGAGCTCCACACGGAGGTCTTCTCCGGCAGCCCCTTCGGCAGATCCAACCGAGGGTTGGTGTCTTTGAGATCCATGAGGACCCAGCGGTGCCTGAAGTTCTCCACCTTCTTCCCGGCCTTCAAGAGCATGTTGCCGCTCTGGCCGCGATGAAGGAGACACATGCCGACCGTTGAGCTCCGTCGTGCAGGCGCAAGCTGAAGAAATGGCGGAAGAGGGCCACCGAAGGCCTCACGCCCACGAAAGCCTCGCAGTAGAAGGCAAAGACGGACAAGAGCAGGATGGAATTGGACTGGAGATGAAGGGCCTGGATCCCGTAGTGGCCGAGGATGGCGGTGAAGAACGCGGAGAAGGGCGGTACGAGCCCGGCGAAGACGCTATGAAGAAAGAAGGGGTAGACCGCCTTGGACGAGGGCCGCTTCTCCGAGGAGCTGCCCCATATCAAGGTCCACCCATACTCGTTGGTCTCATCCGCCGTCGATGGGAGCGCCGGGACGAGGTCCTCGTCCTTGGTAATGGTGGACCCTGACAGCGCCGGCAAGATAGGAGTGGAGGCAGAGCTCTAGGCCTCTGGCTTCTGCTTGCCGGCGGGAGCCATCGGGAAGCTCGCGGGGCCAAAGCAGCAAGGAGGAGGACAGAGCGGCGCCGGATCTGGAGAGGCCTCTGCTGAAGCCGGAGACCTGGAAAGCAAGAGCAAGCGCGCAAGAGGGGAAAGCAATAATGGCCCAGCGCTAAAAGTCAGGCTCTTGTCGATTCGGGCGGTGGCCGAAGGGACGAAGGACGCCCGACATCAACTACACGATGCGCGCCTGTCCTGGCCCACAAGTGTTGGGGCCTGTGGCGCTTCTGGCCGCCCTCAAGGCTTCGCCCGGAAGCCGGCACGAGCGCGCCTTGGGCCCGAGGGCTACTGTCGGCGTTCTGGGAACGGGGGTACCCAGACCTGCCTGCCTACGACCCAGGACATGGCCCACTTCGTCAACCAAACACAGCCAGGCGCGGCCCCACTCAAGACGAGGCCCTCGCGAGGGCCCTAGGCTCGCGAGGAGAAGCGGCGTCAAGACCGGCAAGGGACGGGCCTCCCCAGGCCCCCTCCGGAGCGGCGGAGATCTCTATGCAGAGCCCGGCCTCAGGAGTCCAAGATGACGCAAGAAAGGACAGGCGGGCGCCAGCGCGCCAGGCGGCGCAGTTTCCCCTTTGGTGCAAAGGGAGCAAGGACGTACGCGGGTTCCCAAAGCATCCTCCAAAGGTTTCCATTCCGGTGTAACAAGAGCACGACCCCGAGCCCCGCAGGACGGATGTCATCGCTGAGCCCACCTCTGCATCGTCAACAGCAACTTTGCAGAAGAAGACCGCCTTTGGGCAGGGCGGGCATGTACTCCTATCCCCATTCAAAATTGGCCATTGTGGGATCCCTTCCCGCCATTGCGATAAGGGAAGAGGACCCGAGTCACCGCTATATATAGAGGGTAGGCTGCACCGTAGCAGGGGATCCGAACTCATTCGACTCACCCACCCATCACCAAGTCAACAGAGGGCCAAGAACACCTCAGGAGCGCCCTCACGAGGCTCCGAAACACTGTACTAGTTCATCCATCATACCTCCTCGAGAGGCAATCCACCAAAGCAGGAGTAGGGTATTACGCTTCGCAGCAGCCCGAACCTGGGTAAACTATCGTGTTCATCTTCTTCCTCGTCATCGTGCGAGTTCGTCGCTATGTCCATCGAGTAGTGAGCTAGGTTGGGCGAAGCTGCAGGGGATCTTCGCACACGCCCCTGTGTTCGAATCTTAAGGGTTTTGCGGAGCCCGAAATCTGACAGCAAGCACTGGAACGACAAGAGTTCATTGCCTAAGAGATCAAGAAACTAGAAGCAGCAGGCCTGATCAGAGGTGCGATCCACCCAACATGGCTGGCGAATCCTGTGGTAGTGCGCTTGGCATGCGGGAAATGGAGACTTTGTATTGACTTCACTTACGTCAATAAGGCTTACCCGAAAGATCCTTTCCCCTTGTCGTGCATCGATCATATAGTGGATTCAACTGCCGGCTGCGACCTGCTGTCTTTCCTTGACGCCTACTATGGTTACCACCAGATCTTCATGACCAAGGAGGATGAAGAGAAAACAACATTCATCACCCCTCGCGGCACGTACTGTTCCAAGCG
Organism: Elymus sibiricus; assembly: GCA_039707655.1. Taxonomy (NCBI): domain Eukaryota; kingdom Viridiplantae; phylum Streptophyta; class Magnoliopsida; order Poales; family Poaceae; genus Elymus; species Elymus sibiricus. Next base: position 340,999,992 of record CM077671.1, read on the forward strand.
CATTCCATTCGGGCTGAAGAGTGCTGGTTCAACGTTTGCAAGGGCCGTCCAGATTGGTTTTGGCCCGTAACTACACAGAAATGTGGAGGCCTACATGGACGACATCGTAGTCAAGACCAAGGACAAGGCCATGCTAATTCAAGACCTAGAAGAAACATTTGCTAATTTGCGCAAAATCAGCTTGAAGCTCAACCCCGAGAAGTGTGTGTTTGGAGTCCCATCTGGCAAACTCCTTGGGTTCTTCCTGTCACCGCGAGGGATAGAAGCCAACCCAACCAACATCGAAGTGATGAAGCAGTTGGAGGCACCAAAGCACGTCAAGGTAGTACGCCGCCTGGCGGGCTGCGTTGCCGCCCTCAGCAGGTTCATTTCCAAGTCTAAAGAGCGTGCCCTACCGTTTTTCAAAATCTTAAAAAAGGCAGGCCCCATGACATGTGTCGGGGCCGGATTTCCGGGGCACAATATCCCAGAAATTAACCCCTCGTGTCATCACCAGCCCTAGGATTTCTGTTTGCTGGTGGACACTTCCTCGATACAGAATTCCAAGCAATTACATGAATTGGATACAAGACCGTAAAGGTCTAATGATAAAATAATGATTTCTGGTGGTGGATGACGAAAGCGATTCGTGAATTCTCCAACGTCGATGGGGCTCCATTCCCACAGGAACGGCTAACCTGGATAACTCCTATCCCGTGTGACTGCTATCCTAGGCTCCGTATGGACGTCGTCATAATACTCTTCTCACCTGGCCAATGAAATAACCAGGGACAAGCCAGTGAGTACGTTTGAATGTACTCGCAAACATTATGAACAAATGATATTGGCCAGAGCTGGATCCCTTTCTATACGTTCACAGCGGTACATTGCATTTGCCCCTGATGCTGCACGGCTTGGAAAATAGCAGTATCTCCTTTCGCTGGCAGTGGGTACCACGAATCGGAGACGGGTAACTGCTTCATAAGCAGCAGCTTCAATGGCCATGCCTGGGGTTGGCATGGATCTCCCGATGTAGACAACATATGGAGGGCCTTGGTCTGGGTCTGCTGGTGGGATGTGCACAACTGCCCAGTATTTCGAGGAGTCAGAGGTGATCCTCAATTTGAACAACTCATACTGGGGTGGTTGGCTGGAACCAAAAGTGTTGCGGGTAAAATCCCACAAACTTTAACAAAACTGCCAGGACTTGCATCTGGAGTTCTCAGGTGGATACCGGGGTGAGACATGGAGTGCAGGTCGGGAAGGAGGGGTGTTCTAGTTTGACGGGGGCTAGTGCTGGATATGGCTTTTTATAGAGTGCCTGGGTTTTGAGACATGATGCGGCGCCAATACGACTTGTGCATTGGTCCTGTCGTGGAATTAAAGTCTCGGTCCTCAATCCCCAAAAGGAATGCGACATGTTACTGTGTGCGTCTTCCAGGGTGACTATAGTGGTTACGTCTAGAATTTACTGTGCGACCATACGTCAATTAAATTACGCTGGTTCACAAATGGTACCATCAAAACAGTGGTACACCAGTAAATTACAAACCTGCTACATCATATGGCTGCTACTACAAAAATTACAGGGTGACAGAGCCACTAGGGCTTGACACGGATCCAGTGGACTCAGTCCACCTCATTGACATGCAGCCGGGCGCGTCTTGTGGATGCTGAGTCCTCCTCATGGGCTTCTGCGTCAGAGCTGGCCGGGGTCGGATGGGGAGCTACAGGGCTGGAGTAGCGGTGGTGTCCTTCACGGGGTGTCGAGGTCACCGTCCCGTTGGAGTAGGTCTCCAAGAGACGATGAAGTTCCCCGGGTGAGGCGATGGCACTGCCCGGGTGGATAACAGGGGCAGGTTCCGAGGGATCGATCGGTCTCCCGAACAGCACAGTCGGGGTGGGTGTGGCTTCTCTTCTTGCTGGGGTCAGGAGAGCAAGCGTCCTGCGGGTTGCGATCAGATCATTGGTGACCTGATCGAAAAGTGCCTCTTGCGCTCTCAGGTAGCGCACCAGATGCACCAGGGCAGGATCCGACTCTTGGTCTCCATTGGTGACTTGGGTCGGTCTACCATAGCCTTCACGACTAGGGTAGTAGTAGAAAGAGCGGCAGTTAACCCTCGGCGACAGATGCCGAAGGTGAACTACAGCCTCTCGGGCTGCAAGTTGGATGGCTTGGGGTTCGTCGGAGGTCGTTCTCCCGGTGAACCGGTAGGGGCGCTCCGATGTGATGCTCCTCCCGTAGATGTGCATCGTGGCCCAGAAGTGATGGATGGAATCACTCGTGTGCTCCTGGTACACGACATACTCCGGCGGATCTTCGCTGCTGAAAGCACGACGCGTGAGATTGGCAAGGACGGCTACAAAGCCTTCAAGCTCGACTGCGGTGGTTTCGTTGTGAACAATGGGGCCTGGCATCTTGGTGGTTGAATATCGAACTGGGAGTGAGGCTGTGATTTGCTGTGTTTGGGGCAAGGCTTCCTTTATAAGCCATCGGAGTCTTCCATCGCACGCTTGCGGATGGGACAACTCAGGTGTCAGCCACAGGTACACGGCCTATGGACCGGCTGCTAGGTTGGGCACCAACTGTCAAAAGATGTCGGGTGCCACTGTGCAGGCTTATCGGATGAGATGGGCTTGGCTACGGACAGAGAAGATTTGGACGGTGTGGGAACCTAAGGATAATGACCAGGCTAAGATAGGATTAGCCAGTGGTCAGCCTCGCTCTGATACCAAGGCTGTCGGGGCCGGATTTCCGGGGCACAATATCCTAGAAATTAACCCCTCGTGTCATCACCAGCCCCAGGATTTCTGTTTGCTGGTGGACACTTCCTCGATACAGAATTCCAGGCAATTACATGAATTGGATACAAGACCGTAAAGATCTAATGATAAAATAATGATTTCTGGTGGTGGATGATGGAAGCGATTCGTGAATTCTCCAACGTCGATGGGGCTCCATTCCCACAGGAACGGCTGACCTGGATAACTCGTATCCCGCGTGGCTGCTATCCTAGGCTCCGTATGGACGTCGTCATAATACTCTTTTGACCTGGCCAATGAAATAACCAGGGACAAGCCAGTGAGTACGTTTGAATGTACTGGCAAACATTATGAACAAATGATATACCGAATGCAGCAGATAAAATATGATCATGATGAACTAAACTATTTGCTTATGCTCATGCTGGATTATATTATATGCATGCTGACAGGAATTGAATCATGGCATGATGACATTTTAGCATGTGCAGAAGTAACGAGTTAGCGACAAACAAAGAAGGTTGATGGAAAATCGGACGAGGCAGAACCATCCGAGAATCCAAAGAAAATATAAAAGAAATGCCGGTTGGATGTCAAGTGACACCTCGGTAGGTCTTGAAGAGAAATGCCAAACGGGTGTCTAAAAGAGTAATCGGACGAGACAGAACCATCCGAGAACTCAAGCGACGCCACGAGAGGTCTTGAAAAGAAATGCCAGACGGGTATCTACAAGAGAGTCGGGCGAGACAGGACCGCCCGAGAACTCGAGAGACGCCTCGTAAGGTCTTGAAAATAAAATCGAATGTTCGGGGTAGTCTAGCCAGCCCCTGAGACACTCAGAAAATAAAATTAAGAGAAACGGGTTAGTCCACAATAATAATCATAGCATCAATATTAATCATGATAACATCAGTAGTAGTAGTAATTATTCTGCAAAATAAACCATGCACAATTTTAATTATTTCCTCCGGAGACTGACTCTAAGACCGACATTTGACCAACCCAGACTGTAGTCCTTAACCGCAGACACGGCTATTCGAATAGATATAACTCTGCAGAGGGTGTACTCTTTACCCACAAGTAAAGGATTTCTTTAGTCAGTACCGTGACACCGACTAATTCCCATTACGGTCTTTGGGTTGAAAACACACCTAAACAGCACACACCAGATTAACCATCCGGATGCGAGGAATCACCCAGAGCATCTTTCCAGAAAAACTCTAAGTCGGGGAGACCATCGTCTCGACTAGCATGGGATCACTATTTATACACGCGGATTACAAGGGGGGACCCCCTCTCGGTTACAACCGGAAACACCCATGCCCCCTGACCCGATGACAGGATTTAGCCCATGGCCGTGGAAACCCTCATCGTGGCCCTCTGTACGGTGTGTGCACGGAAAGGGGTTGACAACCTACTGAACCGTACCCTACCTATGGCAGGGACAAGTGGCAGCACGAAACAAGTATGGGGGTTACCGGAACAAGACTCGATCTACGGTCGACTCAGGAGGTGTTACTTATTATCACCGGTATGCTCCACATATATCACGTGACACCACCGTGTCAAAAATGTCCCGTGCCCACCGGCACGTCCAAGGCAGGACCACACTCCTGGATTCTGACAACTTAGGCATGTCAGAACTTGAGTGGAATGCATGCAATAGAAAATATATACATGACCATGCATTCATGCAATATTACTACCCATATGCAATTTCTATTAAAATTATCAAAACCATGCTTCAAATATTCTAGCTAGCTATTATCAAACATCCACCATATCAAGTGTTCAAAAATGCTTGCCTTGGGGTTGCAGAAGGATGGGGTGCACTCCAAAAGATTTGAAAACATTCTTCCCTCCACTTTTCCTATTTTTGAAATTATTGGAATCAACACACATTTTGAAAACAGTGCAGAAAAGTTGTTGGAATATTTTTGAAATAAATCTGTAAATAAACTAGAGGAGATTTGAGTGACAACAGAAAAAGAATCAATTTGTTTGGAGTTGTAGTTAAAAAGATATAGTTGGTCAAAGTTAGGTCAACTCTGTTTTTAAATAAAAGTCTGAAAAGGAAAATGGTTCGGGTGAGAATACGCTTACGGAAACAGAAAGCCTACTGCACGGTAATACGCTTTCTTCGAGGGAACGCACCTAACAGGGGATTGCGCCACCGGCGGCTGGGCTGGCTCACCGACAGGTGGGGCCCACCTGCCGGGTTCCTCTTCCTCTTCTCGCGCGCGAGGACAGAGCCAGAGGCGGGACTCCGACGACTATTGCCGGAGCTAGGGGGATCCATTCCTCGAGCTTGGCACACCGGAGAGATCAGTAGGAGCTACTGCTTCTTGTGGATAGGGAGGGGATCGCCGGTGAGCTCGGCACCGAGCGGGGCGTCGGCCGCGGCGGAGGACGGCGTCGGCTCCCGAGAGGAACTCTGCCTAGGGTGGTTCCCGAGAGGAATATGAGAGGGGAATGGAGTTGGGGCACCTGGAGGATAAAACGCAGAGGGGGACGCTCTGGACGATGGGAATTTAGCGGGGAGGCTGCGGTGGCAGAAACATGTCGGAGGGAGGGAGACGATGGCGCCGGCCGTTCTGCTGCTCGGGACGGCTCCTGAAGGGAGACGGGAAGGTGGCTAGGGGAGAGAGAGAGACGATCCTGGGAAGCGAGACGAGCTCGGGGATGGGTTTTATAGGAGGGAAGAGGCGGTGCCGCGGATTCCAGAGATAGCCATCGCGGCGGCGGCCATTACTGCGTCGGCGAGGTGGTTATGGGCGGTGGCGCGAGTCAGCGAGGCCGGTAGGGGTTGGTGGAGAGCTAGCGAGCTGCGGATAGGCTTGAGCCGTTGGTAATCAAGCGAGAGGGCCCGGGCAGAGACGTGGCAAAGAGGGACTCGTCGGGCGGCAGTGGACGGCAGTAGCGGCCAAGGAGAGATGTCGGCGGGCTCCTGGGTGGTCGGGCTGATCCAGCAGAGGATCAGGACGGGCGGAGTGAGGAGCTGGGGTGGCAGGGGCACGGGTGCCAGCGGCTGCAGTCCGGGCGCTCTGCCCGCGCGCTAGACACGCACAGAAGTTGCTCGACGAAATGCTAATGCATCTAGAGTGACCCAAATGAGCTGCAAATTAGAAGGGTTACCAAAGCCTAGACGGGGGTGATAGTGGACATACTGGTTTGGACAGGTGATCAAGTTTCACATGTAACTTAAAGAGATGCCCAATTTCTGTCATGCACATAAGGTGCTCGACAGAATGCTAGGGCCATTTAGAAAACTCTTATGAAGGTGGTACTTGGCAGAATGGTGTCTCATTGGATGATAGAGATGGTAGTGGAGTTGGTTTGCGGAAAGAGAAAACTTTCTAATGCAAGTTTTACAAAACTTCAGTACTGGACATAAACTACAGAGGGGTATTTGGTGGACTTCCAAGATGCAAATGGAGCTGATCTTCTGGACTTAAGGTTTTGGTTGGAAGGACTATACGTGGGAAAAATTTGGGAATTGTTTGGGCAAGGAAAATTGGGGTTGTAGTTATAACCTAGAAACTGGACAAAATTGAAAAGAGGGAGTTACATTCAAAATTTTCAAAACACCAAGTTAGGTTTTTGCATAAAAGTGATATATAGGCATAACATGACCTCCCATAATTTTTGTGGAATTTTTAAAGAATTATTTAAAGTAGTTGTAGTGCAACAGAAGCATTTAAAGTATCAAAAATGCTATTAAAAGAATTATTTTGGGGCAAATTTTATTTTGAGATTAATTCCTACTGTTATTAAAGTAATAATGAGATGGTTTAAGAAAACTCCCAAAGGCCACAATAATATTTCCTAAAATTCCTATATGGAGGGAAGAATTTTGAAAGACAGGAATAGGAAAGGATCTAAAAATCATTAAAGAACTTATTACAATTCAAAATTTTATTTCTGGCCAAATTTTACTTAATAAAAATGTGGTTAAATTTTTGGGGTGTTACAACATGGACCCCGGAAGCGGAGGGAGCGCTGCAAGATTTGAAGAAATACCTGTCTTCTACGCCGATCCTAGTTGCGCCAAAACTGGAGGAACCGTTGTTGCTATATTTGGCGGCAACGAACCAAGTGGTTAGCGCTGCACTGGTGGCACAGAGGGAAGCTGAGGAGGGCGAGGTGGCAGACCTCGCGCCGGCAACCGACGAGCCAGGGCCAACCCCGGCAAGCCAAGGAGCCAACAACACAGGTGCAACATTAGAGGCAGGACAATAGGTTGTGCAAAATAAGAAGGTGGTGCAGCGACCCGTGTACTTCGTCAGCTCTCTCCTGCAGGGGGCTAGGTAAAGGTACTCTGGGATACAGAAACTACTTTTCGTCCTTCTCATGGCCTCCCGAAAGCTGCGCCATTACTTCCAAGCGCACCACATTACTGTCGCCACTCGTTTTCCATTGCAACGCATCGTGAGGAACCCGGAGGCAACCAACAGGATTGTTGAATGGGCATTGGAGCTAGCTAGCATTGACCTGAGCTTTGAAAGCACAGTAACCATACAGAGCAGAGCCCTGGCAGAGTTCATTGCTGAATGGACACCTACTCCAGATGAAGAAATCCCGAAAACAACCCTCCATGGCAAGGAAACACGTCTAGAATGGGTCATGTACTTTGACAGAGCTTTTTTGCTGCAAGGCACCGGTGCTGGAGTGCTGCTTGTCGCACCCACCGGAGAGCACCTCAAGTATGTGATCCATATGCATTTTCCACAGGAGATATCAACTAACAACACAACTAAGTATGAATGGTTGCTTGCCGGACTGCGGATAGCAGCCGACCTTGGCATCAGGAAATTAATAGTCCGAGGGGATTTACAGCTGGTTGTGCGCCAAGTGAACAAGGATTACCAGAGCCCCCTGATGGAAGCATACGTTGATGAAGTGAGGAAGTTGGAGGAGCGTTTTGACGGCCTGTAGATGGAGCACATCCCCAGGGCGGAGAATGATATTGCCCACGACCTGTCAAATGAGTTGCTCAAAAGTCACCTGTGGAACCAGGCACTTTTGTATTTCGACTCACTCAGCCTTCCTTCACACCATCAGATCGGCGCGCGAAGAAGAGCATGGTCAACTTCGGTGATTATTTCCCGGCAGAGGCATCTGTTGCTGCCAAGAAGGTCGCCGGGGGCGACAAAATGCCTGCCGGTGAGCAGCAAGCTCCTGCAGACCCAGTGGTCCTTGCCGTAGAAGCCAGCGCTCCTACGGCAGAAGAAATGCCTTTAGTCCTTGTCGTCGAGCCACGAGCTTCGCCATGGGCGCAGAAAATTGCCCAACACCTTCAGACAGGAGATCTCCCCGAGGAACAAGAGGAAGCTGAAAGAGTAGCCCGACAGTCGAGCATGTACCAGTTCGTGGATAACGTTGTGTACAGATGAAGACCAAACGGGGTGAAATTGAAGTGCATATCCCGGGAAGACGGACGACAGCTGTTGGCAGAGATACATGAAGGGGTCTATGGCTCCCACATCGGATCACGAGCCCTTGTCGGAAAGGCATTCCGACAAGGCTTCTATTGGCCGACAGCCCTTCAAGACGCTTTGGCAGTGGTGATGACGTGTAAAGCATGCCAGTACCACGCCAAGTAGATTCATCAGCCAGCACAAGCCCTTCAGACCATACTGCTCTCCTGGCCGTTCTCGGTCTGGGGGCTCGACATTGTCGGGCCCTTCCCCCGTGCTACCGGGGGTTTCGAGTTCTTGTTCGTCGCAATCGACAAGTTCATGAAGTGGACTAAGGTAGAGCCAGTGAGAAAGGTGACGGCGCAAGCAGCGGTCAAGTTTCTTAGAAGAATAGTCTATCGATTCAGTGTAGCCAACAGGATCATCACCGACAAGGGCACGTAGTTCACCAACAACAGCTTCATGCAGTATTGCCGAGACGTCGGTGCCAAGATCTGCTTTGCGTCAGTTGCCCACCCCAGGAGCAACGGTCAAGTAGAGAGGGCAACCGCGGAAGTGTTGCGGGGCCTCAAGATAATAACTTTCGATAAGCTGCACAAGCACAGAAGGCGCTGGATTGATGAGCTGCTGGCGGTTCTTTGGTCAATCAGAACGACCCCAAATCGAGCCACCGGCGAGACACCCTTCTCCCTAGTCTATGGTGCAGAAGCAATGCTCCCCATGGAAGTCACATACGGATCACCTAGAGTGCAAGCCTTTGACAAGGACCAGCAAGAGCGACTGCGGCAAGACGATGCCACGCTCCTCGAGGCCGCACTGCGTGCCACTTGGTACCAGCAAGCCTTGCGCCGCTATCACAGCCGCAAGGTGCACGCCATGAGCCTTGAGGAAGGCGACCTTGTTCTGCCATGGATTCAGTCCGCGAAGGGATCCAACAAGTTGACGCCAAAGTGGGAAGGCCCTTACTGGGTAGTACAAGTCACCAGGCCTGGCGCAGTCTACCTGGAGACCGAAGACGGCACCCACGTGCAAAACTCATGGGATATCGAGCATCTTCGCAAGTTCTACCCGTGAGGCGCCGGTCGACCGTGCCGCTCGGCAACCACTTTTGTACAAGTCTCCCGACAAGGTGTGTAATCCTTTGTACAAAGCCAGGTGATGACCCTGAGTGTAGTCAATAAAGCTAAGTGTTCTGCAACTCCTTGTCAAAGTACATATTTATCTTATGTATATTACATGAAATGTTGTGGTCACTTCTCACTTGTGTAAGGTGACTATCGAACCACTTAGGTTCCTAGCCTCCTCTATTTTCTCTTCTTTCTTTTTCTTGAAAGGGAGGAAAGGCCCCCGTGTGCAAATCTTCCCGGGGGAGTGACGATACAGACACCTACAGACGCGTTCGAGGATAATCGCCTTGTGGCAGGAGAAGCGGCAAAAATGAGCTAAGTTGCAAAAACTCTTTAAAAAAATCGAGCCTTTCCCTTGAACAAAGTTGGTGCTTGTTTGAGAAAACCTGCACGTGAAGCACCCTTGTCGAAATCGTTGAACGCTTGGATGTTGGAAGCATGCCCAACGTCTTAAGTAACCGCAGCGAGGACAACGAGGTGGTCTTGCCGGCAGCGGGCCCTTTTCAAAATTGTTGCGCGCTTGGATGTTGGAAGCATGCCCAACATCTTAAGTTGCCGTGGCAAGGACGACGAGGTGGATTTGCCGGTAGCAGCATTGCCGGCAGGGTACTAAGGAATATGGCGTTTCCGGGGGAGAGGTCGACCGCCACCCAGGCATGCCCATTGCAGTAGCCATCCGCCCGGAGCCACAAGACTAAGGACCTACTGCCCTCCATGGCCCTCACGAAAGGGTTGGGAAGGCGCAGCCAGCTCATATGCTGACGGGGAAGCACCACAACGAACTCGTGCACCTCTTCCCCCGCGTGGATCCCCGCGTGGGGCTGTGGAAGGGGCGCGCCACCACGACCACCACGGTTTGACGGGGCCGTCCTCTCGCGGCCCCTGGATGTCATCCTCCCGCGGGAGCTGGAGCCAGCCCCCTTCGCTGTCACCACAATGCGCATCGGGCTCTAGGAGTGCCCCTCGCGGCAGCACGGGACCCTCGAGCGCGGACACGACCCCTTGCTATCACGGGAATGGCATGCTAGAGAACATGGCGGAGGAAAGAAGAAGGAGATACTGGTTGGCAGACCGGAGCTAGGGAACACGAATGAGCAAGCCACCCCCTCGACCCCCTCTTTATAGAGCTGGGGAGGAGGGGTGGGCTGGCTCTTCGCGATCCAAGGCGAGCACACACTGGCGTACGCACAGCGCCAGCGACCGCCCCTCCCAGCCAATACCAGGGCTCGGGTGTGACACGTGTCACCAGAAGCACAACCGAAGACGGAAGGGGAGGTGACGGTGCTTAATGACGAAAGGCGAACAGGCGTCGCCCGCCATTTTATTCCTCCCCCTCAGGGAAGCCCGGGAGCTGGCTATTCGCTATCCAAGATGACCGTTCACTGCCAAGCGTGCCGCTTGGGCGACCGCCCCTCTCCACCAATGCCGCACCCCGTGTGAAAACACGTGTCACGAGAGGCGCCTCTACCAGTCCAACACGGCGCGGCTTTTTAGGCGCGTCCCTTCGGATGGTACCTCGCTCCACCACTCCCACGACTTGCGTTCAATGCGCATCATGGGCAGAACAGTAAAGAATCATCATCACCGCAGGGAACTGCGGCCAGGTGTGCATGTGCACTGTTTTTGGGCCTAGCCCAACAACGTCACGGATGCAAGTGTGGCCCAGGCCCGGGGGCTCCTGTCAGTGTACTAAGAAACGGGGTCCTTAATACCTGGACTTGTACACAGTCGATCGCAGCCTCTAGGCCGGCAAGACCTTGTCGGGCAAGGACCAACCTCCAAGCAGCATCAAGCCAAGACCAAGACAACCGGCAAGCCTCCATGCCAGCAGAGAAGACCCAGTTGCGAGCGTCTTCCCGCCAAGATCTCCACCCGCCAAGCCATCGACCCACATCACCGGGCTGATCGTCTACATCAGGCGCGCCCTGGTGGGTTGTGGTCACCTCGTGGCCCAGCTGACCCTAATTCCGGCACTATAAATTCCTATTTTTGGAGAGAAAAATTAGAGAGGAAGTTTTATCGCATTTCACGAGATGGAGCCGCCACCACCTCCTGTTCTTCATCGGGAGGCCAGATCCGGAGCACGTTTGGGGCTCCGAAGAGGGGAATCTCCAGTCTTCGTCATCCCCAACCCTCCTTCAGCGCCAATTCCATGATGCTCCCCACGGGGAGTGAGTAATTCCTTCGTAGGCTTGCTGGTCGGTGAGGAGTTGGATGAGATTCATCATATTATCGAGTTAGTTTTGTTAGGGCTTGATCCCTAGTATCCACTATGTTCTGAGATTGATGTTGCTATGACTTTACCATGCTTAATGCTTGTCACTAGGGCCCAAGTGCCATGATTTCAGATATGAACTGTTTATGTTAGCACCATTATATCTACGTTCTTGATCCGATCTTGCTAGTCATATGCACCTGCTATGTGTTATGATCCGTAAACCCCGGGGTGACAATAAACGGGATACTTTCCGGTGATGACCGTAGTTTGAGGAGTTCATGTATTCACTATGTGTTAATGCTTTGTTTCAGTTCTCTATTAAAAGGAGGCCTTAATATCCCTTAGTTTCCTTATGGACCCCGCTGCCACGGGAGGGTAATACAAAAGATGGCATGCAAGTTCTTTTCCATAAGCACGTATGACTATTTACGGAATACATGCCTACATTATATTTATGAACTGGAGCTAGTTCTGTGTCGCCCTAGGTTATGACTGTTATATGATGAATATCATCCAACGAGTTCACCGATCTAGTGCCTACGAGTTTTCCACATATTGTTCTTCCTAAGTTACTATTGCTGCTGTCACTGCTACACTTGCTACAAAACCATTGCTATCACTGTTACTTATACTGTTACTGTTACCACTGCTATCAAACTATCATATTACTGTGCTACTGATTACTTTGCTGCAGATATTTAATCTCCACGTGTGGTTGAATTGACAACTCAACTGCTAATACTTGCAAATATTCTTTGGCTCCCCTTGTGTAGAATCTATAAATTTGGGTTGAATACTCTACCCTTGAAAACTGTTGCGATCCCCTATACTTGTGGGTTATCAAGACCTTCTTCTGGCGTCGTTGCCAGGGAACATAGCTATATTTGCTGAGTCACTTGGGATTTATATCAATTTATCCTATGAAGAATCTGAAGGATAGAAGAACCAAGATCGTTCCTTCTATGACGAGGGGAGGTACGGATTTGCCATCACACTCTACACTTGATTCACCTTCTGTCATGAGTAGACTTGCAACACCACCACATGCTATTAATGCTGATATGTTGCAAGTTATTGATGATGCTACTTGTTGGGGATATAACCCCGTGATGAGACCCGCCCAGGTGGGGCCGGGTCATGAGGTTGGCGGCTTAGCGATAAGGTTTGGAAGAAGCTTTCTCAATGGGCCTGGAGGCCCAGTGGGAGAAGACAGTGTATGACCCGGTGGCGTGAGCCGCCGGGGGCGGTTTGTCCGACAAGGCAGGTATAGTTAGAGGCAAGGTCGGTTATCAAGTACGACCCGGCCCGGACTTCTTGTAAGCCCAAGCCCTCGACCTGTGTATATAAAGGCGGGTTACCTGGGCGGCTTAGGCCACGAAACCTTTGATCGGGTACTAGGTCAAGCGAATCCGCTCCCTTGTAATCGATATCCAATCAATACAACTCAAAGCAGGACGTAGGCTATTACCTCCTTCGAGAGGTGCCGAACCTGGGTAACCCTGTGTCTTTCGTCCCGACCAACCCCTTCGAGTTAACCGCCGTAGCGATGGCTTCACACCTAAGTCCTGACACTAGGACATCTGCCGTGACAAAACCACGACAGTTGGTGCCCACCGTGGGGCAGGTGCTCGGTGGTTTGGAGTACTCGAAGGGCTCTCTCCCAGGGATCGAGGGATACGCCGTCGGCAGGATGACCAAGAGTCGCCGCGGCAAGCTCTACATCCACGACGCCGACTGGGGCCCCAAGGCCGACTCAATCGAGTACGGGTACCGGGTCCCCTTCGGCGGAATTCACGTCTTCATCGGCAAGATCGGTGGATCTAAGCCCGGGCCGGACACCTGCACCAAACTCGTCCAGCCGGCCCGGCGCGCGCAACCCGCCCGGGTTGACCCGGGCTGGAAGCACGTCTTCGTCGGCTTCACCCAAGGCACGGAACTTGAAGATTCTATGTCGCGGGAGGAAACCCTCATCTGCTCAGAGGATGGATCCTCGAGCGGAGAGGCGGAATCAATCTACCAGCTTCACAACGGCGGGCTTGGGGGCTACTTTGAGGGCTACCCTGAGCCGGAATACTATGAGCCGCCGAACCGCGCCGCTGTCTTTATGGCAGGATCGACACGAGCTCCTGGAAGCACGGCTGCTGGTGCAACCGGATCTGGATCAGGCAGGCCGCTGGCTCAAGTTTTGCTGGATCTGATGAATGAACTTACGACTCTGATGGGAACCGAGGTCACGGCCGAAAACTAAGCAGCCCGTAACACGGAGATCGCGAGGTTGAAGGACCAGATGGCCGGAGTCCAAGAGGAAATCAATGCACTGAAAGCTCAGATGGATGCTGAGTCAGAGCGCCTCAGGGCGGAAGCTTTTCGCCTTGACCTGGAGCAACAGACCGCAGATGCAGTCCACCGGATGAGGCATCAGACCCGTTTGCCGGATCAGTATGAGCCTAGGAATCTTTTCAACACTCCAGTGACGGGACTGAGTGCACCTTTAACCATAACCCGGACGGCGGAAGTACCTGGGAGTAGGGCGGCGGTTCAGCATCAGCAGCCAGACCCGCCCCGCAGGAATCAGACCCCGCCGCAGCACTTCCCAACACCACCCGGTGATTATTCTAACCCGGTGGAGAACATGGTGGCAGCGGCAGTCCGGCTCGGCGCGCTCCCTATCCCTGACGGAACGCCCTTTGCAGAGGAAGCCCGGAATGCCATCAGATATTTGCAGACGGCTATGGCGCAACAGCAGAAGTATACCTACAGCCGGAGCCACATGCACTCGACACCTATCCCGAGCCGCAGTTACAACCGGCGCATAGAGTCGCCTGTGATTTCTAGCAGCGAGCAATGTCGGAACCCGGCGCGAGATGACCCGCCTGCTCTTGATGCCTAGGCGCTGGTAGACCGTGCGAGACCACAACGAGAGGTGGCAGCGGCGGCAGCTACGGCGGCTTACCAAAAACCCACAATAGCACCTTCCGTTTCAATAGGAGCTGGAGTAACATCCAGGGCTGTGGGAGTGCCGTGCTTAGTGCCGGCTTTACGAAACGAACGCCTGCCGAAGGATTTCAAGGGTCCCCGCAAGGTACCAAATTATACTGCCGATCTGCCTCCGGAAGCTTGGATCGAGAGTTATGAACTAGCCATGGAGATGTTAGATGTCAGTGATGCAGTCTGCGCCAAATATTTCATCATGATGTTGGAGGGGCCGGCTCGCACATGGTTGAAGGGTTTGCCACCCAATACCATTAATTCCTGGGCCGAGTTAAAGGTGAAATTCATCAAAAAAATTCAAGGAACGTGCAAGCAGCCCATGACAATCATGGATTTGGATCATTGTGTGCAGCGGGAGGATGAGTCGGCCCATCATTGGGTCCGGCGGGTCTCAACCATTATCCACTCTTCTGATAATATCACGGCGGCTCAGGCGGTTCTAATTCTGGAGAAGAATTGGCACTTTGTGCCCCTCAAGCAGAAGCTTGGACGGCTCAAGCGTTCATGCCAGGATATGGGGGAGCTCATGGCGGCTCTCACCAAGTATGCGGACTCTGATAGCACGAAGGACCCTGATTCTGATGATGAGAAATCGGCTAAGGGTAAGAAGAATAGCAATGGCAAGATTTAGCAGTAGAGTGGGGCAGGAAATAATAATAATGGTAATGGCGGTAAGCGGAAGAACCTGGACAGCGGGTTAGATCTGGTGGCCAACACTAGTGCTGGAGGCAACCGTGGCAAGGGTAATGGTAAACCGCCTTTCGGCAAGTCTAAGCCTTTCAATATGGAGGCAATGTTGAATGCCCCCTGTCTAAAACATAGTGTTCCTGATAAACCATCCACTCATGCCTAGAAGGATTGTTGGGTCATGCGGGAGTTCCGGAATTACAGCATTAATCAGCATCAGGGTGGCGGCAGCGGGCCGTCTGGCGGGTCAGGATCCGGCTCTCCTGGGTCTGGCTTTGGCGAAGGCGGCTCAGGTTCTGGCTATCAAGGCCAGGGAAACCATGGAGGTCATAATCAACAGTCTAGCAATGGAGGTCAGCAACAAAACAACCAGTCCGGGTATCAGAGTAACCCAAAACAGCTTAATGGAGGCCAATATCATGTTTTTATGACAAGCCTTGACAAGCGGGATCAGAAGGTGCGCAAGCGGGCAGTTAATGTGGCCATGCCGTCTCTCCCGTAGTACTTGAAGTGGTCTAAGTATGACATAACTTGGAGCAGGGAGGATCACCCTCCGCGTGTGGATAACCCGGGGCAGTTGGCCTTAGTAGTAGCCCCCCAAGTAGGAGGCTACGTGTTCACCAAGGTGCTTATGGATGGTGGCAGCAGCATCAACATCCTGTACTATGACACGTTCCGCCGGATGAACTTGCTTGACAAGGATCTCAAGCCATCTTCAACGGTTTTTCACGGTGTGGTGCCCGGAAAGTCGGCCTATCCAGTTGGGAAGATTTCCCTGGAAGTAGCTTTTGGCGATGAGTTCAACTACAGGGTGGAGACCTTATGGTTTGAGGTGGTCAAGATCAAGAGAACATACCACGCTTTGTTTGGGCGGCCAGCTTACGCCAAGTTCATGGCTAGGCCTTGTTATGTTTACTTGCAGCTCAAGATGCCCGGATTAAACGGCACAATTACAGTGCATGGTGATCGGAAGATTGCTCTTGAGTGCTAGGAAGGCGATGCTGTGTATGCAGAGTCAAGTTGTGCTGAGGCGGAGCTCAAGTTTTATAAGGAGAATGTTGACCCGGCAGATATGACCCCGTTGAAGAAGCCCAGTACGGAATCTGAGCCGCCCCTGAAGTTTGTGGCAGAAGATACCAAGCTGGTGCACTTTACTCCTGGCGACTCATCGCAACAGTTCACTATTGGGGCCAATATGGATCCCAAATAGGAAAGCGCGCTCATCGAATTCATCCGTGAGAATCGGGACATCTTTGCATGGAAACCTTCTGACATGCTGGGTGTACCGAGAGAATTCGCTGAGCACCACCTTAATGTGGATCCTAAGTTTAAGCCAGTCAAACAGTTCCTCCGTCGTTTCAATGAGGAGAGGCGTAAGGCTATTGGAGAAGAGGTAGCCCGGCTCTTAGCAGCAGGGTTTATCATCGAAGTTTTTCACCCGGAGTGGTTAGCTAACCCAGTGCTGGTACCCAAGAAGAACGGCACGTGGCGCATGTGTGTGGACTACACCGATCTCAACAAGGCATGTCCGGTTGATCCATTTGCTCTCCCCCGTATCGACCAGATCATTGATGCAATGGCGGGTTGTGAGAGTTTATGTTTCCTGGATGCTTATTCGGGTTATCATTAGATCAAGATGGCAGTCAAGGACCAAGAGAATACGTCTTTCATTATGCCTTTTGGAGCCTTCTACTATGTGTCTATGCCTTTTGGACTCAAGAGTGCTCAGGCGACTTATCAGCGCTGTGTGCAGAACTGTCTTCATGGTCAAATTGGGCGCAATGTTCATGCTTATGTAGATGATATTGTGGTCAAGTCAAGGAAGAAGGAGACTCTGTTGGCTGATTTGAAGGAAACTTTTGATAATTTGCGGGTGTACAAGATGATGCTTAACCCGACAAAGTGTGTATTTGGTGTACCTGCAGGCAAGCTCTTGGGATTCTTGGTCTCCGAGTGCGGCATTGAGGCTAACCCAGACAAGATAAAGGCCATCACTTCTTTGTCTAAGCCGGCGTGTATTAATGATGTTCAGCGCCTGGCGGGTCGTATTGCTGCTTTGAGCCGATTCATAAGCCGCCTGGGTGAGACAGCTATTCCTTTATATCAGATGATGAAGAAGACAGATGACTTCATCTGGAGCGATGCGGCTAATGAGGCATTTGAGGCGCTCAAGAAACAGTTGGCTGAGCCGCCCGTCTTGGCTGCTCCGGTGGAGAAAGAGCCTTTGCTTCTGTACATGGCGGCTAACAATAGAGCTGTCAGTGCTGCCGTTGTGGTGGAGCGCAAGGAGGCGGGTAAAGAATACCCAGTCCAGCGGCCGGTTTACTATGTCAGTGAGGTCCTGACGGAGTCCAAGCAAAGGTATCCACATTGGAAAAAGCTGGTGTTTGGTGTATTCATGGTCAATCGCAAGCTAAAGCACTATTTCCTTCGGCATCCAATCACAGTGGTTAGCTCTGCTCCGTTGGGAGATATTATTCAAAACAGAGAAGCTACTGGCAGGATTGCTAAGTGGGCAATTGAGCTTGGGCCTCTTAATCTGAAGTATGTGCCCCGGACGGCTGTAAAATCTCAAGCCCTGGTGGACTTCATTAATGACTGGACGGAGTGTTAAGAACCTGAGGAGAAGCCGGACAATACATATTGGACGATTCATTTTGATGGTTCCAGGCAATTGGAAGGCTCGGGGACTAGAGTTGTTCTAACTTCCCCGCGAGGTGACAAGTTCTGTTATGTTTTGAGGTTAATGTTTCCTTGTACTAACAATGCAGCTGAGTATGAGGCTTTGCTTCACGGGCTCCGTGTGGCCAAGGAGATGAGTTTGAGCCGGGTCAGATGTCTTGGCGACTCAGACCTGGTAGCTCAGCAAGTCTCTGGCACGTGGGACTCTAAGGACCCTGGCATGGCGGCTTATCGCCAGGTGGTTGATGTTATCACTGGCCACTTCAAGGGCTATTAGGTGGATCA
This sequence comes from Elymus sibiricus, assembly GCA_039707655.1. Taxonomy (NCBI): domain Eukaryota; kingdom Viridiplantae; phylum Streptophyta; class Magnoliopsida; order Poales; family Poaceae; genus Elymus; species Elymus sibiricus. The sequence continues at coordinate 341,018,141 of CM077671.1, forward strand.
TATTGATCGGCGGAAGAATGAGGCGGCTGACGCGTTGTCAAGACTGGGGTCTCAGCGTAAGCCGGTGCTGCCTAATGTGTTCCTGGACGTATTGCATCACCCGTCGGTCAAGTTACCGTCGGAGGAGGATTTGGCTATACCTGACCCAGAAGGGCAATTGGTGGTGGCTCTCCGTGCAATCCCTGATTGGACGTTGCCTTACCTGGCGTATCTAACCCGCGGCGAGTTACCTCAAGATGAGACTCTGGCGCGGCAGATTATAAGGCGGTCTAAATCTATGACTATTGTCAATGGCGAGTTACACAGGCGCAGCGTGACTGGCGTCTTTCAGCGATGTGTTTCTCCTGATGAGGGCCGTGAAATCTTGCAAGAGATACACACCGGCGATTGTGGTCATCACGTCGGGTCAAAGTCTTTGGTGGCTAAGGCTTTTCGACACGGTTTCTACTGGTTAATAGCTCATAAAGATGCAGAGTACTTGGTCAGTAAATGTGACGGGTGCCAAAAATTTGGGCGACGTGCCCATGTGTCGACTCAAGAGTTATGGATGATTCCAATCACCTGGCCATTTGCAGTCTGGGGGCTTGATATGGTGGGACCTTTTAAGAGGTCTAAGGACAAGAAGACCCTCCTCTTGGTGGCGGTTGACAAGTTTACTAAGTGGGATGAAGCTGAGCCGGTCAGCAAGTGTGATGCAGCAACAACAGTTCAGTTCATCAAAAAGCTGGTCTTTCGGTTAGGTTATCCTCATAGTATCATTACTGACAATGGCACAAACCTGTCCAAGGGGGCTATGAAAGAGTTTTGCGATGGTGAGCATATCCGCCTCGATGTATCTTCTGTGGCTCACCCACAGTCTAATGGTCAAGCAGAGCGTGCTAACCAGGAAATTTTGAGAGGGATAAAACCCCGGCTTATGGTTCCTTTGGAGCGCACGTCGGTCTGTTGGGTGGAGGAGTTACCTTCAGTTGTTTGGAGCATAAGAACCACCCCCAACAGGTCAACAGGCTATACGCCTTTCTTCATGGTTTATGGCGCAGAAGCTGTTCTCCCTAGTGATATTCGTCATGATTCGCCCAGAGTGGCGGCTTACATGGACACTGATAATGAGACGACGCATCAGGATGCTTTGGATGCCTTAGATGAAGAACGGGATCTTGCAGTAGCACGATCCGCGATTTACCAGCAAGACCTGCGTTGCTATCATTGCCGCAGGGTCAAGACCTGGACGTTCCAAGAATTCGACTTAGTACTCTGGTTGATCCAAGACCAGTCAGATATGCATAAGTTGTCACCTCCTTGGGAAGGGCCATTTGTGATCAGTAGAAATCTCAACAATGGTTCTTATTATCTCATTGATATACGGGAGAGCGACAAGTCACGAACCTCTGGTGAAGAGACTGCAAGGCCGTGGAATGTTGCTCACCTTCGGCGGTACTATACTTAAGCCGCCAGTCCAGCTCTCATCAATGTACATATTCCTGTCATTGTATATACCATCTTTTATGATATAATAAAGTTGGCATCCCCATGATTAGGGGCTTCTGCCGTTGTTTCCGCACTAAGTCTCGTGCAAAGGAGTTGATCCTTCATTCGGTCACTTGGGGGCTTCCAACCCACTGGGTTTAGCTTTCATACCCTCTTGGCCAGGCTTTATATGCCATGTTCGAGTTAAACCTGCCTGTTTGCAACTTGCTACTCCGCCATGTGACCCGCCGAACTCTTGACAGTCAATCTTGCTCAGAGACCCTGAACTTTCATAAGTCAATCTCGCACAAAGACCCTGAACTTGTCAAGGTTTAAACGGCTGCTTTGTCACGAGAGAGCCGGCTTACAGTGAGCTAGGATAAACTCCCCTTGTCTGCTGTAGTCTCTCCGCTATGTGGCCCGTTCGTACTCTTAGCAATGTCAATCTTTTAAAGACCCTGAACTTGCTAAGGTTTAAACGACGGATTTATGTCACGTGAGAGCCGGCTTACGAGGTTTTAGGCTTTTATGCCTAGCTTCTTCGGAAGCAATATAAAATTTTTTCTTGAAAAATAAAGTTCTCCTGTCTTGCTGTGCCTTTAAAGCCGGTTTATAAGACAGGACATATGCAAATGCATATTCTGTTGCTTGTTTTTTGCAGGCATTTTTTTTCATAATAAGAGTCTAAGTTTTTCGGGTAACCCCGGCTTAGCATTGTTCATGGCATACAACCCGCCGGGCGAGTCAAGGCAGTCAGACGATTATATATCAAGACAATTATGCTAAGTCGCCGGTGTATGGGCTGAAAGAAGCTTAAAAAGTGCACGAATGCACAAAGAGCAGGCGATTAGGTGTTTTCTACTGCTATTACAAGACTGTCAAGGAGCCCAAAATCTGCGGACTTAAGTTTTTTGCAGCAAAATATAACCCGGCATATCAACAGGGCCGGGTTATCCTCATCTGAAGCAAACTCTTTATTTAACTCTGCGCCGGGTCATCCTGCCCCGGCTCTTCGGTATCCAGGATCTGAAGGTTGTCCACATCCCAGTTGCAGTTTGTTAAGGCCTCAAATTTGGCTTCATCATGCATGATTGGAGATGGGTCAACGTCAGGGGCAAAGAGGTGCTTACGGCGTTGAGGAATCAGGCTCTTTGCTTCAAAGGTGGGCCCCCGAACTCGCTTATTATCCTCAGAATAAGCCGCCTAATATGACGACAGATCAGCTTCTCCGGCCAGCCGGCTTGCCAAAATTCGGGACGCCTTCATGCAACGGGCATAGTCCTCTTGAGTGAACTGTGAGCCGTTGTCTTTCAACTGAGGAAAACCATCCATCATCTCGGCCGGGTTAAGCTCGGGTGCATAAGCCAGTGACCGGCTCAAAGCAGCCATTGCGCCCTTATGGGCGGCTGATCTCTTCAGCTCTTCTATCTGCTTTGGGATGGTGGAGAGGACTTCTAGCACACCCTTCATAAATTTTGGAACGCCTTTCTCAGTCATGACAACCTTAATAGTGAAAAGGGACCCGGCGTATAGCTGTTCAGCAAGTGAATATAAAGCCTTCAACTTCATCAGGCTATCATCCGGAAGTTGGCGAGTTCGTTGGCCTGCAAAAGAGATTGAGATTGTAAGTCGCCGGGCGAGTCTCTGTAGGATCATGTCAAGTGTAATTACAAGTCAGCAAATACTTACCAAAGACGGCTTCGGTCATCCGGCTTATGTGCCGCTTCAGGCCGGTCAGCTCTTCAGTCACCGTTTTAAGACGGCCTTCTGCGTCTTCTACGCGTTTGGTCAGGGCGGCTTGGCTCGTCTTAGCAGATTTTTGAGTGTTTTGAGCTCAGCCTTGATTACATCCTGAAAGTGCGTTATATCGACTAGAGGGGGGGGGGGTGAATAGGCGATTTTTACAAATTCGTCACTTGAGGAAATACTAGTTGAGGAATTTGCTAAGTGACGAACTACTCGCAGCGGAATAAGTACTCAAGTGCATGCGAAACATAGCAGTAGCATAGTCATCCTGATGAAATGAAACATACACAGAGCATGAGTAGCGTGAACAGGATAAGCAGGCAGAAGATAAAGTGACTGAAGAATTTGAGGTGAGGAAATTGAGAAAGTCTTCAGTCAAATTCTTCAAACAGTAACGATCAATTTCATCAACCGGAATACGAGGAAATGAAAGGGTTGAGGAAATGGAACCAGGTAGCTCGATGAAGACAATGGTTTGATGACCCAGTTCCAACTGATGTGACAGTCGTACGTCTAGTTCGGAGCGGCCTGGTATTTAAACCAGAAGACACACAGTCCCAGGACACACAGTCCTTACCGTATTCTCCTTGAGCTAAGGTCACACAGACCTCGCCCAACACTCGTGGTAAGTCTTCAGGGTAGACTTCCAAAACCCTCACAAACTGGTCACTCGGCAATCCACAATTTACTGCTGGATGCACTAGACCAAGGTCACCCGGCGATCCCCAATTGACCGCAGGATGCACTAGACCATGATGCCTAACCGTCTGGAAGATACACAGTCTTCAAAGGTAACAAGCGTCGGTTCCACACAGGAACAATTTCTTCAGTGATGCTAAATCACTTTGGGTTGGTGGTTTGGTTTTGGGATTTTTCCTCACTGATGATTTTCGCTCAAAGTTCTCGAGGAATGGGATGCTCTCAAAGGACAAGTGTCAAGTTCTCTCTCAGAGCAGCCAACCAGCTAGTGGTTGTGGGGGGCGGCTATTTATAGCCAGGGTGCATCCCGACATGATAAGACATAAATGCTCCCCAATGATATGACCGTTAGGTGGATAGAATATCTGGACAGCTGGCGCAAAGCACAGGAACGGTCGGAATTTGAACTCTCAAATTCCTCAGGGCTTATCATATTCCTCACTTGTAGGCAATTCGCACTGGCGAAATCCTAACTCCTCAGTCAGACCAATTTCCTCAGAGACCAGAAGAACATCGTCTCTGTCTCTGAAGAACTTGCCTGAACTGTAAGAGGTTTCCAAAGGCTTCACTCGAAGAATTAGGTTATGTTGAGGTTTTTGAGTTGAGCATCAGTTGGAAATTTTTCCTTAGTTTTACCTCGACCCCCTTTAAAAGTACGGTGTTTCCTATGACTCAAGAAAAGAAAAGAAACAACAAGAATTAAAGTCTTCATGCGTCATAATCCTCATTAATGTCTTCAAGGTCACACCGTCTTCTTCAATATCAAAGTCTTCAGGGAATACCAAAATCTTCAGCAAAGTCTTCACCAAAATCTTCAGTTGAAGACATTCATTTTTAGGGGTCAATATTCTTCGTATATATCAAACTCCTCATCGACTTATAGAGCCTGTGTACACTCACAAACATATTAGTCCCTTAACCTATAAGTCTTCAATACACCAAAATCACTAAGGGGCACTAGATGCACTTACAATCTCCCCCTTTTTGGTGATTGATGACAAATAGGTTAAGTTTTCAACGGGGATAAACATATGAAGTGTAAGTACTGAGTTTGAGGAATTTGATTGCAAGATATAGAGGAACTCACCCTGAAGATGTGCATATTTGAGGAATTTGCTTTGGACTGCAAATGCACATGGCAGGATAAAATCTTGGAGGTCTCCCCCTATATCTTGTAATCCATACACGCATTTTATATGTATTATGAGGAAATTGAAACGCGTGATGGAAAATGGGGTCTGAGGAAATTCAGCATGCGTGCATTAAGATACTAGAGGAAATAAGCATGCAGAAAGCAGTTTAAAAGTATCAGACCACCATCGGACTTAAGTTTACAACTCAATCAACAAAAGCTTCAGAAGAGCGAGAGTTGTAACTTAAACAAAAAAAACAGCCCATATATGGCTGCTTGACCAGGCTTCAAAGGCTTCATAAGAACTTGCATGAGGTGATTGGGAAGCTCAGGTTCATCATATAGGCATCTGGCTTCTGCTGAGGGAATACTGACAGGGACAGCCCAAAGCAATTCAGAGGCAGGCGCACTAAAGTGAGTGTTGCCTGTCATCCAGTCAAGTATCCAAGTGCTGATGTCTTGTGCTTCACCAGAGATATGAAGAGTGGCGTAGAATTGAAGAATGAGTTCTTCATTCCAATCACAGATGTCGACGAAGAAGGGCAGTAATCCAGCATCATGAAGAACACTGAGTACTGGATTGAAGCATGGGATGTTTTCCATATCAGCATGAGGAATTGAACAATGTTGGAAAACCTTGTCCTTCTAGAATAGCACAGCTGCATAGAAATTAGCCTGAGTAGGCGTCCAGAATCTCTTATGACATGACCTTTGGGAGTCATAAGGATTTGCTCCTATGAAGAAGTGATGCTCATCGTAGAAATTTTCTTTGATGAATTTGGGTCGCTTCTTGAAAGGCATAGCTGGCTTTGGTTGAAGATTTGGCTTGAAGCACCCATGAATCTCCTTTGGCATAACAGAAATAATGGCAGTTTGAGGAATAGACGGAGCAGATTCTTCAGCAGCCTTGGTTGGAGCAGTTTCCTCATTCACAATTACTTCAGAAGAGGCAGCATGAGTTTCTTCAGGCACTGACTCAGCTGGTATTTCTTCAGTCGCAGCTGGAGACTGAGGAATTTGGGTGAGAGGAGTGGTAAGAGGAGAGTTTGGATGTTCAGTTTCCCAATAGTCATCATTGATAACAGGAGTAGTGTTACCAATGTCCACCTCCTCTTCCATTTCTTTAGTGCCAGCCAGAGGCTGGGGAGATTCAAGTATTGGAGTTGGAGCATTTTCCTCCATTTGAATTTCTTCATCAACCGGCTCAGAAGCAGCAGATTGATTTTCTTCAGGTTCGTCATTTGGAATTTCATAATCGTCACCAAATGGAACCAGATCATAGGCTGGGACAGTAGACAGTGGAGTTGCATCGATTGGCTCTGTTGAGGAACTTGGCATTGTCTTCAACTTCTTAGGTGCTAAAGATTCTGCACATGCTGAGGCCTTCCTTTTCTTCACATCTGCTGCAGTTGGAACATCAGTTTCTTCAGGCATGACTGCTGCAGTCGCCCTTGCAGGTTCCTTAGGCACAACAGTTTCTTCGACTGTCCTGGCAGTTTCTTCAGATTGTGGAGCATAGGAGCTGGGCAGAGGGTTTGAGGATTGAGCTCGTGCTGCAGCCCGAGTGTTGTGATCTTTGATGACTTTGTTAGCCATCGTGATGAATCTGCCCTTGGCTCCTTGCCAATCTGAGAGGTGGCTGTTGTACTTCTCATTGAGACCTTTGATATCTCTCTGGACAGAGATGAGTTGATCAGGCGTCAGGTTGAGGACATTGTCCTTCATGAACCTCTCTTTCTTTTGTTTAGCTATCTTGGTTCTCCTGATCTGCTCATGCTTCCATTTTTCTTCACCAATGAAAGCAGCTATTACATGACTTGGGCCCGGAGGAAGCTTCAAATCATCGATAGGTGTGTTTGGGTCCTGGTGCCACAAGTCGATGAAATCTAGCACGATCTTCGGATCAAGTAGCAGAGGAATTGAAGTGCCCTTGGCTTGGGCCACTCTTTCTTGCTTACTCCTCACAATTGCAGCTAATTCTTCATCATCTGCATCATCATCCTCAGATGCTGAGGGAACTTGAAAGACCACTTTCTTATCATGAGGACTTGGACGTTTTCCTCGGCCAGCTGTGGTTTTCCTTTTCAGCAGAGTGGGACTGCTTGAGGAATTTGCTGATATCCCTGAGGCAATTGAGAACCCTGCTGTCCTTTGACATGTAGCAAGGTGCACGGGCGTTGAGGACTTGGCTACGGCAGCCGAAGATTGTGCAGCCACTGAAGGACCCCTTGATGATGTTGCCTGGGACATTTGGTGTGAAGAACTGGGGGCTGAAGGCATTGGGGTTGAGGATTTCAACTTGATGGCTGATTTCTTTGCCATTGCCTTCTTGGGAGCAGAACCACCGACAGAAGTCTTGGCTAAGGCAGCAGCAGCAGAGTCTTCATTGAATTACCTCACTGCCTCTTTTGCTTGCTTAGCCAATTTTCCCTGGCGTCTTTCCCATTCATGCGGAAAGTCCTCACCAGTTTTGAGGCTTGTTGGATTAGCATGTTGTCCTGCTGCCAAAGGTGCTCTTCTGCATGGAGGCTTGATCGCAAATTTCTTCATGTACTTGGGGGGTAACATAGCGATATTCTACATGTACTTGGGGGTAGCATCGCAGATCTAGACAAGGGGCAACGATGGAACCTTGATGATGCGGGCGAACGCAGAAGTGCTCTGGACGTACTCAAGGTGATGCAGCGGCCAATGTTGGAGACGACGGCGAGGCCCGGACGGCGCGGCGAGCTTCGGCGGCGCGGGCGTCTGGAGGAAGAAGAAGAAGGCAGCGGCGGGGAAACTGAAAATAATGGGCCCCCCCGTGCCTATTTATGAGGATGTGATGGAACAACAACAGTCCGGTGCGGGAATCAAGGACACACGATGTTGATTGACTAAGAAAGTGCCTCGATTCTCGGGCTGGTCATATTAATGGAGAAAGATCCGTTGTGACGTCAGGGGAATCTTTTTGATTTTCCTGAGATGACGTCACGGCGGGTCATGAAGATTTGTCAGAAATGACGCCGCCCATTTTTGGCGGGCCATGAAGATTTATCAGAGAATGCAAGATTCGCCAACCAGAAGACTTGAAGATTGACATGAACCGGTTCAAATCAATCTGGGGCCTAATGTTGGGGATATAACCCCGTGATGAGACCCGCCCAGGTGGGGCCAGGTCATGAGGTTGGCGGCTTAGCGATAAGTTTTGGAAGAAGCTTGCTTAATGGGCCTGGAGGCCCAGAGGGAGAAGACAGTGTATGACCCGGTGGCGTGATCCACCGGGGGTGGTTTGTCCGACAAGGCAGGTATAGTTAGAGGCAAGGTCGGTTATCAAGTATGACCCGGCCCAGACTGTTGTAAGCCCAGGGCCTCGACCTGTCTATATAAAGGCGGGTTACCTGGGCGGCTTAGGCCACACAACCTTTGATCGAGTACTAGGTCAAGCGAATCCGCTCCCTTGTAATCGATATCCAATCAATACAACTCAAAGCAGGACGTAGGATATTACCTCCTTCGAGAGGGGCCGAACCTGGGTAACCCTGTGTCTTTCGTCCTGACCAACCCCTTCGAGTTAACCGCCATAGCGATGGCTTCACACCTAAGTCCTGACACTAGGACATCTGCCGTGACAAAACCATGACACTACTTCTGCTATGAATGATGCTTATGATGATGCTAGTACCATGCTTGATGATAATGTGCCACTAGGTGAATTTCTTGATAAACAAATTGCTAGAGCTAAAGAGAATGAAATTACTGAAATTGATGAAGTCCTTGAAACTGAGAATTATGAAACACTTGTTAGATCTAGCTCTCCTAGATTTGAATTGCCTAAGATAGCTGAGGGTTATGTTCTGGATGGAGAGATAGCTACAAAAATCCTTGCTTGTAAGGATAGAGATGATCTTAAGAAATTATTATGCAATTATAAAGAAAAGACTTTGAATGCTAGAATGAAATGTGATCCTAAGTTTGCTACTTCACCTATCTTTGTTACCGATAAGGATTATGAATTCTCTATCGACCCAGAGTTAATTACTTTGGTTGAATCAGATCCTTTTTATGGCTATGAAACTGTAACTGTAGTGGCACATCTTACTAAGTTGAATGATATAGCCACCGTTTTTACTGATGATGAGAAGATTTCTATTACTATATTCTCAAATTATTTTCGTTCTCATTAAAGGGTGATGCTAAGATATGGTACAATACTCTTGCTCCCGGTTGTGTGCATAGCCCCCAGGATATGATTTACTACTTCTCTGAGAAATATTTTCCTACTCATAAGAAACAAGCTGCCTTATAGGAAATATTTAACTTTGTGCAAATTGAAGAAGAGAGTCTCCCACAAGCTTGGGGGAGGCTTCTCCAATTGCTTAATGCTTTGCCTGATCACCCTCATAAGAAAAATGAAATACTTGATATCTTCTATAATGGACTAACTGATGCTTCTAGGGACTTCCTAGATAGTTGTGCTGGTTGTGTTTTCAGGGAATGAACTGTTGAACAAGTTGAGGAACTATTGACTAATATATTGAAGAATTATGATGATTGGACTCTCCCTAAACCACCACCTGACCCACTCCGAAGAAGAGGGGTATCTTATTTCTCAGTCCTGAAGATATGCAGGAGGCAAAGAAATATATGAAGGAAAAAGGTATTAAAGCTGTGGATGTTAAGAATTTACCACCTATTGAAGAAATACATGGTCTTGATAACTACATTAGGAAGCAAGATCACTTCAATGCAAATGTTCTGATATGATTATATGAGTTTGACAACTACATTAGGAAGCAAGATCACTTCAATGCAAATATTCTAAAACAATTGAAATATAATTCTGATATGATTGCTCGCTTGGGTGACTTGTTATTTAGAATCAATAATGATGTTAGAGGTGTAGGAAAACATGCCTCTATGGTTCAAACACAGTTAGAACAAGTTGCTAAATCTCAAAGAGAATTTCTTAATGAAATGAATAATAATATGAATGATTTTGCTGTTAGAGTAGCAACTAGAGGAGGTAAAATGACTCAGGAACCACTTTATCCCGAGGGACACCCTAAAAGAATTGAACAAGACTCTCAGAGAATTAACACTGATGCATCTAGTCCTTCTAAAAAGAGAAAGAAAAGAAAAATGGTAGGACTTTGCATACCTCTAGTGAACCTGAGAAAGAAAAACCTACTGAAGATAGTAATGATGTCTCTATTTCTGATGCTGAAACTCAATTTGGTAATGAACATTCAACTAGTGATCATGAAAATGATAGTAATGTTCATGAGGACACCCAACCAAACAATGATAAAGAACCAGATAATGATGTTGATATAGAACCTGCTGTTGATCTTGATAACCCACAGCCTTAAAATAAACGATATGATAAAAGAGACTTTGTGGCTAGAAAACATGGTAAAGAAAGAGAGCCATGGGTTCAGAAACCCATGCCTTTTCCACCTAAACCATCCAAGAAAAAGGATGATGAAGAATTTGAATGCTTTGCTGAAATGATTAGGCCAGTCTTTTTGCGTACCCGCTTAACTGATATCTTAAAGATGGCCCCTTATGCAAAATACATGAAAGACATAATCACTAATAAAAGAAAGATACCTGAAGCTGAAATATCCACCATGCTTGCTAATTATTCTTTTAAGGATGGAGTACCTAAAAAACTTGGAGATCAGGGAATACCAACTATACCTTGCTCTATTAAAAGAAATTATGTCAAAACTGCTTTGTGTGATTTGGGAGCTGGTGTTAGCGTTATGCCTTTCTCTTTATTTAAAAGACTTGATTTGAATAAACTCACACCTACTGAAATATCTTTGCAAATGGGTGACAAATCAACTGCCATACCTATCGGTATTTGTGAGGATGTTCCCGTTGTTGTTGCAAATGTTACTATCTTAACAAACTTAGTTATTCTTGAGATGCCCGAGGACGACAATATGTTGATTATCCTTGGTAGACCCTTTTTGAATACTGCAGGTGCTGTTATTGATTGCAATAAAAGCAAAGTCACTTTTCATATCAATGGTAATGAGCATAAGGTGCACTTTCCGAAGAAACAATTCCAAGTGAATGGTATAAACATTATGGAAAAATCCCCGACACTCACTATTGGAAGTTTTCAACTACCTCTACCTACTGCCAAAAAGAAATATGATATACTTATGGTTGGGGATATGCCTATCCCCGTTGAGGTAACTTAGTGTTTTGCGAAAATTCTTCGGTTTCATGCTAATCGAACTTGGTTGTTAATAAGACTTGATCAACCTTATTAATGGATCATTTTTGAGAGGTATGAAGTTGATGAATCTAGTAGGCACAACCTTCTGTACCCACCTTTTTTTTCTATTCTTCTGAGTCAAATAAAATAAAATGCCATGTTTGTCCTGTTTTCTGATTTCTCCATGCAATAAAAATGACCCAAAAATAAAAGTTCTCAGATTGTCATGAAAATTTAACACGATTTTTTTCTGAATATTTCTGAATTTCTGGTGCAAATAACATCAAAGGGGGGGGGGGGGGTGCACCTGGTGTCCACAAGACACCAGGGCGCGCCAGCAACCCCAGGCGCGCCCTAGTGGGTTGTGGTCCCCACGTGGGTCCCCTCACTTACTTCTTTAGCCCATCCCATCTCTTACCTCCAGAAAAAAAATCACCATAACTCTCTCTCTCTCTCTCTCTCTCTCTCGTGTTCTTGCTCTCAAACCCGCGGATTTCGATCCCTTTGCTCGAAGCTCCGTTTCCGAAACTGTTTTGGGGGATTGCTACTTGGTATGTGACTCCTCCATTGCTCCAATTAGTTTTTGCTTTAGTGGTTTATTTTTAGAATAATTAGCTACTATTGATGCTGTTGTAGATGGGCTTGCATGTTGAATTCTTGGAGTTCTAAGTAGTTTGAATGCTTAATATGGCCTCTAGGCATCCTTATGAGTAGTTGCTATTAGTCTTACGAAGTTTTGTTGACAAAATTTTTGTAGACTAAAATTTTCAGAAATTTATTTATAGGAATAAGATGAGTTTCTTTAGGAAGTTTTCCTCCAAGAGGAATGCTAAAGGAGTCATTGGGGAATCATCAGACAATGACCTCTACACTCCGAGAAGGGCGGAGGTGCGGCCGTGCGAATGGTCGCATAATGCCTTCACGGAGGAGGTCGTGTTCCATCAAGAGTTTGCCCAATTCGTTGCAAATGTTGGGCTGACTGATATGTGGAAAACTTGTAGGCATTGGATCGGTGAACTCATTGGATGATATTCATCATATAACAGTCATAACCTAGGGCAACACAGAACTAGCTCCAGTTCATAAATATAATGTTGGTATGTATTCTGTAAATAGTCATGCGTGCTTGTGGAAAAGAATTTGCATGGCATCTTTTGTCCTACCCTCCCGTGTGTCAAGGCCGGTTTTCCAACAAAAACATTTATTGAAAAACCGTCCTGATAGTCCGGCCAGTACAGAAAGTCCTTCTTACTGGTAGACAAATCCTTGATACAGAAATCCAGTAGTACTAAATATATTACAGGGTTGAGCGGAGGCTGCTCAACAATTTATTACAAGCACGCCAATATTACACATAAAGGCGGATATGACACAATGGATGTGGTGGCATACTACTGACTCGTAAAATAAAATAAAAAGGTGGATATGTCACAGTGGTGAGAGTGACATAACTCTAATATCTTACAGCTCATCAAGCATCGGAGTGAGGCTCGATGATTTATTTGGGTGGCGGAAGCGTATATAAAACAAGTGACAACTCCAGGATCGCAAGAGACTGACTGGGACTCCTCTAGGCGTCGGACTCGCTATCGAACTCCTCATCCATAAGATCGCCTTCGTCAACATCTGGCCAAAACAATAGCCAGGGACAAGCCAGTGAGTACTTTGAATGTACTCGCAAACAGTTTGGACATAAGATATAACAAATGCAAGCATGATGCACATGAGCAGAATTTATAATACACACACAGGTATTTAAAATTTGCACAGTAAAAATAAAGAAAGGAAGTCGGGCGGTAGTCCTCCCGAAATCCCAATAAAATAAGAAGAAGACCGATCGGGTGTCTGAAGCGACGCCTCGAAAGGTAAAAAAATAGAAGACGTGCCTCAGTCGGGCGTCGGTGCGACACCACATAAAGGGCTTATGTCAAAATAAAAATAACTGACGAGCATGCCGCAGTCGGACGTCTGAGCGACATCACATAAAGGGCTTATATTGAAAAGTAAATGACAAGCATGCCACAGTCGGACGTCTGAGCGACATCACAGAAAGGGCTTATATTGAAAAGTAAATGACAAGCATGCCACAGTCGGACGTCTGAGCGACATCACAGAAAGGGCTTATATTGAAAAGTAAATGACAAGCATGCCACAGTCGGACGTCTGAGCGACATCACAGAAAGGGCTTATATTGAAAAGTAAATGACAAGCATGCCACAGTCGGACGTGTGAGCGACATCACAGAAAGGGCTTATATTGAAAAGTAAATGACAAGCATGCCACAGTCGGACGTCTGAGCGACATCACAGAAAGGGCTTATATCAGTATCATTAAAAATACGAGTAATCCAGGAGGTAACACCATCCCAAGGAATACTTGGCATATCATAATAATAAACAGGTTAGTCCATCCACAAGAATAATATTCAGCAAAAATTTACTTCTGTTGTTTAACATATTAGTTCTCCAGAGACTAACAATGAGACCGACACTTGACCTGTCAACCAACGTCCTTGACCGTGGACACGGCTACTCGAATAGTTTTGACTCTGCAGAGGTTGTACTCTTTACCCACAGTCAACGGAGTTCAGTAGTCACAAAGGACTAGTTCCGTCTACGGTATTTTAGAAGAAAACACATCTGACCAGTACACACCCATTTTTCATCCCGCTGCCAGGAATCACCCTAGGCAACGTTCCAGAAAAACCTTAAGACGGGGAGGCCACTACCTCGAATAGCATGGGATCAAATTTATATCGCGCGCTCTAAGGGGTGCCCCCCTCTCGGTCCAACCGGAAACACCCATGCCCCCTGACCGGATGACTGGCTTTATCCAGGGCCATGGTACCTTCATCACGGCCCCTCTATTTGGTGTGTACATGGAAAGAGGTTTGTAACTTACTAAACCGTATTCTTTGCAGAAAACATGTGGTAGCACGAAAAGAAGGTGAACGGGGACAAGACTCGATCTATGTCAACACTGGAGTTTAAACAGTTTTCTTTGTTAATACCGGCATGCTCCAACAATACCGGCGAACAACCTATCATGCTACAACATGACTAGGTTGCCTCATATCTCATCAAGTTTTGTGGCTCACTTGTAACCCATCATGTATGCAATAAAACATATTTCAAATACTTCCATAACCATGTCATGCAAAACATCATGCAAGCAAACATGCAAAACACTCGTCATATCAAAGGTTCAAACATGCTTGCCTGGTTCGGAGTAGTCGGAGTCTAACTCGGTGAAGTTGACGGCACCGTCTCCTTCTTCGGTATCTACGAAATCACATATACGAATTCTAACGTAAATACCGCGCGTGCATCAAAGTTGTTCCAAATATTTTTCAAATAAATACTATAAAAAACTAGACAGAAAAATAAAGGTGACAGAAAAAGAATCAACTCAAAATCAGCTTTAGTTTAAAAGTTATAAAGAAAACAAATCCAGGGACTAATCTGTTATAAACAGAAAGTTTCCCAGGGGCTAGATTGAATAAACAGAAAACGCTTCGGTCAGAATACGTCAACCAGAGAAGAAAACGTACTCAGCCCGAAGGCGCCTTCATAAAACGATTCGAATAAGAAGAATAGAGGCTGACGAGGGGGACCCACACGTCAGGTTTGAAAAGGGCTCGCCGGCGCCAGAGAGCTTGCGGCGATCGCCGGCGACGAACCACGGCGAGATAGTGAGGGAGAGAGGTACCAGCGTGCTCAGGGCGGTGGACCGCGTCGGTGAGAAGTGGAAGGAGGCGACGGGAAGCACCACAGTGACGGCCTGTTCCTCTCCGGCGGACGGCGGCGTCGGGCGGTGATGGATCTCACCGGAGAGAGCTGCCGCCACCAAATTGACGCGCGGGTTAGAACGGGCGGTGGAAAAGAGGGCAACTGGCAAGGTTTGGGCGGCGGGGAGGCACTAACTAGCGCGAATCGAACCGGAGCCCGAAGCGGATCGGGACGGCCGGAGTCGGGGAAGAAGGCCCTCCCGAGACCCTCTGATGAGCTTGGCGAGGCTTTGGGGATAGGAGGAGGAGTGCTGGATCGATTGGGAGCTCGGGGGCTCTATTTATAGCCGGATTTGAGGGGGTGCCCGAGAACGGGATAACTCCGGCGAGGAATTACGGCGAGGCAGAGGTCGGGCAGGGGGATTAGGCTACTGGGCAGCTTCGTATTGGTCCACTGGCTCCATTTGAAGGTTGAACTCGATCAAAGATGGCTTGAAATCACGGAATCGACGGAACGGCTTCACGGGCACGTCGGTGGCAGAGAGCGCGCCCTGCGCCTCTCAGGCCACGGTCTCGTTCCTGCAGCGAGCGCAGAGGAGAGGACGGCCACACGGAGGCTCCTGGAGGTTTGGGCGGCGCTGAGCTTCGGCGTTCTGCGGAGAAAGCTGGGGGCGAGGACGGGCGACGGCCCTGTCGCCACGGAAACGGCCGGAGCTGACGCGACAGCTCGCCACCGACGCTCACATCCGGCCAACCGACCGTGCGGCGCTCAGGATAAGAAGGAGGAGCAGTGAGCAATCGACCAAAACGGCTACTAGCGAGATTGACGATGATCTCTGTCAGAAACGACACTGCCTCCTCTCTGAACTCTGAATTTTTTTCTGAAACTGACAGGAACAGTGCACTGAACCTGCTCGATGAAATGATTCTGGCATGAGGAAAATTTATCTGGACCTGAAACTTGGTGAGGGGGTTTCTTGATGCATCTAGAGGCTCCTTGATTTTTGTCAGAATTCTTGGAAGAAAGAAAATATGAATTCCATCCAAATTTGCAAATCTGGTCCAAACTTGCAGTGGACAGAATTTGAAATTTTTGAACTGTGGACTAGGATATTTTTGGTGATCTAGGTTGAGGGTACTAAAGAGAAGCTGGGGTAATTTATTTGGGGTCAAAGCTCAAAGAAATCTGGTACTTCCTTTGTAAATCAAAGGAGTCCAGGAAAAAGACAGAAAAAGAATTGAGAAAGAATTAAATAGAATAAAAATCAAAAATAGGTTGAAACTTGCTGGAATTGGATGCTTGACTTGATCCAAAGTGGATAGGATAGATTTTGGAAGAAAGATCTTTAGGAAAGATTATGGCAAAGGAGTGACATAGGATTCTTTTTAAAAAGAAAAGGAATAAATCCAAATAAAAGAATTCTTTTAATAAAAGAAAAAGTAAAAGAATCCAAGAGTAATTGTGTTGACACAATCACAAGATGAAAAACCCTTAAGACCAGAACCAAATTTTGAGAAAGGTCTCAAAAAGAATTGCCATCAAAATTTATTTAGAAGGAGGTTCTCTTGGAAATTTTTTTTTTTTTTTTCAAATGACCTCCTCCAAAACCAAAATAAGAATTTGCTGGCAAAAACCAAATTAAATTTTTTGGGCTGTTACAACACCTACCCCCTTAGGAAAAATCTCGTCCCCGAGATTTCAGCTGATCCTTAAACAGGTGTGGGTGCTCTGCCTGAAGGAAATCCTCTCTTTTCCATGTTGCTTCATCCTCAGTGTGATTGCTCCATTGAACCTTGAAAAACTTGATTATATTCTGACGGGTTCTTCTTTCAGACTCTTCCAATATTTTTATTGGATGTTCCCGGTATGTGAGATCTGGTTGAACGTCAATACTCTCATGAGATACACGCTTCGCTGGATTGCTCACACATTTCCTTAATTGTGAGATGTGAAATACGTCATGGACGTCTGACAGTTCTTCGGGTAGGTCTAGCTGGTAGGCTACTGTGCCTCTTCGTGCAATTATACAGAAGGGTCCAATAAATCGTGGTGCCAGCTTTCCTTTAACTTTGAATCTTTGCAGGCCCCTCATCGGGGATACTCGTAGGTATACGTAATCACCAGGTTCGAAACTGATTTCACGATGTTTTTGATCATAATAACTCTTTTGTCGACTTTGGGCTGTCTTGAGTCGATCCCTGATTTGTTTAACTTTTTCCTCGGCCTCCTTGAGCATGTCTGGACCGAAGATACGGCTGTCTCCTGTCTCTGACCAATTTAATGGGGTACGACATCTTCGCCCGTACATGGCTTCAAAAGGTGCCATTTGTAGACTGGCTTGGTAACTGTTGTTGTACGCGAATTCGGCATATGGCAAGCTTTCTTCCCAACTGGTTCCATAGGTGAGAACACATGCTCTTAGCATGTCTTCTAGAATTTGGTTCACACGTTCAGTCTGTCCTCCAGTCTGGGGGTGGTATGCTGTACTGAATACTAGTTGAGTTCCCAGAGCTTGTTGTAAATGATCCCAAAATCTGGAGACGAATTGAGTGCCTCTGTCGGATATTATAGTCTTTGGAACTCCATGTAAACAGACAATACGGTTGAGATAAAGTCTGGCAAGCTTCTGTGTGGTGTGGGTTGTTTTCACTGGAATAAAATGTGCCACTTTGGTTAACCTGTCGGTGATGACCCATATGGCATCATTTCCGTGTCGTGACCGGGGTAGCCCGACAATAAAATCCATTCCAATCTCGTCCCACTTCCATTCAGGTATCCTGTTTGGCTGTAATAAACCTGCTGGTTTTTGGTGCTCGGCTTTAATGCGTTGGCATGAATCACAACATGCAATGAACGTGGCTATATCCCTTTTCATACCGTGCCACCAAAATTTTTCCTGTATGTCTTTGTACATTTTGGTTCCTCCTGGGTGGATTGAATATGGAGCGGTGTGAGCTTCGGTTAAAATTTGTTGCTTGAGGTCCTCTATATTTGGTATACATAGCCTGTCTCCGTACCATAATATTCCCTTGTCATCCACGACAAATTCTGAGGCCTTGCCCATACTTACTTTTCTTTTTATGCCTTCGATGCTAGGATGTCCATGCCGAGCTTCTTTGATTTGCTCCATCAAGGTGGGCTGAATTTCTAAATTTGCCACAGTACCTTCGGTGACTAAAATCATGTTGAGCTTGGCAAACTCCCGCTGAAATTCAGGTCTCAAATTTTGCAGACTGCCGTTGCTTGAGCTTGGGTTTCGGCTGAGAGCATCTGCTACGACATTCGCCTTGCCTGGATGGTAGTGAATACCAACATCATAGTCCTTCACTAATTCCAACCAGCGTCGTTGTCGCAAATTGAGTTCCGGCTGTGTGAAAATATATTTGAGACTTTTATGGTCCGTATATATTTCACAACGATTTCCAAGCAGAAAATGACGCCACTCCTTGAGTGCATGTATAACTGCTGCCAATTCCAAGTCATGGGTAGGATAATTTTCTTCATGTCGTCGGAGCTGTCTTGAAGCATAAGCGACTACTTTACCTCCTTGCATCAGTACACATCCAAGACCTTTCCTAGACGCATCGCAATATACTTCAAATTTTTTGTGTATGTCTGGTATGACCAATACTGGTGCGGTTGTTAATTTCTTCTTTAACTCTTGAAAACTTTTCTCACAGGCATCGGTCCATTCAAATTTCTTATCCTTCTTGAGTAG
The DNA here is from genome assembly GCA_039707655.1 of Elymus sibiricus. Classification (NCBI taxonomy): domain Eukaryota; kingdom Viridiplantae; phylum Streptophyta; class Magnoliopsida; order Poales; family Poaceae; genus Elymus; species Elymus sibiricus. The sequence goes on from CM077671.1 coordinate 341,036,842, forward strand.
TTGGGTCATAGGTTTTGCTATGGTGGAAAATCCCTCAATAAATCTTCGATAATATCTAGCCATTCCCAGAAAACTTCGAACGTCTGTTACGCTGGCTGGTTGTTTCCACTCAAGCACAGCCTTGACTTTTTCTGGGTCCACGGCAACACCTTCTTGGTTTAGTACGTGGCCTAGAAAACCAACTTGTTTTAACCAAAATTCACATTTGCTGAATTTGGCGTACAATTGATGTTTTCTTAATTCTCCCAGTACAATTCTGAGATGTTCAGCATGTTCTTCTGGTGTCTTGGAATATACCAAAATATCATCAATGAACACCACAACAAATTTGTCCATACATTTCATAAATACCTTATTCATGAGATGCACAAAATATGCAGGAGCATTTGTCAGTCCGAACGGCATTACTGTAAATTCATATAAACCGTATCGGGAAGTGAATGCTGTCTTTGGAATATCTTCTGTCCGTATTTTTAATTGATGATATCCTAACCTCAAATCAATTTTTGAGAAAACCTTGGCTTGTGCGAGCTGGTCAAATAAATCATTTATTCGCGGCAGTGGATATTTATTTTTGATGGTGACCATGTTCAGGGCTCGATAGTCCACACATAGTCTCAGAGTTCCATCTCTTTTCTTGGCAAATAATACTGGTGATCCCCAAGGTGAGGAGCTGGGCCTGATATAACCTTTGTCCAGTAATTATTTTATTTGCTTCTTTAATTCTACCAACTCAGATGGTGCCATTCTGTATGGTTTCTTGTAGATAGGTTCGGTGCCAGGTGCTAGTTCAATGATGAACTCTATTTCACGGTCTGGTGGCATACCTGGTAGCTCTTCTGGAAATGCATCTGGAAATTCACAGACCACCGGAACTTTACTTAGTTCAGAAATATCTATCTTGTTCAATCTTGGTTGAAGTGATATTGGTCTTTCTTGAGCTGCAATTCTTATGGTCTTTCCGTGATGATGAGTGAGAGTCACTGTCCGATTGAAGCAGTCAATAAAACCTTTATTTGTTGCTAGCCAATCCATTCCAAGAATAACATCCAGTCCCTTATTTTCTAGTACAATGAGGTTTGCCCAAAATTTCAATCCTTCAATCTCAATAACCACACCTTGGCAGTAACTTTGAGTAATTTGCTTAATCCCGGGGGACTTTATAGTCATAGAATTTTCCAAGGGGAGAATCGGAAAATCATGTTGCAAAGCAAATTTCTTGGAAATGAATGAATGAGAAGCTCCAGAATCAAACAAAACCGTGGCAGGTATTTTGTTGACAGGAAACGCACCGAGTACGATATCTGGGGCATTCTGTGCTCCTTCCTTGGTCACATGGTTCACGTGACCCTTTCTGTGGTTGTTATTGGGGTTGAAATTGATGCGCTTGGGAGCTGAATTATTTCCATTGTTGTTCGGCTTGGGAGCCAAGTTTCTTGGCTTTGGACACTGCCTGGCATAATGTCCTTCTTCTCCACAGGCGAAACAGGTAACGCCTGGGCGGTATGTAAAATCCTTGTCCCTTGCATGGAAATTTTTATTTGGGCGAGGAACATTGGTTGAGGATTTGTTCGCCCCATTTTTCTGGAAATCATTCTTGTTCTTGAGGTTGCGAGAATGAGCAGTCTTGTCCCTCTTGCGCTTGCGAAAATTATCCAAGCTGCGACGCTCATTTTCCAGTGTAATGGCCTTGTCCACAAGTGTCTTGAAATCTGGGAAGGTGTGAACGACCTGTTGGCACTTTAATGCTGGTGTCAGACCATCCAGAATTTTTTCCATCTTTTTATCTTCAGTCATATGTTCTTCATTGGCATAGCGAGATAATTGCGTAAACTGACTGTTGTACTCAGTCACTGTCATGGTTCTCTGCTTGAGGTCATCAAACTCCCTTTTCTTGATCTTCATAACACTTTTAGGAATATGCGCCCCACGAAATTTTTCCTTAAATTCCTCCCAGGTGATGTTGTTTTCATTGGGGTGCATGTGTAGGAAATTTTCCCACCATGATGCAGTTGCTCCAGTAAGGTAGTGAGGTGCATAAAGTACCTTCTCACGGTCTGAACATTGTGCAATAATTAATTTCCTCTCAATGTCTCGAAGCCAATCATCGGCCTCAAGAGGTTTATCAGTGTGAGAGAAAGTCGGGGGACGTGTCTTCTGTAGTTCAGATAATTTGGAATGCTGCTGGTATGGTTCGCGGTGATTTCCCATATTGATAATATGATTCATCATTTCTTGATGCTGCTGCTGGCTTTGCTCATAAAGGCGGCATACTTGAGAAAATGCTGCTTCACTGTCTTGCTGACTTGACTGTCCCTGTGTGAAATTGTTGCCTGTCTGGGTACCATAATTTTCTTCTGGCGGACTTGGCATAGAACGAGTCCAGGGACGATGCATTTTCCACACTGGGGTATATTTTGCAAAACCCAAGAGAAAACAAATCTGAGAGGCAAATAAATAATTTGCAAAGGCAGAAATTTCAAATACTCCAAGATTTTTCAAGAAAATATTTGATTGCGCACGGAGAAGGACCGCTCAGTACATATCTTACAAGCAAGCATAATTATACAATACTCCACTCAGGATGTGCGTACACACTCCTGACATGTTATTTAGGCTAGTGCACTTCTCCACATTCCTACATGATGCGCAAACAAACTACTTCTCTCCAAGCCTATATACATATAAACATATCATACAAACTGCTACACAACACAACACTGCTTGGCGCACTCAGTCGGAGATGGTGAAAATCTCCCTCGACCTGCCGAGGGTAAGTCCCAGAGGTGCTGGAGACTCAACCTCCTTCTCAAGAATAGGCTCTAGGCGCGGAGTGCTGGGCTGCGGAGCTGGTGCGGGCGTAGCAGGTGGTGCAGCGCTAACTGGGGTAGGAGCAATGACTTGGTCAAACTCCTCAGTGGTAGGCAGACGGCGTGCGGTGGCTAAGATGGCAGGCGTATAAGATGCTGCAGACGAGATGTACGACAGAGGTGGGGCTGTATGGAGGAGCTCCCTCCTGTTGGCAACACAGCTCTGAACTGAGTCCATACGAGCAGCCACATAGTCGTCCACGAGGTTATCAAAAGCTGCCTCGAGAGCTTTGAGATACTCAATAAGCATCTCAATGGCTTCATCTCGCTCGCCCCTAGCGCAGGCAAATGCATAGTGACATGTGTAGGGCACATGGCATGGAAGGTAGCGGTAGCGACGAGCTTTCATTGAAGGAAGAGCATCCCGGAGACGTGCAATTGCCTCACGGGCAGCCATCTGCATAGCATGCCTCTCCGTAGGCATGGCCCTCCCAACAAATCGGAAGTGGCGTGTTTCAGAACGCCCTCCCTTAAACTGCACTGCGGCCTGGTGCATAGACACCCTGTCGCTGAGCTTGTGCTGGTAGAGTGTGAACTCCGGACGAGTCGATGGCCCGATCGCGATTTTGGCGATGGAGACGAGGAGCTTAATAAACCCCTCGGGCACATTGGTGAACAACTGTGACTCACAGTCGCCGCCAGCCATCTACAAAAGTAGACAAAAATTCCAGATAGTCAAATCATAAATTTATGATGACTAACAGAAAAATTGCTACAATTTGCAAACTGCTAAAATAAATTACGCTAATAACCGATTAGCGATCGCATCTAGTGGCTTCCTACAGTCAGCCTCGCTCTGATACCAAGGTTGTCAAGGCCGGTTTTCCAACAAAAACATTTATTGAAAAACCGTCCTGATAGTCCGGCCAGTACAGAAAGTCCTTCTTACTGGTAGACAAATCCTTGATACAGAAATCCAGTAGTACTAAATATATTACAGGGTTGAGCGGAGGCTGCTCAACAATTTATTACAAGCACGCCAATATTACACATAAAGGCGGATATGACACAATGGATGTGGTGGCATACTACTGACTCGTAAAATAAAATAAAAAGGTGGATATGTCACAGTGGTGAGAGTGACATAACTCTAATATCTTACAGCTCATCAAGCATCGGAGTGAGGCTCGATGATTTATTTGGGTGGCGGAAGCGTATATAAAACAAGTGACAACTCCAGGATCGCAAGAGACTGACTGGGACTCCTCTAGGCGTCGGACTCGCTATCGAACTCCTCATCCATAAGATCGCCTTCGTCAACATCTGGCCAAAACAATAGCCAGGGACAAGCCAGTGAGTACTTTGAATGTACTCGCAAACAGTTTGGACATAAGATATAACAAATGCAAGCATGATGCACATGAGCAGAATTTATAATACACACACAGGTATTTAAAATTTGCACAGTAAAAATAAAGAAAGGAAGTCGGGCGGTAGTCCTCCCGAAATCCCAATAAAATAAGAAGAAGACCGATCGGGTGTCTGAAGCGACGCCTCGAAAGGTAAAAAAAATAGAAGACGTGCCTCAGTCGGGCGTCGGTGCGACACCACATAAAGGGCTTATGTCAAAATAAAAATAACTGACGAGCATGCCGCAGTCGGACGTCTGAGCGACATCACATAAAGGGCTTATATTGAAAAGTAAATGACAAGCATGCCACAGTCGGACGTCTGAGCGACATCACAGAAAGGGCTTATATTGAAAAGTAAATGACAAGCATGCCACAGTCGGACGTCTGAGCGACATCACAGAAAGGGCTTATATTGAAAAGTAAATGACAAGCATGCCACAGTCGGACGTCTGAGCGACATCACAGAAAGGGCTTATATTGAAAAGTAAATGACAAGCATGCCACAGTCGGACGTCTGAGCGACATCACAGAAAGGGCTTATATTGAAAACTAAATGACAAGCATGCCACAGTCGGACGTCTGAGCGACATCACAGAAAGGGCTTATATCAGTATCATTAAAAATACGAGTAATCCAGGAGGTAACACCATCCCAAGGAATACTCGGCATATCATAATAATAAACAGGTTAGTCCGTCCACAAGAATAATATTCAGCAAAAATTTACTTCTGTTGTTTAACATATTAGTTCTCCAGAGACTGACACTGAGACCGACACTTGACCTGTCAACCAACGTCCTTGACCGTGGACACGGCTACTCGAATAGTTTTGACTCTGCAGAGGTTGTACTCTTTACCCACAGTCAACGGATTTCAGTAGTCACAAAGGACTAGTTCCGTCTACGGTATTTTAGAAGAAAACACATCTGACCAGTACACACCCATTTTTCATCCCGCTGCCAGGAATCACCCTAGGCAACGTTCCAGAAAAACCTTAAGATGGGGAGGCCACTACCTCGAATAGCATGGGATCAAATTTATATCGCGTGCTCTAAGGGGTGCCCCCCTCTCGGTCCAACCGGACACACCCATGCCCCCTGACCGGATGACTGGCTTTATCCAGGGCCATGGTACCTTCATCACGGCCCCTCTATTTGGTGTGTACATGGAAAGAGGTTTGCAACTTACTAAACCGTATTCTTTGCAGAAAACATGTGGTAGCACGAAAAGAAGGTGAACGGGGACAAGACTCGATCTATGTCAACACTGGAGTTTAAACAGTTTTCTTTGTTAATACCGGCATGCTCCAACAATACCGGCGTACAACCTATCATGCCACAACATGACTAGGTTGCCTCATATCTCATCAAGTTTTGTGGCTCACTTGTAACCCATCATGTATGAAATAAAACATATTTCAAATACTTCCATAACCATGTCATGCAAAACATCATGCAAGCAAACATGCAAAACACTCGTCATATCAAAGGTTCAAACATGCTTGCCTGGTTCAGAGTAGTCGAAGTCTAACTCGGTGAAGTTGACGGCACCGTCTCCTTCTTCGGTATCTACGAAATCACATATACGAATTCTAACGTAAATACCGTGCGTGCATCAAAGTTGTTCCAAATATTTTTCAAATAAATACTATAAAAAACTAGACAGAAAAATAAAGGTGACATAAAAAGAATCAACTCAAAATCAGCTTTAGTTTAAAAGTTATAAAGAAAACAAATCCAGGGACTAATCTGTTATAAACAGAAAGTTTCCCAGGGGCTAGATTGAATAAACAGAAAACGCTTCGGTCAGAATACGTGAACCAAAGAAGAAAACGTACTCAGCCCGAAGGCGCCTTCATAAAACAATTCGAATAAGAAGAATAGAGGCTGACGAGGGGGACCCACACGTCAGGTTTGAAAAGGGCTCGCCGGCGCCAGAGAGCTTGCGGCGATCGCCGGCGATGAACCACGGCGAGATAGAGAGGGAGAGAGGTACCAGCGTGCTCAGGGCGGTGGACCGCGTCGATGAGAAGTGGAAGGAGGCGACGGGAAGCACCACAGCGACGGCCTGTTCCTCTCCGGCGGACGGCGGCGTCGGGCGGTGATGGATCTCACCAGAGAGAGCTGCCGCCACCAAATTGACGCGCGGGTTAGAACGGGCGGTGGAAAAGAGGGCGACTGGCAAGGTTTGGGCGGCGGGGAGGCACTAAGCAGCGCGAATCGAACCGAAGCCCGAAGCGGATCGGGACGGCCGGAGTCGGGGAAGAAGGCCCTCCCGAGACCCTCTGATGAGCTTGGCGAGGCTTTGGGGATAGGAGGAGGAGTGCTGGATCGATTGGGAGCTCGGGGGCTCTATTTATAGCCGGATTCGAGGGGGTGCCCGAGAACGGGATAACTCCGGCGAGGAATTACGGCGAGGCAGAGGTCGGGCAGGGGGATTAGGCTACTGGGCAGCTTCGTATTGGTCCACTGGCTCCATTTGAAGTTTGAACTCGATCAAAGATGGCTTAAAATCACGGAATCGACGGAACGGCTTCACGGGCACGTCGGCGGCAGAGAGCGCACCCTGCGCCTCTCAGGCCACGGTCTCATTCCTGCAGCGAGCGCAGAGGAGAGGACGGCCATGCGGAGGCTCCTGGAGGTTTGGGCGGCGCTGAGCTACGGCGTTCTGCGGAGAAAGATGCGGGCGAGGACGGGCGACGGCCCTGTCGCCGCGGAAACGGCCGGAGCTGACGCGACAGCTCGCCACCGATGCTCACATCCGGCCAACCGACCGTGCGGCGCTCAGAATAAGAAGGAGGAGCAGTGAGCAATCGACCAAAATGGCTACTAGCGAGATTGACGATGATCTCTGTCAGAAACGACACTGCCTCCTCTCTGAACTCTGAATTTTTTTCTGAAACTGACAGGAACAGTGCACTGAACCTGCTCGATGAAATGATTCTGGCACGAGGAAAATTTATCTAGACCTGAAACTTGGTGAGGGGGTTTCTTGATGCATCTAGAGGCTCCTTGATTTTTGTCAGAATTCTTGGAAGAAAGAAAATATGAATTCCATCCAAATTTGCAAATCTGGTCCAAACTTGCAGTGGACAGAATTTGAAATTTTTGAACTGTGGACCAGGATATTTTTGGTGATCTAGGTTGAGGGTACTAAAGAGAAGCTGGGGTAATTTGTTTGGGGTCAAAGCTCAAAGAAATCTGGTACTTCCTTTGTAAATCAAAGGAGTCCAGGAAAAAGACAAAAAAAGAATTGAGAAAGAATTAAATAGAATAAAAATCAAAAATAGGTTGAAACTTGCTGGAATTGGATGCTTGACTTGATCCAAAGTGGATAGGATAGATTTTGGAAGAAAGATCTTTAGGAAAGATTATGGCAAAGGAGTGACATAGGATTCTTTTTAAAAAGAAAAGGAATAAATCCAAATAAAAGAATTCTTTTAATAAAAGAAAAAGTAAAAGAATCCAAGAGTAATTGTGTTGACACAATCACAAGATGAAAAACCCTTAAGACCAGAACCAAATTTGAGAAAGGTCTAAAAAAGAATTGCCATCAATTTTTTTTTAGAAGGAGGTTCTCTTGGGAAAAAAAATTCAAATGACCTCCTCCAAAACCAAAATAAGAATTTGCTGGCAAAAACCAAATTAAATTTTTTGGGGTGTTACACCATAGCAGCGGGGTCCATAAGGAAACTAAAGGATATTAAGGCCTCCTTTTAATAGAGAATCGGAACAAACCATTAACACATAGTGAATACATGAACTCCTCAAACTATGGTCATCACCAGAAAGCATCCCGGTTATTGTCACCCCGAGGTTTACGGATCATAACACATAGCAGGTGCATATGACTAGCAAGATCGGATCAAGAACATAGATATAATGGTGATAAGATAAACAGTTCAGATCTGAAACCATGGCACTCGGGCCCTAGCAACAAGCATTAAGCATGGCAAAGTCATAAAAACATCAATCTCAGAACATAGTGGATACTAGGGACCAAGCCCTAACAAAACTAACTCGATTACATGATGAATCTCATCCAACTGCTCACCGACCAGTGAGCCTATGATACGTCCATTTTGCATCATGATTTCCTACTGTTATTTACAATGTTTTTATGAATAATAATTCTTCATGGAGTATTTATAATGCCTTTCCTCTCAGAATTTGCAAGGTTTGCACAAAGAGGGAGAATACCGGCAGCTGGAAATCTGGACCTAAAAAAAGCATGTCACAGATGCCTATTCTGCACATCTTCAAATGAGCTGAAACTTCACGGGGAATTTTTATGGAATATGTGAGGAATATTGGAGCAAATAACTACCGGAGGGGGTCACCCTGGTGAGCACAATACACCAGGGCGCGCCAGGCCCCCCAATCGCGCCCTGGTGGGTTGTGCTCTCCTCGGCCCACCTCCGGAGCCCATCTTCTGGTATATAAGTGGTTTTGACCTAGAAAAAATTAGGAGAGGACTTTTGGGACAGAACGCCACCGTCTCGAGGCGGAACTTGGGCAGGAGCACTTTTGCCCTCCGACGGAGCGATTCCGCCGGGGGAACTTCCCTCCCGGAGGGGGAAAACGAAGCCATCATCTTCACCAACAACCCTCTCATCTTTGGGAGGCCGTTCTTCATCAACATCTTCAATAGCACCATATCCTCTCAAACCCTAGTTCATCTCTTGTGTTCAATCTTTGTACCGGAACCTCAAATTGGTACCTGTGGGTGACTAGTAGTGTTGATTACCTTGTGTTGTTGATTACTATATGGTTTACTTGGTGGAAGATTATATGTTCAGATCCATTAATTATGCTATTCAATACGTCGCTGATCTTGAGCATGCATATTATTTGTGAGTAGTTACCTTTGTTCTTGAGGTCACGGGAGAAGTCATGTTGCAAGTAATCATGTGAATTTGATATGTGTTCGATATTTTGATGATATGTATGTTGTGATTCCCTTAGTGGTGTCATGTGAACGTCGACTACATGACACTACTTCGTAAGGGGCTGATTTGGATCCATATGTTTAATGCTATGGTTAGATGTTATCTTAATACTTTTCTCGTAGTTGCGGATGCTTGCGAGGGGGTTAATCATAAGGAGGTTGTTAGTTCAAGTAAGAACAGTACCTTAGCACTGGTCCACCCACATATCAAATTATCAAAGTAGCGAACATGAATCAAACCAACATGATGAAAGTGACTAGATGAAATTCCCGTGTACCCTCAAGAACACTTTGCTTATTATAAGAGATAGTTTTGGCCTGTCCTTTGCCACAAAAGGATTGGGCTACCTTGCTGCACTTTACCCACTGTTACCGTTACTTGCTCGTTACCAATTATCTTGCTATCAAACTACCTATTACCTACAATTTCAGTGCTTGCGGAAATTACCTTCCTGAAAACCGCTTGTCATTTCCTTCTGCTCCTTGTTGGGTTCGACACTCTTACTTATCGAAAGGACTATGATTGACCCCCTACACTTGTGGGTCATCAAGACTCTTTTCTGGCGCTGTTACCGGGGAGTGAAGCGCTCGTGGTAAGTGGAAATCGGTAAGGAAAAACTTATACTACGTGCTGAAATTTATTGTCACTTGTTACTATGGAAAGCAATCCTTTGAGGGGTTTGTTCGCGGTATCTTCACCCCGACCTGAACCACAATTAGTTGCCCCTAACCTACTGCACCTACTAAAAATATTGGTTATGAAATTCCTTCAGTTATGATAGAACAACTGATAGCTAATCCTTATGCAGGAGACGGAACTGCACATCCCGATATGCACTTAATACATGTGGATGAAATGTGTGGATTATTTAAGCTTGCAGGTTTATCCGGAGGTGAAGTTAAGAAGAAGGTTTTCCCTTTATCTTTGAAGGGAAAAGCATTGACATGGTATAGGCTATGTGATGATATTGGATCATGGAATTGGAATCGATTGAAATTGGAATTCCACCAAAAGTTTTATCCTATGCATCTAGTTCATCGTGATCGGAATTATATATATATATAATTTTTGGCCTCGTGAAGGAGAAAGCATCGCTATATCTTGGGGGAGGCTTAAGTCAATGTTATATTCATGCCCCAATCATGATCTCTCAAGAGAAATTATTATTCAAAAAATCTATGCTCGACTTTCTCATAATGATCGATCCATGCTCGATACTTCCTGTACTAGTTCTTTTATGAAGAATACTATTGAATTCAAGTAGGATCTCTTGGAAAGAATTAAACGCAACTCTGAAGATTGGGAACTCGACGAAGGCAATGAATTAGGTATTAAGCTTGAGTTTGATTGTGTTAAATCTTTTATGAATACCGAAGCGTTTCACAAGTTTAGCACTAAATATGGACTTGACTCTGAGATAGTAGCCTCTTTTTGTGAATCATTTGCTACTCATGTTGATCTCCCTAAGGAGAAGTGGTTTAAATATCATCCCCCTATTAAAGAAGAAATCAAAGAACCAGTCATAGCTAAGGAAGAGACTATTATTTACAATGTAGATCCAGTTGTGCCTACTACTTATATTGAAAAACCACCTTTCCCTGTTAGGATAAAGGAACATGCTAAGGTATCAACTGTGGTTCGCAAGAGTAATATTAAAGAACCTAAGCCTTCTGAACAAATTAAAGTAGAATCTAGTGCTGCTATGGTTAAAGATCTCTTGGTAGAAAATATTGATGGGCATGTTATTTACTTCTGTGATGAAGCTGCTAGAATTGCCAAACCCGATGAAAAAGATAAACATAGACCCGTAGTTGGCATGCCTGTTGTCTCAGTTAAAATAGGAGATCATTGTTATCATGGTTTATGTGATTTGGGCGCTAGCGTGAGTGCTATTCCTTTTACTTTATACCAAGAAATTATGAATGACATAGTACCTGCTGAAATAGAAGATATTGATGTTACTATTAAACTTGCTAATAGAGACACCATCACACCACTCGGGATTGTTAGAGATGTTGAAGTCTTGTGTGGGCAAATAAAATATCCTACCGATTTTCTAGTTCTTGGTTCCCCACAAGATGACTTTTGTCCCATTATCTTTGGTAGACCTTTCTTGAACACTGTTAATGCTAAAATAGATTGTCAAAAAGAAACCGTCAGTGTTGACTTTGGTGATGTGTCTCATGAGTTTAATTTTTCCAAGTTTAGTAGACAACCTCGTGATAGAGAATTACCTAGTAAGGATGAAATAATTGGTCTTGCTTCTATTGCCGTTCCTCCTACTGATCCACTAGAACAATATTTGCTAGACCATGAAAATGATATGCACTTGCGTGAAAGAAATGAAATAGATAAAATTTTCTATGAACAACAACCTCTACTAAAAAAATTTGCCTATCGAAACTCTAGTAGGTCCTCCTCCACCTAAAGGTGATCCTGTGTTTGAATTAAAACAATTGCCTGACACTTTGAAGTATGCTTATCTTGATGAGAAAAAGATATATCCTGTTATTATTAGTGCTAACCTTTCAGAACATGAAGAAGAAATATTATTAAAAATTCTGAGGAAGCACCGGGCTGCTATTGGATATACTCTTGATGATCTTAAGGGCATTAGTCCCACTCTATGTCAGCACAAGATTAATATGGAACCTGATGCTAAACCCTTTGTTGATCACCAACGACGATTGAATCCTATGATGAAAGAAGTGGTAAGAACTGAAATATTAAAGCTTTTGGAAGCAGGTATAATCTATCCCACAGCTGATAGTAGATGGGTAAGTCCCGTTCATTGTGTCCCTAAAAAGGGAGGTATTACCGTTGTTCCTAATGATAAAAATGAACTTATCCCACAAAGAATTGTCACTGGCTATAGAATGGTAATTTACTTTAGAAAACTTAATAAAGCTACTAGAAAAGATCATTACCCTCTGCTTTTCATTGATCAAATATTAGAAAGATTATCTAAACACACACACTTTTGTTTCTTGGATGGATATTCTGGTTTCTCTCAAATACCTGTATCACAATCTGATCAAGAGAAAACAACCTTTACTTGTCCTTTTGGAACCTATGCTTATAGACGTATGCCTTTTGGTTTATGCAATGCACCTACTACCTTTCAAAGATGTATGACTACTATATTCTCTGATTTTTGTGAAAAGATTGTGGAGGTTTTCATGGATGATTTTTCCGTTTACGGAACTTCTTTTGATGATTGCTTAAGCAACCTTGATCGAGTTTTGCAGAGATGTGAACAAACTAATCTCGTCTTAAATTGGGAGAAGTGCCACTTTATGGTTAACGAAGGTATTGTCTTGGGGCATAAAATCTCTGAACGAGGTATTGAGGTGGATCAAGCTAAAGTTGATGCAATTGAGAAAATGCCATGTCCTAAAGATATCAAAGGTATTCAGAGTTTCCTTGGTCATGCTGGTTTCTATAGCAGGTTTATTAAAGACTTTCCAAATTTTCTAGGCCTCTTACTAATCTTTTACAAAAATATATTCTCTTTGTTTTTGATGATGACTATGTGGAAGCCTTTGAAACACTTAAGAAAGCCTTAACCACTGCACCTATTGTTCAACCACCTGATTGGAACTTGCCTTTTGAAATTATGTGTGATGCTAGTGATTATGTTGTTGGTGCCGTTCTAGGACAAAGAGGTGATAAGAAATTAAATGTTATCCATTATGCTAGCAAAACTCTAGATATGCCCAAAGAAATTATGCTACTACTGAAAAAGAATTTTTAGCAGTTGTGTTTGTTTGTGATAAATTTAGATCTTACATTGTTGATTCCAAGGTTATTGTTCAGACCGATCATGCTGCTATTAAATATCTTATGGAAAAGAAAGATGCCAAACCTAGACTCATTAGGTGGGTTCTCTTGCTTCAAGAATTTTATTTACATATCACTAATAGGAAAGGAGCTGAGAATCCCGTAGCCGATAACTTGTCTAGGTTAGAAAATATTCTTGATGACCCACTACCTATTGATGATAGTTTTCCCGATGAACAATTAGCTGCAATAAATGTTTCTCAAAACACTCCATGGTATGCTGATTATGCTAACTACATTGTTGCTAAATATATACCACCTAGTTTCACATACCAACAAAAGAAAAAATTCTTCTATGATTTAAGACATTACTTTTGGGATGACGCACATATTTATAAAGAAGGAGTAGATGGTATTATTAGACGTTGTGTACCTGAGCATGAACAGGAACAAATCCTATGGAAATGTCATTCTGAAGCTTATGGAGGACATCATGCGGGAGATAGAACTGCTCATAAGGTATTACAATCTGGTTTTTATTGGCCTACTCTCTTCAAGGATGCCCGTAAGTTTGTCTTGTCTTGTGATGAATGTCAAAGAAATGGTAATATTGGTAAGCGTCAGGAAATGCCTATGAATTATTCACTTGTTGTTGAGCCATTTGATGTTTGGGGTTTTGATTATATGGGACCTTTTCCTTCCTCTAATGGGTATACTCATATTTTGGTTGCTATTGATTATGTCACTAAGTGAGTAGAAGCTATTCCAACTAGTGGTGCTGATCATAACACTTCCATTAAAATGCTTAAAGAAGTTATCTTCCCGAGGTTTGGAGTCCCTAGATATTTAATGACTGATGGTGGTTCACACTTTATTCATGGTGCTTTCTGTAAAATGCTTGCTAAATACGTTGTTACCATAGAATTGCATCACCCTATCATCCTCAATATAGTGGTCAAGTTGAACTTAGTAATAGAGAAATAAAGTTAATATTACAAAAAACTGTCAATAGGTCCCGAAAGAATTGGTCTAAGAAACTAGATGATGCACTTTGGGCTTATAGAATAGCTTATAAAAATCCTATGGGTATGTCTCCATAAAAATGGTATATGGGAAAGCTTGTCATTTGCCTCTAGAGTTAGAACACAAAGCGTTTTGGGCAATTAAATAACTCAATTATGACTTCAAACTTGCCTGTGAAAAGAGGTTATTTGATATTAGCTCACTAGATGAATGGAGAACCCAAGCTTATGAAAAAGCTAAACTATAAAGAAAAAGTTAAAAGATGGCATGACAAAAGAATCCAAAAGCGAGAATTCAAAGTTGGAGAATATGTTCTTTTGTACAACTCTCGTTTCAGATTTGTTGCAGGAAAACTTCTCTCCAAATTGGAAGGATCCTATGTTATCGAAGAGGTTTATCGCTCTGGAGCTATTAAGATTAATAATGCCGAAGGTACCAACCCGAAGGTGGTCAATGGACAAAGAATTAAACACTATATCTCAGGTACGTCTATTAATGTTGAAAGCAATGTTATCTAAACCATGACACCGGAGGAACACATAAGAGAAACCTTCCGAAACACTCCAGAATCGTGAAAAACAAGATGTATGTGATACGGTAAGTAAACGGACCCCGAAAAATCCAAAAATTTATTTTTTGTCAGTTTTGGAATATTAGAAAAAATAGGAAAATAAGAAATTAACAGGAAAGAAACCGAGGTGAGCACAATACACCAGGGCACGCCTGCCCTCCCTGGCGCGCCCTGGTTGGTTGTGCCCACCTCGGGAACCTTCCCGACTCCGTTTTCCTTCCGTTTGCTTGCTTTCCAAGAATAAAAATTCTCTATATATATCTCCGATTGTTTTGACCACCGCATCGCGAGATTTTCCTCTGTTCTTGTTTCATGCTGTTTTCTTGTTAGATCTAGATCTCCATGGCCTCACCAAGTTCTCCCAAGGACAAGTTCTTCGAGAAGGTTATCAGCCCATACTTGTCGGAGGTGATGAAGCACCCTAAAACCATTGATATGTGTGAGGGGCTGCTCCACATCCGAGATGTTCAAGGGCCTAAGAAGAAGGGAAGCATGGAGGCCAGGCTTGAAGCGGTGGAACAAGACATCTTCAAGTGCAAAGGGATGGTGGAGCGTAGACTTAGTGCCAACCACTCCATGATCATGGAATTCACTCGTGACCACATGGTGGATGGCCAGTCCATGAAGGACATCGTCTTCACCTTCAACGAGCAAATCAACTTTCTGCAAAGCCAAATTTATGATCTTCAAAATCAAGTTTTTGAATATGAAGCAAGATTTAAAGGTATGTGTTTAGCTGCCAGTTGCAGGACCCAGGGGACTCGTGCATCAACTTTTGATGGTGAACCCTTGCCCTGGAAGCCAGAGGACAAACCTACTACTTCTTCATCACCACCTCCTTCATCATCATCACCACCAAAGGATACTTGCGTACACGGGTATGGGCACTCCCCTTGGCTTGAGCCAAGCTTGGGGGAGATGCCCCGGTATCGTATCACCATCACTTTTCACCTTTACTTTCTATTTCGATCCTTAGCCTTTTTCATGATTTAGTTGAATAAAAGTTTAGTATGATCTATTTTCGAGTGCTAGTTTCGTGATCCATCTATCTATGTAATCGAGTGAGAGTTATATAATAAAGTTTAGTTTGAGCTTTTGCCCCTTTACTTTCTTGTTGCAATCATAATAAAAGAGAATAAGTGAAAAAGATCATATGCTAATCTTATGGTGAGTAATGACATCACATAAGGAAAAGTATAAGTGGTAAAATTTATTGGAGCTTGACAAACATAGCATTAGTCAGTGATGCAATTCATGAAAGAATTAATTAGGGATGGGAAGATTCACATGCAAATACACTATCTTGGACATCTTTTATGATTGTGAGCCCCCATTAAATATTATATGCCAAAATTGTTGACGTTGGACAAGGAAGACAACGCAATGATTTATGTTTGTTCATATTCACATAGAAGTTATATTGTCATAGATCCTTCAACATGTGGTGCTTGCTCAATATCTTTGCTAGCCAAAAATTCCGCACTAAGTAGAGATACTACTTGTGCATCCAAAAAATCAAAACCCAAACTCATGTTTAAGAGTCCACCATACCTACCAATGGATTGAATAAGATCCTTCAAGTAAGTTGTCATCGGTGCACTAAGGCAATAAAAATTGCTTCTAAAAGTGTTGGATCAATTGGTGTAAGAGAAAATTGAGCGTTGCACGAACTTGTGATGGCAAAGTAATAAAAGCGACGGACTACATAATAAAGGTTGCTATCACAAGGGGCAATACAACATGACGTTATTTTGCACTAAAGGATTTGGCATACAAACTAAAAAGCGCATGACAACCTCTGCTTCCCTCTGCGAAGGGCCTATCTTTTACCTTTATGTATTTACTTTCATGCAAGAGTCAAAGTATTCTTCTCTATCCTTTTTATTTTTCTCCTTTTGCAAGCATCATGTGGCGAGGAAAGATCTAGGCACATATATCCAGTTGAATGTGAGTGAGCATGAGTTATTATTGTTGACATCACCCTTGAGGTGAATACGTTGGGAGGCAAAACTATAAGCCCCTATCTTTCTATGTGTCCGGTTGAAATTTTTTGCCCATGGGTATGCTGTGAGTGTTAGCAATCATAGAAGACTAAATGATGGTTGAGTATGTGGACTTGCTAAAAGGCTCTGACACGAGACCCTTCCTGAAAATATGATGAATTGTAGTTGCAAAGTTGACTGAGAACATAGTTTGTTGGTTTCCAATAAGGTTTATGCTTTATACTTCTATGTTGTGATGAATTGTTACTTGCTCATGAGAAGTTATATGATGTTGTTACGAAATAAATTTATATGAAAAAGTTCTATGATAAAGTTTGTTCTTTTTATAATAATAAGCATGATGCTACTATGTCCGTATTTTGTTTTTATCGACACCTCTCTCTCCAACCACGTGGACATGTTTTTCGATATCGGCTTTCGCTTGAGGACAAGCGAGGTCTAAGCTTGGGGGAGTTGATACGTCCATTTTGCATCATCATTTCCTACTGTTATTTACAATGTTTTTATGAATAATAATACTTCATGGAGTATTTCTAATGCCTTTTCTCTCACAATTTGCAAGGTTTGCACAAAGAGGGAGAATACCGGCAGCTGGAAATCTGGACCTAATTAAAAAAAGCCTGTCAAAGATACCTATTCTGCACATCTTCAAATGAGCCGAAACTTCACGGGGAATTTTTATGGAATATATGAGGAATATTGGAGCAAATAACTACCGGAGGGGGCTACCCTGGTGAGCACAATACACCAGGGCGCGCCAGGCCCCTCAGGCGCGCCCTGGTGGGTTGTGCTCTCCTCGGCCCACCTACGGAGCCCATCTCCTAGTATATAAGTGGTTTTGACCTAGAAAAAATCAGGAGAGGACTTTCGGGACGGAACGCCGCCGTCTCGAAGCGGAACTTGGGCAGGAGCACTTTTGTCCTCCGGCGGAGCGATTCCGCCGGGGGAACTTCCCTCCCGGAGGGGGAAATCGAAGCCATCGTCATCACCAATAACCTCTCATCTTTGGGAGGCCATTCTTCATCAACATCTTCAACAACACCATCTCCTCTCAAACTCTAGTTCATCTGTTGTGTTCAATCTTTGTACCGGAAACTTAGATTGGTACCTGTGGGTGACTAGTAGTGTTGATTACCTTGCGTAGTTCATTACTATATGGTTTACTTGGTGGAATTTTATATGTTCAGATCCATTATGCTATTCAATACCTCTCCGATCTTGAGCATGCATATTATTTGTGAGTAGTTACCTTTGTTCTTGAGGTCAAGGGAGAAGTCATGTTGCAAGTAATCATGTGAATTTGATATGTGTTCGATATTTTGATGATATGTATGTTGTGGTTCCCTTAGTGGTGTCATGTGAACGTCGACTACATGACACTTCACCATCCTTGGGCCTAAGGTAATGCATTGTGGAGTAGTTATTAGATGATGGGTTGCTAGAGTGACAGAAGCTTAAACCCTAGTTTATGCGCTACTTCATAAGGGGCTGATTTGGATCCATATGTTTAATGCTATGGTTATATGTTATCTTAATACTTTTCTCGTAGTTGCGGATCCTTGCGAGGGGGTTAATCATAAGGAGATTGTTAGTTTAATTAAGAACAACACCTTAGCATCGGTCCACCCGCATATCAAATTATCAAAGTAGTGAACACGAATCAAACCAACATGATGAAAGTGACTAGATGAAATTCCCGTGTACCCTCAAGAACACTTTGCTTATTATAAGAGATAGTTTTGGCCTGTCCTTTGCCACAAAAGGATTGGGCTACCTTGCTGCACTTTACCTACTGTTACCGTTACTTGCTCGTTACCAATTATCTTGCTATCAAACTACCTATTACCTACAATTTCAGTGCTTGCAGAAATTACCTTGCTGAAAACCGCTTGTCATTTCCTTCTACTTCTTGTTGGGTTCGACAATCTTACTTATCTAAAGGACTACGATTGACCCCCTAAGCTTGTGGGTCATCAAGACTCTTTTCTGGCATCATTGCCGGGGAGTGAAGCGCTCTTGGTAAGTGGAAATTGGTAAGGAAAAACGTATACTACGTGCTGAAATTTATTGTCACTTGTTACTATGGAAAGCAATCCTTTGAGGGGTTTGTTCGCGGTATCTTCACTCCGACCTGAACTACAATTAGTTTCCCCTCAACCTACTGCACCTACTAAAAATATTGGTTATGAAATTCCTTCGGCTATGATAGAACAACTGCTAGCAAATCCTTATGCAGGAGACGGAACTTCACATCCCGATATGCACTTAATACATGTGGATGAAATTTGTGGATTATTTAAGCTTGCAGGTTTATCTAGAGATGAAGTTAAGAAGAAGGTTTTCCCTTTATCTTTGAAGGGAAAAGCATTGACATGGTATAGGCTATGTAATGATATTGGATCATAGAATTGGAATTGATTGAAATTGGAATTCCATCAAAAGTTTTAACCTATGCATCTGGTTCCACCAAAAATTGGAATTCCACCAAAATTGGATGGATATTGTTGACATGGTATACGACAGATAATTATCAACTCCCCCAAGCTTAACCCATTGCTTGTCCTCAAGCAATTCAGTTGACAGAGTAAAAGTGATAAAGAAAAACTTTTACGAACTCTTTTGTTCTTGTTTACATACATATGCTTAAGTAGCACCCAGGTTTTCAGCAAAGATTATGACTAACCATGTCAACAATAACTCTTAAGAATTATATTAACTTATATCAATGACATAAGCAACTAGCGAGCAATAATAAAATATCTCAAATGCAAACATTTTGTCAAAACAATCATGATATAATATGACAATAGTGGTATCTCGCTAGCCCTTTCTGAGACCGCAAAACATAAATGTTGAGCACCTCCAAAGTTCAAGCAGCGACTAAACATTGTAATTCATGGTAGAAAAAATCCAGTCATGATGCATCCAACATTAACTATACACACTGCATGAGGATGACAATAGTGCTCTCAGATCTGGCACTTGTTTGAGAAGGTGATGACTCAACATAAAAGTAAATAGATAGTCCCTTCGTAGAGGGAAGCAGGGATTTACAGAGGTGCCAGAGCTCAAATCTTAAATTAGAGATAAGTATAATTTGGGAGGTGCACCCTTCCTGTCAACGTCACGACCAAGAGTTATCAACATCTTCCATGCTAAACACATTAGCGGCGGTTCCCAAGCGGTAAAAGTAAAGGTTTACCCCCCTCCACCAACAAACACACTCCACGTCTAGCCGAATCCATGGGTACCGTCCAGACCAACAACATTCCTGGGGGAGTTTTGTTTAATTATTTGCAATTTTTGATTTCGGGACTGGGAATCCCTATTACCGCCCCTCTCGTGCAAGGATGAGTGAATAAACACTCATCATGAGAATAACCCGCTTAACATGGAAGATACTGACCGCCCCCTGTCGCTCCATGAGCGGTCCAGGCACACAAAACATATGTTCATTTGAAATTTTAGAGGTGGCACATGCAAATTTACTTGGAACGGCAGGGTAATACCGCATATAGGTAGATATAGTGGACTCATCTGGAATAACTTTGGTTTAAGGGTTTTGACGCACAAGCAATATTACCGCTTAGTACAGGCGAAGGCTAGTAAATAGATTGAGAAGCGGCCAGCTAGAGAGCGAAAACGGCCATGAACATGCATTATGAATAATAAACATTGAATGCTATCATGAGTAGGATATGGACACCATGAACATAAATATCGTGAAGGCTACATTGATTTTGATTCAACTAGATGCGTGAACATGTGCCAAGTCAACCCACTTGAAACATTCAGAGGAGGATACCATATCATCGTATTACATCACCACTATTTTAATGCATGTTGACATCAAAGATAAATCATTATCCACTTCTAGCTACTTGAGCATGGCATGAGAAACTATAATCTCTAATTGTCATTGCAAACATGTTTGATCATAATATGCTGAATCATGGATACTAGGTTAAACATATTTACGAAAACAAAAACAAGTTGAGTTCATACCCGCTTCTTTCTGCTACAGTCACTTCATCAAATATCATCATTATTGCCTTTCACTTGCACGATTGAACGATATAACAAATAATAACAGTGCAATAGTATCGTGGACTAAGCTGGAATGTGCAAACATTTTATTCAAAAGGAGAAGACAAAGTAATATGGGCTCTTTGTTAGATCAATAGTAGTGCATATGAGAGCCACTCAACATTTTCATCGTGGTCTTCTCCTTAGTATGACTCTAATAAAAGAAAAAGAATTTCAGAGAAACACACTGAAATATTTTTGGAGTTTTTAGTTAATAAAAATGAGAAAAACTACTTACACGGGAGACCTCCCAACAAGTAAAAGAAGGAACGAGAAATGGTTTTCTTTTGCTACTACAACTGATTAAACTAGAAAGAAAAACCGAAAATAAGCAAGGAATATTTTTAGATTTTCTAACAGTTTTTCAAACACACGAAAATAAAGCGAGAAAATAAATCTAGCATGGGTAATACAATGAAAAAGTGTGGCCACCGACAATTGGAATGAAATGTGTGAAGATGAATATAATGTCGGTGGAAATACGTACTCCCCCAAGCTTATGCTTTTGGCCTAGCTTGGTAGTCACCATCTGTGGCCTGGATAATAGTCTGAGTGATAGCCCACCGAGGCTCTTGGCGCAACCTCCTCAACCCGTCTGGCAGCTTCAACCTCCGCATTGTATGCGCAGGCCTCGCTCTCAAGAACGTAGTATCTTCTCTTACTGTGATAATCAAAGAGAGCAGGAGGAGGCAAGACAATAGGTACAATGGACAATAAGTATAATTAGTGATTGTGCCCTTAAGGAACTTATGGCGTTTCATGGCCTCAAAGTCTAAGTACTGAGTAGGTAAATTAGGATCGTTACGCCAAGGTGATACACGTAGCTCCTTAGCTACACGGAAGGCATAGATCCCACCATAAAAGTGACCACTAGTAGCGTTGTGTTGCAATCTCCATGCAACAATTGCTCCTAGATTATAACGTTTAATTCCCGTTATAGTAGTGTGTAATCTTGCTTGCCTAAGATGCATTTGCCATTAAAGAGTGCAAAGTAGTGTATAGATGGAAAATGGATGCTTTTTATTCTACCTTGTGTCACTCCTCTATCTTCACCGTAGCAAAGATTAACCAAAAATGTCTCATACTTAGATGTTGGTGGTTCGTCTAGCGAACCCTAATATGGAATTTTGCACGCTTCACAGAACACATCTAAAGGCATGGTAAAGGGATGGTCATAAAGGTTAAATGAAACTCTAGACTCATGAGGAAAATATTTAAACTTCTTTGTGAATGTTTTCGTGAGGTCGAGATGTTGAATACACTCATCTGCGATGAAGGGGGCAAGTTCTGCGTTGTGGATAAATTGCCCGAATTCCTCCTTGATACCCGCACCTACCATGAATTTGTTACATGGCCATAAGCATGATTTGGTAGCAGCATCCCGCATCGAGCTTGCACTTGGCTCAACATAAGACCGTCCTATTGAGCCTCTACTCGATGGAGCCTCTGAGGACTTCCTCCTAGAAGAACTCCTTCCAAACAAGTTCATTTTATTCGCGTACAAATTTCTGAAAAAAATTGGGTCTCAAAATGTTTGTTAACAAAACTTCGTAAAATTGATAGCAACTACTCCTAGGGATGCCTAGAGGTCATATTAAGCATTCAAACTACTTAGAACTCTAAGAATTCGACATGCAAGCCCATCTACAGCAGCACCAAGAGTAGCTAATTATTCTAAAAATAAACCACAAAATCAAAAACTAATTGGAGCAATGGAGGAGTCACATACCAAGTAGCAAATCCTCAAAACAGTTTCGGAAAGGGAGCTTCGAGCAAAGAGATCGAAATCCGCGGGTTTGAGAGCAAGAACACGAGAGAGAGAGCTATAGTGATTTTTTCTAGAGGTAGGAGATGACATGGGCTAAAGAAATAAGTGAGGGGACCCACGTGGGGACCACAACCCACCAGGGCGCGCCCTGGTGTCTTGTGGACACCAAGTGCACCCCCCTCTGATGTTATTTGCACGAGAAATTCAGAAATATTCAGAAAAAAATCATGTTAAATTTTCATGACATTCTGAGAACTTTTAATTTTTGGTCATTTTTATTGCACGGAGAAATCAGAAAACGGGATAAACATGGCATTTTTATTTTATATGACTAAGAAGAATAGAAAACAAAAGGTGGGAGTAGAAGGTTGTGCCTACTAGATTCATCAACTTCATACCTCTCAAAAATAATCCATTAATAAGGTTGATCAAGTCTTATTAACAACCACCTTCGATTAACATGAAACCGAAGAATTTTCGTAAATCACTAAGTTACCTCAATGGGGATATGCATATCCCCAACCATAAGTATATCATATTTCTTTTTGGCAGTAGGTAGAGGTAGTTGAAAACTTCCAATAGTGAGTGTCGGAGATTTTTCCATAACATTTAGACCATTCACTTGGAATTGTTTGTTCAGAAAGTGCATCGTATGCTCATTACCATTGATATGAAAAGTGACTTTGCTTTTTATTGCAATCAATAACAACCCCTGCAGTATTCAAAAAGGGTCTACCAAGGATAATCGACATATTGTCGTCCTCAAGTTTCTCAAGAATAACAAAGTTTGTTAAGATAGTAACATTTGCAACAACAACGGGAACATCCTCACAAATACCGATATGTATGGCAGTTGATTTGTCAGCCATTTGCAAAGATATTTCAGTAGGTGTTAGTTTATTCAAATCTAGTCTTTTATATAAAGAGAAAGGCATAACACTAACACCAGCTCCCAAATCACACAAAGCAGTTTTAACATAATTTATTTTAATGGAGCAAGGTATAGTTGGTATTCCCGGATCTCCAAGTTTTTTAGGTACTCCATCCTCAAAAGAATAATTAGCCAGCATGGTGGTTATTTCAGCTTCGGGTATCTTTCTTTTATTAGTGATGATGTTTTTCATGTATTTTGCATAAGGGGGCATTTTTAAGATATCAGTTAAGCGGGTACCCAAAAAGACTGGCCTAATCATTTCATCAAAGCGTTCAAATTCTTCATCATCCTTTTTCTTAGATGGTTTAGGTGGAAAAGGCATGGGTTTCTGAACCCATGGCTCTCTTTCTTTACCATGTTTTCTAGACAGAATGTCTCTTTTATCATATCGTTTATTTTTAGGTTGTGGGTTATCAAGATCAACAACAGGTTTTGTTTCAACATCACTATCTGGTTCTTTATCATTGTTTGGTTGGGTGTCCTCATGAACATCACTATCATTTTCATTATAACTAAGTGAATGGTCATTACCAGATTGAGTTTCAGCATCAGAAATAGAGACATCATTATTATCTCAGGAGGTTTTTCTTTCTCAGGTTCACTAGAGGTATGCAAAGTCCTATCATTTTTATTTTTATTTTTCTTTCTAGAAGGACTAGGTGCATCAGTGTTAATTCTCTGGGAGTCTTGTTCAATTATTTTAGGGTGCCCCTCAGGATAAAGTGGTTCCTGAGTCATTTTACCTCCTCTAGTTGCTACTCTAACAGCATTTCATTAAGCAATTCTCTTTGATATTTAGCAACTTGTTCTAACTAGGTTTGAACCATAGAGGCATGTTTTCCGACACCTCTAACATCATTACTGATTCTAAATAACAAGTCACTCAAGCGAGCAATCATATCAGAATTATATTTCAATTGTTTCAGAACATTTGCATTGAAGTGATCTTGCTTCCTAATGTAGTTGTCAAACTCATATAAGCATTGACTAGGATATTTATTGTAAGGGACGTCACCTTCGTCAAACTTTAATAAAGAATTTACCTCTACCACCTGTGGAGGTGGTGGTGTGTCAAGGTCATGTATTTCTTCAATAGGTGGTAAATTCTTAAGATCATCACCTTTAATACCTTTTTCCTTCATACATTTCTTTGCCTGCTGCATATCTTCAGGACTAAGAAATAAGATACCCCTCTTCTTCGGAGTGGGTTCAGGTGGTGGCTCAGGGAGAGTCCAATCATCATAATTCTTCAATATATTAGTCAATAGTTCCTCAGCTTGTTCAACGGTTCATTCCCTGAAAACACAACCAGCACAACTATCTAGGAAGTCCCTAGAAGCATAAGTTAGTCCATTATAGTGGATATCAAGTATTTCATTTTTCTTAAGAGGATGATCAGGCAAAGCATTAAGCAATTGGAGAAGCCTCCCCCAAGCTTGTGGGAAACTCTCTTCTTCAATTTGCACAAAGTTAAATATTTCCTGTAAGGCAACTTGTTTCTTATGAGCAGGAAAATATTTTCCAGAGAAGTAGTAAATCATATCCTTGGGACTACCACTGGTGCAGCGACGTGCTATACAAACAGTTTTTAATCCCTTTCCATGACGTACTTTCAAACCGTCGGCTTGCATGTGTGGGAGATAGGGGGGTCCATCCCACACAACACGGAAAATCCGTCGGCGATGGTGGCCAACGAACGCAAACATTTGGCAAAACTAAGTGTATGAGATGTCCGCATCTATCACAAACGAGGGTCACCGGATAATCGTTTTAGATATGTGTATTTTCCATACGGTTCATCCTTGCAACTCGTGTGAGATCACACTAACATCGCACGCGCTATTCTGTGAAGCGCCGTTTACGATGTGCACCGAATCGCAAACAGTTCACGATTATAAAGCGTGTATGATAAGGAGACAATCACACACGTTTAGTTCCAATATGACCGTCTGTGATATGATATAAGAGTGCATACGTTTATCATTGTAAAAACGTATGCAAAGGTTGAATATATCCCACACGCGGGGTTTCTGATAAACGTTTGTGATTTATAAAACGTCCCAAACGTGTGATACATACTTCCTAAACGTGTCATTCAGAATAACTGTGTCGGATGAAGGCCTATCGCACGCGTTCTTCTTTGACCAACGTTTATGATGGACACGATATCATACACAGTTCAAAATACGAAATTGTGTGTGATAAGGAGACTAGCACAAACACTGGTGTTGTTAATCTCACACGTTCTTTCTCGTCTGACCGTGCGTGAAGACGAGATTCATCGCACATGCCTCGAATGGAGAAACATGTGTGATGTTGGAGTTGATCGCAGATGTTTTGCTTTCTCAAACTGTGTGCATTGTAATGGCCTTCAGAGCAGGATTTGCCCCTAATTAAATACCTTTGTTCATAATTCACATAATTTAAATTTGAAAGTAGGAATTCATGTATTTCATATCGAATCATGTTTAGGTTTAAGAATGAATGCATAATTCGATTCACATGTACATATACTCAAGAACTACATAAGCATCAATTCTCAAAAAAAGGAAAACTACAGAAGGGACAAATAAAGAATGATGGAAGCACGCTTGTACTAAAGACGGTACAGAGAGAGCCGAAAGACATTTTGTATGCTGGAGAAGGTGAAGCGGAATGCCCATATTGTGCCCTCCTCCACGCCTAACGCACGAACGACTCTAGGCCAGCCCCTAGTGATGGCCGCCCGCCCATCCTTCACTGTCTACATTACGACTTCTCGATGCTCATTGTAGTCTCGATGATATATTTTAACCTTCATTGCATGTCCAGCAATCATGTACTTTGTGAGGTAATCTTGAGTAAACTGCTTTGGGAACCACTACAAAATAAAAAGATGCAGACATTGTTGTGTGACAACTAATTATGGGCAGTACTAATAGAAGCCTATAGAGTTCGTAGTTACCATCCTACAACTCACTGTTGTGTTGGATAGAGCGTAAACAAATAGTCTAATTGGTGTCGTCGTTTTGTCACGGTAGATGCCATGGGTAGGCTTATCAAGAGTGGTTGGGGCCGAAGGACGCCGACGGGCTCCGGGAGCGCGGTTAGGCACAAGCGGTGGCGGACACACGATGTACCCAGGTTCGGGGCCCTCCGTGGGAGGTAACACCCCTAGTCCTGCTCGGTCTAGTTGAGACAATGGTGAAGTTACAATGGTGCACCTGGAGCTGTATCGCTAGAGGAGGAAGAAGGGGCTAGACTGCCTCTGCTGCCTCTCTACGTGAGTGTGGTGTGTGGAGAGAGAGTCGTCCCCCTTACATGGGGGAGGTTCGGGGGGTTTTATAGGCCAACCCCCCGGATTACAATATGAATAAGAGATCTCAAGGGGGCCCCAGCCGGCAGCCTCACTAGCCGGCCGTGGGGCCCCCGGCTGAGGGGTCCCGTCGTTGGTAGGGCCCGCCGGCTGCAGGGTCCCATCGGGAGCCGGTGGGGCCCGCACGGTGGGTCCCTGCGCCGGTCATGTCGCGGCACGGGTTCGTCCTTCGGGGCGTCGTCTTGTGGCAGCCGGCCGAGGTCAGCGGTACGGCCGGCCGCACTGTAGCCATGCCGGGGCAGGTAATGGAGTGGTTGGAGGCGTGCCGGCACTGTTGGGAGTCCTGTCGCGGTCGGCCAGAGTCAGAGGCACTGCCACCTCCACTGTGGCCACACGGGCGCTGACCCCAGATGGGATGGGGGCCACTGTAGCCGCGCGTACCCGACCGTGGCATCCAATGGGCGGCAGGGCGTAGCCGGCAGGGTGTAGCCGGCAGGGCGCAGCCGGGCTGTAGGGGGAGTCGGCTCGCCCTCCAGTCGCTTCAGAAAGTTGGAGTAGTGGGTCGCTTGAGGCTACCCCGGGGTTATCCCCCCGACAGTAGTCCCCGAAGCAGGGGAGGCCCGCCGACGAACCGTGGCGGTCCTCGCCGGCGTGAACATCGTCTTTATGCCGTATCATGCCTCGGAGGTCAGATGAGGCGGGCAAGCGGCGGCCGGCTCCACAGCCGGCCGACGCTTCGCGCGCCGCCTCGAGCGCCTCGTTTGGCGGAGAAGCCGCGCCATGTGGAAGACGCAACGGGCTGTGTCCTGACAGGCCGTGCGACGGACGAGACCGGGCCGTGGGCAGGGCCCGCCACGGCCGCGGCCTCGGCCCGCGCGCACGGATCCTTTGCGGCTCGGGCCGCCGGTTGGCATTCCCGAGCGCCATAACTTCCGCCCCGCACGCGGTGAGAAGCGTGGGGGTCGTGCGCAATGAATCCGCCCCCCACGTTCGGTCGCGCGGGGTTTAAATGGGGAAGGGAGAGGGACAGAGCGGCACATTCGCCCCTCCCGCCCCAGTCGCATCGTCTTCGTCGCCCTCCTCCTCCCGCTCCGAGAGAGAGAAGAAGGGTAAAGCCCACGGGAGCGTCGCGCCGCCGCTCGCCACCGCCGTAGGCCCGCACCGCGGCCGAGCAACTGCGCCCGCTGCCGCGACCGCAAGCCCTTTGTAGAAGCCATGGCGACCAAGGGCGCCTAGGATGGCAGCATCGTGGAGGAGCAGTTCATCGAGCACCTCCTCTACCGCCGCAAGCTTCCGTCGGAAGCGCACCTGGAGGCGCGCATCGCCGGGCCGGAGAACTCCCCGACCCCGCGGGAGGGCGAGGTGGTCGTCTTCGCCGAGCATTTCCTCCGCGGGCTCGGACTGCCGGCGAGTACCTTCTTCCGGCGGTTCTTGACGCGGTTCGGCCTGCAGCCGCACCACCTCGCCCCAATGCTGTCTTGCAGTTGTCGGCCTTCGTCACCCTCTACGAGGGGTTCTTGGGGGTGGAGCCGAGGCTCGACCTCTGGTTCCGGCTGTTCTTCCTCAAGCGGCAGACGATGGTGGACCCGGCGACGCAGGCGAAGGTCATGACCGCCTGCGGAGGCGCCCTGATCCATATCCGCAAGGGAGCCAGCTTCCCGAAGCTCCCGCTGCAGGAGTCGGTGAAGAATTGGCAGCGGGGGTTCTTCTACGTGAAGAACGTGAAGCCGGAGGAGGATTACATCAACCTCCCTGACTTCGTCAACCAGCCGCCGGCAGCGATGCTGAACTGGCGGGCGGCTCCGCCCCAAGCGCCCAAGAGGGCAGACCGGCTCTGCGAGCGCCTGCTGGTGATGACCGGGACGGAGGGGCTGAAGGTCACCGACCTGTTGGCCGCGATGGTGGCGCCGGGTGCAGCCGCTGCAGAGCCGGCCGCACCTGATCTGCGAGATGGGAGGGCGGCACGACCCCTGCCGGCTCTCCACCAAGGAGCTGAAACCGATCCACGTGGCGAGGAGGGTGAACGCCATCTCGCAGGCGAAGCTGAAGGAAGAGGGGTGGCAATGGGGGAAAACCCCGTACAGCCGGAGCCGTCCGGCGCCGCTGGTAAGTGACTAGCCGTCTCCCCCTCTCCTTTCTTTTTAGAGACAGCGTTCCCCCTTTGGTCTGACGATGTGGCGCTTCGCCGGCTCGCAGGTTTTCGTGCAGTTGCAGAACTACGGGGATCCGGCCGCCGACTTGGCGGACTCGGACCCCGAGGAGATCGAGGACGTCGACAACGTGGAGCCGGCGGACCCGGAACAAGCCGGCGCGTCCGATGCCGGCGAGGCAGAAACGGAGACGGAGGAGGCTGAGTCGATGGGTGAGTCCCCTCCCACAAAGCATCTACGGGATTGGACCGATGATGACGCTGAGTCGGAGGAGTCGCGTGCTGCAGAGGCTCTGGAGGAGTCGCGTGCTTCAGAGGCTCTGGAGGAAACGGAGGCCCCGGAGGACGAGGTCACGGCGCCGAGGAGGCGCCCGCGCCAAGCCGGCCATGAGTCCAGCCGGGGCGGCCCGGACGCTGGCGACATGGGGAAGCGGCTGGCTGTTGCCAAGCCGGCGCCCAAACGGGCGGCCACCGCGCAGCCGGGTGGCAGCCGTGGAGGCGGTGGGAAGAAACAGCGGGTATCCCAGGCGGGACCCACGACGAGGGCGGTCCCCGTCGTCGTCGGGTAAGCCCATCTCCCCCTCCTCCTTAGTTTTTTCCCTTTCTCCCCGGTTCCTTATCCCGCCATGATCAGGGAGGCGCGCACCCTGGGGAGGACCCCAGGCGGCGAGGCCACGAGGACTGCGCCGCCGGACACCGCCGAGGAGAGGGAGCGCCAGGCGTGGCTCGACCTCGAGGCGGCCGAGCAGGAGCGGCGCGTTGAGGAGCGCCGCCCCTGGGAGAAAGCGGCGGAGAAACTGCAGCCGCCGGGAGGGACCGGCGGAGAGGCCGCTGGCGGAGCGTGGGAGCCGTTCCCCCGCGGCCGGGAGAGGAGGTCAAAGGACCACCACGATCCCGAGCAGCGGGCGGAGGCGGACGCGAAGGCCGCGGAAGACGCGCGCGCGGCGGTGGGCGCGGACGCTGCCGGCGCTGGAGGGAGGGAGGAGATGGACCGCGACGCCGCCCAGCCGGGGGCGGGCGATGTGCCGCCGAGGGCAGAGGGGCCCCCGGAAGTCGAAATCCCGGCTCCGGATGTGCCAGCCCCGGAGGCGCCGGCTCCGGAGGTGCCCGCACCGAAGGAGAGCCGGCTAGGAGCGGCCGGAGGAGGTGCGTCGGAGGGGACGATCGTCACGACCGGGGGGACGACCGCCGCGAGCTCGTCGTCGGGGCCCCCCGGCACGACGGCGCCGGGAGGGGCAGGTCCCCTGGTGACCTCCGGCAAAGGGGAGCCCGCGGACGGGGGCCGGCCGCAGCAGAACTGGGCCGCAGCCGGCCGCCTGGCCATTGGTGATCCGCCGAGCGCCCTTGGGGCGGCGGTGGCCGCCGTCGTCGAGGCGTTTGCTGCCGCGCGCGCCCAGACGTCGCAGGACGCCCGAGCCGCCAACGACCGGCTGGTGCATCTGGAGCAATCTGTCGCGGCAAGTTCTCTTCTTTCCTTGTTTTCTTGCTTTGGCATTTTCTTTCTTTTCCAGTGGGGGCGCGCTAGCGCACCCACTGGGTGTAGCCCCCGAGGCTCGAGCCGGCTGGAGCGCAGGCGGGTCGAGCCTAACGCTGCTGTGTATCTTCATCCTTCGCAGGGAGCGCACGACCGACCGGTGGCCGCGTACAACACCCTGCTGGGCTTGTACCGGGAGGCCGAGGGCCGGCTGGCGACTCTGTCCGCGGACCTGCAAGGTATGGAACCTCGCGATCTTCCAGTGGGGGCGCGCAAGCGCACCCACTGGGTGTAGCCCCCGGGAATCAGGCCGGCTGCCCCGGAGGCGGGCTGAATCCCTTTCTTCGTTTGGTTTCTGACAGCGGCCTCCTCGTCCCGAGCAGCCACCCACGCCGAGACGGTCAGCCTCCGCCGCCAGGTGGTGTAGCTTGGGAGCAGCGGAGTCTCCTGACCGCGGAGTTCGACTGGCTCCGCGGGGAGACGGAACAGGCGAAGGCGGAGAAGGAGGAGCGCGAGGCGGCCCACCGCAAAGAGCTGGCGGACCGCGAGGTGGCCCTTCGTCGGGAGGCGGAGGAGCGGGAGAAAATCCTCCGCCAGGAGCTGGAGGCCAAGGACGCCGCGCTGACCAAGGCGGCCGAGGATGCGCAGGCGGCCCGGGATGAGCACGAGCGCCAGTGCCAGGAGTGGTCGGCCAGGGAGGTGGAGCTGCAGGAACAAGGGCACAAGGTGGATCGGATGCTGCGCGGTGAGTTTTAAACACCTCGCTCTTTCCGCGCGTTGCTTCTTGGTTTTCTGGTTTGCCTCTTTGCTCATCCCGCGTATTCTTCTTTTATCTTCTTAGGGCTTTTCCCCGGTACACAGGAGGCCGCGGAGGCGGCCGTGGAGGCCCACTGTGAGGGCCAGCCGGCGCAGGGGGAAGCCGTTGGGCAGCTTGCCCCTGGACCTTGGACGAGGTGGGGATCGCCGCCGAGGTGGTTCGAGCCCTGAAGCGGCTCCAGGCGGTCGGCGCGGCGCTGGTTCGCACCCTTTGGCCCGGCGCGGTGGAGCCGGTCTCCATGAGCCAGCTGTCGAGGTGGCTGGAGTTCGGGGCCGCGCGGGTGAACGCCTGGAGGGCCTCCGTAGCACGCGCCGGTGCGGGCGTGGCGCTTCGCATTGCGAGGTCGTGGTACCCCGAGCTGGACCTGGGTCTGCTCACGGCCCAGCAGGCCGGCACCGACGCGGAGTTGGAGGCGGTGGCCGACGCGCTGTCCGTGAGGGCGAGCGACCTCGCGTCATTCGCCGCGTGGGACGAGTACGTCCCGGAGCGCGGGGCGGACGGCGTGGTGATCCCGGAGGACCGGTACACGCTCGCCCTGGAGGACCCGGAGGGGAGCGCCGCCGAGACGGACGAGGAAGAATCCGGCTCCGACGCTTATGCCGACTCCGAGCTGGCTACGGACTTGGAGACGGGAGCAGACGCGGAGCGCACCGCGGACAAGGACGGGGCTTCTTCGTCGGCCGCCGCGGGCGGTGCCGGAGGAGATGACGGTGCTGGCGCCATCTAGAGCTTTTATCTTTCTGCATAGTTAGACTGCCATTCCACCCACTGGGGGTGTATATGTAATGGACTCGTGGCCGTGGGCCCTTTTTAAATTGTATGAAATTTTTGGTTGCTGAAATGTTGTTTTATGCGTGCCGGCTCGGCCTTACCCTTTTTTGCTCTTTTGGTTCTGTTCGCTCAAAACCTTTTCCCTCTTGGCTTCGGTCCCGCCAGCCGGACAGCCGGGAGCCGGTCTGTAGCTGGGACGGGGCGTCCGCCTCGAGGGAGCCGGTCGTGAGTTTGGAAACCGCGGGAGTTTTTTGGGTAAGGTGAGTGACAGAGGCGTAAAGAAAGTGTTCCAGCTAGCCTTAGCCGGCAATCCCCTTTGCAATCGATTTTTTGTGTGTGCTAAGCTTTGCCGTCTCGAGGTCCCGTCAGCCGGACAGCCGGGAGCCGGTCTGTAGCTGGGAGGGGTGGGAGGGCTATTTTTAGTTGACATTACTTGACCGGCTTTGGGGGAGGAGGGCAGGACTAGCCGGCGAGCCCCCGGGACCGGGAGCCGGACCCAGGAGCCAGCGAGCTAAAGTCTTAGAAAGAGACGAAAAGGGGCGTGTCCCAAGAGCAGGCTTGGGGCACCCATTGCATTCATAAGCCCAAAAGGGAAGAATATATACATACACTGGTTCTTAGCAGTAAAACGGGCGGAGGAGCGCCGCGTTCCACGGGCGCTCCGTTTCCTCACCGGAGGTGTCTTTCTTGCGCTTCTGCGGCTTCTGGGCGTCTATTAGATAGTACGCGTTGTTATGCAGCGCCCGGATCACGATGAACGGGCCCTCCCATGGGGAGGACAGCTTGTGCTGGCCGGCAGTTCGCTGGATCCGCCTGAGCACCAAGTCTCCTTCGGGGAAGGAGAGTGGCCGGATCCGCTTACTGTGGTAGTGCCGGAGCTTCTGCTGGTAGATGGTCGTCCGGCTCAGAGCCAGCTCGCGAGCCTCCTCGAGGAGGTCGATGCCGTCTTCTCTTGCCTCCTTTGCGTCCGTCTCCGTGTACAGGGTAACCCGAGGCGAATCAAACTCGATGTCGGTGGGGATGATTGCCTCGGACCCATACACGAGAAAGAACGGGGTGTAGCCGGTCGACCGGTTGGGCGTGGTCCTGAGGCTCCAAAGGACAGCCGGCAGCTCTTTGACCCAGCAGCCGGCCGACCGGACCAGTGGCGCTACGAGCCGGGGCTTGATGCCGGCCAAAATCAGCCCGTTTGCCCTCTCGACCTGGCCGTTTGACTGTGGTTGGGCGACGGATGCCAGATCGAGCCGGATGCCCTGCTTGGAGCAGAAACGCGCTAGCGCGCCCTTGGCGAAGTTCGTGCTGTTGTCGGTGATGATGCTGTGGGGGACGCCATAGCGGACCGTGATGTCTTCGATGAACTAGACGGCCGTGGGGCCGTCCAGCTTCTTGATTGGCCTGGCCTCGATCCACTTGGTGAATTTGTCGACGGCTACTAGCAGATGTGTCATGCCGCCTCGTGCGGTCTTGAAGGGTCCTACCATGTACAGCCCCCAGACGGCAAAAGGCCACGAGAGGGGAAGGTTTGGAGGGCTGAAGCCGGCAGGTGGCTCTGCGTGCTGAAGCGCTGGCAGCCTTCGCACTTGTCGACCAGCTGCTTGGCTGCCTCCAAAGCAGTCGGCCAGTAGAAGCCGTGGCGGAACGCCTTGGCCACCAGGGTCCTGGAGGCGGCGTGGTGACCGCACTCGCCCTGGTGGATGTCGAGGAGGATCTCTTGCCCTTTCTCCGGCTCGACGCAGCGTTGGAAAACGCCGGTGGTGCTGTGATGAACCAGCTCGTGGTTGATGATGCTGTAGGTCGGGGCTCAGCGCTGGATTTGTCTTGCTGTGGCCTCATCGGAGGGGAGCTCGCCGCGTAGGAGGAATGCCAGGATGGGTTGGGCCCATGAGGGGGCCGAGACGGGAGCCGGCTCGGGCTCAAGGGGGGCGTTGGCAGCGGCAGGAGCCCCCGGGTCCGAGGGACCAGTCCCCGGGGCCGGCTCGCCAGCCCCCGGGGCTGGAGCAGTGGAAGGGGCGTCGATTGCCATCATGACGGCCATGGGTTCGGAGCCGGCCGCAGCGGGCGCGGCCGGCTCACTGGCCGGAACTGGTGCTGCCGGCTGGGCAGCCGGAGTTGGTGGAGCCGGCGGAAGGGTCGACGCCGATGGTGCCGGCTGGGAAGCCGGAGCTGTCGATGGGCCTGCTGCGTTAGCCGGCACGAAGATGGACTCCGATTCGGGGGAGGGCTTGATCGAAGGCTTGAGCAGCTGCTCGAGGGAGACGCCGGCTGGGATGGCCTGCTGGGTGGAGCCGATCTTAGCCAGCGTATCGGCCGCCTCGTTGTCCGCATGGGGGACGTGATGGAACTCACAGCCCTCGAAGGAGCCGGTGAGCTGCTGGACGAGGAAACGATAGCTGGCCATGTTGGCGTCCCGGGCGTCCCACTCGCTAGAGACTTGCTGCACCACGAGGTCGGAGTCGCCGAAGCATATGATGTGCTGGATGCCGATCTCCTTGGCGAGCCGGAGGCCGTGGACGAGGGCCTCGTACTCGGCCACGTTGTTGGAGGCGGCGAAGTGGATCTGGAGCGCGTACTTGAGTTGATCTCCCCTTGGGGACGACAGGACGATGCCGGCTCCCATGCCGGCCCACATCTTCGAGCCGTCGAAGTGCATACGCCAATGTGTGGAGTCGGGTGGAGGCGGCACGAATTGCGTTTCGGCCCAGTCGACGAGGAAGTCGACCATCGCTTGTGACTTGATGGCGGTGCGCGGCTCGTACCGTATCTCGTAGTCGGCGAGGGCGATGGTCCACTTGGCTATCCGGCCGGTGGCGTCCCGGCCGCACATGATTTCGCCCAGCGGCGCTGTGCTGACCACGGTGATGACATGCTCCTGGAAGTACTGCTTGATCTTCTGGGCGGCGAAGTATATGCCATAGCACATCTTGTGGTAGTGGGGGTAGTTCTGCTTGGAGGCGGAGAGGACCTCACTGAGGTAGTAGACGGGGCGCTGGATTGGCAGCGCTTTGCCCTCCTCCGATCGCTCCACCACCAAGACGACGCTGATGACGTGTGTGGTCGCCGCGATGATGGCGAGCAAAGGCTCCTTCTCAGCCAGCGCGGCCAGGATGGGCGCGCTGGTGAGGGCCCGCTTGAGGCCGCGGAACGCCTCGTCCGCCTCGTCGGACCAGTCGAACATGGCCGGCTTCTTCAAGGGGTCGCGGCCCGGCTCGACCAGAGCCATCTTGCGCAGGAGCCCGTAGAGGGGCAAGGCCTTTTCGCCCAGCCGGCTGATGAACCGGCTGAGGGAGGCGAGGCAGCCGGTGAATTTCTGGACGTCGCGGAGCCGGGTCGGCTTGGGCATTCGCTCGATCGCCCTGATCTTCTCGGGGTTAGCTTCGATGCCGCGGGCGGACATGAAGAAGCCCAGGAGTTGGCCGGCTGGGATGCCGAAGACACACTTCTCTGGGTTGAGCTTGATCTTGTATTCGCGCAGGTTGGCGAATGTCTCCCAGAGATCGTCGAGGAGGCTGAAGTGCTTCTTGCACTTGACGACGATGTCGTCGACGTAGACGTGGACGTTCCTACCTATCTGAGGGAGGAGACACTTCTGCTTGTAGCGCTGGAAGGTGGCGCCTGCGTTCTTCAGGCCGAAGGACATGGTGATGTAGCAGTAGGCCCCGAAAGGGGTGATGAAGGAGGTTTTCAGCCGGTCGGCCGGGTCCAGCTTGATCTGGTGGTAGCCGGAGTAGGCGTCCAGGAAGGACAGCAGGTCACAGCCTGCCGTGGAGTCGATGACTTGATCGATCCGCGGCAGGGCGAACGGGTCCTTGGGACACGCCTTGTTCAGGCTCGTGTAGTCGATACACATGCGCCAAGTTTTGTTCTTCTTCAGCACCTGGACTGGGTTGGCTAGCCAGTCCGGGTGGAATACCTCCATGATGAAGCCGGCTGCGAGTAGCCGGGCGATCTCTTCCCCTATAGTACGCCGCTTCTCCTCGGAGAAACGGCGCAGGGGTTGCTAGACCGGCTTCGCATCCGGCCATACGTGAAGCATGTGCTCGGCGAACTTCCTCGGAACACCCGGCATGTCCTTTGGAGACCATGCAAAGATGTCCCGATTCTCACGGAGGAAGTCGACGAGCTCGCTTTCCTATTTGCTGCCGAGGCGGGAGTCGATGGTGACGCATTGCTTGGGGTTGGCCGGGTCGAGTGGCACTTGCCTGGTGTCCTTGGATGGCTAGAACGAGGCTTTGCCGACCGACTGGGACGGAGAAGCCGACCTGGCCGGTTGGCCAGAGGTGTGGGCCACGAGCCGGTCGAGCTGCCGCTTCTCCTCTGCTATCTCCAGGGCTTCGGCCAGCCGGCTGCCGTCTCGCGCGCACGCGATCGACATCTTGTAGTCGCCGGCGATGGTGATGATGCCCTTGGGACCCGGCATCTTGAGCTTGAGGTAGGCGTAATGGGGGATCGCCATGAACTTGGCGAGAGCCGGCCGGCCCAGCAGCGCGTGGTAGGGACTATCGAGGTCCACCACCTCGAACCATACTGGCTCGCGGCGAAAGTCGCTGTGGCCGCCGAAGAGAACGTCGAGCTTGATCTTGCCGACGGGGTTGCAGGACTTTCCCGGCACGATGCCGTGGAAAACGGTCCGGCTGGCTTGCAGGTCCTCCACCTTGAGCCCCAGCTTGAGTATCGTGTCGAGGTAGAGGATATTGATGCTGCTGCCCCCATCAATCAACACCCGCGAGAAGTGGCACGTGCGCCTCTCGGAGGCGATGGTGGGATCGAGGACGAGGGCGTAGCTGCCCGGGCTTGGCATCACGGCCGGGTGGTCCACCCGGCTCCAAGTGACCGGCTTCTCGGACCAGTGCATGAACTGGGGAGTCGCGGGCATGGTGGCATTCACCTCGCGGTGGAGCCGGCGTTGAGCGTGCTTGTCCATCTCCTCACTGGTGAAGACGACGTAGGAACCGTCTTGGACGGAGAATTGGTCGAGCAGCCGGCCGTCGTTCTGAGCCGGAGCCGGGGCCTGAGCCGGAGCGGGAGCCGGAGGCGGCGCCGGCGCGCGAGGAGGCGGCGGAGGAGGAGTCGGAAGACCCTCACCCCGGGCCAGCCGCTGCGAGAAGCTGCACTGTCGGAGCGTGTGCGTGGCCGGCTTGGCACCGGAATGGTGTTTGCAGGGGAGGTCGAGCATCTGCTCGAACGTGAGCTTGGGCTGCCAGGCAGCCTTGCCGGTGCGCTGACGCTGGCTGGAAGCCTGGGCAGCCGGCTGCTCTTCCTCGATTGAGGCAACCTGCCGGCTCCCATAGCGGGGGTCCGGCTGGTCGGCCTTGCGCTTGTTGTTCTGCTGCTGCCGGTTGTCGACGGCCGACCGCGGCGCGGCGGGCGGCGGAGCCGGCTTGGCTGGCGTGGCGAACTTCATCCGCATAGCGGAGTCGGCCGTGGTGTACTTGTCCACCTTGGCCATCAGGTCTGCCAGGGTAGCCGGCTCGGAGCACAGGAGCTTGAGCTTGAGGTGGGTGCCATCTCGGCAACCCTCGATGAAGTATTGGATGGCCTGCACCTCGTGCACCCCTTCGCATGAGTTGCGGAGCTCGGTCCAGCGCGTGAGGTATTCGCGGAGGGGCTCCTCCGGCCCCTGGACGCACAAGGCCAGCTTGCGGGGCCGGCCGGGCCACTTGTAGGTGCCGGTGAAGTTGCGGACGAACGCTTCTTCGAAGTCCGTCCAGGTGTTGATGCTGCCGGCCGCCAGGCTGTTCAACCAGGTGCGGGCCGAGCCGATCAGCATAAGGGGGGCGTAGCGGACGGCTACGTGCTTGTTCCCCTTGGCGATGCCGACTGCGGTGGTGTAGTCGATCAGCCAGTCCTCCGGCTTGGCAGCCCCGTTGTACTTCGGGGTGTCGCGGGGAAGCGTGAAGCCGGGCGGAAACGGCTCGTTGCGGATCCGGGGGCCAAAGCACACCGGGCCAATCGAGCCCTCCTCCTCGAGGAGGGCCGACTGCACCAGCCGGTCGAGGCGGAGCCGCATGTCGTTCTCGCTGTGGTGGACCCGCGGCCCGAGCCGGGCTGCGAGTTCGGGGCGGACGACCGGCGGGACGGACCGTGCCGGGTCCTGTCGTGGAGGCGGAGTGTGTCCGCGGCTACGGCTATTCACAGCCGACTGCTCGTTCCCGCGCAGCTGGGAACGCCGAGCGTTGCTTCCCTCGGCCCGCCGGCCGGAGGGCCGGGGGGAACTGGAGTGCTGAGCCGGCTGACGGTCAGCGGCCCCAGTGCCCGCACCCTCGGGACGGGGGAGCTCGGAGACGGCTTTGCCGGGGGCGAAACCGATTTGTTGCGCATTGGCGGTGTCGATGAGGTCCTTGATGTGCCGCTCGCGTGCGGCACGCTCCTCACCCACCAAGGTAGCCAGATCCTCGTAGGCTACCTTGGCGGCCCGCAGGTTAGCCGCGGGGGTATTGTAGACGGGAAGGCGGCCGCCGAGGATTTCCGCCACCACGCGGCCGTGGTCACGCACAGCCCCACGCCAGCTGGGCTCGGTGCCAGCCGGGGTGAGACCATACGCGGAGGCGTACTCCCGCTGCGCGGCTTCCATCCGGCGCTGCTCGGTCGCGAGGGCGCTGGCGTCTTCGAATAGTATGCGGCGGGCCGCCTCCAGCTCGGCTGTGGCGGTGGCCGGGTTTGCCGTCGGGGCAATGGGGGTGCTCAGACCCCGGAGGGTAGCGGCGAGCGGGTCGGAGGTACCGGCGCGGGCGGCGGCCGCGTCGGCCTCAGCCCGCGCACGCCCCGAAGTGGTGGAGGAGGCGGTGACCATCACTCCCACGCGGACGCGGGAGCCGCTGATCTCGCCCATGGCGAGTGCACCCACGGACGCGGGGGGATCGGTGCAGTTGAACACCTGGCTAGGGTACTCGTCGGCCGCCGGCTCGTCGGCGAGACTTAGCTTGCCGAAACACCCGGCGAGCGCGGCGACGTTGGACGCGAGGTCGCGGCCGAGGCACTCGTCGGAGAGGCCGGCCGCGTCGCCCGCAGAGCCTGCCGGAGCAAGCCCCACGAGCATGCCTTTCCGCTCGGACGTGGGGCGGCCAAGGGAGGCGGTGAAGGGTCCCGCCCGGACCGTGATTCCGGCCGGCGCCGCGTAGGGCCCCACGGTGGGCGCCAACTGTCGTCATTTTTGTCACGGCAGATGCCATGGGTAGGCTTATCGAGAGTGGTTGGGGCCGAAGGACGCCGACGGGATCCGGGAGCGGGGTTAGGCACAAGCGGTGGCGGACACACGATGTACCCAGGTTCGGGGCCCTCCGTGGGAGGTAACACCCCTAGTCCTGCTCGGTCTAGTTAAGTCAATGGTGAAGTTACAATGGTGCTCCTGGAGCTATATCGCTAGAGGAGGAAGAAGGGGCTAGACTGCCTCTGCTGCCTCTCTACATGAGTATGGTGTGTGGAGAGAGAGTCGTCCCCCTTGCATGGGGGAGGTCCGAGGGGTTTTATAGGCCAACCCCCCGGATTACAATATGAATAAGAGATCTCAGGGGGGCCCCAGCCGGCAGCCTCACTAGCCGGCCGTTGGGCCCCCGGCTGAGGGGTCCCGTCGTTGGTAGGGCCCGCCGGCTGCAGGGTCCCGTCGGGAGCCGGCGGGGCCCGCACGGTGGGTCCCCGCGCCGGTCATGTTGCGGCACGGGTTCGTCCTTTGGGGCGTCGTCTTGTGGCAGCCGGCCGAGGTCAGCGGTACGGACGGCCGCACTATAGCCATGCCGGGGCAGGTAATGGAGTGGTTGGAGGCGTGCCGGAACTGTTGGGAGTCCTGTCGCGGTCGGCCAGAGTCAGAGGCACTGCCACCTCCACTGTGGCCGCACGGGCGCTGACCCCAGATAGGATGGGGGCCACTGTAGCCGCGCGTACCCGACCATGGCATCCAATGGGCGGCAGGGCGTAGCCGGAAGGGCGCCGCCGGGCTGTAGGGGGAGTCGGCTCGCCCTCCAGTCGCTTCAGAAATTTGGAGTAGTGGGTCGCTTGAGGCTACCCCGGGGTTATCCCCCTGACAATTGGCATTGTTCGTCTCTTTTCCCTAACAATCATTTTCAGTTTCCTCACTTGATGCTGGTTCATGAATATTTCATTACCCCACACGTAAAAAGGGTCCAGGAATGGATCTTTGCCTAAGACATATGTACCTACAAGCAAGAAGCCAATATTACAAGCTAAAATGCAGTTGCACAATGGTGTAATATATTACTCCATCAGTTCCACAATGTGTTGCATATAAACATTTTGAGAAGTCAACATTTACTTACTTTGACCAAGTTTGTAGAGAAAAACATTTACATCTAGAATTGCAATTCTATTTCATTAGATACATGGCAAAATTTTATATTGTATACATTTTAGATGGTATATGTAGATACATCACAAAAATCTATATGAACTACATGATGGAACGGATGGAGTATAAGTGGAGGGATGAAAAGAACCTCGGTGGAAAACGTTGGCCACTCCCATTATTGTCCTTTGCAAGTACATGTAAAGTCATGATAAGTACATCAGGCTTAACATCAACCAAGTATACGAGGTATCTGCTTGAAATAAACAAGGCATATATGCTCACTATAACAACCAAGTATAGCCATTTGATGCTGGACAAATGCTGAATGGAACCAACCTAACAACCAGATAACGAAAAGCAAGGCATCTGCTTGAAAACTAGACAAATGCTCACTGCAATCAACCTAACAACCAGATACAGAAAAACAAGGCATCTGCTTGAAAACTAGACAAATGCTCACTGCAACCAACCTGACAACCAAATTCAGAGAAACAAGGCATAAATGTTTAAAGCGGGAGTTAAGGGCACAATTTAACAACACCAGGCATAACAGGTGGTATTGATGAAATTTAACTACACGGTTCATACTTGCACATAATGAACATCACATTGTGAATAACTGAAAGAAACAAGGCATTCATGCTCACTGTAACAACCAACTATAGCCATTGAAAACTGGACAAATACTCAATGCAACCAACCTAACAACTAGATATAAAAAAGCAAGGCATCTGCTTGACAACTGGACAAATGCTCAATTAAACACTGCATTATTATTGCATGGCAAAAGCTACTACAACAATGGATACGAGACGACTAGCTATAAAAGGTATGATTTGCTCATAGGATGTTGCCTCACTTGTCATGGATGGGCTCCTTCCACTTGGGATATGAGGTGCCTAGGGTGCGCTCCCTGATGTCGCAGATGGCACATTTCCCCTTGTAACAGCCGTAGTGTGTGCCATTATCTTGGTGGATGAGATCTGACTTTGGAGCTAAGGATCCCAAGCCACCGCCGTAGAATGTTTCCTTCAGAAATGATAAAAGGGGCCCGATGGAGTAGAAGGATCGCAAATCCATGACCGCGAGGCGGAGGAGATCAGCGGCGGGGCCTTTGGAGAGATCGATGGCGGTTGAACCAGAGGCGTTGCCGGTGGACCACTTAACTTGTGACATGGCCCGGGTGAAGCCGGTGATGTTGACGAGCTTGATGTCGTAGCCGGCTCTCCTGAGATACAGGAACACGCGTTCCCGCATACTTGAAGCCTTCGGCATGGCAATGTAGGCAGCGTCCTCACCGGCTCCCGCGGCGAGGTGTTCGTCCGAGATTGAAGGGTCGGCGCGAATGGCGCCCACCTCGCCAGCGTATGGCGGAGAGGCCATGATAGACCTCTTTTTGCTTGTACACTCCTCGAGGTCCACGGGAGATGTGGTCGGGCTGATTAGGGTGCGACTCTCTGGAGTACGGGATGGGGATCTGGGGGAAAGGGACACCGTCGGCCTCATCTAAAAACTCAGGGCGGCGATGGTGTATGTGGATCGGTGGCAACCCTGAACTTGTTTAGCTATGAGGCACGGGCAGACCGGCTGAGGTTGGTGGTGGTAGGCGGCGGCGGCGGCGAGCTAGGGTTCAAGAAGGGGAGGAAGGGGGAGGGGGTGCTATGCGGACGGGGGGGGGGGGTGTTTGCGGATGTGTCGCTGCTGCTGAAAATTTTAGTAGTAATGGTGTGGGTGGAGATGGTGGTGGACGAGGGATGGTGACGGTTCAAATGCCTCGGCTGCTGGAATTTTAGTATAGGGTCGGTGCAGTGGACGATGAAAGGCGGCATGCAGTTGAAATACCGCTTCCAATTAAATTTTGGCAAATGAACTGGGCGAAAGCAACCAAGATCGCACACGGTCCAAACATAATAAAGCATGTACGCTCTACGCTGTAACGAAATGTCGTGCCGCGAAACCACGAATTTTTGCATCGCTCGAGGCGGGTAGCTCTTTCTGAGATTTCTCAAGGCGGGTCCATCTCACACGGTTCATCCTCAATTTTAGTCGCAGACGTCAAATTCATCCTAAAGTTCCACATGCCTACAAACAGATGACACAAACATTTGGCAAGTTTTCAACACAAAATGCCTTATTTTGCAGCGGATTAGTTGACATTAGTTCATACACACTCAGTAATTTACAAACAGTTTGTCAATTTACATGAAGATGAACTGAACAAAATATTTACTACGCCATGGATGCATACAAATGCCGTGCCTCCACCGTCGTCATGACCTTCCTTGCCTCATAACGAGTATTCAGAAGAGCTCGTCAAGTCGATGAGCTCCACTGGTTCCACGGTGGAGACCGGTGGGGCTACCTCGATCGGAGCGACCGCGGTGCCTCTCGCCAGGTCTGCCACTGTCGACGAAGATGTCGTGGTGTCCAGGTGGGCCATCGGGATACAGACGGGCGCCGATCTCGCTAGAGCTACGTCCCTGGTCGCCGTGGCCGCTATTGCCAGGGCTGCCGCCGCAGCTGTAAGGCCTGCACTGGCCTCCAACGCGGCTGAGAGGCATGCGGCGGCCTGCTCCGCCGCCTTCTGGTCCTGCTCCCGCCTCTTTTTGCCCTCTGCATCTGAGTTCCGCTTCCGCTTCGCACTCTCCCGCCGTTTCTGCCGCTTCAGATCCCTATCCGCGTTGCGGATGGCATCCATAGATGCGATAGATTGTTCCACACCGACACTGAGACGACGCTCCTCCTCGTCGCGCAAGAACACATCGAGGCCCGATTCCTGGATAGACAGAGCGATGGCCATCTGCATCGGACGCTGAAACTCGGGGTCGTCGTCATCGTCGGCCGCGGCAGATGACGGTTGATCTTTGACCGACATGGAGGACAGCGCGTCAGAATCCTCTATCCCGTCGTCGGCGGCCGCGGCAGCTGGCTGTTTGCCGTTGCCCACCATGGCGGCCAACACGTCGGAATCCTCTATCACGTCGTCGTCCAACACTATCAGGACGGCGCCATGCACATCCCAATGGTTGAGCAACAGTTCCATTTGGTGTGTGTGGTGGTGGTGGCGAGCTATCGGCGGAAAATTAGCTGTTAGCCGCCGCCGACAAGATCTTTTATAGGTCGCTGTCGGGTTTGGGTTTGTACTGTGCACATTACCCCTTTGCACTGGCTGACGCTTGCGGTTGGCACCACTAGGCAAGGCCGATTTTGCTGTGTATGGGCATCGCACACGGTTAGAGTAGCACACTCATGTCTACTCGGGGTACAATCGCATACGGTTGTTTCGTCAGTTTCATTTGCTATTTTACATAATACTAGCGTCTTTGAGATAAACGAGAAAATAAACGCAAGAGAGGGTCAAAACACAACCACGAGTTGGCGCGTCGTCGAAGATCAGTTGCGCGGGGCTAGAAGAACATCATCCCCCTGCATATGGACAAATGTATATGCGAAAATGGTGTGGTCCGGTGTTTCAACAATTAATACACATTGGTACACTATCTATGATGTGGCATGCACCTAGCTGAGATAACTGGATATATATATCTACCCCCCTTAAGATTGGTTATATATATATATATATATCGTTCCCCTCCCCTCACAATGGACGCATGCATGGTCCACACACACACACACCCACACACACACACACACACACACACACACACACACACACACACACACAGAAAGAGAGAGAGAGAGAGAGAGAGAGAGACGCACACAAGCACACGCACACACCGTCACCCATCCTTGGCCTTCCAGCGTTGTTAGTAAAAGGCATGACAAACCCTAAGGGCCTACCGATAGGTTTGTCGTCGGAAACCGCACAATGTAGGCACATGGTCCACACACAGGAAAGGGTTCACACACGCACACGCGCGCACCCCCCCACACACACGCACACACCGTCACCCATCCTTTGCCTTCCAGCATTGTCAACAAAAGGCATGACACAACCTAAGGGCCCACTGATAGGTTTGTCGTCGGAAAACGCACAATGTAGACACATGGTCCACACACAAGAATATGGGTTCACACACACACACACACACACACACACACACACATCGTCACCCATCCTTGGCCTTCCAGCGTTGTCAGTAAAAGGCATGGCAGACCCTAAGGGCCCACCGATAGCTTTGTCATCAGAAACCGCACAATGTGGGCACATGGTCCAGACACAGGCATTGGTACACACACACACACTCACTCACACACACACACACACACACACACACACTCGATCCTTGACATTTTCAAAACAGCAAAAGAAGCAAAAGAAAATCGTGGATATTTTCAAAACAAGGATCTCAAGATTTATTTAGCCGGAATGACATATCACACACACACACACACTCAATCCATGACATTTTCAAAACAACAAAAGAAGCAAAAGAAAATCATGGATATTTTCAAAACAAGGATCTCAAGATTTATTTAGCCGGAATGACATATCACTATAGGAATTTTATTTATGCCCATAGTGATCATATCACACCGCCTAAATGAACCTTGAAATCTAGCAACTTCCCAACAGGTCACCCATCCTTGACTACTCCACCGAAAGCACGCTTAACTTCCGAGTTCCATTCGAATGGGTTACGGGCTGGAAAGCCGCGTCTTGCTGGTAACGGTTGCCTCCTATCATATACAAGGCGTGCCCCGACGGGCACCTGGTGCGACCAGACACGCATCGCAGACGTTTCTGGTAGTACTGGAAACCGTGTGCGATGGTGGCATGGGGGCTAATGATGACGTCTTGCTCATGCTCGATGGCGTGATGCCGCTTTTGCCTGCTCTCCGGCCTGCTCCGTCTCGTCCTCCTCGTCCA
Organism: Elymus sibiricus; assembly: GCA_039707655.1. Taxonomy (NCBI): domain Eukaryota; kingdom Viridiplantae; phylum Streptophyta; class Magnoliopsida; order Poales; family Poaceae; genus Elymus; species Elymus sibiricus. Next base: position 341,081,812 of record CM077671.1, read on the forward strand.
GGAGGTTGATGACAGGGCCAGCGGTTCGGCGGGAAACCGATTGGGGGAGTGGCGGGAGAAGCGTGTTTGGACAAAACATCATTTTAATACAAATTGGATAACTTCTCAAAGAAGGAAGCTCGAGCTAGCACGACACGCGCACACCGTGCTTCCACACGCACGAGCTTCAGACGGGCGTATAGAACTGCTTTAAATTATTCATGGTTCGTTAACTTTTTTTATAATACACTAATCAAGTTTGTAGACATTTAATGTGCATAATTCAAATTTGAACTAAAACAACATGCTTCGTGTCACCAAAATGGGTTGAAAAAAGGTATTTGTGTCCTTGGGTTCCTTGTTTAGGTCTCATGCAATGAACGTGAATGGATTGAAAACATCTCGAAGTCATAACGAGGCCACAAATATTGAGAAACTTGGCTATTAAATCATCATAAATCCACAACTCGTCTGAAATTCTTGAAACTTACCCCGGTGTCATGACACAGCACTTATACGACATGATAACTTTTTGTCCAATGTGGGACAAGTCTCTTGCACACCAAAACTTCTCTCAAGAACCATCATGGTTTCGATACGGAACATGTCACCTCTGTGGAGGGAACGACATTCGATGTCTCTTCTTGCGTTGATATTTTTTCTACATGCAACATAGGCTAATACAACTGCAATGCTAAAATGTGAAATTATTGAAACTGGTGTGTCGACACAACACTTATAGGACATGGTATATAAGTTTTGGGACAAACCTCTTACAAATTGGAGCTTCCCATGACAAGCATGGTGGTTTCGATATGGAACATGTCACCTTTGTGGTCGAAACGACATTTGAGTTTTCTATGCATGCACTTAATATGAAGAACTCAAGTTTGAATTACAAACACGGGCTCCAGCACACCAAAATGGATTAAAACCCATTTTGTGTCATTGGGTCCATGTTTACATCCCATGCACTGATGGTCACTCAATTACAAACATCTCGGTGTCGTGACTAGACCGCAAACATTGATAATCTTGGTTTCAAAGTCCGAGAGAACCCAAAGCTCGCCATGAGTTCACGAAACTTACAGAGTGTCATGCCATGGCACATCTACGGTGTGCATTTTGTTTTCTGACGAATTTGGGACATGCATCTTACAATCCAAAGCTCGCCATGATAGGGAACATGTCACCTTTGTTGGTGAAACTACATTCAATGAGTCGTTAGTCCACCGAATCGGCCCCTTTTATACATTAATTGAGTTTTCTAGGGATTTAATATGCGTAGTTCAAATTTTGAACTAGAGGCACATGCTCTGACCTCGTGGTTTCGATAGGGAACATGTCACCTTTTGTGACGAAACTACATTCAACGAGTCCTCTAGTGCACCAATTCGGCCCTTTTTATACATCAATTGAGTTTTCTAGGGCCCGTTTCATACGAATGTGAATGAAGTAGAAACATTTAGGCATGATAGCTCGGCCGCAATCATTGATAATATTGGTTTATCGAATTCATGTACATACAAAACTTGTATGATAACCATTTGGTGCCACGCGTCCATTTTTTTACTCCCTCCGTTTCTTTTTTACTTCGCATATAGGATTTGGTCAAAGTCAAGCTAAACATAGTTTGACTAAATTTATACAAAAAACACATCAACATCTACAATGCTAAGGTTATATAGTATGAAAGTTAATTTGACGATGCATCTAATAATGTTGATTTTAAATTATAAATATTTATTTATTTTTCTATAAAGCTAGACAAACTTTACAAATTTTGAATTTGACCAAATTTTAAATGCTAACTAAAAAGAAATGGAGGGAGTACTTGATATGGGGAAGCCGTGCGTGTAGCTGCAGGTTGATGACATGACGCATGTGGGCTTTCCACCGCGCAGGCTCGACGGGACGCGTGCGAGCTGTCCGTCGCGCAGGCTTGACAGGATGCGTGAGAGCTGTCTCTTGTGCATGCTCGACGGGACGCATGAGAGTCTACTGCGCATGCTCATCGGGAAGTGATACTTTGACCTCCACCCCCCGCTCGCCTCGCTCCCAACTTCTGAATTAATGGCGTCCTACCCGCTGTTTATCATGTGGTTAATGCGCCTGGACGGAGAGACTAGTTTGCTTGTGATCACTGTTTTGTTCGTGCCTAGCTGAGAACTTTGACGTTTCGTTTGTTTTTGACTCGTATACATGTACAAACGAACGAAATAATATAACAACAAATTAGCACCGGCAAAGATAATAATTTTCTTACATATGCATGATAATAAAAAATGTCATATGTGGCAACTCCCCAAAGACACAGGGGCAAAAGAAGAAGGAAGACAAAGAAAACAATCTGGCCCGCTGCTATCTAATTCTTCATGGATTGCTGGGCGCGGAATTCCTCAATCTCCTTCTTCATCGCCTCCACGACCTCCATCTCCTCTGCCTCTCATCTGACATCTTCCGCATTGCGGCCATGGCGCGAGATCTTTGCTCGAGAGCGTCGATGGCATGTGTCGCGTAAGCATGAAGTTCCTTCACACGCTCCACGAATTCCTTCACCAGCCTCTCCCGCTCGATGTAGAGCTTCGCCAAGTCTTCCAAAAGTTCCTCGGCGAGTTCTTTCAGTCTCCCCTCCGAGGCACTTTTCTTCGGAAGCAGTTTCATCCAGGCGTCGTTCTCCTCCATAAGTTTCTCCACGTGGCCGATCGCCCTGTCAACTGTGGCGTCGCTCTTCTCCAGCAGCTTCACCAGGTCATCGATCATGGCATCCTTCCTATCAAGCTCAGTGCGCATGTCGTCACTGGCTGAGGAATCAAAGACTGCCAAATCGTCAAGTTCGCCTCCGAGGCGAATGCGCTTGTGACTGTGAGAGCCATCGCCTCTCTGCGAAAGATCCTCCCGGGCGTCCGCGGCGCCCCCGGACATCTCTGCTGCGGCCAAAGCGGTGTGGCTGGAGCTCTCTGGCGCTTCCGCGGCGCGGCGGCGGGACCTCTCAATTGCTTCTGCGGCTTTGGTCTTTCTTCCCTGGTTATATCTCGACCCAGAAACCCCCCCTACCAGCCATGGCTGACGGAATGAAGGACTAACAAAGAAAGGCATGTTTTTTTGGTGGCGGGGGTGAAGAATGTGCGGTAATTTTCGAGTACGAGTTTGTGTTTTTATAGCCTACTACAGTTAATAGGTGCTAAGTGAGAACACGTTTAGGTTTGGTAGGTGTGAACTGATTTGCAAAAAAAAATAGCGCGTGGTAATTTGGAATGTGAAAGGAAACAAGCTCAATATTTATTGATGGTTTTAGTTCCGAAGCACGGAACGCTTTATGGTTTTTAGAAACCGTTTTGGAACGGGCTCATCGAGCATACGCGCGGCCCTACCTCTATGAGAGGTGGGCCCTGCCTGTGCTGTGGGTGCAGGTTTGATTAGACAGGACGCGTGCGAGGAGTCCGCCGCGCAGGCTCAAAGGGATGCGTGCGAGCAGTCCACCGTGTAGGCGCAGCTGGCTCACCGGGAATCAAGCCCTTGGACCTCGGACTTCCACCCACAGCCCTATTCTCTCCCAAGTTCTCCATTAGTGCTACACCTTCTCCTCTGGTCTTATCTATTTGGGCCGTCACCGTGGATTGCCTCCTTTTTCGATGGACGATGAGGCGGCCAACAAGCGGGGGCAGGTGGATGCTGAACCACACAAGCCTTCGGCGAGCGTGGACTTCATCAGCAGCATCCCCGACGAGATGTTGGTAACCATCATGTCCCTCCTCCCCATCAAATCTGCCGTGCAGACCACCATCCTCTCCACGCGGTGGCGCTCCCTATGGCACTCCACCCACATTGACCTCCTTGATGACGACGAGCTCTGCAGCGGGGATCGCAAACGCTTGGACGCATTATCCCACATCCTCGCCACGCACACTGCGCCCGTAAGACGCCTTGCCATCGGCACTTTCCATTCAAACTGCAAGGCCGAACCCAAGTTTCACGACTGGTTCTTATCCCCCGCCCTAGATCAGCTCGAGGAGCTCAACTTTGATGCTGGACATGGGTGCTCGCTGCCTCCGTCCGTCCTCCGCCTCGCGCACACGCTGCGCCATGCTACGTTCATGCGGTGCCTTTTCCCCAAGATTAATGCCGCGCGCGCCCTTCATCTCCCTAAACTGTGGCACCTCGAGCTCATTGGCGTCAGTATCTCGAAGTCGGATTTGGAGCGCCTTCTCGGCGGCTGTACAACGCTTGAGTACCTTCGTCTTCAGATGATGTTTGGGTTCAGTAGCCTCTACATCGCTACGACGAATCTCCATACGATTTATGTGCATGGCAGGTGCCGCAACACGCTGTCTGTTGGGGAGTTTCATGATATGGTCATTGAGAATGCGCCTTTCCAAGAGAGATTGTTTGTACTTGATAAAGAAGGTCGAACAAGAATCAGGGTCATTGGCACACCGAAATTGACAGTGTTGGGGTATTCGTGTGCTGAATTCTCTAAACTTGTTACAGCTGAATCCATACCTGTTCAGGTACAACAATCTTCTTCTCATTCTTATTATTGTACATCACATTTTATCTAGTTTTTGTTGATCTATGTTCGGCTGTCATCCAGAAAATGATTCCCACAAGCCTCACATTGTCTCCGCGCACAGTGAAGATATTAGCACTACAATCTATCGGCCCCAATCTGGATCAAGTTGTTAAGTTCCTTATATGCTTTCCGTGCACGGAGAAGCTATACGTCGAGGTGACGTTCCTTTCCTGTTAATTCTTAACCACAACGAAGTTCAATTTGTTGGTACTTTTACCCATGATTACAATGAAATGTGTACTATATTTTTTTTTGAGATGTTAATCATGAACGATCGAAGATGGCATGTCAACCTATTAGTTTATTTTATAAATCATGCAAATCAAAGAGGCCCGTAGTGTTCGATACTGCATCTAAGCACTGATATGTTGTCTTCGTTTGCAGATACAAGCAAGAGTTGGAGTGGAAAAGGTGGCGCAATATAACAATCTCATTGAATGCCTTGAATTCCATCTCACAGAAATTACTTTGAACGAGTACCGAGGCACCAATCTAGAGATTCAATTTGCCAGTTTCTTTGTTCAGAAAGCAAGGGTGCTCAAGGTAATGAGGTTTGCACTATATTTAGTGCGCCACAATGGATGGTTTACTGACCAGCGGAGGCATACAGCAGAATGGAAAAGGCTCTACAGAAGCTGATTTTCACTTTGGAAGTTCATATGACAGATTATTCGGAAGAGATTCTATCGAGCCGATATATGACTTCTCGGTGGATGATCCCTTCGCAGAAATATTTCATCCCATGGATCCTGAAGATTGGATTTGCTTTCTAATGTTAGTTTGTACCTTGTAATCTTTGAATTTGGGCCTCGTTATGCTGGAATTTGAACCTTGTAATATTGTTGGTATTTGTGATACAATTTTTGAAATTGCATTGTGTTCTTTTTTGTTTATGCAATCTTGTTCTTATAAGTACATATGTTGTTGTTCTGTAGGCGCAGCATTGATGTTGTGCAGACCGAGCAAATGACAGTACACACGAACTAAACTACGAAACCCGTCAGTGATGATTTCATCAATCGCTGACAGTTGTATACCAGCAAACGTTTCCCCACAACACACATAGGTTATTAGCACCAATCGTCTGTGTTATATCTGGTGTTCGCACACGATTCTCATTACTCACCTGTTGTTGTATATCGCACACATCTTGTTATGCCGAATCGTTTGTGTTCTGCTGTATCAGTGCACACGGTTTATCCGAGTGAACTGTATGTCGTACTTCGCACACGTATGTAGTTTTGGTAACCGTTTCTGTTATGTTCTCTAATCACAAACGGTTCATAAGAACAAACTGTCTGCCGTAGATCGCACACGCAACTACTTTCTGAATCGTATTTGATGGATCCACCTTTGCACACAGTTCGTGCCATTAGCGACGGAGCTTGCACTATACCGTTTGCGATTCATGCATCGCACACGGTTTCGTCGAAGGGTCTCTGATTGATGTGTCGTGTTTGGACCATTCTATAGGAGTATACGCACATAACCAGGAGCAAGAATATTGTACCATATCTTAGCATCACCCTTTAATGAGAACGGAAATAATTTAAGAATATAGTAATAACGAATCTTCTCATCATGAGTAAAAAGGGTGGCTATATCATTCAACTTAGCAAGATGTGCCACTACAGTTTCAGTTTCATAGCCATGAAAAGGATCAGATTCAACCAAAGTAATTAACTCTAGGTCAACAGAGAATTCATAATCCTTATCGGTAAAAAAGATAGGTGAAGTAGCAAACTTAGAATCACATTTCATTCTAGCATTCAAATTATTTTCTTTATACTTGCATAGTGATACGTCTCCATCGTTGATACGTCTCCAACGTATCTATAATTTTTGCTTGTTCCATGCTGTAATATTATCACTCTTGGATGTTTTACAATCACTTTATAGCAACTTTATATCATTTTTTGGGACTAACCTATTGACATAGTGCCAAAGTGCCAGTTGCTGTTTTTGCTTGTTTTTTACTTTGCAGAAAACAGTACCACACGGAGCTGATGTCTACTACGCAACTTTATTCTTGTAGACTTTGTTGGGCATCCAAGCGCAGAGTTTTGTAGGACAGTAGCAATTTTCCCTCAAGTGGATGACCTAAGGTTTATCAATCCATGGGAGGTGTAGGATGAAGATGGTCTCTCTCAAACAACCCTGCAATCAAATACAAGAAATCTCTTGTGTCCCCAACACACCCAATACAATGGCAAATTGTATAGGTGCACTAGTTCGGCGAAGAGATGGTGATACAAGTGCAATATGGATGGTAGATATAGGTTTTTGTAATCTGAAAATATAAAAACAGCAAGGTAGAAAGTAACAAAAGTGAGCACAAACGGTATTGCAATGCTTGAAAACAAGGCCTAGGGTCCGTACTTTCGCTAGTGCAATCTCTCAACAATGCTAATATAATTGGATCACATAACCATCCCTCAACGTGCAACGAAGAATCACTCCAAAGTTCTTATCTAGCGGAGAACATAAGAAGAAATTGTTTGTAGGGTACGAAACCACCTTAAAGTTATTCTTTCCGATCAATCTATTCAAGAGTTCGTACTAAGATGACATCAAGTTATCCTTTCCGTTCGATCTATCTAAGAGTTCGTACTAGAATAACACCATATGATACGCATCAACCAACTCTAATGTCACCTAGATACTCCAATGTCACCACAAGTATCCATGAGTTAATTATATGATACGCATCAAACAATTTCAGATTCATAATACTCAATCCACACAAAGAACCTCAAAGAGTGCCCCAAAATTTCTATCGGAGAAAGTAGGACAAGAACGTGTATCAACCCCTATGCATAGATTACCCCAATGTCACCGCGAGAATCCGCAAGTTGAGTACCAAAACATATATCAAGTGAATCAATAGAACACCCCATTGTCACCCCGGGTATCCGCATGCAAGACATATATCAAGTGTTCTCAAATCCAATATTCAATCCAACATAACGATATCTCAAAGGAAAAGATTCATTTCATCACAACATGATAGCAAGGGAATAACATCATGTGATCCGACTATATTAACAAAGCATGTGATACATCAAGATCGTGACATCTCAAGAACACGAGAGAGAGAGATTAAACACATAGCTACTAGTACATACCCTCAGCCCCGAGGGTGGACTACGCCCTCCTCGTCATGGCCCTTGCCGGGATGATGAAGAGGGCCACCGGAGATGGATTCCCCTCTTCGGCAGGGTAATGGGACGTCTCCAGATTGGTTTTTCATCGATACAGAGAGTTGCGGCGGCGGAGCGGAGAGTCTGGGGTCATTTTTTTGTGTTTCCGGATATTTGGGAATTTATAGGCATCGGAGGCGGTTGAGGGGGTGCCCGAGGTGCCCATCCTCCACCAGGCCGCGCCAGGGGGCCTCTGGCGCGCCCTGGTGGGGGATGGCCACCCTGGGCCCCCTCTTCTGGTGTTCTTTGGCCCATCTTCTTTCTTTTGGTCCATAAAAAATCCACAAAAATCCCCGCAGTGTTTGGGCTCCGTTTGGTACTGATTTTCTACGAAGTAAAAAACAAGCAAAAACAGCAACTGGCACTTTGGCACTATGTCAATAGGTTAGTCCCAAAAATGATATAAAGTTGTAATAAAATGATTGTAAAACATCCAAGAATGATAATATAACAGCATGGAACAAGCAAAAATTATAGATACGTTGGAGACGTATCAGCATCCCCAAGCTTAATTCCTACTCGTCCTCGAGTAGGTAAATGATAAAAATAGAATTTTTGATGTGGAATGCTGCCTAACATGTTCATCTCATATATTTTTTTGTATATAGCATGGACATTTGGACTTGTAATGATTCAAAGCAATAGTCTAGTTTTAACATAATGACTTCAATACTCAAGCATGTCAACAAGCAACCATGTCTTTCATAATATTAACACTAAAGAACGTTATTCCTAGCCCATCATGCTCAATCATTGATCCATTCATGAAACACACTCAAATATTAGCTATGCCCAATGCTCAAGTACGATCATAGTGCCCCCTAGTTGGTGCTTATAAGAGAAGATGGAGACTCAAAAAAATAAAAATTGCATAAAGTAAATAGATAGGCCCTTCGCAGAGGGAAGTAGGGATTTGTAGAGGTGCCAGAGCTCAAAGTTTTAAATTGAGAGAGAAACATATTTTGGGTGGCATGCTTTTCCTGTCAACGAAAATGACAAAGTAGCTCACAACACTTTCCATGCTAGATATATCATAGGCGGTTCCCAAATAGAAATTAAAGTTTATTCCTTTTTCCACCAAACTTTCACTTTCCATGGCGGGCCGTATCCACGGTTGCCTTCCATACCAACACTTTCCAAGGAATTTATTATTTGACAACATAAAGTAAATATTTTTTTTCTTTTTTTTCATTTCGGGAATGGGCATCCCTATTACCGCCGCACTCTCGTGCAATGACAAGTGAATAAACACTCATCTTGAGAATAACACATCTAGCATGGAAAAATATTGGACACTCCCCACCATTTCATGAGCAGTACGGGCACACAAAAGAGAAATTTTATTTTGAAAATTTACAGATGGCACATACAAATTTGCTTGGAACGGCATGGAAATACCGCATATAGGTAGGTATGGTGGACTCATAAGGCAAAACTTGGTTTAAGGATTTTGGATGCACAAGTAGTATTTCTACTTAGTACAAATGAAGGCTAGCAAATAGATTGGGAAGCAACCAAACCAAAAAATGAAAAATCACATAAGTGAGCATTGAGCATAACTAACACCGAATAATGCACCATAAGTAGGATGTAATTTCATTGCAGAACTATTGACTTTCGTACTTGCATAGGGAATCATAAACCTTAACACCAATATTCCTACTAAAGCATAATTACTCACCAACATGACTCACATATTACTATCATCATGTTTCAAAACTATTACAAGGAATCAAGTTTAATTTGCCCAATGATCTTCATGAAAGTTTTTATTATATCCTCCTTGGATATCTATCACTTTGGGACTAGTTTCATATATTGCCATTGCTTTTTTGACAAGCTCAAACAAATTTAAGTGAAGCACATGAGCATAAATATTTCATCCCTCAAAAAGGTATAAGAGAAGCATGAGAGGAAATGACAAGCTACTCTCAAAAGATATAAGTGAAGATCAATGAGTAGTCAAACAATTAAGTAGCTATGTGAGGACTCTCTTTCTCAATAAATATTTTCAGAACTAAGTATTTTATTAAAACAGCAAACTAAACAAAAATAGAACTCCAAGAATAGTACGCATCATGTGAACGAATAAAAATTTAGGCTCAACATAGGCTAACCGATAGTTGACGAAGAGAGGTGGGATGCGTAGCATCCCCAAGCTTAGATGCTTGAGACTTCTTGAAATATTTACTTGGGGTGCCTTGGGCATCCCCAAGCTTGAGCTTTTGTATCTCATTCAATCCTCTCATATCATGGTTTCACCTATTCTCAAAAACTTCATCCGCACAAAACTCGAAAAGAACTCGTGAGATAGGTTAGTACACATAAGAATAAATCAACACTTCATGTACTGCCAAGAAAAGTTGCACTATAATTTTCAAACATCATCTACTATTTTCTATCGTTTCCAAAATTTATATCTACCAATATAGGCTATGGAAACTATAGGATAAGCAGATAACAAAACTATGACAGCAATCTGTCCAAACAGAACAGTCTGTAGCAATTTATGAAAATTGTGTACTTCTGTAACTCAAAAAATTATGAAAATTTAGGACAGGCTCAATAATTTATATTACAACACTGTGTAAAAATTTCAGAAACTTTCCACATTCCAGTAAAATATGAAAATTCAAACACTACAGCAAAAGTTTCTGTTTTTACACAGCACACATCAAAACATGCAATGCAAGCATCCTAAGGCAATTCTTGGAACTTTTTATTGAAAAACAAGATTATAAATAACACCTAACATAAAATAACAAAATATAATGATGATCCAAGCAAAGCACATATTATGTGACGAATAAAAATATAGCTCTAAGTAAGATATACCGATAATGTTGGAGACGAAAGAGGGGATGCCTTCCGGGGCATCCCCAAGCTTAGGCGCTTGAGTCTTCCTTGGATATTACCTTGGGGGTTCCTTGGGCATCCACATCTTAGGTTCTTGTCACTCCTTATTCTCCTCATATCGGTGTCTCACCCAAAACTTGAAAACTTCAATCACACAAAACTTAACGGAACTTCGTGAGAAGGGTTAGTGTAATAAAGATAAATAATTCACTTAGGTACTATCAAGACAAGATTCATAATTGTTCCCACATGATACCTAATGTATTATATCATTCCCATAATTTATACCACTAAATATAATCGATGGAAACACTAAAACAAGAAAACTATGCATGCAAAACAGAATCTGTCAAAAACAGAACAGTCTGTGAAGATCTGTAGTATAGCCATACTTCCCTGTCTCCAAAAATTCTGACAAATTAGGAAAACCTGAAGAATTTGTATATGAAGACTGAAAATTTCAGATCATTATCACGTCTAGTAAAAAATGAAAATTCCTGTAGTGGAGTCAAAAGTTTCTGTTTTGGTTCAGCATCAATTCTACTCATCTTGTGAGTTATCCCAAAGTCTTTACTTGGCACTTTATTGTAATAGAAGACACAAAACATGATTACTATAGTAGCTTAATCATGTGAACACACAAAAACAGAAAGTAAAAATATTGGGTTGTCTCCCAACAAGCGCTTTTCTTTAATGCCTTTTAGCTAGGCATGATGATTTCAATGATGCTCACATAGTAATGGTATTTGAAACATGCAAAAGAGCATCATGAATCTCATGACAAGCACATTTAAGTCTAACCCACTTCCTATGCATAGGGATTTTGTGAGCAAACAATTTATGGGAGCAAGAATCATCTAGCATAGGAAGGCAAAACAAGTGCAACTTCAGAATTTTGAACACATAGAGAGGAAACTTTATATTATTGCAATTCCTACAAGCATATGTTCTTCCCTCATAATAGTTTTCAGTAGCATCATGAAGGAATTCCACAATATAACTATCACATAAAGCATTATCTTCATTATCCACAAGCATAGAAAAATTGTCACTCTCCACATAAGCAATTTTCTTCTCATTCATAATAGTGGGAGCAAACTCAACGAAATAACTATCATGAGATACTTGATTGACATAACCACTTTGAATATTAAAATCTTGATGACAAGTTTCATGGTTACTATCACTCTTTATAGCATACATGTCATCATCATAATCATCATAGATAGTAGGCATGTCATTATCATAACAAATTTGCACACCAAAACTTGGGGGACTAAAAATATCATCTTCGTCAAACATAGCATCCCCAAGTTTGTGGCTTTGCATATCATTAGCATCATGGATATTCAAAGAATTCATACTAGCAATATTGCAATCATGCTCATCATTCAAGGAATTCTCATTAAGTATTTTCATAAATTCTTCCTCTACCAATTGAGCACAATTTTCCAAACCATCATTTTCACGAAAGACATTAAAAAGACTAACCAATTGATGCAACTTAAACTCCATTTTTTTATTTTCTTTTATAAACTAAACTAGTGAAAAACAAGAAACTAAAATATTTAATTGCAAGATCTAAAGATATACCTTCAAGCACTCACCTCCCCGGCAATGGCGCCAGAAAAGAGCTTGATGTCTACTACGCAACTTTATTCTTGTAGACTTTGTTGGGCCTCCAAGCGCAGAGTTTTGTAGGACAGTAGCAATTTTCCCTCAAGTGGATGACCTAAGGTTTATCAATCCGTGGGAGGTGTAGGATGAAGATGGTCTCTCTCAAACAACCCTGCAATCAAATACAAGAAATCTCTTGTGTCCCCAACACACCCAATACAATGGCAAATTGTATAGGTGCACTAGTTCGGCGAAGAGATGGTGATACAAGTGCAATATGGATGGTAGATATAGGTTTTTGTAATCTGAAAATATAAAAACAGCAAGGTAGCAAGTAACAAAAGTGAGCACAAATGGTATTGCAATGTTTGAAAACAAGGCATAGGGTCCGTACTTTCGCTAGTCCAATCTCTAAACAATGCTAATATAATTGGATCATATAACCATCCCTCAACGTGCAACGAAGAATCACTCCAAAGTTCTTATCTAGCGGAGAACATAAGAAGAAATTGTTTGTAGGGTACGAAACCACCTTAAGGTTATTCTTTCCGATCAATCTATTCAAGAGTTCATACTAAGATGACATCAAGTTATCCTTTCCGTTCGATCTATCTAAAAGTTTGTACTAGAATAACACCATATGATACGCATCAACCAACTCTAATGTCACCTAGATACTCCAATGTCACCACAAGTATCCATGAGTTAATTATACGATACGTATCAAACAATTTCAGATTCATAATATTGTCGGATTTCGGTCTCCGCAAAACCGAAAGAGGTTCGAACTCAGGGGCGTGTGCGAAGATCCCCACCAGCTTCGTCCTCAAGCTCACAGCTCGACAGCCTAACCCGACGAACGCACACAATCGTGGGGAAGAAGACTAGCACATGAGGATTTCCCCAGGTTCGGGCCGCTGCGAAGCGTAAATCCCTACTCCTGCTTTTGGTGGATTGCTTCACGAGGAGGTTTGTGGATGAACTAGTACAGTGGTGAGTAGCCTCGCGAGGGTGCTCGGGTGATGTTTTTCTCCTCCCTTTCTACGGAGCAGCCTAGCCTCTATTTATAGTGGCCCGGGTCCTCTTCCCTTACCGCAATGGCAGGAAGGGATCCCACAACGGCCAAATTTGAAGGGGGACAAGGAGTACACCTTATCCTGACGAAAGGTGGTCTTCGCCTGCAAAGTAGCTGGTGGTGATGCAGAGGTGGACTCGGCGATGACGTCCGTCCTGCGGGGCTCGTGGTCTTGGTCTCGTTGCACCGGAATGGAAACCTTTGGGGGTGCCTTGGGAACCTGCATACGTCTTTGCCTCCTTTGCACCAAAGAGGAAACTATCTCCTCTGCGCGCGCTGGTGCCCGCCTGGCCTGGCTTGCGTCACCCCCGACCTCCCGAGGCTGAGTGCTGCATAGGGATCTCTGCCCCTCGGGAGGTGACCTGGGGAGGCCTCCTCCCTCCGGGGGTCTTGGCGTCGTCCCCCTCGCGACGGTGGGGCTCCCGCGAGGGCCTTGTGAGGGAGTCCCGGACTAAGGGGTCCTCGGGCCGCCGACTCAACTCTCAATAGGCCGGCTTGATGGGCCGTTCTCTGAAGAAGGGCCGGACACATCAAGACTCCACGTTCCAGAAGGGAGCCCCGAAGGCGCGTCGTGCACTCCAAGTCAAGATGAGAAAGTCGAAATTTCCATCCTCGGCAGGAGGCCCATCATGTGTAAACCCTAGGTACCCCCCTGTGTCTATATAAACTGGGAGGGTTTTAGATCATAGGACACAGAAACTCATCTAGGGTTCTAGCTAGTCGATCTCGAGGTAGATCAACTCTGTAACCTTCATATCATCAATATAATCAAGCAGGACGTAGGGTTTTACCTCCATAGGAGGGCCCGAACCTGGGTAAACATCGTCTCCTTCGTCCCTTTGTTACCATCGATCCTAGTCTCACAGCTCGGGACCCCCTACCCGAGATCCGCCGGTTTTGACACCGACATTGGTGCTTTCATTGAGAGTTCCGCTGTGATCGCCCAAGGAATCGATGGCTCGCGTCTTCATCAATGAAGAGGTCCGTAGCATGGACTCCTTTGTCCCTGGACAGATCTTCGCTTTCGGCAGCATCGTGCTGCACGCTGACCCGACCGGCCGCCTTGGCCGGGTCGAAAGTTTCGCCCCTGATTAGGAAGTCAGATTCGGGAACTTGGTGTTCTCCGTAGACCCTCGGGGCGATCTCTTGCTCACCGGGCTCGCAGTCTCATCTGACGCGCCCGAGGACTCCGAGGCCTTAACCTTGGATGTCGTTTTCAATCCCGCTTATGGGGCCAATCCCGATGATGATCTGGACTTCAATCCGGACCCGGCTATAGCGCCAGATGGCCGGGCATCAACCCCTGCCAAATACACTTCTCGTGCGGACGCGTCAAAGGTTAACTCCAGACGCGCCGGGTAGATTGACCAGATCGAGCTCTCGACACTCGGCGAAGCCCTAGATCGGATCTCCTTGATGAAAACTGCTGATGACCCAATCCCGATCCACACTCAGATCGGTCTTGAGGCAGGTCAAGAGGAAATTTTCGTCCCACCCACCACCCACTTAGTAGCCACGATCGAAGACTTAACCGATATGGTGGACTACTCCTCCGAGGAGGCAGAAGACATGGAGGAAGAGGATCGCGCTCCCACCCCCATTAACACCGGGCGATGGACCGGCACCTCCACCTACGACGTCTACATGGTGGATACGCCAGCCGGTAACGGCGAGCGCACACCAGCTAACAATGGCGATGACTCAGGTGAGGCGCCAGAAACCACGTAAGCGGTCAAAGACAAAAAAGGGGAGGGAAGCTATTGCTGGCACCGGGGAAAACGATACCCCAGAAGACCTCGGCGATCTCGATATACCTAAGTATCCGTTAGAGGACCAGGAAAGGCCGGAGGACCAGCGCGACCCCGAAGATCCGAACGACTCCGAGGATGACAACTACCTCCCCCCTATAGAGGAGGAGGACACCCCGGAAGACGAGGACCTCATCGGCCCTGAAGCCATCGAGGATCAGGAACGGTTCAGGCAACAGCTTTTAGCCACTGCCCGGAGCCTAAAAGCAAAAGCGCGGCAACTCAAGGCCGAACAAGACACCCTCAACGATAGATGGACAAAGGTTCTATCAGCCGAGGAAGAACACGGTGCCAGTCTATGGGACCATCCCAAGAGTTACCCACGCCGGCGGTTGCTGCCACAATTCGACGACGAGCTCCCCAATACGCCGTCCCCCAAGCACACTCCATACGACCAGCCGGGCCGCCCTCCCCGAGGACGAGATAGGACGGCTGGCGAGGCCAGTTATAGGCCGGCGATACCCTGCAGAAGGGGAAAGGAGCCAATGGAGGCTGATGACAGGCACGAACTACGAGGCGACCTGGATTATAGAACAGGCCGCACGAGATCCATCTATGGATCTAGAGGGTACTCCCCCGATAGACGAGACGAGTACCGACCCTGGCTCGACTGAACCAATAGAGTTCGGGACCAAAACCGAACCAGAACAGACGCCGATTACCGGCGCGATATAGCCCGGGTCAGAGGCGCTGCCCACCCATTATGCTTCACCGATGAGGTGATGCAGCATCAGTTCCCGGAAGGATTCAAACCCGTGAACATCGAGCAATACGACGGCACAACTGACCCAGCAGTGTGGATCGAGGATTTCCTCCTCCACATTCACATGGCACGAGGAGATGATCTCCACGCCATCAAATACCTCCCCCTTAAGCTTAAGGGACCATCTCGGCACTGGTTAAACAGTCTCCCCAAAAATTCTATCGGGAGCTGGGAGGATCTCGAGGATGCATTCCGATCTAACTTCCGGGGCACCTATGTACGGCCCCGGGACTCTTCCGACCTAAGCAATGTCGTGCAAAAGGCCGGAGAGTCCACTCGACAGTTCTGGAATCGGTTCTTGACCAAGAAAAACCAAATCGTCGATTGCCCATATGTCGGAGCTATAGCCTCTTTCAGGCACAACATTCGGGACGAGTGGCTGGCTCGCCAGCTCGGTCAGGATAAACCTAGGACCATGTCCGCCCTTACATCACTCATGACCCGCTTTTGCGCGGGCGAGGACAACTGGCTAGCAAGGCGAAGACCCCAGCACTTCCGAAGTGCGGGATGGAAACGGGAAACGGGAAACCACGACGCAACAAAAACAAACGCCGGCACAGCACTAGCGACGCCGATGACACAGCCGTTAACGCCGGTTTCCACAACCCAAGATCCGGGCAGCGGAAGAAGCCTCCTAAAGGCAATCGCGACGGACCCACCCCGTTGGACAAGATCATGGAGAGGCCTTGCCAGATCCATGGAACTCCGGACAAGCCCGCCAACCACACCAACCATAATTGTTGGGTGTTTAAACAGGCCGGCAAACTCGCAGCCGAGGAGCAGAGCAAAGGCCCACGCAGCGAGGATGACGAGGAACCCCGCGGTCCGAGCAATGGAGGTCAGAAGCAGTTCCCTCCAGAGGTAAAGACCGTGAACATGATATACGCCACTCATATACCTAAAAAGGAGAGAAAGCGTGCCCTTCGAGAGGTCTACGCCGTAGAGCCTGTAGCCCCAAAGTTTAACCCATGGTCGGCCTATCCGATCATCTTTGATCGACGAGATCATCCGACCAGTATCCGTCATGGGGGTTCGGCGGCCCTCGTCCTAGACCCCATCATCGATGGGTATCACCTCACTAAAGTCCTAATGGACGGAGGAAGCAGCCTAAATCTGATTTACTCAGATACGGTGCAAAAGATGGGTATAGATCCATCAAGGATCAAACCCAGCAACACTACCTTTAAAGGAGTGATCCCAGGTGTTGAGGCCCGCTGCACGGGCTCTTTGACCTTGGAAGTGGTGTTCGGCTCGCCTGATAACTTCCGTAGCGAGGACTTGATCTTCGACATTGTACCTTTTCGCTGTGGCTATCATGCCCTGCTCGGCCACACAGCGTTCGCTCGCTTTAATGCCGTCCCACACTACGCATACGTCAAGCTCAAGATGCCTGGTCCCAAGGGGGTCATCACCGTCAACGGCAACACAGAGCGTTCCCTCTGAACTGAGGAGGATGCATTGGCCCTGGCGGCCGAATTCCATTATGAGGACGGTCGGCAAACACCCAAATCGGCCATAAAGGCCCGTAAGGTCGACAAATGAGTTTGGTTTCAATCCAAACTCCCAGACTCTTCTGCTCCCCAGAAATAGGGATACGCCCCCCATTGCACAGCCCTAACGACCGCCAAACACGTGCCAAGAAGGCACAACTTCGCACTCAAAATTCCATGGGTAGCAATGGGGGAACAACCATCAAATGGTAAGTGTTCGGCTGGACCGACCAATACCAATAAACGTCCTCGGACAAAACACATGTACCATCAAGGACCTGCTAAACAGCGTAAAGCTCATCGATACTACGGTGACTTCTCAAGACCTTCTTCCAAAGGTCCGCTCGGCGACAGCATCACCCTTAATGGGATGCAACCACCACAGAGGAACATGAACGGATAGGCGACAGGGCACATCGAGGACATCATGTCATCAGTCGAGGACCCCTGGTATAGCCTCCCCTCTGTACATTTTATATTTCATTCTCAAAACCTGTAAATAGTTGCTTCAGAAATCCAAGTTATAAGAATTATTGAGCAAATACAAAACCATCGTATATGGCCACTTCGTTGTCTTTTATAAATCCTCTGTTCTTCCCTTGGTAATGCTTCTTGCGAAAACTGTTTGGTATATATTATGATGCAACCGGCTAATAGACCGGGGGCTAGAATTTAAAATCGCCTTGAACATCACCCCAGTACAACTGGTTGTGTGTTCGGCGTCTTGGGTTTTGCTTTATATGCATCGGATCCGAACTATGTCTTGGGTCAATAGTTGGGTTGCCCGGCTCCTGTGCTTGCCCTCTTACGTTCCGCTTGTTCGGCTAAAAGGGCAAAGGGAGAACCACTGCGATTGTGCTTCCAGCTCGTCTGGTCAAGCACCTCAGGGGAGAAAGCCGAAAACTGACCGTCATAGTAAGCGAGAACCGGTCTGCGAATCCAAGCACAAGGGTCATACTAAAAAACCGATAGCGGTTATTTCGTGTTATACGATGGGTTTTGTACTAGTACAAACCATGTGATGCTGGCTTCAGTCCCGATACATCGGAACATCACAAAACACTGGGGGATTGTCATCGGCCCCCGCATTTTTCTACACTCCCACGGCTAAGTGAAAGCGATAGAGCACCATAGTCCGATTGCCTTGTCATACTCGCACTACCACCTTCGGGCACCGATACCTCGGCTAAGGGTAAAAGTGCAGATATAGAGACACCCCACGTAGTATCTACATGGGGGCTGAAGCCGACGACTCACTGCATTCAGATGAACCGGCCACATAGGAGTCTAAATAAAAATAAACTACTTATAAGACATGATAAACCATGCAACACTAATTATAAAGCGTTAAAGTCTTCGGACGTATTACATCGCGCTCATTCATACAAAACATCTTTGGAGCATTGGGCCTCTATTGCCCGAGCACCCTCCATTACATGGGGGAAGTACAGCTCGGGGCACCTATGACTCTTGTCAGGAGGCGGAGGTGCGGTGGCCATCTTGATCGGCTGGAGCTTTGGCCAGTGCATCATGGTCCTTGCAAAGGCCATCCGCGTGCCCTCGATGCATGTAGAGCGCTTCAGCACGTCAACCCGAGGCGCAGCATCACATAGCTTCTGCACCAGGCCGAAATAAATGCTCGGCAATGGCTCATCGGGTCACAGACAGATGCAGAGGTCCTTCATGGCCGGCTCCGATATTCTGTGCATCTCCATCAGTTGCTTCATGTGATCAATGAGGAGAGGAGAGCGCTCGGGGGACTCAAACTACGCCCAGAATAGTCGGGCCTCATCATCCTCAGCCCGCGAAGCATAAAGCTTGTTCGCATCCGCCGCACTCTTCTGGAGATCCGCACGAATGCCTAAGGAACGCCACACCTGGGTGAGCAAAGCAAATTTGCTACCACCAAAGGTGCATCGCAGCGAATATGGCTTACCATCGATGACAGCCTTGACTTGGTGAACCTTCTCTTCGAAGGACCGCCTGTCCACCCGCTCCTTCTGGAGCTCAGATTTCAGCGCGGCTAGCTCGGTGGCTTGTTCTTTGCCTTTCTGCTCAAGAGCCTCGCACTTCGTGCCAGTGTCCTTGAGCTCTTGCTGCACCTCCTCCACCCGGGCCTCATGCTTGGCGCTTGCAGCCTTCAAACTGGAAAGCGCGGCTGCTGCTTCTTCGGCGGCCGTCTTCTTCTCCTCGGCCTCTTGCTTCATTTTCTGGGGCTCGGCCTTGAGTCTTTCAACCTCCGCAGTTGAGGCTGTGGAAGCAATAATAAGCAAATCACACTGGGTCCCCAGTGAGGATCATTATCAATACACAGCTCGGATATTAGAATTCGGCTTACCTTGTGCCTCGTCGAACCTCTTGTTCAGGCTATCAAGCTCCTCTTCAGAGATTTTGAGCTTCCGATTCAGCTCGGTCAGCTCAGCGGCATTACCGGCCGCCGCCGATGACAAGGCCTACAAAAAACTACATTCATTTATATGCATCCCAACCCCCGAACTGTCAAGGACGTGGCTCTATGTTCGGTCCTCTTAAGGGCTTTTAGAACATTGCAGGACTAAATGGCACCTTGTACGTCATTATTCGTTCCTTTTGTAAACCCATCCGGGGCTCGGGGGCTACTACATATATAAAGATAGCACAAACTTAAAATTAAAAGTTGTTCGGGAAAAGGTATTACATGACTCACCTTGAAGCCCGTCAAGAGACCATTGAAGGCCTCCTTCAGTCCTCTCTCGACGAACTGAATTCCTTGTAAAACCGCACCCATAGGAGTGCGGTGATCCTCGGAGATGGGGGCGCTTGCTAGCGCCTCCTCCATAACCGGCCACCCAGCCGTTGGTGGCATCGGTGGTGATCGGACAGTCCGATCTCTTATCGGGGACTGAGCCGGTAACTCCGAAGGCACATCGTGCTCCGGAGACGTCCTCGGAGGGGACTGGGCATTTCTCTGCCCTTCCTCTTCGACGACCAGGGGAGTGTTCTCCCACTGGTCCTCAGCGGCCTGGGGAGTTTCCTCTCCCTGGCCTTCGGCGGCCGTGGCGTCAGCCTCGGCCATGGCATGGTCACCCCCTCCGCCCGTGTTCGGCTCCAACAGAGCCTGACTGGATGACACCTCCGCGGCATCCTTCGCGGCCCCTGGAGGTGTGGGTGTGATGCAGTCCCACTTTCCGCCAGCTCGGCGGGTGGTGACTCCCCGTCCGATATTTGGACGGTGGGGAGAACGTGTGGTGGGCTGCGGATTAAAAGATGAACTTGCATTTAAAACGTCGAGAAAAAACTTCGCACAAATAATTCGGGAGTCTTCGGATTCATACCTCTGAGCGGGGGGCTTGACCCTTAAGTTCCTTCGGGGAACACTCTCAAAGTCCTCGGATCCCGCTTCAGAATCTGTTGGGGATATAACCCCGTGGTGAGACCCGCCCAGGTGGAGCCGGGTCATGCGGTTGGCGACTTACGATAACTTCAGGAGTGAACTTACTCAATGGGCCAGAAGGCCCAGAGCCAGAAGACAGGAGATAACCCGGCGGGCTTGAGCCGCCGGGGGCGACTTGTTAGATAAGGCATGTATAGTTAGAGGCGGGGTCGGTGATCAAGTGTAACCCGGACCGGACTCTTGTAAGCCCAGGGCCTTGACCCGTGTATATAAGGGCAGGTTACCAGGGCGGCTTAGGCCACGAAACAACTGATCGATAGCTAGGTCAAGCGAACTCGCTCCCTTGTAATCGATACCCAATCAATACAACACAAAGTAGGACGTAGGCTTTTACCTCTTCCTAAGGGGCTGAACCTGGGTAACTCTTGTCTCTCGATTCCGATCAACCCCTTCGAGCTCACCATAGCGATGGCCTCAAACCTAAGTCCTTTCACGAGGACATCTACCGTGACAAAACCACGACAATTGGCGCCCACCGTGGGGATAGCGCTCGGTGGTGTGGAGTTCTCGAAGGGCTCTCTCCCAGGGATCGAGTGATACGCTGTTGGCAGGATGACCAAGAGTCGCCGCGGCAAGCTCTACATTGACGACGCCGGCTGGGGCCCCGAGGCCGACTCAATCGAGTACGGGCACCGGGTCCCCTTCGGCGGAATTCACGTCTTCATCGGCAAGATCGGCGGATCTAAACCCGGGCAGGACGTCTGCACCGACCGCGTCGAGCCGGCCCGGCGCGTGCAACCCGCCCGTGTTAACCCGGGTAGGAAGCATGTCTTCGTCGGCTTTACCCAAGGCATGGAGCTTGAAGGTTCCATGTCGAGGGAGGAAACTCTCATCTGCTCAGAGGATGGATCCTCGAGCGGAGAGGCAGAGTCAATCTATCAGCTTCACAACGGCGGGCTTGGGGGCTACCTCGAGGATTACCCCGAGCCAGAGTATCATGAGCCGGAAGACTATGAGCCGCCGAACCGCGCTGTTGTCTTCATGGCGGGTTCAGCGCCGGCCCCTAGTAGCACAGCCGCCGGTGCGACCGGGTCTGGAGCTGGCAGGCCACCGGCTCAAGTTCTTCTGGATCTGATGAACGAGCTTACAACTCTGATGGAAACCGAGGTCACTGCTGAAAACCAAGCGGCCCGTAACATGGAGATCACGAGGTTTTAGAACCAGATGGCTGGAGTCCAACAGGAAATCAATGCGTTGAAAGCTCAGATGGATGCTGGGTCAGAGCGCCTTAGGGCAGATGCTTTTCGCCTTGAGTTAGAGCAGCAGTCCGCAGCGGCGGTTCACCGGATGAGGCATCAATCCCGTTTGCCGGATCAATATGAAGCCACGAATCTCTTTAACACGCCAGGGACGAGACGGAATGTACCCCTGACTGTAACCCGGACGGCGGAAGTACCTGGGAGTCGGGCGGCGGTTCAGCATCAGCAGCCAGACCCGCCCCGCTGGAACCAGACCCCACCACAGTCTTTTCCGACACCGCCGGGTCATTATTCTAACCCGGTGGAGAACATGGTGGCAGCGGCAACCAGGCTTGGTACAATTCCCATCCCCGACGAGGCGCCTTTTGCAGAGGAAGTGCGGAACGCCATTGGATACCTGCAGACGGTGGTGGCCCAGCAGGAGAAATATACTTATAGCCGGACTCGCGTGCACTCAACCCCCATCCCTAGCCACAGTTACAGCCGGCGTTATGAGTCACCGGCGGTTTCCAGTAGTGATCGACATTGAAACCCGCCGCGAGGTGATCGGGCGGCTCTTGATGCTCAAGCGCTGGTGGATCGGGCAAGAGCACAGCGAGAGGCGGCGGCTCTGGCAGCTACGGCGGCTTATCAAGAACCCACAGTTGCACCCACCGTTTCGGTAGGAGCCGGAGTAACCTCCAGGGCTGTGGGAGTGCCGTGCTTAGCACCGGCTTTGCGGAATGAGCGTCTGCCGAAAGACTTCAAAGGTTCTCGCAAGTTGCCTAATTATACTGCTGACCTGCCTCCAGAAGCTTGGATTGAAAGCTATGAGCTAGCCATGGAGATGTTAGATGTTAGCGATGCAGTATGTGCCAAATATTTCATCATGATGCTGGAAGGGCCGGCTCGCACGTGGTTGAAGGGTTTACCACCCAATACCATTAATTCCTGGGCCAAGTTAAAGGCGAAGTTCATCCAGAATTTCCAGGGAACGTGCAAGCAGCCCATGACCATTGTGGATTTGGATCATTGCGTGCAGCGTGAGGACGAATCGGCTTATCACTGGGTCCGGCGGGTCTCAACCATCATCCATTCTTCTGATAACATTACGGCGGCTCAAGCGGTTTTGATTCTGGAGAAGAATTGCCACTTTACGCCCTTGAAGCAGAAGCTTGGCCGGCTCAAACGCTCATGCCAAGACATGGGGGAACTCATGGCGGCTCTCACCAAGTATGCAGATTCTGATAACACGAAGGACCCTGGCTCCGACGATGAGAAATCGGCCAAGGGTAAAAAGAATAACAATGGCAAGGGTCAATCGCAGAACGGGGGAGGAAACAACAATAATGGCAATGGCGGAAAGCGGAAACACCAGGACGGGGGGTCAGATCTAGTGGCCAACACCAATACTAGGAATAACCGTGGCAAGGGGAACGGCAAGCCGCCTTTTAAACGGAAGCCTGCTGACATGGAGGCGATACTGAATGCTCCTTGCCCAAAACATAGCCTTCCGGATCAGTCGTCTACTCATGCTTGGAGGGATTGTTGGATCATGCGCGAGTATCGAAATTACAGCACTAACCAGCATCAAGGCGGTGGCGGTGGACCATCCGGCGGGTCAGGATCCGGTCCTTCCGGGTCTGGCTTTGGTCCGGGCGGCTCAGGCTCAGGCCATCAGGGCCAAGGAAACCATGGAGGTAATAATCAACAGTCTGGCGGTGGAGGTCAGCAGCAAAATAACCAGTCCGAGTATCAGAGTAACCCCAAGCAGCTTAATGGAGGGCAGTATCATGTTTTTACAACCAGCCTCGACAAGCGAGACCGGAAGGTGCGCAAGCGGGCGGTTAATGCAGTCATGCCGGCTCTCCCACAATATTTGAAGTGGTCTGAGTATGACATAACTTGGAGCAGAGAGAATCACCCGCCGCGTGTTGATAACCCGGGGCAGTTGCCTTTGGTAGTCACCCCCCAAGTGGGAGGATACGTGTTCACCAAAGTACTTATGGATGGTGGCAGCAGCATCAACATCCTGTATTATGACACTTTCCGCCGGATGAATTTGCTTGACAAAGATCTTAAGCCCTCGTCAACAGTTTTTCATGGTGTGGTACCCGGAAAGTCGGCTTATCCAGTGGGAAAGATTTCCTTGGAGGTAGCTTTTGGCGATGAATTCAATTACAGGGTGGAATCTTTGTGGTTTGAAGTGGTCAAGATCAAGAGCCCATACCACGCTCTGTTCGGACGACCGGCTTACGCCAAGTTCATGGCTAGGCCTTGTTATGTTTACTTACAGCTCAAGATGCCCAGGTTAAATGGGACGATTACTGTGCATGGTGATCGGAAAACGGCTCTTGAGTGTGAGGAAGGTGATGCAGCATACATAGAGTCGAGTTGCGCTGAGGCGGAGCTCAAGTTTTATAAACAAAATGTTGACCCGGCAGATATGACTCCATTGAAGAAGCCTAACACAGAATCTGAACCGCCCCTCAAGTTTGTGGCAGAAGATACCAAGCTAGTGGACTTTACGCCTGGCGACTCATCACAGCGGTTCACTATTGGGGCCAATATGGATCCCAAATAGGAAAGCGCGCTCATCGAATTCATCCGTGAGAATCGGGACATCTTTGCATGGAAACCTTCTGACATGCCGGGTGTACCGAGAGAATTTGCTAAGCACCACCTTAATGTGGATCCTAAATTTAAGCCGGTCAAGCAGTTCCTCCGTCGATTTAATGAGGAGAGGCGTAAGGCTATTGGGGAAGAGGTGGCCCGGCTCTTGGCAGCAGGGTTCATCGTTGAAGTTTTTCACCCGGAGTGGCTCGCTAACCCGGTCTTGGTACTCAAGAAGAACGGCACATGGCGTATGTGCGTGGATTACACGGATCTCAACAAAGCGTGTCCGATTGACCCGTTTGCTCTCCCCCGTATTGATCAAATCATTGATGCGACGGCGGGTTGTGAGAGTCTGTGTTTCCTGGATGCTTATTCAGGTTATCATTAGATCAAGATGGCAGTTAAAGACCAAGAGAAGACGGCTTTTATTACGCCTTTTGGTGCTTTCTGCTATGTGTCTATGCCTTTTGGTCTTAAAAGTGCCCAGGCGACTTACCAGCGGTGTGTGCAGAACTGTCTTCATGGTCAAATTGGGCGCAATGTTCATGCTTATTTGGATGATATTGTGGTCAAGTCAAGGAAGAAGGAAACTCTGCTGGCTGATTTGAAGGAAACCTTTGACAATTTGCGGGTTTATAAGATGATGCTTAACCTGGCAAAATGTGTTTTTAGTGTACCTGCAGGCAAGCTCTTGGGATTTTTAGTCTCTCAGCGTGGCATTGAAGCTAACCCGGACAAAATAAAGGCTATTACTTCTTTGTCTAAGCCGGCGTGCATGAATGATGTTCAGCGCCTGGCGGGTCGTATTGCTTCTTTAAGCCGGTTCATAAGCCGCCTGGGTGAGAAGGCTATTCCTCTGTATCAGATGATGAAGAAAACAGACGATTTCGTCTAGAGTGATGCGGCTAATGAGGCGTTTGAGGCGCTCAAGAAACAATTGGCTGAGCCGCCTGTTCTGGCCAGTCCCACAGAAAAGGAACCTCTGCTCTTATATGTGGCGGCTAATAACAAGGCTTTCAGTGATGCAGTTGTGGTGGAGCGCAAGGAGGCGGGTAAGGAATATCCAGTTCAGAGGCCGGTTTATTATGTCAGTGAGGTCCTGACGGAGTCTAAGCAAAGATACCCTCATTGGCAAAAACTGGTGCTTGGAGTGTTCATGGCCAATCGCAAGCTGAAGCATTATTTCCTTGGTCACCCAATCACAGTGGTTAGTTCTGCTCCTTTGGGAGATATAATTCAAAACAGAGAAGCCACTGAAGGTTTGCTAAGTGGGCAATTGAGCTTCGGCCTCTCAATCTGAAATATGTGCCCTGGACGGCTATCAAGTCTCAAGCCCTGGTGGATTTTATCAATGATTGGACAGAGTGTCAAATTCCTGAAGAAAAGCCGGACAATACTTACTGGACGATTCACTTTGATGGATCCAGGCAATTGGAAGGCTCGAGGGCTAGAGTTGTTTTAACTTCCCCGCGAGGTGACAAGTTCTGTTATGTTTTGAGGCTAATGTTTCCTTGTACTAACAATGCAGCAGAATATGAAGCTTTGCTTCATGGGCTCCGGGTGGCCAAGGAGATGAACTTGAGCCGGGTCAGATGTCTTGGCGACTCAGACCTGGTGGCTCAGCAAGTCTCTGGCACCTGGGATTCTAAGGACCCTCGCATGGCGGCTTATCGTCAGGCGGTTGATATTATTGCTGGCCACTTTAAAGGTTATCAGGTGGATCATATTGACCGTCAGAAGAATGAGGCGGCTGATGCTTTATCAAGGCTGGGGTCTCAGCGTAAGCCGGTGCCGCCTAATGTGTTCTTGGACGTGCTGCATCACCCGTCGGTCAAGTTACCGTCAGAAGAGGACTTGGCTATACCTGACCCAGAGGAACAATTGGCGGCGGCTATTCGCGCGATACCTGACTGGACGTTGCTTATCTGACGTACCTGACTCGCGGCGAGTTACCTCAAGACGAGACTCTGGCACGGCAGATCACAAGGCAGTCTAAGTCTATGACTATTGTCAACGGCGAGTTATATCGACGCAGTGTGACTGGTGTTTTCCAGCGTTGTGTTTCTCCTGATGAGGGCCGTGAGATCTTACAAGAAATCCATGCTGGCGATTGTGGTCATCACGCCGGGTCAAAATCATTGGTGGCTAAGGCCTTTCGACACGGGTTTTACTGGTTAACAGCTCATAAAGAAGCGGAGGATTTGGTCACTAAATGCTGCGGGTGTCAAAAATTTGGGCGACGTGCCCATGTGCCGGCTCAAGAACTATGGATGATTCCAATCACCTGGCCATTTGCAGTCTGGGGGCTTGATATGGTTGGACCTTTCAAGAGGTCTAAAGACAAGAAGACCCACCTCTTGGTGGCGGTTGACAAGTTTACTAAGTGGGTGGAAGCTGAGCCGGTCAGCAAGTGTGATGCGGCAACAGCAGTTCAGTTTGTCAAAAAATTGATCTTTCGTTTTGGCTACCCGCATAGTATCATCACTGATAATGGTACAAATCTGTCAAAGGGGGCTATGAAGGAGTTCTGTGATGAGGAGCATATCCGTCTTGACGTATCTTCGGTAGCTCGCCCACAGTCTAATGGTCAAGTTGAGCGTGCTAACCAGGAAATTTTGAGAGGTGTCAAACCCCGGCTTATGGTCCCTTTGGAGCGCACGCCAGGTTGTTGGGTGGAGGAGTTGCCGTCTGTTCTTTGGAGCATAAGAACCACCCCCAACAGGTCTACGGGCTATACGCCTTTCTTCATGGTTTATGGCGCAGAAGCTGTTCTCCCCAGTGATATTCGCCATGACTCGCCCAGAGTGGCGGCGTACGTGGAAACTGATAATGAGGAGGCGCGTCAGGATGCTTTGGATGCCTTGGACGAAGAGCGGGATCTTGCAGCAGCTCGGTCGGCGATTTATCAGCAAGACCTGCGTCGCTATCATAGCCGCAGGGTCAAGACCCGGACGTTCCAAGAAGGCGACTTAGTACTTCGGTTGATTCAAGACCAGTCAGATATGCACAAGTTGTCACCTCCTTGGGAAGGGCCGTTTGTGATCAGTAGAAATCTCAACAATGGCTCTTATTATCTCATGGATATACGGGAAAGTGACAGGTCTCGCACTTCTGGTGAGGAGACCAAGAGGCCATGGAATATTGCTCACCTTTGGCCATACTATACTTAAGCCGCTAGCCGGCTCTCATCAATGTACATATCCCTGTCATTGTATAAACCATCTTTTATGATATAATAAAGTTGGCATCGCCATGATTAGGGGCCTCTGCCGTTTTTCTCCACACTGAGTGTCATACAAAGGAGTTGATCCTTTTCATCAGGTCACTTGGGGGCTTTTAAACCCTCTTGGCCAAGTTTATATTACAAAGGAGTTGATCCTTAATTTGGTCACTTGGGGGCTTCCAACCCTATGGGTTTAGCTTATTTACCCTCTTGACCCGGCTTTCCGCCATGTCCGAGTTAAACCTGCCTGTTTGCAACTTGCTACTCCGCCATGTGACCCACCGAACTCTTGACAATTATTCTTGATAAGAGACCCTGAACTTTTCTAAGTTATTCTCGCATGAAGACACTGAACTTGTCAACGTTTAAACGGCGGCTTTTGTCACGAGAGAGTCCGCTTACAGTGAGCGAGGACAAACTCGTCTTGTCTACCGTAACCCCTCCGCTATGTGGCCTGTTCGTACTCTTAGCAATGTCAATCTTCTAAAGACCCTGAACTTGCTAAGGTTTAAACGACGGATTTATGTCACGTGAGGCCCGGTTTACAAGTTTTTTTTAGGCTTTCCGCCTAGTTTCTTCGGAAACAAAATATTTTCTTAAAAAACAGTTATCTTGTCCTGCCGTGCCTTTAAAGCCGGCGTATAGGATGAGACATACAATTGCTTGTTCTTGCAGGTGCTCTCATGATAAGATTCTAAGTTTTGGAAAATTTCTGGCTTGGTCCATGGAGTATAACCCGCCCGGCGAGTCAAAACAGTCAAAGTGATCACATATCAAAAGATGAGTTTGCTGAGTCGTCAGCAGAGCTTTCAAGCATGACATCAAAGGTGCAAGAACATGCAGTTAAGAGTTTTCTACGACTATTACAAGGCTATTCAAAAGCCCCAAGCATTGCAGACTTCAAAGTTTTTCAACAAATCTTAACCCAGCGAATTCAACAAGGCCGGGTTACATGATGCAAAGTTTTTTCTTTAACTCGCCGCCGGGTCATCCAGCGCCGGGTCTTCGGTTTCTTCGATCTGGAGGTTGTCCACATCCCAATTGCACTTGGTCAAAGCTTCAAACATAGCTTCATCGTGCATGATTGGAGACGGGTCAACATCATGAGCGAAGAGATGCTTACGGCGTTGAGGAAGCAGGCTCTTTGCTTCAAAAGTGGGCCCTCGAATCCGCTTGTTATCTTCGGAGTAAGCCGCCTGGTATACTGATAGATCAGCTTCTGCAGCCAGCCGGCTTGCCAGGATCCGAGACGCCTTATGATAGCGAGTGTAGTCTTCTTGCGTAAACTCTGAGCCGTCGTCCTTCAGTTGAGGGAAGCCATCCATCATCTCATCCAGGTTAAGCTCCGGGGCGTAAGCCAGTGACCGGCTCAAAGCAGCAATTGCGCCCTTGCGGGCAGCTGATCTCTTTGATTCCTAAAGCTGCATTGGGATAGTCGACATGGTTTCCAGTACGCCCTTCATGAACTTTGGGATACCCCTTTCAGACATGACGGCCTTGATGGTGATTAAAGACCCGGCGTACAGTTGATCTATTAAAGAGTACAAAGCCTTGAGCTTTAGCAGGCTATTGCTGGACAGTTGGCGGCTCCGTTCACCTACAGGCCAGTCAAAAAATTTTAAGCCGTCAGGGAGGAATATTGAGCAATATTTGCAATAGTTAAAGGTACTTACCAAACACAGCTCCAATCATACGGGTTATCTGGCCCTTCAGAGTGTTCAGCTCGTCAGTCACCATTTTGAGCCGGCCCTCTGCGTCTTCAGCGCGTTTGACCAGGGCGGCTTGGCTTGATTCAGCAGTCTGTTTGAAAGCTTCAAAATTTGTCTTGATCTTCTCAAGCTCAATGGAGCAGAGCCGCCATTTTTCTTCTGACTCTGCTCGGCCTTTCTGTTGTTGTGCTAGGCTCTGTTTCAAGTCTTTCACGATCAACTCAGCAGCGTTCAAAGATTCCTGCATAGGACAAGTCATGACAGAGCAAAGGTTGTCAGTTTTAAGCCGCTAGTCCGGTTCATACAGTTCATATCAAAATTTGGTACAATGATTACAAGTCCCAAGCAGATTGCAAGCAATTTACTTGACACTTGGGGGCTAATGTGCCTCAGTTCTTTCTTATAGAACCGGCTCATTACTTCTGGTAGTGACCCGGCCCTTGAGGGCCACGATCGGCGTTTGCTTTATGATTGAGTACCGGCTTATTACTTCGGTAAAGACCCGGCCCTTGGGGGCTACGATCGGCGTTTGCTCTATGATTGAGTGTCGGCTCATTACTTAGGTAATGACCCGGCCCTTGGGGGCTACGCTTGGCTCTGATTTTGTCTCAGCTTTTTCTTATAGAGTCGGCTCATTACTTACGTAATGAACCGGCCCTTAGGGGATACAAATGGCTCTTACTTTATAATTGAGTGCCGGCTCATTATTTGTCTAATGACCCGACCCTTGGGGGCTACACTCGACTTTCACATGTTGATAGTTCTTCAAAAAAGTGGTTAAATTAATGCAAGACCCGGCTGACCTTCTGACAGTTCAACCGGTTCTTGGGGGCTACATAAGTATATACATGAAGAGGCAAGGAGGGTGAAATACCTCATATTTTGTCTTCATCTTGGCGACCAGGCTGGCCTCCATGTCTCGGCTGGCAAACAGATGGCTCAGATAGCCGGAATGTAGTGCATCAGCAGTGAGTTTGTCCAAATTGGAAAGATCAGAGGGAGTCTTCTCTTCCTTGGAGAGAGTCGCCTCGTCTTCCTTGGTGTGCTTTGATAGCGCATGTGAAGGAGCTGGAGGTTTGTAAGCCGCCCCGGTAACAATGACCTCTTCATGAGAAGACATGTGTTCAGTTGATGGCCGGGGGCTGGGCGGCTTAGGAGCAGATTCTAGCTGGACTTCAGGAGTTTCAATCTCCATAGCAGCCGGCTCGGCCTGTGGAGGAACTTCTTCAGGGGCATCTTTAGCAGCCTCAGAAGGCTCAATATGAGAGTCAGGAATATCGGGTGTTGGGATCTCCGGGTCTTGGACATCAGGAGTCGCGGATGACCCGACCCCTTTCCTCCGTTTGGCTGGAGCCCTGTGAGCAAAGGCAAGGTTGGATATATCATGATAAGGTATGAGATATTAAACACATTTCGGGATATACAAATGCTTACCCCGGGTTAATAATAAGAGGAGGCAGCTTAGAGGCGGTTGAATCGCCAGAAGAAGGAGGCGAGTCCTGGAAAAATTTAGCATTGTTAAAAAGTCAATAAGCTGCAAGGATAATGTACAGACAAGATGAGTTTAAGACAAGGAAGTACCTCGGTGCGTTGTTTCCGAGGGGCTGGCTCATTTGGTAAGCCGGTTAGAAGGTCTCCAGAGCCGGCGCTCCGGGTCTGACGTCTGCTATCATCTTGCTGTTTCTTCAAAAGAAAGTTATGACTCAAGTAAGCAAAAGGACGGGAACTCTTTACCTTCCGTACAGCTCGCCGTACTCTCTTTATTGGTGAAAGATCCGAGTCAGAGGAGACAATGGTTACCTCGGCAACGCGGCATGGCTTGTTTCAGCTTCTTCCTGTGAGTGATCTCCGTCAATAAGTTGCATAAAGAGAAGGCCAAGGGAGCCAAGTTCTACCTCTGAGTCGTCTAAGTCAAATAGCTCTTCTGTTGACTGTTTCCTCTTGCGGGTCGGTGGCAACAGTTTTTTCCAGAAGGAAGAGCCGGCCTATGTAGGACAAAACATATTGGCAGAAAAAAGGTTTAATAAGTATGTAAAGTACAATAGCAAAAGAATGGATGGAGGCTAGGATGAAATGACTTACATCCGGAGCCGGGTTAAGTGCAGAAAAGGGGTTTAGGCTAGTCTTGCTGCAGGCGGCTAGTGTTTCCCCCAGCAGAGACTTGATGATGGTGTTAAGATCCTGGTCCTTCAGAGGGGTCCGGGTGAAGCGTTGAGGGTCATCCAATCTGCCGGTGTACTGGCACATTAAAGCGCCACAGCGGCTTAGCGGCAGAATCCTCCAGGAGACCCAACAGCGGGCTAGATCAACACCCGTCAGTCCATTGGCTAGCAGAGCCCTGACTTTTGAAAAAGTAGAAGCATATTGAGCACGCCCGGCGGCTGACATCCGGTCTGGAAGTTCTGTATCTGTGCTAAGCCGGTAAGAACGGTAACCCGGCAGTGGGTTCTCCCCCTCTGGTGAAGTGTCCTGGCAATAAAACCAAGTCTTGTTCCACTCCTTGGGGTGACTTGGCAGAGTCGCCGCTGGGAAAAGTACATCCCTCCGCCTTTGAAGAGTAACGCCCCCGAGCTGAAGGCTTAACCCATCGGCCATCTCCGTCGGGCGGTTGATTTAGAAATATTCCTTGAAAAGGTCAACAGACGGCTCCTCCTGAAGGTAGGCTTCGCAGAAGGTATGAAATTGGCACATGTTGCTCACAGAATTTGGGCCGATGTCTTGGGGGTGCAGATTGAACACGTGTAAGACGTCCCGGAAAAACTTTGACCCGGGTGGGGAAAATCCCCGAAGAAGGTGATCGGTAAAGATAATGACCTCCCCATCTTTGGGTTTAGGGGTGGTTTCATTTCCTGGAACCCGCCAGTGGATAACGTCCTAAGCCGGCAGAACCCCCATGGTGACGAATTCCTTGAGAGACTCTTCGGTCACTCCAGACTTTACCCAGTTGCAGGTGGATAGAGTTTTC
The DNA here is from genome assembly GCA_039707655.1 of Elymus sibiricus. Classification (NCBI taxonomy): domain Eukaryota; kingdom Viridiplantae; phylum Streptophyta; class Magnoliopsida; order Poales; family Poaceae; genus Elymus; species Elymus sibiricus. Next base: position 341,114,297 of record CM077671.1, read on the forward strand.
GACGTGGCGGCGGCTTAAGAAGCTGCGGGAAGGCATGAATATTTGGCGGCTTAAAAATACATTTTGACCAAGGTTGCTACAGCTATAAATAGTGATAGTGTTGGGCGGGTCAATAAAAATTATGAGCCGCCGAAGCTACTTGCAGCAAGACAAAGTGAGCCGGCAGCTTTTTGGTGGGTCAAATTTATCAATGCAGGTTGAAAAATTGCTAAGTGTTGAGAAACCGATTCCGCAACTACAGCCATGGATTCAAGATCTACGGGCAAGGGAAAAAGGAAAATATTCTAGCCCTAAAAAGACTAGCGGAAGAACAGACGGCCGTTATTTAGATTACAACAAGCTGTAGATCTATAATGAGTGCGGCTAAGTATGAAGTGAGCGGCCGCGTGATTTCGGAAGCATTACGAGGCTTTAAAGAAGGTGCTTTTATCTAATCGGTGAAGAGCGCTCCCGCGAATGGTGATGAACACCGAAGAACTCCATGGATTCGAAGAAACCCTAATGCAGATCTGACACGGGGCAAAGATAGAACCTTGAGAGTGCGGCGAATGCGCGGGAGCTCTGGATCGTTTCAGGTTGATGCAGCGGCCGGTGTTGTTGAAGATGGTGAGGACCGAGCGGCGTGGCTAGCTTCGGCGGCACGGGCGTTCGGAGGAAAAAGAAGATGGTGGCGGGGGGAAAATGAAAGTGATAACCCCTCGTGCCTATATATAAGGACATAATGGTCTTTCAAACGGTCTGGCGCGGGAATTGAGGGAGCACGATGATGATTAAACTAAGAAGATGCCTCGATTTTCGGCCTGGTCATTTTAATGATGAAAGATCCGCTCTGACGTCAGAGGAATCGTTTTTGATTTTTCTGATGACATCATGGCGGGTCATGAAGGCTTGTCAGACGCAACGATCGCCCATTTTTGGCGGGTCATGAAGATTATCAGAGAAGGCAAGACTCGCCAACCAGAAGACTTGAAAATTGACATGAACTGGTTCAAATCAATCTGGGGCCTAATGTTGGGGATATAACCCCGTGGTGAGACCCGCCCAGGTGGAGCCGGGTCATGCGATTGGCGACTTATGATAACTTCAGGAGTGAACTTACTCAATGGGCCAGAAGGCCCAGAGCCAGAAGACAGGAGATAACCCGGCGGGCTTGAGCCGCCGGGGGCAACTTGTAAATAAGGCATGTATAGTTAGAGGCGAGGTTGGTGATCAAGTGTAACCCGGCCCAGACTCTTGTAAGCCCAGGCCTTGACCCATGTATATAAGGGCGGGTTACCAGGGCGGCTTAGGCCATGAAGCAACTGATCGATAGCTAGGTCAAGCGAACTCGCTCCCTTGTAATCGATACCCAATCAATACAACACAAAGCAGGACGTAGGCTTTTACCTCTTCCCGAGGGGTCGAACCTGGGTAACTCTTGTCTCACGATTCCGATCAACCCCTTCGAGCTCACCATAGCGATGTCCTCGAACCTAAGTCCTTTCACGAGGACATCTTCCGTGACAAAACCGCGACGGAATCCGAGCTGTCATCGGGCAGGATCAACATTGCCCGACGCGCCCTCTTCAGGGCAGGAGGAGCTGCATCCTCCGCGGCGTCCGATGACGCCGCCCTCTTCCTTGCGAGGGGGGAAACGCCCTCCCCCCCGTCTTCCTGCTCCTCCTCATGACTGGAGGAGGCGTGGGTTTCCTCGGACACAGCGTCCGGCTGGTCCTTGATGCGGAGGCCCTCTCTGGCCTTCTTCTTCTTCTCCTTCTTCTCGGGCGCCGAGTACGGCGCCACAACAAGCATCGCCGCCAGCAGCTCTGACCTGGGGTCTTCAGGCTATGGAGCCGGGTAGTTAACCTTCGCGGCTTTGCTCAGCCACTTCTGCAAAAGTAGGGCAGAAGGCGTTCAGACTTTTTGCCGAAGAAACTGAGTCAACAGATCAAAATTATGCCATACCTTGGTGGGAGGGTTATCGGTGCTTAGACCCGAATCCTCTTCCGTGGCCGGCCAGCTTTTCTGAGGCTTGAATAGAGCCTTCCACAGTTTCTCAGGGGTGGTGCGGAAGAATTGGCGCATGGTAGGCTCGTCATCAGACTGATAAGCCCACATTGGGGAAGCCCGGCGCTGGCAGGGAAGAATACGGCGGTGGAGCATGACCTGGACCACGTTGACCAGCTCCACCTTGGCTTCGATCACCAAGGTAATGCGCTTTTGCAGTAGCTTCACCTCGGCATCCGACCCCCAGTCAAGGCCCTTCCTGAGCCACGAGGTCAGTCTCGTTGGGGGTCTGGATCTGAATTCGGCAGGCGCCGCCCAGCTCTCATCCCTTGGCTCGCTGATGTAAAACCACTCCTTGTGCCAGGTCTTGATTGTGTCGATGAAGGTGCCGGTAGGCCATTCGACGCGGGGGATCTTGCTGATTACCGCCCCTCTGCAATCCGCGTGCTCGCTGGCCACGGTCTTCGGCTTGACATTGAAGACCTTGAGCCACAAGCCGAAGTGCGGTTCGACCCGCAGAAAGGCTTCGCAGATGATGATGAATGCCGATATGTGCATGAAGGAGTTCGGCGGGAGGTCGTGAAAGTCCAGCCCATAGAAAAACATGAGACCCCTGACGAAGGGGTGGAGCGGAAAGCTCAGTCCCCGGATGAAGTGGGGGACGAACACCACCCTCTCGCCTGCCTTGGGGGTGGGAATCACCTGGTTCTTCTCCGAGGCGCGGTGGAAGACGTTGGCGGGGAGGTAGCCGGCAAACTTCAGCTCCCGGATATCCTGGTCGGTGACTGTGGAGGCCTCCCACTTGCCCATGGAGCCTGAACCCGCCATGGCTAAGCTCGGAGGAGAGGGCGAGGGGGAACTGGATCTGGGCTCTCGGAGCTTGGAGAGATTGAGGAGGCGGAGGATGCGAATGGGAAGCATGAATAGACCTTGGGGTTTTTCCCCTTTTTATGGGATGTGTCACCGATTAGCCTCGCTTGCTGCGCCGCAAATCCCTCCGCTTCCCAAGACATGCGTGCTGCTATGCGCGTGTGGAGATTGATCATATCCCGTGTGAAATGGAGCACGATCTGCGGATTGATAAGTCGTGTCGCTGTAAAAACAGCCTCAAACCGCGAATCGAGTTTCGTAACTGGTTCAGTGGTCGTGATAGGCCACGACCCTTCGTCGGAGGGGGTGCCAGAAAACATTGTTTACACTTTGGCGATTGGCCTTCGGGACTAAGCAATTCGTGGTGTTCGGTCAATCATATGATCGGAAGGAATACGTGTCATCGGGAACCGAACAAGTCTCAGCCGATCATGGAAAGGGAAGAAGAACTCACCCCGCAAGCCGAAGACTCTGATCATACGAAGCAGCTGGAGCTGAGACCCTTGGCGTTGGGGGCTAGTTCGGGGGCTACTGAGGGAGTCCCGGACTAAGGGGTCCTCGGGCCGCCAGCTCATCTCTCAATAGGCCGGATTGATGGGCCGTTCTCTGAAGGAGGGCCGGACACATCAAGACTCCACGTTCCAGAAGGGAGCCCCGAAGGCGCGTCGTGCACTCCAAGTCAAGATGAGAAAGTCGACATTTCCATCCTCGGCAGGAGGCCCATCATGTGTAAACCCTAGGTACCCCCTGTGTCTATATAAACCGGGAGGGTTTTAGATCATAGGACACATAAACTCATCTAGGGTTCTAGCTAGTCGATCTCGAGCTAGATGAACTCTATAACCTTCATATCATCAATATAATCAAGCAGGACGTAGGGTTTTACCTTCATAGGAGGGCCCGAACCTGGGTAAACATCGTCTCCTTCGTCCCTTTGTTACCATCGATCCTAGTCTCACAGCTCGGGACCCCCTACCCGAGATCCGCCGGTTTTGACACCGACACCTTGTTCTTGAGCGACCCTGCACCGGGCCATACTAGGCCGTCGAAGTGGGCCATGCCCTGGGTCGCAGGCAGGCAGTTCTGGGTACCCCCGTTCCCAGGACGCCGACAGTAGCCCCCGGGCCCAAGGCGCGCTCAAGCTGGCTTCGGGGCGAAGCCAAAGAAGATGTCCCGAAGCGCCGCAGGCCCCAATCGCCTGCGAGCCCAACCAGTCGCATGGCAAATAACGAGGCGCGGACGCCTCCACTTCCCCATGGCGCCTCGACAACCGCTCCGGCTGACCAGCAACCGGCGCACGTCGTAGGGCCATCATTGCCCGGGATGAGGAGGGGTGTTGGTTGGCCTCCACCCGGCTATAAATGGGCGGAGGGGACGGAGCCCCCAGCCCATTCCTACTTCTCGCTCCCCCGCCTTCGTCCTCCGCCTCCTCAATCATGACGCCGGTGAGGAGGTTTTCTGCTGCCGAGAAGGGGAAAGCCTGCCAGGAGGGGCCGGACCAACAGCCTCCCAAGAGGAGCCGGGGCCGTCCTCGCAAGTATACCGAGGCGTTGACGGCGGCACCCCGTGGGCGCGGCCGTACCTCCGTGAGGGTTGGTGCCTCCGCTGGCGCAAGCGGAGGCGGTGGGCGCAGTGGCCGTGGCCAAGGAGGGAGACCCGCAGTAGGTGCTCGGCCACCGCACCCGCAGGCCCACACGGCCAATACGGGCCAGGAGTTCCTGGTGCTGGTGGAGAGGCCGGCGATCACCTGGTTGCAGCTCCCGTGCTTCTTCGCAGAGACGCTGCGGGCCGATGAACCCGCAGGTCTGCGGCTGCAAGCCGATGGTTGTTGTAGCGGTGCGTTGTGGGTGGAGGTCGAGGTTACCCCCATAGGCTACGCCTTCTTGAGCCGTGGGTGGCAGACCTTCGCCCGCGCCAACGGCCTGGAGGGGAGGTGCACGCTCCACTTCAAGCACGACGGCGCCGCGATGCTTTTCGTCAGGATCTTCGGGGAGGATAGCAGGCGCTTGGGGTGCTGCCCGGAGGGCGACGGCGGCGGCGACCTTGGAGGTGAGCTTGTCCTTGGCGACGGCCATCGTGCTTCTAGCGGCAGCGACACCTCCTCCGAGGAGAGTCCGAGCGACGATAGCTACAACTCACCCCCGCGTCGGCGCGCTCGGACTTCGGGGGGTGGCCTGCCGCGATGGCGCCGCTCCCCCGCCTGGGAAGCGGCTACGCCGGCACGCCACCATGGGCCCTTCAAGGAGGAGGAGGAGGACTCCGACTGAGCGCTGGCATGCCAGAGCCAGGGCCTCAGGAGTGGCAGCCCCCGAGGGGGCTCCTTCGTCTTCTTCTTCCCTTCCTTTCCTTGTAATCAAAGAATCAAGGAGGGCCCCACTGGGCGTGTAATGAATTCTGACGCTTGCGCCTTTACTTTAGCACTCTCATCATGTATCCCGATCCTTGTGTTACTGTTAATATTAATTGAGACTTCATGTTGCTCGTGATTAGGGTACTTAGCTTGATGCGTCCGCAGCGGGCCTCTGCATCGTGAGGTCTGGCAGTGGAACCTGGGGAGCTTGGGGGTCTTGGGGGGTTCCTCTTTCCTGCGAGTGAGGCGGTTTGGGATCCCTTTCGGCACTCTACGTTGGCGGGGCCCAATCCCGCGCATACCTCGACCGCCGTTGGGGCGTCCGGATCACCAGGACGAGACCAAGGGGCGCGGAGCTACGCGATCAGTGAGGCTCCCGAGTCGTGTTGCTCAGGAGACCCCCTTGACGCTCAAGCGGCGCTCTACGTCGGCGGGGCCCAATCCCGTGCATACCTCGACCACCGTTGGGGCGTCCGGATCACCAGCAGGAGACCAAGGGGCAAGGGGCTACGTGATCAGTGAGGCTCCCGAGTCGCGTTGCTCAGGAGTCCCCCTTGACGCTCGAGCGGCTCCCATACATTTTTTTGCCGGTTCCTGCCTCGAGAGGTGTGAGCCTCCAAAGGCTCCAAGATGGCGCGTCAGGCCGCGGCGGAGCCCCCGAGCGAGGGTGAGGTGACACGCGCCTGCTAGCTCACTTGAGAGCGCCACGCGGGACCAGGACACCAAAGCCTTGGCGAGGTGTGCGCACCGTGCCCGTAGCCCTCGCTCGCGGGGCGCGAGAGGAAGAGGCTGGCAGGTGTTAACCCGAAGAAAGAAACTTCAAGATAGAAAACTGCAAGGAGAAAAATTCCCGCCCCCTATTTTCAAATACGGCTAAAAGGCCTCGAGTTTCATTCCAGAAAAATGGCAAATTCGAATACAAGAAAAGCAAAGAACAGCCGCGTCCGGCACCTAGGCTAGTCTTCGTCTTCCCCCAGCGCGGAGCATAGGGCATCCACTAGGCGTGGGCATAGTCATTAGAGAACAGTGTTGTCCGCTAGCGCGGAGCATGGGGCTTCCACTTGGGCATGGGTGGGAATCCCTCCGCGTCCTCGGGGGCTCCGGGCGTATACATCCCACTCATTATTACGTGAGAGTGTCACGGGCGAAGATAGCTGCGCAAGCCCCCAGGCGCACGGCCTAGGTGCTCCCAACTCAGTCACGAGCCATCCCGCGCATTTCTGCGCGGTTGCACGCCCCTACAGCCCAAACCTGAGTGCATTGTTCCCCGCGTAGCCGCGGGATTGCGCTCCCGCGGCCCAAACATGAGCACAATGCACCCAGCACAGCCAGACTACGGCCCGAGGACCTCGCAAGGCCCTGCCTCCTGAGGGCCGTGCCGGCACCCCCGTTGCCGAGCGTGGCCCGTGCTGCTTGTATCCTGCCGATCCCCCTAGGCGGTTGCTCTTGCAGCCCAGAGGGCTCGGCTGCGTGCTGCTTGCTCGCGAGGGCGGCGGCTGCGCCGCGCCCCTGCACATCCCGGGACGCCCCCTCGTTTGCACCAACCTGGCCCGGTGCCCCCTCAGTGGAAGCCCCAAGCCCGGCTTGGAGAGGGCGTCCGGGACATCTCTCTACTCCGGGAAGATGCTAGCACCCGCGGGGGGGGCGCGATCCACGACGCCGTCCGCAGGTACGATACTGGTCGGAACATAGGCCTCTATGTAAAGGCCTTGGCTTCCTCCTGAACCGTCTCCGTGCACCCCATGGGCAGCTTCCCTGGACGGCAAGGCAACGCCGCTCTGGACGCGCGGCCCATAGACCCTCCTGTGCCGAGACTCCGCCCGAAGCTGCTTACCTCTGCCGTCGCCGCAAGGTTGGTCACGCGCGTCTTGACGTGGGTTGCCTCCCTGGTTATCCACTATGCCTCCATTATTGTCACCTGCCTGCTCGGAAGCCAGAGCCGCCTGGTCTCTGCGCCGGTTGGCGCGCTCGCGCCGGGACGACCCAGGTTGTCGATGATCCATCGAGATATGAGTGCGCGCGTCGAGGCGCGCGCGAAGCGTCCCGTCACCTTCTTCGAAGGCACGCCCGGTGGGGTTGGATGGAGCCCCGAAGCCGGTCACCGGGATCCGGAGGAGAAGGAGCACGGCGTGCAGCGGGCCTTGCCCGGGCTCGCCCGGGCATGGGGCGGGGACGCCGTCTGCCGATGAGGTGAGCGGTACGGCGAGCGAGCCCCCGGCGCCCAGCGTCGGGGGTCGAGAGGAGTGGTGCAAAACCCAGGCCCTCCTCGCGACGGTGACCAACTCGGCGATGTGGTCGGCCCAGGCGTCGAAGCCCCCGTGCATCGGGCGATGGCGAAGCAGCTTACTCGCCATCAGCAGCGCGTCATGCACGTTGAGGTCTCCCACGTGTGTACAGGGCGATGTCGGTCCCGCGGGCGCCGCACGCCCACCGCGCGCCTGGCCGGCACGAGCAGCGATGGCGGTGGAGGCAACACTGGTGGCCTGATAATGACCGCCCAGCACCGAGCTGCCAGGGCGTGCGTCATGGGTAGTAGCGGCGAGGTTGGTGAAGGTGGTTCCGCCGGGGCCGAAGGAAGCTTGACGGGCGTCGGCCATCGACACGACGAAGCGGAGAAAAAGCAAAGCTCGTGGAAGACTCCGACACGCCCCCTACCTGGCGCGCCAAATGTCGGATTTCGGGCTCCGTAAAACCCAAAGAGGTTTGAACTCAGGGGCGTGTGCGAAGATCCCCACCAGGTTCGTCCTCAAGCTCACAGCTCGACAGCCTAACCCGACAAACTCACACAATCGTGGGGAAGAAGACTAGCACACGAGCATTTACCCAGGTTCAGGCCGCTGCAAAGCGTAAAACCCTACTCCTGCTTTTGGTGGATTGCCTCACGAGGAGGTTTCTGGATGAACTAGTACATTGGTGAGTAGCCTCGCGAGGGTGCTCGGGTGATGTTTTTCTCCTCCATTTCTATGGAGCAGCCTAGCCTCTATTTATAGTGGCCCGGGTCCTCTTCCCTTATCACAATGGCGGGAAGGGATCCCACAAAGGCCAAATTCAAAGGGGGACAAGGAGTACACCTTATCCTGACGAAAGGTGGTCTTCGCCTGCAAAGTAGCCGGTGGTGATGCAGAGGTGGGCTCGACGATGATGTCCGTCCTGCAGGGCTCGTGGTCTTGGTCTCGTTGCACCAGAATGGAAACCTTTGGGGGTGCCTTGGGAACCTGCGTACGTCTTTGCCTCCTTTGCACCAAAGAGGAAAATGTCTCCTCTGCGCACGCTGGTACCCAGCTGGCATGTCTTGCGCCACCCCCGACCTCTCGAGGCTGAGTGCTGCATAGGGATCTCCGCCCCTCGGGAGGCGACCTGGGGATGCCTCCTCCCTCCGGGGGTCTTGGCGTCGTCCCCCTCGCGAGGGTGGGGCTCCCGCGAGGGCCTTGTTCTTGAGCGACCCTGCACCGGGCCGTACCAGGCCGTCGAAGTGGGCCACGCCCTGGGTCGCACGCAGGCAGTTCTGGGTACCCCCGTTCCCAGGACGCCGACAAATACCCAATCCACACAAAGAACCTCAAAGAGTGCCTCAAGATTTCTATCATAGAAAGTAGGACAAGAACGTGTATCAACCCCAATGCATAGATTACCCCAATGTCATCCCGGGAATCCGCAAGTTGAGTACCAAAACATATATCAAGTGAATCAATAGAACACCCCATTGTCACCACGGATATCCGCATGCAAGACATATATCAAGTGTTCTCAAATCCAATATTCAATCCAACATAACGATATCTCAAAGGGAAAGATTCAATTCATCACAACATGATAGTAAGGGAATAACATCATGTGATCCGACTATATTAACAAAGTCCGTGATACATCAAGATCGTGACATCTCAAGAACACGAGAGAGAGAGATTGAACACATAGCTACGGGTACATACCCTCAGCCCCGAGGGTGGACTACTCCCTCCTCGTCATGGCCTCCACCGGGATGATGAAGAGGGCCACCGGAGATGGATTCCCCTCTCCGGCAGGGTACTGGAACGTCTCCGGATTGGTTTTTCGTCGATACAGAGAGTTGCGGCGGCAGAGCGGAGAGTCTGGGGTTATTCTTTTGTGTTTCCGAATATTTGGGAATTTATAGGCATCGGAGGCGGTTGAGGGGGTGCCCGAGGTGCCCATCCTACACCAGGCCGTGCCAGGGGGCCTCTGGCATGCCCTGGTGGGGGATGGCCACCCTGGGATTCCTCTTCTGGTGTTCTTTGGCCCATCTTCTTTCTTTTGGTCCATAAAAAATCCACAAAAATCCCCGCAGCGTTTGGGCTCCAATTGGTACTGATTTTCTGCGATGTAAAAAACAAGCAAAAACAGCAACTGGCACTTTGGCACTATGTCAATAGGTTAGTCCCAAAACTGATATAAAGTTGTAATAAAATGATTGTAAAACATCCAAGAATGATAATATAACAGCATGGAACAAGCAAAAAATTTAGATACGTTGGAGACGTATGAGGAGCCCAAAAACACCAAAAGAGGGGGCCCAGGGTGGCCATCCCCCACCAGGGTGCGCCAGAGGCCCCCTGGCACGGTCTGGTGGAGGATGGGCACCTCGGGCACCCCCTCAACCGCCTCCGATGCCTATAAATTCCCAAATATTCGGAAACCCCCAAATATAACCCTAGACAGGAAGTTTCGCCGCTGCAAAGCCTCCGTATCGACGAAAAACCAATCTGGAGGCGTTCCAGTACCCTGCCGGAGAGGGTAGATCATCTCCGGTGGCCATCTTCATCATCCCGTCGGAGGCCATGACGAGGAGGGAGTAGTCCACCATCGGGGTTGAGGGTATGTACCAGTAGCTATGTGTTCAATCTCTCTCTCTCTCTCGTGTTCTTGAGATGTCACGATCTTGATGTACCACGGGCTTTGTTAATATAGTCGGATCACATGATGTTATTCCCTTACTATCTTGTTGTGATGAATTGAATCTTTCCCTTTGAGATATCATTATGTTGGATTGAATATTGGATTTGAGAACACTTGATATATATCTTGCATGTGGATACCCGGGGTGACAATGGGGTGTTCTATTGAATCCCTTGACATATGTTTTGGTACTCAACTTGCGGATTACCGCGGTGACATTGGGGTAATCTATACATAGGGGTTGATACACATTCTTGTCCTACTTTCTCCGATAGAAATCTTGGGGCACTCTTTGAGGTTCTTTGTGTTGGATTGAGTATTATGAATCTGAAATTGTTTGATGCGTATCGTATAATTAACTCATGGATACTTGTGGTGACATTGGAGTATCTAGGTGGCATTAGAGTTGGTTGATGTGTATCATATGGTGTTATTTTAGTACGAACTCTAGATAGATTGATTGGAAAGGATAACTTGGTGTTATTTTAGTACGAACTCTTGGATAGATCGATCGGGAAGGATAACTTTAAGGTGGTTTCGTACCCTACAAACAATTTCTTCTTACGTTCTCCGCTAGATAAGAACTTTGGAGTGATTCTTTGTTGCACGTTAAGGGATGGTTATGTGATCCAATTATATTAGCATTGTTGAGAGATTGCACTAGCGAAAGTACGGACCCTAGGCCTTGTTTTCAAGCATTGCAATACCGTTTGTGCTCACTTTTGTTACTTGCTTCCTTGCTGTTTTTATATTTTCATATTACAAAAACCTATATCTACCATCCATATTGCACTTGTATCACCATCTCTTTGCCGAACTAGTGCACCTATACAATTTGCCATTGTATTGGGTGTGTTGGGGACACAAGAGATTTCTTGTATTTGATTAAAGAGTTATTTGAGAGAGACTGATACGTCTCCAACGTATCTATAATTTTTTATTGTTCCATGCTATTATATTATCTATTTTGGATGTTTTATATGCATTAATATGCTATTTTATATTATTTTTGGGACTAATCTATTAACCTAGTGCCCAGTGCCAGTTTCTGTTTTTTCCTTGTTTTTGAGTATTGCAGATAAGGAATATCAACCGGAGTCCAAACGGAATAAAATTCTATGATGATTTTTCTTGGACTAGAAGGAACCCAGGAGACTTGGAGAAGAGGCCAGAAGACCCACGGGTGGGCCACAAGCCACCTGGGCGCGCCCCTGGGGGGGCGCCCCCCTGGCTTGTGGGCCCCCCGTGGCTCCTCCAACCCTAATTCTCCGCCTATAAATTCAGAAATATTCCCCCAATACCAAAAAGAGCCACGATAATACTTTTCCGCCGCCGGAAGCCTCTATTCCCGTAAGATCCCATCTTGGAGCCTTTTCCGGTAATCTGCCGGAGGGGGATTCGATCACGGAGGGCATCTACATCAACTCCATTGCCCCTCCGATGATGCATGAGTAGTTCACCTCAGACCTTCGGGTCCATAGCTAGTAGCTAGATGGCTTCTTCTCTCTCTATGTTCTTCAATACCATGTTCTCCATGATCTTCAAGGAGATCTATCCGATGTAATACTCTTTTGCGGTGTGTTTGTCGAGATCCGATGAATTGTGGGTTTATGATCAGATTATCTATGAATATTATTTGAATCTTCTCTGAATTCTTATATGCATCATTTCATATCTTTGCAAGTCTCTTCGAGTTATTGGTTTGGTTTGGCCAACTAGATTGGTAATTCTTGCAATGGGAGAAGTGCTTAGTTTTGGGTTCAATCTTGCGGTGTCCTCACCCAGTGACAAAGTAGGGGTAGCGAGGCACGTATTTGTGTTGTTGCCATCAAGGGTAAAAAGATGGGGTTTTCATCATATTGCTTGAGTTTATCCCTCTACATCATGTCATCTTACTTAATGCGTTACTCTGTTCTCCATGAACTTAATACTCTAGATGCAGGCAGGAGTCGGTCGATGTGTGGAGTAATAGTAGTAGATGCAGAATCGTTTCGGTCTACTTGATACGGACGTGATGCCTATATGCATAATCATTGCCTTGGATATCGTCATAACTATGCGCTTTTCTATCAATTGCTTGACAGTAATTTGTTCACCCACCGTATTATTTTCCTTCAAGAGAGAATCCTCTAGTGAAACCTATGGCCCCCGGGTCTATTTTCCATATTATATTTTCAGATCTATAAACCAAAAATACTTTGCTACAATCTATTTACTTTTATTTTAGTTTTACTTTAGTAATCTTTTATATCTATCTCTATCAGATCTCATCCTTGCAAGTAACCGTGAAGAGATTGACAACCCCTTTATAGCGTTGGGTGCAAGTGTTTGATTGTTTGTGTAGGTGCAAAGATTGGGGCCTTGCTTGTACCTCCTACTGGATTGATACCTTGGTTCTCAACAACTGAGGGAAATACGTATCTACTTTGTTGCATCACCCTTTCCTCTTCAAGGGAAAACCAACGCAAGCTCAAGAAGTAACAAGAAGGATTTCTGGTGCCGTTGCCGGGGAGGATACATAGCAAGTCAAGCCTACCAAGTACCCATCACAAACTCATCTCTCGCATTTACATTATTTGCCATTTGCCTCTCGTTTTCCTCTCCCCCACTTCTAAAACGATTTTCAGAAAAAACCAAAAAGATTTGCCTTTTTATTCGCCCTTCTTCCGTTCGTCTTTTCGTTTGCTTTTTGTTTGCTTGTGTGCTAGATCGATTCGTTGCCACCATGTCTGAATCTAGGGAGGTTTTCAATGAAAAGGATAGTAATAATCTTGAGAGGCAATTTGTTCATATGCATCATTGCATACAAAGGATTTTTCTAGAGTTCTCTAATATTCAGCATTCTTCCGTTAAGCGTGCCGCCACTATATTTCTAGCCCACGAGTTTAGATTCATCATGAAAGAGGCTAGCGAAATTTTTTCTCATTATAAAATTAATGGTGGATGTCCCCCTATAGAGGAGATCCTTTTTAATCAAGAAGAAATAATGAGATTGCAATCTCCGGATTATGTTGCCTATAATGAAAATTTGAGAAAAAGGGTCCCTACCGAGGTTTTGGTTGACAAGATTTCTGAACTCAATGATAATTTTGCTATACAAAACAACGAATTAGAGTTCATATTAAGAGATAGGCTTATGACTTTCCACCAAAGGAAAGCTTACAATGATGAATTGATTATACACTATAGGGGGCCGAAGGAGGAACCTACCCCTCCCACACTTGATCTTAAGGATCCTTTTCCTATTAAATTTAGCCCTTTTGATTATTTTTTGCTTGCCACAAAGGAAACTTGCCGCTGAAAGAAGGGAGTATGAGATGAGCATGGATGATCTCCCTTACTATTATGACAATACCTAGATCTATTGCGTTATGCCTAGCTAGGGGCGTTAAACAATAGAGCTTGTTGGGAGGCAACCCAATTTTATTTTATGTTGTTTTTTGTTTCTGTTCTTGAGTGCTTTACACATTATTACTTCTGTAGTAATTGTGTTTTAGTGTTTTAATTAGTGTTTGAGCCAAGTAAGACCTTTGGGATGGTCTACGGTGATTGTTGATTTGATTCTGCTGAAAAACAGAAACTTTTGCGCTCAGTCCAGGAATTTTATAAATTCACCAAAGCGTCAAATGAGTCTGAAATTTTTACACAAGATTTATATACAAATTTCCCATATTTTGGAGTTACAGAAGTATTCGAAGTTTACAGATTGCTACAGACTGTTCTGTTTTTGATAGATTCTGTTTTCTTTGTGTTGTTTGCTTATTTTGATGTATCTATGGGTTGTATCGAGGGGTATGAACCATGGAGAAGTTGGAATACAGTAGATATTACACCAATATAAATAAAGAATGAGTTCACAACAGTACCTAAAGTGGTGATTTATTTTTCTTATACTAACGGATCTCACGAGTTTTCTGTTGAGTTTTGTGTTGTGAAGTTTTCAAGTTTTGGGTAAAGATTTGATGGACTATGGAATAAGGAGTGGCAAGAGCCTAAGCTTGGGGATGCCCAAGGCACCTCAAGGAATATTCAAGGATACCAAAGAGCCTAAGCTTGGGGATGCCCCGGAAGGCATCCCCTCTTTCGTCTTCAATCCATCGGTAAATTTACTTGAGGCTATATTTTTATTCACCACATGATATGTGTTTTGCTTGGAGCGTCTTGTATGATATGAGTCTTTGCTTTTTATCTTGCCACAATCATTCTTGCTGCACACATCTTTTGAGAGGGACAGCATAAATCGTGAATTTATTAGAATACTCTATATGCTTCACTTATATCTTTTGAGCTAGGCAATTTTGCTCTAGTGCTTCACTTATATCTTTTTAGAGCACGGTGGTGTTTTCATTTTATAGAAATAATTGAACTCTCGTACCTCACTTATATTATTTTGAGAGTCTTTAAACAGCATGGTAATTGGTTTAGGTTGTGAATTTAGTCCTAAAATAATGGGCATCCAAAAGGGATATAATAAAAACTTTCATATAAAGTGCATTGAATACTATGAGAAGTTTGATTCCTTGCATATAGTTTTGAGATATAAAGATGGTGATATTAGAGTCATGCTAGTGAGTAATTGTGGATTGGTAGAAATACTTGTGTTAAAAGTTTGTGATTCCCGTAGCATGCATGTAAGGTGAACCATTATGTAACGAAGTCGGAGCATGATTTGTTTAATGATTGTCATCCTTTGTGTGAGGGTCGGGAGCGCGCGATGGTTAACTCCTACCAACCTCTCCCCTAGGAGCATGCGTCTAAGACTTTGCTTCGATAACTAATAGACTTTTGCAATAAGTATGCGAGTTCTTTATGAATAATGTGAGTCCATGGATTATACGCACTCTCACCCTTCCACCATTGCTAGCCTCTCTAGTACCGCGCAACTTTCGCTGGTGCATTAAACCCACCATATAACCTTCCTCAAAACAGCCACCATACCTACCTATTATGGCATTTCCATAGCCATTCCGAGATATATTGCCATGCAACTTCCACTGTTCCGTTTATTATGACACGCACCATCATTTTCATATTGCTTTGCATGATCGTAAGATAGCTAGCATGATGTTTTCATGGCTTGTCCGTTTTTTGATGTCATTTGCTATGCTAGATCATTGCACATCCCGGTACACCGCCAGAAGCATTCATATAGAGTTATATTTTGTTCTAGGTATCGAGTTGTAATTCTTGAGTTGTAAGTAAATAAAAGTGTGATGATCATCATTATTAGAGCATTGTCCCATGAGAGAAAAGGATGATGGAAGCTATGATTCCCTCACAAGTTGGGATGAGTCTCCGGACTTTACAAATAATAAAAGAGGCCAATGAAGCCCAAATAAAAAAAAAGAGGCCAAAGATGCCCACCAAAAAAAAGGAGAGAAAAGAGAGAAGGGACAATGCTACTATCTTTTTTTTCCACACTTGTGCTTCAAAGTAGCACCATGATCTTCATGATAGAGAGTCTCCTATTTTGTCACTTTCATATACTAGTGGGAATTTTTCATTATAATGCACACCCACTTAGTTTCTTTTTGAGCTTTCATACACTTATAGCTCTAGTGCATCCGTTGCATGGCAATCCCTACTCACTCACATTGATATCTATTGATGGGTATCTCCATAGCCCGTTGATACGCCTAGTTGATGTGAGACTATCTTCTCCTTTTCCTCACAAACTCCACCATATTCTATTCCACCTTTAGTGCTATATCCATGGCTCATGCTCATGTATTGCGTGAAAGTTGAAAAGGTTTGAGAACATAAAAGGTGTGAAACAATTGCTTGACTTGTCATCGGGGTTGTGCATGATTTAAATACTTTGTGTGGGGAAGATGGAGCATAGCCAGACCATATGATTTTGTAGGGATAACTTTCTTTGGCCATGTTATTTTGAAAGGACACAATTGCTTTGTTAGTATGCTTGAAGTATTATTGTTTTTATGTCAATATTAAGCTTTTGTTTTGAATCTTATGGATCTGAACATTCATGCCACAATAAAGAAAATTACATGGATAAATATGTTAGGTAGCATTCCACATCAAAAATTCTGTTTTTATCATTTACCTACTCGAGGACGAGCAGGAATTAAGCTTGGGGATGCTTGATACGTCACCAACGTATCTATAATTTTTGATTGTTCCATGATATTATATTATCTATTTTGGATGTTTTATATGCATTAATATGCTATTTTATATTATTTTTGGGACTAATCTATTAACCTAGTGCCCAGTGCCAGTTTCTGTTTTTTCCTTGTTTTTCAGTATTGCTGATAAGGAATATCAAACGGAGTCCAAACGGAATAAAATTCAACGATGATTTTTCTTGGACCAGAAGGAACCCAGGAGACTTGGAGAAGAGGCCAGAAGACCCACGGGTGGGCCACAAGCCACCTGGGCGCGCCCCTGGGGGGGCGCGCCCCCCTGGCTTGTGGGCCCCCCATGGCTCCTCCAACCCTAATTCTCCGCCTATAAATTCAGAAATATTCCCCCAATACTAAAAAGAGCCACGATAATACTTTTCCGCCGCCGGAAGCCTCTGTTCCCGTGAGATCCCATCTTGGAGCCTTTTCCGGTAATCTGCCGGAGGGGGATTCAATCACGGAGGGCATCTACATCAACTCCATTGCCCCTCCGATGATGCGTGAGTAGTTCACCTCAGACCTTCGGGTCCATAGCTAGTAGCTAGATGGCTTCTTCTCTCTCTATGTTCTTCAATACCATGTTCTCCATGATCTTCATGGAGATCTATCCGATGTAATACTCTTTTGCGGTGTGTTTGTCGAGATCCGATGAATTGTGGGTTTATGATCAGATTATCTATGAATATTATTTGAATCTTCTCTGAATTCTTATATGCATGATTTCATATCTTTGCAAGTCTCTTCGAGTTATTGGTTTGGTTTGGCCAACTAGATTGGTAATTCTTGCAATGGGAGAAGTGCTTAGTTTTGGGTTCAATCTTGCGGTGTCCTCACCCAGTGACAAAGTAGGGGTAGCGAGGCACGTATTTGTGTTGTTGCCATCAAGGGTAAAAAGATGGGGTTTTCATCATATTGCTTGAGTTTATCCCTCTACATCATGTCATCTTACTTAATGCGTTACTCTGTTCTCCATGAACTTAATACTCTAGATGCAGGCAGGAGTCGGTCGATGTGTGGAGTAATAGTAGTAGATGCAGAATCGTTTCGGTCTACTTGATACGGACATGATGCCTATATGCATTATCATTGCCTTGGATATCGTCATAACTATGCGCTTTTCTATCAATTGCTTGACAGTAATTTGTTCACCCACCGTATTATTTTCCTTCAAGAGAGAATCCTCTAGTGAAACCTATGGCCCCCGGGTCTATTTTCCATATTATATTTTCAGATCTATAAACCAAAAATACTTTGCTACAATCTATTTACTTTTAGTTTAGTTTTACTTTTAGCAATGTTTTATATCTATCTATCAGATCTCATCCTTGCAAGTAACCGTGAAGAGATTGACAACCCCTTTATAGCGTTGGGTGCAAGTGTTTGATTGTTTGTGTAGGTGCAAAGATTGGGGCCTTGCTTGTACCTCCTACTGGATTGATACCTTGGTTCTCAACAACTGAGGGAAATACTTATCTACTTTGCTGCATCACCCTTTCTTCTTCAAGGGAAAACCAACGCAAGCTCAAGAAGTAGCAGAGACCATCTTCATCCTACACCTCCCATGGATTGATAAACCTTAGGTCATCCACTTGAGGGAAAATTGCTACTGTCCTACAAAACTCTGCGCTTGGAGGCCCAACAAAGTCTACAAGAATAAAGTTGCATAGTAGACATCAATCGTATCTACTTTTCCTAACGCTTTTGCTCTTGTTTTGGACTCTAATTTGCATGATTTGAATGAAACTAACCCGGACTAACGCTATTTTCAGTAGAACTACCATGGTGTTGTTTTTGTGCAGAAATAAAAGTTCTCGGAATTGATCAGAACTTTTTGGAGAATTGTTTTACAATAAATAAAAAATATTGTAGCCAAGAACCACTGGAGGAGGGGCCCTGGCTGGGCACGATACACTAGGGCGCGCCCTGGTGGGTTGTTCCCACCTCGTGGCCCCGCTGACACTAATTCCGGCACTATAAATTCCTATTTTCGAAGAAAAAAAATCAAGGAGAAAGTTTCATCGTGTTTCACGAGACGGAGCCGCCGACACCTCCTGTTCTTCATCGGGAGGCCAGATCTGGAGCCCGTTTGGGGCTCCGGAGAGGGGAATCTTCGGTCTTCGTCATCATCAACCCTCCTTCATCGCCAATTCCATGATGCTCCCCACAGGGAGTGAGTAATTCCTTCGTAGGCTTGCTGGTCGGTGAGGAGTTGGATGAGATTCATCATGTAATCGAGTTAGTTTTGTTAGGGCTTGATCCCAAGTATCCAGTACGTTCTGAGATTGATGTTGCTATGACTTTGCCATGCTTAATGCTTGTCACTAGGGCCCGAGTGCCATGATTTAAGATCTGAACCATTTATGTTTTCACCATTATATCTATGTTCTTCATCCGATCTTGCCTAGTCATATGCACCTATTACGTGTTATGATTCGTAAACCCCAAAGTGACAATAGTTGGGATACTTTCCGGTGATGACCGTAGTTTGAGGAGTTCTTGTATTCACCATGTGTTAATGCTTTGTTCCGGTTCTCTATTAAAAGGAGGCCTTAATATCCCTTAGTTTCCATATGGACCCCGCTGCCACGGGAGGGTAGGATAAAAGATGTCATGCAAGTTCTTTTCCATAAGCACGTGTGACTATTTACGGAATACATGCCTACATTACATTGATGAACTGGAGCTAGTTTTGTGTCGCCCTAGGTTATGACTGTTATATGATGAATATCATCCAACGAATACACCGATCCAGTGCCTATGAGTTTTCCACATATTGTTCTTGCTAACTTACTACTGTTGCACTTGCTACAAAACCATTACTACTACTGTTACCGCTATTAATACTGTTACCACTGCTATCAACATATCATATTACTGTGCTACTAATCACTTTGCTGCAGATATTTAATCTCCAGTTGTTGTTGAATTGACAACTCAACTGCTAATACTCTCAAATATTCTTTGGCTCCCCTTGTGTTGAATATATAAATTTGGGTTGAATACTCTACCCTCGAAAACTGTAGCGATCCCCTATACTTGTGGGTTATCAAGACCTTTTTCTGGGATTTATATCAATTTATCACTATGAAGAATCTGAAGTATACAAGAACCAAGATTGTTCCCTCTAAGACGAGGGGAGGTACGGATTTACGATCACATACTGCACTTGATTCACCTTCTGTTATTAGTAGATTTGCAACACCACCACATGCTATTAATCCTGATACGTCGCAAGTTATTGATGATGCTACTTCTACTATGAATGATGCTTATGATGATGCTAGTACCTTGCTTGATGATACTGTGCCACTAGGTGAATTTCTTGATGAACAAATTGCTAGAGCTAAAGAGAATGAAATCACTGAAACTGATGAAACTACTAAAACTGATGAAACCTTTGAAACTGAGAATTATGAAACACCTATTAGACCTAGATCTTCTAGATTTGAAATGCCTAAGATACCTGAAGGTTATGTTATGGATGGAGAAGTATCTAGAGACATTCTTGCTTGTAAGGATAGAAATGACCTTAAGAAATTACTATGCAAGTATGAAGAAAAGACTTTGAATGCTAGAATGAAATGTGATCCTAAGTTTGCTACTTCACCTATCTTTGTTACTGATAAGGATTATGAATTCTCTGTTGACCCAGAGTTGATTACTTTGGTTGAATCTGATCATTTCCATGGCTATGAAACTGAAACTGTAGTGGCACATCTTACTAATTTGAATGATATAGCCACCCTTTTTGCTCATGATGAGAAGATTCGCTATTACTATATTCTCAAATTATTTCCATTCTCATTAAAGGGTGATGCTAAGATATGATAAAATACTCTTGCTCCTGGTTGTGTGCGTAGCCCCCAGGATATGATTTACTACTTCTCTGAAAAATATATTCCTGCTCATAAGAAACAAGTTGCCTTGCAGGAAATATTTAACTTTGTGCAAATTGAAGAAGAGAGTCTCCCACAAGCTTGGGGGAGGCTTCTCCATTTGCTAAATGTTTTGCCTGATCATCCTCTTAAGAAAAATGAAATACTTGATATCTTCTATAATGGACTAACTGATGCTTCTAGGGACTTCCTAGATAGTTGTGCTGGTTGTGTTTTCAGGGAACGAACTGTTGAACAAGCTGAGGAACTATTGAATAATATATTGAAGAATTATGATGATTGGACTCTCCCTGAACCAACACTTGAACCCACTCCGAAGAAGAGGGGTATCTTATTTGTCAGTCCTGAGGATATGCAAGAGGCAAAGAAATGTATGAAGGAAAGGTATTAAAGCTGAGGATGTTAAGAATTTACCACCTATTGAAGAAATACATGGCCTTGACATGCCACCACCTCCACAGGTGGTAGAGGTAAATTCTTTATTAAAGTTTGATGAAGGTGACATCCCTTACAATAAACATCATAGTAAGTGCCTATATGAATTTGATAATTACAATAGGAAGCAAGATCACTTCAATGCAAATGTTCTGAAACAATTGAAATATAAATCTGATATGATTGCTCGCTTGAGTGACTTGTTATCTAGAATCAGTAATGATGTTAGAGGTGTAGGAATACATGCCTCTATGGTTCAAACCCAGTTAGAACAAGTTGCTAAATCTCAAAGAGAATTGCTTAATGAAATGAATAATAATATGAATGATTTTGCTGTTAGAGTAGCAACTAGAGGAGGTAAAATGACTCAAGAACCACTTTATCCTGAGGGGCACCCTAAAAGAATTTAACAAGACTCTTGGAGAATTAATGTTGATGCACCTAGTCCTTCTAAAAGGAAAAATAAAAAGAAAAATGATAGGACTTTGCATACCTCTAGTGAACTTGAGATAGAAAAACCTCCTGATAATAATGATGTCCCTATTTCTGATGCTGAAACTCAACCTGGTAATGAACATTCACCTAGTAATAATGATAATGATAATGATGATGTTCATGAAGATACTCACCCAAACAGTGATAAAGAACCAGATAATGATGTAGAAATAGAACATGCTGTTGATCTTGATAACCCACAACCTAAACATAAACGATACGATAAAAAAGACTTTGTGGCTAGAAAACATGGTAAAGAAAGAGAGCCATGGGTTCAGAAACCCATGCCTTTTCCACCTAAACCATCTAAGAAAAAATATGATGAATAATTTGAACGCTTTGCTGAAATGATTAGGCCAGTCTTTTTGCATACTCGTTTAACTGATATCTTAAAGATGGCCCCTTATCCAAAATACATGAAAGATATCATCGCTAATAAAAGAAAGATACTTGAAGCTGAAATCTCCACCATGCTTGCTAATTATTATTTTAAGGATGGAGTACCTAAAAAACTTGGAGATCCTGGAATACCAACTATACCTTGCTCCATTAAAAGAAATTATGTCAAAACTGCTTTGCGTGATTTGGGAGCTGGTGTTAGTGTTATGCCTTTCTCTTTATATAAAAGACTTGATTTGAATAAACTCACACCTACTGAAATATCTTTGCAAATGACTGACAAATCAACTGCCATACCGATCGGTATTTATGAGGATGTGCCCGTTGTTGTTGCAAACGTTACTATCTTAACAGACTTTGTTATTCTTGAGATGCCCGAGGACGACAACATGTCGATTATCCTTGGTAGACCCTTTTTGAATACTGCAGGGGCTATTATTGATTGCAATAAAAGCAAAGTCACTTTTCATATCAATGGTAATGAGCATACGGTGCACTTCCGAAGAAACAATTCTAAGTGAATGGTGTAAATGTTATTGAAAATTCTCCGACACTCGCTATTGGAAGCTTTCAACTACCTCTACCTACTGCCAAAAAGAAATATGATATACTTATGGTTGGGGATATGCATATCCCCATTGAGGTATCTTAGTGTTTTATGAAAATTCTTCTTTTTCATGCTAATCGAAAGTGGTTGTTAAGATGCCTTGATCAACTTTATTAATGGATCATTTTTGAGAGGTAAGAAGTTGATGAATCTAGTAGGCACAACCTTCTGTACCCACCTTTTTATTTTCTGTTTTTCTTCGTTAAATAAAATAAAATGCTATGCTTATCCTATTTTCTGATTTCTCCGTGCAATAAAAAATGACCCAAAAATAAAAGTTCTCAGAATGTCCTGAAAATTTAACACGATTTTTTTTCTGAATATTTTTGAATTTATGGTGCAAATAACATCAGAGGGGGGTGCACCTGGTGGCCACAAGACACCAGGGCGCGCCCTCATGGGTTGTGTTCCCCACGAGGGTCCCCTAACTTACTTCTTTAGCCTGTGCCATCCCCCACCTCCAGAAAAAATCACCATAGCTCTCTTTCTCATGTTCTTGCTCACAAACCCGTGGATTTCGATCACTTTGCTCGAAGTTCAATTTCCGAAACTGTTTTGGGGGATTGCTTCTTGGTATGTGACTCCCCCATTGCTCCAATTAGTTTTTGATTTAGTGGTTTATTTTTAGAATAATTAGCTACTCTTGGTGCTGCTATAGATGAGCTTGCGTGTTGAATTCTTAGAGTTCTAAGTAGTTTGAATGCTTCCTATGGCCTCTAGGCATCCTTATGAGTAGTTGCTTTCAACCTTGTTAAGTTTTGCTAACAAAATTGTGTGTCCCAAAATTTTCAGAATTTGTTCGCAAATAAAAATGCAATTCATTAGGAGTTCTTCGAGGAGAAGATCCTCGGGGGCATCTTCAAGTGGAAGCTCGATACGACAATCTTATGTTGAACCAAGTGCAAGCTCGATGCGGGATGCTGACACCAAATTGTGCCTTTGGCTGTGTAATACATTCATGGATGGTGCAGGTATTAAGGAAGAATTTGAGCAGTATGTTCACAACACCGACCTCGCTCCCTTCATCGAAGATAAGTGCACCCAATATCTCAACCTCATAGAGACGCTTACTAAGAAATTTAAATATTTTACTCGTGAGTCTAGAGTTTCATTTAGCCTTTATAATGATGCTTTCACCATGCCTTTAGACGTGTTCTGCGAAGCATGCAAAATTCCACATTGGGGTTCGCTAGACGAACTACCAACATCTGAATATGAGTCATTTTTATTAATCTTTGCTACGGTGAAGATAGAGGAGTGACACAAGGTAGAATAAAAAGCATCCATTTTCCATCTATACATTACTTTGCACTCTTTAATGGCAAATGCTTTGTAGGCAAGCAAGATTGCAGCACACTGTGTGCCCCTGATTTGAGTCTTATACACACTTCTATAACGGGAATTAAAGGTTATAATCTAGGGGCAATTGTTGCACGGAGATTGAATCACAATGCTACTAGTGGTCATTTTTACAGTGGGATCTATGCCGCCCGCGTAGCTAAGAAGTTATGTGTATCACCTTGGCCTAACTACCCTATTTTACCTACTCAGTACTTAGACTTTGAGGCCATGAAACGTCATAAGTTCCTTAAGGGCACAGTCACTAACTATACTTACAATTTAAGGTTCAATAAAGGTCGAATTGTACCTATCGTATTGCCTGCTCCTGCTCTCTTTGATTACCACGGTAAGGGGAGATACTACGTTCTTGAGAGCGAGGCTCGCATGTACAATGCGGAGGTTGAAGCTGCCAAACAAGCTGAGGAGGCTGCGCCAAGAACCTTGGTGGGCTATCACTCAGGCTATTATCCAGGCTACGGATGGTGACTACCAAGCTAGGCCAAAAGCCTAAGCTTGGGGGAGTACGTATTTCCACCGACATTATATTCATGTTCACACATTTCATTCCAGTTGTCAGTGTCCACACTTTTTCACTGTATTATCCATGCTAGATTTATTTTCTCACTTTATTTTCGTGTGTTTGAAAAACTTTGAGAAAATCCAAAAATACTTCTTGCCTCTTTTCGGTTTTTCTTCTTAGTTTAATTAGTTGTAGTATTAAAAGAAAAACCCAAAAAGATTTCTTATTTCCTCTTTTGCTTGTTGGGAACTCTCTCGTGTAAATAGTTTTTCTCGTTTTTGTTTTTCCTTCTTTTAAATTGCTTTCTTCAAGAAAAACTAATCCAAAAATATTTCAGTGTGTTTCTTTGAAATTCTTTTCCTTTTATTTTGAGTCATACCAGGGAGAAGACCACGATGAAAATGTTGTGTGGCTCTTATATCTATTATTGTTAATCTAACAAAGAGCCCAAATTACTTTGTCTTCTCCTTTTGTATAAAATGTTTGCAGATTCCAGTTTAGTCCACAGCACTCTTGCACTGTTATTATTTGTTATATCGTTCGATCGTGCAAATGAAAGGCAATAATGATGATATTTGATGAAGTGACTGTAGCAGAAAGAAGCGGGTATGAACTCAACTTGTTTTTGTTTTTGTAAATATGTTTAACCTAGTATCCATGATTCAGCATATTATGATCAAACATGTTTGCAATGACAATTAGAGATTATAGTTTCTCATGCCATTCTCAAGTAGCTAGGAGTGGATAATGATTTATCTTTGATGTCAACATGCATTAAAATGGTGGTGATGTAATACGATGATATGGTATCCTCCTCTGAATGTTTCAAGTGGCTTGACTTGGCACATGTTCACGCATGTAGTTGAATCAAAATCAACGTAGCCTTCACGATATTTATGTTCATGGTGTCCATATCCTACTCATGATAGCATTCAATGTTTATTATTCATAATGCATGTTAATGGTCATTTTCGCTCTCTAGCTGGCCGCTTCTCAATCTATTTACTAGCCTTCGCCTGTACTAAGTGGGAATATTGCTTGTGCGTCAAAACCCTTAAACCAAAGTTATTCTAGATGAGTCCACTATATCTACCTATATGCGGTATTACCCTGCCGTTCCAAGTAAATTTGCATGTGCCACCTCTAAAATTTCAAATGAACATCTGTTTTGTGTGCCTGGACCGCTCATGGAGTGACAGGGGGCGGTCAGTATCTTCCATGTTAAGCGGGTTACTCTCATGATGAGTGTTTATTCACTCGTCCTTGCACGAGAGGAGCGGTAATAGGGCTTCCCAGTCCCGAACTCAAAAAGAAATGCAAATAATTAAACAAAACTCCCCAGGAATGTTGTTGGTATGGACGGTACCCGTGGATTCGGCTAGCCGTGGAGTGTGTTTGTTGGTGGAGGGGGAGTAAACCTTTACTTTTACCGCTTGGAAACCGCCACTAATGTGTTTAACATGGAAGATATTGATAACTCTTGGTCATAACGTTGACAGGAAGGGTGCACCTCCCAAAATTATATTTATCTCTGATTTAAGCTTTGAGCTCTGGTGCCTCTGAAAATGCCTGCTTCCCTCTGCGAAGGGACTATCTATTTATTTTTATGTTGAGTCATCACCTTCTCAAATAAGCGCCAGATCTGAGAGCACTATTGTCATCCTCATGCATTGTGTATAGTTAATGTTGGATACATCATGACTTGATCTTTTATACCATGAATTACAATGTTTAGTCATTGCTTTAACTTTGGAGGTGCTCTGCATTTATGTTTTGCGGTCTCAGAAAGGGCTAGCGAGATACCATTATTGTCATATTGTATCATGATTGTTTTGACAAAGTGTTTGCATTTGAGATATTTTATTATTGCTTGCTAGATGCTTATGTCATTGATATGAGTTAATATAATCTTTAAGAGTTATTGTTGACATGGTTAGTCATAATCTTTGTTGAAAACCTAGGTGCTACTTAAGCATATGTATGTAAACAAGAACAAAAGAGTTCGTAAAAGTTTTTCTTTATCACTTTCAGTCGGTCAACAGAATTGCTTGAGGACAAACAATGGTTTAAGCCTGGGGGAGTTGATACGTCTCCATCGTATCTACTTTTCCTAATGCTTTTGCTCTTGTTTTGGACTCTAATTTGCATGATTTGAATGAAACTAACCCGGACTGATGCTGTTTTCAGTAGAACTAACATGGTGTTGTTCTTGTGCAGAAATAAAAGTTCTAGGAATTGAACGAAACTTTTGGGAGAATTATTTTACAATAAATAAAAAATACTGGAGCCAAGAACCATCGGAGGAAGGGCCCTGGCTGGGCACGATACACCAGGGCGCGCCAGCCCCCCCAGGCGCACCCTGGTGGGTGACGTGGCATGAGACTGCGTCGGTATTTCCCCAAAGAGGAAGGGATGATGCAGCACAGCGACGGTACGTATTTCCCTCAGTTATGAAACCAAGGTATCAATCCGTAGAGGAAGATCACGCACCCACGTAAGCAGCACCTGCACACAAATAACAAATACTTGCAACCCGACGCGAAAGAGAGGTTGTCAAGCTCTCTACGGTAAAAAGATAGATCAGGTGATGATAGTTTTGGCAAATAGATCTCGCAAGAACACGAAATAAAATAAGTAAACAAAAAGTGCAGCAAGGTATTTTTGGGTTTTTTGGATTAATAGATCTGAAAACAAAAAGGCAAAATAGTAGATCGGAAAGCAATATGTTGGAAAAGTAGACCCGGGGGCCGTAGGTTTCACTAGTGGCTTCTCTCATGAGTATAGCACACGGTGGGTGAACAAATTACTGTTGGGCAATTAATAGAAGATCAAATAATCATGACAATATCAAGGCAATGATCATTATATAGGCATCACGCCCAAGATAAGTAGACCGAAACAATTCTGCCTCTACTTCTATTACTCCACACATCGACCACTATCCAGCATGCATCTAGTGTATTAAGTTCATGGGAAAATGGAGTAATGCAATAAGAACGGTGACCTGATGTAGACAAGATCTATTCATGTAGGAATAGACCCCATCTTCTTATCCTTAATGGCAACGATACATGCGTGTCTTGCTGCCCCTTCTGTCACTGGGAAAGAAAACCGCAAGATCGAACCCATCACAAAGCACCTCTTCCCATGGCAAGAAAAATCGATCTAGTTGCCTAACTAAACCAAAGATTCGAAGAAGAAATATGAGGCTATAAGTAATCATGCAAATAAGATATCAAAGAAGACTCAAATCATATTCATGGATAGAAACTGATCATGAACTCAAAATTCATCGGATCCCAACAAACACACCGCAAAAGTCATTACATCAAATAGATCTCCGAGAGACCATTGTATTGAGAATCATAGAGAGAGAGGAAGCCATCTAGCTACTGCCTACGGACCCGTAGGTCTATGGTGGACTACTCACGCATCATCGGAGAAGCACCCATGAAGACGGTGCACCCCTCCGTGATGAGGTTAGATTGGATCTCGAGGTTCTGGACCTGCGGCGGCTGGAATTGTGTTTCATCGACTCCTCTAGGGTTTTCTGAATATTTGGGAATTTATAGGGTGAATAGTCGGTTGAGGGGAGTCCCGAGGTGTGCACGCTCCACCAGGCCGCGACAGGGGCCTCTGGCGCGCCCTGGTGGAGGGTGGCCACCCTGGGCCCCCTCTCTGGTGGTTGTTTGGCCCATCCTGGTTCTTCTGGTCCACAAAAAATCTCCAAAAATTTCCATGATGTTTGGGCTCCGTTTGGTACTGATTTTCTGCGAAGTAAAAAAACAAGCAAAAACAGCAACTAGCACTTTGGCACTATGTCAATAGGTTAGTCCCAAAAATGATATAAAGTTGCTATAAAAAGATTGTAAAACATCCAAGATTGATAATATAACAGCATGGAACAAGCAAAAATTATAGATACGTTGGAGACGTATCAGCATCCCCAAGCTTAATTCCTATTCGTCGTTGAGTAGGTAAATGATAAAAACATAATTTTTGATGTGGAAAGCTGCCTAACATGTTCATCATATATTATTTTCTTTGTAGCATGGACATTTGGACTTTTAGATGGTTCAAAGCAATAGTCTAGTTTTGACATGAAAACTTTAATACTCAAGTATATCAACAAGCAACCATGTCTTTCAAAATATCAACACTAAACCAAGTTGTCCCTGGCCCATCATGCTCAATCATTGATACATTCATGATACACACTCAAATATTAGCTACACCTAATGCTCAAGTACGATCATAGTGCCTCCTAGTTGGTGCTTTATAAGAGAAGATGGAGACTCAAATAAGAATAAAAATTGCATAAAGTAAATAGATAGGCCCTTCGCAGAGGGAAGTAGGGATTTGTAGAGGTGCCAGAGCTCAAGTGTTTAAGTTGGTAGAGAAAAATATTTTGGGTGGCATGCCTTTCCTGTCAACGAAAACGATCGAGAGATTTCAATATCTTTCCATGCTAGATACATCATAAGCGGTTCCCAAACAGAAAATAAAGTTTATTCCTTTTTTCACCATACTTTCACTTTCCATGGCTAGCCGAATCCACGGTTGCCTTCCATACCAACACTTTCCAAGCAATTTATTATTTGACAACATAAAGTAAAAAAATCTTTCTTTTCATTCCGAGACTGGGCATCCCTATTACCGCCATACTCTCGTGCAATGACAAGTGAATAAACACTCATCTTGAGAATAACACATCTAGCATGGAAAAATATCAGTCACCCCCTATCGTTTCGTGAGCGGTACGAGCACAAAAAAAGGAAAATTTATTTTTAAATTTAGAGATGGCACATACAAATTTGCTTGGAACGGCATGGAAATATCGTGTATAGGTAGGTATGGTGGACTCATATGGCAAAACTGGGTTTAAGGATTTTGGATGCATAAGTAGTATTTCTACTTAGTACAAGTGAAGGCTAGCAAATAGATTGAGAAGCATCCAACCAAGGAATGAAAAATCACATGAGCATGCATTAAGCATAATTAACACCGAATAATGAACCATAAGTAGGATGTAATTTCGTAGCACAACTATTGACTTTCGTGCTTGCATAGGGAATCACAAACCTTAACATCAATATTCTTACTAAGCATAATTACTCACCAACATAACTCACATATTACTATCGTCATGTCTCAAAACTATTACAAAGAATCAAGTTTAATTTGTCCAATGATCTTCATGCAATTTTTTATTATATCCCTCTTGAATATCTATCACTTTGGGACTAGTTTCATATATTGCAATTGCTTTTGACAAGCTCACATGGATATAAGTGAAGAACATGAGCATACAAATTTCATCTCTCAAAATAATATAAGTGAAGCATGAGAGAATTTCTTCAAAATTACTAACTCTCAAATTATTATAAGTGAAGCATGAGAGCATTTCTTCAAACATGTAAAAGTACACCGTGCTCAAAAAGATATAAGTGAAGCACTAGAGCAATTCCTTTGCTCAATAGATTTAAGTGAAGCATAAAGAGCAATTCTAGCAAATCATAGCATATTTTGGCTCTCTCAAATAGGTGTGTGCAGCAAGGATAAAAATCAAATAAAGCAAAGATACAAGACGCTCCAAGCAAAACTCATGATATGTGACGAATAAAAATATAGTTCCAAGTAAAATACCAATGGTTGTTAGAAGAAAGAGGGGATGCCACTCGGGGCATCCCCTAGCTTAGTTGCTTGTTACTCTTTGGATATTAACTTGGGGTGTTGTAGAATCCCCAAGCTTAGGCTCTTCTTACTCCTTATTCCTTCATCCATCGTGATCTCACCCAAAACTTGAAAACTTCAATCACACAAAACTTGACAAAATTCTCGTGAGATCCGTTAGTATAATAAAGCAAATTACCACTTCAAGGTACTGTTGTAAACCCATTCATATTTTATTATTGCATTATACCTACTGTATTTTAACTTTACTATGACTTATACCCCCCAATACAAGCCATAGATTCGTCAAAACAAGCACACAATGCAACGAAAACAGAATCTGTTTCAGACAGAACAGTCTGTAGTAATCTGTACTCTAACCATACTTCTGGAACTCTAAAAATTCTGAAAAATTATCAAAACGTAAAGAGTTTGTATAGAAATACTGTGTTAAAATTTCAGCTCAATATCACGTTCCAGTAAAAAATGAAAATTCGTGCACTGGGAACAAAGTTTCTGTTTCAAATTCAGCATTGTTTCTACTCATCTTATGAATCATCCTAAAGGCTTTACTTGGCACAAACACTAAAGAAAACATAAAAACACAATCATAACAGAATCATAATTGTGCAAACACTCAAAAACAGAAAGGAAAAGATAAAAATATATTCATTGGGTTGCCTCCCAACAAGCGCTATCGTTTTACGCCCCTAGCTAGGCATAACGCATAGATTCAAGTATTGTCATCTTTAGTTTTTGCCACCTTTATGAGGGCTTTCTCAAACCCGGGAGGTTCTTTACGCTTCCCCACATTTTCAGGAGAAGAAACCATCTTGAGATCTAAGATATCCAAACGCTTATTGTAGAGAGTAATCAAAGTGTTCATGCGATTCAGGTTTCCACCAATATGTTTAAGAGGCTCATGATATTTTTGCAACTCAACCAAATGTTTATGTAAATCACCCAATTTGTCTAAAATTTGGACCCCTTCTTCTGTGAGAGAAGGAACCCTTTTTGGTGGAGGAACCCCCAATATCCCTTCTAAAATTTCATAAGCACTGTTGGGATCAACTTTAGTAAAGTTTCCTTTAGCGGCAAAATCCAAGAGTTGTCTATGATGCAAAGTTAATCCTATGTAAAAATTTCGAAGCAAAACCTTTGCATCCCCCTTTAGATTGCAAATACGATATGATTCCATCAATCTATACCAAGCATCTTTCAGATTTTCCCCTTGTTTTTGTTTGAAGTATAAAACTTCAAAATCTGGTGACAAGGGGGTGGTGATGCTAGTCATAGTGAAGAGATATGCGAACAAGAGGTCTGACGAGAAAAAGGCAAACGAAAAAGAGAGGGCGAATAAAACGGCAAATTTGTGAAGTGGGGGAGAGGAAAACGAGAGGCAAATGGCAAATGATATAAATTGCAAGGAGATGAGATTTGTGATTAGGAACCTGGTAGATGAGATTGCTTCCTCCCCGGCAGTGGCACCAGAAATTCCTTTGACGTGGCTTGAGACTGCGTCGGTATTTCCCCAAAGAGGAAGGGATGATGCAGCACAACGACGGTAAGTATTTCCCTCAGTTATGAAACCAAGGTATCAATCCGTAGACGAAGATCACGCACCCACGTAAGCAGCACCTGCACACAAATAACAAATACTTGCAACCCGACGCGAAAGAGAGGTTGTCAAGCTCTCTACGGTAAAAAGATAGATTAGGTGATGATAGTTTTGGCAAATAGATCTCGCAAGAACATGAAATAAAATAAGTAAACAAAAAGTGCAGCAAGATATTTTTGGGTTTTTTGGATTAATAGATCTGAAAACAAAAAGGCAAAATAGTAGATCAGAAAGCAATATGTTGGAAAAGTAGACCCGGGGGCCGTAGGTTTCACTAGTGGCTTCTCTCATGAGTATAGCACACGGTGGGTGAACAAATTACTGTTGGGCAATTGATAGAAGATCAAATAATCATGACGATATCCAGGCAATGATCATTATATAGGCATCACGTCCAAGATAAGTTGACCGAAACGATTCTGCATCTACTTCTATTATTCCACACATCGACCGCTATCCAGCATGCATCTAGTGTATTAAGTTCATGGGAAAACGGGGTAATGCAATAAGAACGGTGACATGATTTAGACAAGATCTATTCATGTAGGAATAGACCCCATCTTGTTATCCTTAATGGCAACGATACATGCGTGTCTTGCTGCCCCTTCTGTCACTGGGAAAGAACACCGCAAGATCGAACCCATCACAAAGCACCTCTTCCCATGGCAAGAAAAATCGATCTAGTTGGCCTACCTAAAACAAAGATTTGAAGAAGAAATACGAGGCTATAAGTAATCATGCAAATAAGAGATCAAAGACGACTCAAATCATATTCATGGATAGAAACTGATCATGAACTCAAAATTCATCGGATCCCAACAAACACACCGCAAAAGTCATTACATCAAATAGATCTCCGAGAGACCATTGTATTGAGAATCATAGAGAGAGTGGAAGCCATCTAGCTACTGCCTACGGACCCGTAGGTCTATGGTGGACTACTCACGCATCATCGGAGAAGCACCCATGAAGACGGTGCACCCCTCCGTGATGGTGTTAGATTGGATCTCGAGATTCTGGAACTTGCGGCATCTGGAATTGTGTTTCATCGACTCCTCTAGGGTTTTCTGAATATTTGGGAATTTATAGGGCGAATAGTCGGTTGAGGGGAGTCCCGAGGTGGGCACGCTCCACCAGGCCGTGCTAGGGGCCTCTAGCGCGCCCTGGTGGAGGGTGGCCAACCTGGGCCCCCTCTCTGGTGGTTGTTTGGCCCATCCTGGTTTTTCTGGTCCACAAAAAATCTCCAAAAATTTTCGTGATGTTTGGGCTCCGTATGGTACTGATTTTCTGCGAAGTAAAAAACAAGCAAAAACAGCAACTGCACTTTGGCACTATGTCAATAGGTTAGTCCCAAAAAATGATATAAAGTTGCTATAAAAAAGATTGTAAAACATCCAAGATTGATAATATAACAGCATGGAACAAGCAAAAATTATAGGTACGTTGAAGAATTGATGGAGAGAAAAATCATGGAGAAAGTTTCATCGTGGCCCCACTGACCCTAATTCTGGCACTATAAATTCCTATTTTCGGAGAGAAAAATCATGGAGAAAGTTTCATCGCGTTTCACGAGATAGAGCCGTTGCCACCTCCTGTTCTTCGTCGGGAGGCCAGATCTGTAGCCCGTTTGGGGCTCCGGAGAGGGGAATCTTTGGTCTTTGTCATCATCAACCCTCCTTCATCGCCAATTCCATGCTGCTCCCCACCGGGAGTGAGTAATTCCTTCGTAGGCTTGCTGGCCACGCGGTGAGGAGTTGGATGAGATTCATCATGTAATCGAGTTAGTTTTGTTAGGGCTTGATCCCTAGTATCCACTATGTTCTGAGATTGATGTTGCTATGACTTTGCCATGCTTAATGCTTGTCACTAGGGCCCGAGTGCCATGATTTCAGATCTGAACCATTTATGTTTTCACCATTATATCTATGTTCTTGATCCAATCTTGCCTAGTCATATGCACCTATTACGTGTTATGATTCGTAAACCCCAAAGTGACAATAGTTGGGATACTTTCTGGTGATGACCGTAGTTTGAGGAGTTCATGTATTCACCATGTGTTAATGCTTTGTTCTGGTTCTCTGTTAAAAGGAGGCTTTAATA
Organism: Elymus sibiricus; assembly: GCA_039707655.1. NCBI lineage: Eukaryota > Viridiplantae > Streptophyta > Magnoliopsida > Poales > Poaceae > Elymus > Elymus sibiricus. The sequence continues at coordinate 341,147,644 of CM077671.1, forward strand.
TCCCTTAGTTTCCATATGGACCCCGCTGCCACGGGAGGGTAGGATAAAAGATGGCATGCAAGTTCTTTTCCATAAGCACGTATGACTATTTACGGAATACATGCCTACATTACATTGATGAACTGGAGCTAGTTCTGTGTCGCCCTAGGTTATGACTATTATATGATGAATATCATCCAACGAATACACCGATCCAGTACCTACGAGTTTTCCAGATATTGTTGTTGCTAATTTACTAATGTTGTTGTTACTGTTGCACTTGCTACAAAACCATTACTGCAGCTGTTACCGCTATTGTTACTGTTACCACTACTATCAAACTATCATATTACTGTGCTACTGATCACTTTGCTGCAGATATTTAATCTCCACGTGTGGTTGAATTGACAACTCAACTTCTAATACTCTCAAATATTCTTTGGCACCCCTTGCGTCGAATCTATAAATTTGGGTTGAATATTGTACCCTCGAAAACTGTTGCGATCCCCTATACTTGTGGGTTATCAAGACCTTTTTCTGGCGCCCTTGCTGGGGAGCATAGCTATATTTGCTGAGTCACTTGGGATTTATATCAGTTTATCACTATAAAGAATCTGAAGGATATAAGAACCAAGATCGTTCCCGTGTGGCCAGCAAGCCTACGAAGGAATTACTCACTCCCAGTGGGGAGCATCATGGAATTGGCGATGAAGGAGGGTTGGTGATGACGAAGACCGAAGATTCCCCTCTCCGGAGCCCCAAACAGGCTCCAGATCTGGCCTCCCGATGAAGAACAGGAGGTGGCGGCGGTTCCGTCTTGTGAAACGCGATAAAACTGTTGGAAATATGCCCTAGAGGCAATAATAAAGTGATTATTATTATATTTCCTTATTCATGATAATCGTTTATTATCCATGCTATAATTGTATTGATTGGAAACACTAATACATATGTGGATACATAGACAACACTGTGTCCCTAGTATGCCTCTAGTAGACTAGCTCGTTGATCAAAGATGGTCAAGGTTTCCTAGCCATAGACATGAGATGTCATTTGATAACGGGATCACATCATTAGGAGAATGATGTGATGGACAAGACCCAAACTATGAACGTAGCATATGATCGTGTCAGTTTATTGCTATAGTTTTCTGCATGTCAAGTATCTGTTCCTATGACCATGAGATCATGTAACTCACTGACACCGGAGGAATACCTTGTGTGTATCAAACGTCACAACGTAACTGGGTGACTATAAAGATACTCTACAGGTATCTCCGAAGGTGTCTGTTGAGCTGGCATGGATCGAGACTGGGATTTGTTATTCCGTATGACGGAGAGGTATCTCAGGGCCCACTTGGTAATACAACATCACAATAAGCCTTGCAAGCAATGTGACTAAAGAGTTACCCACGGGATCTTGTATTACGGAACGAGTAAAGAGACTTGCCGGTAACGAGATTGGACTAGGTATAGAGATACAGACGATCGAATCTCGGGCAAGTAACATACTGAAGAACAAAGGGAACAGCGTACGGGATTAACTGAATCCTTGACATAGAGGTTCAACCGATAAAGATCTTCGTAGAATATGTAGGAACCAATATGGACATCCAGGTCCCGCTATTGGTTATTGACCATAGAGGTGTCTCGGTCATGTCTACATAGTTCTCGAACCCGCAGGGTCTGCACACTTAACGTTCGGTAACGTTTCGGTAGTATTGAGTTATGCATAGTGGTGACTGATGACCCACAAGTATAGGGGATCTATCGTAGTCCTTTCGATAAGTAAGAGTGTCGAACCCAACGAGGAGCAGAAGGAAATGACAAGCAGTTTTCAGTAAGGTATTCTCTGCAAGCACTGAAATTATCGGTAACAGATAGTTTTGTGATAAGGTAATTCGTAACGGGTAGCAAGTAACAAATGTAACAAAGGTGCAGCAAGGTGGCCCAATCCTTTTTTTAGCAAAGGACAAGCCTGGACAAACTCTTATATAAAGCAAAGCGCTCCCGAGGACACATGGGAATTTCTGTCAAGCTAGTTTTCATCATGCTCATATGATTCACGTTCGTTACTTTGATAATTTGATATGTGGGTGGACCGGTGCTTGGGTGTTGTCCTTACTTGGACAAGCCTCACACTTATGATTAACCTCTCTCGCAACCATTCGCAACTACGAAAGAAGAATTAACATAAATCTAACCATAGCATGAAACATGTGGATCCAAATCAGCCCCTTACGAAGCAACGCATAAACTAGGGTTTAAGCTTCTGTCACTCTAGCAACCCATCATCTACTTATTACTTCCCAATGCCTTCCCCTAGGCCCAAATAATGGTGAAGTGTTATGTAGTCGACGTTCACATAACACCACTAGAGGAGAGACAACATACATCTCATCAAAATATCGAACGAATACCAAATTCACATGATTACTTATAACAAGACTTATCCCATGTCCTCAGGAACAAACGTAACTACTCACAAAACATATTCATGTTCAAAATCAGAGGAGTATTAATTATCATTAAGGATCTGAACATATGATCTTCCACCAAGTAAACCAACTAGCATCAACTACAAGGAGTAATCAACACTACTAGCAACCCACAGGTACCAATCTGAGGTATTGAGACAAAGATCGGATACAAGAGATGAACTAGGGTTTGGAGAGGAGATGGTGCTGGTGAAGATGTTGATGGAGATTGACCCCCTCTCGATGAGAGGATCGTTGGTGATGACGATGGCTTCGATTTCCCCCTCCGGGAGGGAAGTTTCCCCGACAGAACAGCTCCGCCGGAGCCCTAGATTGGTTCTGTCCAAGTTCCGCCTCGAGACCGCGGCGCTTCGTCCCGAAAGCTCCCTTATGATTTTTTCCAGGTCAAAACCCTCCATATAGCAGAAGATGGGCACCGGAGGCCTGCCAGGGGGCCCACAAGCCACAGGGGCACGCCCAGGGGGGTAGGGCGCGCCCCCCTGGCTTGTGACTCCCTGGTGGGTCCCCTCTGGTATTTCTTTCGCCCAATTTTTTTTTATATTCCAAAATAATTCTCTGTAGATTTTCAGGACTTTTGGAGTTGTGCAGAATAGGTATCTCAGATTTGCTCCTTTTCCAGTCCAGAATTCCAGCTGTCGGCATTCTCCCTCTTCATGTAAACCTCGTAAAATAAGAGAGAAAAGGCATAAGTATTGTACCATAATGTGTATTAACAGCCCATAATGCAATAAATATCGATATAAAAGCATGATGCAAAATGGACGTATCAACTCCCCCAAGCTTAGACCTCGCTTGTCCTCAAGCGAAAGCCAAAATCGATGAATATGCCCACATGTTTAGAGATAGAGGTGTCGATAAAATAAAATATGGACATGAAGGCATCATGGTTATCTTTAGAACAGCAACATATATTGACATATAATTTCTTATGCTAGAGTAACAATTCATTCACAGGGTAAAGTATGAATCAAGAACTCTATTGAGAACCAACAAACTATGATCTCAGTCATTGAAGCAATTCCAATTTATCATAACGTAGGAAAGAGTCAATAAGAGCTTGTAAAGAAAATCCACATACTCAATCATCTTTTAGTCTTTCATAATTGCTAACACTCACGCGGTACCTATGAGGTCAAAGCTTCAATCGGACACAGAGAAAGATAGGGGCTTATAGTATTGCCTCCCAACTATTTACCTCAAGGGTAATGTCAACAGAAATAACTCATGCTCACCCACATCCGAGTGGATATATGTGTCTAGATCATTCCCCAACACATGACGCTTGCCAAGAGCTAAAGGCGAAATAAAGGAAGTGGTGAACATCACCACGACTCTTACATAAAGGTAAATACTAGAAAGTAAAGGTAACAGATAGGCCCTTCGCAGAGGGAAGCAGAGGTTGTCATGCGCTTTTATAGTTGGATGCGCAATCCCTTAATGCAAAAGAATGTCACTTTATATTGCCCCTTGTGATAAAGAACTTTATTATGCAGTCTGTCGCTTTTATTTCTTCCATATCACAAGTTCGTATAAAGTTTATTTTCCTCACACTAATAGATCACACATATTTAGAGAGCAATTTTTTATTGCTTGCACTGATGACAACTTACTTGAAGGATCTTACTCAATCCATAGGTAGGTATGGTGGACTCTCATGGCAAAACTGGGTTTAAGGTGTTCGTATGCACAAGTAGTATCTCTACTTGGTGCGGAAGTTTTGGCTAATATGGGGTGGAAGCAAGCGTCACATGTTAAAGGATCTATAACCATATAACTTCTATTCAGAAATAAGCAAACATAACCTATTACGTTGTCTTCCTTGTCCAATCATCAACTTCTTAGCATATAATATTTTAATGAGTGCTCACAATCATAAAAGATGTCCAAGATAATATATTTATATGTGAACCTCTCTTTCTTTATTACTTCCTTTTAAGTGCAACAATGACCAATAGCTTTGTTTGTCAACTCACAACAAATTTCAATCGACATACCTCTTATATGTGAAGTCATCACCCCCCATAAGATCATCATATAAACTATTTGCTTTTATTCTATACTTCTTTCTATTTCTTTTTCTCAAGATCATAGCAAGCAAGCAAAGCCCTCAACTCAAAACTACTCTTTATTATATAACTCTCGGACTTGCTTACATAGGGGGAACATAAAGCAAAACTCAAAACTTAGATCACACTAAAGACTTTATTGTACTAGATCAAGATATAACTAAAAGGGTCGAACTAAGAAAAACGATAAAAGTAAAAGATGTGATGGTGATACGATACTGGGGCACCTCCCCCAAGCTTGGCACAAGCCAAGGGGAGTGCCCATACCCATGTGTTTAGTTGTCTCTCTTCGGAGGTGTTGATGTTGGAGTTGTTGACGAGGTTGGAGGCTTGTTCAGTTTCCTCTTAAGCATAAAATTCTATTCCCTCAGATCGTCTACTTCCAGCTCGAGCTTCAATATCCTTTGACATAATTCTTCCTTGCTCTCCTGCAGAAAACGAGAAGGGATAAATAGGACCTTGGGTTTTCTCCTTGTATTTGGGAGGCTCGATTTCCTGAACTCCACGTGCATATCTCCTGGTCGAGGCAGGGGGATCTCCTCTTCATCCGAGCTTTCTTCCTCATACTTGCCTTCTCGTTCCTCCTCCGAGAACAATCCATAAGGATCTAAATCCCCATAGAGCTTGGGATTGGCAAGATAATGCGATACATAGCTCTCCCCATCGGAATCTTGGGACGACATCTTGCTCTAAATCTGCTGCAGAAATCTTGGGCCCCCTCTGGTATTTCTTTCGCCCAATATTTCTTTTATATTCCAAAATAATTCTCCGTAGATTTTCAGGACTTTTGGAGTTGTGCAGAATAGGTATCTCAGATTTGCTCCTTTTCCAGTCCAGAATTCCAGCTGCCGGCATTCTCCCTCTTCATGTAAACCTCGTAAAATAAGAGAGAAAAGGCATAAGTATTGTACCATAATGTGTATTAACAGCCCATAATGCAATAAATATCGATATAAAAGCATGATGCAAAATGGACGTATCAGTGACCGAAGGTTGTTCGGAGTCCCGGATGAGATCCTGGACGTCACGAGGAGTTCCGGAATGGTCCGGAGGTAAAGATTGATATATAGGAAGTCCCGTTTTGGTCACCGGAAAAGTTTCGTGTATTTCCGGTAGTGTACCGGGAGTGCCGGGAGGGTTCCGGGGGTCCATCGGGAGGAGCTACCCACCCCAAAGGGCCTCATGGGCTGTGGGAGGAGGCAAACCAGCCCCTAGTGGGCTGGCCGACCCCCCCCCCCCCCCCCCACTAAGGCCCATGCGGCTAGGGGTGGAAAACCCCAAGTGGAGGAAAGGGTTTCCAAGTAGGATTGGAATCCTACTTGGAGTAGGATTGGAGGTGGACTCCTCCACCTCCTCCTCTTTCGGCCAACTCCTAGGGGGAACCCTAGGGGCGCCGGCCCCTCCCCTCCCTCCTATATATATTGGAGGGGAGAAAGGGCAGCCGCACCCAACCAAAAAGGCCACGGTGCATCCCTCTCTCCCCACTAGATCGTCTCCCTCTAGTTTCGGCGGTGCTTAGGCGAAGCCCTGCCGGAATAGTTCCACCACCACCGTTGCCACACCGTCGTGCTGCCGGAGAACTCATCTACCTCTCCGCCCCCTCTTGCTGGATCAAGAATGCGGAGATCGTCATCGAGCTGTACGTGTGCTGAACGCGGAGGTGCCGTCCGTTCGGCGCTAGATCGTGATTGGATCGCGGGACGGCTAGCGATTTGGATCGTGAAGACGTTCGACTACATCAACCGCGTTTCTTAACGCTTCCCGCTTAGCGATCTACAAGGGTACGTAGATCCACTCTCCCTCTCGTAGATGCTCATCACCATGGATAGATCTTGCGTGTGCGTAGGAAAAATTTTGTTTCCCATGCAACGTTCCCCAACAAAAACTTCCTCTCCTCTTTTTTTCTCCAAAAATAGGAATTTATAGTGCTGGAATAAGGGTCAGCGGGGCCACGAGGTGAGCACAACCCACCAGGGTGCGCCTGGGGGGTGGTGCGCCCTGGTGTATCATGCCCAGCCAGGGCACCCCCTCCGATGGTTTTTGGCACCAGTATTTTTTATTTATTGTAAAATAATTCTCCAAAAAGTTTCGTCCAATTCCGAGAACTTTTATTTCTGCACAAAAACAACACCATGGTAGTTCTGCTGAAAACAGCGTCAGTCCGGGTTAGTTTCATTCAAATCAGGCAAATTAGAGTCCAAAACAAGAGCAAAAGCATTAGGAAAAGTAGATACGATAGAGATGTATGAGCGAGCAGGCGGTTAGGTAGAGCTCGTCGGGGCGCATGGCAGTTGATACTTGTGATCTGCGTTGGATTTTCCGTGAAGAGGGACGGGTTATCGCAGCACAATGTGGGTAAGTATTTCCCTCAGTTATGAAACCAAGGTTTATCGAACCAATAGGAATACCAATCCTCAACCATCTTCAGCGGCTGCACACAAAAGAACAAACAACTTGCACCCAACGCTGGCAAGAGGGTTGTCAATCCCCTTGGTCTCGTTATTTGCAAGCAAGTGAGTTGTGTAGATAATTGTAGATAATTGTAAAATGCAAAATAAAATAAAAGCAAGTAAATGGCAGCAAGGTAGTAGTAGCGTTTGTAAAATATATAAGTGAATAGACCCGGGGGCGGTAGTGTTCTCTAGTGGCATCTCTCATAGAAATAGCATATGGTGGGTAAACAAATTACTGTTGGGCAATTGATAGAAAAGCGAATAGTTATGCGATTTTCACGGCAATGATCATGTTTATATAGGCATCACGTCCATAAGCAAACAAGCCGACTCCTACCTGCACCTATTACTATTACTCCACTCATCGACCGCTATCCAGCATGCATCTAGAGTATTAAGTAAAACAGAGTAATGCTTGGAGAACGATGACATGATGTACACAAAGTAAACTCAATCAATATGAATTAACCCCGTCGTTTTATCCTTAGTAGCAACAACACAAAGACGTATCTTGTCCCCTACATTGTCACTTGAATATAGAAACTTGTCAGGTTGAACCTACCACAACGCACCACTCCCACCGAATAAATATCAATCTAGTTGGCCAAACTATCTCAATAGATCGGAGAGCATTACGAAGCTATAATGATCATGCAAATAAGAATCATAGTATTCAGGTTTGACTCAAATACTTTTCATGAATAATCTGAACATAAACTCACAATTCATCGGATCCTAACAAACCCACCATACAAAGGGATTACATCAGATAGATCAAGGCAAAGATGCGATGAACATTGTATTGAAGATCAAGAGAGAGAGAGAGATTGCCATCTAGGTACTACCTACGGACCCATAGGTCTGTGGTGAACTACTCACACATCATCATGAGGGCAGCAAGGTTGATGAAGAGGCCCTCCGTGATCGATCCCCCCTCCGGCAGGGTGCCGGAACGGAGCTCTAGATGGGCTCCTGTCGGAACAGACACTTGCGGCGGCATAAAAAGTGTTTCGGGACCTCCTCTAGGGTTTTGGATTGTTGGATAATTTATAGGCCAGAGAGGGACGTCGGGAGAGGCACGAGAGGGGCACCACATATCAGACCCCCCCCAGGGCGCGCCCTGATGTGTGGTGGAACCCTCGTGTGCCTCCCGGCTTCCTCTCGAAGCTTTCAGGTCTTCTTTTGGTCCAGAAAAAATCATCAAAAAGTTTCGTGGCAATTGGACTTCGTTTGGTACCGTAAACCTGAAAAGTTGATGCAGAAAACATCAACTGGCACTGGGCACTGGGTCAATAGGTTAGTGCTAAAAAATGTTATAAATTTGTAAACAAATGCCCAAAAAGTGTGCTAGAATGATACTATATCAGCATGGAACAATAAAAAATTATAGATAGGTTAGATACGTATCAGCAGCAGGGCAGGATTTACAATAGCTTTAATGACACCTGTCATGTGGTGTGGCAAAAGAATAAGAGCTAGTTGGGCGAACGACACAGGAGGAAAGGCAATCCTTGCCGGGAGACATCGCCAGTGCGCCACCTCACGGCACATTCAGGGCGCCATATCATGGCGCATTCAGCGCGCCTGTCCTAATCCGTCAGAGTTAGGTATTTCCCACTCTAGCTCCTGTCAGTATTTTTGGTAGCTACAGTGTCCACTATTTACCCCGTGTAATGACCATTTTAGCCACTGTGGTAGCCCCTAGCCTATAAAAGGAGGCCCATGGCTACCTTTAGAAAGGTCGACACTCCGTTCATTCTACACGTGTAGCCGTACCCCTCGAGCATCCTTGCCGGGTGGCAATGCTCCTGTACTATGAAACAAATAATCCACCAAACACATGACGTATGGTTTTATGCTTTCGAGCAACCGGAACCTGTCTAAACCACCGTCTACGCATTGGTCGGTGATACTCTTTGTGCATCCAAGGTCCCCGCAGTAGAACCACAAAAGGGACCTAGCAGGTCCCATAGATCATCGTACCTCGACAATCTCAAATCATCAATTTTCAGATTAGTAAACAAAGATTCAATAGGAGAAACACCAATCATTTTAATACCTTCATCATGATTATGGTAAAAAACGGGTGGGAGAGCTTTTTCTAAGAATTCTCGCTTAGCTCTCAACCTAGCAGTCCTCTCCTTACTTTCATTAATAAAGACTTGGATAAATTTAATGGACTCATTAATATCAAGCTTAGGTGGGAAATTTTTATTTTTAAGAGTTTCCAAATCATGATGGTGTCATTGAGAATAATTTCTCATGATGGTGTCTAGAAGTTTTGTAGACTCTCCTAATGTCACCTCCATAAAGGTACCACCTGCAACCGAATCTAGAAGGTTTCTAGATACAAAGTTTAGTCCCGCATAGATATTTTGTCTAATCATCCATAAACTCAAGCCATGTGTGGGAAAATTTCTAATCATCAATTTCATTCTCTCCCATGCTTGTGGAACATGTTCTTGCTCATGTTGTTTAAAATTCATAATTTGGTTTCTAAGAGAGATGATTTTAGCAGGAGGAAAATACTTGGCAATAAAAGCATCTTCACACTTATCCCATGTTCCAATACTATTACGAGGTAAATATGAAACCCTAGCTTTAGCTTTGTCCCTTAGTGAAAAAGGAAATAATTTCAATTTCACTACATCATTATCCATATCCTTTTTCTTTTGCATATCACATAATTCCACAAAAGTATTGAGATGCGAAGCCGGATCCTCATTAGTACTTCCGGAAAATTGTTCTTTCATAAAAAGATTTAATAATGCAGCATTAATATCATAAAACTCCGCACTAGTGGCGGGTGGTATAGGAGTACTAATAAAATCATTGTTATTAGTATTCTAGAAGTCACCCAACTTGGTATTATCTTGACACATGGTGACGAAGCAAGTAAACTAGAAAACAAGAAAATAGAAATATTTTTGATATTTTTAGGCAAGCAAATATAAAGGCAAATAAAAAGTAGAACAAGTGAATGAAAATTTGTACGAAGGAACCTAATAAGAATTTGATGATGACTCCTCGGCAACGGCACCAGAAATTATTCCTGCTACTTGTAAACCGCGTTGGGTTTTCCCCCGAAGAGAAGAGGAGATGCAACACAGTAGAGATAAGTATTTCCCTCAGTGAGAACCAAGGTTATCGAACCAATAGGGGAATCACACAAAGTCTCGTCGTCAGCACCTACACACACACAATCAAGCACTTGCACCCAACGCGGGCAGAGGGTTATCAAGCCCCTTGAACTCGTTACTTGCAAGGATTAAATACTGATAGATAGATAGATATAGATATAAATATAAAATAACAGTAAATAAAATACAGCAATATTTTTAGGGTTTTAGTAATAATATTTATGTAGACCCGGGGGCCATAATTTTCACTAGAGGCTTCTCTCTCGAAGATAGCATACGGTGGGTAGAAAAATTACCGTTCGACAATTAATAGAATAGCACATAGTTATGACATATTACTCAAGGCAATGATCATGTATATAGGCATCACCTCCATAAGCAAGTAGACCGACTCTTGCTTGCATCTACTACTATTACTCCACTCATCGACCGCTATCCAACTAGGTGACTCATCTCTTGAGCTTCTTCTTCTAGGAGACTCTTCTCTTCTTTTGTGGGGGGGGGGGGGGGGCATGCACTCATTGGAGTAGCGTCCGGGCCTTCCACAATTGTAACAATTTCAGTCACGACTAGATGAATGCTTCTCTTCATATCTTGAGTTGGAGCTTCTCTCTTTGCCTCTACTCTTGTAGAACTTGTTGAATTTCTTGACCATGAGGCTTATCTCTTCATTGGTAACAAGGTTGTCATTTTAGGTAGCGGGAGTGTCGATTGAAGCTTTGTATGCACCGCTTGACTTGTTATGGAGCTCTTCTTTATCTTCGAGTGACATCTCATGAGCAACAATCCTACCAATGACTTTCGTGGGCTTGAGATCTTTGTAGTTTTTCGTCATTTGGATCAATGTGCACACGGTGTCGTAATTTCCATCCAAGGCTCTAAGGATCTTCTTGATGATGAATTTGTCGGTCATCTCTTCATTTCCTAAGACGGCAATCTCATTGGCGATGCGAGCAAGCCTAGAGTACATTTCCGCGACTCCTTCAGCATCCTTCACCTTGAACTTGTCAAGTTGACTTTGTAGCACATCCAACTTAGATTCCCTGAGGGATTCGGTACCTTCGTGCATATCAACCAAACTATCACAAATTTCTTTTGCATTATCAAGACAGATAATCTTGTTGAACTCTTCGGGGCATAGGCAGTTGAATAAAATGTCGCATGCTTGATCGTTGTATTGCAACATCTTCAGTTCTTCCGCGGTCGCTTCACGATCCGGTTCCTTTCCATCTTCAAATAATTCACCTTGCAAGTCAACACGAACAACAGCCCAAACGGCAGGGTTATGACCAAGAATATTCATTTTCATCTTATGCTTCCAACTAGCAAAGTTTGTACCATAAAAATATGGACCTCTACGGTGATAGTTTCCCTCACTAGACGCCATACTCTCCTAGGTTGTGAAACCAATGCAATGGAGACCAAAGCTCTGATACCACTTGTAGAATCCGAAGCATGTCTAAGAGGGGGGGTGAATAGACTACTTGACAAATTAAAAACCTAACATTTTCCCAATTTTAATGGTTGGCAGATTTTAGCAATTATAGCAAGTCTAGCACACCCTACACATGCAAGTCAACAAGTATGGCAGTGGAATGTAAAGACAGGCACATGAAAGTAAGGAGCATAGACAGGAAGATCAAACGCAAAGATGACATAGAGATTTTTGGCGTGGTTCCGACAGGTGGTGCTATCGTACGTCCACGTTGATGGAGACTTCAACCCATGGAGGGTAACGGCCGCGAGTGTCCACGGAGGGCTCCACCCACAAAGGGTCCACGGAGAAGCAACCTTGTCTATTCCATCACGGCTTACGTCCACGGAGTACTAGCCTTACTAGGGGTAGATCTTCACGAAGTAGGCGATCTCCTTGCCCTTACAAACTTCTTGGTTCAACTCCACACGCAGTCGGAGGCTCCCAAGCGACACCTAACCAATCTAGGAGGCAGCACCCTCCAAAAGGTAATAGATGTGGTAACAATGATGAACTCCTTGCTCTTGTGCTTTAAAAGATAGTCTCCTCAACACTCAACAACTCTCTCACATATTTGGCTTGGGTAGAAGACATTGATTGGGTGGAAAGCAACTTTGGGAGGCTAGAAATCAAGATTCATATGGTTGGAGTGGAATATCTTGATCTCAACACATGTGTAGGTGGCTCTCTCTCTCAAAAAATGGATGGGGCAAGTGTTGGTTCGTTCTGAGTGCTTCCTATTTGAATGAGAGGCAGGTGGAGGGGTATATATATAGGCATGTCCAAAAATCCAACTGTTACAACATTATTGCCCAACTCAGTGACACCGAAGTAAAAACTCAGTGGTACCGACTAGTGGAAATTGCAACTTTTGGTGTTTCTGTGAGACCGATGTATGAATCTCGGTGGGTCCGATTTTAGATGGCCTAGGCAGTTATAGACTCGGTGGCACTGATTTGCAAAACTCGAATTTCTGATTTTTGACAAATGCAAACCAGTGAGTTTGCCACTGATTTCGGTTACACCGAAAATGGACTTGGTAGTCAGTCCTGGCAAAATGGGACGGCCCGGCCCGGCACGGCACGGCCCGCCATGGAACGAATATTAGTCGGGCCATGCCGTGTCGGCCCACGTGCTAAACCCTCCAGCCCAGGCACGGCCCGGGAGCTATACGGGCCAGCCCGTCGGCACGCTAGGCCCGCTGGCCTGTTAGGGTATTAGCCTTTTAGGCTGATTTTTGGGCCGATTTTGGCCTGCTGGGCTATTTTATATGTCATATAAATAAAAGAAACAGCTAAACGGCCCGTGCCGTGCCGGCCCGCGTGCCCAGCCTTCATGCCCAGGCACGGCCCAGGGCGGGTTGCGTGCCTGGCACGGCTTGGTTAAATCGTGTCGGGCCTGGCCCATAGTGTGTCGGGCCGCCTTGCTTCTGGGCCGGCCAAAAAAGCACGACCCGTTCGGCCAGCTATATTGGTAGTACCGAGATGGCTGGGTTGGCTCTGGATTCTGTCTAGGGTTAAACTCGGTGGGGCCGAATGGAAAATGTTGGTGGCACCGAATTTGGTCTTTTAGGTTTTGGACAGAATATTTTCTGGGAGAATGGATGAGAATTTTTGGTGGCTACCTCTAAGCACTTGAGCAACCAGATCATCATAGATACCTCACCCCCTTTTAATAGTATTGGCTTTCCTATGGACTCAATTGTGATTTCTCACATAAAATAAAAATGCGGAGTCTTGAAGCTTGAAGCTTGGCTAGTCCTATTGCTTCCCTTCTTCTTCTTCTTGGGGATTCTCCTCACAATCCTTTGCCAACTCTCTCTGTGGACTGTATCTGAAATAAGCTAGATAAAATTATTAGTCCAAGAAACAATGTATGTTGTCATGAATTATCAAAACCACCAAGGGAGCATATGTGCTTTCACCATGCCCTACTCTCCCTCATCGGAGCCTGTAACCCGGACGGTGCTGGTGGACGTGGGGTCGATGACGGATCCTTCCTGGGAGGAGCCGACGCCAACCACGACACGGTTGTGGCGCCCGCACTGGTGCATCCTACGAGGCGTCGGAGAGTGTGACTTGGCCTCTCCAACATCCACCACCGCGAGGGCCCCCGCCGCCTCCCGTGCCCGCTACCTTGCCCGGCGGGCACGCCGCACCATGACATCATCCAAGGATGGTCATGCTTCATGCTCGGCGTGCCAACGGAGGGGTTGCGCTTCCGCCACGGCGTTCAAACGTCAGACGGACCGCACCGCCTCCGGTGAGACGGCGACGCTGGATCCAAGCACCGGTTGTGCGGACGCAATGGATTCTCGGCGTTGCGAGTCTGAGCGATGCCGTCGTGCGGCCGCCTCCCGGGAGTGGCAGAGCGCAACTCGGACGGTGCCGGTGGACGTGAGGTCAATGACGAATCCTTCCTGGGAGGAACCGACATCCACCACGACGTGGTTATGGCGCCCGCACGGGTGCACCCTACGAGGCGTCGGAGAGTGTGACTTCGCCTCTCCAACGTCCATCGCCGCGAGAGCCCCCGCCGCCTCTCGTGCCCGCTGCCTCGCCCGGCGGGCACGCCGCGCCATGACATCGTCCGAGGACAGCCATGCTTCGTGCTCGGCGCGCTAACAGAGGGGTTGCGCTTCTGCCACGGCGTTCGGACGCCAGATGGACCGCACCGCCTCCGGTGAGGCAGCGACGCCGGATCCAAGCACCAGTTGTGCGTATGCAATGGATTCCCGACGTTGCGAGTCTGAGCGATGCCGTCGTGCGGCCGCCTCCCGGGCGCGGCGGAGCGCAACCCGGACGTCCATCTCCTCCTCGGGGCCGCGTGGGATGAGCTCGTGGTCGACGGATCTGGAGGTGAAGGACTCGGATCCCCTGCCCGCCATGCCGGAGAAGGCCGGAGATCACCGGAGGTGAGCTTGGGTGGCGGATGAGAGTGGAGGGGAGTGGAATGAAGTGGCTAGGGTTTGGTCCGGCGAGCGGATGGGGACAAATATATGTGGGATAGATGTGGGCCAGCGCGGGCCAGTACGGGCCAGGCGGGCGTGCCCGGGCTCCTTCATATCCGCCCCATATTTGAGCTGGATATGGGGGGTGCCGGTCAGCCCGGACGTTTAAGGCCGGTTTGAGAGGCCCGTCTGGATCGCTTTTTCGTGACCGGACAGTGACCGGGTGGCCTGTCCAGGCGTTTGAGGAGGATATGAGGGGTCCGGCTGTAGATGCTCTAAGGCCTTTTATTTGCTCGAAAGGCTAAATCATTGTCTTGAGAGTAAGACGTGAAGATAAAGATAGCACGAGAAACTCTTTTATACCGGTTGCTCAACTAGGACTGTGGTATGGCGGTCGTTGCATAAATTAGGTTATTATATGAATTGGATGTAGAAATAGGGAAAGCTCTAAATAGCTTATGAATTGATCTGTAAAGGAAGAATCGGAACTTGTAACAGTGAGCACTCAAGCATGGAAAATGTCGCTACAACCATTGACTCGTACAACTGCATGGAGAGAATATCATACGGAAACCGACATTCGGCGGAAACCGATGAAAACCACAAAAAAAATATTTTGAAGTTTAAAAAAAATACTCAAAAAATACGGGGGGTGTTAAGGGGATGAAGTTTTATTTTCATACGAAATTCCAAATTAAAACACATTACGAGGTGTGAGTTATGAAAAAGAGAAAATCAGCATATTGAATAGTGTCAAATAGTAATGTCACTATTCAGGGCTGATATTTGTCTTTTTCATAGATCATATATCATAACGTGTTTCAACTTGAAATTTTGTGTTGCAATAAAACATCACCCTCTTAACATGATATATTTTTTTGAAACTTTAAAATATGGTTTCCACGAAGTTTTCATTGAATATTGGTTTCCGTGTGATATTCTCCCCAACTGCATGGACAGACCGCTAGAAAATGATCCAATGCCACCTCGGGATATCATTTGTATCGCTAATCCTCATGGGTTTTACTCTTTTTATCTTGCGAAAAAGCACTTAGATAGATTCCATTTGTTGAAATATATTGCCGCCTCCCTTCATTAGTTCGGACTTTTGGATGAGTTGGCTGGTGCATGAATTCAATATGATATCGGAGCCAAGAGGTCTTGAGTTCAAGACCCTGCCAACGCAGTATTAAAAACAAAAAGATTGTGTGGCCTACATCGATCGCACGTCTAAAGACTAAAATAGTCTAGACGTGAGGGGGGTGGGGGGTGTGTTGAAATATATTGCCCGCCTCTTTCCATCGGTTTGGACTTTTAAATGAGTTGACTGATGCATGAATTCAATAGTTGAAACGAGTTGCTCCCCTATCAGAGGCAGCTAGGCCTTTTCGAGAACAGCGGGAAAGTCTTTGTGCGTGCGCCCCAGAGCCGTAGTCGTAGCAATTGAGCCCTTGAATCGACACCGACCTCTCACATTTTTTGGTTAACCAGAAGAATTTTTGTGGTACATAAGGACCATTATCCGGATAGAGTTAATTATATTGTAGATCAGATAACCGGCACGCACCAGAAACTAATAAAAAAACTCATCAAAAATTTCAAAGCTGACAAAAGGAAAAAAGCAGATAACTAGGTTATTTATTTTCTTTCCGTAAGACAACACAGCAGCAGCAGCAACAAAAAACCTAGCAATAAAAAAAAACATATAAAGAAATGCTCGTTTCTCCCTACTGAAGACATGGGCTTTAGAACGAGCCCAACAAAGACGAAATGCGGACTACAAGGCCACCAAGTCCTAGGGTTCTAGGGTCTTCTTCGGGGTCCTCGTCGTTGTCTCTATCCGCAGAGAGCACAGGAACGTCTCCCACCCACTTCATTCGAACACCTCTTCGGAGAGGACCAAACCCAACGCAGAAACACCCCCACCATGTCTTCCCTCGTTGTCCGCCGCCTCCTGTGATCCTGTCCACCACCACCCCCGCCGCCGTCCGTCGCCTCGTCTCCACCACAAGCACCCACCTTTCGTCCGTCCAGCGCCACCCTACCCTCGCATCCCCTGTCGTCGGCGGTCGCGCCACCTTTCCTTCCCGTTCCTTCGCCACCTTCCCGGGCGACAAGGCCAAGTCGGACGGGGGAAAGCAGGCGACCGCGATCGACCCGAACAAGGCCGAGACCGCCACGGACGGGGTGCTGCCTCCCGCATCCGCGGCAAAAAACAAGGCCGAGACCGCCACGGACGACCTGCTCGAGCCACCGGTTCCCTCCCCCGCCAAGGACGCCGCCGACAACAAGCCCCCCCCCCCCCCCCCCCCCCCCCCCCCCCCCCCCCCCCCCCTTTCGCGCAAAAGGACGCGTTCTGGGAGGCCATGGCGTCGGACGCCACGCTCGAAGCGCCAGGGGAGGCGTCGGCGCCGGAGGCCAACCCCACCGTCAACGGAGACACCGCGGCGGACTTCACCGCGGACGATCTTCTGCATCTCGTGGCCGCCGCAGCCCAGAGAGCCCTCGAGGGAGCGCCGGAGGCCGGCGTTGACGCCGACACGGTCACCGTCAAGGACTCAAGGCTCTGCTCCAGGCGCTAGCCGACGTGGCCAAGAGCGCACTGCAGGAGTCCGATTCCACAGACGTGAAGGTACACGCCCTCCGGAAGATGCTGGCCGCAGCGTCGGCCGATCTTCCACCGGAAGCCACGGCGGGCGGCGTCGACGCCGACGCGGTGCTCAAGGTGATGGCCGCGGCGGGAAGGAGCCTCCTTTCGCCGGAGGCAGGCGTCGACTCCGACCCAGCCAAGATGGTGTCGGCCGAGGGGCTTTCTATAAAGCTCACCAATCTGATGGAGGACGCCATGGCTAGGCATCATGGTGACCTTGCCGTTAAAGTCGGGGAGCTCATCACGTGAGTGCATTTGTTGATTTGATTGATATCATGCCTTGTTGTTGTTGTTGTTTCATGCCAAAGAATCACCCTAACCCTCCATACCGAATTGGTTGATGAATGAACAGCGCGGCTTTTGCCGAGAAGGATCTGAAAGATGCTAATAGGAGGCTGCGGTTCATCCTGGCCTATGTCATCTTCATCATCATAGGGATGCTTATGTTTTACCTGGGATTCGATCGTGCCTGTGAGAAGGCTAGGGCGTCACTGAAGGACTTTGTACTAGAGCTTGCTGCTACAGAGGATGCCAAAAAACTTTACCTTGAGATCATTGACTTGGGAATTGACAAAGCCAAGAATACCGTCAAGGTAAGTCTGAGGCCAGTTCTGTACGACTTCTTCTTCCCGGAGCCCTCGCCGGAGAAGCCCGAGCCGAAGAAGCCGGTGACACGGGGGGTGCTGGGCACCCTGCTGGACAATCTTCGCGGCAAGAAAGAGGAACCAGAACCACAGGCCAAGAAGGAGGAAGTGCCTCTACAAGAGGTGCCGCTGCCGCCGAAGCAGCAAGAGGAAGAGCCTCCCAAGGAGGCCTGGGTGAGCTGGTTAGCTTCTTGGTTCCGATCCAAGAAGTAGGCACGTCATCTTTTTCCTTGTTTGAATCGATTGGATCAGTCTGTCTATCTGTCGGATGATCTGAACTCTGAAGAACCATTAGCTTCTAGCTATCTCTCGCATGGTCTGAAGAACTATTAGCACTTCATATCTCATTCGTATGAACTATTTAGCTGGGTCATATATATATACTCCTTTGTTGCCGTTGTCTAATCAATTATTGTGCTTGGTAATATTTATACCATACCTCTGCTGCTTCTAATCTATGCGTGCTTCCTCTGCTGCTGAATCCGTTGAAGCTTTTGGACAAATTCCTCGAACGTCGCATATGATAGTTTCATTACTTATATAAGCTCCTTTTATCAGATAGGTGGAGGTGGTTATTAGCCTGTTTTTATCTGATATCTGATGCTACTTATAAGCTTTGTTTTGTCTGAGAGCTGCAAATAGTTATCAATTTGTATTTGTCTGGTAGCCGCTGTCACTTATAAGCTATGTGTTTATGTGATAAGCGATGTTATTTATAAGCTTTGTTTATCATAGAGCTGCAACTAGTTATAAGTCTGTCTTCTACTCCCTGCGTTCGAAATTACTTATCATAAAAATGGATGTATCTAGACGTATTTTTAGTTCTAGATACATTCATTTCTATCAATTTCTGTTAGAACTAATTTGGGACGGAGGGAGTTTGATATAAACTCTATTTTTACGTGATAGATGATGTTACTTTTAAGCATGTGCATATCTGATGGCAGAACATCTTTATCATGCATTTCATTGGATCTAATAGCTTGTCCGCGTTCACATTTACATTCTAGATGTAAGAGAGTTCCCTATTCTATCCATGCTGGAAAGTATATTTCTCAAGTTATTGAAATGAGTGTAGTAAAAAAAGGAAAAAGTTGAGCAGAAATAGACCGGTACTACATGGCGTCAAACAAATCAGAAAAAACTTGATAAACACGATGAGTTTGCAAGAAATATGGTGTCAAACAAATCGAATGAAGTTTTAGAGTGTTGTCGGGATAAACTGAAAATATGTTCTTGTTTGTTAAACAAATCAAGCTGAATTAAGTACTCAGCAACACTACACAGCCGAAGCACCAACATACATATCCATCCCTCATAAGTCATAAATCATTATATAAAGGTTGACACCACAAAAATAACAACGGATTTACAACCTCATGCTAACCACGGAAATTAAATACTCCCTCTGTAAACAAATATAAGAGTGTTTATATAACTAAAATAGTGATCTAAACGCTCTTATATTAGTTTACGGAGGGAGTACCACAGAACCTGTATTCCCAGCAAACATGAGACCGAGTATGCACACCGGCTAGTTATAAACATAAATATGCAATGATATAGTAGATAGTAGAGCATGCATGTGTTGCAGGATAGATATTCGAGTCATCGAGCATTGACTCATCCCTTCAACCGAGCCGAAGGATCCCAAGTCCCTCATCACCGCCCACTGGAATTGAACGTGAATGCTAGATAACCAGCAGAATTAACAAGTCCCTCACCTGGACTTTCTAGCACCCACGGAAACACTTCACAGCCCGAAGCAATGAGACAGAACAAACAGCAAAATACATCGCTGGAAGGTTCATAGCACGAAAACAGACTAATAAGACGGCAACACATAGTAGATCTCTCACAAGAACAGAGGAAAGTGCTCTTACATCCCACATGCAACCACGGAAATTAGATCCCAGATCTCTCATTATACATAGGGTAGATCTCTCTCTTACATAAGACAAGGCAGGAATTACGGAGTACACCAGCTATCTAAACATGCAGGATACAGAAGCATGCGATGCAGGATATAGTAGTAGATAGTAGAACATTGATCCCTCGACTCATCCCTTCAACCGAGTCGACGAATCCCGAACACCAAGGTGACTGCTCCAAGACCGCAGCCAGCACCAACGGCCAAGGCATCGTCCCTGCGGCTTTTCCTGTTTTGCTCCACAATCTTGTCCAGTAGCCGGCTTCCAAAGAGGAAGGAGCATGAATGTTAGGATGTATTGAGCAAAGAATGGATCAGTCGGACGAAGACGATCTTGCATGTTTAGTGCCTTACCGAAACTCTGGCCCGAAGCGGTCGAGGTCAGCATCAGCCGGTGCCTACATGCAGTTGAGTTTGAATCGTTAAAAATGGGATGGCAGCTAATGCAGACTGGTGAAAGTTTGGTATACAGAATTTATAACAACCAAGCAATTGAAACTACATTGACAGCTTCGTCTAAAAACGCAAGTATATTGCGTCCGCCTGTTGGCTAGATGGATTCTGGATGGCACATGATGATTTCCAAAGGCAAATACTTCGTCCTGCTTGGATGAGTGGGTGTTCATTGGTAAAATTTGGTATTTTCAGTTCAAAACGTGAAGCTAGAAATAAACTCCACTACCTCTGTACCAAAATGTAAGACATTTTTGTAGGCTATAAAGTAGATAGCCTACAAAAATGTCTTATATATTTTGATAAGGAGGGAGTACGTACAAAAGGTTTAACCAACCTTGGTAGTGACTATCTATCTATCTAGAAGAACATCCAGAAATTCCAACAATTGGCACTATATTGCTATAATTTAATCGAAATAACTATGTTGCCAGGAACATGAGGAGACTCAAAGCCATCCATCCGGCTGGTGTCTCTAGTTACAGAGAGAAAGATCATGGATTGCACACGTTGATTCCGATTGATAATACTCAAAATTTATTTTACCCAACAACGTAAGCAGGGCCTATCCCCGCCTCCATCACTAATAATCGGAGCGGAGGGAGAAGAATACATCCGACTAATCGCGCAACGCAGCATGTCAAAATCAATCGATTGCATCAATCAAATACTGGGACGGGGGGTAGAAGATCGAGATGGGAACGAACCGGAGCACGAGAAGAGGCGAAAACGCGCTGGACAGCGCCGGGGATCTTCTGCTTCAGCTTCGCGGCCATGGTGCGCAGCGCCATAGCCATACCTCCACCAAACAAGCAGATCTGGACGAGCAAGACGACGGCGGCTAGGGTTTCCAATCTCTCTTTCTTCTTTCTCCAACACGCGATGGTGCCTGCCCTCGACGCACGGAACCTCCTTCTCTAGTAAGACACCGAGCCGCCAAGTGGGCCGGCCACCTATCTGGGCTCGGCCTTCTTCTCTTCTCATCTCACCACCATACAAAACGAAACGATGTCTCGAGAGGTTTCCCGTCACTTCGGTGCCGATCACCCACAAATTGTAATAACGACCCTTCAAAATAAACAAAGCAAATTGCTAATAACACATCTTCGGGTTTGTTTCGATAGTGCGCGTTAAGTTTCAATCATCACTTACCAGTTATATATATCACTTCAACCAGGTATTTTATATCTTTTATTAGTTAGATTCAACCATATCATGCACTCCATGGGACATGCAAGCACATCACGAGCCAACAATCCAGCCATACTTCCCACATTTTCCTTTAGAGCCAACATTTAATTCTTACGTCGGGCTCTATTTTCACAATTTCATTTAATTAGAGCCAACCTTAATTTCTTCACTCCCACACCTTACCCTTTGTTGGGCTTGATGATTACTCAACAACTCTTTGTCGTATATAAACTGCTTGATTTTTGTGGATCGAAGATAGGTGGGATAAATATTCAAGCGAACCCTTTCTATATATTAAAACGTTCGCGCTTTTAAAATTTTCAAAAAATGGTCGTGTTTTCATATTTTTACATAAATTTAAAAATGTTCTGGATTTTCAGAAAATGTTCATGTATTTCAAAGTTTGTTCGGAATGGTTTTCTTCAAATTTTCACAACTTTCTAAAAATGTTCATAATTTTAGAAAATGTTACCGTCTTCAGAAAATGTTCACAAATTTTAAAAATGTTCATGTTTTCTTTTTAAGGAGTTTCAAATAGTATTCCCATTTCCAAAATTGTTCGAAAATATTCTAAAAAACATGCTTTCAAATTTTATTTGCGTTTCAAAACATTGTTTGGAATGTTTTTGTTCAAAATTTTCAGAAAGTATTTTGGAATTTCAAAAAAATGTTCCCTTCTACATAAAATGTTCATGTTTCCATTTTTCAGGAGTTTCAATTCTTTTGTGTTTTAAATTTTTGTTCTGGAGTTTAAAAAAATGTTGGTGTTTCCACATTTTATTTTGGAATTTAAAAAATGTTCCTCTTTGAAAAAATTCTTCATGATTTTCAGAAACGGTGTTTATTTTTCAAAAATGTTTATTTTTTTTAAATATGTTTACAATTTTTTAAATTATTTGCGCTTCACAAAACATTCTGGTAGTTTGTTCAAAAACTATTGCGTTCGAAATTTTAAAATATTCGTATCTGCACTGCAGGTTGATTCTTAAAAGTTTGCAGTGCGTTATAACATGTAAAGCTCGGTAGGTGAACTGGTTGTTGCGCGATGTTTATAGCATGAGATGTTGGGTTCGATCCCCCACTTCGCCGGTCTTTTTCATAGAAACAGTATGACATCCAGCTGGTTCATGGACCGGCCCATTCATTAGAAAAATTGACGGACGAACTTAAAAATTAACCCCAGCGTCCCATGACGGACGAAAATTTGCTGGGTCCCACCAGAAACGAAAAAAGTGGAGAAACAATCTATATATATATATTACTAGTACAAACATGTTGGTACCTGTGGTGGCAACGGAGAGAGTTCGTCAAAGGGGTGGAGGTGCAAACGCCAGAGAGGACAGCGCCTGCGATCATTGCGCTTGCCCTTAACTATGCTCGTGCTGTAGGGAAGGGCCCGACTATTGCTAAAACCAATAAGTGGCCATCGATCCTAGCAGGGCATCTAGTGCTAAATGTCGACGCATCTTTTTCTGTTGGGACAAACTCTGGTGCTTGTGGAGCAGTTGTCAGAGATCACAAAGGCCACTTCATTACTGCCTCTACAGCAAGGCTTGAGCACATTGCAGATGTTGTTGCGGCTGAAGCAGCTGCACTGTTGGAAGGATTAAAATTGGCCCAAAGTGTTGGTTGCTCTAAGCTGGTGGTAAGGATGGACAACAGCACAGTGGTGGACGCAATAAAGCTAAATGAAGGTCATTCAATGATAGCAGCGCCGGTGTTAGATGATTGTCGAAATATCTTGTGTGATTTCGGGAAGGTTACTATTGAGCATTGTTTTAGAGAGTCAAATGTAGTAGCTCATGAACTAGCTAGATGGGGATGTGCGAACGATCCTTTTATTTGGGCGGATGCACCTCCTATTTTCCTTGTTAAATTCCTAGCGGATGATGTAACCGTTTTTTGAATAAATAAAGTATACCTTCCCGTCAAAAAAAATATATATATATATTACTAGTACAATGCCCGTGCGTTGCTACGGGTTTTTAAATTTATAGGAAAATCGCATGTACGCTGCAACGGGATATCATGGTTGACACCCTTCTTGTCCACAACGACGTGGCAGGATCCTATCAGGGCTCCATCCCAGCCCGGCCGTTAAGCCTAGCTGGCCACAGTCACCGTGGTGGCCCTATATAGCAAGGCCCGATAATCTTGTTGTCGAGAAGGTCCTCAAGGCATCAGTCAGACCCAATGTCAACCATGGCCTCCTACTCATCCTCTTTCCAGCGATTCTGCCTAGGGGAGCACGGGAGCATCATGCGACATCAGGAACTGTCCTTGTCGGGACCCAGCCGCGTGAGCATTCGGTCTAGGACATTGCTTGTGCGTTGCCACGGGTTGATTTCAATTTTATATTTAGGCCACTGAGAATTTTAGACAATGCATTCTCTAAACATTTCAAAGAGCATGAAACTGATAATTCAGTAACTGACATCACATTACCAATTATACCCAACCATGGTCCAAGTGACTTGAATTTCGCCAATTATTGTCATGTAGAAGAACAACCGATCATGTGTTTTTTTATCCTTCTATAGAGTTTTCCCTTCCTTCTAAAATGTCAATATGGATTTTTCCCTCTCTATCAGTTAGTAGAAAGATCTGTGTTTCTACCAGATTACGTGCAATCAGGATGCATGTGATTGCACTGTAGAAAAACTGGCAAAGTAACCAACAAAAGGACAGAAGGAGGAGCATAATATGACATTTAGGCATGTTACAACACTGAGATTAACAACATCCTTCCCATGCCAAAGAAATTAAGAATGTAGTAAACACAATTAACATAAATCACTTTATTGCAAGGCGGTCATCAACACAATATGGTCATCGCTGTTGATGGTCTTTGCTTCTCCCTCTCCACTGTCGCTCGCCCAACAAACACCCACGGTAGAGACACTTGCTATAATCGCTCGACAAGCAAACACCTGCGGCAGAGAGACTTGCTATAATTGCTTGCCTGCAAACACCCAAAGCAGAGACATTCTGTGCAAGTTTTATTAGATAACTTTGTGCGGGTAACTTTGGCAGATATGAATGCACATTCCAATTCAGTAAAAAAGATGCATTTCTTTCGGAACTCGCCCAAAAAGATTCGAGGGACAGAATGGCAGCAATATTTACCAAACTGTCACCCCGCAACTCCCTGATCTCCAAGTTTCACATAGATTAATATTCCAGCAGTGGTTTCAAAGGAAAACTAAGTTAATTTGATAGGACTCACTGTCAAATCTATGAAGCACAATCTTCCATTTTCATAGTTCAATATCAAGTACCAGAACCTGAAAAAATGACTAAACTCACATATCCAACCTTTTCTGTAGAGCAACAATTCACATGCATCCCATCTATGAAAATACTGTAGCGTGTCATGAAAACTAAAGCATGTGTGGTATTTCTCTGTTTATACTATTATTAAGTGTCTTGTCGCATGCTTGTCTTGAATAAAGGGATAAATGCAATCATTTTTATAGCTGCTTAATATATAGGAAGTGATGGCGATCTTACCAATGAAATGGGAGAGTTTCTGAAGTACAAGATTGCATCATCCCTTCTTGAAAAAATTTCACTGAACCTAACAAACGAACAGGGGCACTACTTATGTCTTATGCCACCTAACATCCAAAATCACCGAACCAAAAAGATGCACTATGCATTTTGGACCACTTCATTTCCTAATGATTTAAATATAACAGTTGTACTTAAAAGAACATATTGTTTTGAAGCTATAGTATATAATTAACATGTCATTAGCATCTTGATAATTTATTGAAGAAGGGAAGATCTGACACAATATTTAGTTGAAGGTAGATCATATTAGCTATATATTATCAGCCCGAAAAGTAAAGGGGGTAATTAATATCAGAACAAAAGGTACAAGATCTAACCTGTACTTTCTTGTTTTGTGGAGTGATTTATTGAGCACACGTCCTTAATAGAAGATGTTTTCCCCACATATGAAAAAGTTAAGCTTGAGCTTGTTCCATTTAACTTCGAGTGCCAATGGCATTCTTTAAAGGAGACAGGTTTGTCGACATAAAAAACACCGGAGATACTGAGAATTTCATCGTAATCGAACATTAGATAAAAAAATAATGAAGATAGTGAAGAAAATATTGAGATATAATTAGTCACGGATTTGCCAGGAGGAAAATCAATCGGTCAACAACATTGCCTGTCTATTCATCCTGAGTAAACAAAACAAAACCAAATATCTTCGGACTGCTAATGATACAACGCTAGCAATCATTTAATTTTATAGGATAATTTGGGAAAAGTGCATGCTACTGGCATTTTGTTAACCCTTAGCTCGTAGCAATGCATGCATCAATCAGCCTGCACATGAACATGTCAGAAAACGTGATAATGTAGATAAGAGGATAGCAGCCCATTTGCTGGCAGCAGCATGCTCCCTTGCAGATAGAAACAAACATGAATGAATGAGGGAGCGATCTGTGATTTCAGTGACAACATTAATGACATGGTTTTGATTTTCAATCTCTACTGAGATGAAAATGAACCCACGGTAGGAACAAAGCATCACAAACATGTGATTGTATTGCCTGCTACTCTGCAAAAAGCTGCAAGAAGTGTACCTGCATGAATGTTGTAGCAATCTCGCAGGAATATCACATACACCCTTATCCGCAGCTCCTCTTCTCCTCGGTTGTGAGATTTGTTTTGGTAACTAACAGATGCATGAACCACGACGGCCTTGCTTACTTATCTGCACACATGAATCATGTAAAAGTGTCACAACAAACCGTTGGGAAGGAACGAATCATCGTCGGCGAGCGCATTACTATCAAAATGCGATCGATCTGACGGAGGTGTACATACAGGTTACAACAGCCAACATGGAGGCGGCCTGGTGCAGAGGCTGAGGCTGGACGTACTCCTTTCAGCTTCCTTGCCCGATGAATCTCGCTCAGGCCGCCGCCGCCCTCTGGGGATGTCAGCCGGCCAGCCCAGGAAGCAGAAATTAACAAGGCTTTGTGAGATGGATCAAAGCTGAACAAGCAACAGAGACAATTTTGCTCGGCCGGCATCACAAGCATAGCATTAGAGTATGGGATTGTCAAAGTAGCAATCTCCAGTAGCTAAAGCAGCAACACTGACATAAAAAGCAACTAATTTCACAGCTATATGAGAAAAATTGAGTGGAATCTGCGAGCCAGACCTCATTGCCAGCAACATCAACTGATAAAAGAAGAGGTATACAGCTTTTCACACTAAGTGGAGAACAAGCTGTCCACTGAGAAAGAAGTCAAAACCATCAGGAAACGGACACCCAAATTAGCAAGAAAATCTAGATCGACACCAATTCCGTAGGCAACAGCGAGCACAAAATTCTCCAGCTCAACCCATCAAAACACACCAAGTATATTTGTACTACTATGACTGAGGGCTGATAAATTGGAGCAACATTGCAATATATATACAGCAAGTAACTGTTCTGCCCCGTCTATGAAAACTACATAGTAATCCTTGATGTTCAGAACCAAAATTTAAGCATCAAGTTTGTTGGACACAAAAAGGCAAGCAACATCATGAACAACTCTCCCTGATTTAATTTTCCTATATGCATTGGCCTGTAACAGAAGGTTCACTTCTCAATTTTTTTTACAGCAGGTCTCATACACCCAAGAAAACCTGAAAAAAATGAAGTTCAACACCTCATAAGCATAAGAACAAACAGGTTGTGGGCGCAATCTCAAGACCAGGGGCACATATTTATTTGGGGAGAATAAAATTGCTGATCCGAGAGAGAGAGAGAGAGAGAGAGAGAGAGAGAGAGAGAGCGCTCGTGAGGGAGATGAGCAGCAGCATGGCCTCCATCATCCCAAGCAATCATGCTGGCCGCCACCAAGCCCTTGCGACCGTCGCCGCCCTCGCCAAGCCCCCGGCCATCTGCGGCGTCCTCCTGCACCTCCTCGACACCGTCTCCTCGCGCCCTCACGCCGCCCCCTCGGCCTCGCGTCGCCGGAGACAAGGCCACGCCGGAGCTCCCCGAGCTCTCTCGCCTCCTTGCCGGTAGCCGCCTGCCGGCGTCCACCTGCGCATCCTCGACCCCGCCTCCTCGCGCCTGCGCGCCGCCCCTCCTCGACCCCGCCTCCTCGCGACCGCATGCCGCCCCCTCGGCCCCGTGTCGCCGGCGACAAGGCCCCGCCGAGGGCTCCCCGAGCTCCATCGCCTCATCGCCTGTCGGATGGGATTGGATAAGCCCATGGTGCTGCCAGGGGGGTTTAGGTAAAAACAAAAGGTTTTTTAACTTTTAAAAGTACTGCGGGTTGAATTCCTAGAAACAGAGGGGCTTTTTGCAAAAACGCCACGACGTAGGACCAGAAGTTATCCGTGCTTTATTATTATTATTATTATTATTATTATTAGGTAAAGATATATATATATATATATATATATATATATATATATATATATATATATTATTTTTTGGTTTCGTCCCATGCGGGCATCGGCCTCGTGCAGATTTTGGAGGCGTGCCGACGTCGATAGCAGCCTTGACGGAGAAAACGCTTCGGTTGAAAATCGGTTGACGGAGAAGACGGAGCGGCGCCTGTGTGGCTGGGAGGAGGATGTGGCCGGGCCAGGTGCTTGTGGCCGAGCAGGGCGTCAATGGGGCGGAGCATGGAAGCACGAGGAAGGAGAGGGACAGCCGTAGCATAACGAGATGATGGAGGTGGAGCTCGAGGCTAGCATGGAAAGATGGATGGTGGTGTTGTTCCAGAGTTGGAGACGGGGATACACAGAGTCACCATAGAATCAATGGTGCCGTCGATCGGCTGGCGGCCAGAGACAGAAGCATTGCGGTGGGTGCTAGGTGCGGCCGACAAGGGCGCCCATGGAGGCGGCGCTTGGGAGCAACCGATGACGGAGGTTAAGCAAGAGTGCCGACAACACGGCGGAACAAGTTGGGAGGCGTGCTCCATGGTCGCGGGCGGCAGCAATCTAGGCACGCACGCTAGCACGCTGGCTGGCAGGCAGGCATGCAGCTTGATGGATGGCAGCAGACATGGTGCACCAATGGACTCAATGGCAGTTTTTTGTTTTTGCCAAAAGGAATCAATGGCAGCAGATGTGCGTTAAATCCTAGTACGAGTCACGTTTAGTCTCACCCAGCTCCCTTAAACCGAGCTCCACCGGTTTATATACGTTCCAATTTGCATGGAGTATCAATATCAATGAGCCGACATGGAAATCAACAAGCAGACACACTGGTGTTTTGTTTGAAGATATCGTTGAGCTAATTAAACCAAAGAGATTGTGGTGCTTTTTTTCATAAAAAGTAGTATATTCTTATACTCAAATAAAGAATAATTAACAACTACTTTTTAACATGGTACAGATGCAAGCGCTCATATTAACACGCATACACTCACCATATGAACGCACACACGCACACCCTACTCCTATGAGGACCTCCGAGAGACTGAGCCGGTATATCATCTTGAGATTTACGAAGTCACCGTAGGCATCTTGTCGTCGATGGAAACGTCTCCTTTCACTGAATGCGCATCGCCAGAAATCCTGAAATAAATACAGGAATAATGCGAGCACCGGAACTTGAACCCGGGTGGGCTGTGATACCAATGTCCCTATAACCATCTAGCCACAGATTGGTTCGCAATAATTAACAACTACTAGGTTATACATGTTAACTAAAACAAAATATAGAAAATAGATCAAATAAAAAATAATTAAAACATTATATGAAAGGCCGAACTGAGGTTAGGATTACACAAGTCGATAGATTAGAAGTTGATTTTTGCAGTCCCGTTGCAACACACGGGCATGTTTCCTAGTATTAGGTAAAGATGGGAAGGCCACATCTATAAAATTATTACTCCGTCCAAAAATACTTGTCGGAGAAATGGATGTATCTAGACATGTTTTAGTTTAGTTTCAGATATGTCCATTTCTCCGGCAAGTATTTTTTCTGTGTCTTTATATAAGGACACAACCTAAACCCTAAACCCTAAACCCTATCTAGGCCCGGCCTTCTTCTCTTCTCATCTCACCACCATACAAAACAAAACGATGTCTCGAGAGGTTTCCCGTCACTTCGGTGCCGGTCACCCACAAATTGTAATAACTTTTTTTGCGGGGGAAAGGCATTTCATTTAATCAACCTCGGCCTTACAATCGTTCGAAACGATAATACTAATCTCCCGTGGGGAGTTTGCTAACCAACAAGCAGTGCATTGGTGACTACGACCTAGAGCTGCCATAGCATGAGCAGCAGTATTTTGTGATCTACAGATTTTTTGGAAGTGTACAGGTCGTTCCTTCGACATCTCGACAATCCCAGCCACCTGATACATGTTACTAGAGCGATCTGTAAGGCTAGAGTTAAGCAGCTTGATGATTTCGGAGCAATCCATTTCCACCTGAAGTGGTAGCAGAGTCCAGTGTAGTGTCAGTCGTAGGCCCTCATCGCACGCCGCAAGCTCAGCCTCAAGAGCACCAAGAGCGACCTGCAAGCCGCATAAATTACCGTACCTTTATGGTCTCTGAGTACCATTCAAGCGCCCGCCGTTCCGTCCGCTTGTACGAAGGATCCGTCGATGTTTAGCTTGGCAACGCCACTAGGTGGGGGAACCCAGTTTACAATTTCCACTGACGCCGTCCTAGCTCCCTTCTGACTTGCCTGTCCTGAGAAAATAACAGCCTGCTTACCCTTCAACACATCCAACACCTGGTATTGTTTAATCAGTAGCAACGATTCCACATAGCTGCAAAGGAATTTCTTCGAGGCCTCAACCGGGATGATTGGCTTGTCATGGGTAAGTTCATTACGGACATGCCATATACGCCATAATAACATGAGGAACAACATCCTGTGTGTCTCATTGAGCTGTTGAATACACAACAGTAACCATTCCGGTTCTGTACCTTTGAGAAGATCATCAGCTGGAAGGTCCCAAACTGATCTCATGGCAGTCCATAAGTAACGAGCATGTGGGCATCGAACCAGTGCATGGAAAATTGACTCTGTTTCCTGACCACATATGGTACAAATCCCATCATGCTCCAGGTGTCTACGTCGTTTATTTTCCTTTGTAGCTAACATCCCCCTTGCCGCCTTCCATGCAAACACACACACCTTGGGAGGGGCACCGCAACTCCATAACATTTTCCACGCCGGTCTTGACCCATCTGGTCGAACACTCGATTCACCTACACCCCGCACAACCATAACTCTATCACGAGCCATGTTATAAGCCGACTTGACAGAGAAAATTCCGTGCTTATCTGGTTGCCAGGCAATACAATCACCCTCCATTTTTCTTGAGGCCTTGATTTTCAGAATATCGTCGACGTCAACCTGGAAAAAATGTTGCCTGAGTAAAGGAACATTCCATGCTCCATCAGCCACCAAAAAATCCGCAACCCACTTGAGTCTGCATCTACGCTTTGGAGTGATCGGCCTACAGGTCGGTCCTCTAGGGATCCATGGACCTCTCCATACACGGATACTTGCCCCATTCCCTACTCACCATATATACCCTTGTTTGACCAGCTCAAGTCCATACTCAATAGCCTGCCAAGTTGTTGATCCGTTACCTATAAAAACTGTATCAGTAATGACACCCTCAGGATAATACTTGGCTCGTAAAACCTGTGCACATAAACTGTTTGGGTATTGGATCAAACGCCAGGCTTGACAAGCAAGAAGCGCTTGGTTGAATAATCTGAGATCCTTGAAACCCATACCACCTCTCGCCTTGGGACGCAACATGATATCCCAGCCAATCCAGTGTGTTTTCACAATTTCATTTAATTAGAGTCAACCTTAATTTCTTCACTCCCACACCTTACCCTTCGTTGGGCTTGATGATTACTCGACAACTCTTTGTCGTATGTAAACTGCTTGATTTTTGTGGATCGAAGATAGGGGGGATAAATATTCAAGCGAACCCTTTCTATATATTAAAACGTTCGCGCTATTAAAATTTTCAAAAAATGGTCGTGTTTTCATATTCGTACATAAATTTAAAAATGTTCTGGATTTTCAGAAAATGTTCATGTATTTCAAAGTTTGTTCGGAATGGTTTTGTTCAAATTTTCACAACTTTCTAAAAATGTTCAGAATTTTAGAAAATGTTACCGTCTTCAGAAAATGTTCCAAAATTTTAAAAATGATCATGTTTTCATTTTAAGGAGTTTCAAACAGTATTCCCATTTCCAAAATTGTTCAAAAATATTCTAAAAAACGTGTTTTCAAATTTTATTTGCGTTTTTCAAAACATTGTTTTGAATGTTTTTGTTCAAAATTTTCAGAAAGTATTTTGGAATTTCAAAAAAATATTCCCTTCTACATAAAATGTTCATGTTTCCATTTTTCAGGAGTTTCAATCCTTTTGTGTTTTAAATTTTTGTTCTGGAGTTTAAAAAAATGTTGGTGTTTCCACATTTTATTTTGGAATTTAAAAAATGTTCCTCTTTGAAAAAATTCTTCATGATTTTCAGAAATTGTGTTTATTTTTCAAAAATGTTTCATTTTTTAAAAATATGTTTACAATTTTTTAAATTATTTGCGCTTCACAAAACATTCTGGTAGTTTATTCAAAAACTATTGCGTTCGAATTTTAAAATATTCGCATCTGCACTGCACGTTGATTCTTAAAAGTTTGCAGTGCGTTATAACATGTAAAGCTCGGTAGGTGAATTGGTTGTTGCGCGATATTTATAGCATGAGATGCTGGGTTTGATCCCCCACGTCGCCGGTCATTCTTTAGCTACAGTATGACATCCAGCTGGTTCATGGGCCGGCCCATTCATTAGAAAAATTGACAGACGAACGTAAAAATTAACCCCAGCGTCCCATGACGGACGAAAATTTGCTGGGTCCCACCGGAAACGAAAAAAAGTGGAGAAACAATCCTTCTTTTAATATTAGGTAAAGATAAAGATGGGAAGGCCACATGTATAAAATTATTACTCCGTCCAAAAATACTTGTCGGAGAAATGGATGTATCTAGACATGTTTTAGTTTAGTTTCAGATACGTCCATTTCTCCGGCAAGTATTTTTTCCGTGTCTTTATGTAAGGACACAGCCGATCCTGCCCAAGAATTTGCACATCGCGTTTTGGAGTCGATGTATAAAAGAGGTACGCTTTTATCCAAATTCTCCTAACCAGGGCCACATATTATTATCCAATGATTACCATCTTATGATATTTGAGTGGATCTTTTTTCTCATATGGCTTGATTGATCGTCTTCAATTGTTTTGAGTTGGATCTTTTATTTTGGTGTTGTCTTATGGTGCCTACCATGTCGCGCACACATGGGGATTCCTGTTGTAGGGTGTTGTAATATGTTCACTATTCTTTTATAGTGGGTTTCGAGAGTGACAGACGCTTAAACCCGGGTAAGAGAATTGTTGCGTAGGTGATTAATGGGGACTTTGTACTTAAGGATATGGTTGGGTTAACCTTAATGATCTCTAATAGTTGCGGATACTCAAGACAGTGGAGGAGTATGAATTCAAAACAACTCCGATATGCATAAGAGTGAAAGGGCTACCGCTGGGCTGGATGAATGAGGCGCGTGGGGAAATCATAGGACAACAATGAGGGGTGGTGGTTGACCTGGATGTGGGAGAAGGGGGTGCTTAGAATGGAAGGTTTCTACAGGTTAAAATCAGTCCGGATATCACCAACACTGCGTTTGGATTTCCCAATTGAGGTGCCTGAAATGGATTTGGTATTCCCTGATTACAATTCAGCTGTTTGGTTGGACTGTGAATCGCCACTTGGAAACGAAACCCAATTCAGCCTCATATTCCATCCTACCAAAACTTCCCTCCAACGATACAGAGCCTTGGCGCTCTGATTTCCTCCGAATTGTTCCTTTCCCGCATAATGTACACCTTCGCAGCCTTATTCCCCGCGTCCTCAAGAAAAAAAGAAAAGGAGGAGACGAACGAATAGAGCGGCGACCACCAGGCACCTCGGCGGCCACCACCAGAGACTTCGGCGGCGAGTCCCAAGGATCTCGGCGGCCACACCCAGGTTCAATCCTGCCCCGGTTCATCCTCCTCTGCCCATCTCCTTCCCCGCTCCCTCCTCATGTTCCCATCTTTGTCCTCGCGCATCTCGGCGACGACCATTAGCAGGACCACGGTGGTGACCACCAGCATGACCGTGGCGGTGGAGGCGTCGGTTCCCCAGTCCGCTTATGCCCCGTTCCCTCCTCCTCACCCTATCCCCGTCCCCGGTCTAGTTTGCATCTCGGCGGCATCCAGAAGGAGCACGGCATGCCACCATCAGGGCTTCGGCAGCGAAGGCGCATGTCTCCTCTTGCCATGGTCGCTCCACCTCGGTCCTCCTCCCTATCCATCACGGCCACCCCCTGTACCCATCTCCAAACCCTCTGTCATAGGCCATCTCCTCCATGGCGTCAGGCATCAAGATTATTTTCATAGTCAGATTCATTTTCGAGTCATGTAGAACAAGGTATAGCCTGGTAATGTAGCTATGCAATTCCAAAGTTTGTCATCCAAACATGATTTGGTATTAAATCTCAGAGGCATTTCAAGGGCCAAATCACTGGACAACCAAATAGGTGAATTCGCATTCATATCATTTCAGTTTACTCATTGATTTGGAATTCATACCAATTCAATACGGAGCTCTCCAATGGAGACGTCCAAACGAAGTGCAAGCTATTGTTGAGAGGTACTATAGTAGATATCTCTGACAAGAAGGGGCTGAATGGATCAATATATATGGTAGTGGAAAACAACATGAAACAGAAGAATAAAGAGGAGGAGACCCATGAACTTTGTCCACTCGAATACGAGTACCTACCCGAGTTCTGCTATATATACTTGTGGTCGCATTGGTCACATATATAAGTCATGCTCCATTAAACTAGCGAAGGGAGAAGTGCAGCGGTTTGGGAAGTGGATGAAAGCAGTGATCTAGAAAAAGAGTACGGATTATTTGAGACCGAGGTGGGGTGGAGCAAGGAGTAGTGTAAGTGGAGGTCGTAGAACCGGGTATGGTTTCTCAAACAGAAGTAGAGGAGGAGGAAGTGACAGTGACTCCTGGAAGAAATCTGGTAATGAGTAGAAGTCCCTCTCGATCTCACAAAGGAAGGGAGGAGATGGATAGGGAAAAATTCAAGAGGTTACCAGCCCATAGAAGTTAAATGCACTGCCGATGAGATCAGAATACCAAAAAAAAGCTGGAGTTTGGTGATGGAAAGACTTCATAGAGTAGAGCGGGGGTGGTGGGCCAGCAAACTCATAGTGGACTGAACAAGGATCATCCTACATCCAGGGCAGAGGTAGATGGGCCGAACAAAGGTAATGGGGAAGTGGTTGTGCATCGCCAAACCCTGCATGTGAATGGAGTTCCGGGTGAAAATGGCAAGGTGAAGGGGGTGTAAAGTTAGCAGCAGAAGGTGAGAAGATGAATAACAGGAAAGTAGAGGGGAACAAAAGTTTTTGAAGGAAGGAGAGAAGTGAAGTGAAGTTGGGGGTGGTGGTAGGAGCAAAGAGGGGTATGGTAGAAATGGGGGTGGACGTGGAGAGTGATGAAGTAGCAAAGAAGTAGAAGGGAGAGCAGATCTCAACACAAAGTGAAGCGAGGCGGTCAGAACAGCTTCGCGTGGACCAATGAAGTTGGCGGCTTGGAACTGCTGGGGTTTAGGAAATTTCCCAGCGGTTCAAGGTCTTCTGGATATATGGAAGAAGGAGGATACCAACGTGCTCTTCTTGTCGGGAACTAAAATGGATGGCAGACAAATGGAATGGTTTAGGTGGAACCTAGGATTAACCAACATGGTTGTGAAGAATGTGAGGGTCAGAGTGGATGACGACTTCTATTGGAGGTTTACATGTATTTATGTCGAACCAAAGCAAGATAAAAGGGAGGCTACATGGAAGTTGCTGAGAGCAATAAAGCACCATAATGACAAATCGTGGATGTGTGCGGGGGATTTCAATGAGAACCTATTTGACTGGGAGAAGGAAGGTGGGGCTGCTCGGTCCCAGGGATCCATGGATAGATTTAAGGAGGCACTAGAAGGCTGCGGACTGCATGACTTGGGATTTGCCGGTGACCCATACACTTGTCGTAATCATAGTCAAACATAGGAGAATTATATTCGTGAAAGATTGGACAGAGTGGTTGCTATGCAGGGGTGGTGTGAACATTTTCCGGGGAACAAGATTACTCATGATGATCCATGTCATTCAGACCACCGGCCACTGATCATTGAATTATGAGCGAGTGGCGCTAAAGTGGAACACGGTGAGGGGAAGAGGAGGTTCAGTTTTGAAGCTAGATGGCTGGAGGAACAAGACCGTGGGGCTATAGTGGAGAATGCCTGGAAAACGAGTAGGGAGGCACATTCAGCTGGGTTGGTGGAAAACCTGAAGGCAGTGGCGAAGGAGTTGACTGATTGGAACAAGAATATTCTTGGGGACTTGGCGAAGCACATTGCACGTACGAAGAGAGAGATGGAATAGTGAAGAAGAAAACCCATCTCGGAAGAGCGGGTTATAAAAGAAAGTGTGTTGCGGTACAAGCTACAAAAGCTAGAACTCCAGAAGGACAGGTATTAGCGATAAAGGGCACATGTTCACTGGCTAAAGGAAGGAGACAAGAATACAAAGGTTTTTCATGCATACACATCAGAGAGAAGGAGAAGAAACAAGATTAAAAATTTAAGAATGGAGGGAGGGGAAGTAGTGGAGGGGGAGGCGGAGATGGTGGCGTTGGTGACTGAGTATTACCGTAATCTATTTGCTACTTGTGCAGGTAATCGCCTCAACGAACTGTTGGAGAGGGTTCCTACCTAGGTTATACCGGAGATGAACAACCAACTCTTGAGCCCTTTTAGGGCAGAATAAGTTAAGGAGGCACTTAACAACATTGGAGATCTCAAGTCTCCCGGATCGGACGACATGCTGACGATCTTTTATAAGAGGTTTTGTGACTCAAATTAGGGCCAGAAATGCGTCCCAACAGACAGGGAGCGAACGTGATTTGGGTTTGCATCCACGCGTTGGGACGACGTTTTCATCCGTTTTGACTCAAACAAACACGCGCGGACCAAATGCGCTGATGTGTTGGAGTTTTGTATTGTGAAGCCTTTGCTTGCTCGTTTGTGTCTGAAGACATTTACCGAAGACATTCACCTATTTGCCTATTTTTATTTGTGTTGCTTGTGTTTATCTTTGATGCAACCCTATATGCATCATAACTATCTGTTGGGGAACGTTGCATGGGAAACAAAAAAATTCCTACGCTTCACCAAGATCAATCTAGGAGATGAGCATCTACGAGAGGAGAGATCGGATCCACATACCCTTGTAGATCGCTAAGCGGGAAGCATTAAGAAACAC
Source organism: Elymus sibiricus (assembly GCA_039707655.1). NCBI lineage: Eukaryota > Viridiplantae > Streptophyta > Magnoliopsida > Poales > Poaceae > Elymus > Elymus sibiricus. The sequence continues at coordinate 341,184,452 of CM077671.1, forward strand.
GGTTGATGTAGTCGAATGTCTTCGCGATCCAAATCGCAAGGCGTCCCGCGATCCAATCACGATCTAGCGCCGAACGGACAGCACCTCCGCGTTCAGCACACGTACAGCTCTATGACGATCTCCGCCTCCTTGATCCAGCAAGCGAGGGCGGAGAGGTAGATGGGTTCTCCGACAGCACGACGGCGTGGCGGCGATGGTGGTGGAGCTGATCCAGCAGAGCTTCGCTAAGCTGTACCGAACAAATCTAGAGGAGAAACGATCTAGGGGTGGAGGGAGAGGGTTGTGCCGTGGCTTCGGTGTTGCAGCCCTCTGATACGTCTCCAACGTATCTATAATTTTTGCTTGTTCCATGTTGTTATATTATCAATCTTGGATGTTTTACAATCATTTTATAGCAACTTTATATCATTTTTTGGGACTAACCTATTGACATAGTGCCAAAGTGCAAGTTGCTGTTTTTGCTTGTTTTTTACTTCGCAGAAAATCAGTACCAAATGGAGCCCAAACGCTACGGGGATTTTTGTGGATTTTTTATGGACCAGAAGGAAGCAGATGGGTCAAACAACACCAGAAGAGGGGGCCCAGGGTGGCCACCCTCCACCAGGGTGCGCCAGCGGCCCCTGGCGTGGCCTGGTGGAGGGTGGGCACCTCGGGCACCCCCTCAACCGACAATCGAGCCTATAAATTCCTAGAAAATCCAAAAACCCTAGGGGAGTCGACGAAACACAATTCCAGCCGCCGCAAGTTCTAGAACCTCGAGATCCAATCTAACACCATCACGGAGGGGTTCATCTTCTTCATAGGTGCCTCTCCGATGATGCGTGAGTAGTCCACCATAGACCTACGGGTCCGTAGGCAGTAGCTAGATGGCTTCCTCTCTCTCTATGTTTCTCAATACAATGGTCTCTTGGAGATCTATTTGATGTAATGACTTTTGCGGTGTGTTTGTTGGGATCCGATGAATTTTGAGTTCATGATCAGTTTCTATCCATGAATATGATTTGAGTCTTCTTTGATCTCTTATTTGCATGATTACTTATAGCCTCGTATTTCTTCTTCGAATCTTTGGTTTAGTTAGGCCAACTAGATCGATTTTTCTTGCCATGGGAAGAGGTGCTTTGTGATGGGTTCGATCTTGCGGTGTTCTTTCCCAGTGACAGAAGGGGCAGCAAGACACGCAGTATCGTTGCCATTAAGGATAACAAGATGGGGTCTATTCCTACATGAATTGATCTTTTCTACATCATGTCACCGTTCTTATTGCATTACTCCGTTTTCCCATGAACTTAATACACTAGATGCATGCTGGATAGCGGTCGATGTGTGGTGTAATAGAAGTAGATGCAGAATCGTTTCGGTCTACTTATCTTGGACGTGATGCCTATATAATGATCATTGCCTGGATATCGTCATGATTATTTGATCTTCTATCAATTTCCCAATAGTAATTTGTTCACTCACCGTGTGCTATACTCATGAGAGAAGCCACTAGTGAAACCTACGACCCCCGGGTCTACTTTTCCAACATTTTGCTTTCCGATCTACTATTTGCAACTTTTGTTTTCAGATCTATTAATCCAAAAAATCCAAAAATACCTTGCTGCAATTTTTGTTTACTTATTTTACTTTGTGTTCTTGCGAGATCTATTTGACAAAACTATCACTACCTAATCTATCTTATTACCGTAGAGAGCGTGACAACCTCTCTTTCGCGTCGGGTTGCAAGTATTTGTTGTTTGTGTGCAGGTGTTGTTTACGTAGGTGCGTAATCTTCCTCTACGGATTGATACCTTGGTTTCATAACTGAGGGAAATACTTACCGTCGCTATGCTGCATCATCCCTTCCTCTTTGGGGAACTACCGACGCAGTCTCAAGCCACATCAAAGGAATTTCTGGCGCCGTTGCCCGGGAGGAAGCAATCTCATCTACCAGGTTCCTAATCACAAATATCATCTCCTTGCAATTACATTATTTGCCATTTGCCTCTCATTTTCCTCTCCCCCACTTCACAAATTTGCCGTTTTATTCGCCCTCTTTTTTTCGTTTGCCTTTTTCTCGTCAGATCTCTTGTTTGCTTGTGATCTTGTTTGCGTAGTCACGATGACTCAAGAAAACACCAAGTTGTATGATTTTTCCAATACCAATAATAATGATTTTATTAGCACTCCTATTGCTCCTCCCTCCACTAGTGCGGAGTCTTGTGATATTAATGCCGCTTTGTTGAATCTTGTCATGAAAGATCAATTTTCCGGTACTCCTAATGAGGATGTCGCATCCCATCTAAATACCTTCGTGGAATTATGCGATATGCAAAAGAAAAAAGATGTGGACAATGATATTGTTAAGTTGAAATTGTTTCCTTTCTCCTTGCAGGATCGTGCAAAAATTTGGTTTTCTTCTTTGCCTCGCAATAGTATCGATTTTGGGGATAAGTGCAAGGACGCTTTTATTACTAAGTATTTTCCGCCCACGAAAATTATTTCCCTTAGAACTCAAATCATGAATTTTAAGCAACTTGAGGAACATGTTGCACAATCTTGGGAAAGAATGAAGTTGATACTAAGAAATTGTCCTACTCATGGTTTAAATCTTTGGATGGTCATACAAAAATTTTATGCGGGATTGAATTTTGTCTCTAGAAATCTTTTAGATTCCGCCACGGGTGGTACTTTTATGGAAATTACTTTGGGTGAATCTACCAAATTGCTAGATAATATTATGGCAAATTATTGACAATGGCATACCGAAAGAGCACCTACTAGTAAAAAGGTTAATTCGGTAGAAGAAATTAGTACTTTGAGTGAAAAAGTTGATGCTCTTATGAAGTTGGTTGCTAGTAAAAATGCTCCTCTTTATCTTAATGATGTGCCTTTGTCTACTTTGATTGAGCAAAATAGTGATTCCGTAGATGTGAATTTCATCTCGCGAAACAACTTCAATAACAATGCTTATAGAGGTAATTTTAATCCGAGGCCTTTTCCTAGAAATTCCTCTAATAATTATGGTAATTCCTATGGTAATTCTTATAATAATAATAATAATAATAGGAACGCCTCTGATCTTGAGAATATTTTTAAAGAATTTATCAATGCTCAAAAGTCTTTCAATACTACAATAGAAGAAAAGTTGAATAAGATTGACGATATGTCTAGAAGCATTGATAGAATTTCCAATGATGTTGAAAATCTCAAGTTGCATGCTTTTCCACCTAAGATCAATGAATCAATTAAGGCTTTATATGTTTCTATGGATGAAAGTAAGAAAAGAACCGCTATGCTTAGAGCTAAAAGAGAATTTTTAGAAAAAGCGTTTTCTAGCGATTACTTTCATAACAATGATGAAGATCTTAAAATGATTGGTGTTTGCTCTATTGATTCCTTGTTTAATAATGTTAAAATTGATGATAAAGGGACTGAAGAATAGTCAACTTTAGCTAGAGGGCGTCCCAATGATTTGGAGGGTGAAAATCTTGATGAAAACTTTGATAAAAGTGGGTTTGGAGAGGTCAAAACTTTAACTAGTGATGTGCCCACTATCTTTGATTACAAAGACTTTAATTATGAGAGTTGCTCCTTGGATGATTTTATTTCTTTGCTACAATCTATGATAAATTCACCCCATTCTTATGAACAAAATAAAGCTCTTACTAAACATATTGTTGATGCCATGATGAAATCCTTAGAAGAGAAGTTGGAATTAGAGATTTCAATTCCTAGAAAATTACATGATGAGTGGGAACCTACCATTAAAGTCAAGATTAAAAATTATGAATGCTTTGCTTTGTGTGATTTGGGTGCTAGTGTTTCCACAATTCCGAAATCTCTATGTGATGTGCTTGGTCTTACCAATATTGAAGAATGTTCTCTTAATTTGCACTTGGCGGATTCTACTATTAAAAAGCCTTTGGGAAGAATTAATGATGTTCTTATCCTTGCAAATAGGAATTATGTTCCCATTTATTTTATTGTTCTTGATATTGATTGCAATCCGTCTTGTCCTATCATACTTGGTAGACCGTTTTTACGCACTATAGGTGTCGTGATTGATATGAAAGAAGGCAATATTAAGTTTCAGTTTCCCCTTAGAAAGGGTATGGAACATTTCCCTAGAACAAGAATTAAGCCACCATATGAATCAATCATGAGGGCCTTCTATGGAGTGCAAACTAAGCATGAAAATACTTGAATCTATGTGTTATGCCTAGTTAGGGGCGTAAAACAATAGCGCTTGTTGGGAGGCAACCCAATGAATAAAATATTTTTATCTTTTGCTTTCTGTTTTTGAGTGTTTTACAAAATTATGATTCTGTTATGATTGTGTTTTTATGTTTTATTTAGTGTTTGTGCCAAGTAATGCCTTTAGGATGATCCATAAGATGAGTAGAAACAATGCTGAATCTGAAACAGAAACTTTGTTCCCAGTGCACGAATTTTCATTTTTTTACTGGAATGTGATCTTAAGCTGAAATTTTAACACAGTATTGCTATACAAATTCTTTACGTTGTCCTAATTTTTCAGAATTTTTAGAGTTCCAGAAGTATGGGTAGAGTACAGATTACTACAGACTATCCTGTCTGAAACAGATTCTGTTTTCGTTGCATTGTGTGCTTGTTTTGATGAATCTATGGCTTGTATCGGGGGGTATAAGTCATGGTAAAGTTAGAATACAGTAGGTATAATGCAATAATAAAATATTAATGGGTTTACAACAGTACCTAAAGTGGCAATTTGCTTGGTTATACTAACGGATCTCACGAGAATTTTGTTAAGTTTTGTGTGATTGAAGTTTTCAAGTTTTGGGTGAGATCACGATGGATGAAGGAATAAGGAGTTAGAAGAGCCAAAGCTTGGGGATGCTACAGCACCCCAAGGTCATATCCAAAGAGTAACAAGCAACTAAGCTTGGGGATGCCCCGAGCGGCATCCCTGATGGGGTTATGTACCTAGGGTAGGGTCATAGGCCTGACCTACATACCCTACCTAAGGACATTACCTTAGAGAACTTAAGGATTACAAGGAAGACTCCGACTGAAATCACCAAGGCGTATGAGTCACTCGACAACATCCACTCGGAGGTCTCTTCCTCCACTCGACGGTTATCTTTCACTCGGAAGAACCAGAAGATAGTCGACCGCAGAAGGCCAGAAGCCACTCCGGGGAGGCCAACGGGCAGGCGTTCGGCTGGCCCATTAGTAGCATTTATTACATACGTTACCAGTAACGTCCATCTTTATTGCCACGATCGAACCCTTGGTTGCTGGGTATTGATGAGGGGCAGCGCACTCTATATAAGCCACCCCTCCCCTCTGGCACAAGGGTTCGCACCCCCTGTAACTCTCATATTCCACACGACAGAAAGCTCCCGAGCACTGAGACGTAGGGCTTTTACCTCCACGAGAGGGGCCTGAACTCATACATCTGTGTGTACACCCTCGCTGTAGCTAGGACTCTGCCCTCTCCTTTCGTACCCCTATCTTCTACTGTCAGGCTCGGTCCCACGACAGTTGGCGCCCACCGTGGGGCAGGCATCTAAGCGACTTCCGGCGAGGTTGCATTTTTTCTCCTTCGTCATGTCTTCCAGCGGTGATTTGTTCCTGGGCCACGAGATCCGTCTCGGAGCGCTCACCTTCATCGCCGACGACTCGGCATGGCTCCAGGAAGCGCCTCTAGATGTTGAGGCGCTCCCGATCCGCGGGGCGACGGACTTCTGCGCAAGCTCCTGCAGTGTTCTTCTACTACAGCCGTCGACTCCGTACTTGTCAGCCCTCCCTGCTGTTCGTCGCCGCAAGCGATCCGGTCGTTCGCGGCTCCAGCGTTGGGTGAGGCATGCGGCGGCTCGCCAAACTTCGTCTCCGCAGATTGCGGCTATCGAGCCCGCCGAATCACTTCACGGCGTGTTCGACTCAGCGTCGGATCCATCTGACGTTCCCTCCGAGTGTGAGAGCTGCGATCCTGCGGCTGAGGTTCTCATGGCTGGTTCACATCAGAGTCCGCCGCCTGGCTTTGGCCGTGGCAGACGCGAGGCTGGAGGTCCGTCGGATGAGCAGCAGCGCCGGGATGAGGAGATTCTCCATACTCCCATCATCGGTGCGACTGCTGAGGCCCAGGCCATGGAGGCCACGCGCCTTCGGCTCAAAGAGATGCAGGAGGCACTCGACGAGCGTGCCCGCCAGCGTCCGCCTGTTTCCAGTCGACGTCAGCGATAGTTGTTTCCGAGTGGATCTCATAACAATGTCAAGGTATTCCGTACTCCAATTCTGAATGTAGCAGCAGCTGCCAAGATTGCAGATTCCATTCAGCCATCCCGTTCGGAGGCTGGCAGAGGTTTGCAGCAGATCCGGGCGCTGCTTGATGCAGCGCAATAGCAGAATTTGGCTGTTTCTCAGTCGCGCAATAGATTACATAGTAACTCTCCCAGAGCTGACACAGTTCAGTCGACGCACAGTCCGGGGTCGCCTCTGTGTCGCAGGGGCGGAGGTTACCGTGAGGATCAGTACCAAGATCAGGGGCGAGATCATTTTCCTCCTCGTTATCACCATGATGACCACCGTCAAGTGCCTACTCCTCCGCGGAGTGGTTCATATGTGCCCCGGCACTATGACGATAGGCGCCCGTTCGGTGATGAGCGGAATCCTGGGTTCGATGCAAGGAATGTCCTCGCACAAAGGCGGATCGACAGAGGCAGAGCCCACAGAGATGGTAATGACAGAGACTATCCGAGTGGAAGTGTTACCGTTGTTTCTGGTCCCGAATGTTTTAGCAGAGCCATTCGTTCTGCAGAGATTCCCCCCCAACTTCAGGTTGGCGGCTGGAATTAGCATGTTCTCCGGCGAGTCAAAGCCGGAAACATGGTTAGATGATTACCGAGTGGCCGTGCAGATTGGTGGAGGGAATGAAAACGTAGCCATGAAGCATTTATCCTTGATGTTGGATGGTTCGGCCCGGGCATGGTTGAATCGTTTGGCTCCTTCTAGCATCTATTGCTGGGAGGATCTTGCCCGAGTGTTCATCAGTACCTTCGAGGGCACTTGCAAGCGTCCTGCGGGTTTGATCGATTTATAGCACTGTGTTCAGAAGCCCAATGAGTCCTTGAGAGATTACATTCAGCGTTGGTCCACCTTGCATCACACAATGGAGAATGTTTCCGAACATCAAGCTGTTTGTGCCTTCAAGGCCGGTGTGAAGTACAGAGAGCTCTACCTGAAGTTTGGGCAGACAGGTGACATTTCCCTGAGCAAGATGATGGAGATTGCCACTCGATACGCCAATGGCGAAGAGGAAGACCGCCTCCGCAGCGGCAAAGGAAAAGCAGTCGACAATGATGCCGGCGGCAATTCCAGTCGTAAACAGAAGCGCAAAGCTGATTGCCCTGTTCAGGCAGAGGCGGACGCTTTGGCGGCGCAAGGAAAAAATAAGGGGAAGGCCAAAGGTCAGTTTACCCCCAAGAAAGAAAAGAATCACTCGGGAACAGATGTCCTGGATTTACCGTGTGCAATCCACACGAAGAAAGATGAAGAAGGCAATTTGATTTTGCCGAAACATACCACTCGACAGTGCCGTTTACTGATCCAGCAGTTCAAGGAAGGTCAGTCGAGTGAGAAGGCTCCTAAAAAAGAGGATGATGAAGACAAAGAAGAGTTTCCTGGGGTCAATGCCACTCTGTTGATTTTAGCTGATGTAGAAAGCAAGAGTCGACTGAAAGTGATCAACAGAGAAGTCAACATGGCTGTTCCTGCCACTCCCACATACCTCAAATGGTCTCAGACTGCTATTACATTCGACCAGTCAGACCACCCTGCTCATATCGCTACCCCCGGTCGGCAAGCGCTGGTGGTGGACCCGGTTGTGGGAGGCACTCGACTCCGCAAAGTCTTGATGGATGGAGGGAGCGGTTTGAATATCTTGTATGCGGATACCCTAAAGGGGATGGGCATTCCGATGTCCCGACTCAGCGAAAGCAACATGCAGTTCCACGGAGTCATCCTTGGGAAGAAGGCCAAGTCACTCGGCCAGATAGCATTGGATGTGACATTTGGCACCGACAAGAATTTTCGCAAAGAGAAGTTGACGTTTGAAGTGGTGGATTTTCAGAGCGCTTACCACGCCATCCTTGGTCGTCCGGCTTATGCCCGTTTCATGGCCCGTCCATGCTACGTGTATCTCAAGCTGAAGATGCCCGGGCCCAAGGGTGTGATCACAGTCACCGGCAATCGACAGAGGGCTGAGGAGTGCCTTCAGCAGGGCTCCAAAATTGTCAATCATCAGATGGCTGTGGTCGAGTTGGAGGAATACAAGAAGAGTGCTGATCCTGCCGATCTGCTGCGTGCCAAGAAGCCTGCTTCTGAGTCAGCTTTCCAGTCGGCAGGCGAAGTGAAGCAAGTGCACATTCACCCGACGGATCCCAATGCTGCCCCGACCAACATTTCAACGACACTCAACAGCAAATAGGAAGCCGAGCTCATCTAGTTCCTCCGTGAGAACTGGGACATCTTCGCATGGAAGCCTGCTGACATGCCGGGTGTACCCAGGGAACTGGCTGAGCACTGACTGAGGGTCGACCCGAAGGCCAAGCCTGTGAAGGAGCACTTACGTCGGTCGGCAGCAGAGAAGCGGAAGGCAATCGGCGAAGAGCTGGCTCGTCTCTTGGCGGCTAAGTTCATACGCGAGATTTACCACTTCGAGTGGCTCTCGAACGTAGTTATGGTCCCCAAGAAAGATAAGTCACTCCGCATGTGTATTGACTTCAAACATATCAATCGGGTTTGCCCGAAAGATCACTTTCCGCTCCCCCGCATCGACCAGATTGTCGATTCGACTGCGGGGTGCGAGCGTTTATCTTTTCTTGATGCATACTCTGGTTACCATCAGATCCGTCTGTTTGGTCTGGATGAAATAAAGACAGCCTTCATCACCCCATTCGGGTGTTTCTGTTATATCACCATGCCTTTTGGTTTGAAAAATGCTGGCGCTACTTTTATGCGCATGATTCAAAAATGCTTGCTTGATCAAATCCCTCGGAATGTTGAAGCATACATGGATGATATAGTCGTCAAGTCTCGCAAAGGTTCCGACCTGCTGACTGACTTGGCTGAAACATTCGCCAACTTGAGGTGGTATGATATCAAGTTAAATCCGATTAAGTGCACTTTCGGTGTTCCTGGTGGCAAGTTGCTCGGTTTTCTCGTTTCCGAATGAGGAATCGACATCAATCCTAAAAAGATCAGCGCCATTACCCGAATGAAAAGCCCTGAGCGTGTGCACGATGTCCAGAAGCTCACAGGTTGCCTGGCGGCATTGAGTCGATTCATTTCTCGTCTCGGTGAGAAGGCATTGCCTTTATACCGACTGATGAAGAAGTCTGATACGTTCGAGTGGACTCCAGAAGCTGAAGCAGCGTTTGTCGAGCTCAAAGCCCTGCTTTCCACCCAGCCGGTGCTTGCTGCTCCGTACAGCAAAGAGCCCTTGCTCCTGTACATCGCGGCCACTAATCAGATCGTTAGTACAGTTCTCACTGTCGAGCGGGAAGAGGAAGGCAAAGCTTACAAAGTCCAATGTCCTGTTTATTACATTTCTGAAGTGTTGACTCCTTCAAAGCAAAGGTACCCACATTACTAGAAGCTTGTATATGGTATATATCTGTCAGCGAAGAAGGTGGCACACTACTTTCAAGATCACTCAATTTCAGTCGTCAGTGATGCTCCATTGTCTGAGATCCTCAACAATCGAGATGCGACTGGTCGAATGGCCAAATGGGCTATTGAGCTCCTTTACTTTGATATCAAGTTTGAAGCGAAAAAGGCAATCAAATCTCAAGCACTCGCTGATTTCCTGGCCGAGTGGATAGAACAGTAGCAGCCAATCCAAATCCACTCGGCACACTGGACCATGTTCTTTGACGGATCGAAGATGCTGAATGGGTCTGGTGCTGGCATAGTATTGGTATCCCCAAAAGGCGACAAACTCAGTTATGTCCTGCAGATTCACTTTGATTCCTCCAATAACGAAGCCGAATATGAAGCACTACTATATGGGTTGCGTATGGCCATTTCACTCGGCGTCCGGCGCCTGATGGTATACGGTGACTCTGATTTGGTGGTCAATCAGGTGATGAAAGAGTGGGATGTCAGGAACCCTGCTATGACTGGATACTGCAACGCTGTAAGAAAGCTTGAGAAGAAGTTCGAAGGTTTAGAACTCCATCATGTTCCCCGAGTGAAGAATCAGGCAGCTGATGAGCTAGCAAAGATTGGATCCACTCGGAAGCCTGTCCCCAGTAATGTGTTTCTGGAACACCTACATTCTCCTTCAGTGCAGGAAGATCCCTTCACTGAGGAGCCCCCACAAGCAAAGAGCGCCTCTGATCCAACTGAAGTTGATGTCCCCGCGGTCATAGATCTGGTCATGGAGATTTTGGTGATCACGCCCGACTAGACAGTACCTTATATTGCATACATTCTGAGGCAAGAACTCCCAGATGACGAGGTTGAAGCTCGACAGATCGTCCGCAGATCCAAGGCCTTTACTGTTATGGATGGACAACTTTACAGAGAAAGTGTAACTGGCGTGACTCAGCGGTGTATCTCTCCTGAAGAAGGTCGACTGATTTTGGAGGAAATTCACTCGGGGACCTGTGGTCATCATGCGTCCTCTAGGACGATTGTTGCCAAAGCATACCGAGCTGATTTCTTCTGGCCGAATGCCAACGAGATGGCTAAGGAGATTGTTGATCACTGTGAAGGGTGCCAGTTCTATTCAAACTTGTCGCACAAGCCTGCATCTGCCTTGAAGACTATTCCACTCGTCTGGCCGTTTGCTGTATGGGGTTTGGATATGGTCGGACCCCTTCGAACAGGCCAGAGCGGATTTACTCACTTGCTTGTAGCAGTCGACAAGGTCACTAAGTGGATTGAGGCTAAACCCATAAAGAAGCTGAACTCGCGCACTGCTATCAAATTCATGAAAGAGATAACATTCCGATATGGAGTTCCCCACAGTATCATTACAGACAACGGCTCAAACTTTGACTCGGAAGAGTTCAGATACTTTTGCTCCTCTCAAGGCACTCGGGTGGATTACGCATCTGTTGTGCACCCCCAGTGTAACGGTCAAGCCGAGCGAGCAAATGGCCTTATCCTTCAAGGGTTGAAACCTCGACTCATGCGAGATCTTGATCATGCAGCTGGAGCTTGGGTCACTGAATTGCCGTCTGTTCTGTGGGGCTTGAGGACGACTCCTAACCGGTCGACGGGGCGCACCCCTTTCTTCATGGTGTATGGAGCCGAAGCCGTTTTGCCAAGTGATGTCCTCCACAATTCCCCCCGAGTAGACCTGTACTCTGAGGCTGAGGCTGAGCAGGCACGACAAGACGGTGTTGATCTCCTGGAAGAAGAACGCGAGATGGCTTTGATTCGGTCGACTGTGTATCAGCAAGATCTGCGCCGCTTCCATGCGAGACACGTCAAGAGTCGGTCGTTCCATGAAGGTGATCTTGTGCTCCGAGTGGATCAGCAGCGACCTCACAAGCTTGCCCTAGCATGGGAAGGCCCTTTCGTCGTCACCAAAGTACTGAACAGTGGAGCCTACCACCTCTTCAACCTCAAGAAGAATATCGACGAGCCGCGCGCCTAGAACGCGGATTTACTTCGACGTTTTTATACTTGACGACTGAGTTGTTTTGATGTAATAAGAGTACTCCAGACAATTCCGTTTGTTAAAGTTATGACTCCTGCAGTCTATTGTCGATTCCGATCGCACAATTTCGCATTCAAAAACTACTCCGAGTGACGAGCGATCCTCTCACTCGGGGGCTTAGCTGCGAACCAGTTTTCGCCTAAGTTAAAAACCCTTCCGAGTGGATAGTATTCCATTCACTTGGAAACTTAGCTGTGAACCAGTCTTCGTCTAAGTTCAAAACTACTCCGAGTGACGAGCGATCCTCTCACTCGGGGGCTTAGCTGCGAACCAGTTTTCGCCTAAGTTAAAAACCCTTCCGAGTGGATAGTATTCCATTCACTCGGAAACTTAGCTGCGAACCAGTCTTCGTCTAAGTTCAAACCTTCTCCGAGTGACGAGCAATCCTCTCACTCGGGGGCTTAGCTACGAACCAGATTTCGCCTAAGTTAAAAACCTTTCCGAGTGGATAGTATTCCATTCACTCGAAAACTTAGCTGCGAACCACTCTTCGTCTAAGTTCAAACCTTCTTCGAGTGACAAGCAATCCTCTCACTTGGGGGCTTAGCTGCGAACCAGTTTTCGCCTAAGTTAAAAACCTTTCCGAGTGGATAGTATTCCATTCACTCGGAAACTTAGCTGCGAACCAGTCTTCGTCTAAGTTCAAACCTTCTCCGAGTGACGAGCGATCCTCTCACTCGGGGGCTTAGCTGCGAACCAGTTTTCGCCTAAGTTGAAAACCTTTCCGAGTGGATAGTATTCCATTCACTCAGAAACTTAGCTGCGAACCAGTTTTCGTCTAAGTTCAAAACTTCTTCGAGTGGATAGTATTCCATTCACTTGGAAACTTAGCTGCGAACCAGTTTTCGTCTAAGTTCAAAACTTCTCCGAGTGACGAGAAATCCTCTCACTCGGGGACTTAGCCGCGAACCAGTTTTTGCCTAAGTTCGAAATCCTTCCGAGTAACGAGCAAAATTAACCAAGCAAGAGATCGGAAAGCAAAATGCAGGTAAATCCAGAATCTCTAGCGCGGTTAAAAGTTATTCGCGCAAAGGAAAGTACTCAGGCCCAAGGCCCGAATGAAGTTTTAATCGGTTACACCATCACTCGGCATACCGAGGCAAATAAAGTTTTAACTGCGAGCAAAGTATTTTTCAAGCACCAGTGGGGCTCGCGGGCTCGACGAAGGTGTCCAGATCAATCCCGTCAGCGGTCCGAGTGGCTGCTTCGATGAAGGTCTCCATGAAGTCTTCAAATTGAAGTTTCTTTGTGTTGATCACTCGGAGAGCCTTCAGTTTGTTCTCCCTGGCCTCCTTGCAATGAACCCGGACGAGTGAAAGTGCCACATCAGCACCACAGCGAGCGACAGATTTCTTCCATGCCTGCACTCGACCAGGAATCTCATTGAGGCGGTCCATCATCGACTCGAGGTTAGTCTGGAGGGAGTCTTCTGGCCACAGTTCTTTGTCAACCTTCTCCAGCGCAGCCCTCAGTCGAGTGACATATCCTTGGACACTCCTGAGACGAGCTTCAAGTCGAAACATGTCCATGGCCACGGCGTCCCCGACAGGTGATTTGGTGGGATCCAGATTTGGCTCGATCTCCTCAGTTTCCTTTTCAAAATCTTGACAGAATTCTGCGCGAAGAGAAAATGAAAAGATGATCACACTGCCGTTCTGAAGAAATCAAAGAAATTCACTCGACGAAAGAAAGTTACCTTCAAGCATGCCGAACATCTTCTTCGCGAAGTCTCCCAAGTATTTCTCCAGGGTGCTCCTTCTCTTGGTCAGCTGCTCAAACTTCTGGATCCAGTCGGCCTTTTCCTGCTTGAGTTTGGCGTTTTCTTCCTCCAACTTATTGGCTGCAGCAAGCTTCTTCTCAGCAGCCTCGGTTTTCTCCCTCGCCACCTTCTAAGCATTGGCGAGTGCCTTGTCCTTGTCTTCAAGCGCCTTCTTGATGGTATCTAAAGAAATAGCATTGTTGAGTCGCGCTTGGAGTCGGCGGTTCTCATCACGTACGTCTGTTCGAGTGGATACACTCGGTTCAAAGGATGGAAGATGAAAGTGATAGTACAACTGGTTGACAAAAATTACCTCCTAGGGTCCTCAGCTCAGTCTGCGGACGGTCTAGATTGTTCTTAGACACCTCCAGATCCAGTTCGAGCTGATTCTTCTCCTTCTCCAGGTCGACGTACTTGGTCCCGAGTTCACAGGCTTTCTGAAATCAGCAAAGAAGTAGTTCAGTCGACATGAATATTTCTCTACTCCCGAGTGGAAAGGTACAAGTTCAGTTGACTGGAAGGCGGCCCGCCGCCCCACCCCACACCCCTATACAGCGTCATATCATGGTTGATGGAAATGATGTCCATGAAACCTGCAGGATAGTTCTTAAGACTACTGTCCATCGTAAACGATCGACAGTAGTCTCGGGGACTACACCCAGTGGGTGCACTCAGCGTGCCCCCACTGGACCAGAGATCACTCGACCAGGTCCGACCTGTCCGAGTATAAAATAAAAAAAAAGCAAACAAGCGAACATCGTCTCTATCAGACCCCCGCCGATGCAAGCACTCGACGGCGGTCTCGGGGACTACACCCACTGGGTGCACTCAGCGTGCCCCCACTGGACCTACTATCACTCGACCAGGTCCGTCCTGTCGAGTGACAAGCAACTTTCAAAATGAATCTAAGACCCCTGCCGATGTCTTCGTCATTCGACAGCGGTCTCAGGGACTACACCCAGTGGGTGCACTCAGCGTGCCCCCACTGGACCAAAAACTACTCGACTAAGACCTGATCTATTCGAGAAGAAAGCAAGCAAGTATGCATCCAAGGAAAACACCCAGTGGGTGTAAAGTCAAGATAGGCAGGAACTCAATCAGAAACGAACTTACAATCGCACTTACTTGGACATTGGCTTGAAGCGCTGAGCTGGCATCATAGGCTAACTTGCTAGCCTCATACGCCTCCTTCGTTCGCAGCATCATTTGCCCAGCTTGGATCATGGTTTCTTTGGCAGCTCCAATCTGGTCTTCTGGGATGTGGTACAGAGGATATGCAGGCGCCAGATGAGTCGGTGCTGCAGTTGAGGCCACGAGGAGTGTTTGAGGTTTCCTAATCGGCGCTGAAACCACGGGCGTTGAAACCGCTGGTGGGGCACTCGACAGCGGAGCCACAGGATCAGTTCTGGCTTGGGAAGAATCACCAAGCTCTTGAGAGGACGCGGCAGTCAACCTACGTGGTGCCTGTCCTGATGACATTCTCCGAGTGAGTATGCGTGGAGTGTCTAAGGCCACGACTTCACCCTCAACACCCTGCTGCGGCTCGTCGTCGTCCTCCACATGGATGACGTCGTCAACTGTCAATCGACAACGTTGGCTTATTCATTCGACGAATTACCTTCAGAAAATCAGTCTACAGTGAAGATTTACTATACCTCGTTGAGAGGTGGCTGTGTCAGGAGTGTCCACTTCCATGTGATCCCCCTCATCCCGCAGAGGCGACGTCACGGAGGTAGCAGCTCTGGCGGATAAATTTCACTCGGTCAGCAAAGACATGGAGTTTCACAACAGCAGAAAAAGAAAATGAATACTTACGTTGAGGCGACAGGCATGGTGATCTTCATGCGGGGCAGAGCCTTCCGAGGTTTTGGTGCATCATACTTGGGCTGTTTCGTGACCTTTTCAGTCGACTCAGGTGTCGCCACTCGGTCGCGCTTCGGATTCCTGGTGCTCGATGCTAAGGTTTTGTTTGGAGCATCTTCTGGATCTTCGCGCTGTTTGGTACGACGCTCGACGCGCGGACGATCCTGGACTTCTTCCTCGATCTCTTCCAGGTCGTCGTTGCTACCTTCACTGTCATCGGCGTAGTCGACGTCTGCGCTGCCGCCTGCGCTCTCTTCTTCGTCCTCAGGCTGCTCTCCGTTCGGCACGGGTGAATACATGTTCGTAAACTCCTGCAAGATACAAATGTAAAGTCAGTCGACTGAAGACTCAATCACTCGACGAAACAAGAAAACACTCGACAAAGATATAACTCACCAGGTTCGTCGGTGGGTTCAAAGCAGAGAAGGGCAAGATTCGCTTGGCTCCCAAAGGGTTATCACAAGCTCCGGTGATGCTCCTAAGCCACTGGGCAACAGTCTCGTCGGAAACTTCCTCTGGATGTGTCCGAGTGGTATCCTCAGGGCCCGAATAATGCCACATAGTGTGATCCCTGGCTTGAAGAGGCTGGATTCGTCGACTGAGAAACGCCTCTAAGAGATCCATACCAGTCACTCCGCCATGGATCAGATCTACTACTGCATTCACTAAAATCCCTACCTGGACTTTCTCTTCCTCTGTCACGTTCAGTGTTCTGGGAGTGTTAGGTCGATCCAATGTGAAGGGGGGAAGGCCAGTCGACATATTGGGGGATGCTACATCTTTGCAGTAAAACCATGTCGACTGCCAGCCCTGAACAGATTGAGGAAAAGTCATTGACGGAAACGCACTCCTACCTCTCTTTTGGAGTCCCAGGCCACCGCACAGCTGGATGACATGGGTCTTGCTATCGCTAGGATTGGCTTTTTTGACACACTGAGACCGAATGGTGAATATGTGTTTGAACAAGCCCTAGTGTGGAGAGCAACCCAAGAAGCATTCGCACAGAGTTATGAAAGCAGCGAGATACGCAATAGCATTCGGAGGAAAATGGTGGAGTTGCGCCCCGAAATAGTTCAAGAAACCGCGGATGAATGGATGGGGAGGCATGGAAAAACCTTGCTCGACGTGGGTGAGGAGGAGGACTCGCTCGCCGTCGCATGGCTCCAGCTCGGTCTCCCCCTCCGACAGCCTCCATGACCCTTCAGCAATCAGCCCGTCATCGACAAGGTTCTGGACGTCCTCCTCCTTGACGGTCGACCGGAGGAAATCCCCCTGGATCCACCCCGGCGGCACCGCAGACCGGGCGCCCGACGGCTTCTTCGCCTTGGCTCCCTTCTTGGCGCGCTCGGCCTTCTCCGTCTTCCCCTTCGTCATCGCGGCGGCGGTTGTTGAGGTGGAGCAGAGCAGCGTGCTTGGAACAGGGGAGGCAGAGAGAAAGAGGGGAATGCAGGAGGAGCACAGTACCAACCCCGGTGTCGTCGCGTCTTATATCTGCCCGAGTGAGTCGCTGACTTGTGGGCCCGCCAGATCTCTGGATATCCCGGTTTCAGAGGAAGAGCGATACGTGGCGGTAATGACGGCGCGAAAATCGAGGCATCGTGCCCCCACTTGCTCCAGTCGTTGCGTCATCGTCGCACGGCGCACGCTTACCCAATTTTTGAATCCCGTGAAATCCGGGCCTGACGAAACGACCCATTGCATCAGAAGACCCAGCTGACCGCTCGGACCTGATTCCGCGCTCAACTTCACTCGGACGCATTTCAAGACAGAATCGATCAGGGTGAATGACAAAGACTCCAATCGACGCAGACTCCTGTGAAGCCTTAAAATGCACTCAGAGTTTTTGTGTCTTATCAGAATCCGCATCGATCCCTTTTCACTCGAACCCCGATCCATTCAGGGCCTAATGATGGGGTTATGTACCTAGGGTAGGGTCATAGGCCTGACCTACATACCCTACCTAAGGACATTACCTTAGAGAACTTAAGGATTACAAGGAAGACTCCGACTGAAATCACCAAGGCGTATGAGTCACTCGACAACATCCACTCGGAGGTCTCTTCCTCCACTCGACGGTTATCTTTCACTCGGAAGAACCAGAAGACAGTCGACCGCAGAAGGCCAGAAGCCACTCCGGGGAGGCCAACGGGCAGGCGTTCGGCTGTCCCATTAGTAGCATTTATTACATACGTTACCAGTAACGTCCATCTTTATTGCCACGATCGAACCCTTGGTTGCTGGGTATTGATGAGGGGCAGCGCACTCTATATAAGCCACCCCTCCCCTCTGGCACAAGGGTTCGCACCCCCTGTAACTCTCATATTCCACACGACAGAAAGCTCCCGAGCACTGAGACGTAGGGCTTTTACCTCCACGAGAGGGGCCTGAACTCATACATCTGTGTGTACACCCTCGCTGTAGCTAGGACTCTGCCCTCTCCTTTCATACCCCTATCTTCTACTGTCAGGCTCGTTCCCGCGAAAATCCCCTCTTTCTTCTAACAACCATCGGTATACTACTTGGAACTATATTTTTATTCATCACATATCATGAGTTTTGCTTGGAGCGTCTTGTATCTTTGCTTTGTTTGCTTTTATCCTTGCTGCACACACCTATTTGAGAGAGCCAAAATTATTCTATGCTTTTTTAGAATTGCTCTTTATGCTTCACTTAAATCTATTTGAGCAAAAGGAATTGCTCTAGTGCTTCACTTATATCTTTTTGAGCACGGCGTGCTTTTACATGTTTGAAGAAATGCTCTCATGCTTAACTTATATTAATTTGAGAGTTAGTAATTTTGAAGAAATCCTCTCATGCTTCACTTATATTATTTTGAGAGATAAAACTTGTATGCTCATGTTCTTCACTTATATCCATGTGAGCTTATCAAAAGCAATTGCAACATATGAAACTAGTCCTAAAGTGATAGATATTCAAGAGGGATATAATAAAAACTTTCATGAAGATCATTGGACAAACTAAACTTGATTCTTTGTAATAGTTTTGAGACATGACAATAGTAATATGTGAGTTATGTTAGTGAGTAATTATGCTTAGTAAGAATATTGGTGTTAAGGTTTGTGATTCCCTATGCAAGCACGAAAGTCAATAGTTGTGCTACGAAATTACATCCTACTTATGGTGCATTATTCAGTGTTAGTTATGCTTAATGCTCGCTTATGTGATTTTTCGTTTCTTGGTTGGATGCTTCTCAATCTCTCGCTAGCCTTCACTTGTACTAAGTAGAAATACTACTTGTGCATCCAAAATCCTTAAACCAAGTTTTGCCATATGAGTCCACTATACCTACCTATATACGGTATTTCCATGCTGTTCCAAGCAAATTTGTCTGTGCCATCTCTAAACTTTCAAAATAAATTTTCCTTTTTGTGTGCTCGTACCGCTCATGAAACGGTAGGGGGTGACTGATATTTTTTCATGCTAGATGTGTTATTCTCAAGATGAGTGTTTATTCACTTGTCATTGCACGAGAGTATGGCGGTAATAGGGATGCCCAGTCCCAAAATGAAAAAGAAAAAAAAACATTTACTTTATGTTGTCAAATAATAAGTTCCTTGGAAAGTGTTGGTATGGAAGGCAACCGTGGATTCGGCTAGCCATGGAAAGTGAAAGTATGGTGGAAAAAGGAATAAACTTTATTTTCTGTTTGGGAACCGCCTATGATGCATCTAGGGTGGAAAGATATTGAAATCTCTCAGTCGTTTTCGTTGACAGGAAAGGCATGCCACTCAAAATATTTTTCCCTATCAATTTAAACATTTGAGCTCTGGTACCTCTACAAATCCCTACTTCCCTCTACGAAGGGCCTATCTATTTACTTGATGCAATTTTTATTTTTCAATTTGAGTCTCCATCTTCTCTTATAAAGCACCAACTAGGGGGCACTATGATCGTACTTGAGCATTAGGTGTAGTTAATATTTGAGTGTGTATTGTGAATGGATCAATGATTGAGCATGATGGGCTAGGGATAACTTGCTTTAGCATTGATATTTTGAAAGACATGGTTGCTTGTTGATATGCTTGAGTATTAAAGTTTTCATGTCAATACTAGACTATTGCTTTGAACCATATGAAAAGTCCAAATGTCCATGCTATAAAGAAAACAATATGTGATGAACATGATAGGCAGCATTCCACATAAAAAATTATGTTTTTATCATTTACCTACTCGAGGACGAGTAGGAATTCAGCTTGGGGATGCTGATACGTCTCCAACGTATCTATAATTTTTGCTTGTTCCATGCTGTTATATTATCATTCTTGGATGTTTTACAACCATTTTATAACAACTTTATATCATTTTTTGGGACTAACCTATTGACATAGTGCCAAAGTGCCAGTTGCTGTTTTTGCTTGTTTTTTACTTCGCAGAAAATTAGTACCAAATGGAGCCCAAACGATGCGGGGATTTTTGTGGATTTTTTATGGACCAGAAGGAAGCAGATGGGCCAAACAACACCAGAAGAGGGGGCCCAGGGTGGCCACCCTCCACCAGGGCGCGCCAGAGGCCTCTAGCGCGGCCTGGTGGAGGGTGGGCACCTCGGGCACCCCCTCAACCGACTATTGAGCCTATAAATTCCCAGAAAAACAAAAACCCTAGGGGAGTCAACGAAACACAATTCCAGCCGCCGCAAGTTCCAGAACCTCGAGATCCAATCTAACACCATCACGGAGGGGTTCATCTTCCTCATAGGTGCCTCTCCGATGATGCGTGAGTAGTCCACCACAGACCTACGGGTCCGTAGGCAGTAGCTGGATGGCTTCCTCTCTCTCTCTCTCTATGTTTCTCAATACAATGGTGCTACTTCTTGAGCTTGCGTTGGTTTTCCCTTGAAGAGGAAAGGGTGATGCAGCAAAGTAGATAAGTATTTCCCTCAGTTGTTGAGAACCAAGGTATCAATCCAGTAGGAGGTACAAGCAAGGCCCCAATCTTTGCACCTACACAAACAATCAAACACTTGCACCCAACGCTACAAAGGGGTTGTCAATCCCTTCGCGGTTACTTGCAAGGATGAGATCCGATAGAGATAGATATAAAAGATTACTAAAACGAAAAGTAAAATAAAAGTAAAAAGATTGCAGCAAAGTATTTTTGGTATTTTTGGTTTATAGATCTGAAAATATAATATGGAAAATAGACCCGGGGGCCATAGGTTTCACTAGAGGCTTCTCTCTTGAAGGAAAATAATACAGTGGGTGAACAAATTACTGTCGAGCAATTGATAGAAAAGCGCATAGCTATGACGATATCCAAGGCAATGATTATGCATATAGGCATCACATCCGTGTCAAGTAGACCGAAACGATTCTGCATCTACTACTATTACTCCACACATCGACCAACTCCTGCCTGCATCTAGAGTATTAAGTTCATGAAGAACAGAGGAACGCATTAAGTAAGACGACATGATGTAGAGGGATAAACTCAAGCAATATGATGAAAACCCCATCTTTTTACTCTTGATGGCAACAATAAAAATACGTGCCTCGCTACCCCTACTTTGTCACTGGGTGAGGACACCGCAAGATTGAACCCAAAACTAAGCACTTCTCCTATTGCAAGAATTACCAATCTAGTTGGCCAAACCAAACCAATAACTCGAAGAGACTTGCAAAGATATGAAATCATGCATATAAGAATTCAGAGAAGATTCAAATAATATTCATAGATAATCTGATCATAAATCCACAATTCATCGGATCTCGACAAACACACCGCAAAAGAGTATTACATCGGATAGATCTCCATGAAGATCATGGAGAACATGGTACTGAAGAACATAGAGAGAGAAGAAGCCATCTAGCTACTAGCTATGGACCCGAAGGTCTGAGGTGAACTACTCACGCATCATCGGAGGGGCAATGGAGTTGATGTAGATGCCCTCCGTGATCGAATCCCCCTCCGGCAGATTACCGGAAAAGGCCCCAAGATGGGATCTCACGGGAACAGAGGCTTCCGGCGGCAGAAAAGTGTTATCGTGGCTCTCTTTGGTATTGGGGGAATATTTCTGAATTTATAGGCGAAGAATTAGGGTTGGAGGAGCCACGGGCGGCCCACAAGCCAGGGGGAGCCCCCCCCCCCCCAGGGGCACGCCCAGGTGGCTTGTGTCCCACCCGTGGGTCTTCTGGACTCTTCTCCAAGTCTCCTGGGTTCCTTCTGGTCCAAGAAAAATCATCGTAGAATTTTATTCCGTTTGGACTCCGTTTGATATTCCTTATCTGCAATACTCAAAAACAAGGAAAAAACAGAAATAGCCACTTGGCACTAGGTTAATAGGTTAGTCCCAAAAATAATATAAAATAGCATAATAATGCATATAAATCATCCAAAACAGATAATATAATAGCATGGAACAATTAAAAATTATAGATACGTTGGAGACGTATCAAGCATCCCCAAGCTTAATTCCTGCTCGTCCTTGAGTAGGTAAATGATAAAAACAGAATTTTTGATGTGGAATGCTACCTAACATATTTATCCATGTAATATTCTTTATTGTGGCATGAATGTTCAGATCCGTAAGATTCAAAACAAAAGCTTAATATTGACATAAAAACAATAATACTTCAAGCATACTAACAAAGCAATTGTGTCCTTTCAAAATAACATGGCCTAAGAAAGTTATCCCTACAAAACCATATGGTCTGGCTATGCTCCATCTTCCCCACACAAAGTATTTAAATCATGCACAACCCCGATGACAAGCCAAGCAATTGTTTCACACCTTTTATGTTATCAAACCTTTTCAACTTTCACGCAATACATGAGCGTGAGCCATGGATATAGCACTATAGGTGGAATAGAATATGGTGGAGGTTGTGAGGAAAAGGAGAAGATAGTCTCACATCAACTAGGCGTATCAACGGGCTATGGAGATGCCCATCAATAGATATCAATGTGAGTGAGTAGGGATTGCCATGCAACGGATGCACTAGAGATATAAGTGTATGAAAGCTCAAAAAGAAACTAAGTGGGTGTGCATTATAATGAAAACTTCCACTAGTTATATGAAAGTGACAAAATAGGAGACTCTCTATCATGAAGATCATGGTGCTACTTTGAAGAACAAGTGTGAAAAAAAAAGGATAGTAACATTGTCCCTTCTCTCTTTTCTCTCTCTCTCTCTCTCTCTCTCTCTCTCTTTTGGTGGGCATCTTTGGCCTCTTTTTTTTATTTGGGCTTCATTGGCCTCTTTTATTATTTGTAAAGTCCGGAGACTCATCCCAACTTGTGAGGGAATCATAGCTTCCATCATCCTTTTCTCTCATGGGACAATGCTCTAATAATGAAGATCATCACACTTTTATTTACTTACAACTCAAGAATTACAACTTGATACCTAGAACAAAATATGACTCTATATGAATGCTTCCGGTGGTGTACCGGGATGTGCAATGATCTAGCATAGCAAATGACATCAAAAAAACGGACAAGCCATAAAAACATCATGCTAGCTATCTTACGATCATGCAAAGCAATATGAAAATGATGGTGCGTGTCATAATAAACGGAACGGTGGAAGTTGCATGGCAATATATCTCGGAATGGCTATGGAAATGCCATAATGGGTAGGTATAGTGGCTGTTTTGAGGAAGGGTATATGGTGGGTTTAATGTACCGGCGAAAGTTGCGCGGTACTAGAGAGGCTAGCAATGGTGGAAGCGTGAGAGTGCGTATAATCCATGGACTCACATTAGTCATAAAGAACTCATATACTTATTGCAAAAGTCTACTAGTTATTGAAGCAAAGTATTAGACGCATGCTCCTAGGGAAGAGGTTGGTAGGAGTTAACCATCGCGCGCTCCCGACCCTCACACAAAGGATGACAATCATTAAACAAATCATGCTCCGACTTCGTTACATAACAGTTCACCATACGTGCATGCTACGGGAATCACAAACTTTGACAGAAGTATTTCTACCAATCCACAATTACTCACTAGCATGACTCTAATATCACCATCTTTATATCTCAAAACTATATGCAAGGAATCAAACTTCTCATAGTATTCAATGCACTTTATATGAAAGTTTTTATTATATCCCTCTTGGATGCCCATTATATTAGGAATAAATTCATAACCTAAACCAATTACCATGCTGTTTAAAGACTCTCAAAATAATATAAGTGAGGTATGAGAGTTCAATTATTTCTATAAAATAAAAACACCACCGTGCTCTAAAAAGATATAAGTGAAGCACTAGAGCAAAATTGCCTAGCTCAAAAGATATAAGTGAAGCACATAGAGTATTCTAATAAATTCACGATTCATGCGTGTCCCTCTCAAAAGATGTGTGCAGCAAGTATGATTGTGGCAAACTAAAAAGCAAAGACTCATATCATACAAGACGCTCCAAGCAAAACACATATCATGTGTTGAATAAAAATATAGCCTCAAGTAAATTTACCGATGGATTGAAGACGAAAGAGGGGATGCCTTCCGGGGCATCCCCAAGCTTAGGCTCTTTGGTATCCTTGAATATGGCTTGGGGTTCCTTGGGCATCCCCAAGCTTAGGCTCTTGCCACTCCTTATTCCATAGTCCATCAAATCTTTACCCAAAACTTGAAAACTTCACAACACAAAACTCAACAGAAAACTCGTGAGATCCGTTAGTATAAGAAAAATAAATCACCACTTTAGGTACTGGTGTGAACTCATTCTTTATTTATATTGGTGTAATATCTACTGTATTCCAACTTCTCCATGGTTCATACCCCCCGATACAACCCATAGATACATCAAAATAAGCAAACAACACAAAGAAAACAGAATCTGTCAAAAACAGAACAGTCTGTAGCAATCTGTAAACTTCGAATACTTCTGTAACTCCAAAAATTCTGAAAAATTAGGAAAATCTGGGCAATTTTTATATAAATCTGGTGTAAAAATTTCAGACTCATTCGACGCTCTGGTGAATTTATAAAATTCCTGGACTGAGCGCAAAAGTTTCTGTTTTTCAGCAAAAACAAATCAACAATCACCGTAGACCATCCCAAAGGTCTTACTTGGCTCAAACACTAATTTAAACAATAAAACAAAATTACTACAGAGGTAATAATGTGTAAAGCACTCAAAAACAGAAGCAAAAACAAACATAAAAAACATAAAATAAAATTGGGTTGCCTCCCAACAAGCGTTATTGTTTAACGCCCCTAGCTAGGCATAACGCAATAGATCTAGGTATTGTCATCTTTGGTTTTGGCAAATTTTGTGAGGTCCTTCTCGAATCCGGGGGGCTCTTTCCGCTTCCCCAAATTTTCAGAAGTAGAAACCATCTTAAAATCCAAAATATCCAAACGCTTATTGCAGAGGGCAATCAAAGTGTTCAAGCGACTGAGGTTCCCACTAATATGTTTGAGGGGTTCGTGATATTTTTGTAACTCGACTAAGTTCTTATGTAAGTCACCCAATTTGTCGAGAATTTGAACTCCCTCTTGTGAAAAGGCAAGCCCCTTTTTTCTGGGGGAACCCCCAAAATCCCTTCCAAAACTTCATAAGCGGCATTTGCATCAAGTTCAATAAAATTGCCCTTTGAGGCAAAATCCAAAAGCTTTCTATGATGCAAAGCCAATCCAATGTAAAAATTTCTAAGCAAAACTTTTGCGTCTCCTTTTAGATTGGAAATATGATAGGATTCCATTAGCCTATATCAGGCATCTTTCAGATTTTCCCCTTGTTTTTGTTTGAAGTATACAACTTCAAAGTCTGGTGACAAAGGGGGGGTAGTAACGCTAATCATAGCAACGAGCAAGAGATCTGCCAAAAAGGGCAAACGAAAAAGAGAAGGCGAATAAAATGGCAAATCTTTTTGGTTTTTTCTGAAAATCGTTTTAGAAGTGGGGGAGAGGAAAACGAGAGGCAAATGGCAAATAATGTAAATGCAAGAGATGAGTTTGTGATGGGTACTTGGTAGGCTTGATGTGACACCCTGTATTTTGGCTACATTGATCATTGTAATTAAGCACAGTGATGACCATGATCAGTGCCTAATCATTTTGCTAAACAAGATATGATCAAGTTGAAAATTCATATCTCATTTCAAATTCCAATTCAAATGGTAATTCAAACTTAAAGTGAAAATAAAAGTTGTTCAAGTCCAGGAACTAAAATGTTCATCATGTTGCAAATATTCCCAAAACAATTATAAAAATAGCAGCAACATTAATTGAATTATTTAAATGACTATATCACCCAAAAAAAGTACCAAACAGCAATGTTTAATCCCATGTTATTTAACTAAAATTAAAATGAAATCACTATGGCTCCAAGCCATTTTCTAACAATGTTAAATAATGCACTGTAATTAATTGGGCAAGTTTGAATATTAGAAAATTCATTTGGAGTAAAAAGAAAAGACAAAATAGAAAAGAAAAGGAGAAAACGGAAAAGAAAAAAAAGAAAAAGGAAAAAGACACCCCCCTCCGACCCAACTGGGCCGTGGCCCAGCAGGCCGGCCCACCGCAGCCCGCACCCCCCCCCTTCTTCCTCCTGTAGCGACCAGAGCGGTCGCTACAGGGCGCCGACCGGCCGTCGCCGTCCGACCCCGTCGCCTGGGGGGATAAGGCCACCACCGGCGCACCTCACCTGCCCCCCCGAACCCTAGATCGCCACTCCCCCCCCCTCTTATGCTTTCCCATTGCCGCAGCTCTCCTCTCCCTCTCTGACCGAGCGCGCCGCCGCCGCAGCTCCGACGCCACCGATGACCCCTCGCCTCGCTACGGTGCCGTAGGAGACCGCCGTCTTCCTCCACGTCGATCGGTGCAAGCCGTTGCGGCTGGGGAGCACCATGACGAGCGCCTCGAGCTCGTCTTCCTCCTCGGCTCCGGCGAGATCCTCCATCGATTCGCCGCCATTGCAGCTCCTAAACTTCCACGAACCGCCGTGCGTCCCCGCTGTGAGCTCCTCCTCGTTTCCCCTCTACTCTCTGCCTCGCGCGCGTTCCCTACGCTGCTCGCCACCGTAGCCGTAGCTCACCTCCGCCGCGGAGCTCGCCGCCGTCGAGGTAGAAGACGTCGTGGCCGTCCGAGCACTCCAACGTGCTCCTGGTGCTCCCAGGAAGCCGTAGAGCCCCTCAGCGCCGCTAGTTGTGCACCCTAGCCCCGGCTCCGTCCTTACCCGATTCCGGCCGTCCTCCGCAGTCGACGCCATCGTGTTTTCCGGCCACCTCCGGCCTTTCCGAGGCCATAGATGGATGCGGCTCGGTGTGCCCATTCGAACGAGCCCGGGCGCGCGCAAAATGGCCCTCTGTGGCGCATTTCCGTGCGTCTCCGACGAGAGCGCCGCCGCGGAGAGCCCACCGGAGCGATTCCGGCGCCGCCGCCGATGTGGCCGACCGGGCCCCATCGTAGAGTCACTGCCGCTGGGCCCCACGGGCCCCAGTTGACCCAGTTGACTGGGTCAACTGCTGACTGGGCACTCTGGCCCACTGACATGCGGGCCCCACTAGTTTAAAACGTTTTTATAACTAAATAAAACTGATAATTAAAATCTGTTAATTAATTAGTAATTAGTTAGTCACTGACACCTGGGGCCCACCCCTCTAATTAGTCTGTTAGTTTAGTTTAACCCATTGTTAAACCCACAGAGGCTGACAGGTGGGTCCCACCTGTCAGGTTTGACCTGGTCAGCCGTCCTGTTGGCTGCTGACGTCACCATTACGTCATGCTGACGTCACTCTGCACTGTTCTGGATAATGTTGATTTACATAAATAGAATGATTTCAGAAATTGTTTAAATCTTTGAAAAATCGTATAAAATAATCCGTAGCTCAGATGAAAAAGTTTTATACATGAAAGTTGATCAGAAAAATCCCATGAATCTGATTATGCCATCCGTTCATCTGTCACATGCTTCTAGCATGATGAACATGGAACTTTCTCCCTCCGGATCGTCTGTCCGATAAATTCAAATACCCGGGAAATATCGTCAGATATTCTCCCGCTCCGTCTGCAACGTGTAGTACTGCATTAGTGCATACCTAGCTCTGCATATTGTCATGTCATGCATCGTGATGCATTTGTCTGCTTTATATTTATTGGTTCTAGCCCCCCTCTTCTCTCCGGTAGACTCCGAGACTGACGGTGCTGCCGGGTACGACTACGCCGTTGACGATCAGCCTTTTGGCGCAGAGCAGCAAGGCAAGCAAACCCCCCTTGAGCATTCCGATATCGCCTATTCCTTTCCCTCTTATTCTTGCATTAGATTTTGCTACTGTATTAGTTAGCTCCTATTCTGATGCATAGCCTGCTTTTGATAAACTGCTACTATACCTGCAACAAATCAACTGCTTAGTATAGGTTGATCAATGAATCCCCTATGACCCCCTTAGTCCCAGTTGCCCCCGCTTCTTCATCGACGACTCGACGACTCGAAGACTCGGTCAACCGACCGACAAGCCAGGCCCCTCACAGCACCGCACACCCCTTAGTTGTACGACTCTGCAGAGCTACTATCGAGTACCGAGGGTGACACCTCATGAAGTACTCATGACGCTAACTCTGTACTGCAGCTAGCCGGTCGTGGTTATCGAGGGTGATTCCTCCTTCACCACTCCCGACGATGACTCTGTCGTGCAACCCCTCAAGTGTGGGACCCTCGAGGGTGATTCCTCTAAGTCCACCTTGACGGTTTCATCGAGCGGGGCCCTTTGAGGGTGATTCCTCAGGTTCTGTCTTGATGATTTATACACACAGTTACTATGACCTGGTTACTGAAACATGTTGGTGATGGGTCGGCCCTGAGGGGTACCCACGGTTTGATGATGATGAGGCGTGGACGGGCAGGAGAGGCCCTTGCCACACATCCTCGAGAAGGGGCGACGGGACCGCAATTTATGGGTCGCACTTGCCCCGCATTAATAAAATGCTAATGGGTTGGGTATTTGATCTGAGTTGGGTCGTTGGCCTTAATTACGCACTAACCTTCACGTGGGGAAGTTATGGGTACTCAGCGTCGTGGTATCAGCCGAAGCTCTTCGGACGTCAGCAATGGAGTGGCGCGCGCCCGAGTGGTCCGCAACGGCATCGCGCTTGTTACTAAGGGGTGCTAGGACAGACCTCGGCCGCGTTCGCATCGTGCAAGAGTGCAAAGGGCGATTGGCCCATGCCCCTGCGTGCTTAGGATTTAGACCGGTGGGCTGGCCTCTTCGTTGAGCCTAGGTAGGGCTACGACGTGTTGATGTCCCTAGGCCAGGCATGACCCAGGAAAGTGTGTCCGGCCGGAGGTATCAAGCGTGTTGGGGAATGTGGTGCACCCCTGCAGGGAAGAAATTATCTATTCGAATAGCCGTGTCCACGGTAATAGGACGACTTGGAGTTGTGCCTTGACCTTATACAACTATAATTGTGATTTAATTTGGAATGAATGTTGGCTCCGAGATTGCTTCCTCGCAGGGAGTCGAGGAAGAATCTCTGGGCGTGGTTACTTAATTAAAATTGCTACAATAATATGACTATATGTGAGATACCAATCTGCACTCTTCTAATGCTGCAAGATGTTGAAGATGCTAGTCTTCGATAGGACTAGGCCTTCCCCCTACTCTTGCTTTCTGCAGTCAGTCCAGATATAACCCCACTCCTTGATACTGGTGCATACTTAGCATAGTTCTGATGTCAGTCTTGCGAGTACTTTGGATGAGTACTCACCGCTGCTTTGCTTTCTCTTTCCCCCTCGATACGATACTGCGTTCAGACGATGGAGCCCAGGAGATGTAGTACGCCGGAGACGACTACTACACCACCGCTGGAGCCTACTACGACGTGGAGAATGCCGACGCTCAGGAGTAGTTAGGAGGTTCCCAGGCAGGAGGCCTCGCCTCTTTCGATCCGCTTCTTATGTTTCTGCTAGCCTTCTTAAGGCAAAACTTGTTTAACTTATGTCTGTACTCAGATATTATTTGCTTCCGCTGACTCGTGCTTGTCGAGCTTTGTATTCGACCCCTCGAGGCCCCTGGCTTGTAATATGAAGCTGTATGACTTTAATTTGTGTCTAGTGTTGTGTTGTGATATCGATTAGTGAGTCCCTAATCTTGGTCGTATGCATTGCGTGATTGATTAGCGTACGCTCGAGATCGGGGGCGTCACAAGTTGGTATCAGAGCCGACTTCCTGTAGGTAGCCCCCTTTCCAACTCATTGGCCGAAGTTGAGTCTAGTCATTGAAAAACTTTTACTAACATTGTTGTGTGGGTTATGGGCCCACATCTCAATCGGGTGGTATTAGGATCTTTTATTCCTCGTCTATTCTCTGGGTTCTGATCTCTCTTCTCTTTCGGGTTAAAGATTTTATTAACTCTAACTCTAGGTTCTCGTAACTACTTCCCCCGGAGAGCCCCCCATTCCAGATGATGGCTTGATTCATCAGAAGACTCCGAAGATACTCTCTGATGTTCTCCCGAGAACTTGTGCTCGTCGATTTTGCGATTCCCTTCCATCGCCAACCCCTGCGGATAACTCCTCATCATTATCGAGGATTCGTTCGTCCCCAGTTGTTCTTGTCTTTCACAAAATTCTTCGAAACGCTATCCGGCCTTCCGAAATCCTGAGAAGCCTATTGCTCTTGACTTTTCTCACCTGCTTACATGGTGGTTAATTCCATATGTCAAGCAATATCCATTAAAATCCTCTGTGATTTTCATTTGATTTTATTGATTCAACCTGTGTGTGAATGCATGCAGTCATCAGTTGTTTATCATAAATTATCCGTCCGGCTCAGACGTCTTTCCAAACATGAGTTGGTTCCCGACAAATCAACCTTGATTGATTGCCCATCTAAGTCTTATCATCTTACTTGTATTTGATCGAAACGTCTGTTTCCGATACACCAATTTGGAAATCTTAACTCCTTTGGTTATTTAAGCATCAAATTATTTGGATGTCCTATGATCCGATGCCTTGCATTCTTTCTCCCTCTGATTTGGTACCGATACTCACATCAGGTCCTTTGTGGACCGCCAGACCCATTGTTGGGTTATTATCCGATGGCATCCTTCACTTTCAATTTATTGTGATGTTCTTCCCTTGATACATGATGCCATTGGTAAACTATGTCTTCTCCCTCTGATAATTTGTATCCTATGCTTTTGTCAGCCATGCTCTGTTGTCAAGCATGTGTTAATTACTCTTGGAGCTTGTGGTATATGTTCCTAAGATGCCCTGATGGGTTGGACTTATGCCTTCCTTAATTCGTGTGAACCCGACAGTTTTCACGAGTCTTATTCTCCTGGTGTTTTGCCAGTTAAATTTTCAAAACTACAACTTTATCAAAGGCGAGGAGTAAATGGAAGTTGATGCATTGATGAAGTGGGAGTCGGCCTTGAACTTTGTGCTCATGCCCATGGAAGCGATGTTGATCTTATCATAGGAGCTTCTCGTAACAATAATATTTCTCTTTGTATGATGTGACCTTGTATCTGTGATTTGATACTTTACAACCGTGGTTCCGACCATGATTGTTCTTCTTTGATCTCATTTTTATACCAGTTTGAGGACATGTCTTCTGCAGATCAATACATCGGTCCTAGCTTTAATTCTGATCTACATCCAAGTATTACCCCCTGGTATCTCTAGAAAATCATGGAGCTACATAGCTTCTTATAAGCTCCTCATCAGCTATGTTTTCCTTCACTGATTCCAGTTTCCTCGTGTTCTGAGTTGTGGGACACTCAAGGGCACCGATATTCGAATCAAGTCCGCAATTGCGATTCAACAACTCTTATTAATCTTCCTTGCTTATGAGTTTGTACTCAATGATGTCATTCCAAATTGTTAGGCTACATCATTATCGTCATGCTAAGGCTTGACCATGCTATCTTGCCCTTCATCCCCGGAACACAATTCCAACAGTGCACTAAGCTTACATCGAGCTTTCAACGTCATGTTGTTTATCTTGAAAGGCAATACCGATTCTGATCTAGCACTCTAATATGTGGTTCCAACAACCATTCACTTCACCTTTTCCTTACTGGATGTCGTCGCTGATCGATTACATCTTCAAGAAACTTCTCGACAATTGTGCCGTGATCCTCATCTACATTCTTAACTCTTCCAGGTTATCAATTAAGTTCCCGATGGGAAGTAGCCCCTTGCCTCCTTGCTAATTCGTGTTGTCATCGACAACATCCTTGTCATCCTTCCAAACATCAACTTGGACTTGTTTTGGTTGAACCTTAAATTCCTTGCTAGCCATCTTGTGTTATGTTCTATCTTGGGGTATTACCATCTTTTTGGGGGCGTCACAAGTCGCCTTTTCGGTTAACGTTTATTGGTGGATGTTTTCCCTCGAGCATACCTCAATATATCATCTGGTTTCGCCAATGCTAACACTTTGTCCTGCTATCACTTTGTTCACTCAATCGTGGAAATCCATCTTGTGGGAATCTCGACGAATTGTTGTTGAGCCCATCAGCCACATCCTCATCTTCTTCGTAGTTCATGATGGACTTTTTAATTAATGTTGGAAACCTTGAAAGCATTATCTTTGTGCCTAGATCATGAAGAATATGTTTGTTACAAGAAGTGTTTCTCTATAAGTTCACGTGCATTTTCGCCGCCGTGCTTATGGGAAAATTTTGTCTCGCTTCCTCTGGAATCGTTCCAATTCATTCATGTATGTGCGAAGTATTCTATGGTTTGATAGTTTTGCTACTTTCACTCCATATGTATTTCCTAACACACCAGGCCACTGATTGATTTGATTTGTCCTAGTCCAGACTTACACATAGAACTTGATATCCTCTATTATGGTCCCCAGTCAGAACTTGATTGCCCTCCATTCTAGAAACTTCCATGTGGGCACGAATGTCTTGACCTTGTGTTCAGATGTCTTGTAGTCTGGCTAATGATTCAAGTCTTGCTTCTGTCGTTCATTCCGAAATTCTTGCAACATCATCTCGTAGGCCTGTGTTGCATCCTTTTCTCCTCAGGCCTTCTTTGTCTGAAGTATCCTGACACCAACCAGATCTGAATCTCGGACAGATATGATGGTTGGAACATTATCAAGAGTTATAACTTTAGTCTTTATTACTCGGTAAGGTGATGTTGTAGCTAGCACACCTGGCCGGATGACCTATTGTTATAAGGCTTTGTTCAGCTAGGGTTGCCATTCTTCCATGGGGGAATGGTAAGACTTATTTTATAAGTTGTTCCTACTATAGATCCTTTGTGTATCCAAACTCCATCCTTTACTCGAAACACCATATCATTGCTATCCCGAAGCATGGATGTGGTATATCGATCATCAAAAGGAATAATGTAAGCTCAATGCTAATTGCTTCTTGATCAATTATCCAAACCCCATTGTATGGGCATGTCATGGATTTTCCTCGCCCCTTTTACCTAAATGGTTACCTACTTGCTATTCTGTCATGTATAACATGCACTGTATTTCCTTGGGAAAGATATACTCCTAAAACTTGAGTATAACCACATTTTCCTTTCCATTGGTCTGTTTAATGTGATGAACACATTTTCCTTTCCATTGGTCTGGTTGATCTAATAATCACGTTTTCCTTTCCATTGGTATGTTTAACCTTTCTTGAGATTATATGATCTGAACAGTAATAATTCTCTGCTTAGGTAAACAACTCGGTGAACAAGTCTGTCAGTAAGATCCTGTTACTATTGTTGATAACATTCCGGTAACCGCCGGTGGACGAGAACTTTGCCTATTGGTCCGCCTCGTTTATACGAGCAGGAAAATGGTTCTATTCGTCCCCCGCCCTTGGTACCGACGTTGTTGCCAACATATTTGACCAGCTATCCTCTGACACGTCTTCTTTCATGACCGTCATCACAAAGATATGGTCTATCAACCTGGCGAAAAGGCTTATCTTCGAGTCACGCCAATGAGAGGTACACACCGTTTTGGAATCAAGGGCAAGCTGGCTCCTCGATATATTGGTCCTTTCATTGTTCTCGAAAGGCGTGGTAAAGTGGCATATCAACTGGAACTACCGGCAAACCTTTCTCAGGTTCACGATGTGTTCCATGTGTCACAGTTTCGTCACTGCTTCAAGGATCCTATCCGAGCAGTGGATCGTGATATGCTTGAGCTGCAACAAGACCTCTCTTACAACGAGCAACCAGTCCGCATTCTCGACGAAACTGAATGTCGGACTCGTCAGAAGGTTACCAAGTTCTTCAAAGTGCAGTGGGAAAATCATTCTGAAGATGAAGCCACTTGGGAACGTGAAGATCATCTTCGTGCAGAATACCCTGGACTCTTTCCTTCTACTTCTTGATTCTCGGGACGAGAATTCTTTTTAGTAGGGGAGAATTGTGACACCCTGGATTTTGGCTACAGTGATCATTGTAATTAAGCACAGTGATGACCATGATCGGTGCCTAATCATTTTGCTAAACAAGATATGATCAAGTTGAAAATTCATATCTCATTTCAAATTCCAATTCAAATGGTAATTCAAACTTAAAGTGAAAATAAAAGTTGTTCAAGTCCAGGAACTAAAATGTTCATCATGTTGCAAATATTCCCAAAACAATTATAAAAATAGCAGCAACATTAATTGGATTATTTAAATGACTATATCAACCAAAAAAAGTACCAAACAGCAATGTTTAATCCCATGTTATTTAACTAAAATTAAAATGAAATCACTATGGCTCCAAGCCATTTTCTAACAGTGTTAAATAATGCACGGTAATTAATTGGGCAAGTTTCATAATTTACAAAATTCATTTGGAGTAAAAAGAAAAGACAAAACAGAAAAGAAAAGGAGAAAACGGAAAAGAAAAAATAAGAAAAAGGAAAAAGACACCCCCCTCCGACCCAACTGGGTCGTGGCCCAGCAGGCCGGCCCACCGCAGCCCGCACCCCCCCCCTTCTTCCTCCTGTAGCGACCAGAGCGGTCGCTACAGGGCGCCGACCGGCCGTCGCCGTCCGACCCCGTCGCCTGGGGGGATAAGGCCACCACCGGCGCACCTCACCTGCCCCCCCTCCCGAATCCTAGATCGCCACTCTCCCTCCCTCTTATGCTTTCCCATCGCCGCAGCTCTCCTCTCCCTCTCTGACCGAGCGCGCCGCCGCCGCAGCTCCGACGCCACCGCGGCCACCGACGACCCCTCGCCTCGCTACGGTGCCGTAGGAGACCGCCGTCTTCCTCCACGTCGATCGGTGCAAGCCGTTGCGGCTGGGGAGCACCATGACGAGCGCCTCGAGCTTGTCTTCCTCCTCGGCTCCAGCAAGATCCTCCATCGATTCGCTGCCGCTGCAGCTCCTAAACTTCCACGGACCGCCGTGCGTCCCCGCTGTGAGCTCCTCCTCGTTTCCCCTCTACTTTCTGCCTCGCGCGCGTCCCCTATGCTGCTCGCCACCATAGCCGTAGCTCACCTCCGCCGCGTAGCTCGCCGCCGTTGAGGTAGCCGACGTCGTGGCCGTCCGAGCACTCCAACGTGCTCCTGGTGCTCCCAGGAAGCCATAGAGCCCCTCAGCGCCGCTAGCCGTGCACCCTAGCCCCGGCTCCGTCCTTGCCCGATTCCGGCCGTCCTCCGCAGTCGACGCCGGCGTGTTTTCCGGCCACCTCCGGCCTTTCCGAGGCCATAGATGGATGCGGCTCGGTGTGCCCGTTCGAACGAGCCCGGGCGCGCGCAAAATGGCCCTCTGTGGCGCATTTCCATGTGTCTCCGACGAGAGCGCCGCCGCGGAGAGCCCACCGGAGCGATTCCGGCGCTGCCACCGACGTGGCCGACCGGGCCCCACCGTAGAGTCACTGCCGCTGGGCCCCACGGGCCCCAGTTGACCCAGTTGACTGGGTCAACTGCTGACTGGGCACTCTGGCCCACTGACATGCGGGCCCCACTAGTTTAAAACGTTTTTATAACTAAATAAAACTGATAATTAAAATTTGTTAATTAATTAGTAATTAGTTAGTCACTGACACCTGGGGCCCACCCCTCTAATTAGTCTGTTAGTTTAGTTTAACCCACTGTTAAACCCATAGAGGCTGACAGGTGGGTCCCACCTGTCAGGTTTGACCTGGTCAGCCGTCCTGTTGACTGCTGACGTCACCATTACGTCATGCTGACGTTACTCTACACTGTTCTGGATAATGTTGATTTAAATAAATAGAATGATTTCAGAAATTGTTTAAATCTTTCAAAAATCATATAAAATAATTCGTAGCTCAGATGAAAAAGTTTTATACATGAAAGTTGATCAGAAAAATCCCACGAATCTGATTATGCCATCCGTTCATCTGTCACATGCTCCTAGCATGATGAACATGGAACTTTCCCCCTCCAGATCGTTTGTCCGATAAATTCAAATACCCGAGAAATATCGTCAGATATTCTCCCGCTCCGTCTGCAACGTGTAGTACTGCGTTAGTGCATACCTAGCTCTGCATATTGTCATGTCATGCATCGTGATGCATTTGTCTGCTTTATATTTATTGTTTCTTCCCCCCTCTTCTCTCCGGTAGACTCCGAGACTGACGGTGCTGCCGGGTACGACTACACCGTTGATGATCAGCCTTTTGCCGCAGAGCAGCAAGGCAAGCAAACCCCCCTTGAGCATTCCGATATCGCCTATTCCTTTCCCTCTTATTCTTGCATTAGATTTTGCTACTGTATTAGTTAGCTCCTATTCTGATGCATAGCCTGCTTTTGATAAACTGCTACTATACCTGCAACAAATCAACTGCTTAGTATAGGTTGATCAATGAATCCCCTATGACCCCCTTAGTCCCAGTTGCCCCCGCTTCTTCATCGACGACTCGACGACTCGAAGACTCGGTCAACCGACCGACAAGCCAGGCCCCTCACAGCACCGCACACCCCTTAGTTGTACGACTCTGCAGAGCTACTATCGAGTACCGAGGGTGACACCTCGTGAAGTACTCAAGATGCTAACTCTGTAGTGCAGCTAGCCGGTCATGGTTATCAAGGGTGATTCCTCCTTCACCACTCCCGACGATGACTCTGTCGTGCAACCCCTCAAGTGTGGGACCCTTGAGGGTGATTCCTCTAAGGCCACCTTGACGGTTTCATCGAGCGGGGCCCTTTGAGGGTGATTCCTCAGGTTCCGTCTT
Source organism: Elymus sibiricus (assembly GCA_039707655.1). Taxonomy (NCBI): domain Eukaryota; kingdom Viridiplantae; phylum Streptophyta; class Magnoliopsida; order Poales; family Poaceae; genus Elymus; species Elymus sibiricus. Next base: position 341,220,835 of record CM077671.1, read on the forward strand.
GATGATTTATATACACATTTACTATGACTTGGTTACTGAAACATGTTGGTGATGGGTCAGCCCTGAGGGGTACCCACGGTTTGATGATGATGAGGCGTGGACGGGCAGGAGAGGCCTTTGCCACACATCCTCGAGACGGGGTGACGGGACCGCACTTCATGGGTCGCGCTTGCCCCGCATTAATAAAATGCTATTGGGTTGGGTACTTGATCTGAGTTAGGTTGTTGACCTTAATACGCACTAACCTTCATGTCCGGAAGATATGGGCACTTAGCGTCGTTGTATCAGCCGAAGCTCTTCGGACGTCAGCAATGGAGTGGCGCGCGCCCGAATGGTCCGCAACGGCATCGCGCTTGTTACTAAGGGGTGCTAGGACTGACCTCGGCCGCGTTCGCATCGTGCAGGAGTTCAAAGGGCGATTGGCCCATGACCCCTGCGCGCTTAGGATTTAGACCGGCGGGCTGGCCTCTTCGTTGAGCCTAGGTAGGGCTACGACGTGTTGATGTCTCGAGGCCGGGCATGACCCAGGAAAGTGTGTCCGGCCGGAGGTATCAAGCGTGTTGGGGAATGTGGTGCACCCCTGCAGGGAAGAAATTATCTATTCGAATAGCCGTGTCCACGGTAACAGGACGACTTGGAGTTGTGCCTTGACCTTATACAACTATAATTGTGATTTAATTTGGAATGAATGTTGGCTCCGAGATTGCTTCCTCGCAGGGAGTCGAGGAAGAATCTCTGGGCATGGTTACTTAATTAAAATTGCTACAATAATATGACTATATGTGAGATACCAATCTGCACTCTTCTAATGCTGCAAGATGTTGAAGATGCTAGTCTTCGATAGGACTAGGCCTTCCCCCTACTCTTGCTTTCTGCAGTCAGTCCAGATATAACCCCACTCCTTGATACTGGTGCATACTTAGCATAGTTCTGATGTCAGTCTTGCGAGTACTTTGGATGAGTACTCACTGCTGCTTTGCTTTCTCTTTCCCCCTCGATACGATACTGCGTTCAGACGACGGAGCCCAGGAGATGGAGTACGCCGGAGACGACTACTACACCACCGCTGGAGCCTACTACTACATGGAGAATGCCGACGCTCAGGAGTAGTTAGGAGGTTCCCAGGCAGGAGGCCTCGCCTCTTTCGATCCGCTGCTTATGTTTCTGCTAGCCTTCTTAAGGCAAAACTTGTTTAACTTATGTCTGTACTCAGATATTATTTGCTTCCGCTGACTCGTGCTTGTCGAGCTTTGTATTCGAGCCCTCGAGGCCCCTTGCTTGTAATATGAAGCTGTATGACTTTAATTTGTGTCTAGTGTTGTGTTGTGATATCGATTAGTGAGTCCCTAATCTTGGTCGTACGCATTGCGTGTTTGATTAGCGTACGCTCGAGATCGGGGGAGTCACACTTGATGTCTTGACTTGCTATGTATCCTCCCCGGCAACGGCGCCATAAATCCTTCTTGCTAATTCTTGACCTTACGTTGGTTTTCCCTTGAAGAGGAAAGGGTGATGCAGCAAAGTAGATAAGTATTTCCCTCAGTTGTTGAGAACCAAGGTATCAATCCAGTAGGAGGTACAAGCAAGGCTCCAATCTTTGCACCTACATAAACAATCAAACACTTGCACCCAACGCTACAAAGGGGTTGTCAATCCCTTCACGGTTACTTGCATGGATGAGATCCGATAGAGATAGATATAAAAGATTACTAAAACGAAAAGTAAAATAAAATTAAAAGATTGCAGCAAAGTATTTTTGGTATTTTTGGTTTATAGATCTGAAAATATAATATGGAAAATAGACCCGGGGGCCATAGGTTTCACTAGAGGCTTCTCTCTTGAAGGAAAATAATACGGTGGGTGAACAAATTACTGTCGAGCAATTGATAGAAAAGCGAAAAGTTATGACGATATCCAAGGCAATGATTATGCATATAGGCATCACGTCCGTGTCAAGTAGACCGAAACGATTCTGCATCTACTACTATTACTCCACACATCGACCGACTCCTGCCTGCATCTAGAGTATTAAGTTCATGAAGAACAGAGTAACGCATTAAGTAAGATGACATGATGTAGTGGGATAAACTCAAGCAATATGATGAAAACCCCATCTTTTTACCCTTGATGGCAACAATACAAATACGTGCCTCGCTACCCCTGCTTTGTCACTGGGTGAGGACACCGCAAGATTGAACCCAAAACTAAGCACTTCTCCTATTGCAAGAATTACCAATCTAGTTGGCCAAACCAAACCAATAACTCGAAGAGACTTGCAAAGATATGAAATCATGCATATAAGAATTCAGAGAAGATTCAAATAATATTCATAGATAATCTGATCATAAATCCACAATTCATCGGATCTCGACAAACACACCGCAAAAGAGTATTACATCGGATAGATCTCCATGAAGATCATGGAGAACATGGTATTGAAGAACATAGAGAGAGAAGAAGCCATCTAGCTACTAACTATGGACCCGAAGGTCTGAGGTGAACTACTCATGCATCATCGGAGGGGCAATGGAGTTGATGTAGATGCCCTTCGTGATTGAATCCCCCTCCGGCAGATTACCGGAAAAGGCCCCAAGATGGGATCTCACGGGAACAGAGGCTTCCGGCGGCGGAAAAGTGTTATCATGGCTCTCTTTGGTATTGGGGGAATATTTCTGAATTTATAGGCGAAAAATTAGGGTTGGAGGAGCCACGGGGGGGGGGGGCACAAGCCAGGCCCCCCCAGGGGCGCGCCCAAGTGGCTTGTGGCCCACCCGTGGGTCTTCTGGCCTCTTCTCCATGTCTCCTGGGTTCCTTTTGGTCCAAGAAAAATCATCGTAGAATTTTATTCCGTTTGGACTCCGTTTGATATTCCTTATCTGCAATACTCAAAAACAAGGAAAAAACAGAAACTGGCACTGGGCACTAGGTTGATAGGTTAGTCCCAAAAATAATATAAAATAGCATAATAATGCATATAAAACATCCAAAATAGATAATATAATAGCATGGAACAATCAAAAATTATAGATACGTTGGAGACGTATCAAATGGTCTCTTGGAGATCTATTTGATGTAATGACTTTTGTGGTGTGTTTGTTGGGATCCGATGAATTTTGAGTTCATGATTAGTTTCTATCCATGAATATGATTTGAGTCTTCTTTGATCTCTTATTTGCATGATTAATTATAGCCTCGTATTTCTTCTTTGAATCTTTGGTTTAGTTAGGCCAACTAGATCGATTTTTCTTGCCGTGGGAAGAGATGCTTGGTGATGGGTTCGATCTTGCGGTGTTCTTTCCCAGTGACAGAAGGGACAGCAAGACACGCATGTATCGTTGCCATTAAGGATAACAAGGTGGGGTCTATTCCTACATGAATAGATCTTGTCTACATCATGTCACCGTTCTTATTGCATTACTCCGTTTTCCCATGAACTTAATACACTAGATGCATGCTGGATAGCGGTCGATGTGTGGAGTAATAGAAGTAGATGCATAATCGTTTCAATCTACTTATCTTCGACGTGATGCCTATATAATGATCATTGCTTGGATATCGTCATGATTATTTGATCTTCTATGAATTTCCCAATAGTAATTTGTTCACCCCCCGTGTGCTATACTCATGAGAGAAGCCACTAGTAAAACCTACGACCCCCAGGTCTACTTTTCCAACATATTGCTTTCCGATCTACTATTTGCAACTTTTGTTTTCAGATCTATAAATCCAAAAAAACCCAAAAATACCTTGCTGCACTTTTTGTTTACTTATTTTACTTTGTGTTCTTGCGAGATCTACTTGCCAAAACTATCACTACCTAATCTATCTTATTACCGTAGAGAGCGTGACAACCTCTCTTTTGCGTCGGGTTGCAAGTATTTGTTGTTTGTGTGCAGGTGTTGTTTACGTAGGTGCGTGATCTTCCTCTACGTATTGATACCTTGGTTTCATAACTGAGGGAAATACTTACCGTCGCTGTGCTGCGTCATCCCTTCCTCTTTGGGGAACTACCGACGCAGTCTCATGCCACGTCACCCTCCCTCCCCTCACATATATATAGGAGGAAGGGGGGTAGGTGGGGCGCCCTAGGGTTTCCCCTAGGGGCTTGGCCGGCGCAAGGGGGAGGAGTCCACCTCCCACAAGGAAGGTGGAATCCTAGTAGGACTCCTTCCCCACTTGGCCAGCCCCACCCCTTGCGCAAGGGGCCCTTAGGGGCTGGCTGCCCAGCCCACCAGGGGCTGGTGCGCCACCTCCTAGGCCCATGCAGCCCCTGGGGTGGGTGGGCCACTCCCGGTGGCCCCTCGGAACCCTTTCGACACCCCCGTCACAAAACTGGCAGGTCACGGAACTTTTCCGGAACTCGAATACCAACTTCCTATATATAAATCTTTATCTCCAGACCATTCCGGACCTCCTCGTGACGTCCGGGATCTCATCCGGGACTCTGAACAACCTTCGGTCACCAACATACATAACTCAATAATACCGAAACATCACTGAATGTTAACTGTGCAGACCCTGCGGGTTCAAGAACTATGTAGACATGACCGAGACACCTCTACGGTCAATAACCAATAGCGGGACCTGGATGCCCATATTGGTTCCTACATATTCTACGAAGATCTTTATCGGTTGAACCTCTATGTCAAGGATTCAGTTAATCCCGTATGCAGTTCCCTTTGTTCTTCGGCATGTTACTTGCCCGAGATTCGATCGTCGGTATCTCTATACCTAGTTCAATCTCGTTACCGACAAGTCTCTTTACTCGTTCCGTAATACAAGATCCCGTGGCTAACTCTTTAGTCAATTTGCTTGCAAGGCTCATTGTGATGTTGTATTACCGAGTGGGCCTTGAGATACCTCTCCGTCACACGGAGTAACAAATCCCAGTCTTGATCCATACCAACTCAACAGACACCCTCGGAGATACCTGTAGAGCACCTTTATAGTCACCCAGTTACGTTGCGACGTTTGATGCACACAAGGTACTCCTCCGGTGTCAGTGAGTTGCATGATCTCATGGTCATGGGAACAGATACTTGACATGCAGAAAACTATAGCAATAAACTGACACGATCATATGCTACATTCATAGTTTTGGGTCTTGTCCATCACATCATTCTCCTAATGACGTGATCCCGTTATCAAATGACATCTCATGTCTATGGCTAGGAAACCTCGGCCATCTTTGATCAACGAGCTAGTCTATTAGAGGCATACTAGGGACACAGTGTTGTCTATGTACCCACACATGTAGTTGAGTTTCCAATCAATACAATTATAGCATGGATAATAAACGATTATCATGAACAAGGAAATATAATAATAACCATTTTATTATTGCCTCTAGGGCATATTTCCGACAGTCTCCCACTTGCACTAGAGTCAATAATCTAGCTCACATCATCATGTGATTTACATTGTGATGAATCTAACACCCATACAGTTCTGGTGCTGATCATGTTTAGCCCGTGGAAGAGGTTTAGTCAACGGGTCTGCGACATTCAGATCCATGTGCACTTTGCAAATATTTATGTCCTCCTCCTTGATGTGATCGCGGATGGAATTGAAGCGTCGCTTTATGTGTCTGGTCCTCTTGTGAAACCTTGGTTCCTTGGCCAGAGCAATGGCACCAGTGTTGTCACAGAACAGAGTCATTGGGTCTAGTGCACTCGGCACAACTCCAAGATCCGTCATGAACTGCTTCATCCAGACACCTTCCTTCGTCGCCTCCGAGGCAGCGATGTACTCCGCTTCGCATGTAGAATCAACTACCACGCTTTGCTTGGAACTGCACCAGCTTACTGCTCCCCATTGAGAATGTATGCGTATCTGGTTTGAGACTTAGAGTCATCCGGATCAGTGTCAAAGCTTGCATCGACATAACCCTTTACGACGAGCTCTTGATCACCTCCATAAACGAGAAACATTTCCTTAGTCCTTTTCAGGTACTTAAGGATATTCTTGACCGCCGTCCAGTGTTCCATTCCTGGATCACTTTGAAACCTTCCGGCCATACTTATGGCAAGGCTGACATCGGGTCTTGTGCACAGCATTGCATACATGATAGAGCCTATGGCAGAAGCATAGGGGATGACACTGGGCATTGAGTCTTACTCAACTTCACACCTTGCAACACAGGCAAGAACCCCTTCTTGGACTGATCCATTTTGAACTTCTTCAAAACTTTGTCAAGGTATGTGCTCTGTGAAAGTCCTATTAAGCGTCTCGATCTATCTCTATAGATCTTGATGCCTAATATGAAAGCATCTTCTCCTAGGTCCTTCATTGAAAAACTCTTGTTCAAATATTCCCTCATGCTTTCCAACAATTCTATATTGTTTCCAATCAGCAATATGTCATCCACATATAATATTAGAAACGCTATAGAGCTCCCACTCACTTTCTTGTAAATACAAGCTTCTTCGTAAACTTGTATAAACCCGAACGCTTTGATCACCTCATCAAAGCAAAGATTCCAACTCCGAGATGCTTGCACCAGTCCATAAATGGATCGCTGGAGTTTGCAAACTTTGTCAGCATTCTCTGGATCGACAAAACCTTCTGGTTGCATCATATACAACTCTTCCTTAAGGAAACCGTTAAGGAACGTTGTTTTGACATCCATCTGCCAAATTTCATAATCGAAAAATGCAGCTATTGCTAACGTGATTCTGACGGACTTAAGCATCTCTACGGGTGAGAAGGTCTCATCGTAGTCAACTCCTTGAACTTGTGAAAAACCTTTTGCCACAAGTCGAGCTTTATAGACGGTGACATTACCGTCTGCGTCCGTCTTCTTCTTAAAGATCCATTTATTCTGAATGGCCTTTCGCCCTTCAGGTAATACTTCCAAAGTCCATACTTTGTTTTCATACATGGATCCTTCTACTTCTTGAGCTTGGGTTGGTTTTCCCGTGAAGAGTAAAGGGTGATGCAGCAAAGTAGATAAGTATATTTCCCTCAGTTGTTGAGAACCAAGGTATCAATCCAGTAGGAGATACAAGCAAGTCCCCAATCTTCGCACCTACACAGACAATCAAACTCTTGCACCCAACGCTAAAAGGGGTTGTCAATCCCTTCACGGTTATTTGCAAGGATGATATCTGATAGAGATAGATATAAAAGATTGCTAAAACGAAAAGTAAAACAAAAGTAAAAAGAATGCAGCGAAGTATTTTTGATATTTTTGGTTTATAGATCTGAAAATATAATATGGAAAATAGACCCGGGGGCCATAGGTTTCACTAGAGGCTTCTCTCATGAAGGAAAATAATACGGTGGGTGAACAAATTACTGTCGAGCAATTGATAGAAAAGCGCATAGTTATGACGATATCCAAGGCAATGATTGTGCATATAGGCAACACGTCCGTGTCAAGTAGACCGAAACGATTCTGCATCTACTACTATTCCTCCACACATCGACCGACTCCTGCCTGCATCTAGAGTATTAAGTTCATGAAGAACAGAGTAACACATTAGGTAAGATGACATGATGTCGAGGGATAAACTCAAGCAATATGATGAAAACCCCATCTTTTTATCCTCGGTGGCAACAATACAAATACGTGCCTTGCTACCCCTACTTTGTCACTGGGTGAGGACACCGCAAGATTGAACCCAAAACTAAGCACTTCTCCCATTGCAAGAATTACCAATCTAGTTGGCCAAACCAAACCAATAACTCGAAGAGACTTGCAAAGATATGAAATCATGCATATAAGAATTCCAAGAAGATTCAAATAATATTCATAGATAATCTGATCATAAACCCACAATTCATCGGATCTTGACAAACACACCGCAAAAGAGTATTACATCGGATAGATCTCCATGAAGATCATGAAGAACATGGTATTGAAGAACAAAGAGAGAGAAGAAGCCATCTAGCTACTATCTATGGACCCGAAGGTCTGTGGTGAACTACTCACGCATCATCGGAGGGGCAATGGCATTGATGTAGATGCCCTCCGTGATCGAATCCCCCTCCGGGAAATTACCGGAAAAGGCTCCAAGATGGGATCTCACGGGAACAGAGGCTTCCGGCGGTGGAAAAGTATTTTCGTGGCTCTTTCTGGTATTGGGGGAATATTTGGGAATTTATAGGCCGAAGAATAGGGTTAGGAGACCTGCTGGGGGGCCACAAGCCAGGAGGGCGCCCCCCCCTAGGGGCGCGCCCTGGTGGCTTGTCGCCTCCCGGCAAGTCTCCTGCCTTCATCTCCAAGTCTGGCAGGTTTCTTCTGGTCCAAGAAAAATCATCGCGAAGATTTAATTCCATTTGGACTCCGTTTAATATTCCTTATCTGCAATACTCAAATACAAGGAAAAAACAGAAACTGGCACTAAGCTCTAGATTAATAGGTTAGTCCCAAAAATAATATAAAATAGCATATTAATGCATATAAAACATCCAAAATAGATAATATAATAGCATGGAACAATCAAAAATTATAGATACATTGGAGACGTATCAGATCCCATCTCGGATTTCATGGCCTCTAACCATTTGTCGGAATCTGGGCCCATCGTCGCTTCTCCATAGCTCGTAGGTTCATCGTTGTCCAACAATATGACCTCTAAGACAGGGTTACCGTACCACTCAGGAGCAGTATGTGTCCTTGTCAACCTACGAGGTTCGATAGTAACTTGATATGAAGCTTCATGATCACCATCATTAACTTCCACTTCAACTGATGTAGGCTCCACAGAAACATCTTTCTGCGCTGCGCTACTCTCTGGTTGAAATAAAGGTTCAACAACCTCATCAAGTTCTATCTTCCTCCCACTCATTTCTTTCGAGAGAAACTCTTTCTCGAGAAATGACCCGTTCTTAGCGACAAACACTTTGCCTTCAGATCTGAGATAGAAGGTATGCCCAACCGTTTCTTTTGGGTATCCTATGAAGACGCATTTCTCCGCTTTGGGTTCCAGCTTTTCAGGCTGAAGCTTTTTGACATAAACATCACATCCCCAAACTTTAAGAAACGACAACTTTGGTTTCTTGCCAAACCACAGTTCATACGGCGTCGTCTCAACGGATTTCGATGGTGCCCTATTTAAAGTGAATGCAACTGTCTCTAACGCATAACTCCAAAACGATAGCGGCAAATCGGCAAGAGACATCATAGAACGCACCATATCCAATAAGGTTTGATTACGATGTTCGGACACACCATTACACTGTGGTGTTCCAGGTGGTGTCAATTGTGAAACAATTCCACATTGTCTTAAGTGATTGCCAAACTCATAACTCAGATGTTCTCCTCCTCGATCAGATCGTAGGAATTTAATCTTCTTGTTACGATGATTCTCAACTTCACTCTGAAATTGCTTGAACTTTTCAAACGTTTTAGACTTGTGTTTCATTAAGTAAACATACCCATATCTACTTAAGTCATAGGTGAAGGTGAGAAAATAACGATATCCACCGTGCGCCTAAATGCTCATCGGACCGCACACATCAGTATGTATGATTTCCAACAAGTCACTTGCCCGTTCCATTGTTCCGAAGAACGGGGTCTTAGTCATCTTGCCCATGAGGCATGGTTCACATGTGTCAAGCGATTCAAAATCAAGTGACTCCAAAAGTCCATCAGCATGGAGCTTCTTCATGCGTTTTACACCAATATGACCTAAGCGGTAGTTCCACAAGAAAGTGGTACTATCATTATCAACTCTACTTCTTTTGGCATCAATGTTATGAACATGTGTATCATCACTGTCGAGATTCAATAAGAATAAACCCCTCACATTGGGTGCATGACCATAAAAGATATTACCCATATAAATAGAACAACCATTATTCTCTTATTTAAATGAGTAACCATTATTCTCTTATTTAAATGAGTAACCATCTCACGGGAACAGAGGCTTCCGGCGGTGGAAAAGTATTTTCGTGGCTCTTTCTGGTATTGGGGGAATATTTGGGAATTTATAGGCCGAAGAATAGGGTTAGGAGACCTGCTGGGGGGCCACAAGCCAGGAGGGCCCCCCCTAGGAGCGCGCCCTGGTGGCTTGTCGCCTCCCGGCAAGTCTCATGCCTTCATCTCCAAGTCTGGCAGGTTTCTTCTGGTCCAAGAAAAATCATCGCGAAGATTTTATTCCGTTTGGACTCCGTTTAATATTCCTTATCTGCAATACTCAAAAACAAGGAAAAAATAGAAACTGGCACTAGGCTCTAGATTAATAGGTTAGTCCCAAAAATAATATAAAATAACATATTAATGCATATAAAACATCCAAAACAGATAATATAATAGCATGGAACAATCAAAAATTATAGATATGTTGGAGACGTATCAAGCATCCCCAAGTTTAATTCCTGCTCGTCCTCGAGTAGGTAAATGATAAAAACAGAATTTTTGATGTGGAATGCTACCTAACATATTTATCCATGTAATATTCTTTATTGTGGCATGAATATTCAGATCCATAAGATTCAAAACAAAAGTTTAATATTGACATAAAAACAGTAATACTTCAAGCATATTAACAAGGCAATTGTGTCCTTTCAAAATAACATGGCCTCAGAAAGTTATCCCTACAAAATCATATGGTCTGGCTATGCTCCATCTTCCCCACACAAAGTATTTAAATCATGCACAACCCCGATGACAAGTCAAGCAATTGTTTCACACCTTTTATGTTCTCAAACCTTTTCAACTCTCACGCAATACATGAGCGTGAGCCATGGATATAGCACTATAGGTGGAATAGAATATGGTGGAGGTTGTGAGGGAAAAGGAGAAGATAGTCTCACATCAACTAGGCGTATCAACGGGATATGGAGATGCCCATCAATATATATCAATGTGAGTGAGTAGGGATTGCCACGCAACGGATGCACTAGAGCTATAAGTGTATGAAAGCTCAAAAAGAAACTAAGTGGTCATGCATAATGATGAAAAATTCCACTAGTTATATGAAAGTGACAAAATAGGAGACTCTCTATCATGAAGATCATGGTGCTACTTTGAAGCACAAGTGTGGCAAAAGATAGTAGCATTGTCCCTTCTCTCTTTCTCTCATTTTTTGGTGGGCATCTTTGGCCTCTTTTTTTTATTTGGGCTTCATTGGCCTCTTTTTTTATTTGTAAAGTCCGGAGACTCATCCCAACTTGTGAGGGAATCATAGCTTCCATCATCCTTTTCTCTCACGGGACAATGCTCTAATAATGAAGATCATCACACTTTTATTTACTTACAACTCAAGAATTACAACTCGATACCTAGAACGAAATATGACTCTATATGAATGCTTCCGGTGGTGCACCGGGATGTGCAATGATCTAGCCTAGCAAATGACATCAAAAAACGGACAAGCCATGAAAACATCATGCTAGCTATCTTACGATCATGCAAAGCGATATGAAAATGATGGTGCGTGTCATGAAAAACGGAACGGTGGGAGTTGCATGGCAATATATCTCAGAATGGCTATGGAAATGCCATAATAGGTAGGTATGGTGGCTGTTTTGAGGAAGGGTATATGGTGGCTGTTTTGAGGAAGGTGGGTTTAATGCACCGGCGAAAGTTGCGCGGTACTAGAGAGGCTAGCAAAGGTGGAAGGGTGAGAGTGCGTATAATCCATGGACTCAACATTAGTCATAAAGAACTCACATACTTATTGCAAAAGTCTATTAGTTATCGAAGCAAAGTATTAGACGCATGCTCCTAGGGGAGAGGTTGGTAGGAGTTAACCATCGCGCGCTCCCGACCCTCACACAAAGGATGACAATCATTAAACAAATCATGCTCCGACTTCGTTACATAACGGTTCACCATACGTGCATGCTACGGGAATCACAAACTTTAACACAAGTATTTCTACCATTCCACAATTACTCACTAGCATGACTCTCATATCACCATCTTTATATCTCAAAACTATATGCAAGGAATCAAACTTCTCATAGTATTCAATGCACTTAATATGAAAGTTTTTATTATATCCCTCTTGGATGCCCATTATATTAGGACTAAATTCATAACCTAAACCAATTACCATGCTGTTTAAAGACTCTCAAAATAATATAAGTGAGGTACGAGAGTTCAATTATTTCTGTAAAATAAAACACCACCGTGCTCTAAAAAGATATAAGTGAAGCACTAGATCAACATTGCCTAGCTCAAAAGATATAAGTGAAGCACATAGAGTATTCTAATAAATTCATGATTAATGCGTGTCCCCCTCAAAAGATGTGTGCAGCAAGGATTATTGTGGCAAACTAAAAATCAAAGACTCATATCATACAAGACGCTCCAAGCAAAACACATATCATGTGGTGAATAAAAATATAGCCTCAAGTAAATTTATCGATGGATTGAAGACGAAAGAGGGGATGCCTTCCGGGGCATCCCAAAGCTTAGGCTCTTTGGTATCCTTGACTATGGCTTGGGGTGCCTTGGGCATACCCAAGCTTAGGCTCTTGCCACTCCTTATTCCATAGTCCATCAAATCTTTACCCAAAACTTGAAAACTTCACAACACAAAACTCAACAGAAAACTCGTGAGATCCGTTAGTATAAGAAAAATAAATCACCACTTTAGGTACTGTTGTGAACTCATTATTTATTTATATTGGTGTAATATCTACTGTATTCCAACTTCTCCATGGTTCATACCCCCCGATACAACCCATAGATACATCAAAATAAGCAAACAACACAAAGAAAACAGAATCTGTCTAAAACAGAACAGTCTGTAGAAATCTATAGACTTCGAATACTTCTGTAACTCCAAAAATTCTGAAAAATTAGGACAATCAGGAACATTTGTATATAAATCTTGTGTAAACATTTCAGACTCAGTCGACGCTCTGGTGAATTTATAAAATTCCTGGACTGAAGGCAAACGTTTCTGTTTTTCAGCAAAATCAAATCACAAACACCGTAGACCATCCCAAAGTTCTTACTTGGCTCAAACACTAATTAAAACAAGAAAACACAATTACTACAGAGGTAATAATGTGTAAAGCACTCAAAAACAGAAGCAAAAACAAAAGCAAAATAAATAAAATTGGGTTGCCTCCCAACAAGCGCTATTGTTTAACGCCCCTAGCTAGGCATAACGCAATAGATCTAGGTATTGTCATCTTTGGTATGCAATCCATACTTGGCTCTCATAATAGATTCATAAGGCAATTTTATTTTATTTCTAGGAAAGTGTTCCATGCCTTTCCCTAATGGAAATTGGAATCTAATGTTTCCTTCTTTCATATAAATAATTGCACCGATCGTTCTAAGGAAAGGTCTACCAAGAATAATAGGACATGTAGGATTGCAATCTATATCAAGAACAATGAAATCTACGGGCACATAATTCCTATTTGCAACAATAAGAACATCATTAATCCTTCCCATAGGTTTCTTAATGGTGGAATCCTCTAGATGCAAATTTAAAGAGCAATCATCAAATTCATGGAAACCTAGCACATCACATAAAGTTTTTGGAATCGTGGAAACGCTAGCACCCAAATCACACAAAGCATGGCACTCATAATCTTTAATTTTAATCTTAATAGTATGTTCCCACTCATCATAAAGCTTTATAGGTATAGAAACTTCCAACTCAAGTTTTTCTTCAAAAGAATTCATCATAGCATCCACGATATGTTTAGTAAAAGCTTTATTTTGATTATAAGCATGCGGAGAATTCAACATGGATTGCAACAAGGAAATACAATCAATCAAAGAACAACTATCATAATTAAAGTCCTTGAAATCCAAAAGAGTGGGTTCATTGCTATTTAAAGTTTTGACCTCTTCAATCCCACGTTTATCAATCTTAGCATTAAGATCTATAGACTCCGAATCATTGGGACGCCTTTTAACTAAAGTTGACTTATCTCCAGTCCCATCTTTATCAAGATTTATATTAGAAAACAAAGATTCAATAGGAGTCACATCAATCACTTTAAGATCTTCATCATTTAAAGATTCTGGCTTCGCGGCCATTTTATTGACTAAGGTAGCTTGTTTATCAGAAATTTGGCCAACTGAGTTTTCAAGGTGAGCAAACTGAGATTTCAAACCATAAAATTCCTTAGTCATATCATCAAGTTCTTTATTCATGTATTCCAGCATAAACTTTTGTTCTTTAAGCTCGTTCCTAAAGAAACTATTATGGTCAAATTGGAGCGACATGAAGCCCTTAGCATTATTCTCAATATCTTCCAACTTCCTAAGATAAGGATCAAAGCTTTTAGGTTGAGCTATGAAAACGAGCAAATGATCTGACACACAAGCAAACAAAGAACAAACGAAAAGACGAACGGAAGAAGGGCGAATAAAAAGGCAAATCTTTTTGTTTTTTTTTTCTGAAAATCGTTTTAGAAGTGGGCGAGAGGAAAACGAGAGGCAAATGGCAAATAATGTAAATGCAAGAGATGAGTTTGTGATGGGTACTTGGTAGGCTTGATGTAGATCTCCCCGGCAACGGCACCAGAAATCCTTCTTGCTACTTCTTGAGCTTGCGTTGGTTTTCCCTTGAAGAGGAAAGGGTGATGCAGCAAAGTAGATAAGTATTTCCCTCAGTTGTTGAGAACCAAGGTATCAATCCAGTAGGAGATACAAGCAAGTCCCCAATCTTCGCACCTACACAAACAATCAAACTCTTGCACCCAACGCTAAAAGGGGTTGTCAATCCCTTCACGGTTATTTGGAAGGATGAGATCTGATAGAGATAGATATAAAAGATTGCTAAAATGAAAAGTAAAACAAAAGTAAAAAAGAATGCAGTGAAGTATTTTTGGTATTTTTGGTTTATAGATCTGAAAATATAATATGGAAAATAGACCCTGGGGCCATAGGTTTCACTAGAGGCTTCTCTCATGAAGGAAAATAATACGGTGGGTGAACAAATTACTGTCGAGCAATTGATAGAAAAGCGCATAGTTATGACGATATCCAAGGCAATGATTATGCATATAGGCATCACGTCCGTGTCAAGTAGACCGAAATGATTCTGCATCTACTACTATTACTCCACACATCGACCGACTCCTGCCTGCATCTAGAGTATTAAGTTCATGAAGAATAGAGTAACGCATTAGGTAAGATGACATGATGTAGAGGGATAAACTCAAGCAATATGATGAAAACCCCATCTTTTTATCCTCGATGGCAACAATACAAATACGTGCCTCGCTACCCCTACTTTGTCACTGGGTGAGCACACCGCAAGATTGAACCCAAAACTAAGCACTTCTCCCATTGCAAGAATTACCAATCTAGTTGGCCAAACCAAACCAATAACTCGAAGAGACTTGCAAAGATATGAAATCATGCATATAAGAATTCCGAGAAGATTCAAATAATATTCATAGATAATCTGATCATAAACCCACAATTCATCGGATCTCGACAAACACACCGCAAAAGAGTATTACATCAGATAGATCTCCATGAAGATCATGAAGAACATGGTATTGAAGAACAAAGAGAGAGAAGAAGCCATCTAGCTACTAGCTATGGACCCGAAGGTCTGTGGTGAACTACTCACGCATCATCGGAGGGGCAATGGAGTTGATGTAGATGCCCTCCGTGATCGAATCCCCCTCCGGCAGATTACCGGAAAAGGCTCCAAGATGGGATCTCATGGGAACAGAGGCTTCCGGCGGCGGAAAAGTATTTTCGTGGCTCTTTGTGGTATTGGGGGAATATTTGGGAATTCATAGGCCGAAGAATAGGGTTAGGAGGGCGCCCCCCCCTAGGGGCGCGCCCTGGTGGCTTGTCGCCTCCCGGCAAGTCTCCTGCCTTCATCTCCAAGTCTGGCAGCTTTCTTCTGGTCCAAGAAAAATCATCGCGAAGATTTAATTCCATTTGGACTCCGTTTAATATTCCTTATCTGCAATACTCAAATACAAGGAAAAAACAGAAACTGGCACTAGGCTCTAGATTAATAGGTTAGTCCCAAAAATAATATAAAATAGCATATTAATGCATATAAAACATCCAAAATAGATAATATAATAGCATGGAACAATCAAAAATTATAGATACATTGGAGACGTATCAGATCCCATCTCGGATTTCATGGCCTCTAACCATTTGTCGGAATCTGGGCCCATCGTCGCTTCTCCATAGCTCGTAGGTTCATCGTTGTCCAACAATATGACCTCTAAGACAGGGTTACCGTACCACTCAGGAGCAGTATGTGTCCTTGTCAACCTACGAGGTTCGATAGTAACTTGATATGAAGCTTCATGATCACCATCATTAACTTCCACTTCAACTGATGTAGGCTCCACAGAAACATCTTTCTGCGCTGCGCTACTCTCTGGTTGAAATAAAGGTTCAACAACCTCATCAAGTTCTATCTTCCTCCCACTCATTTCTTTCGAGAGAAACTCTTTCTCGAGAAATGACCCGTTCTTAGCGACAAACACTTTGCCTTCGGATCTGAGATAGAAGGTATGCCCAACCGTTTCTTTTGGGTATCCTATGAAGACGCATTTCTCCGCTTTGGGTTCCAGCTTTTCAGGCTGAAGCTTTTTGACATAAACATCACATCCCCAAACTTTAAGAAACGACAACTTTGGTTTCTTGCCAAACCACAGTTCATACGGCGTCGTCTCAACGGATTTCGATGGTGCCCTATTTAAAGTGAATGCAACTGTCTCTAACGCATAACTCCAAAACGATAGCGGCAAATCGGCAAGAGACATCATAGAATGCACCATATCCAATAAGGTTTGATTACGATGTTCGGACACACCATTACACTGTGGTGTTCCAGGTGGTGTCAATTGTGAAACAATTCCACATTGTCTTAAGTGATTGCCAAACTCATAACTCAGATGTTCTCCTCCTCGATCAGATCGTAGGAATTTAATCTTCTTGTTACGATGATTCTCAACTTCACTCTGAAATTGCTTGAACTTTTCAAACGTTTTAGACTTGTGTTTCATTAAGTAAACATACCCATATCTACTTAAGTCATAGGTGAAGGTGAGAAAATAACGATATCCACCGTGCGCCTAAATGCTCATCGGACCGCACACATCAGTATGTATGATTTCCAACAAGTCACTTGCCCGTTCCATTGTTCCGAAGAATGGGGTCTTAGTCATCTTGCCCATGAGGCATGGTTCACATGTGTCAAGCGATTCAAAATCAAGTGACTCCAAAAGTCCATCAGCATGGAGCTTCTTCATGCGTTTTACACCAATATGACCTAAGCGGTAGTTCCACAAGAAAGTGGTACTATCATTATCAACTCTACTTCTTTTGGCATCAATGTTATGAACATGTGTATCATCACTGTCGAGATTCAATAAGAATAAACCCCTCACATTGGGTGCATGACCATAAAAGATATTACCCATATAAATAGAACAACCATTATTCTCTTATTTAAATGAGTAACCGTCTCGCATTAAACAAGATCCAGATATAATGTTCATGCCCAACGTAGGCACTAAATAACAATTATTCAGGTTCATCACTAATCCCGATGATAATCGAAGAGCGAGCATGCCGACGGCGATCACATCAACCTTGGAACCATTTCCCACGCGCATCGTCACTTCGTCCTTTGCCAACCTCCGTCTATTCCGTAGTTCCTGCTTTGAGTTGCAAATGTGAGCAACCGAACCGGTATCAAATACCTAGGCACTACAACGAGAGTTGGTAAGGTACACATCAATAACATGTATATCATATATACCTTGTTTGGTGTTCGCCGCCTTCTTGTCGGCCAGATACTTGGGGCAGTTCCGCTTCCAGTGACCAGTTCCCTTGCAATGAAAGCACTCAGTTTCTGGCTTGGGTCCAGCCTTGGGTTTCTTCACAGGAGGGGCAACTGCTTTGCCACTCTTCTTGGAGTTACCCTTCTTGCCCTTGCCATTCTTCTTGAAACTAGTGGTTTTATTGACCATCAACACTTGATGCTCCTTCTGGATTTCAGACTCAGCGACTTTCAGCATCGCAAACAGCTCGGCGACTGACTTGTTCATCCCCTGCATGTTATAGTTCAATACGAAGCGTTTGTAGCTAGGTGGCAGTGATTGAAGTACTCTGTCAGTGATCACCTCTAGCGGGAGGGGCATCCCTAATTCAGCCAGACGGTTGGAATACCCAGACATTCTGAGTATGTGTTCACTGACAGACCCGTTCTTCTCCATCTTGCAAGCATAGAATTTATCGGAGGTCTCATACCTCTCGATCCGGGCATTCTTCTCAAAGATAAACTTCAACTCCTGGAACATCTCATATGCTCCATGACGTTCAAAATGCCTTTGAAGTCCCGGTTCTAAGCCATACAACATAGCACATTGAACTATTGAGTAATCATCAGAACGCGCCTGCCAGGCGTTCACAACGTGTGCAGACGATAGTGGAGCGGATGGTTCGCCGAGCGGTGCATCAAGGACATAAGCCTTTTGGGAAGCCATGATGATAATCCTCAGATTATGGGTCCAGTCTACAAAGTTACTTCCATCATCTTTCAGCTTGGCTTTCTCTAGGAACGCATTGAAATTCAGGGGAACTACTACGCGAGCCATTGATCTACAACATAAATTTGCAAAGGTTACTTAGACTATTGTTCAAGATAATGAGTTTAGTTAATCATATTACTTATAAAACTCCCACTCAAATTGACATCCCTCCGGTCATCCGAGTGCTACATGATCCAAATTCACCAACACAAGTCAAATCATCACGTGAGATGAGGTGGTTTCAATGGTGAACATCTCCATGTTGATCATATCTACTATATGACTCATGCTCGACCTTTCGGTCTCTTGTGTTCCGAGGCCATGTCTGTACATGCTAGGCTCGTCAAGTTTAACCCGAGTGTTCCGCACGTGCAACACTGGCTTGCACCCGTTGTATGTGAACGTAGAGTCTATCACACCCGATCATCACGTGGTGCTTCCAAATGACGAACTTTCGCAATGGTGCACACTCGGGGAGAACACAATTTTATCTTGAAATTTTAGTGAGGGATCACCTTATAATGCTACCGTCGTCCTAGCAAAATAAGATGCATAAAAGGATTAACACCACATGCAAATCATAAGTGACATGATATGGCCATGAACTTGTGCTTTTGATCTCCTTCTCCAAAGCACCGGCATGATCTCCATCGTCACCGGCATAACACCATGATCTCCATCATCATGATCTCCATCATTGTGTCGCCATCGGGGTTGTCGCACCAACCATGCTTCTACTACTATTGCTACCGTTTAGCGATAAAGTAAAGCATTACAAAGCGCTTAATGATTGACACGCATGTCATACAATAATTAAAGACAGCTCTATGGCTCTTGTCGGTTGCCGTATGCATCGACATGCAAGTCGATATGAACTATTACAAACATGATCATCTCATACATCAAATATATCTCATCATGTCTTTGGCCATATCATATCACAACATACCCTGCAAAAACAAGTTAGACGTCCTCTAATTGTTTTTGCATGTTTTACGTGGCTGCTAAGGGTATCTAGCAAGAACGATTCTTACCTACGCAAAACCACAACGGTGATACACAAATTGCTATTCAGCCTTCTACAAGGACCGCCTTTGTCGAATCCGATCCAACTAAGGTCGGAGAGACAGACACCCGCCAGCCATCTTTATGCAACAAAGTCACATGTCAGTCGATGGAACTGGTCTCTCGTACGTGGACGAGTAAGGTTGGTCCGGGCCGCTTCGTCCCACAATACCGCTGAATCAAGAAAAGACCAAGGGAGGATGCAATCTGAATATCAACGCCCACAAACTCCTTTGTGTTCTACTCGTGATCTCATCTACGCATAGACCTAGCTCATGATGCCACTGTTGGGGAACGTTGCATGGGAAACAAAAAAATTCCTACGCTTCACCAAGATCAATCGAGGAGATGAGGATCTACGAGAGGAGAGATCGGATCCACATACCCTTGAGGACACTAAGCGGGAAGCATTAAGAAATGCAGTTGATGTAGTCGAACGTCTTCGCGATCCAAATCGCAAGCCGTCCCGCGATCCAATGACGATCTAGCGCCGAACGGACGGCACCTCCGCGTTCAGAACACGTACAGCTCGATGACGATCTCCGCCTCCTTGATCCATCATGCGAGGGCGGAGAGGTCGATGGGTTCTCCGGCAGCACGACGGCGTGGCGGCGATGGTGGTGGAGCTGATCCGGCAGAGCTTCGCTAAGCTGTACCGAACAGATCTAGAGGAGAAACGATCTAGAGGTGGAGGGAGAGGGCTATGTTGGAAATATGCCCTAGAGGCAATAATAAATTGGTTATTATTATATTTCCTTGTTCGTGATAATCGTTTATTATCCATGCTATAATTGTATTGATTGGAAACTCAAATACATGTGTGGGTACATAGACAACACTGTGTCCCTAGTATGCCTCTAGTTAACTAGTTCGTTGATCAAAGATGGTCAAGGTTTCCTGGCCATAGACATGAGATGTCATTTGATAACGGGATCACATCATTAGGAGAATGATGTGATGGACAAGACCCAAACTATAAACATAGCATATGATCGTGTCAGTTTATTACTATAGTTTTCTGCATGTCAAGTATATGTTCCTATGACCATGAGATCATGCAACTCACTGACACCGGAGGAATACCTTGTGTGTATCAAACGTCACAACGTAACTAGGTGACTATAAAGATGCTCTACAGGTATCTCCAAGGGTGTCTGTTGAGTGGGCATGGATCAAGACTGGGATTTGTTACTCCGTGTGACGGAGAGGTATCTCAGGGCCCACTCGGTAATACAACATCACAATAAGCCTTGCAAGCAATGTGAATAAGTGTTAGCCACGGGATCTTGTATTACAGAACGAGTAAAGAGACTTGCCGGTAATGAGATTGAACTAGGTATAGAGATACCGACGATCGAATCTCGGGCAAGTAACATACCGAAGAACAAAGGGAACAGCGTACGGGATTAACTGAATCCTTGACATAGAGGTTCAACCGATAAAGATCTTCATAGAATATGTAGGAACCAATATGGGCATCCAGGTCCCGCTATTGGTTATTGACCGTAGAGGTGTCTTGGTCATGTCTACATAGTTCTCGAACCCGCAGGGTCTGCACACTTAAGGTTCGGTGACGTTTCGGTATAGTAGAGTTATGTATGGTGGTGACCGAAGGTTGTTCGGAGTCCCGGATGAGATCCTGGACGTCACGAGGAGCTCCGGAATGGTCCGGAGGTAAAGATTGATATATAGGAAGTCCTGTTTTGGTCACCGGAAAAGTTTCAGGAATTTCGGTAGTGTACCGGGAGTGCCGGGAGGGGTACCGGGGACCATCGGGAGGGGTGTCTCGACCCAAAGGACCTCATGGGCTGTGGGAGGAGTCAAACCAGCCCCTAGTGGGCTGGCCTAAGCCCCCCCCCCCCCCACTAAGGCCCATATGGCTTTGGGTGGAAAAAATCCAAAGGAGGAAAGGTGGAAAGGGTTTCCAAGTGGAGAGGAGGAATCCTACTCCTAATAGGATTGGAGTAGGACTCCTCCACCTCCAATTTCGGCCAAACCTTGAGGGTTTGAGGCTGCCTCCTCCCCTCCCTCCCTCCTATATATACTAGAGGATTTAGAGGGAAGAGCTAACCCTAATTGCCACGTGCTCCCTCTACTTCATCTAGATCGGTTTCTCCTCTAGTCTAGTTTCAGCGGTGCTTAGGCGAAGCCCTGCCGGAATTGTTCCACCACCATCGCCGCCGCGCCGTCGCGCCGCCGGAGAACTCTTCTACCTCTCCGCTCCCTCTTGCTGGATCAAGAAGGCGGAGATCGTCATCGAGCTGTACGTGTGCTGAACGCGGAGGTGCCGTCCGTTCGGCGCTAGATCAGAAGGACCGTGATCAGGATCGCGAAACGATTCATGATTTGATCGCGGGACGGATCGTGATGGGATCGCGGGACAGATCGAGATTGGATCGCAAGATGGATCGTGATGGGATCGCGGGACGCTCAGCGATTTGGATCGCGAAGACGTTCGACTACATCAACCGCGTTTCTTAACGCTTCCCGCTTAGCGATCTACAAGGGTATGTAGATCCACTCTCCCTCTCGTAGATGCTCATCACCATGGATAGATCTTGCGTGTGCATAGGAAATTTTTTGTTTCCCATGCAACGTTCCCCAACAGTGGCATCATGAGCTAGGTCTATGTGTAGATGAGATCTCGAGTAGAACACAAAGGAGTTTGTGGGCGTTGATATTCAGATTGCTTCCTCCCTTGGTCTTTTCTTGATTTGGCGGTATTGTGGGATGAAGCGGCCCGGACCAACATTACTCGTACGCTTACGAGAGACCGGTTCCATCAACTAACATGTAACTTCGTTGCATAAAGATGGCTGGCGGGTGTCTGTTTCTCCCACTTTAGTCGGATCGGATTTGACAAAGGCGGTCCTTGAGAAGGTTGAATAGCAATTTTTGTATCACCGTTGTGGTTTTTGCGTAGGTAAGAATTGTTCTTGCTAGATACCTGTAGCAGCCACGTAAAACTTGCAACAACAATTAGAGGACGTCTAACTTGTTTTTGGAGGGTATGTTGTGATGTGATATGGCCAATTACATGATGAGATATATGTGATGTATGAGATGATCATGTATTGTATAGAATATCACGACTTGCATGTCGATGAGTACGGCAACCGGCAGGAGCCATAGGGTTGTCTTTAATTATTTTCGCCGTTTTTGCTTTACTTTATCGCTATGAGTTAGCAATAGTCGTGGAAGCAACAGTCGGCACGACAACCTCATGGTGACACATTGATGGAGATCAAGATGATGGAGATCATGGTGTTATGCCGGTGACGATGGAGATCATGCCGGTGCTTTGAAGATGGAGATCAAAAGCACAAGTTCATGGCCATATCATGTCACTTATGATTTGCATGTGATGTTAATCCTTTTATGCATCTTATTTTGCTTAGGACGACGGTAGCATTATAAGGTGATCCCTCACTAAAATTTCAAGATAAAATTGTGTTCTCCCCGAGTGTGCACCATTGCGAAAGTTCGTCGTTTTGAGACACCACGTGATGATCGGGTGTGATAGACTCTACATTCACATACAACGGGTGCAAGCCAGTGTTGCACGTGCAGAACACTCGGGTTAAACTTGACGAGCCTAGCATGTACAGACATGGCCTCGGAACACAAGAGACCGAAAGGTCGAACATGAGTCATATAGTAGATATGATCAACATGAAGATGTTCACCATTGAAACCACCTCAAATCACGTGATGATCGGACTTGAGTTGGTGGATTTGGATCATGCGTCACTCGAATGACCGGAGGGATGTCAATTTGAGTGGGAGTTTTTAAGTAATATGATTAACTAAACTCATTATCATGAACATAGTCAAAATGTCTTTGCAAATTATGTTGTAGATTACTAGCTCGCGCTGTAGCTCCCTTGAATTTTTATATGTTCCTAGAGAAATAGAGTTGAAAGATGATGGTAGCAATAATGCGGACTGAGTCCGTGATCTGAGGATTGTCCTCATTGCTGCACAGAAGGCTTATGTCCTTAATGCACCGCTCGGTGCGCCACCCCCTCAAGCGTCGTTTGTAGATGTTGTGAACATCTGACAGGCACGTTCTGATGACTACTTGATAGTTCAGTGCGTCATGCATTACGGCTTAGAATTGAGGCTCCAAAACGTTTTGAACGTCACGGAACATATGAGATGTTCTAAGAGCTGAAATTGGGATCTCAGGCTCGTGCCCGTGTTGAGAGGTATGAGACCTCCAACAAGATTCTTTGCCTGCAAGATGAAGGAGAATAGCTCAATCGGTGAGCATGTGCTCAGATTGTCTGGGTGCTACAATCGCTTGAATCGAGTGGGAGTTGATCTTCCAGATAAGATAGTGATTGATATAGTTCTCCAAGTCATTGTCACTAAGCTACTAGAGCCTCGTGACGAACTATAAAATGCCAGGGATAGAAATAATGATCCCTGAGCTATTCGTGATGTTTGACACCACGAAGGTAGAAATCAAGAAGGAGCATCAAGTGTTGATGGTTAGTGAAACCACTAGTTTCGAGAAGGGCAAGGGCTAGGAGGGAAACTTCATGGATGGCAAGTCAGTTGCTGCTCCAGTGAAGAAACCCAAGGTTGAACCCAAACCCGAGACTAAGTGCTTCTATTATGAGGAGAACGGTCGCTGAAGCGAAACAACCCTAGATACTTGGTAGATAAGAAGGCTGGCAACGTCGATAGAAGTATATTTGATATACGTGTTATTGATGTGTACCTTGCTAGTACTCCTAGTAGCACCTGGGTATTGGATACCGGTTTGGTTGCTAAATGTGAGTAACTCGAAATAAAAGCTACGGAATAAACGGAGGCTAGCTAAGGGTGAGGTGACGATGAGTGTTGGAAGTGTTTCCAAGGTTGATGTGATCACCATCGCACGCTCTCTCTACCTTCGGGATTAGTGATGAACCTAAATAAATGTTATTTGGTGTTTGCGTTGAGCATGAACGTGATTAGATCATGTTTATTTATTCATTCAAGTTAGAGAATAATGGTTATTCTGTTTACATGAATAATACCTTCAATGGTCATGCACCCAATGAGAATGGTTTATTGAATCTTGATCGTAGTGATACACATGTTCATAATATTGATGCCAAAAGATACAAAGTTAATAATGATAGTACCACATACTTGTGGCACTGCCGCTAAATGTCATATTGGTGTAAAACGCATGAAGAAACTCCATGCTGATGGATCTTTGGACTCATTCGATTTCGAATCGGTTGAGACATGCGGACCATGCCTCATGGGCAAGATGACTAAGACCCCGTTTTCCGGTATGATGGAGCGGGCAAGTGACTTATTGGAAATGATACATGTTGATGTATTCGGTCCAATGAGTGTTGTAGCGTGCGGTGGATATCATTATTTTCCTACCTTCACTGATGATTTGAGTAGATATGGAGATATTTACTTAATGAAACACAAGTCTGAAACATTTGAAAAGTTCAAACAAATTCAGAGTGAAGTTTGAGATCATCGTGACAAGAAGATAAAATATCTACGATATGATCGTAGAGGTAAATATCTGAGTTACGAGTTTGGTATACAACTTAAGACAATGTGGAAGTTGTTTCACAACTCACGCCACCTGGAACACCATAGTGTGATGGTGTGTTCGAACGTCGTAGTCGTGCTCTATTGGATATGGTTAGTACTATGATGTCTCTTATCGATTTGCCACTATCGATTTGCCACTATCGTTTTGGGGTTATGCATTAGAGACAACTACATTCACTTTAAAAAGGGGCACCATCTAAGTCCGTTGACATGACACCGTATGAATTTTGGTTTGGCAGAAACCTAAGCCGTCATTTCTTAATGTTTGGGGCTGCGACGCTTATGTGGAAAAGGTTTTCAACCTGATGAGCTCGAACCCAAAGCGGAGAAATGCATCTTCATAGAATACCCTAACGTAACAGTTGGGTAAACCTTCTATCTCAGATCCAATCACAAAGTGTTTGTTGCTAAAACGGGTCCTTTCTCGAGAAAGAGTTTCTCTCGAAAGAATTGAGTGGGAGGAAGATAGAACTTGATGAGGTTGTTGAACCTTTGTTTCAACCAGAGAGTAGCGCAGCGCAGAAAGTTGTTTCTGTGGAGCCTACATTAGTTGAAGAGGAAGTTAATGATGATGATCATAAAGCTTCGGATCAAGTTACTATCGAACCGCGTAGGTCGACAAGGATGCGTACTGCTCCTGAGTGGTACGGCAACCCTGTCTTAGAGGTCATGTTGTTGGACAACGATGAACCTACGAGCTATGGAGAAGCGATGATGGGCCCGGATTCCGAGAAATGGTTAGAGGCCATGCAATCTGAGATGGGATCCATGTAAGAAAACAAAGTATGGGCTTTGGAAGTATTACCTGAAGGGTGAAAGGCCATTCAGAACAAATGGATCTTTAAAAGGAAGACGGACGCGAACGGTAATGTCACCGTCTATAAAGCTCGACTTGTGGCAAAGGGTTTTTCACAAGTTCAAGGAGTTGACTACGATGAGACTTTCTCACCCGTAGCGATGCTAAAGTCTGTTGGAATTATGTTAGTAGTTGCTACATTTTTCGATTATGAAATCTGGTAGATGGATGTCAAAACATCATTTCCTTAACGGTATCCGTGAGGAAAGGTTGTATGTGATACAACCGGAAGGTTTTGTCAGTTCTAAGGATGCTAAAATATATGCAAGCTTCAACGATCCTTCTATGGACTGGAGCAAGCATCTCGGAGTTGGAATATACGCTTTGATGAGGTGATCAAAGTTTTTGAGTCTATACAAAGTTTATGAGAAACTTGTATTTACAATAAAGTGAGTGGGAGCACTATAGAATTTCTGATAAGTATATGTGGATGACATATTGTTGATCGGAAATGATGTAGAATTTCTGGAAAGCATAAAGGGTTGTTTGAAAAGGAGTTTTTCAAAGGAAAACCTGGAATGAAGCTACTTAAATATTGGGCATCTTGATCTATAGAGGTAGATCAAGACGTGTGATAAAACATTCAATGAGTACATACCTTGACAAGATTTTGAAAGAGCTTAAAATGGATCAGTCAAAGAAAGAGTTCTTGCCTGATTTGTAAGGTGTGGAGTTGAGTGAGACTCAAAGCTCGACCACGGCAGAAGAAAGAGAAAGGACGAAGGTCGTCCCCTATGCCTTATCCATAGGCTCTGTATAGTATGCCATGCTATGTACCGCACCTGTGTGTGCCTTGCCATGAGTCTGTCAAGGGGTACAAGAGTGATCCAGGAGTGGACCACTGGACAACGGTCAAGATTATCCTTAGTAACTAGAGGACTAAGGAAATATTTCTCGATTATGGAGGTGATAAAGAGTTCGTCGTAAAGGGTTACGTCGATGCAAGCTTTAACACTAATTCGGATGACTCTGAGTAGCAATCCGGATACGTATAGTGGAGCAGCCATTTGGAATAGCTCCAAGTGGAGTGTGGTAGCGGTGTCTACAGTATGACATAGAGATTTGCAAAGTACACACGGATCTGAATGTCACAGACCCGTTGACTAAAGACCTCTCTCACATGCAAAGCATGATCGAACCCCAGAACTCATTGGGTGTTAGATTCATAACAATGTAAAACACATGGTGATGTGAACTAGATTATTGACTCTAGTGCAAGTGGGAGACTGTTGGAAATATGCCCTAGAGGCAATAATAAATTGGTTATTATTATATTTCCTTGTTCGTGATAATCGTTTATTATCCATGCTATAATTGTATTGATTGGAAACTCAAATACATGTGTGGGTACATAGACAACACTGTGTCCCTAGTATGCCTCTAGTTAACTAGTTCGTTGATCAAAGATGGTCAAGGTTTCCTGGCCATAGACATGAGATGTCATTTGATAACGGGATCACATCATTAGGAGAATGATGTGATGGACAAGACCCAAACTATAAACATAGCATATGATCGTGTCAGTTTATTGCTATAGTTTTCTGCATGTCAAGTATCTGTTCCTATGACCATGAGATCATGCAACTCACTGACACCGGAGGAATACCTTGTGTGTATCAAACGTCACAACGTAACTAGGTGACTATAAAGATGCTCTAAAGGTATCTCCAAGGGTGTCTGTTGAGTGGGCATGGATCAAGACTGGGATTTGTTACTCCGTGTGACGGAGAGGTATCTCAGGGCCCACTCGGTAATACAACATCACAATAAGCCTTGCAAGCAATGTGACTAAGTGTTCGCCACGGGATCTTGTATTACAGAACGAGTAAAGAGACTTGCCGGTAACGATATTGAACTAGGTATAGAGATACCGACGATCGAATCTCGGGCAAGTAACATACCGAAGAACAAAGGGAACAGCGTACGGGATTAACTGAATCCTTGACATAGAGGTTCAACCGATAAAGATCTTCGTAGAATATGTAGGAACCAATATAGGTATCCAGGTCCCGCTATTGGTTATTGACCGTAGAGGTGTCTTGGTCATATCTACATAGTTCTCGAACCCGCAGGGTCTGCACACTTAAGGTTCGGTGACGTTTCGGTATAGTAGAGTTATGTATGGTGGTGACCGAAGGTTGTTCGGAGTCCCGGATGAGATCCTGGATGTCACGAGGAGCTCTGGAATGGTCCGGAGGTAAAGATTGATATATAGGAAGTCCTGTTTTGGTCACCGGAAAAGTTTCGGGTATTTCGGTAGTGTACCGGGAGTGCCGGGAGGGGTACCGGGGACCATCGGGAGGGGTGTCTGGACCCAAAGGACCTCATGGGCTGTGGGAGGAGTAAAACCAGCCCCTGGCGGGCTGGCCTAACCCCCACCCCCCCCCCCCCACTAAGGCCCATGTGGCTTTGGGTGGAAAAATCCAAAGGAGGAAAGGTGGAAAGGGTTTCCAAGTGGAGAGGAGGAATCCTACTCCTAATAGGATTGGAGTAGGACTCCTCCACCTCCAATTTCGGCCAAACCTTGAGGGTTTGAGGCTGCCTCCTCCCCTCCCTCCCTCCTATATATACTAGAGGATTTAGTGGGAAGAGCTAACCCTAATTGCCACGTGCTCCCTCTACTTCATCTAGATCGGTTTCTCCTCTAGTCTAGTTTCAGCGGTGCTTAGGCGAAGCCCTGCCGGAATTGTTCCACCACCATCGCCACCGCGCCGTCGCGCCACCGGAGAACTCTTCTACCTCTCCGCTCCCTCTTGCTGGATCAAGAAGGCGGAGATCGTCATCGAGCTGTACGTGTGCTGAACGCGGAGGTGCCGTCCGTTCGGCGCTAGATCGGAAGGACCGTGATCAGGATCGCGAGACGAGTCGTGATTTGATCGCGGGACGGATCGTGATGGGATCGCAGGACGGATCGAGATTGGATTGCGAGATGGATCGTGATGGGATTGCGGGACGCTCAGCGATTTGGATCGCGAAGACGTTCGACTACATCAACCGCGTTTCTTAACGCTTCCCGCTTAGCGATCTACAAGGGTATGTAGATCCACTCTCCCTCTCGTAGATGCTCATCACCATGGATAGATCTTGCGTGTGCGTAGGAAAATTTTTGTTTCCCATGCAACGTTCCCCAACAGGCTGCGCCGTGGCTTCGGTGTTGCAGCCCTCCCTCCCCTCACATATATATAGGAGGAAGGGGGGTAGGTGGCCACCTCCCACAAGGGAGGTGGAATCCTAGTAGTACTCCTTCCCCACTTGGCCACCCCCACCCCTTGCGCAAGGGGCCCTTAGGGGATGGCTGCCCAGCCCACCAGGGGCTGGTGCGCCACCTCCTAAGCCCATGCGTCCCCTGGGGTGGGTGGGCCACTCCCGGTGGCCCCCCGGAACCCTTCCGACACCCCCGTCACAAAACTGGCATGTCACGGAACTTTTTCGGAACTCGAATACCAACTTCCTATATATCAATCTTTACCTCCGGACCATTCCAGAGCTCCTCGTGACGTCCGGGATCTCGTCCGAGACTCCGAACAACCTTCGGTCACCAACATACATAACTCAATAATACCGAAACATCACCGAACGTTAAGTGTGCAGACCCTGCGGGTTCGAGAACTATGTAGACATGACTGAGACACCTCTACAGTCAATAACCAATAGTGGGACCTGGATGCCCATATTGGTTCCTACATATTCTACGAAGATCTTTATCGGTTGAACCTCTATGTCAAGGATTCAGTTAATCCCGTATGCAGTTCCCTTTGTTCTTCGGCATGTTACTTGCCCGAGATTCGATTGTCGGTATCTCTATACCTAGTTCAATCTCGTTACTGGCAAGTCTCTTTACTCGTTCCGTAATACAAGATCCCGTGGCTAATTCTTTAGTCACTTTGCTTGCAAGGCTCATTGTGATGTTGTATTACCGAGTGGGCCCTGAGATACCTCTCCGTCACACGGAGTCACAAATCCCAGTCTTGATCCATACCAACTCAACAGACACCCTCGGAGATACCTGTAGAGCACCTTTATAGTCACCCAGTTACATTGCGACGTTTGATACACACAAGGTACTCCTCCGGTGTCAGTGAGTTGCATGATCTCATGGTCATGGGAACAGATACTTGACATGCAGAAAACAATAGCAATAAACTGACACGATCATATGCTACGTTCATAGTTTTGGGTCTTGTCCATCACATCATTCTCCTAATGACGTGATCCTGTTATCAAATGACATCTCATGTCTATGGATAGGAAACCTCGACCATCTTTGATCAACGAGCTAGTCTATTAGAGGCATACTAGGGACACAGTGTTGTCTATGTACCCACACATGTATTTGAGTTTCCAATCAATACAATTATAGCATGGATAATAAACGATTATCATGAACAAGGAAATATAATAATAACCATTTTATTATTGCCTCTAGGGCATATTTCCAACACTATGCTTGTCATACCTGTTAGTTCACCCTATGTTGCATGTCTTGTGTGGCTCCTTGATTAGTAATACTTGTTAGATCCTGATTCGCTTCCGCTTACTTCGAATACATAGACTGTTTTGAAGCTTTTCACAAAAATTGCCTATTCACCCTCCTCTAGTTGATAACCAGCACTTTCACAAAGTAATAGAGTCTTTTCAGATCTACTATGTGTAATGTTATAGCTATGTATGCTTTCCACTATACGAGTTTTCTTTGGCCGAGTTAATGAGTAAATCATTAGAGGGAGTGGTGCATAGTAGTGGGTTTAATTTTGCGGTGTCCTTACTCTGTGACGGGAGGGGATGCAAGGCACGTATTGTATTGTATTCTATTGTTCATACTAAGGATAAAACAATGTGGTCTGAACATATTTATTGCTCTTACCTTGTCAACATTATGTCATCTTGCTTCAAGCATTACTCTGTTTGTTATAAATTTAATACTTTGACATGCATGCTGGATATTGTTCTTGGGGTGGAGCAATAGTTATAGGCTCTAGTAAGTTTAACGTCTACTTACCAGAAATGTAATTTCTATATATGAATTATGCCATGAAGAATCACAATCATAACTATGAGCTTTTTCTATCAATTTTCTAAAAGTAATTTGTTTATCCACCGTTACTATGCTCATGAGAGAGATGCCTCTAGTGAACGCTATGGCCCCCAAGTCCACTTTTCTCATTAAGTACTTAAAATACAAATTGCTTGATGTTATTATTTACCTTTTATTTCATTCTATTATGTACCTATTATTATCATATTTAATCATTGCAATCGGCAGGAACAAGGGGATTGACAACCCACTTGCCATCGTTGGGTGCGAGCATTTGCTTTGTGTGTGTGCATGTATTGTTGATGTTATCTGTGTGATGTCCCCTTTTGGTTCGATAACCTTGGTTCTTAACTGAGGGAAATACTATTTGCTACTATACTACTTCATCACCACCATACAAAACGAAACAATGTCTCGAGAGGTTTCCCGCCACTTCGGTGCAGGTCACCCACAATTTGTAATAACAACCACTCCAATTTCTCCAGCAAGTATTTTTTCTATGTCTTTATGTAAGGACACAACCGATCCTGTCCAATAATTTGCACATCATGTTTTGGAGTCGATGTAAAAAAGAGGTATGCTCTTATCCAAATTCTCCTAGCCAAGGCCTTGGTGTCATACCTCCTTGATACTTGTGATCTGCGTTGGGTTTTCCGTGAAGAGGAACAGGTTATCATAGCACAATGTGGGTAAGTATTTCCCTCAATTATGAAACCAAGGTTTATCGAACCAATAGGAATACCAATCCACAACCGTCTTCAGCGGCTGCACACAAAAGAACAAACAACTTGCACCCAACACAGGCAAGAGGGTTGTCAATCCACTTGATCTCGTTATTTGCAAGCAAGTGAGTTGTGTAGATAATTGTAAATTACAAAATAAAATAAAAGCAAATAAATAACTGAAAGATAGTAACATCATTTGTGAATATATAAGTGAATAGACCCTGGGGCGTAGAGTTCTCTAGTGGCATCTCTCATAGAAATAGCATACGGTGGGTAAACAAATTACTGTTGGGCAATTGATAGAACAACGAATAGTTATGCGATTTTCACGGCAATGATCATGTGTATATAGGCATCACGTCCATAAGCAAATAGGCCAACTCCTACCTGCACCTACTACTATTACTTCACTCATCGACCACTATCCAGCATGCATCTAGAGTATTAAGTAAAACAGAGTAATGCTTGAAGAACGATGACATGATGTAGACAAAGTAAACTCAATCAATATGAATAAACCCCAATCGTTTTATCCTTAGTAGCAGCAACACAAAGACGCAACTTGTCCCCTTCTGTCAGTGGTATATAGGAACTCGTTAGGTTGAACCTACTACAACGCACCACTCCCATCGAAGAAATATCAATCTAGTTGGCCAAACTATCTCAATAGATCGGAGAGCATTACGAAGCTATGATGATCATGCAAATAAGAATCTTAGTACTCAGGTTTGACTCAAATACTTTTCATGAATAATCTAAACATAAACTCACAATTCATCGGATCCCAACAAACGCACAATACAAAGGGATTACATCGGATAGATCAAGGCAAAGATGCGATGAACATTCTATTGAAGATCAAGAGAGAGAGAGAGAGAGAGAGAGAGAGAGAGAGAGATTGTCATCTAGGTACTACCTACGGACCCGTAGGTCTGTGGTGAACTATTCACACATCATGGTGAGGGAAACAAGGTTGATGAAGAGGCCCACCGTGATCGATCTCCCCTCCGGCAGGGTGCCGGAACAGAGGTGTAGATGGGCTCCCGTCGGAACAGAGACTTGCGGCGGCAGAAAAAGTGTTTCGGGAGTACTTCTAGGGTTTTTGGAATATATGAGAATTTATAGGCCAGAGAGGGGCGTCATTGGCTTGTGGGGCCCTCGTGCCTCTCCCTGCTTCCTCCCGAAGCTTCGAGGTCTTCTTTTGGTCCAGAAAAAATCATCAAAAAGTTTCGTGGCAATTGGACTTCGTTTGGTACTGTAAACCTGAAAAGTCAAAAACACGCAGAAAACAGCAACTGGCACTGGGCACTGGGTCAATAGTTAGTGCTCAAAAATATTATAAATTGGTAAACAAATGCCCAAAAAGTATCCTAGAATGATAATATATTAGCATGGAACAATCAACAATTATAGATACATTGGAGACGTATCACTCCTCATGCTCCCTTTCATTTGTGGATGCGGATCCCATGACGTGTCGCTAATAATCTTGAAAAGATTCCGGGTCGGCCTCGGGAGTTGATATTTTTCATCAAAAAAGTACGTTCGGATGAGGGAGAAAACTGAAATTATCTAAGTGAACCCCCTAACATAAAAGCAAAGAGAACCACTTACTCATTATTGATTATATCTATTTAAGAGTTACAAATGTTTTTTTCTTGTTCATAGTATTTTGAGTAAACTCTTATTTCTTGCTTCAATGCCACATTTCTTTCGGTGGCGCCGGAGTGCTGCCGGGGGAACCATCATGACGACGATCTACATCAACAACTTCGCCGACGTCATCAGATCTCGTACGGATGGTAACAGGAGCAAGGGGATGATGGTTTCCCAGTGTCGGTGTGAAAACCGGCAGAACTCGGGGTAGGGTGTCCCGAGCTATGAGATCTCAGACGGATGGTAACAGAATAGTGGCACGATGTTTACTAATATGTCCATTATGCATCACAAATTCTTATTGATATTTATGTTATCCCATTATTCCCCATTATGATATAATTATTATGCCTTTTCTCTCTGAATGTGCAAGGTACATCACAAGGAGGGAAATCACTTAAACTGGAATTCTGGACCTGAAAGCCAAGAAAATGGCAGAAAATTCACTGGACTCCAAATAACCTAAAACTTCACGGAGAATTTTTATGGAATATATAAGAATTATTGGGCCAAAAATATACCACAGGGGGGCCATCTACTAGCCACGAGCCAATAGGACGCGGCCAACCCCCTAGCCGCGCGCTGTTGCCTCATGGGGGGCCAACAGATGCCCCGACCCCCCTCTTCTCCAATATGGTGTGTGTTGACCTAGAAAAAATCATAAGCATACTTTCGGGACAAAGCACCACCGTCTCGAAGCGGAAACCTGGGCAGAGGCTCTTTTGCTCTCCGGCAGATAGATTCTACCGGGGAAATTTCTCTCCGAGAGGGGGAGATCGAAGCCATCGTCATCACCAATGCTTCCGCCTTCGTGGGAGGACTAATCTTCATCAACATCTTAAACCCTAGTTCATCTCTTGTATTCAATCTTTGTCCCGAAACCTCAGATTGGTACCTGGGGGTTGCTAGTAGTGTTGATTACATCTTGTAGTTGATGCTTGTTGGTTTACTTGGTGGAAGATATTATGTTCAGATCCTTGATCACTGTTCCTGTTCACGGAAAACCCAACGTAGATCACAAGTATCACTAACCCATGTAGGTGAGAAGAGTACAAAAACAACAAGGATTGCTCCCGACTCTAGATGATCTTAATCAACAATGAGCATCCGCTACTACAACACCTAAAGGAAGTATTCAACGACAAAACCCAAGGTTAGTTCATCCCTCTAAGGGGGGATATCACATCAAGGGGGTGCTTTGCTCTAAGACTTGAGCTAAAGCATCTCGAATAATGTGAACACATTAAAAGCTTTATGTAAAAGTGGCAACCCCACTTGTGCTTATACGATGAGTATGACCTATTGATGTCTACTATGCAACTTTATTCTTGTAGACTCGTGTTGGGCCTCCAAGCACAGAGTTTTGTAGGATAGTAGCAATTTTCCCTCAAGTGGATGACCTAAGGTTTATCAATCCGTGGGAGGTGTAGGATGAAGATGGTCTCTCTCAAACAACCCTGCAATCAAATACAAGAAATCTCTTGTGTCCCCAACACACCCAATACAATGGCAAATTGTATAGGTGCACTAGTTCGGCGAAGAGATGGTGATACAAGTGTAGTAATGATAGTAGATATTGATCTTTGTAATAGTAACAATAAAAAACAGCAAGGTAGCAAGTAATAAAAGTGAGCATAAACGGTATTGCAATGCTTTAAAACAAGGCCTAGGGTCCATACTTTCGCTAGTGCAATCTCTCAACAATGCTAATATAATTGGATCACATAACCATCCCTCAACGTGCAACGAAGAATCACTCCAAAGTTCTTATCTAGTGGAGAACATAAGAAGAAATTGTTTCTAGGGTACGAAACCACCTTAAAGTTATCCTTTCCGATCAATCTATCCAAGAGTTCGTACTAAAATAACACCAAGTTATCCTTTCCGATTGATCTATCTAAGAGTTCGTACTAGAATAACACCATATGATACGCATCAACCAACTCTAATGTCACCTAGATACTCCAATGTCACCACAAGTATCCATGAGTTAATTATACGATACGCATCAAACAATTTCAGATTCATAATACTCAATCCAACACAAAGAACCTCAAAGCGTCCCCCAAGATTTCTATCGGAGAACATGGTATGAAAACGTGCAATCAACCCCTATGCATAGATCCCCAAGGTCACCGGAATCCGCAAGTTGATGCCATAATGTATATCAAGTGAATCACTTGAATACCCCAATGTCACTACGGGTATGCGCATGCAATACATACATCAAGTGCTCTCAAATCCATAAAAGTATTCAATCTAACATAACGAAATCTCAAAGGGAAAACTCAACCCATCACAACAAGATAGAGAGGGGAAAACACCATATGATCCAACTATATTAACAAAGCCCGTGATACATCAAGATCGTGCCATCTCAAGAACACGAGACAGAGAGAGATTGAACACATAGCTACTGGTACAAACTGTCAGCCCCGAGGGTGGACTACTCCCTCCTCATCATGGAGACCATAGGGATGATGAATATGGCCACCGGAGATGATCTACCCTCTCCGGCAGGGTACTGGAACGCCTCCAGATTGGTTTTTCGTTGATACAGAGAGTTGCGGCGGTGGAACGAGGAGTCTAGGGTTATTTCTGATGGTTTCTGTATTTATAGGATTTTTGAGCGTCGGTTTCACGTGAAGATGGGCCACGAGGAGAGCACAAGACACCAGGGCGCGCCAGAGGGGCCTGGCGCGCCCTGGTGGGTTGCGCCCACCTCGTGGCTCTTCTGGCCCTCCCACGAAGCTTCTAGTGCCTCTTTTGTTCCAAAAAAATCGTCAAAAAGTTTCGTTGCATTTGAAGAACTTTTATTTCTGCACAAAAAATAACACCACGGTAGTTCTGCTGAAAACAGCGTCAGTCCGGGTTAGTTCTAAATAAATCATATAAAGTGCCTCAAACCCATATAAAAGTATTGTAAACATAGGCGAATATGGCATGAATACTTCATAAATTATCGATACGTTGGAGACGTATCAGCATCCCCAAGCTTAATTCCTACTCGTCCTCGAGTAGGTAAATGATGAAATAAATCATTTATGAAGTGTGAATGCTAGCATAGTGCATAAGTTTGATCAATGATAATTTCAACCACTTTTACTAGCATCATAACAGCAACTCTTTCTCATAAAACTCATCATGATAAAGTAGCAACCAATTCACATGTTATGGTTCAGACAACGAATTCTCTTGAAACTTAACAACCTATGTTCTTAGCCGCCAAACAATTGCAATTCAACTTATTCTCGACAAAGTCTAAGTAAGAGCTCCACATAATCAATCATCATATAGTCTTCTATGATTGCTAGTACTCAAAGCATATTTTTAGAACAAATGGCATTCATCGAACACAGAGAAAGATAGGGGCTTAATGTTTCGCCTCCCAACTCATTTATCATAGAGATAATTGTCAACAATAATAAGTCATGATCAAATATATTTGACTGGCCATATGTGCCTAGATCTTTCCCCACCACATGATGCTTGCCAACTAATAGAAGTAGGTTGGAATAAGAAGTTGACTCAACCTGAAAAGTAAATAACATGAAAATAAATAGATTGTCCTTTCGCAGAGGGAAGCAAGGATTTGCATATGTGCCAGAGCTCATTGTTTAAAACAAAGATAAATATAATTTTGGGAGGTGCACCCTTCCTGTCAACGTTACGACCAAGAGTTATCAATATCTTCCATGTTAAACACATTAGCGGTGGTTCCCAAGCGGTAAAAGTAAAGGTTTACTCCCCCTCCACCAAAAAACACACTCCACGGCTAGTCGAATCCACGGGTACTGTCCATACCAACAACATTCCTGTGGGGGTTTGTTTAATTATTTGCATTTTTTTATCTCATGACTGGGAATCCCTATTACTGCCCCTCTCGTGCAAGGACGAGTGAATAAACAATCATCATGAGAATAACCCGCTTAACATGGAAGATACTGACCGCCCCCTGTCGCTCCATGAGCGGTCCAGGCACACAAAACAGATGCTTTTTTGAAATTTTAGAGGTGGCACATGCAAATTTACTTGGAATGGCAGTGTAATACCGCATATAGGTAGATATAGTGGACTCTCATGGAAAGAAACTGGGTTTAAGGGTTTTTGGATGCACAAGTAGTATCTCTACTTAGTACGAATTTTTGGCTAGCAAAAGATCCTAAGCAAACACCACATGTTGGAGGATCCATAACATATAACTTCTATGCAAATATACACAACCATAACTCATTACGTTGTCTTCCTTGTCCAACTTCAACTAGTTTGCTCAAGTTTGAAAATAATTAATGGGTATTCACAATCATAGAAGATGTCCAAGATAATATATTTGTATGTGAAAGTTCTCTTCCTTATACTAATCATTCACGAATTGCATGT
This sequence comes from Elymus sibiricus, assembly GCA_039707655.1. NCBI lineage: Eukaryota > Viridiplantae > Streptophyta > Magnoliopsida > Poales > Poaceae > Elymus > Elymus sibiricus. Next base: position 341,258,564 of record CM077671.1, read on the forward strand.
ATGACCAATATTGTGATTGTCAAACTTCAATAGATTTTACTTTCTAAACCATATGTGAAGCTACTACTAAGCATAAAGCACATTGATAATTTCATATTTATGATATTTCATTGATTCACAATTTACGCTTAGGAGATAACTGAAGCATAAGAGTAAACATCAAGCTACTCTCAAAAGATATAAGTGAAGATCAATGAGTAGTCAAACAATAAAGTAGCTATGTGAGGACTCTCTCTCAATAAATATTTTCAGATCTGAGTATTTTATTTAAACAGCGAGCAAAATAAAAATAGCACTCCAAGAATAGCACATATCATGTGGACAAATAAAAAATTTAGGCTTAACATAGGCTAACCGATAATTGTTGATGAAGAGTGGTGGGATGCGTAGCATCCCCAAGCTTAGATGCTTGAGACTTCTTGAAATATTTACTTGGGGTGCCTTGGGCATCTCCAAGCTTGAGCTTTTGTATCTCGTTCAATCCTCTCATATCACGGTTTCACCTATTCTCAAAAACTTCATCCACAAAAACTCGAAAAGAACTCGTGAGATAGGTTAGTACACATAAGAATAAATCCACACTTCTTGTACTGCCAAGGCAAGTTGCACAATAATTTTCAAACATCATCTATTGTTTACTACCATTTCCACAATTTATATCTACCGATATAGGCTATGGAAACTATAGGATAAGTAGATAACAAAACTATGACAGCAATCTGTCCAAACAGAACAGTCTGTAGCAATCTATTAAACCAGTGTACTTCTATAACTAAAAAAATTCTCAAAATTTAGTACATGATAAATAATTTCTATGAAAATATTTTGTAAAAATTTCAGAAACTTTCCACGTTCCAGTGAAATATGAAAATTCAAAAACTACAGCAAAAGTTTCTGTTTTTACATAGCAAACATCAAACATGTAACTTAAGCATCCTAAGAGGCAATTCTTGGATCTTTTTATTAAAAAACAAGATTATAAATAACATCTAACAGAGAAAAATAAAATAAAATGATGCTCCAAGCAAAACACATATCATGCGATGAGTAAAATATAGCTCCAAGTAAGACGTACCGATAATGTTGGAGACGAAAGAGGGGATGCCTTCCGGGGCATCCCCAAGCTTAGACGCTTGAGTCTTCCTTGGATATTACCTTGGGGGTTCCTTGGGCATCCCCAAGCTTAGGTCCTTTCTGATCCTTATTCACCTCATATCGGTATCTCACCCAAAACTTGAAAACTTCAATCACACAAAACTTAACGTACTGTCAAGACAAGATTCATAATTGTTCTCACATAATACCTACTGTATTCCATCATTCCCACAATTTATATCACCAAATATAAGCTATGGAAACACTTGAAACAAGCAAACTATGCATGCAAAACAGAATCTGTCAAAACAGAACAGTCTATCAAGATCTGAATTATCACCATACTTACCTGACTCTAAAAATTCTAAAAAATTAGTACAAAGCATAATTTTCATAGAAATTTTGTGTAAAAATTTCAGAATTTTTTGACGCTCTAGTAAAATCATATAATTCATATACTAGACGCAAAACTTTCTGTTTTTGCACAGAATCAAACAAACAAGTTTCCACACTATCCCAAAGGCTTTGCTTGGCACTTTATTGAAATAAAAGACACAAAACATGATTAATACAGTAGCTTAATCATGTGAACTTATAAAAATAGAAAGTAAAAGTGTTGGGTTGTCTCCCAACAAGCGCTTTTCTTTAATGCCTTTTAGCTAGGCATGATGATCCCAATGATGCTCACATAAGAATAGTAATTGAAATATGCAAGAGAGCATCATGAATCACATGGCAAGCACATTTAAGCCTAACCCAGTTCCTATGCATAGGGATTTTGTGAGCAGGCAATTTATGGGACCAAGAATCAACTAGCATAGGAAGGCAAAAAAAGTGCAACTTCAAAACTTTGAACACATAGAGAGGAAACTTGATATTATTGCAATTCCTACAAGCATATGTTCCTCCCTCGGAATATTTTTCAGTAGCATCATGAAGGAATTCAACAATATAACTATCACATACATCATTCTTTTCATGATCGACAAGCATAGAAAATTTATCACTCTCCACATAAGCAAACTTGTTCTCATTCATAATAGTGGGAGCAAACTCAACAAAATAACTATCATGTGACACTTGATTGACATAACCACTTTGAATATTAAAATCATGATGACAAGTTTCATGGTTGTCATTACTCTCTATAGCATACATGTCATCATAATAATCATCATAGATAGCAGGCATGCCATCATCATAATAGTTTTGCTCATCAAAACTTGGGGGACTAAAAATATCATATTCATCAAACATAGCATCCCCAAGCTTGTGGCTTTGCATATCATTAGCATCATGGATATTCAGAGAATTCATACTAACAATATTTCTATCATGCTCATCATTCAAGGAATTCTCATCAAGTATTTTCATAATTTCTTCCTCTACCAATTGAGCACAATTTTCTGAATCCTTATTTTCACGAAAGATATTATAAAGACGAAACAAATGATGCAACCCAAACTCCATTTTTGTGTAGTTTTATTTTATAAAGCCAAACTAGTAAAAAACAAGAAACTAAAAGATTTGATTGCAAGATCTAAAGATATACCTTCAATCACTCACCTCCCCGGCAACGGCGCCAGAAAAGAGCTTGATGTCTACTACGCAACTTTATTCTTGTAGACTCGTGTTGGGCCTCCAAGCGCAGAGTTTTGTAGAACAGTAGCAATTTTCCCTCAAGTGGATGACCTAAGGTTTATCAATCCGTGGGAGGTGTAGGATTAAGATGGTCTCTCTCAAACAACCCTGCAATCAAATACAAGAAATCTTGTGTGTCCCCAACACACCCAATACAATGGCAAATTGTATAGGTGCACTAGTTCAGAGAAGAGATGGTGATAAAAGTGTAGTAATGATAGCAGATATTGATATTTGTAATAGTAACAATAAAAAACAGCAAGGTAGCAAGTAAGAAAAGTGAGCATAAACGGTATTGCAAAGCTTGAAAACAAGGCCTAGGGTCCGTACTTTCGCTAGTGCAATCTCTCAACAATGCTAATATAATTGGATCACATAACCATCCCTCAACGTGCAACGAAGAATCACTCCAAAGTTCCTATCTAGCGGAGAACATAAGAAGAAATTGTTTGTAGGGTATGAAACCACCTTAAAGTTATCCTTTCCGATCGATCTATCCAAGAGTTCGTACTAAAATAACACCAAGTTATCCTTTCCGATCGATCTATCTAAGAGTTCGTACTAGAATAACACCATATGATACGCATCAACCAACTCTAATGTCACCTAGATACTACAATGTCACCACAAGTATCCATGAGTTAATTATACGGTACGCATCAAACAATTTCAGATTCATAATACTCAATCCAACACAAAGAACCTCAAAGAGTGCCCCAAGATTCCTATCGGAGAACATGGTATGAAAACGTGCAATCAACCCCTATGCATAGATCCCCAAGGTCATCGAAATCCGCAAGTTGATGCCATAACGTATATCAAGTGAATCACTTGAATACCCCAATGTTACTACGGGTATCTGCATGCAAGACATACATCAAGTGCTCTCAAATCCATAAAAGTATTCAATCCAACATAACAAAATCTCAAAGGGAAAACTCAACCCATCACAACAAGATAGAGAGGGGAAAACACCATATGATCCAACTATATTAACAAAGCCCGTGATACATCAAGATCGTGCCATCTCAAGAACATGAGAGAGAGAGAGATTGAACACATAGCTACTGGTACAAACCGTCAGCCCCGACAGTGGACTACTCCCTCCTCATCATGGAGACCATAGGGATGATGAAGATGGCCACCGGAGATGATCTACCCTCTCCGGCAGGGTACTGGAACGCCTCCAGACTGGTTTTTCGTCAATACAGAGAGTTGCGGTGGTGGATCGAGGAGTCTAGGGTTATTTCTGATGGTTTCTGTATTTATAGGATTTTTGAGCGTCGGTTTCACGCGAAGATGGGCCACGAGGAGAGCACAAGACACCAGGGCGCGCCAGAGGGGCCTGGCGCGCCCTGGTGGGTTGTGCCCACCTCGTGGCTCTTCTGGCCCTCCCACGAAGCTTCTACTGCCTCTTTTGTTCCAAAAAAAATCATCAAAAAGTTTCGTTGCATTTGAAGAACTTTTATTTCTGCACAAAAAATAACACCACGGTAGTTCTGCTAAAAACAGTGTCAGCCCGGGTTAGTTCTAAATAAATCATATAAAGTGCATCAAAACCATATAAAAGTATTGTAAACATAGGTGAATATGGCATGAATACTTCATAAATTATCGATACGTTGGAGACGTATCACCTATGATCAAGTTTTCTCACTTGGCCCCTTAAGTCAATATACTCATATATAGATGATTTCATCATCGCCAAAGTGCTTGGTAGATACTAGAGTTGTATTGCATGTTTGACATATTTTATTTGACATCTTATTGTGTGAACATGTTGGTATGCATATTTTTCTTCATTCAAGGACATCCAATTGTAGTTCTTTTTGGGCTTTATTTTTCTGGCCAACTGGATATACAATAATCCCTAGGTACCCCCTATAGCCATCTATTCTATCTTGTCTCAAACTCTATTCATGCTTCATCACAAAATTTGAACAAGCACTTTTTGGCCCTCCGGGTGAGCAGCACTCGGAGCCACCGATTCGACTAGGGCTGACTTCCAAAACCTCCCATGTGTTTTTCGGTGCGACCAACTCTACAAACTCGGCTCCCCGAAGGCATTGGGGTTGATCAGGTTTTCTATCTCAGTACCACCGATCGAGAACTCTAGGCGTCACTGAGTTCCTCTGTGAACTGACAATTATGAACCTCAATGCCACCGATTCTTCTTTCTCGGTGTCACCGATAGCAAATGGGTATATATATCCGCGCGATGGACTTTGAAAAATTCTTCAAACCACCATCTCCCGCCCTTGTCCACGGACATTCGCTGTTGTCTCCAGCGCGCCCTCGCCGCAGGATTCCTTCACCGTTAACGGAGATCGACCCCACCGTTGCCACCATAGAGAGGCTCCGCCAAGTTAGGGTAAAGCCTCGATCCCTACTGCGTTCCTCTTCCGATTCTTACGCAATAGGTCATGTCTATAATCTTGCCACCATATGGACGAATCTATCCTCTCAAAAACTTCATTAGAATAGATTGAGCGAAAAAAATTAGGGTTAGGTCTCCGCGATAAGCAATCTCGGAGCCTCCGAGTCGAAACATTTTGGCGCCATCGATGTGGTTTCAGCCACCATACAAGGACTTCTCGGTGTAACCGAGAGCTTCCTATCCGTGTCACCGAAGTGGGATCTAGGGTTTCTGTGAGCAGCTACGGAGAGACCGAATCACATCTCGGTGAAACCAAAATGGTGTGACCAAGTTTCTGTTGTTGCCTCGAAATATCCAAAATCTGAAACTCGGTGGAACCTGATACGTCTCCAACGTATCTATATTTTTTGATTGTTCCATGCTATTATATTATCTATTTTGGATGTTTTATATGCATTAATATGCCATTTTATATTATTTTTGGGACTAACCTATTAATCTAGAGCCTAGTGCCAGTTTCTGTTTTTTCCTTGTTTTTGACTATTGCAGATAAGGAATATTAAACGGAGTCCAAACGGAATAAAATCTTCGGAATAATTTTTCTTGGACCAGAAGCAACCCAGAAGATTTGGAGATGAAGGCAGGGGAGCCGCCGTGTGGCGACAAGCCACAGGGGCGCGCCCTAGGGGGGGTGCCCCCTGGCTTCTGGCCCCACGGCAGCCCTCCTAACCCTATTCTTCGGCCTATAAATTCACAAATATTCCCTGGATACCAAAAAGAGCCATGAAAATACTTTTCCGCCGCCGGAAGCCTCTGTTCCCGTGAGATCCCATCTTGGAGCCTTTTCCGGTAATCTGCTGGAGGGGGATTCAATCACGGAGGGCATCTACATCAACTCCATTGCCCCTCCAATGATGCGTGAGTAGTTTACCACAGACCTTCGGGTCCATACCTAGTAGCTAGATGGCTTCTTCTCTCTCTTTGTTCTTCAATACCATGTTCTTCATGATCTTCATGGAGATCTATCCGATGTAATACTCTTTTGCGGTGTGTTTGTCGAGATCCGATGAATTGTGGGTTTATGTTCCGATTATCTATGAATATTATTTGAATCTTCTCTGAATTCTTATATGCATGATTTCATATCTTTGCAAGTCTGTTCGAGTTATTGGTTTGGTTTGGCCAACTAGATTGGTAATTCTTGCAATGGGAGAAGTGCTTAGTTTTGGGTTCAATCTTGCGGTGTCCTCACCCAGTGACAAAGTAGGGGTAGCGAGGCACGTATTGTATTGTTGCCATCGAGGATAAAAATATGGGGTTTTCATCATATTGCTTGAGTTTATCCCTCTACATCATGTCATCTTACCTAATGCGTTACTCTGTTCTTCATGAACTTAATACTCTAGATGCAGGCAGGAGTCGGTCGATGTGTGGAGTAATAGTAGTAGATGCAGAATCGTTTTGGTCTACTTGACACGGATGTGATGCCTATATGCATAATCATTGCCTTGGATATCTTCATAATTATTCGCTTTTCTATCAATTGCTCGACAGTAATTTGTTCACCCACCGTATTATTTTCCTTCATGAGAGAAGCCCCTAGTGAAACCTATGCCCCCCGGGTCTATTTTCCATATTATATTTTCAGATCTAAAACCAAAAATACCAAAAATATCTTGCTGCAATCTTTTTACTTTTTGTTTTACTTTACTTTGAAGCAATCATATCTATCTATCTCTATCAGATCTCATCCTTGCAAGTAACCGTGAAGGGATTGACAACCCCTTTATAGCGTTAAGTGCAAGTGTTTGATTATTTGTGTAGGTACACCTATTGGGGACTTGCTTGTATCTCCTACTGAATTGATACCTTGGTTCTCAACAACTGAGGGAAATACTTATCTACTTTGCTGCATCACCCTTTCCTCTTCAAGGGAAAACCAACGCATGCTCGAGAAGTAGCAAGAAGGATTTCTGGCGCCGTTGCCGGGGAGATCTACATCAAGCCTACCAAGTACCCATCACAAACTCATCTCTTGCATTTACATTATTTGCCATTTGCCTCTCGTTTTCCTCTCCCCCACTTCATCAATTTCCCGTTTTATTCGCCTTTTTCTCGCCGGATCTCTTTTTGTCTACTTGTGTTACCACGTGCCTTCTATTTGCTTGCATCTTTGCTTGCTAAAAATCTATTGATATGGATCCTCATCCACTTGCTAATCTTTTCAAGAGATCCAATTATGATGAACCAATTGCTAGTGAATTGAGTGTACTTGATTATCTCTATGAAGTTTTGCTTGAGATTCGTGAATCTGAAAATTGTGATGAAGTGATTCACGATGTTTCCTTGAATGAAAAGCATGATTGCAATGATATTATTATAAATTCTATTAATATCTATTGTGCTAATGATATGCAAACCCACAAGCTTGGGGATGCTATGTTTGATGAGTTTGCCATGACCACTACTTATTGCAATGATCATGATTGGGGTGATAATGCTTCTTACGATCTTGATAATTTATTTAATACTCATGATGAATATGATATTGAAAGTGGGTTTGGAAGAGTGTCAACTTTAGGCATTATTTATCCCACTATTTTGGAGAGTGTTCAACCTTATGAAATTTTTGATAAAAGTGGGTTTGGAGAGGTCATGACTTTAGTTAATGATAATCCCACTATTTTGGAAGATTGTCAACTTTGCATGCATGTGGATCATGAAGAGAAAATTTTATATGATAGTTATATTGTTGAATTCCTTCATGATGCTACTGAAATTTATTATGAGGGAGGAACATATGCTTGTAGGAATTTCAATAATATCAAGTTTCCTCTCTATATGTTCAAAGTTTTGAAGTTATGCTTGTTTTGCCTTCCTATGCTAGTTGATTCTTGTTCCCATAAATTGTTTGCTCACAAAATCCCTATGCATAGGAAGTGGGTTAGACTTAAATATGTTTTTCATGATATTCATGATGCTCTTTTAGATATCTCAATTACTACTTTTTATGTGAGCATCATTGAAATCGTTATGCCTAGCTAAGGGCGTTAAACAATAGCGCTTGTTGGGAGGCAACCCCATTTTATTTTTATGCTTTTGTTTTTTGCTTCTATTTTTGAGTGTTTACATTATTACCTCTGTAGTAATTGTGTTTTCTTGTTTAAATTAGTGTTTGAGCCAAGTAAGACCTTTGGGATGGTCTACGGTGTTTGTGATTTGATTTTGCTGAAAAACAGAAACTTTTGCTCTCAGTCCAGGAATTTTGTAAATTCACTGGAACGTGCTTTTGATCTGAAATTGTTACAAAAGATTGATATACAAATTTCCCTGATTGTCCTAATTTTTCAGAATTTTTGGAGTTACATAAGTATTCGAAGTCTATAGATTTCTACAGACTGTTCTGTTTTAGACAGATTCTGTTTTCTTTGTGTTGTCTGCTTATTTTGATGTATCTATGGGTTGTATCGGGGGTATGAACCATGGAGAAGTTAGAATACAGTAGATATTACACCAATATAAATAAAGAATGAGTTCACAACAGTACCTAAAGTGGTGATTTATTTTTCTTATACTAACGGATCTCATGAGTTTTCTGTTGAGTTTTGTGTTGTGAAGTTTTCAAGTTTTGGGTAAGGATTTGATGGACTATGGAATAAGGAGTGGCAAGAGCCTAAGCTTGGGGATGCCCAAGGCACCCCAAGCCATATTCAAGGATACCAAAAAGCCTAAGCTTGGGGATGCCCCGGAAGGCATCCCCTCTTTCGTCTTCAATCCATCGGTAAATTTACTTGAGGCTATATTTTTATTCACCACATGATATGTGTTTTACTTGGAGCGTCTTGTATGATATGAGTCTTTGCTTTTTAGTTTGCCACAATCATCCTTGCTGCACACATCTTTTTGAGAGAGACACGCTGAATCGTGAATTTATTAGAATACTCTATGTGCTTCACTTATATCTTTTGAGCTAGGCAATGTTGCTCTAGTACTTCACTTATATCTTTTTAGAGCACGGTGGTGTTTTATTTTATAGAAATTATTGAACTCTCGTACCTCACTTATATTATTTTGAGAGTTTGTTTAAAACAGCATGGTAATTGGTTTAGGTTGTGAATTTAGTCCTAATATAATGGGCATCCAAGAGGGATATTATAAAAACTTTCATATTAAGTGCATTGGATACTATGAGAAGTTTGATTCCTTGCATATAGTTTTGAGATAATGAAGATGGTAATATGAGATTCATGCTAGTGAGTAATTGTGAATTGTAAGAATACTTGTGTTGAAGTTTGTGATTCCCGTAGCATGCACGTATGGTGAACCGTTATGTAACGAAGTCGGAGCATGATTTGTTTAATGATTGTCAACCTTTGTGTGAGGGTCGGGAGCGCGCGATGGTTAACTCCTACCAACCTCTCCCCTAGGAGCATGCATCTAATGCATTGTTTGATAACTAATAGACTTTTGCAATAAGTATGTGAGTTCTTTATGACTAATGTTGAGTCCATGGATTATACGCACTCTCATCCTTCCACCTTTGCTAGCCTCTCTAGTACCGCGCAACTTTCGCCGGTGCATCAAACCCACCTTCCTCAAAACAGCCACCATATATTTTCCTCAAAACAGCCACCATACCTACCTATTATGGCATTTCCATAGCCATTCCGAGATATATTGCCATGCAACTTCCACCGTCCCGTTTTTCATGACATGCACCATCACTTTCATATTGCATATAGAGTCATACTTTGTTCTAGGTATCGAGTTATAATTTTCCTTTTGAGTTGTAAGTAAATAAAAGTGTGATGATTTTCATTATTAGAGCATTGTCCCATGAGAGAAAAAGATGATGGAAGCTATGAATCCCTCACAAGTTGGGATGAGTCTCCAGACTTTACAAATAATAAAAGAGGCCAGCGAAGCCCAAATAAAAAAAAGAGGCCAAAGATGCCCACCAAAATAATAAAAAAGGAAAAAAAATGAGAGAAATAGAGAAGGGACAATTGCTACTATCTTTTTCCACACTTGTGCTTCAAAGTAGCACCATGATCTTCATGATAGAGAGTCTCCTATTTTGTCACTTTCATATAACTAGTGGAATTTTTCATCATATGCACAACCACTTAGTTTTCCTTTTGAGCTTTCATACACTTATAGCTCTAGTGCATTTGTTGCATGGCAATCCCTACTCACTCACATTGATATCTATTGATGGGCATCTCCAAAGCCCGTTGATACGCCTTGTTGATGTGAGACTATCTTCTCCTTTTTCCTTGCAACCTCCACCATATTCTATTCCACCTATAGTGCTATATCCATGGCTCACGCTCATGTATTGCGTGAGAGTTGAAAAGGTTTGAGAACATTAAAAGTGTGAAACAATTGCTTGGCTTGTCATCGGGGTTGTGCATGATTTAGATACTTTGTGTGGGGAAGATGGAGCATAGCCAGACCATATGATTTTGTAGGGATAACTTTCTAAGGCCATGTTATTTTGAAAGGACGCAATTGCCTTGTTGGTGTGCTCGAAGTATTACTATTTTTATGTCAATATTAGACTTTTGTTTTGAATCTTATGGATCTGAATATTCATGCCACAATAAAGAATATTACATGGATAAATATGTTAGGTAGCATTCCACATCAAAAAATCTATTTTTATCATTTACCTACTCGAGGACGAGCATGAATTAAGCTTGGGGATGCTTGATACGTCTCCAACGTATCTATAATTTTTTATTGTTCCATGCTATTATATTATCTGTTTTGGATGTTTTATATGCATTAATATGCTATTTTATATTATTTTTGGGACTAACCTATTAATCTAGAGCCTAGTGCCAGTTTCTGTTTTTCCTTGTTTTTGAGTATTGCAGATAAGGAATATTAAACGGAGTCCAAACGGAATAAAATCTTCGGAATAATTTTTCTTGGACCAGAAGCAACCCAGAAGACTTGGAGATGAAGGCAGGGGAGCCGCCGTGTGGCGACAAGCCACAGGGGCGCGCCCTAGGGGGGCGCCCCCCTGGCTTCTGGTCCCACGGCAGCCCTCCTAACCCTATTCTTCGGCCTATAAATTCACAAATATTCCCTGGATACCAAAAAGAGCCACGAAAATACTTTTCCGCCGCCGGAAGCCTCTGTTCCCGTGAGATCCCATCTTGGAGCCTTTTCCGGTAATCTGCCGGAGGGGGATTCGATCACGGAGGGCATCTACATCAACTCCATTGCCCCTCCGATGATGCGTGAGTAGTTTACCACAGACCTTTGGGTCCATAGCTAGTAGCTAGATGGCTTCTTCTCTCTCTTTGTTCTTCAATACCATGTTCTTCATGATCTTCATGGAGATCTATCCGATGTAATACTCTTTTGCGGTGTGTTTGTCGAGATCCGATGAATTGTGGGTTTATGTTCCGATTATCTATGAATATTATTTGAATCTTCTCTGAATTCTTATATGCATGATTTCATATCTTTGCAAGTCTGTTCGAGTTATTGGTTTGGTTTGGCCAACTAGATTGGTAATTCTTGCAATGGGAGAAGTGCTTAGTTTTGGGTTCAATCTTGCGGTGTCCTCACCCAGTGACAAAGTAGGGGTAGCGAGGCACGTATTGTATTGTTGCCATCGAGGATAAAAAGATGGGGTTTTCATCATATTGCTTGAGTTTATCCCTCTACATCATGTCATCTTACCTAATGCGTTACCCTGTTCTTCATGAACTTAATACTCTAGATGCAGGCAGGAGTCGGTCGATGTGTGGAGTAATAATAGTAGATGCAGAATCGTTTCGGTCTACTTGACACGGACATGATGCCTATATGCATAATCATTGCCTTGGATATCTTCATAATTATTCGCTTTTCTATCAATTGCTCGACAGTAATTTGTTCACCCACCGTATTATTTTCCTTCATGAGAGAAGCCCCTAGTGAAACCTATGGCCCCCGGGTCTATTTTCCATATTATATTTTCAGATCTAAAACCAAAAATACCAAAAATATCTTGCTGCAATCTTTTTACTTTTTGTTTTACTTTACTTTGAAGCAATCATATCTATCTATCTCTATCAGATCTCATCCTTGCAAGTAACCGTGAAGGGATTGACAACCCCTTTATCGCGTTGGGTGCAAGTGTTTGATTATTTGTGTAGGTACACCTATTGGGGACTTGCTTGTATCTCCTACTGGATTGATACCTTGGTTCTCAACAACTGAGGGAAATACTTATCTACTTTGCTGCATCACCCTTTCCTCTTCAAGGGAAAACCAACGCATGCTCGAGAAGTAGCAGAACCGAATTGCATATTGTGAAAACCTAAAACTAACATTTTGAGTTTAACACTTTGCAAAAAATTCTGGATTTAGTGATGCTCATCTACTCCCCTCCTCCATATCTAATTCTCAGGGTCAGAGGTCAGCATGTGAGGGTCAGATGACAGTCAGAACAAGTTCCAAGAGCCAAGTGCAGACCTGGATGCAGGCACTAGTCATGAGGCTAATTCAGAAGACCCAGGCACCCCTAGCCCTCATGGCTTGTCCAAGGCAGTTATCAGGGCAAGAAAGCAGAGGAATTATGATGAGGAGGATGAGGATTTTATCCTTGATGAGGTAACCTCCAGGAAACAACTAGACAGGACGGAAAGAGTGGTTGCAAGGAAGGTCCCTGAATCAATTGCTGCAAAGAGGGGTGTGTCTCTATCTCTAGAGAACCCAAGTGATTCATCGAGGACCAAGTCCATGACCAGGAAGTCGGGATAGAAAACAGCTAGGAAGAGAATCGTTCATGTGGTTGGGAGGCCAACTGATACTTGTGATCTGTGTTGGGTTTTCCGTGAACAGGAACGGGTAATCGCAACACAATATGGGTAAGTATTTCCCTTAGTTATGAAACCAAGGTTTATCGAACCAATAGGAATATCTACAACAACCGTCTTCAGCGGCTGCACGCAAAAGAGCAAACAACTTGCGGCCAACGCGGGCAAGAGGGTTGTCAATCCCCTTGATCTCGTTATTTGCAAGCAAGTGAGTTTTGTAGATAATTATAAATTGCAAAATAAAATAAAGGCAAGTAAATGGCAGCAAGGTATTGTAGCATTTATGAATATATAGGTGAATAGACCCGGGGGGCATAGTTTTCCCTAGCAGCATCTCTCGTGAAAATAAGCATACGGTGGGTAAACAAATTAATGTTGGGCAATTGATAGAAAAGCGGATAGTTATGCGATATTCACGGCAATGATCATGTGTATATAGGCATCACATCCAGAAACAAATAGGCCGACTCCTGCCTGCACCTATTACTATTACTCCACTTCAAGAGCGCTTCTATGCTTGCCTCTCTACATATTAAGTTCATGACAAACATAGTAATGCATGGAGAATAATGACATGATGTAGACAAAGTAAACTCAAGCAATATGAATAAACTCCATCATTTTATCCTTAGTAGCAGAAACACAAAGACACATCTTGTCCCCTACTTTGTCACTGGGATATAAAAACTTGCCAGGTTAAACCTACCACAACGCACCTCTCTCACCAAAGAAATATCAATCTAGTTGGCCAAACTATTTCAATAGATCGGAGAGAATTACGAAGCTATAATGATCATGCACATAAGAATCATATTAGATTTTAGAGAAGACTCAAATATTTATCATGAATAATCTGAACATAAACCCACAATTCATCAGATCCCAACAAACGCACCGCACAAAAGTATTACATCGGATTGATCAAAGCAAAGATGCGATGATCATTGTAATGAAGATCGAGAGAGAGAGAGAGATTGCCATCTAGGTACCAACTACGGACCCATAGGTCTGTGGTGAACTACTCACACATTATCATGAGGGCAGCAAGGTTGATGAAGAGGCCCTTCGTGATCGATCCCCCCTCCGGCAGGGTGCCGGAACGGAGCTCCAGATGGCCTCCCATCATAACAGAGACTTGCGGCGGCGTAAAAAGTGTTTCGGGACTGCCTCTAGGGTTTTTGGGATATATGAGAATTTATAATCCAGAGAACGGAGTTGGGAGAGCCACGAGGGGCCCACAAGCCATCATGGCGCCCCCAGGCCGTGCCGTGTTGGCTTGTGGGGCCCTCGGGTGGCTCCTGGCCTTCTTGCGAATCTTCTAGGTCCTCTTCTGGTCCAAAAAAATCATCAAAAAGTTTCAGGACGATTGGACCTCGTTTGGTATGGTAAACCTGAAAAGTGAAAAACATGAAGAAAACATCAACTAGCACTGGGCACTGGGTCAATAGGTTAGTGCTGAAAAATTTGGTAAATAAATGCCCAAAAAGTATCCTAGAATGATAATATATCAGCATGGAACAATAAAAAATTATAGATACGTTGGAGACGTATCAAGCATCCCCAAGCTTAATTCCTGCTCGTCCTCGAGTAGGTAAATGATAAAACAGAATTTTTGATGTGACATCCTACCCATTATGCAATCTTTTGCATGTATGCTCATTGAGAAAGAGGAATTAACAAATATTAACATAGCAATACTTATAAGTACGAGCAACAAAATCATTAATCTTTCAAAGTATATGATCCTCAAAGAATGTTGTACCCCCATTCATCTTATTATATTAGCAAGGCATGGCTCCATCTTCACCACATTAATACAAATGTTAAGCACCACGGTGTCCGAGTCAGGCAATTGGATTGTACTTTTTCAATATGCATCAAATTTTTATTCTTCAAGCAATACATGAGCGTGAACCATTGGACATAGCATATAAGTGGGATAGAATATGGTGGTAGGTATCAATAGGGGTAAAAGTGGATAGTCTCACATCAACTAGGCGTATCAACGGGCTATGTAGATGCCCGCCGATAGATGTCGATGCAAGGAGTAGGGATTGCCATGCAAATGATGCACTAGAGCTATAAGTGTATGAAAGCTCAACTGAAGCTAAGTGGGGTGTGCATCCAACTTGCTTTCTCATGAAGACCTCGGGAATTTGAGGAAGCCCGTCATCGGAATATACAAGCCAAGTTTGTAATAACAAAAAAGTGGTTCCCACTAGCATATGAATGATATAACATGAGACTCTCCATATGTAGAACAAGGTGCCACTTTGAGGCACAAGTGTGGTAAAAGATAGTAGCAAAGTCCATTCTCTCATTTTCTCTCATTCATTCATTTTTTTGATGGTGGGCTCATTTGGACTCCCCCATTTTTATTTCCTCACCGGGACAATGTTCTAATAATGTTGATCATCACACTTTTATTTACTTACAACTCAATATGAAAAACTGATAGAACGATATGACTCTGTATGAATGCCTTTGGCAGTGTACTAGGATGTGGAAAGATCTAGCATGACATGTATCAAAAATATGATGGACGGTGGCTTCACCACAAATACTATGTCAGGTCTATATGATCATGCAAAGCAATATGATGATGAACGAACTAGTCATATGAAGTGATGATGGAATTTGCATGGCAATATATCTCGGAATGGCTATATAAATGCCATGATAGGTAGGTATGGTGGCTGTTTTGAGGAAGATATAATGAGGCTTATGTCCAACAGAGCGTATCATGTCACAGGGTTTGGATGCACCGGCGAAAGTTGCACCGATCCTCGAGGTGAGAATGGGCAAGGCACGGTACTGAAGAGGCTAGCAAAATATGAGGAGGTGAGATTGCGTATGTCCATGGTTTCACATTAGTTATGAAGAACTCATATACTTATTGCAAAGTTTTATTAGTTTTATCACAAATCAAAGTACTACTCGCATGCCCCGAGGGAGGAGGTTGGGAGGAGTTAACCATCGCGCGCCTCCGACTCGAAACAACACTAGGATTTTAACGAGGAATAGAAATGCTCACACATCCTCACCATGCCTTTTTAATTTTTAGACAAACAAGAAATCAACACCTCTTAATACCAACACTTCTACGAATCAACAATAATGCACCCCCACCTTTTGCATATTACCACATCAATATCATTAACTCACAATTTCTCTATATGTGCTACATGGTGGTTTTGATTATCACTCATTGAATACCTATTATTTTTGAACTAGTTTTATGACCCATGCAAATTACCATAACCTTTCATTTAACTCTCAAACAAATATAAGTGAAGAACGAGAGTGTAATTATTTCTATAAAATCGATACGCCACCGTGCTCAAAAAGATATAAGTGAAGTACTATAGCAACTGCTAAGCTCAAAATGTATAAGTGAAGCACAAAGGTATTCTAACAAATTATGATGATAGTGTGTCTCTCTCAAATAGGTGTGTCCAGCAAACAATGATTGTGGCAAACTTAAAGTAAAATAAAAAAAAAAGCAAATGACTCTTCAAGAAAAACTCATATCATGTGACGAATAAAAATGTAGCTCCAAGTGACATACCGATGGATTGAGACGAAAGAGGGGATGCCTTCCGGGGCATCCCCAAGCTTAGACGCTTAATTCTTCCTAGAATATTACCTTGGTATGCCTTGGGTATCCCCAAGCTTAGGCTCTTGCTGCTCCTTATTCCTTCGTCCATCGTGATAACACCAAAAACTTGAAAACTTCAATCACACAAAACTCAACAAAACCTTGTGAGATCCGTTACTATAAGCAATATATCAAATACTTTAGGTACTGTTATAAATTGATTAATATTTCATTATTGCATAATAGGTATTGTATTCCAACTTCTCCATGGCTTATACCCCCCGATACAATCCATAGCATCATCAAAACAAGCAAACTATGCAAGCAAAAATAGAATCTGTCTAAAACAGAACAGTCTGTAATGATCTGTAGAGATCCTATACTTGTGTAACTATAAAATTCTGAAAAATTATTACATACTGAAGAATGGAACATATAAACCTTGCCAGGCTACCCGCCGTTCTAGCGCACCTGCCTCGGGCGATGCATCTGGATCGCACGATTTACCTCAGCTGGTCCTTTCTACGGTGCTGGCAATTTTTTGACCGTCGGTTTCTCTGCACGTCATCGTTTTATGTTTGACTCGATGACGGGTGGCCCTTTGTTGCCCGCGGGCCCGCTTTGTGTCGTGCCTCGCGTGTGGCTTCGGTGAGAAAAGGGAAGTGCAGCCAGCGATCACGCTCGGTAAAAACCTAGCTTCCACACCCACGCCTCCCTCCTCTTCATCGATCTCCCTCCGCCGCCGCCGCCGTCGTCGCCGCCTCTCCTCCTTTTCCTCCTCTCTCTCTCCCGTGCCGCCGTCCTCCCGCATCCACCGGGCTCGACCCCGACCCTGGATCCCATCCCACCGGATCTGAGGCGTGTGGGCGTGGAGGCGAGCTTCCCCAACTGCCGGCGACCTGCAGGCATAAAGCGACGGCGGTGGCGCTGAGAGAGAAGATGAGAGGGAGAGAAAGAAGGAACGAGAGAAGGGAGATCATGGAAAGAGGAGAGGGAGGTGCAATAGCAGATGGAGAGGGTCACCGGCCAGCGTCGGCCTGTGTCGGAGAGGCCGGGCGCGACCTGGCGGTTGGTTGTGGCTCCTAGATCACGAGCTACAAGGAGGATGGGGCTCGGGCGCATAGCAGGGGAGGTTGCGCCCCGCCTGCGGCGGACAACGGCTTGTGCGGTGGTGCGGGCGGGTGGCGGCCTGAACGTCCCTGGCTCAACAGGAGGTTTGAGGGCCACCGCTCGAGCCGCTCCTACCTCTTCCTCGTCACCGAGATGGAGGAGCAAGAGGTGAGTAGCCAATCTGTCATTCCTAGCTTGATGCCAACTCATGGATTCCAGCACAACTCGAAGCGGCCAGGTCAAGGAGGACCTGCAAAATTAGTTGCCCGTCTATATCCCTCTCTATGTGTTGTCTGGTGCATGTATGGGTGAGAAGGAGAGGAAGAGGGAGAGAGAGCACATTCTGAAATGGAATGGGACTTTCAATCCAAGGTTAGTTTCCATTGGGCATTCAAATTCTTATTTCGCTTTTCTCAGATTTTTGGCTGGGTGTTTAAACATACTTGCACACACTGGTTTCAGATTTCAGTTTAAAGTAAAAAAGGGGGCAACGAATAGTTCTTTTTCGAAATTATAAATAGGGAGAAGAAGGGAAATTATTGATTATTGTGTGCATGTATAACTAATTGGATTGTTGTTTCAACGGGTGCAGATTTGAGAAAGAAGAAATATGGCCAATAAAATTAGGTGGGAGGTATGCCGATGGATTCATTTTGGCATAACTATTCGATCGGTTGGCATCCTGAAGGTATGATGCATGGTGCCTTGTTCTGATTTGGTTATTTGAATGTGTTTCTGTACATAAAGACTGCAGAGTGCTAGAAAATAGGAAAACCGTAAATAATTGTTTTTGGGAACGTATCTTCAGTTTGAAGTTTTAACATGGTGTTCCGCCATTCAGGCAGGGTGGAGGCGGCACACGCGGGCACCTTTGCTAGGCAGTCGACAGGATGATGGTGCGATGCATATGAGGATAGTAGCGACACCGGTGGAACCCCTCCTGGTCGAGCCCCCACCCTGGTGGCTGCCTACACAAGAGGATAGCTCGAGTGACATCTCCCAGTTTTGTGGAGATGCCGACACAGGTGAGATATATGTGTTCAGCCGAATGAGATCTGATTTGCTTGGAAACAAGGGAGAACTTGTCTGTTTCTCTCTCAAAATAGATTTCAGACTATGATTTTAGTCTTATGGTTTAGATTGGAAACTATTTATAGGTGGTTATCTGGACACAAACAACTTACATTTGTGTCGTCCTGTTGTAACTTGACTTTGTTGTTGTATTTTTGGGCGAGGAGCTCTTCATATAGCTTTTCATGTGATTATTTGAATCATGTCTTAATCTACTAATTGTTTAATAGAATTTATGGACTGCAGATTTCTTTCAAGTGGGATTGTCTGGGTGCTCATGGATATATTATATTTCAATGCATGTTGTTGATTTAGATGGCTCATGTTGTCAGTTTAAAGCAGGTCTAGGTTTCACGTAAATATGACATCAACTTTGATCAACTCAGGTTGGATGTGGTCTCCTCAAGCCATGCCTTCACTGCTGCTGCCCAACCTTACCACCATCACCACCATTGGGGGAGGAACCTAATTGAGACGCATCTCCGCCAGATTGAGGCGACTGACCACACCAGATCTAGGTACGATTGGCTTGATTTTTTCTTGAATCTTGCTTCCTAATTTGCATGTGCTAATTAACGATATGTCATGCTTGCTTTGATTTCTTGGTTCATGGAATGAATTTGTAGTCTTCTCTGAACGACCTGATTTAGAGACATTTTGAGGCGTTTGCCCAAGTGCAAGATTTTATTCTTCTCTGAACGACCTGATTTAGAGACATTTTGAGCTGTTTGCCGAGGTGTGATCGTTAATATTCAGTGATAGTTGAACCATATATTTCTTTCATTTAAATTTCTCCTTTGTTATCTAGAAACTAAAAGGTCTTGTATACAGATACTATCATGCCGTGAAAGTCTGATATCTTTACCCCTGTTTTGGAATGAGTTGTCAAATCATTTCAAATTCTGTATTATTGTACTGTTCAGCTAAACCTTTGAGCACTAATGGATGACGCTTGATCTTGCTTTTGTCTACTATGTTACTCTTGGTTCCAAGTAGAAATCCTTACTTTCAGTTCAGTTCCAAGTAGTATGATGGATATATGGACAAGTTGGTGAAAAACTGAAAACCAAAAACTACTGTATGGATTAATTAATCGTCGCCAAATTACCTATGACTTCTAAACATCGCTTTTTTGTTTGCTTTCAGAATAAAATAGACTTGCTTAATTTTAGATCTGAACGTTAGGCATAGAGCTATGAGTCAATGTACTGGTTTCACAAGTTGTATTGTCATATTCACCTGTGCTTCGGAAATGAAAAAGAATTAGTTGGTTTTAGGTTTGAATGTTAGACAAAAATCAAATGGGGGAACGGAGCTCGCAGTCCAGACTCTAATTGTTATTTGGTGTTGTGATTCTTATTTCCGCTCTTCTAATATTCTTGCGTGGGTGCCTTCGCATCTAATCTATTGCCTCTCTGACATGTTTTGCTTCAAAATTATGTCTCAACCATATGTATTTACATTACTGTTGTCAGCTTTTGATATTTAAATTATAATAGGACAGTGCCTCTTTAGTTGTAATTGTGATACTCCTGATGTGCAAGTAAACACTACTGAGATAACTACAAAAAAAACATGACATGCGAACAATTCTCGGTTTAATGGTGTGAGCTTAAATAATAGGAGCTAATCATTGTGCCATGTTCAAAATTGGTACCATAAAAGATAACTGAATAGCAAGTCCTATAGAGTTACTGCCGCAAAGTTTATTTCTAACCGCATGATCTGAACTGCACATTCTGAAAGTATATTGGACTCTTTCCCTTGGGAAATTGGACCGCCATATCATTACTTTGTTAATAAATGACATGCTAACTTGTTGGTAAAGTTTAAAGCTGTAGGCAGAGGTTTGCGGTAGGAAAAAAAATCATTGTGCCAGTTGAGAACCAAGGCGTTTATTTGTGACTGTATGATCTGGATTGTGCTTCTCTGAAAGTATCTTAGGCTCATGCTCTTGGGAGATTAATCTGTTGTGGTTTTGGTTGCTAAATAATGACATGCTAAAATGTTGGTTGTTAGTACAGAGGTGGTGACATTATTTGGTTCTCTGGTATTGATTTCATGATTTGTGGTTAATACATGATGTTGGTATCTGATCTCTTTGTTTCTCATGCCTCACTTGATGTTGCATATGGCACACACAAAATACCATTGGAGTGGCATATATCGTACTTCGCTACTGCCTACACGCGATTCCATTTGATTTTGTTTGTCTGCTGATCGTTTCTAGGTGGCTGCTGATGAATCATGTAAGGGTGGCGCAGAAGGCAGAACTCACAAGATGGAAAAGACCGTGTTTTTGTTGCTCTTAGTGTTTTCGTTTTGATGATTTTGCTATGTCAGCGATCCGTGTTTGACAATCTGTTACCTTTTACACACCTTCAAGTGCATGTGGAAGTGTACTATGCAAGCATTATGCGACAATGACACTGCTTATTCGTACGTTCACACACTCTGAAGACCACAATCCGACTAAGATGCCTAAATAAGTTGTGAGGTTGCCTATATATAAGTGTTTCCGTAAAACGATAATAAGTCATTCTACTATCTATACTACTATCTGTAATACAATCCACATTGCATTATATTTCCAGCTATATCTCCTACTTACTCCCTACTAACATTGCTTCTAATTGGCTTCTTGCGCCATTGGCGCAATCGGGTCATCTAGTTTGTATAGAAGTATTGTGTGAAAAATTCAGATCAAAAATACGTTCCAGTAAAATTAGAGAAATTCTGCACTAGACGATAAAGTTTCTGTTTTTGCATCGTATCAATTCTACTCATCTTGTGAGTCATCCCAAAGGCTTTACTTGGCACAACCACTAATTAAATCATAAAAACACAATCATTATAGAGGCAACAATCATTTTATCATAAACAAACAGAAAGTAAGAACAAAATTTAAGATAAATATTGGGTTGTCTCCCAACAAGCGCTATTGTTTTACGCCCCTAGCTAGGCATAATGAATTCAACGATGCTCACATAAAAGTAAAGAATTGAAACACAATGGGAGCATCATAAAGCATATGACAAACACATTTAAGCCTAACCCTCTTCCTATGCATATAAATTTTGTGAGCAAACAATTTGTGGGAGCAAGAATCAACTAGCATAGGAAGGCAAAACAAGCATAACTTCGAAACTTTGAACACATAGGGAGGAAACTTGATATTATTGTAATTCCTACACGCATATGTTACCACCTAATAATAATTTTCAATAGCATCATGAAGGAATTCCACAATATAACTATCACATAAAGCATTCTTTTCATGATCTACAAGCATAGAAAAATTATTACTCTTCACATAAGCAAATTCATTTTCATTCATGGTAGTGGGAGCAAACTCAACAAAATAACTATCATTTGACACTTGATTGCCATCACCAAATTGAAAATTTAAATCATGATGACAAGTTTCATGATTATCATTACCAATTATAGCATACGAGTCATCACCACAATCATCATAATAAATTTGCTCATCAAAACTTTGGGAACAAAAAATATCATCTTCATCAAACATAGCATCCCCAAGCTTGCGGTTTTGCATATCGTTAGAATCATGGATATTCATAGAATTCATACTAACAATATTTCTATCATGCTCATCATTAAAGGAACTCACATTAAGCATTTTTATAAATTCTTCCTCTAACAATTGAGCACAATTTTTTGTATCCTTATTTTCACGAAAGACATTATAAATACGAAGCATATGAGGCAACCTAAACTCCATTTTTTTGTATTTTTGTTTGTTATGAGACAAACTAAATAAAACAGCAAATAAAAATAAGAACAAGTGAATGAAATTTGTGTGAAGTTACTTGATAGTTGGTGATGATATTCACCGGCAACGGCGCGACAAATCCTTCCTGGTACTTGTGATCTGCGTTGGGTTTTCCGTGAAGAGGAACGGGTAATCGCATCACAATATGGGTAAGTATTTCCCTCTGTTATGAAACCAAGGTTTATCGAACCAATAGGAATATCAACAACAACCGTCTTCAGCGGCTGCAGACAAAAGAGCAAACAACTTGCACCCAACGCGGGCAAGAGGGTTGGCAATCCCCTTGATCTCATTATTTGCAAGCAAGTGAGTTGTGTAGATAATTGTAGATATTTATAAATTGCAAATTAAAATAAAAGCAAGTAAATGGCAACAACGTATTGTAGCGTTTATGAATATATAGGTGAATAGACCCGGGGTCAATAGTTTTCCCTAGCAGCATCTCTCATGAAAATAACATACGGTGGGTAAACAAAGTACTGTTGGGCAATTGATAGAAAAGCAGATAGTTATGCGATATTCACGGCAATGATCATGTGTATATAGGCATCACGTCCATAAACAAATAGGCCGACTCTTGCCTGCACCTAATACTATTACTCCAATTCAAGAGCACTTCTATGCTTGCATCTCTATGTATTAAGTTCATGACAAACAGAGTAATGCATGGAGAACGATGACATGATGTAGACAAAGTAAACTCAAGCAATATGAATAAACCCCATCGTTTAATCCTTAGTAGCAGAAACAAAGACGCATCTTGTCCCCTACTTTGTCACCTAATGGTATTTTTGATTTCTTCTGTGTTTGCATGTACCACATCGCTACGCCGAAGCAACAAATGCTTCCCCGTCCTGGTGAATGTTCTTCATCTAGTTTTATTTTTTACGGTATTCCCTTCGTTATGTCATGTGCTAGCATGTACCTGCCAGTTGAAGTTCCTTTTAACTTCGCATGTGTTGATGTTTCTTAAACCCTTGTTTTTGCAGGCGAAACTGGATGGTGTGAAGAACATGAATTGGTGCAAATTCATTGCTGACTTCCTGCACGATGCCTTTTCAAACAAGATGTACCAGAAGGGCTGCCGCCTACACCTAATGGTATTTTTGTTTGTTCGCAATATGCCTTTTTAACATGGGTTCATTCGTTTCTCATTAATAATATAGATAACCTAATAATCTAGGGAATTCAAGCTTGAATTGTAGTTTATGGATATGCTTTCTAGTAAGCAAAATATGTGGCAGCTGTATTTGATCATGTATGGCAATTATAGTTGTTCAGCTATGGCACCCCCAGTTGTTCATACATGGCAACTACAATTGTCCACACATGGCAACTTTTGGTTGACTCTCCATTGCAGCTCTAGTTTATTCTACATGGCAACTCCATATATCATACAATGACAATTATGGTTCATTTTGTGGATGACTAGTATAGATGTTGATGCATGGCATCTCTAGTTTATGCTATATTGCAACTACATTCATATCAAACTTTGATACATACTTTCTTTTGAATGTGCTCTTTTGTTTTGCCATTTTTTCATTGCCCACATACATGTAATTTTCGAAGGTGATACATGGCAAACATATCACTATGTAAATGGCACATCTTCTCTCTGTTCAGAGCACACATGTGAGAACACATTGCCAATCACATGGCATTCGCAGTAACTTTTTCCTTTTTTCTGTATTGGTTTCTGCTACACAATTTTGAATTCTGACATGTTTTTCTTAACTATTTTCCATTTTTTGTGTTTATCAGCTCATGTACGTCGATCGTCTTGATTTATCTACCGTCGATCTCGATGCGATAGGAGGTCCGCCTCCTCCACATAAGTTTGATGTCTCTGCCTGGACTTACGACGCTGTTAAGGTTGTGCTTGCCGTAAACAAGATATATGAAACCAAGTATGGCAAACTGCAGGTTAGTGATATCTTCCTTCTTGCATGTTAATTTTGAAGTACATTGCTAAAAAAGTTGTTTCATCCTTTTATAGTACTTTTTCCAAAGGGGGGCATACACCCCAAACTACATGGCAATTATGTTTGTCTCCCACATGGCAAATGTAGTACACTTTACATGGAAGTCATATTCCAATATTAGCATCAACTACCTCTGTGATTTTCCATGTTTCCACATTACTGCTCTCAATCTGGCAAATAAACTGTAAAGCACATGGAAAATGTGGTTGTTTCCACACATGTCAGTTGTATTTTTATCTGTAGCATGCACACATGTATTCCAAATAGTTAATACGGAAAATACGCACCATCTACGCACTTCACATGGCAAAAAAAATTGTGCCACCCCATGTTTGTTGGCAATGTTATTCTTGACGTCTATTTTTCGCTCATTTTTCAGTTGATGGCCAAGCATGCTATCGACTACAGTGTGTTCGGTGGGCCACATAATTTCGTCGAGTGGTTGGATGTGCATTCAGCTCCATCGTGCACCCCTGAGGTAATTACACAGGAAGTCGTTCTTCATGACTCTTTTTTTGCAATGGAATTCTTTGCATCTCACATTTTTTGTCCACTTTTTTTGTAAGCTTTTTTGTGTCTAAAGTTGTTTACTGTTTGATGCGATCAGGCCAGGGCTCCTGTGGAGCACCTAGTTGGATAGTTTGCTTATGGCATGACCAGCTTGCTTGGGAAGTTGGTTGAGGGTTGGACAGTATTAGCTGCTTCCGATGGTGATGAAGTTGCAAGGAACTTCACCTCTTTTGTTGGAGAACGCACACATCGCCCAACTGCTTGCCATGACCGGTACGATTACAACAGTTCTCAGGAGCTCCCTGAGACCCAAGAGGAGTTTTTTCGGGACAGCTTGGGTGGAATGGATGCTGGGCCTACCAAGGACGGCCATGATGATACGGAGAATGTGCAGCACGGTAGTGATCACATGAAATCTCGAGAAGTTCCTGTTGGCAAAAGCAACGACAAGGCTCCATATGTTGTTCCTCCATCGAAGGGAGGCAATGTCTCAACCGTTGCGAGTGACAAGGGTGTTTCTCCCTCAAAGAGGGGTAGGACCACAGAGGATGATGCTCAGGGTCCTGACGGCAAGAAGCGTAGGATTGATCATGTTGCTGCTAGGAGGAGGTTTGTTGTTTGTTCGTTGTGGCATTCATTTTAATATCACATCCGTCTTTTTTCATGAGTTGCACGCCATGATTTCTTTCTCTTACTTGGGTTTTTTATTTTGCTTTCTGTTGGCAGGGAGACAATAGTCGGTGGCTGCGCAACTAAACAGAAACAAGCACCCACTCCCTCTCGTGCTTCTGCCTAGTTGAACAAAGAGGCACCCACTGCCGTTGGCATCACGTCCACTCGATCATGTCCTCGTGTATCATCGTCCAATACCGGTGATCCCGTTGTGCTGGAAGACTTGAGGAAAGCAAGCAAGAGGTTGACGTGGCTTGAGACTGCGTCGGTATTTCCCCAAAGAGGAAAGGATGGTGCAGCACAGCGACGGTAAGTATTTCCCTCAGTTATGAAACCAAGGTATCAATCTGTAGAGGAAGATCACGCACCCACGTAAACAGCACCTGCACACAAATAACAAATACTTGCAACCCAACGCGAAAGAGAGGTTGTCAAGCTCTCTACGGTAATAAGATAGATTAGGTCATGATAGTTTTGGCAAATGGATCTCGCAAGAACACAAAATAAAATAAGTAAACAAAAAGTGCAGCAAGGTATTTTTTTTTTGGATTAATACATCTGAAAACAAAAGAGCAAAATAGTAGATCGGAAAGCAATATGTTGGAAAAGTAGACCCGGGGGCCGTAGGTTTCACTAGTGGCTTCTCTCATGAGTACAGCACACGGTGGGTGAACAAATTACTATTGGGCAATTGATAGAAGATCAAATAATCATGACGATATCCAGGCAATGATCATTATATAGGCATCACGTTCAAGACAAGTAAACCGAAACGATTCTGCATCTACTTTAATTACTCCACACATCGACCACTATCCAGCATGCATCTAGTGTATTGAGTTCATGGGAAAACGGAGTAATGCAATAAGAATGGTGACATGATGTAGACAAGATCTATTCATGTAGGAATAGACCCCATCTTGTTATCCTTAATGGCAACGATACATGCGTGTCTTGCTGCCTCTTCTGTCACTGGGAAAGAACACCGCAAGATCGAACCCATCACAAAGCACCTCTTCCCATGGCAAGGAAAATCGATCTAGTTGGTCTAACTAAACCAAAGATTCAAAGAACAAATACGAGGCTATAAGTAATCATGCAAATAAGAGATCAAAGAAGACTCAAATCATATTCATGGATAGAAACTGATCATGAACTCAAAATTCATCGGATCCCGACAAACACACCGCAAAATTCATTACATCAAATAGATCTCCAAGAGACCATTGTATTGAGAATCATAGAGAGAGAGGAAGCCATCTAGCTACTTCCTACGGACCCGTAGGTCTATGGTGGACTACTCACGCATCATTGGAGAGGCACCTATGATGAAGATGAACCCCTCCGTGATGGTGTTAGATTGGATCTCGAGGTTCTGGAACTTGCGGCGGCTGGAATTGTGTTTCGTCGACTCCCCTACGGTTTTCCAAAAAATTGGGAATTTATAGGCTTGATAGACGGTTGAGGGGGGTCCCGAGGTGGGCACCCTCCACCAGGACACGCCAGGGGCCTCTAGCGCGCCCTGGTGGAGGGTGGTCACCCTAGGCCCCCTCTCCTGGTGCTCTTTGGCCCATCCTGGCTCTTCTGGTCCATAAAAATTCTCCAAAAATTCCCGTAGCGTTTGGGCTCCGTTTGGTACTGATTTTCTGCGAAGTAAAAAACAAGCAAAAATAGTAACTGGCACTTTGGCACTATGTCAATAGGTTAGTCCCAAAAAATTATATAAAGTTGCTATAAAATGATTGTAAAACATCCAAGATTGATAATATAACAGCATGGAACAAGCAAAAATTATAGATACGTTGGAGACGTATCAAAGGTGTGCTCTTCTTTTTAATCTTTTTATGTTTGTTGTCCTAATATAACTGTTTTTGAACAAGCACGAGTTTTGGTGTTCACTTTTGTTGAAAAAATACATGGCATTTGTTGCATGTTCATCATGGCAACTCATACGTTTTGTTTGATGCATTCCAGTTTCAGAGACAACTTTATTGCACTTAATTTGGGCAACTCTAATCCCCCCCATGGCAATTACTGCCTGCCGCACATGGCAGCTACTACCTCACTCATATGGAAACTAGCATACAACACACATGGAAATTCATACTTGTCACACATGGCAACTATGACACGATAATTATGGATTTCTATGTTCATGCGCATGGCAAATACTTGTTTTTTGTACCACCTTTTCCTTCATGTGTGTTCTTTTTCATGAATGTCTCTTTGTTCCACCAAAGCCAGTAACAAGGACCCACTAGAACGCATTCACTCGAAGTTGGCGACGTCCGACAATGCGTACATTCACGAGCCGCCAGTTAACAAATCTGCCGCTGCTCCGCCCAATGTTGTTGCTAGTTCAGATTCACCTAAGCCTCCATCTGTGTCGGTTGCAGAGGTACATACTACAAGTGGAGGTATCGGTATTTCGGATGCACGACTATCTAGCAACGACGAGTCAGTGTCTGCCAGGACTGTTGAGGTTGTGCCTACGCTTTTGTCAATGAGGGATCTTGTCACGATCCCTTGTAGCTGCTCGGCAAGTGATGAAGTGACTGCTCCAGAGCTCATCCTAAACAAGGAAGATTCCCGCTCATCTGGTATGGACTCCACACGTGGGGCTGCTGGCACTGCAATGCCCACGAAAGAAGGGGCTGCGACTGCAATTCTTGATCAGAGGACATACACGGATGACTCTCGCCGCACAACTGCTACATCGACTCCCAGCGCCCAGGCTGCTCCAGCAAAGGTTTTGCGAGCTGGCCTGCCACCTAGGCGCAACCCCCGCAAGAATCCTGCAAAGGCATCTAGTGCAGCGGAGATCGTTAAAAGCATAGGTTTTGTGTCTGCCTCCACTCTATTCCCACCTTTCGCGCAAAGCAAGTCGGCAGAGACGGCGGAAGTCCGGATTTCGGGAGATGCAAGTGGTAAGAAGGACTCTACTAATGGAGCTGCATGTACACAACACACGACGTCCTTTACGGCCGAGAAGGCACCCAGTTTGAATCCGCGAACTTCCAAGCTTCATGTCAACATCGGTGTACCGTACAGTCCTAACAAGAGGATAGCCAAGAAGGATGTGATTGATATCCCCGATAGCTCGCCACATCCTACCAACAAGTCTGATGCTCGTGCAGCAGACGAGAGTGACATGTTTGTTCAGCTATCACCTCTTGATTCTGCTAACCAATTTATCCGTAACCCGACTGGGCCGCAAGAGAGGCACCCCATGGATTTCACCCCGCCAAGCTGCAGCCTTGGGATTGATCGCAGTCAGGCTGAACCAGCAATCGATCCTATGCATGTTTCTTTTGCTTTCCCGGCAGGCACGGTCCCGATGACGGCGCAACCCATTCTTGATGGCCGGAAGGCTGTGAAGTTTGCAGAGCCTATAGTGCAAGGTAACCTCTCTGTTTCACTTTTTATTTTATTTTTTGATGTTCATGGCAAATTATGTTTGACATGGGATGGCAAATCTTATGTGTTGTACATGGCATTTGTAGCTGACTTTACATGGCAACTCTAGTTTTTGTTGTTATTTTCTTGTCGTTCTTACTGTCGATCTCACATGGTTATTGTACTACTGTCACATGGCATCTTTAGTTCATTCTACATGGCAGATTTTCATGATCTCACATGGCAAATTATGTTTCAAATGTGATGGCTAATCTTATGTGTTGTACATGGCATTCGTAACTGACTTTACATGGCAACTCCAGTTTTTGTTGTTATTTTCTTGTCTGTCTGAAACTCCAATTTACATGGCAAATGCAGTTGATGACACATTGCTGCTTTGATAGTGTGTCCATGACAAATGTAGTTGCCCTAACATGGCAATTACTGCTGATCTAACTTGGCATATGTTGTTACTCTGACATGGCAAACACTCTTTTTATTGCTTCGCATGTACAAATGTCGTCGATCTCACACGGTTAATGTACTTACTTGCACATGGCAACTATAGTCCATTCCATATGGTAGCTTTTCATGATATCAACATGGCAAACTCATAATTTATGCCGTTCTTTTTTTTTGCTATTAGACATGGATGATCCATGTTAATGTCAAACTTTGTTTTCCATTTGCCACTTGAAAATAACCTTATACGTTCCTGGCATATCATAACTGCTTTTTGCATGGCGACTTCATGCGTTTATTTTTGTATTTTTTGTGTACCTTTTTTTACAGGAACCCCCGAGGAGATTTCGCCATCTCTTGAAGAAGCTTACCGCAGGATTGAGTAGGATGCCATTAACAAGAGGTCGTTGTGCAATCAGGGCCAACCGAGTTATGTCGCTCCTATTGAATTAGTGTCTGATGACGTCATCGGAAGTGCAACCCCTGGTTCTGTGAAGCAGGCGAGGGTCGTTCACGCACCAGCAGATGATGATTTCCAGCCCGAGCTGAGGGCTACCAGGGAGCAGACTCTTCTATATGATACTGTCAAGCGTTTCGGTAATGCGAGGTCAAACAACAAATACATGAAGCGGCTGAAAGAGTAATGACCATCCAAACCCATCCCCCACCTCCACCCACCCACCCGTACTTGTTTCTGTCTATTTATTTTTAATTGTTTCTTTTCGAAGATATGTTTCTTTCATGTAATATCATTTCCATACAGCTCATGCTTGGACAGAACTAAGATCATTCAATGTGATTCGACATACGTTGACCTCAGTGATCTAGCTGAGTCTGTGAGGCCCACTGGTAGATTGTCGTAGAATGTAGTTGCATGTGGGATCAACTACATCAATAATCATGTGGACATTTGTGCTGACAAGACCAGCATGTCCTACAGCGTGACGAGCAAAATATGGAACGGTGACTTCCACCATTCCATTATCAGGAAACATTTCGCCGCACATGGTGATTTGAAGCTCACATTGAAACAATTTGTGAGTATTTCACCTCACTGTTGTTTTCTATTTTCTACAAGTTTGTGATTGCTCATAGTTACACTTTATCTGTTTTGCTTTTGTACAATTTTTATGGCATCTGTTCTCAGACATAAGTGGCAACTTTATTGAAAACCAACATGGCAACTTTTACTGGAAAATGATGGCAACTTCATTGTGACATAGATGACAACTACATTCACTTACACATGGCAACTACAAGTCATTTTTCCACAAAGATGGCACCAACTTGTCTTTCAGAATTTTTTTAGATGATCGGTAATGCATTTGTTCATTCATCTAGTTTCATGGCAAGTTCATTGCATACCACATGGCAACTTCAACCATACGCTTTTCCATGTTAACGCTCCCCCTTTTTATTATTTCCTTGCAAATCATGTTCCCCATGTTCCAATTCCTTGCACCAGATAACCCAGCCGATAAGTGTGGTCACCACTACACCATATGCATTGGCCTCAAGCATCAACGGTTCGAGGTGCTTGATTCACTTCGTTCAGGATATGATACCATCCTCACTTCCCATGTGGAGTTCTTTATCAGCAACCTCAACGAAACGTGGAACCGTCATTACGGAAGCTCAAAGGTCCAGATCAGCCACTTTCCAATCGAGTATGTCGCGACCGACAAGCAAAGCAACGGGTAAGGCATTTTTTACGCAACGCCCTTTGTATCTTTTAACTAAATTTATCCTCAGTTTTCTTGAACGTTTCTTTTGTTTGTTGCCATATGTTCACTTGCCTTTTTTATTTTTGCTGCAGGTATGACTGTGGATACTACATGTTGGAATACCTTGCAAAGTGGGAAGGAAGAAGGGTTCCTGCCATCACAAAAGCATGTGTGGTCGAGCTCCGTAAAATATTGACGTGGAACTGGGTGACGAATGGAGATTTCAATAAGCGGCCTTCAACACGGGATTTCATCGAGGAAACTGTCAAAACCGCCTGCAAGAAGTACAAGTGATCACGTCGTGGTTGATCCCCCACGCCTACCTTACATTCTGTGTTGGATGAATGTAAGGTATCGTCCGCTCTTTTCAAAAACTTATGTCCGCGTGCTACGTTCTGTCTTTCACCGTAACCGTACTTTTTAGCGATGGCTTGCATGCCCCGTCTTATCATGTAATATAAGTGTGCAACTGAATCTGTTAGGTATAACAACTAGTACCTTATGTGTTTTATCTTGTGTTGTGAATGTTCGTACTAATGTTTGAAAGGGTTGTTTGTGTGTACCAGTACATCATTTAGAAGGAATGATGACTTTTGTTCAATTTTCTTTTTATGCGTATGTCTATGTGGCGGACACCGTACGAGCATCTAGTTGTTGTGTCGATTGTTTTTTCTACCGAAAAATTTGTAGTTCGCTCTGATGTTTGTTGTCTCATGGCAAGTGTATAGTTCATATAACTTGGCGTCCATAATGCATGACACATGGCAAGTATAGGTGAACACGCATGGCAGCTACAAATACTCGCGTTTTTCGGCAAATACAGTGCTGCCTTTTTGCTGCATTTGATGTACCCTGTCCACGTGGCATCTGCAACATTCTTCTTGAAAAAAATTGCCAAACATACTGCTGACCACATGTACATTTTGTGTGTGAATATAACCGTGCTCATACATGCTGACCACGTACTTAACATACCAACTATATTACTTCATACATTTTCGAATTGTGGCACGTCTCTCATGGCAATTTCAGTTTTTCATACATGGCATTTATTTTATGCAACGATTCGTACG
The DNA here is from genome assembly GCA_039707655.1 of Elymus sibiricus. NCBI lineage: Eukaryota > Viridiplantae > Streptophyta > Magnoliopsida > Poales > Poaceae > Elymus > Elymus sibiricus. The sequence continues at coordinate 341,290,891 of CM077671.1, forward strand.
TACATAAATACATTGGCTCCGTATAAAATAGCTATTTTATACAGCTATTTTACAAACGGCAGATGCAGTATGACATGTATGGCAATTACTTTTTTGTTCCAATAATTTCCCAAAACGCAAACGATGTAGCTACCCTATGGCAATGTTAGCAGCAGATACATGGCTAATTTGTGTTGCAAAATTCTATGTAAGATACATGGCAATTCTATGTAAGACAACACAAGTACTGCCAACATTATCTAACCCATCATCGTTTGTGCTGCAAAATTGTCCCTAACCGCAAGTGCAGCGTCCCCTATATTTCACTAGGTGTTGCCACCTCCTTTTCTTGGTTTTTTGTGCTTTACTTGAATATCTAAGCCTGACTTGTATCTCACTTATTTTGGACGCCCTTTTGTGACGGAGCGTGGCGGGTTCCTGATCTGCGTCTGCGTGTTTGATGCTCCTGACCCTACTTCTGAGTTTTCAGAGGACGGACCCGTGGATGAAGGTGCCTTAGAACTGCGTGGGAATCTGTGTAAGGCCTCCTTAGCCTTCCTTTTCTTGATCTCATCAAGGTCTCTTTTGAGGGCCTTTATGTGCTTGTCTGCAACTCTTGCCATCTCATTGCTCTTGCATGCATCATCTATTAGTTCAGCATAGTCCCTAGTCAATACCATGTAACTCACGGAGTCCATTGTTGCCTCCGGTCTGTCCTCATGCATAGCCAAGACTGCATTTGATGTTTGCGGCCCCAACACCTTGTCAGCGTCCCAAGTCCATCACCGGCGTATGAAATGGCGGGGAAAATGCTTTACCGCGTGCATTTCCATAACTTTGAGTATGTGGCAGCACACAATCCCATCCCGTTCAAACTTGCAACATTCGCAATAGTACTCACCTTCTCTTTCAACGGTCTTCACAAAGTAGTTTCAACCCTTGTTCGGATCTTCTGGTTCTGAATCGGACATGTCCCTGAGACTACACACCTTGAATGTCCACTCGTCAACCTGATAAGCTGCATACGAGGTGGACCGCTTTATTTCTTCCTGGAACCTGCATGTTTTGTGCTCGTTAGTTTCTCAGTTCCTTTTAGCAGTATTTTATTGTTTCGTAGCAGGACAGAAAATAGAAACCATGCTAAATTCAACATGGCAAACAAAGGATACTACGCACGGCAAATTTTGATTGTTTCCACATGGCAACTACAACATCTTATGCATTTTTTTCACATGGCATAAAAAGTGTGAGGGGACACGGTAAACATATCATCTTATGCATTTCTGGTCCATAGCATTCAATGCACATGTGAATCTAGTAGGTGTATGTGCCATATCACAGTAGGTCAGAAATGGCAACTGTTGTGCATTTGACACGGCAAACAGAGTGTTATGCTCATGGCAACTATGGATGTTTTAACATGGCAACTGCAACAACTTCTTCACATGTCAATCATAGTTCATGTTATATGGGAAATACATTGAATTCTACATGGCAAACTATATTTCTATGCAAACTAGTTTACACATGGCCAATACAGTACAATCCACATGGCATTCACACAACATCACACAGGGCAACTATTATTTTTGTTTTTTAACTAGCCGTTTTGCAGTCCATTTTTCATGCTGAAAATATTGTTCATTGTGCATGTCAGCTTTGTTCCATCATCCACGGCATTTTATTCTGCTTTTTGAACACATTTTTTTCAAAAACAAAATGCTTGTAGCATGGTTCTTTGTTATTTGTTTCACATTTTTTATTTTATTAAGTATGGTTGTGATTGCATTCTGCCATACTTGCCAACTAAGGATCGTGCGAGCACATACTTACTTGAAAAAGATCTTGTTTGTGTATATTTTGCTCATCTGCCTCTCCATTAGTAAGTATGTGAGAAATTTAGGCTGCTTAAGCGTTGTGTTTGCTTCTTGCTGCAGCTCCGATCCCAAATTTTTTTGTTGAAAAGCTGAATACTGCTTGGCAAACTGTAGCAATGAGTTGTCAGGGCTCACGCAACGCTTCAAAACAGCATTGAAACCCTCACTGTGTTGTGTAGTTTGTAGGAATGGGTAGAAGCACTACATAAAGTAGGCTGACACCCAGTACATCCGCTTTTCCCATAGGCTCTGAAGGGTCTCGTTGTCCTGGACTTGGTATTTTTCAATCATAGCGGTCCACCTCCGTTCAAACTCTTCCACTGTCAAGCTGTGGTCGACACACAACTCGAATGCCTTGTGCAATTCTAGACGGTCAGCAAAGAATGGTCCTGGTGTCTCTTCTGCCTTCCTAATTATATGCCACCTACAGTGCCTGTGAACTGCCATGGGGAAGACGTCACATATGCCTCCATGCATGCTAAAGTCCTGGTCTGTTATTATGTTCATCGGAGCAAGTCCACCCATGCACTCCAAGAAAGTCTTGAACAACCAAGTGTAGCCATCGATATCTTCGTTCCGCACAAGGCCGCAACCAAACTACAAAGACTGGTTGTGGTTATTTATTCCTATGAATGTAGCACATGGCATCTTGTACATATTCGTGAGATATGTTGCGTCGAACGAAATGCAGTCATGGAAATGCTTGTACGCTCTCCTTGCTGCACCATCCACCCAGTACATGTTCTTCACACGGTCCTCGTCGTCGATTCTTATTCTGAACAACAAATCAGGATCTTCTTTTGCTCTCTCTTCGAAGTATGCAATGGTGTCTTCCACGTCAGCCAACTTGCTTTCTCTGCGGTACTTTGCCTTCAGGTTTGTGATGTCTGCTGGTAGGTAGGGCATGCTACTCAGTTTCCCATCTTTGTTATGGATCAGGGACAGTATCTGGACCATTCTTGAAGTGCTTACGTTACAATCATGCAGCAATTTTATGAATTTCTTGTCTTGGAGACTGAATCCTCGATGGGCGCTCAGAAATTTTAACAGGTCAAACTTCATTATCATATCGTGGTTGTGTTCGGCGACAAACTCGGTGACCACCCACCAGGCTCCTTCTACGTTTAGCCCCATTCTTGCAGGGCATCCCATCTTGATAGTGATGCCTCTTCTCTGTTCTGTCACGACTGGCACGTCACCTTTAGCGTTCTTGTTTTTTCATGCCTTGTAGCACCTAAACTCGCCTCTACTGTACTGTCCAGTTTCTTTTATCTTCCTATGGTATTTTGTGTTTATAGCGAATCCATTTAATAAGGCATAGCTCTGATAGTATTTCCTGGCATCTTCAAATGAACTAAATCTCTATCCAACATAAGGTGGTTGAGTTATCATGAATTCAGACTGTCCCTCTTCTTCTTCCCTTTGCATTTCGTCATCAGTTTCCTCACTCACTTCAATATTGGTGGTTGTTCCATCTGTTTGGATGTTGCTCATGCTGGTGTGCCCAGGTGTGCTTGTCATCATTGCTGCAACGATGGTAAGTTCTGACACTGTCTCTGCATTGTTCGTTACAGGTTGGTTGACCGGCTTGTGGAACGTCTCTTCTGTGTGCTCGGAGATGCCTGCAGCAGAAGTGCGCGGGACGCTGTTGAACGTTGTCATAGCTCCTGCAATCTTTTTATCAAGTATGTTCATAATTAGTATTCTTGAATGTCAACTTTTTAAGATCCCCTGTGGCAACTGCATTTTGATAATCCAGGGCAACTGCATTTGATGCCATTAGGCAATTGCAGGTGTTCATAAATTTGTTGATGCATTGAATTGATACATGGCAACTTTAGTTGTTTTCATGTGGCAAAAGTAGATAATCAGATATGCCAACTACATCTGTCAAGAATTGGAAGTGCAGTTTTCAAATCATGGCAACTTTAGCCTAGTGTGCATGGCAACATGTAGTTGATAAGTCTTGGCATATGCAGTTAGCCAAGCATGGCAACTGCAGTTGTCATGCCATGGCACCTGCAATTGACATGAGATGGCAATTGCATTTGTACAGGGATCGCAACTACAGTTGAGCATCCATGTCAAGAGCAGCTTGAGCATCTATGGGCAAGTGCAGTTGAGCAAACATGATAGCTGCCTATAAGCACATATGGCAATTACAGTGAGAAAGTACTTGGCAAATGCAGTTGCCCATAAATGGCAAATGCATTTGTCCATATATGGCAATGCAATTGTCCATATATGGCAAGTGCACTTTATTATATTAATTTTCATTCATTCCTGTCACACCATGATAATTGTCATTCATTTTCATTTTTTTGTCACACCCATGGTAATTGCCATGTTTCAATAGTTTTCCATTCGATACATTATGTGTGCCAGTAGTTTTTTTCTCTCACCTGCACTAGATGTTGATGGCAGGTCTCTTGTTGCTAGCTGTTGCCACGTGCTGCTTGATGGTCCCGCGTTTTGAAAATTCGTAAGTTTGTCAGTTCATCACCCCAAATTTTTGTTTTTTGCCACATCAATTTGTTTGCATGTCTTTTTTGTGTTCACAATACCTTGAGTTGCCACATGCGCTTCTTGAAGTTGGTCTCCTCTATTTGTATTACCGATAGCTGCATGTGGTGCAGCTTGCCATGGGATACCTGCGTACATACCAACGTAAAACATTAGATGGTTGCCATTTTTCGTGTCTAGAATCATTACAAATCTGACTTTTTCTTTCATGCATCCTTCACATGTATGTGTATTCTTGCAGTAGTGGTAGCAAAACTATGTAATCATATATGTCAGTTACAGCTGCCAATACATGTAGGTGCCCCTTTTAAAACATGACAAATATAGCCCAACATGCATGGCATATCTAGTCCACCATGCATGGCAACTGCAGTTTATAAGTCTTGGCAACTGCACTTGTCCAGCATGCCAAACTGCAGTTGGCCAGCCATGGGAGCTGCAGTTGACATGAGATGGCAAGTACAGTTGAGAAGACATGGCAAATGCAGTAGAACAACAATGGCATCTGTATATATTCACACATGGCAACTGAGTCGGACAGCGTCATGGGTTCACTAATACCTTGATTTGTCACTTGTATCAATTGTAATTGGTGCCTTACATCTGCATTATCGATAGCTCCATGTGGTGCAGTTTGCCATGGGACTCCTGGTGGTGCGGTTGTTTCGTAATAACATGCGAACATGTCAACGTAAAACGTAAGACGGATTGCCATTTTTTCATTTCTACAAACAAGCCAAATCTGACTTTTTTTCCTTTCACACATCCTTACCCATGTGTGCGTATTGTTGTAGTAGTGGTAACAATGGACCTGCTGAAATGAGTTCGTTGTACTCCAGCGCATCCCAAGGGGGCGCTTGTGGCTGTCCGAAAAAACAAGGATTAGTCCCGTCTCCAGGATTCATTTGGGTTCCCCCTTGTTTTTCAACTCATGTACAATGATCAATCACGGGATGGATGTGTATGCATTATCCTTCGCACAATGATTTTGTCGTTTCAACTATGAGAAAAATGGCAATCTTATTGCATGATTGGCATACACCCCTAGCATGGCACGACAAGTATAACATTGTGGTCGTGCATCTTTTTTGACAATGCATGCATCTGAATACTTCTTCTACAATGTGGATGACAACTATCATGGTAAATTGGCGGTAACTAACTCTATAACAAGGCGGCAACTATTTTCTTCCATCTCCCTGACGAATTACTCTGCTCTGCCCTGCTCCTCCCCATATCCACCTCTTTTTTCCCACACACCCTTTGATCATTGGTGTGTTTGGTCTAACTTTCTAGCAGTTCAATTTGATGGCAACCCTAAAATTCCAAAATTATAGACCAATCTAGGACACATGACGGCAACTTTCTTGATTTCGGATGGGAGAGGAGATCCGCCGGATCCTTGAGGTTTGGATCTACGTTGCAAAAGTCTAATGCATCTCTAGGGTTCCTCTACAGTGGTTGCCATGGCCATGTGGACGCGTGATGGCAATTTAGATGTCAATTTTAGGGGAGGAGAGAGTAGAATGGCCGGATCCATACGGGTTGCTTACCTTTCTGGATTTCTTTGTTGTGTTCTTCGTCCAGCAAGCGCTAGAGTTGTTCTAGTATGGTTGCCATGGCAATTTTAGCGACCCAGATGTAGGAGGCAGGGGAAGATTTCATATCGGGAGGTGGGAGACGGCTGACGGTGGATGCTCTGGCTTGCGGGGGGGAGGACGACGGCTGGGGGGATTTTGGTTATGCGGGCCGAGGGTGGGAAGCCAGGACATGCAGGTCGCGCAATGGCAAGCGAGGACGTGCGGGCGATCGACCGGGACACCGGACGTGCGGGTTGCGAGGTGAGACGCTCGAACATGCGCGTGCGGACGGCCCTGGGTCGATGCCACACAGGGCGTGCGGCAGATACCCCCTACATGCCACACGTGTGGGAGATATCACGACCCTTTTTTATGTGAGCAGAGATCCCTTTTGATCTGCTGAAATAAGATTTTTTTTGAAGTTTACCTGTCGCCGATCTCTTTTGTGACGTGAACAGAAGTAAGAGATCTCCTTTTTTTTGAATTGTTATAAAAGTTCTTGTTTTCTTATATACTTAAATTAAGAGTCCTAGTCCATGATGTTTTAGATCTATAAACATGGTGTGGGTCCACTTTCATTTATGAAGATCTAAGGGTCATGTTTTGTTGATTAGTAGAGGGTCCACCATATCAATGACCGGATATTTCAGATTATTGTGGTAATTTCTATAATATTTAACTTTTTCTGGTTAACCTGTCAAGTAATTTTTTTATATAATAAATTCATGAACTTTCATTAAAATTGAACATTACAAAAATCATTAAGATTTTTTAGAATCCATGAATATTTTTTCACATTCATAATTTTTTCTAAATTCATGAATATTTTTTAAGTTTGTGAATTTTAAATTATGTGAACATTTTTTATTTGAGAATCTTTTTCAAAATTCACAAACATATATTAAAATCCATGAATATTTGTTAATTTGTGAAGTTTTCAAAAATATAATATTTTAATTAGTGAACATCTTCCAACTTAGTGGAAGTTTATCAAATAAAAAAATCATTAGTTGGATTTTCTAAAATAACCAGCACCGACCGACACCAAGGCCAAAACGTGTAATGACACCATAACCATGCATCGAACAACTCCACTCTGCTCAAAAAACAAATATTGCCTCCAACAACTTAACACAATATACGAATGGGAGAACACCGTCGGAATATAATTAAAATCCAAGCTAAGACATATAAAACAAAAATTAAACAACTGGCTGCAATATTTTGCTAGAGAAAAAAAGATTTAATCCCACAAATGAAGAACGACCTAGCGAAGCACGCGTTTGCCTCTAGTATTTATTATGTCCCACGTTTAGTGGTAATGGCATCCTATGTAGCAATTGAATTTTGATGTAAAAATATGCAACTATTAAATTCTCTTCTTCCTACGATTGATTCGACTGTCATATTAATTTGGCCTTTTTTAGATTGCGTGTCGCTAGCTCTCATCTTGCTGATAATTAACTAAGTCTCATCTAGCTAACATCAGGATGATTTTTTTGCCACTTTGTTTTTCTCTCTTTTATTTTTTGACTTTTTAAAAAAATCTCAAATGCTTATTAGTGCAGCTGCACCAATTGGGCTTCCTGAGCGCACGCAGTATGCGACAAAAGACTCACACGGCACGGGGTACATCTGAGCAGACCTGCTATAAATGAAATCTTGTGTTATCATTACACTACAAAAAAGGAAAGTATCTAGGCCTCATCCCTTCGAATGCTCCCTATTTTACACAAATTAGTCAAGAAAGAAAAAGTGCGTGCATTTATTTCGGTTTTATAAAATTTTAAAAAGCATAACTTTTGATTCGAGTATCGGAATTTAGATTCATTTTCGCCGTTGGGTTTCTCGCGGTGAGTTCTTCAAAACTAGATCCGACATGGATATGTTTCGATGAACTTTTTCTAGAGCAACTTTGATGCTACATCGGGTAACTCAGGCGCTACAAAGAAGCAACTACACTGCATCGTGTATATTAGTGAATTCGCCTAGTAGACTTCTAATTAGTTGTGTGCAGTAGTGTTATAAATAGTTGCCATGGTTGCTAAGTTGCATATAGCAAAAACTAAGTTGTAGATAGTTTGGTTGCCTGCTACAATATGAAAGTTGCTTACCATAGAGTGGAAAGTTGCCTAAGATGGCTCCTAAGTTGCCGACCTCAAAAACCAAATTGCCTAAATCACTATGAAGTATCGTACTGGTGATCCTCAATTTCCTACAATATCATGAAAGTTATCCATCGAGGTATCTAAGTTGGCTACGACATAAAAAAGCATATGGGATCTAGTTGCCTATCATGATTCCAAATTTGGAAACTACGTGGGGACGGATTATATGAGAGCCTTGTGATTTCCATTTTGAGGTAGGGGAGGAATGTTTGCACGCCAACGCTACTGAGGCGCGGGCGCTGGCTAGCCAGGTCATGACGAGCTCTTAAAAACTTGAATATATATGGATATGTTTCAAAAAAAATACAAAAGAAACTTTGATATTAGATGAGGCAACTGTAGTGCTAAAAAGAAGCAACTTCACTCTATTAAAAGCAACTAATTATTAACTATAAGCAACAACTTTCAAAAAAGAGGTAGCTAATATCACATCATCTTCATATGCAACTTTCCTTCTACTAGAGGCAACTTTATTGTCTAAAATAGGCAACTTCACTACATTTCGTGTCCTAGTTCATTTTGTGTAACATTCTCCAAACTTGCTCGCCACTGCTGTTTCTAAGTTGCCTATAATATTACGAATTCATCTACAGTTGATGCTATGTTGTCTACTATTGCTAGTTATGGTAGGCAACTTGATAGTAAATCTATTGGTCTTGATAGTCATGGTAGCTAACAATATAAGGACTTCCTATTATAGACAATGCTAGGCACACTAAGAAGAAATTTCTTTTATATAGCATTAAAGTTGCCTCCATAACACCCAAAGTTGCCTCCATAGGATTTTTAGTTGTTAGGCAATCATACTAGGAAAAAAAGAAGTTGCTTTCCTATAGAACTAAAGTTGCCTAAACTAGATAATTCCCCCGCGCGTTGCTGCGGGATTTTTTTTGAAATTATTTTGCAGAATTTCGGTGAAGCAAAATAGAAGTAATGATTTTATTTGACTTGATAATCTGATAGATGCATAACAGTTTCATAAGATAAATATCATAATATGTGGCTAAATTTCTTTGGAGTTGTCGATGCTGGTGCCTTCTTCCTTGTGAACAAAATATACATGTGCATGTGGAATTCCTTTCTTAATGTACTCAAAGATGTATTTTTCAGCCTTGAATGGATGATCCTTTGGCGTGTTGTCTTGAAACGGGGTGCTGATTGTTGGCAGTTTTGTAGCATTCTTCATGTTTGTAATAGCCTCTATGTACTTTTTGTGTGCTTCTCTTGTCGGATGCGTTGCTGAAGGTGGCAGAACTCTTCGTGGTGCATCAGATTGCATGCTGTAGGAAAATAGGTATTCATATCGTTAATTGCGTAGAAGGAACTTAGAAAACAAACTATGTATGTAACAGTCGTACCTGCTAGCTTCCTGCTTGTTGTCAATGTACTTGGAAAATCCAATATTTAGTTGTAGGAAAGATGAACTTGTAAGGATACAATGGACAATGGTATGGGTGTTGACGTGTTGTTATATATAGATGTGTGGCAGTCATAAAAACGTGTAACCAAAAGATATTGTTTTTAAAATAGTTAATACTCGACAAATATAGCAGTGAATATATAGAAAGTTATAGATGGTATTTATACAGCAGTGAATATATAGAAAGTTATAGATGGTATTTATATTGTGGTTTAATTAGCATGTTAATGTACGTATTATTATGGCATATGCATGTAAGATTTGGGCCTGGTTGTTAGTTTGGATTCCTAGCAAAGAAAAGAGTTTGTTGGAATGGCCGTTCACAGTACTGTCATTATCATGGCCAGAAAAAAATAGAAAATTAAAATAAAATAAACTACTATCCACGGAGTGTAATTTGCCTGTCCTAGGCGTTACATGTCATGTGAAACTTCTTGTGGATGACCAACCCCATTCCCAGTTCTATCCATGTCAGGAGGCCTAATAACCCCAAGGAAATGAAATTGGATGAAGGGTCCAAGAATGTAAAACGTACCAACAGAATATGATTTACATGCTGAGAGACAACTATCTAACACAGGGTCCAAAAATTCAATGTGTATGTGTTCAATTGTTCCGTATAGAGAATTAGAGTGCACCGTTACATACTGAATGAAGCAAAATTATATTGAGGATATTGAGCAAACAAAATTACAGAATTAGCAACCGAGGAGAATTTGGGAATATTATGTACCAGTAGAAGGCAGAAACCAAATGCTCTTGTGTTTGCAGTGAGGGAAACCCAATGAAGATGACTACTTGAGCAGAGTTGACCATGCAGTACCTGAGAAAGTGCAAATTTGTGATACAATCAACAACATATCATACATAGAGAACATGGAGGAAATGGCAGGGAGTTGCTCACCGGAGACAGCATGAGTGGTGTCGAAGAGACCTGATGGGAAGGAAATGAGGTGAGGCCGAGCAGACTTTAAAGAGCAATCCATCAGTTTCTAGTGGAGATGGTGGTGGGAAGAGGAAGTGAAACGCCTGGAACATTATTAGGAGAGGGACCGTCCAACATCAATTACTCACCTGGTTGTTCGCTATCCTACTTGACCAGGGAAGAAACACAGGGTGGGCCGGTGGAAGAATGGGCTCCAGAGAGGATGAAGCAGTATACTGTGTAAGGTTGGAATGGCCCTTTTCATAAGAATATATATAAAGGATTATAAGAAAAGAGTAAATACTCTTCTAACAAACAGAGTACAGTACCTTGTGACGAACAGAGTACAGTACCATAGTCGGGAGCTCGTTGTCGTTCCCAGCAAATCAATAACCAAGACGGAAGTGCATCGCGTTGACCGCAGCCGTGGCCACGCCGCTGCCGCTTCCGCCTCAACTGCCGACGCATCAGGCGGAGGAAGAGAAGGAGCAGGGGCAGAGGGTGTCCCTCATGGCGCTGCTGGAGCAGACGGAGAGGCAGCGAAGCGCCGGCGCGACGGGGCAGCAGGAGCAGGAGCAGGACCCGGCGGTCGCCGCGTCGCAGGAGGCGCTGGTGCCGGAGGACGACGCGGAGCTGCCAGAGCCGGGCCGAGGCGCCGGCTGCTGCTGCGTGTGCGGCGGGAGGAAGGGCGAGTGCCGGCCGGCTTGGTAGTGAGGCAGGGTGTGCCGTGCGCGCCGGGATCCCGTGCTGGCGGCGCGACAGGGGAAAGCCGGGGCCTACTCCCATCGCCAAAAAAAAAGGAAATCGGGGCCGATGGGTTGGGCTGGATTACGTGTCCAGTAACGGAAGCCAACATGTCCAGTAACTGAAGCCAACGTGTCCGTTTTTCCTGTGATGGGTCCCGCTTGTAAGCCTGTAATTAATCGCTGACGGAGCAGTCCTGCTGATGTGGATAGCCTGCATGTTAAGAGAAATAGGTTAGTGGGGATGAACTATTTAGGTAAGATAGATACCACCCAAAGTTACCCGTAATATTTTTTTGTCGAAACCTACCCGTATGGGATCTAGTTTTGAAGAACTTATCGTGATAAACCTAACGATGAAAACAGATCTAAATTCTGACATGCGAAACAAAAGTTATAGCTTTAAAAAAAATTCAAACCCGAATAAATGCTCGTGGGAAAATATCGTAGATGATTTCCTTGCAGCGTGAAGACCTCGGGTACTTTTTCTTCTGGGTTCTCTTGGTTTTGGAATCACATGGGCACTGGGAGGACATTGGTTTGCTTTTTTAGGAAAGTGACATCCTGACTTTCCGTATATGGACATCTGCTCGCCAGCCCCAAGGAGCGCATGGGCGCCAGCTAGTCATGTCCTTTTTTATTATAGAAAATGCATAAATGTAGTTGTAAATGTCCTTGTGCATGTTGCTGCAGATGCAATTGCGCGCCACCGGTGGACATGTAGTTCGCTGATCAGGCGAACGTGAAACTATAGTTATGCACCGATCTGCCAGTAAGCATGCAACTATAGTTGTGCACCGGTGTGCCGGTAGATATATATATTGTTTGTGTTCCCTCAGAAAAAAGGATATATTGTTTGTGGGAAGATGTTGGACATGGAGCTACAGTTTGCAAGCGCAGAGTGTGACAAAAAAAGATTAAATTGGAAAAAAATGTAAAATAATAAATGAAAAATGGGGTACGAATCTACGCCTATAATCGAATAAGGTGGAATTCTTCTCTATGAACAAACGGAATGCCGGTAGGAACAGACTCCCGTGTCGCTCCCCCCGCGGACGACCCTGGAGAGGCCTCCCCGCCGCCAGCCAGTAACCCTTCCTCCCGCCCCTCCTCCCCTCACCATCGCCAGCGGGAGCCTCCGGGGCAAAGCCATCATGACATGGGCGGCGGCGGGGCGGCCTCCCTCCCTGGCAGATGCGGGGCAGCGCGGGGTTGTCCGCATGTCAACGACGTGGGGTTGTGGTCCATTCCCGACTTCAACGCTCTCCCTCTGACGTCGTGGTGGCCCAACCACCGCGGCCTTGCTCCCGTTGCCCTGCAGCTCACCTTGGCACGGGCTAGGGCGTGGTGGCGGCGGATCTGGGGTCTCTTGCCCAGATTCGGTCGGTTGTGGTGGTTGGTGGCATCGGGGGTTCGTCTCGTGGCCCTGGAGGGTGGTGGTGGCACATCATGCTGTGGTGGAGTGGGGGGCTGGAGCGGGCGCTCCCATTGGTGGTGGCGTCGTCTGGCTGGGGTTCTGTCTAGCTCGAGGTCGGTCGGCTCCATGGTGGGGTTGTGGCTCCGTGCGGTGAATCCTCTCGGTGGAAGCCGGGGCGGTGACGTTGTGGTGCGAGTTCTGGCCGGCGTGCGTCATCTTGTTGCAGCCTCGCGCTGGACGTTGTGCCCCTCGGCCTCACCATGTCCTATGCGAGGTGACCCATCGTCCTACTGCTTCTTTGGCTCCTGTTGCTTGGATAGTGGTGTGCTTCGGTGGTGGATGGCTGACTTGCTCTTGGTGCGAGGTGGGGGAGGCACGGCCAGAGGAAATCTTCATTGACAGTGAAACCTATGGGCACCATTTTCCTTCTTGAAGGCGTCGATATTGGCCTTGTCTCCCTCCCCCCCCCCCCATGCTCTCAAATCCCGGGAGAAATCTCGGACCCGGGTTCCCCGAGTCGGATGGTGTTGACGTCTCTACGCCGTTTCCTCCTTGGGGGTAAACTTGGGCATAACCCGGGTCGGGCCAGGTTAAGCCCGAACGGGAAAACTCGGGCCCGAGCCCGGGCCAGCCCGGTCGTTGGGCCTAACAAATCGGGCCTGAACCCGGCCCGAACCTGGAAAGCCCGATAAAGCCCGGCCGGCCCGGCCCGATCTATGCTAAAAATTTGTGTTTTGCAAGCCTGAGCCCGGCTCGGTCTTCTCGTCGGGCTCGCTTTCCAGGCCCGAGCCCGGCCCGATGGCACGATCAGGCCCGGCCCGGCCCGGCCCGGCCCGGCCCGGGATTTTCGGGCCGGGTCGGGTCGGGACGGCCGGGTCGGGTCGGGACGGCCGGGCCGGGCTGCCCATGCCCAGGCGTACTTGGGGGCATCGTCTTGGATTTTTTCTGCTATGAGTGGACTCGTCTCTTGCTGCTCCTATCTCCACATTGGCTGTGACCCCCGGTGGCCTTTGTCTTGGCAACTCGGGTGGAGCTTACATGGACATCCCGGGGTGGCCTCGGCGGCATGTTGGCCTTCGACCTCGGTGGTAGTACACCAGGTATTGCGTCCTTCGGTCTTGGTGGCGCGTTGCATTTCGACTTCGCTGGCAGCACACCAGTGCGCTGCTCGAACTCGGCTATCTGACGCCCTTCGCTCGCGCCATTGATGCTTCTTGGTATGCCTCTACTATGGTGTCTCCATTGTGACAGGGTTGTGTTTCTTGGTGGCCCAGGCGAGATTTGCGTGGACGTCCTGGGATGGCCTCGGCGGCACGTTGCCCTTCGACCTCGACGGAGGTACACCAGTGCCGCGCCTTTCAGTCTCGACGGCGCAATGTCTTTCCTTCTCCGGCGGCACACCGGTGTCGCCGCACGAACTCGGCTATCCGACACCTTTCGTTCGTGCCAGTGATGTTCCCCTGCGAACTGTTGTTTTGGTGCCTGACTTTTTCTCCCTAGGCATTGTTGTGGTACTTTGTCGGTGGCGGACGGAGCTGCTCAGTGGAGCTGTCTCTAGAGGTGTCAGCCTCTAGGGGTTTCGTCTTGGTTGCTGTAACCGGCCTTCCCCTAAGTTTCTTTCTTTTTTCTAGTGTTGGGCTATCCCCTTGGTTGCCTTCCTCTGTAAAAAAAGTTGTGTCTCGTGTGCGCTTCATGTACTTGTACCGACTGTCAAGTCACCTTCGAGTTGGAATATAACAAGCGGTTGCGTTTTTTTCCCGTCAATCTCCGAAAAAAGATGAGATTTCGTTAATCATAATTGAGATGAGAATTAGCAAAATCCGATCGTTATCTATGCAATCATTTTGTAAGAACCGTTGGCTCAGTGTATGATCATTTTCAACGATGTAGTTGAAGTCGTCCCCGAAAAGAAAACGACTTGAAAAGTGATTTCTTTCACTGCAACAGAAAAAAATGGGCCATGCTACGCGTCCGCTGGCGGATAAAACAAAGAACACCGATCATATCCGGGGCCATCTGATTGATGCAAAAATAGTCGTCGGATCTCCTGAACCGTGCGCGTCGTGAATTGCAACAAGCTAGTTGTTGTGGTGCTCACTTTACAGCAGCGGCTTCGTTGCAAAACCACCCGAAGCATTTTTTTAGCTTCAAGCGTTATTTTCTTAACCGCTTGCAGGATTTTTTTTTGCAACAGAGGTTGTATTGCATAAACTCTTTTTTTTTGTCTTTCATCTTTTTAAAACATAGACGATGTTGCGGAAGGATTTTGGCAACAAGGATGATGTTGCAAAATAAATCAATGAAAAAAAGAAGTTATATACAAGCTGACTGTGGGGGTTTCGTATGTTTGCAACATGGCATTTGTTACAAACTTGTGTTTTGCAACATGCCCAATGTTGTAAATTTGTTGGTCCGTCTCACGTTCCGCTACACGCCCTATGATTAAGCCCTATGATTAAAATCAAATCGAACGGCTATGGAGGTGGTGGATACTCGAGTCATTAGCCCGTTGAAAGGTAGTGTGTCCCAAAAAAACGGTGAAAATGGACACTGCGCCAGGAAGAAAATCTACCTGCTGGTCCAAGAAGACGATGCAGCTCGCTTGCTGCTCCAGAGAAGGCGGCACGATAAAGATCGGGCTACGTCTGCATTTGTGTTACCTTCCTTGAACCAAACACCTCCTGTATTTCAAGGTTTTTTTTTGCAGTTCCTCTCATCACATGATTATCCTTATATCAAAGTAGCGAGTCAACTAATCTAATTCCCTTCACAGTTATAGTTTAGTGAGGCTTCCCGACTACAGGCCCAGACAGTAACTGTAACAGCTTACAATTACAATACTTTGTCGATAGGCTTCAACTCCGTTGGTAAATTGTTATAGTTGCCAGGACCAAAGTCAAACTCGAGGACGCGCTCCTTCCCATCAATGTCCATCTCATGTTGTTTCAAGACTGTACAATCTTGATCAAGTGCTTGGTAACTACATTAAGATAGGAAATAATCTTATCAGTACGACATTAATAAGAATATTTGTAAACAAAACATATTGGTTTAGTTCATGATACTACTAGCAGTACAATCATATATGTGACAAAGAATGCAACCTAGGTTTCTTGAGATCCTCAACACGAATGCCCAATCCATACGACCTCGTACCTTTCGAATGATCATTTTCAACTGCAAATAGGAAGCATTGTTGAGAAAGCGGATGAAAGCTTCAAAGAACACCAACATGCTTACTACAAATAATTAGCTACTGATAACTCATGGTGATATCATAGTTATATTTGTTCATGTATTGTGGCTTCATTGGTCAACATAGATGATAGATATCATTAATTCACCATTCTACTTGTCGAACAAAAACTATAACATGAGCTAAAGATCGGCATCAAAACATCTTGTATCAAATTCTCAAGCAGTCAGTTCACAATACTAAGGTACTTAATATAAGCAATTATAAGGTATTTAGGGATATATATATTTCGAAAATTCTGCTATGAATATGGGAAACATCGGATTCTCTCTGAAGAGAGCAGAGCTGAACTAGATAATATATTATGGCCACGTGAACATAGAGAAGCTCAGGAGCAATTTTTTATGCAGCAGCCTTTAAAAAAAAATAGGCTATAACAAGGTTCTACCTGCAAATAAAATTATTTCAAGGAATTGAAGGGTTGCAAACCTGTGATACTACATGTAAAGAAGGGTGGAAACTTATACGCCAATGCTGCAGAAGACTTGGAGGGGCCTAACTTCCCCTGGTAAGAAAATAACAATGATGATTCTCAAATAAATCAAGACATGAATAGTTAACTCCAAATTTAGTACTCCCTCCGTTCACAAATATAAGATGTTCTGGATATTTCAATATGGACTACATACGGACTGAAATGAGTGAACAAACACACTAAAAAGTGTCTATATACATCCAATTCAGAAAAAAGTTAAAACACTTATATTTGTGAACGGAGGGAGTACATATATAACTGGAAGGAAATGTTTGAAGGAAGGCAAAATATGCAAGTTATAAATCTCCCACAGGTGAGTTCTCCTAAATATTGCCACCGCGTTGACTACTCGACAAAAATATTTTTCAATGAATTCTTAATTTTACATGAAATTCAGAATAACTTCAAGGGAAACAGTTCAGTTCCTGCAGGATTCAATAAGAATATGCAATACTCCAAAACAAATCATCAAAACAGGAAATGCATATGAAACATTGGTTGCCAGGATACACTGTCATAAAAGAAAATAACTGAGGTGTGGCTGACCTTTACAAGTAAATCTTCATGAAGCTGCCAACTTGCAGCTACCTGAAACGAGGAATTGCCAACATCATCTGTTGGTTTGTCTTTATCCACCCTAAAGTTCACACAAGATGGAGTTGTAGTAAAAACTGAATTGGTCGTAAGACTGACAAATATGTCTTCTTTTAAGGTATACCTTGTGGCTAGCTCAAGTCCAAGATCAATGTAGTTTAAAGTTCCAACAATATCAGGTCCACCCCGATACTTTAATTCCTGATGGTGTATGCAGACTCTTGGTTAAAATGAAATATTTAAAAAATATAGTTTCGTATTCAACTCATGAAGGACACTAAAACTAAATTCTTTCCGCTGAGTGTCGCTCCTGTTATTCATTGGGTGGTTGTGATTTCTCCTAATTTCGTAATTCTGGACACTAATCCCAAATTGGATTTTATTCTGCTAGAATTTCAGATGATGTGATATTTCTTTTAAAGCTCATAATCAAATTTTAACGAGTCTATCAAAATGTTTTGCTAAAACCTTTCAAGAAAAATGTTTCTTAAAAGATCAAATAGAGGACAAACATTACAAGGCTACAATGGCCTTGCCAACATATGCAACCAGTTAAAAGTATTAGAACCGGCGGTAAGGCGACCTAAGGCGAGCACCACCCGCTCTAGCACCTATGCGACGCCTAAGCGCCTAAGGCGGGCATATTTGTAAGGCGCTGCCAGGGCGCCTTATCGCCTAAGCGTCTAAGGCAGGACGCCTTAAAAACAATGATTAGAACAATGGTCTTCACAATAATATGCACGTTATATAACTGGATGGTATTCCAACAAGACAAATAAATTAATCCCCAAGGGCTAGCAGAGTATTTTTCTTATGAAACTGCTAGAGTTAATCTTTACCTAATAATAAAGCACCTATCGCTTCTTCCCGCTCACCGTCGTAATACGCTTTTTCCTATGCCATAATACGCTTCTTCAAGTGTATTTTGTCATCTGTCAGTTTTTTTTTCTTCGTTCGGTGGAACGCTCTGCCTGCAAGCCCACGTTTCGTAAAAACAAAATAGAATTCTACTGGCTCCAGGGATCGAACCCTGGTTGCAAGGTTTTGCCTATTGTCCATCAACCAGCTGAACCAATGAATATTTTTGTCTAAACAAAATAGCTCTTTAGATAAATCCGATTCTCGCTGTCGGGCCACATAGCTGCACCGCTGGGCCTTTTCAACATCCAATCGCGTGTCCGGGTCAACTTCCGTTCAAAGAACACAAGCCGTATACAACTCAAAAAACGAATCCCTGACGAGAATCTATATATAGGCTAATCCTCTCGAAGCGAAAGAAGCCCCATGACGCCGGCCGAAGCGGCTGCCAGGCCTCGCCTACCACGGGGCCATCGGGGGACCCATACTTGAGGCTAGCTGACAGCGAGTTCGAAAAGGACGACCCTCCTGTCGGGCTTACGTGCAGTCAACCGAACCCGAGAGACGAACAATGGCGAAGGCCATGGTACAGATCCTGGCGTGCTCTACGCTGCCGCCGGACGGCATTCATATGGCCGATGCACCCGGGGGCGACGGCGCTGCCGTGATGGACCTGGGAGATGAATTAGCATGGGTTGTTTAGCCGCGCGGAGAGGCCAGATGGCCAAGAGATGATCACCGGAGGGAAGAGTTTGTTGGCAGACGGGAGGAGCGCTCGTGGCCTCCACCAGGCAAATACACTATGGTCGTCATCAATACCATAGAGAGAAATACCTCCGCCCAAGCCCAAGCAGATCTGAGACCTTTGTCTAAACAACGATGCCTTGCTCCAGCCGAGTCCAACATACATCAATTGCTTATGTCCATGGATCCTTTTACATGTTCGTGGGTCGGAAATTCTGTGCATATTCCACATGGCCATCTTGCAGAAGCTGCAGCCTTCAAGCTACATTTGCATTCAACAGTTTGTCTCCTTTTATAGCATTGTACGTCAAATTGCTACTATGGTTTGTTTTTTGGAAACATAAAAAATATAAAATTGTCAATTCCTACAGCTCTCCCCCTAGCTATGCACATGTGCGACCGTGGCTTGATTCCCATGGACCCATCAAGGAGGAGGGGCTGGGGTGGCCGCAGATTGTGCGCTCTTGCTCCTTGCCTTTATATGGTTGCAAAAAAAAGTTAAGAACTGATATCACAGAGGACTTCGTTTTTTTTTTGTTTTTTTTTGTTTTGCAGATAAGGGATATGAGTGTTCTTGCCTGGTTAATGCCGGCATGAGAGGATCTCCGAAGCTACTTGATTGAAAGAGGTCGGAAGCGTTTTGAAGTCTATGTGTGTACAATGGCGGAGAGAGACTACACTTGTGTGGAGATGGCTTGAACTAAACTCAAGATAAATTGATTAACTCTGTTCAACTTAGAGATAGAATGGTGCATAAAATCTGGTAATTGGATTTTTTTATTTCTGGATCAAGTACTTAAAGAGCTTATAATACATTATGATTTTAGATGTTCCTGTAGTAAGAGGTTGTCAAATGCAGCTTTGAAGCTTTCATTCTCCTTTACGCACATTATGTGTTGTTTGTTTTTCATTCCATCCTTTCAAGTTATACAATATCTTATTTATTATTTCTAGGCTTAAAAAAGTCATTGCTAAATGTTTTTCAAGATGGACATTGCCATCCTGGAATCGCATTTGTAATTGATGATCGTCTGAAAGTTTGGGATGTGAAAGACCAATGAAAGTTTGGGATGAGAAAGGCCAATGAAAGTAGGGGATGAGAAAGACCAATCTAGAGTTCATGTGATTCCTGCTTTCACCCCACACTAGGCACCTCGAGCCAAGGTAATGGTCATATATTAGATGTATACTCAATTTGTACAAACTTACATTACATTTTGGTTACTGTTGTAAGCCTTTTTTATAGGCAAACAGTTTTATCTCAGTTCTATGTGTTGCCAAAAATGTTCTGTCCAATGTTAGGAGGGCTTCTTCAAGTAAGATTGCCATATTTGTTAATATGATTTCAGTATTGCTGTTATGGCATTCTCCACTATCAAACCAAGGCACTCAGGGCTGCCATGTTAGTTTTTGTTTGTGCTTATTATACAACATATGAGTCTATTGGCTTTTTATCATATAACTTTATCGTTCAATTGACAGAGACTTTGATGAAGGCCTCTTTGCTAAAACAAGCTTGCCACCGGGTGGTGGGAGCAACCTGCAAGTGCTCTGTTTACAGGGATGGTATGCTTACCTGCCATTAATCGTCAGCAAAATGTTAAGTCAGTGAGGATGTATTTGTGGCAGTTTTATGTCTGCAAGAATAGCAGCACGTTCAGGTTCTCACATCTTTTCCAAAATATATAGATAAAAATATATAGGTACTTTCTTAGAAAATTATTTGTGTTCTTGGTAGTAAATAAGTGTTGATCCAATCGGCAAGTGAAGTCCATCTTTAATGCACAATTCATATTAACCTAATATCATATTTATTTTTCGTTGTTCCGTGAGGCAGCGCTGACGCGATATGGGGAGGTGTGCCCCGACACGAAAAGGCAAGGCGGTGCTGGGAAGGAGTAGGGATAGTTCCGAACCAGTGGTGTAGGAGCTGGAGGTGGACCCTATTTAAACTTTGCTCCGGGTTTGCACGGTAACGGGAGTTTTCTCCCGTTGCAACGCACGGGCCCTTTTGCTAGTTACTAATAAGTAGGATAAAGTAGATATCTTTTAAATCTCAATTCTAGTTGCAGGAGGCAACTCTAGGTATCAAGAAATGAAATGCAAGTGCGCTTACCTTTCCAGAAATATTGTGCTGATAGAATGATGCAACCAGCTGCACACCAAGGAAAAGGAAATGCCATTGCGTGAGAATAAATATACATGTAAATTTTGTTGCGTATGAGACTTGATGAAGGGAAAACTACATGCAAGATATCAAAGTTCTCCTTTAGCATAAGAACTCTGTTTCACTGTGTTTGATCAATGGATTCTTTATTTGTAAATCAAAATCCAAGAATTTTACAAACAAGTGCATACTGTAGGAGTAAATAATTTATCAAAATTATAAACAGAGGATGGTATAGTTCAATAATTCTTCCAAAGAATAATCATGTTCACAATTCAGCAGTATTAATTATAAAAATAGGAGCATCTTAATTATATGCATCACTGCATCAGATACACATCATGATTGGCAGTTTGTTTATGATCCTGTCAAACAACGTAAGCCATTTCAAGCTAACAAACGAATACACATCATGACCAGCACTCTGTTTATAATCTTGTGAAAACACCTAGCCATTGCAACCTAACAAACAATATGAAGCTTTCTTGTCAAATAACAAAGAACAAATATAACAAACCTGCGAACTTCTAACGAGCTCTAGTGCAAAAGTAAATGAAGGGCTGAGTGGGCTAGTTGAGCCCACACCATAACCGATTGCACAATTCCAGTTCTTCAAGTCTGTAAAAGGCATAGGATGCTTGCTTCCACCTGATGGAGTATATATTTTTGGTCACAAAAGAAAATCAAAATGCTTGCATCCAGTGACACAAAATAAAATGCTGGAAAGTGTAAATACAGTGAACATCTATATCCTGATTAACTTTATGTAAGAAACAGTGCATGACTCCTCAGAGCAAAATGCTTGTAATACTAAATATATGGCATGTCAGCAGAACATTTGAATTTGATACAGTGCAAACTACAATAACCTAGAATTGCAACTAGTAAATACATAGCATGGAGGTCTTGTAATTTTAGAAGAAGAAAAGGTCTCTGAGAGCACAAACTTGTGGACACATGTACTTGAATAGTTTCCTTTTTAAAAAAACTTCCTTGGGTATAAAATACACAGTAGGGTCTACTAATATCCTACTTAGAAATCCACAGTAGGGAAAACCCAAATGATATGACCTCATGTTGTTTATCTTTTGCACTTAGCTTCACAATAAATTAAGAACAACATGTTATTGTTGTCCTTTCCATTTTAGTAGGAAAAAAGTTAATTTGCAGTTTATAGACCTTTATAAGTAAAAATAGTTGTCCAAAAGTACCCTTGTACAGTTATGTCCGGTATGCACCTTATTTATGGTCCTTTCTACGGGGAATGTATCTGGTGCACCTGTACTTGTGGTGCTACCGGTGAACCGGATACCATAGAACATCTTAAAAAATCTGAAAAAAAATCTAGCACATTAACACAACATCAATGTACGGCGTCACAAAATTTCGTATCAAAATTTGAAATATTTTTTGAGATACAAAAATGACAAATTCGACATCAGTGTGATAATGGGCCAAATCTAAAGCCCAAGTTATGTTATGTACTACTATTCAGTGTTAAATTTGTCATTTTTATTGTTCAATTTATGTTTCGAGTTTTAACTTGAAATTTTGTGACAACCTACATTAATGTTGTGTGAATGTGCTAAATTTTTTTCAGAATTTTTTGAACATTTGAAAAGCACAACATGAGCTCGGTGCACCGGTAGCACCACAAGCTCCGGTGCACCAGATATTTTCCCCCTTTCTACGATGCGTAAAACATTGTAAACACAAAGCCTCAAAATGTAAAGCAGCATTTTCCATGTGGACACAGAAGAGCATCAAATGTTCAAATAAAAAAGATATGCAAGGGCCTCAAAATCTGTGGCCTAGAAAATATTGCTCTGATAATCAGTGAACATTTAGTAACACAAACCTAGTGGTTTGTATTGTACGCTGGCACTTAAATTCCCTTTTCTCCCAACCAACCATGCACCATATGGTACCTCACCAGACACTACAAAGAAAGGTAATATCAGCATACCATGACATGACTGTATGTAAGAGTTTTTTATTGCCGAATAACATAAGTAAATAGTTTCAAATTTGGTACAGATACGTAGTACTTGGTAGGTAATATTTTTACTCTTCAATCATAATTCAATATTCCAGCTAGAAGTGTAAGTAAGTGCATACAGCAAGATGGGACGAAGGACGCCCCAATTGATAGATTCTCTGAACCATATCTTAAACCCATGACACCATAATCTTCTGGGCATGCCCTGCAAAACAGAAAAGTAAACTTTGCCATGTTACCAGTCATATTTAGAAATCAAGAACGAGAACATCTTGTACTGGGTCATCGAAATGTCTCAACAATTAGTGATCTAACAAGTCTTATATTAGTTTACAGAGGTAGTACAAACTAAATGGATGATTGCCGCAGTCAAGATACAACCTACCTGTTTGCCATGTTCAAAGGGAACGTCCCAAAGGCGCCAATACGATACTTTGGATAGTAAATGCATGAAGACAGCCGCATTGTGCTAGAAAATACAAGTTATAAGCCAAATCGGTATGATTTCTTCACCTTGCATAACAGAATTAGAACTGTTCATCCCTAACAAGAAATCACTTACGGTTTTGAAGTCGACACAAGAAAGTCCACAAATGTATGGGGATCATCCAAATCCCTACGGCAAACACGTCAAGCCATTTGGTGTTCATCATAACAGCCTATGTATTAAATAAGTAGGGAATGTTAGCTATGGTAAACTATGCCATAACCACCTCTGCCATCGAAAGTGAGCTTCCCCCCCATTTGTAGTCATCTGGTGAATTAAAGTTAGGGAAAATTAACTTCTCTTGCAATAACTCAGGAAAAGGCACAAGAGTTCTGGAATAGAACAGATACATACAAAAGACAAAAAAGTATAGATGGAAGTTAAGAACAACCCAATGGTCAACAGCAATCATACAACTGAACTTTAACCAAGCTTCAACAGCAATCATACTACTGAAACACAACCCAATGGTCAAAGGTATATCTTTTAACCAAGTTTAATAGCAATCATACTACTGAAACACAACCCATTGGCCATGTATTACAACAAAAGGGGGAAATCATATTTGTTTGATGGATACGGTGGCTGTCAGATCAACATGAGAATCTCCCAGCTGCTTCAACATAATCTGGGCGTCTACACCCCCAGAATGATGGAGGTAGTCATCAAAAAGGCTGCGTCTCGCGAGCTTCCCAAACATGAGCTCATATGCCGGCACTGACATCCTGCATTATTGATTAGGAACTTGAGTGCGCGTACACAAATCAGAGAGCAATCTGGAGCTATACATATAGTGTTGAGAATAGTAGAGGTATCGTCCTAACTGCACAAGAATTACTTCCCGCAGATGTCTACCAAAGGAGCATAGACGCAACAAACACATGTAAAAAAGGAACACATATGCATACATCTACATCTGAACTACCGGATCGAGATGGGGCGCGAGAGCGAATTATTTAGGACTATTTAACACTGGAGCTAATCAGTACAGGCACAGCCCAGAGACTACAAAAAAATAAACATGACTGGGTGAAGTTCCTTTCGGCCTTGTTCGGTTAATCCCTTCCCGACAGGGATTGAAGGGGATTTGGAGGGGTTTTGGCTTGTAGGGGATTTAATCCCCCTCAATCCCCTTCAAATCCACGTGAACCGAACAAGCCCGAAAACTAACTTTGGAGAAGAGATCTCGAGAGGCAGATGCATAAATAAGAGTTTTTTCATGAAAGGGAAGTGGACGGCGACCTGGTGCGGGCGGCCATGGGAGGGAAGTCGAAGACGGGCGGCACTAGCACCTGCGGCTCCGGCGCCCGCTCTGGCTTCTTGACCGCCATCACCTGCTGAGTGTCTGGATACTGCCGACCCTCCTTCTCCAAAACCAGTATTTTAACGAGGGCTTTCAGGTTGCGGCCGGGAGCCGGGACTGTCAACGATGGGCCAATCCATACATGTGGGCCTCGTGGCTAAAGGTCCAAGTATAATTAGGGTCCGTTTGGTATGGAGTTGAAGAAACCACAGGAATAGTAGAGGATGCAGGAATGCTACAGGAATACAATGCTAAAACATTGGAATCGGAAATTATGGGAAAGACATGGGATTTGGCGTTCGGATTGCAGGAAGAGAAACAAAGGAACGTGTGGACCCTACTCACAAAAGATGATTATTTTATCCTTGTGCGTGTCACTTCGTACAGCTATGGGCATTTAAACCGGATCAGTAGAGACACACAGGCTGCCTTTCCTTTGCATGGCCTCGGGACTCCGCCCAGAAAATGAGAATCGTGTGGATTCTTTTTTTCCTGTGAAACTGAGGGCTGTGGAGCCTTTCCTCTGAAATCTCTCCCTGTCAATCATGCATACCGAACGGTGCTTTTCTCAAACTTTCCTCTGGTCCTCAATTCCTGTAGTTTTCCTGTAAAATTCCTACATACCGAACACACCCTTATTGTCTTCCAAAGTTATTCAGGGCCCTTTCTCAAAAAACAAAAGGTTATTCAGGGCCCATGGCCTGCACCTGTCCAGTAATTAATGTGATGTCTTTTTTTAACAGAGAAATTTTATTGATTTAACAACAACGTACATATACAATCATGCAGTTAAGCACAGTAGAAAGAGCAGCTACAACTGCATTGAGGTAAGCTTCATTGCCTACTCCTAAGCATCTAAACCTGCAAGGTGTATTCTGAATTCTGAGAGCAAGCTTGGCATGATGATGAGCACGAAAATTATAGCCTTTGTTAATTGGTAGACCCTTGTGGTATCAAACGCGGAGGAACCTATAATATGTGCGAGCTGAGTCTGATTGTCCAATGACCTGGATCTAAGATGAGGTCTTGAGAAACTGCAGCTGACGCCAATATCGCACAGACTATTAGGAAAGTGGCATGTTGAAGATGTAGTAGCTGCGCAATCTGGGAAGCAAGCATCATGTTGAATGCTTCAGCCTGGATGGCCGATGCCAGTGGTGGCAAAGTGGGTGATATGCACTTCCCTGACTCTAAAAATTCCGAAAAATTAGGAAACAGCATATAATTTGCATAGCAATTTTGTATAAAAATTTCAGAATTTTTTTACGCTCCAGTAAAATCAGATAATTCATATACTGGACGCAAAAGTTTCTGTTTTTGCACATAATCAAACAAGCAAGTATCCACACTATCCCAAAGGCTTTACTTGGCACTTTATTGAAATAAAAGACACAAAACATGATTACTACAGTAGCTTAATCATGTGAACATATAAAAACAGAAAGTAAAAGTGTTGGGTTGTCTCCCAACAAGCGCTTTTCTTTAATGCCTTTTAGCTAGGCATGATGATTTCAATGATGCTCCTATAGGAATAAAAGTTGGAAATGCAAGAGAGCATCATGAATCACATGACAAGCACATTTAAGTCTAACCCACTTCCTATGCATAGGGATTTTGTGAGCAAACAATTTATGGGAGCAAGAATCAATTTGCATAGGAAGGCAAAACAAGCATGACTTCAAGATTTTCAACATATAGGGAGAAAACTTGATATTATTGCAATTCCTACAAGCATATGTTCCTCCCTCATAATAATTTTCAGTAGCATCATGAAGGAATTCAACAATATAACTATCACATACATCATTCTTTTCATGATGCACAAGCATAGAATTTTTATCACTCTCCACATAAGCAAATTTCTTCTCATTCATAATAGTGGGAGCAAACTCAACAAAATAACTATCACGTGACACTTGATTGACATAACCACATTGAATATTAAAATCATGATAACAAGTTTCATGGTTGTCATTACTCTTTATAGCATACATGTCATCATCATAATCATCATAGATAGGAAGCATGCCATCATCACAATAAATTTGCTCATCAAAACATGGGGCACTAAAAATATCATCTTCATCAAACATAGCATCTCCAAGCTTGTGGCTTTGCATGTCATTAGCATCATGGATATTCCGAAAATTCATACTAACAATATTGCTATCATGCTCATCATTCAAGGAATTCATTAAGTATTTTCATAAATTCTTCCTCTACCAATTGAGCACAATTTTCCGAACCATCATTTTCACGAAAGACATTAAAAAGACGAAACAATTGATGCAACCTAAACTCCATTTTTTTAGTTTTCTTTTATAAAACCAAACTAGTGAAAAACAAGAAACTAAAAGATTTGATTGCAAGATCTAAAGATATACCTTCAAGCACTCACCTCCCCGGCAACGGCGCCAGAAAAGAGCTTGATGTCTACTACGCAACTTTATTCTTGTAGACTCGTGTTGGGCCTCCAAGCGCAGAGTTTTGTAGGACAGTAGCAATTTTCCCTCAAGTGGGTGACCTAAGGTTTATCAATCCGTGGGAGGTGTAGGATGAAGATGGTCTCTCTCAAACAACCCTGCAATCAAATACAAGAAATCTCTTGTGTCCCCAACACACCCAATACAATGGCAAATTGTATAGGTGCACTAGTTCGGCGAAGAGATGGTGATACAAGTGTAGTAATGATAGTAGATATTGATTTTTGTAATCTGAACATATAAAAACTGCAAGGTAGCACGTAACAAAAGTGAGCACAAACGGTATTGCAATGCTTGAAAACAAGGCCTACGGTCCGTACTTTCGCTAGTGCAATCTCTCAACAATGCTAATATAATTGGATCACATAACCATCCCTCAACGTGCAACGAATAATCACTCCAAAGTTCTTATCTAGCGGAGAGCATAAGAAGAAATTGTTTGTAGGGTACGAAACCACCTTAAAGTTATCCTTTCCGATCGATCTATCCAAGAGTTCGTACTAACATAACCAAGTTATCCTTTCCGATCTATCTATCCAAGAGTTCGTACTAAAATAACCAAGTTATCCTTTCCGATCGATCTATCTAAGAGTTCGTACTAGAATAACAACATATGATACGCATCAACCAACTCTAATGTCACCTAGATACTCCAATGTCACCACAAGTATCCATGAGTTAATTATACGATACGCATCAAACAATTTCAGATTCATAATACTCAATCCAACACAAAGAACCTCAAAGAGTGCCCCAAGATTTCTACCGGAGAAGCTAGGACAAGAACGTGTATCAACCCCTATGCATAGATTACCCCAATGTCACCTCGGGAATCCGCAAGTTGAGTACATAACATATATCAAGTGAATCACTTGAATACCCCAATGTCACTACGGGTATCCGCATGCAAGACATATATCAAGTGCTCTCAAATCCATAAAAGTATTCAATCCGATAATAACAAAATCTCAAAAGGAAAACTCAATTCATCACAACAAGATAGAGAGGGGAAAACTCAATTCATCACAACAAGATAGAGAGGGGAAAACACCATATGATCCAACTATATTAACAAAGCCTGTGATACATCAAGATCGTGCCATCTCAAGAACATGAGAGAGAGAGAGAGATTGAACACATAGCTACTGGTACAAACCATCAGCCCCGAGGGTGGACTACTCCCTCCTCATCATGGACTCCACCGGGATGATGAAGATGGCCACCGGAGATGATCTACCCTCTCCGGCAGGGTACTGTTTTCTCTCCCGATTGGTTTTTCGTCGATACAGAGGCCTTACGGCAGCGGAACAAGGAGTCTAGGGTTATTTCTGATGGTTTCTATATTTATAGGAATTTTTGGCATTGGTTTCACGTGGAGATGGGCCACGAGGTGAGCACCCTCCACCAGGGCACGGTTTGGGGGCCTAGCGCGCCCTGGTGGAGGGTGGCCACCTCGTGTCTCTTCTGGCCCTCCCACGAAGCGTCGAATGCCTCTTTTGTTCCAAAAAAATCGTCAAAAAGTTTCGGGCGATTCCGAGAACTTTCATTTTCTGCACAAAAAACAACACCACGGTAGTTCTGCTGAAAACAGCGTTAGTTCTAAATAAATCATATAAAGTGCATCAAAACCATATAAAAGTATTGTAAACATAGGTGAATATGGCATGGATACTTCATAAATTATCGATACGTTGGAAACGTATCAACTCGCTGTTCAGTGACATAAGATGCTTTTTCATCAGGACTTTCCACTTAGGATATTCAGTGTCATTAAAGTTGGGGCACTCTGTGGATGCCTTGACGCCCTTTGTCATGAAGCAATAGGTGGGAGCATAGTCATCGTTGCTGACGTCAGATTCGTTGGAGTTGGCATTTTCTTCATCGTTGAAGATGGACTTGCTGACGAAAGCAGTAGCGAGTGCAAGGCTAGAAACACCAGATTCTGACTCCTCCTCAAATTCTTCCTCTTCTTCATATTCTTCAGATTCTTCTTCAGAATCCATTTTTGTTGGGGATATAACCCCGTGGTAAGACCCGCCCAGGAGGGGCCGGGTCATACCTGGCGGCTCATAAGCAAGACCCTTAAGGTGGGCCGGAAGATGAAGGCCAGGCCGCATGGCGGCTTACCAGGCGGGCCAAGACGAAGGCCCAGAGACAGAAGATGGTGTGAGACCCGGGTGGTTGAGCCGCCCGGAGACGGCTTGCCCAAGATGGCAAGGCGGCTTAGAGGCAGGATAAACTACGTTGTGTGAGTCGGTTTGGGACTCGTGTAACCCAGGGCCTTGACCTCCTATATAAAGGCGAGACCCTGGGGCGGCTTAGACAGAAACAGGTCAATCGAGAACTAGGTCAAGCGAATCCGCTCCCTTGTAATCGATACTCCAATCAATACAACACAAGCAGGACGTAGGCTTTTATCTCTTCCTGAGAAGCCGAACCTGGGTAAACTCGTGTCCCTCATCTCGACCAACCCCTTTGAGTCCACCGCCTTAGCGATGGCCTCGAACCTAAGTCTTCGGACATATGCCGTGACAAAACCACGACAGTTGGCACCCACCGTGGGGTTAGCGCTCGGTGGTGTTGAGTTCTCAAAGGGCTCTCTCCCAGGGATAGAGGGGTACGCTGTTGGCAGGATGACCAAGAGTCGCCGCGGCAAGCTCTACATCGACGACGCCGGCTGGGGCCCCGAGGCCGACTCAATTGAGTACGGGTTCTGGGTCCCCTTCGGCGGAATCCACGTCTTCATCGGCAAGATCGGCGGATCTGAACCCGGGCCGGACATCTTCACCGACATCGTCGAGCCGGCCCGGCGCGTGCAACCCGCCCGGCGTGTGTGACCCGCCCGCGTTAACCCGGGCAGGAAGCATGTCTTCGTCGGCTTCACCCAGGGCATGGAGCTTGAAGGTTCTATGTCGCGGGAAGATACCCTCATCTGCTCAGAGGATGGATCCTCGAGCGGAGAGACGGAGTCAATCTATCAGCTTCACAATGGTGGGCTTGGGGGCTACATCGAGCATTACCCCGAGTCAGAATATCATGAGCCGGAGGAATATAAGCCGCCGAACCGCGCTGCCGTCTTCATGGCGGGTTCAGCGCCGGCCCCCAGTAGCACAGTCGCCGGTGCAACCGGGTCTGGAGCTGGCAGGCCGCCGGCTCAAGTTCTTCTGGATCTGATGAACGAGCCTACAACCCTGATGGAAACCGAGGTCACTGCTGAAAACCAAGCGGCCCGCAACGCGGAGATCACGAGGTTGAAGAACCAGATGGCCGGAGTCCAACAGGAAATCAACGCGCTGAAGGCCCGGATGGATGCTGAGGCGGAGCGCCTTAGGGCGGATGCTTTCCGCCTTGAGCTAGAGCGGCAGTCTGCAGCGGCGGTTCATCGGATGAGGCATCAATCCCGCCTGCCGGATCAATATGAAGCCAGAAATCTTTTTAACACGCCAGGGACGGGACGGAATGTGCCTTTGACCATAACCCGGACGGCAGAAGTACCTGGAAGCCGGGCGGCGGTTCAGCATCAGCAGCCAGACCCGCCCCGCCGGAATCAGATCCCGCCACAGTTTTTTCCGACGCCACCGGGTCATTATTCTAACCCGGCGGAGAACATGGTGGCGGCGGCCACCAGGCTTGATACAATTCCCATCCCCGACGAGGCGCCTTTTGCAGAGGAGGTGCGGAACGCTATTGGATACCTGCGGACGGCGGTGGCCCAGCAGGAGAAATACACTTATAGCCGGAGTCGCGTGCATTCAACCCCCATCCCCAGCCGCAGCTACAGCCGGCGCTATAAGTCACCGGCGGTTTCTAGCAGTGAACGACATCGGAACCCGCCACGAGTCGATCGGGTGGCTCTGGATGCTCAGGCGCTGGTGGATCGGGCAAGGGCACAGCGAGAAGCGGCGGCTCTGGCGGCGGCGGCGGCTCATCAGGAACCCACAGTTGCACCTTCCGTTTCAGTAGGAGCAGGAGTAACCTCCAGGGCTGTGGGAGTGCCGTGCTTAGCGCCGGCTCTGCGGAACGAGCGTGTGCCGAAGGATTTCAAAGGTCCTCGCAAGGTGCCCAATTATACCGCTGACCTACCTCCAGAGGCTTGGATCGAAAGCTATGAGCTGTCCATGGAGATGTTAGACGTCAGTGACGCAGTATGTGCCAAATATTTCATCATGATGCTGGAAGGGCCGGCTCGCACGTGGTTGAAGGGCTTGCCACCCAACACCATTAATTCCTGGTCTGAATTAAAGGCGAAATTCATCAAAAATTTCCAAGGAACGTGCAAGCAGCCCATGACGATTGTGGATCTGGACCATTGCATGCAGCGTGATGACGAGTCGGCTCATCACTAGGTCCGGCGGGTCTCAACCATCATCCACTCTTCTGAACAGATTACGGCGGCTCAAGCAGTTTTGATTCTAGAGAAGAATTGCCACTTCACACCTTTGAAGCAGAAGCTTGGCCGGCTCAAGCGCACGTGCCAGGATATGGGGGAGCTCATGCGGCTCTCACCAAGTATGCAGACTCCGATAACACGAAGGACCCTGGCTCCGATGATGAGAAATCGGGTCAGGGTAAGAAAAACAACAATGGCAAGGGTCAACAGCAAAACGCGGCCGGAAATAGCAACCCGGGCAAGCGGAAGAACCCGGACGGCGGGTCAGAATTGGTGGCGAACACCAGCGCTGGGAATAATCATGCTAAGGGCAATGGGAATTTCAGGCCACCCTTTAACAAGGGTAAAGCTCCTTTCAACCTGGAAGAGATGCTCAATAAACCTTGTCCAGAGCACAGCCGGCCTGATAAGCCGGCAGGCCATACATGGAGGGATTGCAGTATTATGCGGCAGTTTCGGGATTACAGCCTTCAACAGCATCGTAATAACGGTAATGGTCCGTCAGGCGGCTCAGGGTCGGGCGGGTCAGGAGCCGGTTTTGGTGCTGGCGGCTCAGGATCCGGTTACCAGGGTCAAGGCAACCATGGAGGTCATAATCAACAGTCTGGCGGTGGAGGCCAGCAGCAGAATAACCAGTCGGGGTACCAGAGTAACCCGAAGCAGCTCAGCGGGGGTCAGTATCATGTTTTTACAACCAGCCTTGACAAGCGAGACCGAAAGGTGCGCAAGCGGGCGGTTAACGCAGTCATGCCGGCTCTCCCGCAGTATTTGAAGTGGTCTGAGTATGACATAACTTGGAGCCGGGAGGATCACCCGTCGCGTGTTGATAACCCGGGGCAGCTGGCTTTGGTAGTTGCCCCCCAAGTGGGAGGATACGTGTTCACTAAAGTACTTATGGATGGTGGCAGCAGCATCAACATCCTGTATTATGACACTTTCCGCCGGATGGGTTTGCTAGACAAGGATCTTAAGCCCTCTTCAACAGTTTTTCACGGTGTGGTGCCCGAAAAATCAGCTTATCCAGTGGGAAAGATTTCTTTGGAGGTAGCTTTTGGTGATGAATTCAACTACAGGGTGGAGTCTTTGTGGTTTGAAGTGGTCAAAATCAAGAGCCCATATCACGCTCTGTTTGGACGGCCGGCTTACGCCAAGTTCATGGCTAGGCCTTGCTATGTTTACTTACAGCTCAAGATGCCCGGGTTGAATGGGACGATTACCGTGCATGGTGATCGGAAGACGGCTCTTGAGTGTGAGGAAGGTGACGCAGCTTACGCAGAGTCAAGTTGTGCTGAGGCAGAACTCAAGTTTTATAAGGAAAATGTTGACCCGGAAGATATGACTCCACTGAAGAAGCCTAACACGGAATCTGAGCCGCCCCTCAAGTTTGTGGCAGAAGATACCAAGTTGGTGGACTTTACGCCGGGCGACTCATCACAACAGTTCACTATCGGGGCTAACATGGACCCCGCATAGGAAAGCGCGCTCATCGAATTCATCCGTGAGAATCGAGACATCTTTGCATGGAAGCCTTCTGACATGCCGGGTGTACCGAGAGAATTCGCTGAGCACCACCTTAATGTGGATCCTATGTTTAAGCCGGTCAAACAGTTCCTCCGGCGATTCAATGAGGAGAGGCGTAAGGCTATTGG
Organism: Elymus sibiricus; assembly: GCA_039707655.1. NCBI lineage: Eukaryota > Viridiplantae > Streptophyta > Magnoliopsida > Poales > Poaceae > Elymus > Elymus sibiricus. The sequence goes on from CM077671.1 coordinate 341,323,928, forward strand.
AGAAGAGGTGGCCCGGCTCTTGGCAGCAGGGTTCATCGTTGATGTTTTTCACCCGGAGTGGCTTGCTAACCCGGTGTTAGTACTCAAGAAGAACGGCACGTGGCGTATGTGTGTGGATTACACGGATCTTAACAAGGCCTGTCCAGTTGACCCATTTGCTCTCCCCCGTATCGACCAGATTATTGATGCAACGGCGGGTTGTGAGAGTTTATGCTTCCTAGATGCTTATTCAGGGTATCATCAGATCAAGATGGCAGTTAAAGACCAAGAGAAGACGGCTTTCATTACGCCTTTTGGTGTTTTCTCCTATGTATCTATGCCTTTTGGGCTCAAGAGTGCCCAGGCGACTTACCAGCGTTGTGTGCAGAACTGTCTTCATGGTCAAATTGGGCGCAATGTTCATGCTTATGTGGATGATATTGTGGTCAAGTCAAGGAAGAAGGAGACTCTACTTGATGACCTGAAGGAAACGTTCGATAATTTGCGGGTTTACAAGATGATGCTTAACCCGGCAAAGTGTGTTTTCGGTGTACCTGCAGGCAAGCTCTTGGGGTTTCTAGTCTCTGAGCGTGGTATTGAAGCTAATCCGGACAAGATAAAGGCTATTACCTCCCTGTCTGAGCCGGCATGCATCAATGACGTTCAGCGCCTGGCGGGTCGGATCGCTGCATTAAGCCGGTTCATAAGCTGCCTAGGTGAGAAGGCTATTCCTTTGTATCAGATGATGAAGAAAACAGACAACTTTGTCTGGAGTAATGCGGCGGGTGAGGCGCTTGAGGCGCTCAAGAAGCAGCTGGCTGAGCCGCCGGTCTTGGCCGCTCCGGCTGAGAAGGAACCTTTACTCCTCTACGTGGCAGCTAACAGCAGGGCAGTCAGCGCCGCAATTGTTGTGGAGCGTAAGGAGGCAGGGAAAGAGTACCCGGTTCAGAGGCCGGTTTACTACGTCAGTGAAGTCTTGATCGAGTCCAAGCAAAGGTACCCGCATTGGCAGAAACTAATATATGGGGTGTTCATGGCAAATCGTAAGTTGAAGCATTACTTCCTGGGACACCAGATCACTGTGGTTAGCTCTGCCCCGTTGGGAGACATAATTCAAAACAGAAAAGCCACTGGCAGGATTGCTAAGTGGGCATTAGAGCTTGGGCCTCTTAATTTGAAATATGTGCCTCGCACGACCGTCAAGTCTCAAGCCCTGGTGGACTTTATAAATGACTGGACAGAGTGTCAGTCGCCCGAGGAGAAGCCGGATAACACATACTGGACGATTCACTTTGATGGATCCAGACAGTTGGAAGGGTCAGGGGCTGGAGTTGTCTTAACTTCCCCTAGAGGTGACAAGTTTTGCTATGTGCTAAGGCTGATGTTTCCTTGTACTAACAATGCAACTGAGTATGAGGCTTTACTTCATGACCTCCGTGTGGCTAAGGAGATGAACCTGAGCCGGGTTAGATGTCTTGGCGACTCAGACCTCGTGGCTCAGCAAGTTTCAGGCACGTGGGATTCCAAAGACCCACGGATGGCGGCTTATCGTCAGGCAGTGGATATCATTGCTGGACACTTCAAGGGTTATCAGGTGGATCATATTAACCGTCACAAGAACGAGGCGGCTGATGCATTGTGAAGACTGGGCTCTCAGCGTAAGCCGGTACCGCCTAACGTTTTCTTGGATGTGTTATATCACCCGTCTGTTAAACTACCTTCAGAGGAGGATCTGGCTATACCTGACCCGGAGGGGCAGCTGGTGGCGGCTCTGCATGCTATCCCTGACTGGACGTTGCCTTACCTGGCGTACTTTACTCGTGGCGAGTTACCCGAGGACGAGACTTTGGCAAGAAAAATCATAAGGCGATCTAAATCTATGACTATCATCAATGGCGAGTTACATAAGCGCAGCGTCACTGGCGTTTTTTAGCATTGCGTTTCTCCTGAAGAGGGTAAGGAGATTTTAAATGAAATTCACGTCGGCGATTGTGGTCATCACGCCGGCTCAAATCTTTGGTGGCCAAGGCTTTCCGGCATGGTTTTTTCTGGCTGACGGCCCATAAGGATGCGGAAGACTTGGTCATCAAGTGTGATGGATGTCAGAAGTTCGGGCGACGTGCTCACGTACTGGCTCAGGAACTGCGGATGATTCCAATCACCTGGCCGTTTGCGGTCTGGGGGCTTGATATGGTCGGGCCCTTCAAGAGATCTAAAGACAAGAAGACCCACCTTTTGGTGGCGGTGGATAAGTTTACCAAGTGGGTTGAGGCTGAGCCGGTCAGCAAGTGTGACGCGGCTACGGCGGTTCAGTTTGTCAAAAAATTGATCTACCGTTTTGGTTACCCTCACAGTATCATCACGGACAATGGCACAAACCTATCCAAGGGGGCTATGCAGGCGTTCTGTGAAAGTGAGCACATCCGGCTTGACGTTTCTGCGGTTGCTCATCCACAATCCAATGGTCAGGCAGAGCGTGCTAACCAGGAGATCTTGAGAGGCATCAAGCCCCGGCTTATGGTTCCCCTACAGCGAACGATGGGTTGTTGGGTGGAGGAGTTACCATCGGTTCTCTGGAGCATCAGAACTACCCCCAACAGGTCAACAGGCTATACGCCTTTCTTTATGGTTTACGGCGCAGAAGCTGTGTTACCACGTGATATACGACATGACTCGCCGCGGGTGGCGGCTTACGTTGAGACAGATAATGAGATAGCGCGTCAGGACGCGTTAGATGCTTTGGATGAAGAGCGTGATCTGGCGGCGGCTCGATCGGCGATTTATCAACAAGACCTGCGTCGTTATCATAGCCGCAGAGTTAAGACCCGGACGTTTCAGGAAGGCGACTTGGTGTTGCGTCCGATTCAAGATCAGACGGATGCGCACAAGCTATCTGCTCCATGGGAAGGACCCTTTGTGGTCAGCAGAAATCTCAACAATGGATCATACTATCTCATTGACGTACGAGACGAGTCACGCACTTCTGGACAGGAGACCCACCGACCGTGGAATATCGCTCATCTGCGGCCTTACTATACTTGAGTCATCGACTCCCATCAATGTACATCATCATTGTATATACCTTTTATATATATAATAAAGTTGGCATCCCTGCAAGCCGGGGCCTCTGCCTGTTATATAGTTCAGATTGGGCAAAAGTGGACTCAACCACAAGGTCATTTGGGGGCTTCCAAACCGCCGGGTTTAGCTTACACACCCTCTTGATCGGCTCTTCAGCCACCGCAAGTTCGAGTTAAACCTGCCTGTATGCTGCTGCTGCTCCGCCAGGTGACCCGCCGAACTCTTACCAGTTAATCTCGATTAGAGACCCTGAGCTGCTCAAAGTATTTGACAGTCACTCTCACTAGAGACCCTGTACTGGTCAAGGTTCAACCGGCGGCTCTTGTCACGTGAGGGCCGGCTTACGGAAAGCGAGGATAAACTCACCCATCTGCTGCATACTCTCCGCTATGTGGCCCGTACGTACTCTTAAACAGTTACTCTTTTAAAGACCCTGCACTGTTTAAGGTTCAAATGACGGATTTATGTCACGTGAGAAGTAGCTTATGGGCCCTGGGGTACTCATGCCCTGCTGCGCCTCTTTATGGTTTGTTGTTGCTCTTACCAGTTAATCTCGCCTAGAGACCCTGAGCCGTTCAAAGGAGTTGACGGTCACTCTCACTAGAGACCCTGCACTGTTAAGAGTTCAAACAACAAGTTCATGCCATAAGAGCCGGCATATGAGTTTTCGAAAAAGCAAGGTCATGAAAGATTTAACACCTCTGGGTTGTGCTTTTTCAAGCCGCCCTCACAGCAATACAGAGCATATTCTGTCTTGTTTGTTTTTGCAGGGTTTATCTCCTAAGATGAGTCGCCGTGAAATATGATGACAAGATATTGCGAGCAGAACACAAGACAGATAAAAGTGCATCAAGTTGTGCAAAGATTCATACGTGCGCGATGGCACGGCTCAGGCAGTCAAGTTTTTCTACGCCTATTACAAAGCTCTCCAGGGAGCCCAAAATGCAACAGACTTAAAGTTTTTTATAAACTTCCAGTCTCGGCGGCTCAGAAAGCCGGGTTATCAACTTAAGAAGCAAGTGTTCAGCTCGATGGCGGGTCATCCTACGGCGGGTCTTCGACCTCTTCGATCTGAAGATTGTCCACATCCCAGTTGCAGTTTGTTAAAGCTTCAAACTGGGCCTCATCAAAGAGGGGAGACGGGTCAATTTCAGGAGCAAATAGTGTCTTACGGCGTGCAGGAGTCAGGTCTCTGGCTTCAAACGTTGGGCAGCGCACTCGTTTACTGTCTTCGCCGTAAGCCGCCTGGTATGAAGTCAGGTCAATTTCATTGACAAGTGTTGATGCGAGTACTCGGGAGGCCTTCATACACTTGGCATAGTCAGCTTCCGTAAAGTCTGAGCCATCATCCTTCTTGGATGGAAAGCCATCCATCATCTCTTCTGCAGTCAGTTCAGGGGCAAAGGCCAGAGACCGGCTTACCGCGGCCATTGCTCCCTTTCTGGCGGTTGATCGTTTAAGCTCATCAATTTGCTTGGGCAGAGTTGACAAGAGCTCTATCACTCCCTTCATGAATTTGGGGATGCTTTTTTTCAGTCAGCATCGCTTTGATGGTGCAAAGGGTCCCACAGTATAGCTGTTCTGTCAAGGTGTATACTGCTTTCAGCTTCAACAAGCTATCAAAAGATAATTGGCGGCTTCTTTGACCTGCAAGGATGTAAGGCATTATAAGCCGCCCGCACAGTTTTTCAACAAGGCAGGGAAATTTGCTAAGTATTCAATACTTACCAAAGATAGCAGAAGTCATCCGGGATATATGACGCTTGAGGGTCTGTAGCTCTTCGGACACAAGTTTGAGCCGCTGGTCAGCATCATCTGCGCGCTTGGTCAGGGCGGCTTGTGTGGACTCGGTAGTCTTTTTGAAGGCAGCAAAGTCAGCTTCAACCTTCTTAAGTTCTTCAACAGCAACCCGCCATTTTTCTTCCGCCTCAGACCGGGCGGTTTGTTGCGAAGCAACATTTTCCTTTAGCCTGGTCAGATCAGACTCGGCCGTATCCAAAGCTTCCTGCAGCGTACAAAAACAAAAAGTTCAGGAGGTCTAAGTCGCCAAGACGAGATATTAAGTGCACGATTGATGAAGCTATTACGATACAAGTCTCAAGCAGATTGCAAGCAATATACTTGACACTTGGGGGTTAATGTCTGTGTTTTCTCTCCAAGTCTACAATGAAGTTCCGGCTCATCTTCGTAAAGATAAGCCGGCACTTGGGGGCTACACACGGCGCTTTCCAAGTCTACAATGAAGTTCCGGTTCATCTTCGTAAAGATAAGCCGACACTTAGGGGCTACGTACGGCGCTTTCCAAGTTTACAGTGAAGTTCCGGCTCATCATTTTTATAATGACCCGGACTTGGGGGCTACCCTTGGATCAACTCTTCAAATAAGTATCGGCTTAATATCTATATTAACCCGATACTGGGGGGCTACAAGTTAAGCAATTTGAATTATGACAAGAATTGGAAGACCCGGTCTACTATTTGCAATACTAAACCAGCTCTTGGGGGCTACATAAGGGTATAAGGACAAAGTAAGAGAGGAGGAGTACCTCATATTTCTTCTTCATCAGTCCAACAAGTTTCAACTCCATATTACGGCTTGTGGAGAGGCGATCAGATAACCGGCATGAAGTTCATCTGCAGTCATTTTTTCTAACACGGGGAATTCAAACTCAAGTTTTTCTGGTGAGCCCGTCTCAGCCTGGCAGGTGTGATTCGTTAACACATGGGGATCAGGGAATTGATAACCCGTCCCAGTGACAACAACGTCTGGATGAGCTGTGTCTTCGGCGGCTGTTGAAGGGCTCGGCGGCTTAGGGTCAGCCTTTGGTGGACTTTCAGGAGTGACCATGTTGTCATCAGCCGGCTCAGAGGGCTGAGGAGCATCTTCAGGCGCATTTTTCCTAGCCTCAGTAGGCTCAGCATAAGGTACAGGGGAGTCCGGCTTAGCAGTCTCCGGCTCTTGGGTAGCAGGAGCAGCGGTAGACACGCCTGTCTTCCTTCATTATGCTTGAGCCCTGGAAGCAGAAAATGTTACATAGAGGACAAGGGTGATAAAAGGTATGGTGCAAATACTAGGGTACGTACTCCGGGTTGATTTTCAGTGGAGGCAGCTTGGATGCAGTCGAATCACCAGATGAAGGGGGCGACTCCTAAAAAAGTTAAGACGATAAACAAAAGAGGGTAAGGTTACAATGCAAGATTGTTAAAAATCGGACTTGGTTAAAAGAGTACCTCAGCAGGCCGTTTCCGGGGAGCCGGAGAGTTTGGTAAACCGCTCAAAAGCTCTTCAGAGCCGGTGCTCCGGGTCTGACGTCTGGAAGTGTGCTGTTGCTTTTTCAAAAGAAAATCGGGGTCTAAATAAGCAAGAGGATGAGAAAATGGAACTTTCCGGATGACCCGCCGTACTTTCTCTGGTGGAAAGTTTTCTGAGTCAGAGGAAATATAAGTTACCTCAGGGGCGTCTGCATGGCTTGTCTCCATTTCCTCCTGTGAATAATTATCGTCAATAAGTTGCATAAAGAGACGGCCAAGAGAGTCAAGTTCTACCTCCGAGTCGTCAAACTCAGGTGGTTCCTGAGCGGCAGTTTTCTTCTTCTTATGGGCACGGGTTTTACCCGCCTTAGGCTTCCTCACAGGAGGGTTATATTTCTTCTTCCAGAAAGAAGAGCCGGCCTGTGCATAAGCCGCCAAAAAGGTTAAAGGGAGAAAGGCAAAAGATCAAGACAGGAATGATCAGTTTTGTGGAAAAAGGTTTCTTACAGCTGGAGCTGGGTTCTTGACGCAGAAAGGCTTCAGACCAACCTTGTTGCAAATCTCTTGTTTTTCGCCGAGAAGTGTCTTGACGGAAGAGTTGATATCTTGCTCTGTCAGGGGGTTGGCGTTGAAGCAGAGAGGGTCATTTGGTTCACCTGTGAATTGGTGCATGAGTCGGTCACGCCGGCTCAGTGGCAAGATCTTCCAGCTAACCCAGCAGCGGGTTAAGTCGACGCCAGTCAAGCTGTTCGCCATTAAGGCCCTGATCTTCGCGAAGGCCGGAGCATATTTCGCTCGTTCTGCGGCGGACATCCGGTCTGGAAGCTCTCCGGAGGTACAAAGTCGGGTAGGACGGTAACCCGGCAGTGGGTTCTCTTCTTTGGGAGACGTGTCCTTGCAATAAAACCAAGTCTTGTTCCAGTCTTTGGGGTGACTTGGTAGGACAGCTGCTGGGTAGGGAAAATCTCTCCGTCTCTGGATAGAAACGCCGCCGAGCTCCAAACTTGGTCCAGCCGCCACTTCAGTTTGGCGGTTGACGTAAAAGTAGTCACGGAAGAGGTCAACGGACGGCTCTTCTTGCAGGTAAACTTCGCATAAAACTTGAAACTGACACATATTGGTGACAGAGTTTGGACCTATATCTTGAGGGTGAAGCTTGAAGGAATGAAGGACGTCCCGGAATTTTTTTGACCCGGGCGGGCTAAAACCACGGAGGAGGTGATCCGTGAACACGACAACCTCTCCTTCCTGAGGGGTGGGTCTTATTTCTGGGCCTGGAACCCGCCAATGTATAACGTCCTGAGCCGGCAAGATACCCGATTCTACGAAGTCAAGCAAAAGCTGCTCGGTGACTCCGGAGCCAACCCAATCACAAGATGCAGGTGCTCTCGACATAGTGGCGGGTCAAGCTGTGAGAAGGCGCAGAATATGGCGGGTTAGAAAAACGTCAAATAGTTAAGGCAACTATGGTCGGCATGATGATGAGGTATTAAGCCGCCGACATATTTTATCAGAGAGCCGGCTATGTAACGGCGGGTTAAGTATGGACAAACAGGTTTCACATACTACAACCTTGGATGCAAGATCTACGGGCGAGGATAAAGGAAATGTATTCAAAACCTAAAAAGGGGGAGTGGAAGAAAAGGCGGACAACATGTGAAGAAGACTGCTATGCAGATCTATAGCAAGCAGGCATTGGCATTAACAGGACAACCGCAACTGATAGATAGCGGCATAAGATTCAAGGGGACGCTTGCAATCTACATTACGAAGAACAACGAAGAACAACGAAGAACACTAGAGAAACCCGATGAACTCGGGAAGATCCTAATGGAGATAACTACAGATTAGGCAAGGGCCGAGAATGGTACCTTGCGGATGCGGACGGGCCGGCGATGCTCTGGACCAACTCAGGTTGATGCAGCGGCCGGCGTTGGGGATGACGGCGAGGACCGGTCGGTGCAGCGGAGTGCTAGAGGTGCGGGCGTCTGAAGGAGGAAGAAGGCAGCGGCGGCGGAGAAAAGGATGGGGGCCCCTCGTATCCCTATTTATGAGGTGGGATGGCAACAGTGCGCGTGAAAGTCGAGGAGGTGCGGTGATGATTGACCGGAAGGGGCGCCTCGATTTTCGGGCCGACCGTTTAATGAAAGGATCCGTTGCGGATGTCACAGAATCTTTTTAATATATTCGGCGTGACGTCACAGCGGGTTATAAGTTTTCTTTCTCAGGTGACAGAAATGTGAGACTCGCCGCCAAGTGAGTTTGAAGATTCACATGAACAGGCTCAAATCAATCTGGGGCCTAATGTTGGGGATATAACCCCGTGGTAAGACCCGCCCAGGAGGGGCCGGGTCATACCTGGTGGCTCATAAGCAAGACCCTTAAGGTGGGCCGGAAGATGAAGGCCAGGCCGCATGGCGGCTTACCAGGCGGGCCAAGACGAAGGCCCAGAGACAGAAGATGGTGTGAGACCCGGGCGGTTGAGCCGCCTGGAGACGGCTTGCCCAAGATGGCAAGGCGGCTTAGAGGCAGGATAAACTACGTTGTGTGAGTCGGTTTGGGACTCGTGTAACCCAGGGCCTTGACCTCCTATATAAAGGCGAGACCCTGGGGCGGCTTAGACAGAAACAAGTCAATCGAGAACTAGGTCAAGCGAATCCGCTCCCTTGTAATCGATACTCCAATCAATACAACACAAGCAGGACGTAGGCTTTTACCTCTTCCTGAGGGGCCGAACCTGGGTAAACTCGTGTCCCTCATCTCGACCAACCCCTTTGAGTCCACCGCCTTAGTGATGGCCTCGAACCTAAGTCTTCGGACATCTGCCGTGACAAAACCACGACAATTTTCTTGCCAATGAAAGCCCGAGCCTTTCTGAAACCATTCTTCTTGTGCAATGAGGACTTGGAAGATGAGGACTTTGAAGATTTCTTCTTTTTCTTTGAGTCATCAGAACTATCATCCTTGTATTTCTTCTTCCTTGATTCTTTTTCCGGAGAGGACAGTCAGAGATAAAGTGACCAGATTTCTTGCATTTGTGGCAAGTTCTCTTCTTGTAGTCGCTTGACAAGGAATCTGATTTCTTCATGCCACTTTTTGAAGATTTTCCAAACCGACCTCTCCTTGAGAACTTCTGGAATTTCCTCACGAGCATTGCCAGCTCCTGACTCGGTTCTTCAGGATCGCCAAGGCTACTATCAGATTCTTCGCCTTCGGATGAGGAAATTGCCTTAGCCTTCAATGCACGAGATCTTCCATAGCTTGGCCCGTAGAGGTCTCTCTTCTCAGCTTGTTGGAATTCATGAGTATTGAGTCTCTCAAGTATATCAGTAGGATCAAGTGACTTGTAGTCTCCACGCTCTTGAATCATCAAAGACAGTGTATCAAATGAGGAATCAAGAGATCTCAGCAGTTTCTTCACCACCTCGTGGTCGGTGATGTCAGTGGCACCAAGTGCTTGAAGCTCGTTGGAGATATCAGTGAGGCGATCAAAAGTTTGCTGAACATTCTCATTGTCAAGTCTTTTGAAACGGTTGAAGAGATTGCAAAGAACATCAACCCGGGAGTCACGTTGAGTTGAAACACCTTCGTTGACTTTGGACAACCTATCCCAGATAAGCTTAGCTGATTCCAAAGCACTCACTCTGCCATACTGACCTTTTCTCATATGGCCACAGATGATATTCTTCGCTTGAGAATCGAGTTGCTTGAATCTCTTCACATCAGCAACGTTGATCGTGGGAGTAACAGAGGGAACGCCATTTTCCACAACATACCAGAGGTCGTTGTCAATTGCCTCAAGATGCATCCGCATCTTGTTCTTCCAGTAGGGGTAGTCCATCCCATCGAAGGTAGGACATCCGGCGGAAACCTTGATCATACCTGCAGTCAACATAACTAGAACTCTAGGTGGTTAAACCAAAATCACACAAAACAAGGGAGTACCTTGGTCTGATACCAATTGAAAGTGCGTTATATCGACTAGAGGGGGGTGAATAGGCGATTTTTACAAATTCATCGCTGAGGAATTTCAACTTGAGGAATTTGAAATGTGATGAACTACTAGCAGCGGAATAAGTACTCAAGTGCATGTGAAACAGAGCAAGAGCATAGTCATCATGATGAAATAGAACATGCACAGATTACAAGTAGCGTGATACAGGATAAGTAGGTGAAGAACAAGGTGACTGGAGAATTTGAGATGAGGAAATTGAGAAAGTCTTCAGTCAAATTCTTCAAACAGTAACGATCAATTTCATCAACAAGTATGCGAGGAATTAGAAGGGTTGAGGAAATGGAACCAGGTAGCTCGGTGAAGACAATGGTTTGATGACCCAGTTCCAACTGTTGTGACAGTCGTACGTATGGTTTGGAGCGGCTTGGTATTTAAACCAAAGGACACACAGTCCCATGACACACAGTCCTTACCGTATTCTCCTTGAGCTAAGGTCACACAGTCCTCGCCCAACACTCGTGGTAAGTCTTCAGGGTAGACTTCCAAAACCCTCACAAACTGGTCACCCGGCGATCCACAATTGACTGCTGGATGCTCTAGACCATGACGCCTAACCGTCTGGAAGATACACAGTCTTCAAAGGTTACAAGCGTTGGTTCCACACAGGAACAATCTCTTCAGTGATGCTCAATCACTTTGGGTTTGGTGGTTTGGTTTTGGGGTTTTTCCTCACTGATGATTTTCTATCAAAGTCCTCGGAGGATGGGTTGCTCTCAAATGACAAGTGTCAAGTTCTCTCTCGGAGCAGCAAACCAACTAGTGGTTGTGGGGCGGCTATTTATAGCCAGGGTGCAACCCGACATGATAAGACATAAATGTCCCCCAATGATATGACCGTTAGGTGGATAAAATATCTAGACAGTTGGCGCAAAGCACAACAACGGTCGGAATTTGAACTGTCAAATTCCTCAGGGCTTATCATATTCCTCACTATAGGCAATTCGCACTGGCGAAGTCCTAACTCCTCAGTCAGACCAATTTCCTCAGAGACCAGAAGAACATCGTCTCTGTCACTGAAGAACTTGACTGAACTGTAAGAGATTTCCAAAGGCTTCACTCGAAGGATTGGGTTGTGTTGAGGCTTTTGAGTTGAGCATCAGTTGGAAAATTTTCCTTAGTATTACCTCGGCCCCCTTTAACAGTATGGTGTTTCCTATGACTCAAAGAAAGGAAATGAAACTACGAAAACAAAAATCTTCACGCTTCATAGTCCTCGTTAATATCTTCAAGGTGACACCGAATTCTTCAGCTTCAAAGTCTTCAAGGAATACAAAGTCTTCACCAAAGTCTTCAGTTGAAGACATTCATTTTTAGGGGTCGATAATCTCCGAATATATCAAACTCCTCATCAACTTATAGGACCTGGTTATACTCACAAACACATTAGTTCCTTAACCTATAAGTCTTCAATACACCAAAATCACTAAGGGGCACTAGATGCACTAACATGTGCTGGTTGCGTTTTCAGGGAACGAAGTGTTGAACAAGCTGAGGAACTATTGAATAATATATTGAAGAATTATGATGATTGGACTCTCCCTGAACCACCACCTAAACCCACTCCGAAGAACAGGGGTATCTTATTTCTCAGTCCTGAAGATATGCAGGAGGCAAAGAAATGTATGAAGGAAAAAGGTATTAAAGCTGAGGATGTTAAGAATTTACCACCTATTCAAGAAATACATGGCCTTGACACACCACCACCTCAACATGTGGTAGAGGTAAATTCTTTATTAAAGTTTGATGAATGTGATATCCCTTACAATAAACATCCTAGTCAATGCTTATATGAGTTTGACAACTACATTAGGAAACAAGATCACTTCAATGCAAATGTTCTGAAACAATTGAAATATAATTCTGATGTGATTGCTCGCTTGAGTGACTTGTTATTTAGAATCAGTAATGATGTTAGAGGTGTAGGAAAACATGCCTCTATGGTTCAAACCCAGTTAGAACAAGTTGCTAAATCTCAAAGAGAATTGCTTAATGAAATGAATAATAATATGAATGATTTTGTTGTTAGAGTAGCAACTAGAGGAGGTAAAATGACTCAGGAACCACTTTATCCTGAAGGACACCCTAAAAGAATTGAACAAGACTCTCAGAGAATTAACACTAATGCACCTAGTCCTTCTAAAAAGAAAAAGAAAAAGAAAAAGAAAAATGATAGGACTTTGCATACCTATAGTGAACCTGAGATAGAAAAACCTTATGAAGATAATGATGTCTCTATTTCTGATGTTGAAACTCAATCTGGTAATGAACATTCATCTAGTGATAATGATGATGTTCATGAAGACACTCAGCCGAACAATGATAAAGAACCAGATGATGATGTTGAAATAGAACATGTTGTTGATCTTGATAACCCACAACCTAAAAATAAACGATATGATAAAAGGGACTTTGTGGCTAGAAAACATGGTAAAGAAAGAGAGCCATGGGTTCAGAAACCCATGCCTTTTCCACCTAAACCATCTAAGAAAAAGGATGATGAAGAATTTGAACGCTTTGCTGAAATGATTAGGCCAGTCTTTTTGCGTACCCGCTTAACTGATATCTTAAAGATCGCCCCTTATGCAAAATACATGAAAGACATCATCACTAATAAAAGAAAGATACTTGAAGCTGAAATCTCCACCATGCTTGCTAATTATTCTTTTAAGGATGGAGTACCTAAAAAACTTGGAGATCCTGGAATACCCACTATACCTTGCTCCACTAAAAGAAATTATGTCAAAACTGCTTTGTGTGATTTGGGAGCTGGTGTTAGTGTTATGACTTTGTCTTTATATAAAAGACTTGGTTTGAATAAACTCACACCTACTGAAATATCTTTGCAAATGGCTAACAAATAAACTGCCATACCTATTGGTATTTGTGAGGATGTTCTTGTTGTTGTTGCAAATGTTACTATCTTAACAGACTTTGTTATTCTTGAGATGCCCGAGGACGACAACATGTCGATTATCCTTGGTAGACCCTTTTTGAATACTGCAGGGGCTGTTATTGATTGCAATAAAAGCAAAGTCACTTTTCATATCAATGGTAATGAGCATACGGTGCACTTTCCGAAGAAACAATTCCAAGTGAATGGTATAAATGTTATTGAAAAGTCTCCGACACTCACTATTGGAAGTTTTCAACTACCTCTACCTACTGCCAAAAAGAAATATGACATACTTATGGTTGGGGATATGCATATCCCCGTTGAGGTCACTTAGTGATTTACGAAAATTCTTCGGTTTCATGCTAATCGAAAGTGGTTGTTAATAAGACTTGATCAACCTTATTAATGGATCATTTTTTAGACGTATGAAGTTGATGAATCTAGTAGGCACAACCGTCTGCTCCCACCTTTTCTTTTCTATTCTTCTTAGTCATATAAAATAAAAAATGTCATGTTTATCCCGTTTTCTGATTTCTCCGTGCAATAAAAATGACCCAAAAATAAAAGTTCTCACTGATACGTCTCCAACGTATCTATAATTTTTGCTTGTTCCATGCTGTTATATTATCACTCTTGGATGTTTTACAATCATTTTATTACAACTTTATATCATTTTTTGGGACTAACCTATTGACATAGTGCCAAAGTGCCAGTTGTTGTTTTTGCTTGTTTTTTACTTCGCAGAAAATCAATACCAAATGGAGTCCAATCGCGATGAAACTTTTTGGATATTTTTTCTGGACCAGAAGACACCCAGTGGGCCAAACAACTGTCAGAGAGGTGGGCTGTGGAGAGCAAAACCCACCAGGGCGCGCCAGGGGGGCCCCGGCGCGCCCTGATGGGTTGTGCCCTCCTCGCCCCCCTTCCGCACCGCCTCTGATGCCTATACATTCCCAAATATTCGGAAAACCCTAAAGGAGTCGATGAAACACAATTCCAGCCGCCGCAAGTTCCAGAACCTTGAGATCCAATCTAAACACCATCACGGAGGGGTTCATCTTCCTCATAGGTGCCTCTCAGATGATGCGTGAGTAGTCCACTATAGACCTACGGGTCCGTAGGCAGTAGCTAGATGGCTTCTTCTCTCTCTCTTATGATTCTCAATACAATGGTCTCTTGGAGATCTATTTGATGTAAACTTTTGCGGTGTGTTTGTTGGGATCCGATGAATTTTGAGTTCATGATCAGTTTCTATCCATGAATATTATTTGAGTCTTCTTTGATCTCTTATATGCATGATTGCTTATAGCATCGTATTTCTTCTTCGAATCTTTGGTTTAGTTAGGCCGACTAGATCGATTTTTCTTGCCATGGGAAGAGGTGCTTTGTGATGGGTTTGATCTTGCGGTGTTCTTTCCCAGTGACAGAAGGGGCAGCAAGACACGCATGTATCATTGCTATTAAGGATAACAAGATGGGGTCTATTCCTACATGAATAGATCTTGTCTACATCATGTCATCATTCTTATTGCATTACTCCGTTTTCCATGAACTTAATACACTAGATGCATGCTGGATAGCGGTCGATGTGTGGAGTAATAGAGGTAGATGCAGGCAGGAGTCGGTCTATCTATCTTGGACGTGATGCCTATATAATGATCATCACCTTGGATATCGTCATGACTATTCGATTTTCTATCAATTGCCCAATAGTAATTTGTTCACCCACCGTGCGCTATACTCATGAGAGAAGCCACTAGTGAACCCTACGGCCCCCGGGTCTACTTTTCCATCATATTGCTTTCCGATCTATCTTTTTGCAATCTTTGTTTTCAGATCTAAAAACCAAAAACCCAAAAACATATTGCTGCATATTTACTCTTTTTATTTGTGTTCTTGAGAGATCTATCTCTCCTATCTATCACTACCTAATCTATCTTTTTACCGTAGAGAGATTGACAACCTCTCTTTCGCGTCGGGTTGCAAGTATTTGTTGTCTGTGTGCAGGTGCTGCTTATTGGGTGGTGGTGATCCTCCTACTGGTTCGATAACCTTGGTTTCATAACTGAGGGAAATACTTACCGTCGCTGTGCTGCATCATCCCTTCCTCTTTGGGGAAATACCGACGCAGTCTCGAGTCACGTCAAAGGAATTTCTGGCGCCGTTGCCGGGGAGGAAGCGGTCTCTTCTACGTACCTATTGTAGGCGCCGAGGGTACTCCATCATCTTCTACCATGTTCCTAATCACAAATCTCATCTCCTTGCAATTACATTATTTGTCATTTGCCTCTCGTTTTCCTCCCCCCCACTTCACCAATTTGCCGTTTTATTCGCCCTCTTTTTCGTTTGCCCTTTTTCTTGCCTGATCTCTTCCTTGCTTGCAATCTTGTTTGCGTAGTCACGATGACTCAAGAGAACACCAAGTTATGTGATTTTTCCAATACTAATAACAATGATTTTATTAGTACGCCTATTGCTCCTCCCGCCACTAGTGCGGAGTCTTGTGATATTAATGCCGCTTTGTTGAATCTTGTCATGAAAGATCAATTTGCCGGTACTCCTAATGAGGATGCCGCGTCCCATCTAAACACGTTCGTTAAATTGTGTGATATGCAAAATAAAAAAGACGTGGCCAATGATATTGTCAAGTTGAAATTATTTTCTTTTTCCTTGGGGGATCGTGCAAAAATTTGGTTTTCCTCTTTGCCTCGCAATAGTATCGATTCTTGGAATAAGTGCAAGTATGCTTTTATCACTAAGTATTTTCCGCCCACGCAAATTATTTCCCTTAGGACGCAAATCATGAAATTTAAGCAACTTGAGCATGAACATGTTGCACAATCTTGGGAAAGAATGAAGTTGATGATAAGAAATTGTCCTACACATGGTTTGAATCTTTGGATGATCATACAAAAAATTTATGCGGGATTGAATTTTGTCTCTAGAAATCTTTTAGATTCCGTCGCGGGTGGTACTTTTATGGAGATTACTTTGGGTGAAGCTACTAAATTGCTAGATAATAACATGGTTAATTATTCTCAATGGCATACCGAAAGAGCACCTACTAGTAAAAAAGTTAATTCGGTAGAGGAAATTAGTACTTTGAGTGATAAAGTTGATGCTTTGATGAAATTGGTTGCTAGTAAAAATTCTCCTATTGACCTTAATGATGTGCCTTTGTCTACTTTGATTGAGCAAAATAGTGAATCCGTAGATGTGAATTTTGTCTCGCGCAACAATTTCAATAACAATGCTTATGGAGGTAATTTTAATCCTAGGCCTTTTCCTGGAAATTCCTCTAATAATTATGGTAATTCTTCTTACAATAACAATAGGAACACCTTTGATCTTGAGAGTAATATGAAAGAATTTATCAATGCGCAAAAGGCTTTCAATATTACGATAGAAGAAAAGTTGAATAAGATTAATGATATGTCTAGAAGCATTGATAGAATTTCTCATGATGTTGAAAATCTCAAGTTGAAAGCTTTTGTGCCAGATTGATGAATCTATTAAAGCTTTATATGTCTCTATGGATGAAAGTAAGAAAAGAACCGCTATGATTAGAGCTAAAAGAAAATCTTAGAAAGATCGTTTTCTAGTGATTGCCTTCATAAAAAAGATGAGGATCTTAAAGTGATTGGTGTTTCTTCTATTGATTCCTTGTTTAGTAATATTAAAATTGATAATGAAGGGACTGAAGTAGAGTCAACTTTAGTTAGAAGGCGTCCCAATAATTTGGAGGGTGAAATTTTTGATAAAAGTGGGTTTGAAGAGGTCAAAACTTTAACTAGTGATGTGACCACTATCTTGGATTGCAAAGATTTTAATTATGATAGTTCATCTTTGATTGAATTTATTTCTTTGTTGCAATCTATGTTGAACTCACCCCATGCTTATGAGCAAAATAAAGCTTTTACTAAACATATTGTTGATGCCATGATGAAATCTTTTGAAGAAAAATTGGAGTTGGAGATTTCTATTCCTAGAAAATTGCATGATGAGTGGGAACCTACCATTAAGGTCAATATTAAAAATTATGAATGCTTTGCTTTGTGTGATTTGGGTGCTAGTGTTTCCACGATTCCGAAATCTCTATGTGATGTGCTTGGTCTCACCAATATTGAAGAATGCTCTCTTAATTTGCACTTGGCGGATTCTACTATTAAAAAGCGTTTGGGAAGAATTAATGATGTTCTTATTCTTGCAAATAGGAATTATGTGCCCATTGATTTTATTGTGCTTGATATTGATTGCAATCCGTCTTGTCCCATTATACTTGGCAGACCGTTTTTACGCACTATAGGTGCCGTGATTGATATGAAAGAAGGCAATATTCGTTTTCAATTTCCCTTGAGAAAGGGTATGGAACACTTCCCTAGAACAAGCATTAAGCCACCATATGAATCAATCATGATGGCATCCTATGGATCCAAAACCAAAGATGACAATACTAGAATCTATCCATTATGCCTAGATAGGGGTGTAAAACGATAGCGCTTGTTGGGAGGCAACCCAATGAATAAATAATTTTTTGCTTTTTCCTTTCTGTTTTTGAGTGTTGACACAATTATGCCTCTGTTATGATTGTGTTTTTATGGTTATTTAGTGTTTGTGCCAAGTAAAGCCTTTAGGATGATTCATAGGATGAGTAGAAGTGATGCTGAATCTGAAACAGAAACTTTGCGTCCAGTATTTGAATTTTCATTTTTTTTGCAGGAACGTGATCTTGGGCTGAAATTTTAACACAATGTTGCTATACAAATTCCTTACGTTGTCCTAATTTTTCAGAATTTTTAGAGTTACAGAAGTATGGTTAGAGTACAGATTACTACAGACTGTTCTGTTTAAGACAAATTCTGTTTTTGTTGCATTGTGTGCTTGTTTTGATGAATCTATGGCTTGTATTGAATGGTATGAACCATGATAAAGTTAAAATACAGTAGGTATAATACAATTATAACATTTGAATAGGTTTGCAACAGCACCTAAAGTAGTGATTTGCTTTATTATACTAACGGATCTCACGAAGATTTTGTTGAGTTTTGTGTGATTGAAGTTTTCAAGTTTTTTGTGAGATCACGATGGATGAAGGAATAAGGAGTAGTAAAAGCCTAAGCTCGGGGATGCTACCGCACCCCCAAGATATATCCAAAGAGAAACAAGCAACTAAGCTTGGGGATGCCCCCGAGTGGCATCCCCTCTTTCTTCTAACGACCATCGGTATTTTACTTGGAGCTATATTTTTATTCGTCACATATCATGAGTTTTGCTTGGAGCGTCTTGTATCTTTGCTTGCTTTGTTTGTTAGTTTTTCCTTTGTATCCTTGCTGTACACACCTATTTGAGACAGCCAAAATCATGCTATGATTTGTTAGAATTGCTCTATGTGCTTCACTTAAACTTTTTGAGCTATAGAATTGCTCTAGTGCTTCACTTATATCTTTTTGAGCACGGTGTGCTTGGAAATTTTTGTAGAAATAATCTCATGCTTCACTTAGATTAATTTAAGAGTAGGTAAATTTTGAAGAAATCCTCTCATGATTCACTTATACCTTTTTGAGAGATGAAATCTTTATGCTCATGTGCTTCACTTAAATTTGTTTGAGCTTGCCAAAAAGCAATGGCAATATATGAAACTAGTCCCAAAGTGATAGATATCCAAGGAGGATATAATAAAAACTTCCATAAAGATCATTGGACAAATTAAACTTGATTCCTTGTAATAGTTTTGAAACATGATGATAGTAATATGTGAGTCATGTTTGTGAGTAATTGTGCTTAGTAGGAATATTGGTGTTATGGTTTGTGATTCCCTATGCATGCACGAAAGTCAATAGTTATGCAATGAAGCTACATCCTACTTGTGGTGCATTATTCGGTGTTAGTTATGTTCAATGCACACTTATGTGATTTTTCGTTTCTTGGTTTGGTTGCTTCCCAATCTATTTGCTAGCCTTCATTTGTACTAAGTAGAAATACTACTTGTGCATCCAAAATCCTTAAACCAAGTTTTGCCTTATGAGTCCACCATACCTACCTACATGCGGTATTTCCATGCCGTTCCAAGCAAATTTGTATGTGCCATCTCTAAATTTTCAAAATAAATTTTCTCTTTTGTGTGCCCGTACCGCTCATGAAACGGTGGGAAGTGTCCAATATTTTTCCATGCTAGATGTGTTATTCTCAAGATGAGTGTTTATTCACTTGTCATTGCACGAGAGTGCGGCGGTAATAGGGATGCCCATTCCCGAAATAAAAAAGAAAAAATATTTACTTTATGTTGTCAAATAATAAATTCCTTGGAAAGTGTTGGTATGGAAGGCAACTGTGGATACGGCCCGCCATGGAAAGTGAAAGTTTGGTGGAAAAAAGAATAAACTTTATTTTCTGTTTGGGAACCGCCTATGATATATCTAGCATAGAAAGTATTGTGAACTACTTTGTCATTTTCGTTGACATGAAAAGCATGCCACCCAAAATATTTTTCTCTCTCAATTTAAAACTTTGAGCTCTGGCACCTCTACAAATACCTACTTCCCTCTACGAAGGGCCTATCTATTTACTTTATGCAATTTTTATTTTTGCTTTGAGTCTCCATATTCTCTTATAAGCACCAACTAGGGGGCACTATGATCGTACTTGAGCATTGGGCTTAGCTAATATTTGAGTGTGTTTCATGAATGGATCAATGATTGAGCATGATGGGCTAGGGATAAGTTTCTTTAGTGTTGATATTTTGAAATACATGGTTGCTTGTTGACATGCTTGAGTATTGAAGTCATTATGTTAAAACTAGACTATTGCTTTGAATCATTATAAGTCCAAATGTCCATGCTATACAAAAGAACAAAAGAATATGATGAACATGTTAGGCAGCATTCCACATCAAAAATTCTGTTTTTATCATTTACCTACTCGAGGACGTGTAGGAATTAAGCTTGGGGATGCTGGTACGTCTCCAATGTATCTATAATTTTTGCTTGTTCCATGTTGTTATATTATCACTCTTGGATGTTTTACAATCATTTTATTACAACTTTATATCATTTTTTGGGACTAACCTATTGACATAGTGCCAAAGTGCCAGTTGCTGTTTTTGCTTGTTTTTTACTTCGCAGAAAATCAATACCAAACGGAGTCCAATTGCGACGAAACTTTTTGGAGGTTTTTTCTGGACCAGAAGACACCCAGTGGGCCAAACAACTGCCGGAGAGGTGGGCTGTGGAGAGCACAACCCACCAGGGCGCGCCAGGGGGGCCTCGATGCGCCCTGATGGGTTGGTGCCCTCCTCGGCCCCCTTACGCACCGCCTCTGATGCCTATACATTCCCAAATATTCGGAAAACCCTAAAGGAGTCGACGAAACACAATTCCAGCCGCCGCAAGTTCCAGAACCTCGAGATCCAATCTAAACACCATCACAGAGGGGTTCATCTTCCTCATAGGTGCCTCTCCGATGATGCGTGAGTAGTCCACCATAGACCTACGGGTCCGTAGGCAGTAGCTAGATGGCTTCTTCTCTCTCTCTTATGATTCTCAATACAATGGTCTCTTGGAGATCTATTTGATGTAAACTTTTGCGGTGTATTTGTTGGGATCCGATGAATTTTGAGTTCATGATCAGTTTCTATCCATGAATATTATTTGAGTCTTCTTTGATCTCTTATATGCATATTTGCTTATAGCATCATATTTCTTCTTCGAATCTTCGGTTTAGTTAGGCCGACTAGATCGATTTTTCTTGCCATGGGAAGAGGTGCTTTGTGATGGGTTCGATCTTGCGGTGTTCTTTCCCAGTGACAGAAGGGGCAGCAAGACACGCATGTAACGTTGCTATTAAGGATAACAAGATGGGGTCTATTCCTACATGAATAGATCTTGTCTACATCATGTCATCATTCTTATTGCATTACTCCGTTTTTCCATGAACTTAATACACTAGATGCATGCTGGATAGCGGTCAATGTGTGGAGTAATAGAGGTAGATGCTGGCAGGAGTCGGTCTATCTATCTTGGACGTGATACCTATATAATGATCATCGCCTTGGATATCGTCATGACTATTCGATTTTATATCAATTGTCCAACAGTAATTTGTTCACCCACTGTGCGCTATACTCATGAGAGAAGCCACTAGTGAACCCTACGGCCCCCGGGTCTACTTTTCCATCATATTGCTTTCCTATCTATCTTTTTGCAATCTTTGTTTTCAGATCTACAAAACCAAAAACCCAAAAACATATTGCTGCATATTTACTCTTTTTATTTGTGTTCTTGAGAGATCTATCTCTCCTATCTATCACTACCTAATCTATCTTTTTACCGTAGAGAGATTGACAACCTCTCTTTCGCGTCGGGTTGCAAGTATTTGTTGTTTGTGTGCAGGTGCTGCTTATTGGGTGGTGGTGATCCTCCTACTGGTTCGATAACCTTGGTTTCATAACTGAGGGAAATACTTACCGTCGATGTGCTGCATCATCCCTTCCTCTTTGGGGAAATACCGACGTAGTCTCAAGCCACGTCACTCACAATGTCCTAAAAATTTAATACGATTTTTTCTGAATATTTCTGAATTTCTGGTGCAAATAACATCAGAGGGGGGTGCACCTGGTGTCCACGAGACACCAGGGCGTGCCCACAACCCCAGTCGCGCCCTGGTGGGTTGTGGTCCCCACTTGGGTCCCCTCACTTATCCCTTTAGCCCATTCCATCTACTACCTGCAGAAAAAAATCACCATAGCTCTCTCTCTCGTGTTCTTGCTCTAAAACCCGTGGATTTCGATCTCTTTGCTCGAAGCTCCGTTTACGAAACTGTTTTGGGGGATTGCTACTTGGTGTGTGACTCCTCCGTTGCTCCAATTAGTTTTTGATTTAGTGGTTTATTTTTAGAATAATTAGCTACTCTTGGTGCTGCTGTAGATGGGCTTGCATGTTGAATTCTTAGAGTTCTAAGTAGCTTGAATGCTTAATATGGCCTATTGGCATCCTTAGGAGTAGTTGCTATCAATCTTACGAAGTTTTGTTGACAAAAATTTTGTAGACTAAAATTTTCAGAAATTTATTTATAGGAATAAGATGAGTTTCTTTAGGAAGTTTTCCTCCAAGAAGAGTGCTAAAGGAGTCATTGGGGAATCATCGGACAATGACCTCAACACTCCGAGAACGGCGGAGGTGCGGCCGTGCGAATGGCCGCATAATGCCTTCATGGAGGAGGCCGGGTTCCATCTAGAGTTTCTCCAATTCATTGCAAACGCTGGGCTGACCAACTTCCTCGCAGCTGAGTGTGACCAACACCACCTCCTTACAAATTCCTTTATGCAAAATTTTCATTTTCTGAGTCAGAATAATCCTCCCGAGGTGCAGCTTAATTTATATGCTGAAACCCGTCAGATACCGCTTGCTACTTCTTGAGCTTGCGTTGGTTTTCCCTTGAAGAGGAAAGGGTGATGCAGCAAAGTAGATAAGTATTTCCCTCAGCTGTTGAGAACCAAGGTATCAATCCAGTAGGAGATACAAGCAAGTCCCCAATAGATGTACCTACACAAATAATCAAACACTTGCACCCAACGCAGAAAAGGGGTTGTCAATCCATTCACGGTTATTTGCAAGGATGAGATCTGATAGAGATAGATATAGAAGATTACTAAAACAAAAAGTAAAAGGATTGCAGCAAAGTATTTTTGGTATTTTTGGTTTATAGATCTGAAAATATAATATGGAAAATAGACCCGGGGGCCATAGGTTTCACTAGAGGCTTCTCTCTTGAAGGAAAATAATACGGTGGGTGAACAAATTACTGTCGAGCAATTGATAGAAAAGTGCATAGTTATGACGATATCCAAGGCAATGATCATGCATATAGGCATCATGTCCGTGTCAAGTAGACCGAAACGATTCTGCATCTGCTACTATTACTCCACACATCGACCGACTCCTGCCTGCATCTAGAGTATTAAGTTCATGAAGAACAGAGTAACGCATTAGGTAAGATGACATGATGTAGAGGGATAAACTCAAGAAATATGATGAAAACCCCATCTTTTTATCCTCGATGGCAACAATACAATACGTGCCTCGCTACCCCTACTTTGTCACTGGGTGAGGACACCGCAAGATTGAACCCAAAACTAAGCACTTCTCCCATTGCAAGAATTACCAATCTAGTTGGCCAAACCAAACCAATAACTCGAAGAGACTTGCAAAGATATGAAATCATGCATATAAGAATTCAGAGAAGATTCAAATAATATTCATAGATAATCTGATCATAAACCCACAATTCATCGGATCTCGACAAACACACCGCTAAAGAGTATTACATTGGATAGATCTCCATGAAGATCATGAAGAACATAGAGGGAGAAGAAGCCATCTAGCTATTAACTATGGACCCGAAGGTCTGAGGTGAACTACTCTCGCATCATCGGAGGGGCAATGGAGTTGATGTAGATGCCCTCCGTGATCAAATCCCCCTCCGGCAGATTACCGGAAAAGGCTCCAAGATGGGATCTGACGGGAACAGAGGCTTCCGGCGGAGGCAAAGTATTATCGTGGCTCTCTTTGGTATTGGGGGAATGTTTGGGAATTTATAGGAGAAGAAATAGGGTTAGGAGGCCTGCTGGGGGTCCACAAGCCAGGAGGGCGCCCCCCCTAGGGGCGTGCCATGGTGGCTTGTCGCCTCTCGACAGGTCTCCTGACCTCCTCTCCAAGTCTGGTAGGTTTCTTCTGGTCCAAGAAAAATCATCGCGAAGATTTTATTCCGTTTGGACTCCGTTTGATATTCCTTATCTGCAATACTCAAAAATAAGGAAAAAACAGAAACTGGCACTAGGCACTAGGTTAATAGGTTAGTCCCAAAAATAATATAAAATAGCATATTAATGCATATAAAACATCCAAAACAGATAATATAATAGCATGGAACAATCAAAAATTATAGATACGTTGGAGACGTATCAAGCATCCCCAAGCTTAATTCCTGCTCGTCCTCGAGTAGGTAAATGATAAAAACAGAATTTTTGATGTGGAATGCTACCTAACATATTTATCCATGTAATATTCTTTATTGTGGCATGAATATTCAGATCCGTAAGATTCAAAACAAAAGCTTAATATTGACATAAAAACAATAATACTTCAAGCATACTAACAAGCAATTGTGTCCTTTCAAAATAACATGGCCTAAGAAAGTTATCCCTACAAAATCATATGGTCTCGCTATGCTTCATCTTCCCCACACAAAGTATTTAAATCATGCACAACCCCGATGACAAGCCAAGCAATTGTTTCACACTTTTTATGTTCTCAAACCTTTTCAACTTTCACGCAATACATGAGCGTGAGCCATGGATATAGCACTATAGGTGGAATAGAATATGGTGGAGGTTGTGAGGAAAAAGGAGAAGATAGTCTCACATCAACTAGGCGTATCAACGGGCTATGGAGATGCCCATCAATAGATATCAATGTGAGTGAGTAGGGATTGCCATGCAACGGATGCACTAGAGCTATAAGTGTATGCAAGCTCAAAAAGAAACTAAGTGGGTGTGCATATAATGAAAAATTCCACTAGTTATATGAAAGTGACAAAATAGGAGACTCTCTATCATGAAGATCATGGTGCTACTTTGAAGCACAAGTGTGGAAAAAAGATAGTAACATTGTCCCTTCTCTCTTTTCTCTCATATTTTTTTTCTTTTTCTTTTTTATTTATTTTGGTGGGCATCTTTGGCCTCTTTTTTTTATTTGGGCTTCATTGGCCTCTTTTATTATTCATAAAGTCCGGAGACTCATCCCAACTTGTGAGGGAATCATAGCTTCCTTCATCCTTTTCTCTCATGGGACAATGCTCTAATAATGATGATCATCACACTTTTATTTACTTACAACTCAAGAATTACAACTCGATACCTAGAACAAAATATGACTCTATATGAATGCTTCCGGTGGTACACCGGGATGTGCAACGATCTAGCATAGCAAATGACATCAAAAAACGGACAAGCCATGAAAACATCATGCTAGCTGTCTTACGATCATGCAAAGCAATATGAAAATGATGGTGCGTGTCATACTAAACGAATGGTGGAAGTTGCATGGCAATATATCTCGGAATGGCTATGGAAATGCCATAATAGGTAGGTATGGTGGCTGTTTTGAGGAAGGGTATATGGTGGGTTTAATGCACCGGCGAAAGTTGCGCGGTACTAGAGAGGCTAGCAATGGTGGAAGGGTGAGAGTGCGTATAATCCATGGATTCACATTAGTCATAAAGAACTCACATACTTATTGCAAAAGTCTATTAGTTATCGAAGCAAAGTCTTAGACGCATGCTCCTAGGGGAGAGGTTGGTAGGAGTTAACCATCGCGCGCTCCCGACCCTCACACAAAGGATGACAATCATTAAACAAATCATGCTCCGACTTTGTTACATAACGGTTCACCATACGTGCATGCTAAGGGAATCACAAACTTTAACACAAGTATTTCTACCATTCCACAATTACTCACTAGCATGACTCTAATATCACCATCTTTATATCTCAAAACTATATGCAAGGAATCAAACTTCTCATAGTATTCAATGAACTTTATATGAAAGTTTTTATTATATCCCTCTTGGATGCCCATTATATTAGGACCAAATTCATAACCTAAACCAATTACCATGCTGTTTAAAGACTCTCAAAATAATATAAGTGAGGTACGAGAGTTCAATTATTTCTATAAAATAAAAACACCACTGTGCTCTAAAAAGATATAAGTGAAGCACATAGAGCAACATTGCCTAGCTCAAAAGATATAAGTGAAGCACATAGAGTATTCTAATAAATTCACGATTAATGCGCGTCCCTCTCAAAATATGTGTTCATCAAGGATGATTGTGGCAAAGTAAAAAGCAAAGACTCATATCATACAAGACGCTCCAAGCAAAACACATATCATGTGGTGAATACAAATATAGCCTCAAGTAAATTTACCGATGGATTGAAGACGAAAGAGGGGATGCCTTCCGGGGCATCCCCAAGCTTAGGCTCTTTGGTATCCTTGAATATGGCTTGGGGTCCCTTGGGCATCCCCAAGCTTAGGCTCTTGCCACTCCTTATTCCATAGTCCATCAAATCTTTACCCAAAACTTGAAAACTTCACAACACAAAACTCAACAGAAAACTTGTGAGATCCGTTAGTATAAGAAAAATAAATCACCACTTTAGGTACTGTTGTGAACTCATTCTTTATTTATATTGGTGTAATATCTACTGTATTCCAACTTCTCCATGGTTCATACCCCCCGATACAACCCATAGATACATCAAAATAAGCAAACAACACAAAGAAAACAGAATCTGTCAAAAACAGAACAGTCTGTAGCAATCTGTAGAGTTCGAATACTTCTGTAACTCCAAAAATTCTGAAAAATTAGGAAAATATGGGCAATTTGTATATCAATCTTGTTTAAAAATTTCAGACTCATTCGATGCTCTGGTGAATTTATAAAATTCCTGGACTGAGCGCAAAAGTTTCTGTTTTTCAGCAAAATCAAATCAACAATCACCGTAGACCATCCCAAAGGTCTTACTTGGATCAAACACTAATTAAAACAAAAACACCATTACTACATAGGTAATAATGTGTAAAGCACTCAAAAACAGAAAGCAAAAACAAACAAAAACAAGAACATAAAATAAAATTGGGTTGCCTCCCAACAAGCGCTATTGTTTAACGCCCCTAGCTAGGCATAATGTAATAGATCTAGGTATTGTCATCTTTGGTTTTGGCCACTTTTGTGAGGGCCTTCTCGAATCCGGGGGGCTCTTTTCTCTTCCCCGAATTTGTAGGGGAAGAAACCATCTTAAGATCCAAAATATCCAAACGCTTATTGCAAAGGGTAATCAAAGTATTCAAGCGACTGAGGTTCCCACTGATATGTTTGAGGGGTTCGTTATATTGTTGCAACTCGACCAAGTGCTTATGTAAGTCACCTAATTTGTCGAAAATTTGAACTCCCTCTTGTGAGAAAGCAAACCCCTTTTTTGGTGGAGGAACCCCCAAAATCCCTTCCAAAACTTCATAAGCGGCGTTTGCATCAAGCTCAATAAAATTCCCCTTTGAAGCGAAATCCAAAAGTTCTCTATGATGCAAAGCCAATCCAATGTAAAAATTTCTAAGCAAAACTTTTGCGTCTCCTTTTAGATTGGAAATACGATAAGATTCCATTAGCCTATACCAGGCATCTTTCAAATTTTCCCCTTGTTTTTATTTGAAGTATAGAACTTCAAAATCTGGTGACAAAGGGGAAGTAGTAACGCTAGACATAGCAACAAGCAAGAGATCCGGCAAGAGAGAGGCAAACGAAAAAGAGGGTGAATAAAACGGCAAATTGGTGAAGTGGGGGAGAGGAAAACGAGAGGCAAATGGCAAATAATGTAAATGCAAGAGATGAGTTTGTGATGGGTACTTGGTAGGCTTGATGTAGATCTCCCCGGCAACGGCGCCAGAAATTGGCAAGTTGACGGGAGAGTTCTTGTCTTGACTTGCTATGTATCCTCCCCGGCAATGGCGCCAGAAATCCTTCTTACTACTTCTAGAGCTTGCGTTGGTTTTCCCTTGAAGAGGAAAGGGTGATGCAGCAAAGTAGATAAGTATTTCCCTCAGTTGTTGAGAACCAAGGTATCAATCCAGTAGGAGATACAAGCAAGTCCCCAATAGATGTACCTACACAAATAATCAAACACTTGCACCCAACGCAGGAAAGGGGTTGTCAATCCCTTCACGGTTATTTGCAAGGATGAGATCTGATAGAGATAGATATAGAAGATTACTAAAACGAAAAGTAAAACAAAAGTAAAAAAGAATGCAGCAAAGTATTTTTGGTTTATAGATCTGAAAATATAATATGGAAAATAGACCCGGGGGCCATAGGTTTCACTAGAGGCTTCTCTCTTGAAGGAAAAATAATACGGTGGGTGAACAAATTACTGTCGAGCAATTGATAGAAAAGCGCATAGTTATGACGATATCCAAGGCAATGATCATGCATATAGGCATCACGTCCGTGTCAAGTAGACCGAAACGATTCTGCATCTGCTACTATTACTCCACACATCGACTGACTCCTGCCTGCATCTAGAGTATTAAGTTCATGAAGAACAGAGTAACGCATTAAGTAAGATGACATGATGTAGAGGGATAAACTCAAGCAATATGATGAAAACCCCATCTTTTTATCCTTGATGGCAACAATACAAATACGTGCCTCGCTACCCCTACTTTGTCACTGGGTGAGGACACCGCAAGATTGAACCCAAAACTAAGCACTTCTCCCATTGCAAGAATTACCAATCTAGTTGGCCAAACCAAACCAATAACTCGAAGAGACTTGCAAAGATATGAAATCATGCATATAAGAATTCAGAGAAGATTCAAATAATATTCATAGATAATCTGATCATAAACCCACAATTCATCGGATCTCGACAAACACACCGCAAAAGAGTATTACATCGGATAGATCTCCATGAAGATCATGAAGAACATGGTATTGAAGAACATAGAGAGAGAAGAAGCTATCTAGCTACTAGCTATGGACCCGAAGGTCTGAGGTGAACTACTCACGCATCATCGGAGGGGCAATGGAGTTGATGTAGATGCCCTCCGTGATCGAATCCCCCTCCGGCAGATTACCGGAAAAGGCTCCAAGATGGGATCTCACGGGAACAGAGGCTTACGGCGGCGGAAAAGTATTATCGTGGCTCTCTTTGGTATTGGGGGAATATTTAGGAATTTATAGGAGGAGAAATAGGGTTAGGAGGCCTGCTGGGGGGGCCACAAGCTAGGGGGGCGCGCGCCCTGGTGGCTTGTCGCCTCCCGACAGGTCTCCTGACCTCCTCCCCAAGTCTGGTAGGTTTCTTCTGGTCCAAGAAAAATCATCGCGAATATTTTATTCCGTTTGGACTCCGTTTGATATTCCTTATCTGCAATACTCAAAAACAAGGAAAAAACAGAAACTAGCACTAGGCACTAGGTTAATAGGTTAGTCCCAAAAATAATATAAAATGGCATATTAATGCATATAAAACATCCAAAACAGATAATATAATAGCATGGAACAATCAAAAATTATAGATACGTTGGAGACGTATCACCGCTCACTGACTTTTGTGACATATGTTTGATCCCTTCTGATGGGGAATTAAGAGAGCCTAGACCAGCGAAGTTTGAGGACTTTCTCCTCACTTTGACAGTGGGTGATGAAAGAGGCGTGTCAAATGCCACTGCCACCAGTTTGCAGTTTCCTTCTGTGCATTACTTTGCTTTATTCATCACAAAGTGTTTAAGCGCTAGGGAGAAGGTCGGTGCACTCAGTGCCCCCGACCTCACCATTTTACGCCATGCACTGCACAATGATCACACCTTTAGCATAGGGGCTATTATTGCACGTCGCCTACACCTTAACAGGACTAAGGGCAAGATACCTGGTGGTGTTTATGCTACTCGCTTAGCGAGTCACTTTAATGTTCAGATTCGCTAACATGATTATACCTTGCCCTGAGTTTTTCTAGATCACAAGGCATTGGAGGATCATCAATTTATTGATGCAGCTGGTTCTTTTCATAACATTCGCTACAACTTAGTATTCAACAAGGTTACCCGTGATATTATCCCGTTGCCTGCACCTGCTTTGTTTGATTCTATTGCCAGGAACGGATACAGGGTCATGCCAGAGGACATTTTTGCCTACCGGAACGACCTTGCAGCGGCTGAGGAGGAGCCCCAAGAGTGGGACGCTCAGGTGCCGCCGCCACATCACTTCCACATAGGACCGGATGGCTATTACGTATGGTGACTACCAGGCTAGGCCAAAAGCCTAAGCTCGGGGGAGTACGTATTTCCACCTATATTATATTCATGTTTACACATTTCATTCCAGTTGTCGGTGTCTGATACGTCTCCAACGTATCTATAATTTATGAAGTATTCATGCCATGTTTACAACCATTTTATATGAATTTATTAGAACTAACCCGGACTGATGCTGTTTTCAACAGAACTACCGTGGTGTTGTTTTTGTGCAGAAATAAAAGTTCTCAGAACGGGATGAAAATTTACGGAGAATATTTTTGGAAAATATAAAAAATACTGGAGCGAAAAGTCACCGGAGAGGAAGGCCGAGGAAGCCACAAGGGTGGGGGGCGCCCCCCTAGGGCGCGCCCCCTGGCTTGTGACTTCCTCGGGAACCTTCTGGACGTGGGACCAACGCCATATACTCCTATAAATACCCAAACCGCTGAAAAGAAACCTAGATCGGGAGTTCCGCCGACGCAAGCCTCCAGAGCCACGAAAAACCAATCGGGAGCCCGTTCCGGCACCCTGCCGGAGGGGGAAACCATCACCGGAGGCCATCTTCATCATCCCGGCGGTCTCCATGACGAGGAGGGAGTAGTTCACCCTCGGGGCTGAGGGTATGTACCAGTAGCTATGTGTTTGATCTCTCTCTCTCGTGTTCTTGAGATGGCACGATCTTGATGTATCGCGAGCTTTATTGATATAGATGAATCATATGGAGTTTTCCCCTCTCTATCTTCTTGTGATGAATTGAGTTTTCCCTTTGAAGTTTTCTTATCGGATTGAGTCTTTAAGGATTTGAGAACACTTGATGTATGTCTTGCGATGGGATATCTGTGGTGACAATGGGATGTTCTATTGATCCACTTGATGTATGTTTTGGTGATCAACTTGCGGGTTCCGTGACCTTGGGAATCTATGCATAGGGGTTGGCACACGTTTTCGTCTTGACTCTCCGGTAGAAACTTTGGGGCACTCTTTGAAGTTCTTTGTGTTGGATTGAACATGATGAATCTGAAATTGTGTGATGCATATCATATAATCAAGCCCATGGGTACTCGTGGTGACATTGGAGTATCTAGGTGACATTAGGGTTTTGGTTGATGTGTATCTTAAGGTGTTATTTTAGTACGAACTCTAGGGCTGTTCGTGACACCTATAGGGATAGCTCATATGATTGATCGGAAAAGATAAATTTGAGGTGGTTTCGTACCCTACAATAATTTCTTCATTTGTTCTCCGCTATTTTTGACTTTGGAGTGAACTCTTTGTCGCACGTGAGGGGTTTACATATGATTCAACTATGTCAGTATTATTGAGAACTTGCACTAGTGAAAGTATGAACCCTAGGCCTTGTTTCTAAGCATTGCAATACCGTTTTTGCTCACTTTTGTTACTTGTTACCTTGCTGTTTTTATATTTTCAGATTACAAAAACCTATATCTACCATCCATATCGCACTTGTATCACCATCTCTTCGCCGAACTAGTGCACCTATACAATTCACCATTGTATTGGGTGTGTTGGGGACACAAGAGACTCTTTGTTATTTGGTTGCAGGGTTGTTTGAGAGAGACCATCTTCATCCTACGCCTCCCACGGATTGATAAACCTTAGGTCATCCACTTGAGGGAAATTTGCTACTGTCCTACAAAACTGTGCGCTTGGAGGCCCAACACGAGTCTACAAGAAGAAGGTTACGTAGTAGACATCAAGCTCTTTTCTGGCGCCGTTGCCGAGGAGGCTAGGTAAGCGGCACTCACATCCCGTCAACGAAGCTCTTTTCTGGCGCCGTTGCCGTGGAGGTGAGTGCTTGAAGGTATATCTTTAGATCTTGCAATTGAATCTTTTAGTTTCTTATTTTATCACTAGTTTGGTTTTATAAAAGAAAACTACAAAAAAATGGAATTGAGGTTGCCTCATATGCTTCATCTTTTTAATGTCTTTCGTGAAAATGATGGAAAGGAAAATTGTGCTCAAGTTTTAGAAGAGGAAGTTATTAAAATGTTTGGCACTAAATCTTTGAGTGATGAGCATGATTGCAATGTTGTTAGTATGAATTCTTTGAATATCCATAGTACTAATGATGATTGCACTAGTCATGATAAAAAGATTTCTTATAAGCATGTCAATTTTTGTGGAGTGCATAGAGTTTGTGAAGACATGCCTAAAAGGGAAGATAGATTTTGTAAGAGGCATAAGTATTTAGAAACTAAATGGTTGCAAGAGAGGCTATATGTTTGTGCTGAAAGACTTAATATTTCTCGCCGTCCTTGTGAGCTTTGCAATGAAAGTGGTCATTTTAATTTCCAATGTGAATTATTTCATGATCGAATTGTGTCCAAAAATTGTGATAACCTCATTACCCTTGAGCATCATAATGAACTTAGTCTATTTTTTGGGTATGATGAAATGAAACATAAAACTAAGGATGTTCCAGCTTGGGTTCTCATGAAAATGATTGATTTTGATCTAAATGAAATCTATATGTATTGCGTGGTAAATTGCATTGAGAATCCTTATATTGCCAATTACTTAAAGACAAGAAAACAAATAGTAGATGAAGAGAATAGTAATGAAGGGGAAGAGGTTTCCCAATATCCTCCTATTTTTTCTTATGATGAATCAGATAACGAGGATGAGCTTTTTATTCAACCAACCTCTTCAAAAAGAAGCTTGGAGGAATTAAATAAACCCACACATAATGTGGTGAAGAAGAAGAAAAGAAGGAAAAGTAAAGGTAAAGAGGTATCTCTCCCAAATAATGTTGCTCCCATTATTGATAGGCCTCATGAGAATGAATCAAAAATAGTTGTGGAAGATGATACACTTGAGGATGATTTTGTTATGCCTATTGCTTGTTGTGATAATTATGATTGGGAAGATAATGATACTTCTTATAATCTTGAAAATATTTATGGCACCAACTTGGAGGATGATGATAATAATTGCTATACTATTGGTGCTATTCATACTATTAATGATGAGAGTGATTATGTTTATGATATACAAAGCCACAAGCTTGGGGATGCTATGTTAGATGAAAATGACATGTTTGAGAATTTATTTGCTGCAATTAATGTTGACCCAAGCTTGGGGATGCTATGCTTAATGAATATGATCTTTTTATTCCCTCTACTTTGAATGATCAAATTTGTTATAATGATTGCATGCCTCCTACTTATGATGACTATTGTGATGATACTTATGCGATGAAAAAGAGTGATGATTACTATTATGATACTTGTCATAATTATGAATATCCTTTTACTGAATATTACTCTTTTAATGTGGAACCAATTTGTAGTATTCAATTCTTTTATGATACTCCCACTATTAGTCATGAGAAGAAATTTTCTTGTGTGGAGAGTAGTAAAATTTCTATGCTTGTAGATCATGAAAAGAATGCTTTATGTGCTGGTTATATTGTGAAATTCCTTCATGATGCTACTGAAAATTATTATGAGGGAGGAACATATGCTTGTAGGAATTGCAATAATATCAAGTTTCCTCTCTATGTGTTCAAAGTTTTGAAGTTATGCTTCTTTTGTCTTCCTATGCAAGTTGATTCTTGTTCCCATGAATTGTTTGCTCACAAAATCCCTATGCATAGGAAGTGGGTTAGACTTAAAATGTGCTTGTCATGAGATTCATGATGCTCTTTTGCATGTTTCAATTACTATTCCTATGTGAGCATCATTGAAATCATCATGCCTAGCTAAAATGCATTAAAGAAAAGCGCTTGTTGGGAGACAACCCAACACTTTTACCTTATGTTTTGGTGTGTTCACATGATTAAGCTACTGTAGTAATCATGTTTTGTGTCTTTTATTTCAATAAAGTGCCAAGTAAAACCTTTGGGATGACTCACAAGATGAGTAGAATTGATGCTGAACCAAAACATAAACTTTTGACTCCAGTACAGGATTTTTCAATTTTTACTGGAGCGTGATAATGATCTGAAATTTTACACAGTCTTCATATACAAATTCTTCAGGTTTTACTAATTTTTCAGATTTTTTAGAGACAGGGAAGTATGGTTACACTACAGATCTTCACAGACTGTTCTGTTTTTGACAGATTCTGTTTTGCATGCATAGTTTGCTTGTTTTAGTGTTCCCATAGCTTATATTCAGTGATATAAATTATGGGAATAGTAGAATACAGTAGGTATCATGTGGGAACAATTATGAATCTTGTCTTGACAGTACCTAAGTGAATGATCTACCTTTATTATACTAACCCATCTCACGAAGTTCCGTTAAGTTTTATGTGATTGAAGTTTTCAAGTTTTGGGCGAGACACCGATACAAGGAGAATAAGGAGTGACAAGAACCTAAGCTTGGGGATGCCCAAGGCACCCCCAAGGTAATATCCAAGGAATACTCAAGCGCCTAAGCTTGGGGATGCCCCGGAAGGCATCCCCTCTTTCATCTTCAACACTATCGGTATATCTTACTTGGGGCTATATTTTTATTCGTCACATAATATGAGTTTTTCTTGGAGCGTCATTTTATTTTCTTGTTCTCTGTTAGGTGTTATTTATAATCTTGTTTTTCAATAAAAAGTTCCAAGAATTGCCTTAGGATGCTTGCATTGCATGTTTTGATGAGTGCTGTGTAAAAAACAGAAACTTTGGCTGTAGTGTTTGAATTTTCATATTTTACTGGAACGTGGGAAGTTTCTGAAATTTTTACACAGTATTTTCATATAAATTTTATAGCATGTCCTAAATTTTCATAATTGTTTGAGTTACAGAAGTACACTGTTTTCATAAATTGCTACAGACTGTTCTGTTTGGACAGATTGCTGTCATAGTTTTGTTATCTACTTATCCTATAGTTTCCATAGCCTATATTGGTAGATATAAATTGTGGAAATGATAGTATACAGTACCTAATGTTTGAAAATTATTATGCAACTTGTCTTGGCAGTACATAAAGAGTTGATTTATTATTATGTGTACTAACCTATCTCACGAGTTCTTTTCGAGTTTTGTGTGGATGAAGTTTTTGAGAATAGGTGAAACCGGGATATGAGAGGATTGAACGAGATACAAAAGCTCAAGCTTGGGGATGCCCAAGGCACCCCAAGTAAATATTTCAAGAAGTCTCAAGCATCTAAGCTTGGGGATGCTACGCATCCCACCTCTCTTCATCAACAATTATCGGTTAGCCTATGTCGAGCCTAAATTTTTATTCGTTCACATGATGCGTGCTATTCTTGGAGTGTTATTTTTCTTTTGCTTGCTGTTTAAATAAAATACGCAGATCTGAAAATATTCATTGAGAGAGAGAGTCCTCACATAGCTTCTTAATTGTTTGACTACTCATTGATCTTCACTTATATATTTTTGAGAGTAGCTTGTCATTTCCTCTCATGCTTCACTTATACCTTTTTGAGGGATGAAATCTTTATGCTCATGTGCTTCCTTTAAATTTGTTTGAGCTTGTCGAAAAAGTAATGGCAATATATGAAATTAGTCCCAAAGTGATAGATATCCAAGGAGGATATAATAAAAACTTTCATGAAGATCATGGGACAAATTAAACTTGATTCTTTGTAATAGTTTTGAAACATGATGATGGTAATATGTGAGTCATGTTAGTGAGTAATTATGCTTTAGTAGGAATATTGGTGTTAAGGTTTGTGATTCCCTATGCATGCACGAAAGTCAATAGTTATGCAATGAAGTTACATCCTACTTGTGGTGCATTATTCGGTGTTAGTTATGACTCAATGCTCACTTATGAGATTTCTCGTTCCTCGGTTTGGTTGCTTCCCAATCTATTTGCTAGCCTTCATTTGTACTAAGTAGAAATACTACTTGTGCATCCAAAATCCTTAAACCAAGTTTTGCCTTATGAGTCCACCATACCTACCTATATGCGGTATTTCCATGCCGTACCAAGCAAATTTGTATGTGCCATCTCTTAATTTTCAAAATAAATTTTCTCTTTTGTGTGCCCGTACCGCTCATGAAACGGTGGGGAGTATCCAATATTTTTCCATGCTAGGTGTGTTATTCTCACGATATGTGTTGATTCACTATCATTCACGAGAAAGTGGCTGGTATTCGGGATGCCCAGTTCCATGCTCAAAATTCAAATCAAAATATAATGAAACAAAACTCCCCCAGGATTGTTGTTTGTATGGACGGTACCCGTGGATTCGGCTCGCCGTGGAGTGTGATTGATTGGTGGAGGGGGAGTAAAAACTTTACCATTCTGTTAGGGAACCTCCTATAATGTATCTAGCATGGAAAGTATTGTGAGCTACTTTGTCGTTTTTGTTGACAGGAAAAGCATGCCACTCAAAATATTTTTCTCTCTCAATTTAAACCTTGAGCTCTGGCACCTCTACAAATCCCTACTTCCCTCTGCGAAGGGCCTATCTATTTACTTTATGCAATTTTTATTTTTGCTTTGAGTCTCCATCTTCTCTTATAAGCACCAACTAGGGGGCACTATGATCGTACTTGAGCATTGGGCATAGCTAATATTTGAGTGTGTTTCATGAATGGATCAATGATTGAGCATGATGGGCTAGGGATAACTTTCTTTAGTGTTGATATTTTGAAAGACATGGTTGCTTGTTGACATGCTTGAGTATTGAAGTCATTATGTTAAAACTAGACTATTGCTTTGAATCATTTACAAGTCCAAATGTCCATGCTATATAAAGAGGAAAATAATATGATGAACATTTTAGGTAGCATTCACACTTCATAAATTATTTCTTTTATCATTTACCTACTCGAGGACGAGCAGGAATTAAGCTTGGGGATGCTGATACGTCTCCAACGTATCTATAATTTATGAAGTATTCATGCCATTTTTACAACAATTTTATATGATTTTGGTATGATTTTATTAGAACTTACCCGGACTGACGCTGTTTTCAGCAGAACTACCGTGGTGTTGTTTTTGTGCAGAAATAAAAGTTCTCGGAACGGGCTGAAAATTTACGGAGAATATTTTTGGAAAATATAAAAAATACTGGAGCGAAAAGTCACCTGAGAGGAAGGCCGAGGAAGCCACAAGGGAACCCCTGGCTTGTGACTTCCTCGGGAACCTTCTGGACGTGGGACCAACGCCATATACTCCTATAAATACCCAAACCGCCGAAAAGAAACCTAGATCGGGAGTTCCACCGCCGCAAGCCTTCAGAGCCACGAAAAACCAATCGGGAGCCCGTTCCGGCACCCTGCCAGAGGGGGAAACCATCACCGGAGGCCATCTTCATCATCCCGGCGGTCTCCATGACGAGGAGGGAGTAGTTCACCCTCGGGGCTGAGGGTATGTACCAGTAGCTATGTGTTTGGTCTCTCTCTCTCGTGTTCTTGAGATGGCACGATCTTGATGTATCGCGAGCTTTATTGATATAGATGAATCATATGGAGTTTTCCCCTCTCTATCTTCTTGTGATGAATTGAGTTTTCCCTTTGAAGTTTTCTTATCGGATTGAGTCTTTAAGGATTTGAGAACACTTGATGTATGTCTTGCGATG
Organism: Elymus sibiricus; assembly: GCA_039707655.1. NCBI lineage: Eukaryota > Viridiplantae > Streptophyta > Magnoliopsida > Poales > Poaceae > Elymus > Elymus sibiricus. The sequence continues at coordinate 341,361,503 of CM077671.1, forward strand.
GGATGTCTGTGGTGACAATGGGATGTTCTATTGATCCACTTGATGTATGTCTTGGTGATGAACTTGCGGGTTCCGTGACCTTGGGAATCTATGCATAGGGGTTGGCACACGTTTTTGTCTTGACTCTCCGGTAGAAACTTTGGGGCACTCTTTGAAGTTCTTTGTGTTGGATTGAACATGATGAATCTGAAATTGTGTGATGCATATCGTATAATCAAGCCCATGGGTACTCGTGGTGACATTGGGGTATCTAGGTGACATTAGGGTTTTGGTTGATGTGTATCTTAAGGTGTTATTTTAGTACGAACTCTAGGGCTGTTCGTGACACTTATAAGGATAGCTCATATGATTGATCGGAAAAGATAACTTTGAGGTGGTTTCGTACCCTACAATAATTTCTTCGTTTGTTCTCCGCTATTTGTGACTTTGGAGTGAACTCTTTGTCGCACGTGAGGGATTTACATATGATTCAACTATGTCAGTATTGTTGAGAACTTGCACTAGTGAAAGTATGAACCCTAGGCCTTGTTTCTAAGCATTGCAATACCGTTTTTGCTCACTTTTGTTACTTGTTACCTTGCTGTTTTTATATTTTCAGATTACAAAAACCTATATCTACCATCCATATCGCATTTGTATCACCATCTCTTCGCCGAACTAGTGCACCTATACAATTCACCATTGTATTGGGTGTGTTGGGGACACAAGAGACTCTTTGTTATTTGGTTGCAGGGTTGTTTGAGAGAGACCATCTTCATCCTACGCCTCCCACGGATTGATAAACCTTAGGTCATCCACTTGAGGGAAATTTGCTACTGTCCTACAAAACTCTGCGCTTGGAGGCCCAACACGAGTCTACAAGAAGAAGGTTGCATAGTAGACATCAGTGTCTACACTTTTTCATTGTATTATCCTTGCTAGATTTATTTTCTCGCTTTCTTCTTGCATGTTCGAAAAACTTTGAGAAAATCCAAAAATATTTCTTGCTTCTTTTTGGTTTTTCTTTCTAATTTAAATTAATTGTAGTAGCAAAAGAAAACCCAAAAAGATTTCTGGTTTCTTCTTTTGCTTGTTGGGAGTTTTCCCGTGTAAATAGATTTTCTCGTCTTTGTTTTTCCTTCTTTGATTTGCTTTCTTTAAGAAAAACCAAAAACTAAAAAAAAAATCAGTGTGTTTCTCTGAAATTCTTTTCCTTTTATTTGAGTCGTACCAAGGAGAAGACCACGATGAAAATGTTGAGTGGCTCTCATATGCATTATTGTTAATCTAACAAAGAGCCCAATTTACTTTGTCTTATCATTTTGAATAAAATGTTTACAGATTCCAGCTTAGTCCACGGCACTCTTGCACTGTTATTATTTTTTATATATCATTCGGTCATGCAAGTGAAAGGCAATAATGACGATATTTGATGAAATGACTGTGGCAGAGAGAAGCGGGTATGAACTCAACTTGTTTTTGTTTTTGTAAATGTGTTTAACCTAGTATCCATGATTCAGCATATTATGATCAAACATGTTTGCAATGACAATTAGAGATTATAGTTGCTCATGCCATGCTTAAGTAGGTAGGAGTGGATAATGATTTATCTTGGATGTCAACGTGCATTAAAATGGTTGTGATGTAGTATGATGATATGGTATCCTCCTCTGAATGTTTCAAGTGGCTTGACTTGGCACATGTTCACGCATGTAGTTGAATCAAAACCAACATAGCCTCTACGATATTTATGTTCATGGTGTTCATATCCTACTCATGCTAGTATTCAATGTTGATTTTGCATAACGCATGTTCATGACCGTTTTCGCTCTCTAGCTGGCCGCTTCTCAACCTATTTGCTAGCTTTCACCTGTACTAATCGGGAATACTGCGTGTGCGTCAAAATCTTTAAACCAAAGTTATTTCAGATGAGTCCACTATATCTACCTATATGCGGTATTACACTGCCGTTCCAATTAAGTTTGCATGTGCCACCTCTAAAATTTCAAATGAACATCTGTTATGTGTGCCTGGACCGCTCATGGAGCGATAGGGGGCGGTCAATATCTTCCATGTTAAGCGGGTTATTCTCATGATGAGTGTTTATTCACTCGTCCTTGCACGAGAGGGGCGGTAATAGGGATTCCTTGTCCCGAAATCAAAAATTGCAAATAATTAAACAAAACTCCCCCAGGAATGTTGTTGGTATGGACGGTACCCGTGGATTCGGCAAGCCGTGGAGTGTGTTTGTTGGTGGAGGGGGGGTAAACCTTTACTTTTACCGCTTGGGAACAGCCGCTAATGTGTTTAGCATGGAAGATATTGATAACTCTTGGTCGTAAAGTTGACAGGAAGGGTGCACCTCCCAAAATTAATTATATTTATCTCTGATTTAAGCTTTGAGCTCTGGCACCTCTGCAAATCCCTGCTCCTCTCTGTGAAGGGACTATCTATTTACTTTTATGTTAAGTCATCACCTTCTCAAATAAGCGCCAGATCTGAGAGCACTATTGTCATCCTCGTGCATTGTGTATAGTTAATGTTGGATGCATCATGACTGGATCTTTTCTATCATGAATTACAATGTCTAGTCGCTGCTTGAACTTTGGGGGTGCTCTGCATTTATGTTTTGCGGTCTCAGAAAGGGCTAGCGAGATACCACTGTTGTCATATTATATCATGACCGTTTTGACAAAGTGTTGGCACTTGAGATATTTTATTATTACTGTCTAGTTGATTATGCCATCGATATGAGTTAATATAATTTCTAAGAGTTATTGTTGACATGGTTAGTCATGATCTTTGCTGAAAACCTGGGTGCTACTTAAGCATGTTTATGTAAACAAGAACAAAAGAGTTCGTAAAAGTTTTTCTTTTTCACTTTGAGTTTGTCAACTGAATTGTTGGAAATATGCCCTAGAGGCAATAATAAAAGTAGTTATTATTATATTTCCTTGTTCATGATAATCGTTTATTATCCATGCTATAATTGTTTTGATTGGAAACACTGATACATGTGTGGATACATAGACAACACTGTGTCCCTAGTATGCCTCTAGTAGACTAGCTTGTTGATCAAAGATGGTCAAGGTTTCCTAGCCATAGACATGAGATGTCATTTGATAACAGGATCACATCATTAGGAGAATGATGTGATGGACAAGACCCAAACTGTGAACGTAGCATATGATCGTGTCAGTTTATTGCTATTGTTTTCTGCATGTCAAGTATCTGTTCCTATGACCATGAGATCATGCAACTCACTAACACCGGAGGAATAACTTGTGTGTATCAAACGTCACAACGTAACTGGGTGACTATAAAGATGCTCTACATGTATCTCCGAAGGTGTCTGTTGAGATGGCATGGATCGAGACTGGGATTTGTTACTCCGTATGACGGAGAGGTATCTCAGGGCCCACTCGGTAATACAACATCACAATAAGCCTTGCAAGCAATGCGACTAAAGTGTTAGCCACGAGATATTTTATTACGGAACGAGCAAAGAGACTTGCCGGTAACGAGATTGAACTAGGTATAGAGATACCGACGATCGAATCTCGGGCAAGTAACATACCGAAGAACAAAGAGAACAGTGTACGGGATTAACTGAATCCTTGACATAGAGGTTCAACCGATAAAGATCTTCGTAGAATATGTAGGAACCAATATGGGCATCAAGGTCCCGCTATTGGTTATTGACCATAGAGGTGTCTCGGTCATGTCTACATAGTTCTCGAACCCACAGGGTCTGCACACTTAACGTTCGGTGACGTTTTGGTAGTACTGAGTTATGTATGGTGGTGACCGAAGGTTGTTCGGAGTCCCGGATGAGATCCCGGACGTCACGAGGAGCTCCGGAATGGTCCGGAGGTAAAGATTGATATATAGGAAGTCCCGTTTTGGTCACCGGAAAAGTTTTGGGTATTTCCGGTAGTGTACCGGGAGTGCCGGAGGGCCATCGGGAGGGGCCACCCACGCCGGGAAGCCACATGGGCCTGGGGGGGTGCACCAGCCCTTAGTGGGCTGGGAAAACCAGCCCCACAAGGCCCATGCGGCTAGGATAGGTGGGAAAGGAAAAAACCCAAGTGGAGAAGGTTTCCAAGTAGGAAGAAGGAATCCTACTAGGAGTACGATTGGTGGGAGGCTCCACCTCCACCTCCTTCGGCCGAACCCCTAGGGGAAACCCTAGGGAGGCTGCCTCCTCCCCTCCCTCCTATATATACTAGAGGAATAGAGGCCCCAAAGATACAAGTCCACGTACTAGTTCTCTATTCCCTAGTTCCTCCACCAAATAGATTCCGATGGTGCTTAGGCGAAGCCCTGCCGGAATAGTTCCACCAGCACCGTCGCCGCGCCGTCGCGCTGCCGAAGAACTCATCTACTTCTCCGCTCCCTCTTGCTGGATCAAGAAGGCGGAGATCGTCATCGAGCTGTACGTGTGCTGAATGCGGAAGTGCCGTCCGTTCGGCGCTAGATCGGGACGGATCGTGGGACGACTGCGATTTGGATCGCGAAGACGTTCGACTACATCAACCGCGTTTCTTAACGCTTCCCGCTTAGCGATCTACAAGGGTATGTAGATCCACTCTCCCTCTCGTAGATGCTCATCACCATGGATAGATCTTGCGTGTGCGTATGAAAAATTTTGTTTCCCATGCAACGTTCCCCAATAGTGGTATCATGAGCTAGGTCTATGTGTAGATGAGATCACGAGTAGAACACAAAGGAGTTTGTGGGCGTTGATGCTCAGATTGCTTCCTCCCTTGGTCTTTTCTTGATTCAGCGGTATTGTGAGATGAAGCGGCCCAGACCAACCTTACTCGTACGCTTACGAGAGACCGGTTCCATCAACTGACATGTAACTTCGTTGCATAAAGATGGCTGGCGGGTGTCTATCTCTCCCACTTTAGTTGGATCGGATTCGACAAAGGCAGTCCTTGAGAAGGTTGAATAGCAATTTGTGTATCACCGTTGTGGTTTATGCGTAGGTAAGAATCGTTCTTGCTAGATACCCGTAGCAGCCACGTAAAACATGCAACAACAATTAGAGGACGTCTAACTTGTTTTTGCAGGGTATGTTGTGATGTGATATGGCCAATTACATGATGAGATATATGTGATGTATGAGATGATCATGTATTGTATAGAATATCACGACTTGCATGTCGATGAGTACGGCAACCGGCAGGAGCCATAGGGTTGTCTTTAATTTATTTTCGCCGTTTTGCTTTACTTTATCGCTATGAGTTAGCAATAGTCGTAGAAGCAACAGTTGGCGCGACAACCTCATGGTGACACGTTGATGGAGATCACGGTGTCATGCCGGTGACGATGGAGATCATGCCGGTGCTTTAGAGATGGAGATCAAAAGCACAAGTTCATGGCCATATCATGTCACTTATGATTTGCATGTGATGTTAATCCTTTTATGCATCTTATTTTGCTTAGGACGACGGTAGCATTATAAGGTGATCCCTCTGTTGGAAATATGCCCTAGAGGCAATAATAAATTAGTTATTATTATATTTCCTTGTTCATGATAATCGTTTATTATCCATGCTATAATTGTATTGATTGGAAACTCAAATACATGTGTGGGTACATAGACAACACTGTGTCCCTAGTAAGCCTCTAGTTGACTAGCTCGTTGATCAAAAGATGGTGAAGGTTTCCTGGCCATGGACATAAGATGTCATTTGATAACGGGATCACATCATTAGGAGAATGATGTGATGGACAAGACCCAAACTATAAACGTAGCATATGATCGTGTCAGTTTATTGCTATTGTTTTCTGCATGTCAAGTATCTGTTCCTATGACCATGAGATCATGCAACTCCCTGACATCGGAGGAGTACCTTGTGTGTATCAAACGTCGCAACGTAACTGGGTGACTATAAAGATGCTCTACAGGTATCTCCGAGGGTGTCTGTTGGGTTGGCATGGATCAAGACTGGGATTTGTTACTCCGTGTGACGGAGAGGTATCTCAGGGCCCACTCGGTAATACAACATCACAATGAGCCTTGCAAGCAATGTGACTAAAGTGTTAGCCACGAGATCTTGTATTACGGAACGAGTAAAGAGACTTGCCGGTAACGAGATTGAACTAGGTATAGAGATACCGACGATCGAATCTCGGGCAAGTAACATACCGAAGAACAAAGGGAACAGCATACGGGATTAACTGAATCCTTGACATAGAGGTTCAACCGATAAAGATCTTCGTAGAATATGTAGGAGCCAATATGGGCATCCAGGTCCCGCTATTAGTTATTGATCGTAGAGGTGTCTCGGTCATGTCTACATAGTTCTCGAACCCGCAGGGTCTACACACTTAACGTTTGGTGATGATTAGTATAGTTGAGTTATTTTGTTGGTGACCGAAGGTTGTTCGGAGTCCCGGATAAGATCCCGGACATGACGAGGATCTCCGGAAGAGTCCGGAGGTAAAGATTGATATATGTGATAATAGTGTTTTGATCTCCGGAAGGGTTCCGGAATTCACCGGAAGGGGTTCCGGATGTTTACCGAAGTGTTCGGGTGCAGCAACACTTTATATGAGCCAAAGGGGTAAAGCCCACGAGGTATTGGAAAGTGCAAAAGGAAGTTTTGCTGCTGCCTTAAGCGGTACTACCGCTGGTAAGGCAGTACTACCGCGTAAGCGGTACTACCGCTTGTGCGAAAGCGGTACTACCGCTCAAGCGGTACTACCGCTCGTGAGCGGTACTACCGCTTGTACGCGATACTGCTGGAATCCGAGTTGGAATCTTTCCGTGCGGGCCAAACCGACCTTGTGCGGGCAAAACCGACCTTGTGGAGGCTTTCTCTCCAAGTTTAGACCCCAGGGCTCAACATATAAATAGAGGGGCAAGGCTAGCACATGTGACACATCAAGATTTCCCAAGCCGTGTGCCGGCAACCCTAACCCTCTAGTTCTTCCCGTCATAATCTCCGTAGTGCTTGGCGAAGCCTTGCAGAGATTGTTCCTCACCACCATCACCACGCCGTCGTGCTGCCGGAACTCATCTACTACTTCATCATCGCTCGCTGGATCGAGGAGGTGAAGGCGTCATCAAGCCGTACGTGTGTTGAACGCGGAGGTGCCGTCCGTTCGGCACTAGTTCGTGATCGGATCGAGGGACGACTTGCGATTTGGATCGCGGAGACGTTCGACTACATCAACCGCGTTTCTTAACGCTTCCGCTTAGCGATCTACAAGGGTATGTAGATTCACTCTCCCTCTCGTAGATGCTCATCACCATGGATAGATCTTGTGTGTGCGTAGGAAATTTTTTGTTTCCCATGCAACGTTTCCCAACACCCTCACTAAAATTTGGATCATGTGACACTCGAATGACCGGAGGGATGTCAATTTGAGTGGGAGTTTTTAAGTAATATGATTAACTAAACTCATTATCTTGAACAATAGTCTAAGTTGTTTTTGCAAAATTTATGTTGTAGATCAATGGCTCGCGCAGTAGCACCCCTGAATTTTAATGCGTTCCTAGAGAAAGCTAAGTTGAAAGATGATGGAAGTAACTTTGTGGACTGGGCCCGTAATCTAAGGATTATCCTTACGGCTTCCCAAAAGGCTTATGTCCTTGATGCACCGCTTGGTGATCCACCCGCTCCAGTAGAATCTGCAGACGTTGCGAACGCCTGGCAGGCACGTTCTGATGATTACTCAATGGTTCAATGTGCAATGTTGTATGGCTTAGAACTGGGACTTCAAAGATGTTTTGAACGTCATGGAGCATATGATATGTTCCTAGAGTTGAACTTTATCTTTCAGAAGAATGCCCGGATCGAGAGGTATGAGACCTCCTATAAGTTCTATGCCTGCAAGATGGAGGAGAACGGGTCTGTCAGTGAACACATACTCAAAATGTCTGTGTATTCCACCCGTCTGGCTAAATTGGGGATGCCCCTTCCAGCTGAGGTGATCACTGACAGAGTTCTTCAATCATTGCCACCTAGTTACAAGAGCTTCGTGTTGAACTATAACATGCACGGGATGAGCAAGTCAGTCGCCGAGCTGTTTGCGATGTTGAAAGTCGCTGAGTCTGAGATTCAGAAGGAGCATCAAGTGTTGATGGTCAATAAAACCACTAGTTTCAAGAAGAATGGCAAGGGTAAGAAGGGTAACTCCAAGAAGAGTGGCAAAGCAGTTGCCCCTCCCGTGAAGAAACCGAAGGCTGGACCCAAGCCAGAAACTGAGTGCTTTCATTGCAAGGGAACTGGTCACTAGAAGCGGAACTGCCCCAAGTATCTGGCTGACAAGAGGGCGGCCAACGCCAAACAAGGTATATATGATATACATATTATTGATGTGTACCTTACCAGCTCTCGTTGTAGTGCCTAGGTATTTGATACCGGTTCGGTTGCTCACATTTGCAACTCAAAACAGGAACTGCGGAATAGACAGAGGCTGGCGAAGGACGAAGTGACGATGCGCGTGGGAAATGGTTCCAAGGTTGATGTGATCGCCGTCGGCACGCTCGCTCTTCGATTACCCTCGGGATTAGTGATGAACCTGGATAATTGTTATTTAGTGCCTGCGTTAAGCATGAACATTATATCTGGATCTTGTTTATTGCGAGACGGTTACTCATTTAAATCAAAGAATAATGGTTGTTCTATTTATATGAGTAATATCTTTTATGGTCATGCACCCAATGTGAGGGGTTTATTCTTATTGAATCTCGATAGTGATGATACACATGTTCATAACATTGATGCCAAAAGATGTAGAGTTGATAATGATAATACCACTTTCTTGCGGCACTGCCATTTAGGTCATATTGGTGTAAAACGCATGAAGAAGCTCCATGCTGATGGACTTTTGGAGTCACGTGATTTTGAATCACTTGACACATGTGAACCATGCCTCATGGGCAAGATGACTAAGACCCCGTTCTCTGGAACAATGGAACGGGCAAGTGACTTATTGGAAATCATACATACTGATGTGTGCGGTGGATATCGTAATTTCTCACCTTCACTGATGATTTAAGTAGATATGGGTATATTTACTTAACGAAACACAAGTCTGAAACGTTCGAAAAGTTTAAGCAATTTCAGAGTGAAGTTGAGAATCATCGTAACAAGAAGATTAAATTCCTGCGATCTGATCGAGGAGGAGAATATCTAAGTTATGAGTTTGGTAGTCACTTAAGACAGTGTGGAATAGTTTCATAATTGACACCGCATGGAACACCACAGCGTAATGGTGTGTCCGAACGTCGTAATCGAACCTTATTGGATATGGTGCATTCTATGATGTCTCTTGCCGATTTGCCACTATCGTTTTGGGGTTATGCATTAGAGACAGCTGCATTCACTTTAAATAGGGCACCATATAAATCCGTTGAGACGACGCCATATGAACTGTGGTTTGGCAAGAAGCCAAAGTTGTCGTTTCTTAAAGTTTGGGGATGTGATGCTTATGTCAAAAAACTTCAGCCTGAAAAGCTGGAACCCAAAGCGGAGAAGTGTGTCTTCATAGGATACCCAAAAGAGACAGTTGGGTATACCTTCTATCTCAGATCCGAAGGCAAAGTGTTTGTCGCTAAAAACGGAACATTTCTTGAGAAAGAGTTTCTCTCGAAAGAATTGAGTGGGAGGAAGATAGAACTTGATGAGGTTTTTGAACCTTTACTTCAACCAGAGAGTAGCGCAGCGCAGAAAGATGTTTCTGTACAGCCTACATCAGTTGAAGAGGAAGTTAATGATGATGATCATGAAGCTTCGGATCAAGTTGCTATCGAACCTCGTAGGTCGACAAGGACGCGTACTACTCCTGAGTGGTACGGCAACCCTGTCTTGGAGGTCATGTTGTTGGACAACGATGAACCTACGAGCTATGGACAAGCGATGATGGGCCCGGATTCCAAGAAATGGTTAGAAGCCATGAAATCCGAGATGGGATCCATGTATGAAAACAAAGTATGGGCTTTGGAAGTATTACCTGAAGGGCGAAAGGCCATTCAGAACAAATGGATCTTTAAGAGGAAGACGGACGCGGACGGTAATGTCACCGTCTATAAAGCTCGACTTGTGGCAAAGGGTTTTTCACAAGTTCAAGGAGTTGACTACGATGAGACCTTTTCACCCGTAGCGATGCTTAAGTCCGTCAGAATCATGTTAGCAATAGCTGCATTTTTCGATTATGAAATTTGGCAGATGGATGTCAAAACAGCATTCCTTAATGGTTTCCTTAAGCAAGAGTTGTATATGATGCAACCAGAAGGTTTTGTCGATCCAGAGAGTGCTGAAAAAGTTTGCAAACTCCAGCGATCCATTTATGGACTGGTGCAAGCATCTCGGAGTTGGAATCTTCGCTTTGATGAGGTGATCAAAGCGTTCGGGTTTATACAAGTTTACGGAGAAGCTTGTATTTACAAGAAAGTGAGTGGGAGCTCTATAGCGTTTCTAATATTATATGTGGATGACATATTGCTGATTGGAAACAATATAGAAATGTTGGAAAGCGTGAAGGAATATTTGAACAAGAGTTTTTCAATGAAGGACCTAGGAGAAGCTGCTTTCATATTAGGCATCAAGATCTATAGAGATAGATCGAGACGCTTAATAGGACTTTCAAAGAGCACATACCTTGACAAAGTTTTGAAGAAGTTCAAAATGGATCAGTCCAAGAAGGGGTTCTTGCCTGTATTGCAAGGTGTGAAGTTGAGTAAGACTCAATGCCCAGTGACTGCAGAAGATAGAGAAAATATGAGTGTCGTCCCCTATGCTTCAGCCATAGGCTCTATCATGTATGCAATGTTGTGCACAAGACCCAATGTCAGCCTTGCCATAAGTATGGCCGGAAGGTTTCAAAGTGATCCAGGAATGGAACACTGGACGGCGGTCAAGAACATCCTAAAGTACCTGAAAAGGACTAAGGACATGTTTCTCATTTATGGAGGTGATCAAGAGCTCGTCGTAAAGGGTTACGTCGATGCAAGCTTTGAAACTGATCCGGATGACTCTAAATCTCAAACCGGATACGTATTTATTCTTAATGGGGGTGCGGTAAGCTGGTGCAGTTCCAAGCAGAGCGTGGTAGCTTATTCTACATGCGAAGCGGAGTACATCGCTGCTTCGGAGGCGGCGAAGGAAGGTGTCTGGATGAAGGAGTTCATGACAGATCTTGGAGTAGTGCCTAGTGCACTAAACCCAATGACTCTGTTTTGTGACAACACTGGTGCCATTGCTCTAGCCAAGGAACCAAGGTTTCACAAGAGGACCAGACACATAAAGCGACGTTTCAATTCCATCCGCGATTACATCAAGGAGGACGACATAAATATTTGCAAAGTGCACACGGATCTGAATGTTGCAGATCCGATGACTAAACCTCTTCCAAGGGCTAAACATGATCAACATCAGAACTGTATGGGTGTTAGATTCATTACAATGTAAATCACATAGTGATGTGAGCTAGATTATTGACTCTAGTGCAAGTGGGAGACTATTGGAAATATGCCCTAGAGGCAATAATAAAAGTAGTTATTATTATATTTCCTTGTTCATGATAATCGTTTATTATCCATGCTATAATTGTATTGATTGGAAACACTGATACATGTGTGGATACATAGACAACACTGTGTCCCTAGTATGCCTCTAGTAGACTAGCTTGTTGATCAAAGATGGTCAAGGTTTCCTAGCCATAGACATGAGATGTCATTTGATAACAGGATCACATCATTAGGAGAATGATGTGATGGACAAGACCCAAACTATGAACGTAGCATATGATCGTGTCAGTTTATTGCTATTGTCTTCTGCATGTCAAGTATCTGTTCCTATGACCATGAGATCATGCAACTCACTAACACCGGAGGAATAACTTGTGTGTATCAAACGTCACAACGTAACTGGGTGACTATAAAGATGCTCTACAGGTATCTCCGAAGGTGTCTATTGAGCTGGCATGGATCGAGACTGGGATTTGTTACTCCGTATGACGGAGAGGTATCTCAGGGCCCACTCGGTAATACAACATCACAATAAGCCTTGCAAGCAATGTGACTAAAGTGTTAGCCACGGGATCTTGTATTACGGAACGAGTAAAGAGACTTGCCGGTAACGAGATTGAACTAGGTATAGAGATACCGACGATCGAATCTCGGGCAAGTAACATACCGAAGAACAAAGAGAATAGTGTACGGGATTAACTGGATCCTTGACATAGAGGTTCAACCGATAAAGATCTTCGTAGAATATGTAGGAACCAATAAGGGCATCTAGGTCCCGCTATTGGTTATTGACCGTAGAGGTGTCTCGGTCATGTCTACATAGTTCTCGAACCCGCAGGGTCTGCACACTTAACGTTCGGTGACGTTTCGGTAGTATTGAGTTATGTATGGTGGTGACCGAAGGTTGTTCGGAGTCCCGGATGAGATCCCGGACGTCACGAGGAGCTCCGGAATGGTCCGGAGGTAAAGATTGATATATAGGAAGTCCCGTTTTGGTCACCGGAAAAGTTTCGGGTATTTCCGGTAGTGTACCAGGAGTGCCGGAGGGCCATCAGGAGGGGCCACCCACGCCAGGAGGCCACATGGGCCTGAGGGGGGGGGTGCACCAGCCCTTAGTGGGCTGGGCAAACCAGCCCCACAAGGCCCATGCGGCTAGGATAGGTGGGAAAGGAAAAACCCCAAGTGGAGAAGGTTTCCAAGTAGAAAGAAGGAATCCTACTAGGAGTAGGATTGGTGGGAGGCTCCACCTCCACCTCCTTCGGTCGAACCCCTAGGGAAAACCCTAGGGAGGCTCCCTCCTCCCCTCCCTCCTATATATACTAGAGGAATAGAGGCCCCAAAGATACAAGTCCACGTACTAGTTCTCTATTCCCTAGTTCCTCCACCAAATAGATTCCGACGGTGCTTAGGCGAAGCCCTGCCGGAATAGTTCCACCACCATGGATAGTCATCGAGCTGTACGTGTGCTGAACGCGGAGGTGCCGTCCGTTCGGCGCTAGATCGGGACGGATCGTGGGACGGCTGTGATTTGGATCGCGAAGATGTTCGACTACGTCAACCGCGTTTCTTAACGCTTCCCGCTTAGCGATCTACAAGGGTATGTAGATCCACGCTCCCTCTCATAGATGCTCATCACCATGGATAGATCTTGCGTGTGCGTAGGAAATTTTTTGTTTCCCATGCAACGTTCCCCAACATGAATTGCTTGAGGACAAGCAATGGGTTAAGCTTGGGGGAGTTGATACGTCTCCGTCGTATCTACTTTTCCTAATGCTTTTTCTCTTGTTTTGGACTCTAATTTGCATGATTTGAATGAAACTAACTCGGACTGACGTTGTTTTCTACAGAACTACCATGGTGTTGTTTTTTGTGCAGAAATAAAAGTTCTCGGAATTGGACGAAACTTTTTGGAGATTTATTTCAGAATAAAGGAAAAATACTGGAACCAAGAGCCACCGGAGGGGATGCCCTGGCTGGGCACGATACACCAGGGCGCGCCACCCCCTCCAGGCATGCCCTGGTGGGTTATGGTCACCTCATGGCCCCCCTGACCCTAATTCCAACTCCATAAGTACCTATTTTCGGAGAAAAAATGGGAGAGGAAGTTTTATCGCATTTCATGAGACGGAGCCGCCGCCACCTCCTGTTCTTCACCGGGAGGCCGGATCTGGAGTCCGTTCGGGGCTCCGGAGAGGGGAATCTTCGGTCTTCGTCATCACCAACCCCCCTTCATTGGAAATTCCATGGTTCTCCCCACTGGGAGTGAGTAATTCCTTCATAGGCTCGCTGGTCGGTGAGGAGTTGGATGAGATTCATCATGTAATCGAGTTAGTTTTGTTAGGGCTTGATCCCTAGTATCCACTATGTTATGAGATTGATGTTGCTACGACTTTGCCATGCTTAATGCTTGTCACTAGGGCCCGAGTGCCATGATTTCAGATCTGAACCGTTTATGTTATCACTATTGTATCTATGTTCTTGATCCGATCTTGCTAGTCATATGCACCTGCTATGTGTTATGATCCGTAAACCCCGGGGTGACAATAATAGGGATACTTTCCGGTGATGACCATAGTTTGAGGAGTTCATGTATTCACTATGTGTTAATGCTTTGTTTTGGTTCTCTATTAAAAGGAGGCCTTAATATCCCTTAGTTTCCTTATGGACCCCGCTGCCATGGGAGGGTAGGACAAAAGATGTCATGCAAGTTCTTTTCCATAAGCACGTATGACTATTTACGGAATACATGCCTACATTATATTTATGAACTGGAGCTAGTTCTGTGTCGCCCTAGGTTATGACTGTTATATGATGAATATCATCCAACGAGTTCACCGATCCAATGCCTACGAGTTTTCCACATAATGCTATTGCTATTGTTATTGCTATTGCTACTGTTCCAATTGCTACAAAACCATTGCGATCACTGTTACCGTTACTGTTACTACTGCTATCAAAACCATCATATTATTGTGCTACTGATCACTCTGCTACAGATATTTAATCTCCAGGTGTGGTTGAATTGACAACTCGGCTGCTAATACTTGCAAATATTCTTTGGCTCCCCTTGTGTCGAATCTATAAATTTGGGTTGAATACTCTACCCTCGAAAACTGCTGCGATCCCCTATACTTGTGGGTTATCATAAACAGCAAGCAAAACATGGTATAAATGCTTGGAAATAAGGCCTAGGGTTCATACTTTCACTAGTGCAATCTCCCAACAATGCTAACATAGTTGAATCATATGATCATCCCTCAACGTGCAACAAAGAATCACTCCAAAGTTCCTATCTAGCGGAAAACAATAATATGAAATTGGTGTAGGTAGTAGAACCACCTCAAAGTTATTCTTTCCGATCAATCTTTTGAGCTATCCCTATAAGTGTCACAAATAGCCCTAGAGTTCGTACTAAAATAACACCAATGATACATATTAATCCACCCAAATGTCACCTACATACTCCAATGTCACCTCAAGTATCCGTGGGTAAATTATGCGACATGCATCAAACAATATCAGATCTATCATATTCAATCCAACACAAAGAACTTCAAGGAGCACCCCCAAGATTTCTATCGGAGAACGTAGTATGAAAACGTGCAATCAACCCCTATGCATAGATCCCTAAGGTCACCGGAATCCGCAAGTTGATGCCATAACATATATCAAGTGAATCACTTGAATACCCCAATGTCACTACTGGTATCCGCATGCAAGACATACATCAAGTGCTCTCAAACCAAAATATTCAATCCGACATAATGAGATCTCAAAGGGAAATATTCAATTCATCACAACAAGATGACAAGGGAAGAACACCATATGATCCGACTATATTAACAAAGCCCGTGATACATCAAGATTGTGACATCTGAAGAACACGAGAGAGAGAGATTGAACACATAGCTACTGGTACATACCCTCAGCCCCGAGGGTGAACTACTCCCTCCTCGTCATGGCCTATGTCGAGATGATGAAGATGGCCACCGGTGATGGTTCCCCTCTCCGGCAGGGTACTGGAACGGCTCCAGACTAGTTTTTCATTGATACAGAGAGTTGCGGCGGCGGAGCGGAGAGTCCCTCTTTATTTCTGGGGTTTCTCGGATTTATAGGATTTTTCAGCGCTGGAATCACACGCAACGGAGCCACGTGGGCCCCACAAGCCATCCGGGCGTGGCCTAGGGGGCGCCCTGTTGGCTTGTGCCACACAGGTGGCTCCCCTCCAGTGGTACTTCCCTCCAGTATTTCTTATTTCCTCCAGAAAAAATCATCAAAAAGTTTCAGGCGATTCCAAGAACTTTCATTGCCTGCACAAAAACAACACCACGGTAATTCTGCTGAAAACAGTGTCAGTCCGGGTTAGTTGTAAATAAATCATATAAAGTGCATCAAAACCATATAAAAGTATTGTAATCATAGGGGAATATGGCATGAATACTTCATAAATTATAGATATGTTGGAGACATATTAGCCCCTAGGTAGGCGGTTGGTAGGAGTTAACCATCGCGCGTCCCCGACTCGAACAACACCAGGATTTCAACGAGGAATAAGAATGCTCACACATCATCATCATGCCATAACCGATATTTAGATGAGCAACAAGTAACAAGTTATTTACCGATATTTCTACTAACCAACAATCATATACTCGTGCCCTTTCATATTACCACATCAATATCATTAACCCACAGTTTCTCTTATATGGTGAGCTACATGAAAGTTGTTATTATATCCTCCTTGAATACCTATCCTTTTTCGACTAGTCTTATAGCCCATGCAAATTACCATTACTATTTATTATGCTCTCAAACAGATATAAGTGAAGCATGAGAGTTCAATTATTTCTATAAAATCTACACGCCACCATGCTCTAAAAGATATAGGTGAAGCACTAGAGCAACTATTTAGCTCAAAAGATATACGTGAAGCACATAGAGTATTCTGACAAATCATGAAGAACATGTATCTCTCTCAAATAGGTGTGTCCAGCAAACAATGATTGTGGCAAACTAAAAACAAAGCAAACTATAATACATGACGCTCCAAGCAAAACACATATCATTTGATGAAAAAAAATATAGCCCCAAGTGACATACCGATGGAATGGAGACGAAAGAGGGGATGCCTTCCGGGGCATCCCCAAGCTTAGACGCTTGAGTCCTCCTAGAATTTTACCTTGGGGTGCCTTTGGAATCCCCAAGGTTATGGTCTTGATGCTCCTTATTCCTTCATCCATCATGATCACACCCAAAACCTGAAAAATCCAGCACACAAAACTCAACAGAAACCCCGTGAGATCCATTAGTATAATAGGTAAATCATAAAGGGAAACACTTCCTATCAGCAGTCTGCTAGGAAGAAATCATCAGACCATTTGTGATCCATTGATACCTTGTTAATTCTACAGTGGATGACCAGCCGTACAAACCACATGTATTTGACGTAGGACCCTGACCCCTCTTCCATTCAATCTCTCCTGAACCACCGTTCCCTATCCTAAACTTCTGTTCGTCTCCCATGTCTCCGACGGGCCTCTATTCGAGCTCGTCACCGACCATGCTGCCTCCATCCTCTCTAATTACACAACCCGGATTCGGTCTTGCACTTCGAGCTTCCTCCGCCCCTTGTCGCCGAAGAAGCAATCCACCGCACTGTGCGCCCAGATCTAGTCCCCTCTACCGACGTACTCCTCTTTTCGACCCCAGGGGCATCGCCAGTGCGTCAACCCGGAATTAGGTGGTCATGGACAACCATCTTCATGGTATTTGTTGCCTCACGAGGTGCCTGGATCCCTCGATGTTTGAACCGGATGAACGAGTACATTCCACCCATTGACCGTTGGCTAAAGCACCAGACGTGGCCTTCGATCGTCTTCCCCTATTGTAAGTCTCACCTCCGAATGAAACTTATTGCCCTCCCTGAATCAACCGCATTATCATCTCTCCCCACACATAGATTATTCTCAATATGATGTTTCTAGTAGCCATGCTCTGTAAGCATTAGATATGTGCTTCGATAGTCCAGTTTATTTGCATCGATGGATGAAATTTGTTTGTAGATAGAAAATGATCGATGCACACACATGTTGGCGACATTTGTTCTTAGTTTCAAGGTATCAAATTCTATGCTTCCACTAAGTATGAAATACATTGAGATAACAACAAATTGATGCTTCTTAATATCCATATCCATGTCTCCGAACTTCATTGCATTTTTCTTCAGTCGAGACCATTTAGGGCAACAAAAATATACGTCTACTGTTTTTTGTACTTTCTATTTCATCGAAAATAAAATGCTGATGGGCGGGCCAATTTATTTCCTAGTTGATTAATGCCAAATCAAATCTAAAAAATATTTAATAATCAACGACTGTGAGACATAGCATGTAGAAAGCATGATTTCTTACATGGGATTCTCTGCTTCTTCATTACTTTACCATACATGTAATACCCATTGTTGCTTCATATCATCATCTATGCTTTTGCACTATGTCTAACAGATGTATGCTTCAAGCGCAATTGTGTGTTAGCCATAATATTAGTTTGTTGTAATTTCACATTTCCAGCTTCCAAGTAACACTAGTTATAGTTTAGAGAATTATTTTCATGATACCTACTCACTGTGCTTCTTAATTGTAAAATATATGCTTCTTTGGCCTAGAGAGTTTGCTTCACTATGTATGAGTTCTGTTGAGATAGCATAACATTCATGGTTCGAGCTATTCATGCTTCCTTTATATACTGCACGTGTTTCTATGGTCATAATTAATTTTCTTTCTTTTGCTAACTTCAAATGCCTATTTTTCCATTCTACTTTCTAATGGCTTCAAAATTGCTATTGTGCTATCTTTCAAATGTTGCAGAAGCAAATTCTCTGTTCAATGGAAACAAAATTATACAATGTGGTGACCTTAACCCATCTTCCTCTCCATGACGTCGAAAGAGAGGAATTGAGTGCTTACGAAACATTGTTTTGTGTAAAACCTGTAGGGGAACATACTGCTTAGTAGACATGAGCAATGTCATAGGATATAGAAATCAGACTTGAGCAGATGAAGCAATGTAATATTTCCGACATGAAGGAAACAAATGTACTGGTAGTTGAACACAAGTTATATGAGCGGATGAAGCACATAAATTTCAGTGACTTGAATGAAGCAAATATATATGTTGTCGGAAACATGGTATGAACACATGAAGCATGATAATTCTGGCCGAGTAGTTGCATTAGAGAAAGGGTGCGGCAACAAATTTATACCGGGCCGAAACAAATTTTAGTTGTAGTGGAAGCAAATTCAATAATTAATTGAACTATTTGTAATGTGATTTGAATGTATAAAGTGATGTCGAGATAAAAAATTGTTGAATTTAGAAACATAAGTTTCTACAGATGGAAGCAAAAAATATCGCTCACATGGGGTATATTACGTGGACAGAAAAATTCATTCACGTTGGAAGCAAACTCTAATAGCACTTGAGGACAATTCTTTGTTCAATATATTTTCCTAAAAATAAGGGAAATACGAATGGGGAAAAGTTTAACCATATTTTGATATTGACATGATTCTAGGGGTATAGTCAATTATGGGATGCAAACTAAAATCCAGAAAAGCAACTATATGGAAGCTAGCAATCTGGAAGGCTCATGTTTGGGGGCAGTTAATAACATGCAACTAGCAGCCTGTTATTTATGGAAGCACTCGTAGACGCATAGAACAACTCCCAGATTCTTTTTAGTGGGTGCATCAGACGTATTCAATTAAACCAATCGTACAGCTGGTTACTAGTATGATAGAAGAAGGATATTAGTAGTCTATGCCTAGTTGTTCCCAATCATAAACTTTAGCTACTGTTATAAATTGATTCATATTTAATTATTGCATAAGGTACTGTATCCTAACTTAACCCTGACTTTTGCCCACCGATATAATCCATAGCATCAACAAAACAAGCAAACTATGCAAGCAAAAACAGAATGTGTCTAAAACAGAACAATGTGTAATGATCTGCACAAAAACCATACTTCTTTAATTGCGAAATTTCTGAAAAATTACAACAACCTGGGCAATTTGAATAAACATATTGTGTAAAACTTTCAGGAATTTATCATGCTCCGGGAAAAAACAAACAATACTGCACTTGGCGCAACATAATCTGTTTTTGCACCGTATCAATTCTACTATCATCCAAATTAGTCCAGAAGGCTTTACTTGGCACAAACAACAACTAAAACATAAAAACACAATCTATACAGTAGCAATAATCATGCAAGCACCCTAAAACAGAAGATAAAGCAAAATTTAAGATTGCTTTCTAGGGAAGTGTTCCATCCCTTTCTTTAATGGGAATTGGAATCTTATGTTTCCCTCCTTCATATCGATAATAGCACCTGTAGTTCATAGGAAAAGTCCTACCAAGTATTATTGGACAAGACGGATTGCATTCAATATCAAGCACAATGAAACCCACGGGCACATAATTTCTATTAGCAAGAATATGTACATCAGTTATTCTACCCAATAGTTTCTTAATGGTGGAATCCGCTAAATGCAAGTTAAGGGATCATTCATTTATATCGGTGAGGCCTAGTACATCACATATAGATTTAGGTATAGTAGAAACACTAGCACCAAGATTATACGAAGCATTGCATTCATAATATTTAAGCTTAATTTTAATAGTAGGTTCCCATTCATCATGCAACTTTCTAGGAATAGAAACTTCTAACTCAAGTTTCTCCTCATGAGCATTTATCATAACTTCTACAATATGTTTAGTAAAAGCTTTATTTTGTTCATAGGCATTGGATGAGATAATTATTGATTGTAACAAGGAAATACATTCTACTAAAGAGCAGATCTCATAATTAAAGTCCTTGTGATCCAGAATAGTGGGCACATCACTAGCTAATGTTTTGACCTCTCCAAACCCACTTTTTCATTTTTATCATTAAGATCATCACCCTCCGAACAAACGGGACGCCTCGTATCTAAAGTTGACTCATCTCTGTCGGTATACTAAGAAACGGGGTCATTAGTACCCGAACTTGTACACAGGCGACCGCGGCCTCCAGGCCAGCAAGACCTTGTCGGGCGAGGACCAACCTCCAAGCAGCATCAAACCAAGACCAAGACAACCGGCAAACCTCCTTGCCAGGAGTGAAGACCCAACTGCGAGCATCTTCCTGCCAAGATCTCCACCCGCCAAGCCATCGCCCCACGTCACCGGGCTGATCGTCTACATCAACCAGGTGACGAGCGCGCAGGCGGTTAGGTAGAGCTAGACGGGGCGCTTGGCAGCAGGGAAGGATTTACAGTAGCTTTAATGACACCCGTCCTGTGGTGTAGCAAAAGAATAAGAGGTACCTGGGCGAACGACACAGAAGGAGAGGCAATCCTTGCCGGCAGACGTCGCGAATGCGCCACCTCACGGCGGATTCAGTGCGTCTGTCCTAATCCGTCGGAGTTAGGTATTTCCCACTGTAGCTCCTGTCAGTATTTTTGGCAGCAATAGTGTCCACCATTTACCCCATGTAATGACCATTTTAGCCACTGTGGTAGCCCCTTAGCCTATAAAAGGAGGCCCATGGCTACCTTTAGACAGGTCGACACTTCGTTCATTCTACACGCGTAGTCGTGCCCCTCGAGCATCCTTATCGGGTGGTAACGCTCCTGTACCGTGAAGACAAATAATCCACCAAACACAGGACGCGGAGTCCATATGAATCTTCTATGATGTTTTCGATGTTGGAGTTTTTGTCGGTTCTTCATTTATAGAGGTTTCACATCTCTATATCATTGGCATTTTTATACTGCCTCTTCTTATTATAAGCAACAAGCTTGAGTTTGCTCAATTCAGAGCTCATCTGCAGAAGTTGTGGCAGTTCTGGTGTTCCTGCGTTCATCCGTTTCCTGTTCTGGTTTTGGAAGGTTGTAAGCGGTAGTACCGCTCCAGCAAGCGGTAGTACCGCCCTGGCACGGTAGTACCGCTCGGTACTACCGGCTAACCTTCTGTTGCCTCGTTTCAACAGAAGGTTTGCGCGGTAGTAGCGCGGTAGTAGTCGGCGGCAGTACCGCCCTAGGGCGGTAGTACCGCTCGCTACTACCGGCTAACCTTCTGTTCTCCGGAACCCCATGCTACCTTGGGTGGCAGTAGGATGAGGTACTACCGCTGCCCAACGGTAGTACCGCTCCTACGAGCAGTAGTACCGCTCCGGCGGCACTATCGCACCTCGTGCCATTGCTCCGGGTGGCTGCCTCATCCGCCCGAGCGGTAGTACCGCTCCCTTGAGCGGTAGTACCGCTTGTGTGCAGGCTGAGGGGTAACGGTTGGATTTTTCCCCTCCTATAAAAGGGGGTCTTCTTCCCCAATGGATCTTATCCTTCGTGCTCGTGTTTGCCCCTCATTGTTGACATTCTTCGAGCTTGCTAACTCTCAATCCCTCCAATGATTGTTGCTAGTTCTTGAGGGAAAAGAGAGAGGAGATCTAGATCCACATTTCCACCAATCAGTTTCTCTTCTATGTGAGGGGAACCCCTTGGATCTAGATCTTGGAGTTCTTCGTGTTCTTCTTCGTTCTTCCTCTTATTTTCTTCCATAGCATTAGTTGTTGTGGTGGGATTTGGGAGAGAAGGACTTGGGCACTCCGTGCGCCCTTGCCATTGCATTTGATGCATAGGTAGAGTTCTCCACGGTGATACGTGGAAGTGAAGTTTGAGAAGCTTATTATTCTTGGGTGTTTGAGCACCATAGAGCTTGTTCCTCTTGGGTGCCTTGGCACCCTAGACGGTTGGTGGTGCCTCGGAGCTCAATCATTGTGGTGTATAGCTCCGGGCAAGCGTCTGGGTCTCCAATTAGGTTGTGGAGATTGCCCCGAGCATTTGAGGTCACCTCGGAGCCATAATCCATTGTGGTGAAGCTTCGTGGTGTCGTTGGGAGCCTCCAATTAAGTTGTCGAGATTGCCCCAACCTTGTTTGTACGGGTTCGGTGACCGCCCTCAAGGGTCCCTTAGTGGAATCACGACATCTTGCATTGTGCGAGGGCATGAGGAGATTACGGTGGCCTTAGTGGCATCTTGGGGAACATTGTGCTTCCACATCGCTCCGAACGGAGATTAGGATCCGCAATGGTGTGAACTTCGGGATACATCGTCGTCTCTACGTGCCTCGGTTATCTCTTACCCGAGCCCTTTACTTATGCACTTTACTTTGTGATAGCCATATTGTTTCATGCTATATATCTTGCTATCACTTAGTTGTTTATCCTGCTTAGCATAAGTTGTTGGTGCACATAGGTGATCCTAATTGTTTTAGGTTTTGTGCTTGACATATTAAACGTTAGTTTTATTCTGCATTTGTTCAAGCCTAAACCGTAATTATTTTAAAGCGCCTATTCACCCCCCCTCTAGGCGACATCCACGTCATTTCACCAGTGTTGTAGAAAAGCAAGGAATTTGTAGGACGAATCAAAAGCCTTGCTCGGTGGAATTTTTTCAATCACCATTTTATTACGCATCGTCCACAATGTCCAAGATAACGCCGCAAATATAAGCCAAAAGAGGCGTCGATGCCGCGTATGCTATGTAGCCCTGTATTGGAGGAATTCCGCAAGATCCACGACCTCCCAGTCGGGCCCCAACGCCTCACGTATGAATGTCCACATAGCCCGTGCAACCGTACAAGAGAATAGGATATGTGTCCCAGTCTCTGGTACCGCAAATAAGGGACACAGGCCATCGCCCAGGCCGTGCCGCTTAAGCACCTCGGTTCCCGAAGGAATACGATTACACAGCAACTGCCACACGAAGATTTTAATCTTCAGTGGCATGGGAGCTTTCAACATAGGGGAAAAACCAAGGAGTGGGCCTCGACTGGCATAAAGCTTGATATGCTAAGTTTACCGAGAACTCGGACGTCGGTGTTAATCACCATGACACCTCGTCCCGGATGGTCCGGCAGTACCTGTGGCAGGTTGTTTCATAGTCAAACCCAATCGTCACTCTCAGCTTGTCCAAAAGTGCGATGAAACCGAATATCCCACTGTCTGGATCGAAACGTCGTAGAAATGAGTATTGTCGGATCTGCACAAATTGCAAATAGGTCCGGGTAGCTAACTCTTAATGGCTCGGTCCCCATCCAAGGGTCCAGCCAAAACCGTGACCCCCCCTGTCGAGAGCATGCCATGAGAGGCTCACCCCTAAGGTATTTAGCCTAGACTAGCTGTAGCCAGAGGCCACCCTCACCACGAGGGATCTGCCATGCTCATCGCAACATGAGTGCAATGTTCATCTGACAGGAGGCCACAATCCCTAGGCCTCCCTGCTCCTTGGGCATACATATATCCACCCACTTGACCATGGTACCTCTAGCGCCCACTGCCGGCCTGCCAGAAGAACCTAGCGAGCTCCTTGTCAAATGCACTATGAACTCCCTTGGGTAGTATGTACAACCCATCATGTACGTGGGAAGGCTAGCTAGGTCGGAACTAATGAAGACGGTTTTCCTTCCCTTGGAAGTAAAGCGCCCTCTCCAGGGTTCTTCCTGGGTCGCAACTCGATCCACCAACGGATCGAATGCGCTTGAAAACACCCTTTAGTCAGCCATCGGCAAACCTAGTAGTAGGGAAAGAAGCCAGTCGGCAGTTAAGATTATCTGCATTTTGTTGTTATTCCTCAGCAGGGAATCCTAGTATGATCACTTCGCTCTTGTCGAAGTTAATCTTCAGTCCCGACATGGCTTCAAAGCACAGGAGGAGGAACTTAAGATTTACTATGTCCAAATCACTCCCCTCAACCATAATCATGGTGTCATCAGCATACTGTAAGTGGGTAACCCCGCCGCCGGGTATAAGATGCCCAACTACACCCATAAGATGCCCAGTCACCCTAGCCTTATCCAAGATGCCTGCAAGTGCATCCACGACGAGGTTAAATAATAGCAAGGCAATCGGGTCCCCTTGCTTCACGCCAGCGGAGGCGGAGAAGTAAGGACCCACCTCCCCATTGATGTTGATCGTCGTATTCTCCCCATCCGTACCAGTTGCATTGCCCAAGAGCACCATCGATCGTCAAAGCCGCGACGTTGCATGACTAGTCGTAAGAAGCACCAATCCAGACGATCATAGGCTTTCAAGAAGTCTAGATTGAGGAACACTCCCCTATGTCCGCGCGACCGCACCTCATGGATAATCTCATGAAGGGCCAGGATACCATCGTGGATCCGCCTCCCCTGCAAAAATGCCGTTTGGAGGGGGTTGTCTAGCTGCTCCGCTACAGGGGCTAACTGAGTCACGCATACCTTCGTGAAGATACGCTCAAGCACATTGATAACCGTGATAGGCCTAAAGTGTCGAATGTCCGTCACCCTATAACTTTAAGGATCAGGGTAATGACACCAAAATTTATTTGAGACATGTCTAAGGTTCCAACATAAAATTCCTAGAACATCGACATGATCACAGGCTTTAGGACATTCCAGAATTTCTGGAAAAAGACCATCGGGAGACCATCCGGCCCAGGGGCCGACCCCGCTGAGGGAGTCCGGGATTAAGGGGTCCTCGGACTGCCAACTTATCTCTCATAGACCGGGCTCGTGGGCCGCTCGCTGAGGATGGGATTGATCGAAGGCCTCGTCGCTATGGAGGAAACCACAGGAGTCGTGGCGTGTCTTTCAAGATTAAGATAGTAGATTAGGCATGTTTTTTCCCTCCGGTGGGCAACCGGCCATGTGTAACCCTAATGACCCTTGGCGCCTATATAAGCTGAAGGGTTTTAGATTGTAAGACAGAGAAACTCATCTAGGGTTTTAGCTAGTCGATCTCGAGGTAGATCAACTCTGTAACCTTCATACCATCAATATAATCGAGAAGGACGTAGGGTTTTGCCTCCATAGGAGGGCCTGAACCTGGGTAAACATCGTCTCCTTCGTCCCCTTGTTACCATCGATCCAAGACTCACAGCTTGGGACCCCCTACCCGAGATCCGCCGGTTTTGACACTGACATTGGTGCTTTCATTGAGAGTTCCACTGTGGTCACCAAAAGAATCGATGGCTCACCTTGTCATAAGCAACGAGATCTGTGGCCAGGATGTCCCCATCCCTGGTCAGATCTTCGCTGGCGGCGACGTCTTGTCGCACGCCGATCCGACTGACCATCTTGGCCAGATCGGAAGCTTCTTCCCCGATCAAGAAATCAGATTCGGAACCTTAGAGTTCGTCGCCGATTCACGGGGAGAGCTCGTTTGGCTGGAGCCCCCATCTCTCATGGAGGAGCCCGCGGATCCCGACGCCTCGACGTCGGGAGCGTCGAGCCCCACCTCTGGGGCGCCCTCCGCCCCCGGGCTGTCTAGAACGCCCAACCCAGTCGTTGTGCCCGGACCCGCCGAGGCCGAACGTAACCTGGATTCGCTGTCGAGCGACTCCGGAACCACGACGCTGCGGATTGACCCCGCGCGCTTCCGTAACACGCGCCCCACCGATGCCTTGTCCTTAAACAAGCTATTCGATCGGATTCAAACCATGGGCATGACCGACGATCAGACGTCGGTCTATGACCGGATCGGGCTTAAACCCGACGATAGGGGGATTCGCACCCCCTCGATCACTCACCTGGTCGCCACCGTTGAGTGTCTGGCTGGAGGTTCGTCCCCCCAAGTACTGGAATTAAGGACGATCTATATCCCTATTTCCGATCATCAGGACCACGTCTGTAACCCGGATTCTGGAGTTCATTCCGGAAATAGTTCGGGATCGATCCCCGATCTAGCACTCAACTTGAACCCCGTGATTCCGGACTCACATCGTGGCGCGGAACTGAAATTTTTCCCACCCACCACCCAAGCCGAGCATTCAAGCACCGGAGGTGAGTCCAAGTCTTCAGACTTACGGGATGTCAAACAATTACCAGGAGAGTCGGTTCACCATTTTTGGGCCAGACTCCTCCTCATTAGAGATAGAGTACCAGGCACTAGTGACCAGGAGATAATGGCAACCTTCAGTCGCAATTGTCACGATGAAGGGATCCTCAATGCCCTATCCCATCGACACATCCGCGGCTTCACCGAGCTATCGGACCTGGTACAAAAATATTATGCCATGGAGAGCACCTGGCAAGCCGAACGGTTACTTTCGGAACCAGACTTTACCGAACACCCTAGAGGAGATCGGAAAAAGCGGATACGTCCGAAGCGGCTAGCCGAACACGACCCTGCCGAAAAGAGAAATAGAACTCCCACGGGGGCCAGAACTGTCCTTGACGGAATATTGGACAAGCCATGCCCTATACATTCTGTATTGCTGAACACAAGCCCGACTCACAGCCTCAGAGCTTGCTGGGTCGTCAGGCAGGTCGCAAAAAGCGGAGAGGCCATCCTCGAGGCACTGCCGCCGAACAGGCGCTCCACAACGCCGCTAGAATACATTGCTGAAGTCCTGACGATCTACGAAACGTTCCCCTCCAGGAACAGGAGGAAAAGAGCTCTTAGAGAACTCGAACAGGTCTACCATGTGGCGGCAACAAGTTCAAGGGCAGACATACCAATCACCTTTGGAGACACTGACCGACCAACCATCCGTCCCGGTCAAACACCGGCTGCACTGGTCCTAAACCCCATCATCGATGGTTTCAGGCTACAGAAGGTGCTAATGGATAGCGGCAGTGGTTTAAACCTCATCTATGAAGACACCCTGGAAAAAATGCAGTCCGACCGATCTCGCATCGAGCACAGCAACACAACCTTCTGGGGGATCATCCCTGGGAAAGAGGCGCGTTGTTTAGGACGTATCACCCTGGACGTAGTGTTCGGCACGCCCGAAAACTATCGATCTGAAGAACTTCTCTTCCATATTGTGCCCTTCCCCAGTGGCTACCACGCCCTGTTGGGGCGTGACGCCTTCACAAAATTCCAGGCTATACCCCATTACAGGTATATGAAGCTCAAGATGCCGGGCCCAAACGGGGTAATCACAGTCGCCAGTGATCCGAATATAGCCCTCCGAGCTGAGAACAAAACAGCAACGCTCGCCCTCGAGGCACTAGCTGAGACCTTTGCTGTAGAGGAATTGACCGCTCTTTGGTCAAAAGTGGACAAGGACGATGTGATCCTTAGCAAAAGGCCCAAACCCACGTCCTTTAAACCTGAAAATGAAATTGTTAAATTTCAGGTGCACCCAACGGACACTAATAAGACAGCGTCCATCGGAGCTCAGCTGGACCCCATGGTGGACGAGGCGCTGCGAGCATTCTTACGAGAAAACTGGGACATCTTCGCCTGGCCTCCTTCCGATATGCCAGGAATCCCACGGCGGCTGGCAGAACATAGTCTGAATATAATCCCAGGCTTCAAACCTGTCAAACAGACTCTACGCCGCTTTTCCGAGCCTAAACGACAAGCTATGGGTGAAGAACTAGCCAAATTGCTAGAGGCCGGATTCATACGGGAGATCAAACACCCCGAATGGTTGGCAAACCTGGTGATGGTACCGAAGAAAGACAAATCCTGGCGGCTGTGCGTCGACTTCAAAGACCTTAACAAGGCATGCCTTAAGGACCCTTTCCCCCTACCACGTATAGACCAGATTATTGATGCCACAACCGGACACGACTCACTGTGCTTCCTCGACGCTTACTCCGGATACCATCAGATCAAAATGAAGGAATCCGACCAAGCTGCAACCGCATTCATCACCCCCTACGGGCCATTCTGCTTCAACACAATGACTTTCGGGCTAAAAAACGCTGGGGCTACATACCAGCGCATGATCCAGACTTGTCTCGAAAAACAGGTCGGTAAAATAGTCGAGGCATACGTGGACGACGTGGTCATTAAAACCAAACACGTCAGCCAGCTGATCGACGACCTAAGGCAAACCTTTGCCAGCTTGCGCGAGTACGATATACGACTCAATCCGGAGAAATGTGTCTTCGGAGTTCCCGCTGGTAAACTGCTCGGATTCATTGTCTCCCACAGAGGAATAGAAGCGAATCCGGCTAAGATCCGCTCCCTATCGGAACTTTCAATTCCCATGGAGCTAAAGCATGTCCAAAAGCTGGCGGGTTGCGTGGCGGCGTTAAGCCGCTTTATTTCCCGTCTTGGTGAAAAGGCTTTACCGCTCTACAGGTTGCTGAAACGGACCAACAGTTTCAAATGGACCGATGAAGCAGCTACCGCGTTAGAAGAAATTAAAACACTGCTGGCAAGCAACCCCATACTCACAGCACCAGGCGCCGGTGAACCAATGTTATTGTACATATCGGCCACAAACCAAGTGGTTAGCGCAGTGCTCGTCGTCGAACGAGAGGAGGAGGGTCACAAATTCCAGATACAGAAGCCGGTCTACTATGTGTCAGAAGTGCTAACGCAATGCAAGTCCAGATACCCGCATTACCAGAAGATAGCCTATACAGTATTTGTGGCATCACGGAAACTAAGACACTACTTTCAAGAGTGTTCGGTCATGGTGGCATCCGAAGTACCCCTGAACGACATAATCAATAACAGGGACGCCACCGGCCGCATAGCCAAATGGGCCATTGAACTGCTTCCTTTCGAAATCGCCTATAAGCCACGACGAGCTATTAAATCTCAGGTGTTGGCAGATTTCCTCGCCGAATGGACGGAGGCCGAGCTCCCCAAGGAATATAGTACATACTCCCATTGGACGATGTACTTCGACGGATCCAAAACACTGGCCGGACTGGGGGCTAGAGTTATTCTCACATCCCGCACAGGCGACAACATCCGATGCGTGTTGCAAATCATGTATGCCAATTCCAACAATGCAGCCGAGTACGAAGCACTTTTGCACGGTCTTCGGATGGCAGCTTCCATGGGCATAAAATGGCTGGAGGTACGGGGAGACTCCAACTTGGCCATCTCTCAAATCAACGGTGAATTCGATGCCAAAAACCCAAAGATGGCAGCATATAGAAACGCCGTCCTTAAAATATCCGCACGGTTCGAGGGGCTGGAATTCCATCATGTCGCTAGAGACAACAACCAGGCCGCTGACTTACTGGCCCACATGGGGGCCAAACGCGACCCTGTCCCAAAAAACACTTTCCTCGAACGGCTCTTCAAGCCATCGGTGGTTTGGCAGGATAACAATAAGGGCGCCGGATCCATCAGCGTGCAAAAGGTTGTTCCCCCTATAAATGAACCAGACGACCAAATCATCGGCGGCTCCGTAATGGACGAAACGCCTTCGGCTCATGAAGTCATGGCAGTAATTGCACCATGGACCAAGCCCTTCCTCGCTTACCTTCTTCGCCAAGAACTCCTCGACGATCAGACAGAAGCGAGACGCGTAATTCGGCGATCCAAGGCTTATAAAGTCCACGAGGGTGAGTTATACAAGAAAAGCACCACCGGAGTACTCCAGCGGTGCATATCTGAGGAAGAAGGAAGGCAGCTCTTGGCCGAAATCCACGCAGGAATGGGCGGCCATCACGCCGCGGCAAGGGCCCTAGTAAGCAAAGCCTTCCGGGCTGGTTTCTTTTGTCCCACCACTCGAGCGGACGCCCAGTCACTTGTCCAGCATTGCGTGGGATGTCAACCCTTTGCAAACCAAAGTCACATGCCCCCAACAGCTCTTCGGACTATTCCGATTACCTGGCCTTTTGAGGTCTGGGGGCTGGATATGGTCGGACCACTTAAAGGAGGGACCAAGAAGAATAAATATCTACTGGTCATGCTGGACAAGTTCACCAAATGGATCGAAGCAAAACCTGTCAAATCAGCCAAGTCCGGACCAGTGATACGTCTCCAACGTATCTATAACTTTTGATTGTTCCATGCTATTATATTATCTGTTTTGGATGTTTTATATGCATTAATATGCTATTTTATATTATTTTTGGGACTAACCTATTAACCTAGAGCCCAGTGCGAGTTTCTGTTTTTCCCTGTTTTTGAGTTTTACAGAAAAGGAATATCAAACGGAGTCCAAACGGAATAAAAATTTACGGTGATCATTTATAGACCAGAAGAAGCCCAGGGAGCATTGGAGGTGGGCCAGAAGAGCCACGAGGCGATCACAAGCCTAGGGGGCGCGCCCCCCCAAGGGCGCACCCCCCTGGCTTTTCGCCGCCTCGTGGATCCCCCTGACGTGATTCCAACGCCAAGTACCCCTATATATATAGTAACCCCCAGAAAGAAACCTAGATCGGGAGTTCGGCCGCCGCAAGCCTCTGTAGCCACGAAAAACCAATCGGGAGCCCGTTCCGGCACCCTGCCGGAGGGGGAAACCATCACCGGAGGCCATCCTCATCATCCCGGCGGTCTCCATGACGAGGAGGGAGTAGTTCACCCTCGGGGCTGAGGGTATGTACCAGTAGCTATGTGTTTGGTCTCTCTCTCGTGTTCTTGAGATGGCACGATCTTGATGTACCGCGAGCTTTATTAATATAGATAAATCATATGGAGTTTTCCCCTCTCTATCTTGTGATGAATTGAGTTTTCCCTTTGAAGTTTTCTTATCAGATTGAGTCTTTAAGGATTTGAGAACACTTGATGTATGTCTTGCCATGGGATATCCGTGGTGACAATGGGATGTTCTATTGATCCACTTGATGTATATTTTGGTGATCAACTTGCGGGTTCCGTGACCTTGGGAATCTATGCATAGGGGTTGGCACATGTTTTCGTCTTGACTCTCCGGTAGAAACTTTGGGGCACTCTTTGAAGTTCTTTGTGTTGGATTGAACATGATGAATCTGAAATTGTGTGATGCATATCGTATAATCAAGCCCATGGGTACTCGTGGTGACATTGGAGTATCTAGGTGACATTAGGGTTTTGGTTGATGTGTATCTTAAGGTGTTATTTTAGTACGAACTCTAGGGCTGTTCGTGACACTTATAGGGATAGCTCATAAGATTGATCGGAAAAGATAACTTTGAGGTGGTTTCGTACCCCTACAATAATTTCTTCGTTTGTTCTCCACTATTTGTGACTTTGGAGTGAACTCTTTGTCTCACGTGAGGGATTTACATATGATTCAACTATGTCAGTATTGTTGAGAGAACTTGCACTAGTGAAAGTATGAACCCTAGGCCTTGTTTCCAAGCATTGCAATACCGTTTGTGCTCACTTTTATCATTAGTTACCTTGCTGTTTTTATATTTTCAGATTACAAAAACCTATATCTACTATCCATATTACACTTGTATCACCATCTCTTCGCCGAACTAGTGCACCTATACAATTTACCATTGTATTGGGTGTGTTGGGGACACAAGAGACTCTTTGTTATTTGGTTGCAGGGTTGTTTGAGAGAGACCATCTTCATCCTATGCCTCCCACGGATTGATAAACCTTAGGTCATCCACTTGAGGGAAATTTGCTACTGTCCTACAAAACTCTGCGCTTGGAGGCCCAACACGAGTCTACAAGAAGAAGGTTGCGTAGTAGACATCAACCAGTAATCGACTTAATATCCGGCGTGGTACACCGTTACGGCGTCCCGCACAGTATAATAACGGACAATGGATCCAACTTCACCGCCCAGGATGTAAAGGACTGGTGCGCAAAAATGGGCATTAAGCTCGATTACGCATCGGTGTATCACCCGCAGACCAATGGACAAGTCGAACGGGCCAACGGCCTCATCATGAGTGGTATTAAACCACGTCTGGTCCGATCTCTTCATGAGTCCGACTGCCACTGGGTAGAGGAGCTTGACTCCGTTCTGTGGGGCCTGCGTACCACCCCGAATCGTTCAACGGGATACACACCGTTCTTCATGGTCTATGGGGCAGAAGCAGTCCTTCCGTGTGATATTATGCACGATGCACAAAGGGTGCGCATGTACGAAGAAAAGGAGGCCGAGTTAGATCGGCAGGATGACTTGGACGCCTTAGAAGGAGAGCGCGACATATCTCGAGCTCGCTCTACTTTTTATCAACAGCAGGCCCGGCGTTACCAAAGCAGGGAGGTTAGGGCAAAAGCGTACAATGTGGGTGAACTCGTCTTACGGCTCCCCGAGAAGCAAAAGCATAAACTCAATCCCAAATGGGAGGGCCCCTTCATAATTGACGAAGTACTCGCAGGAGGGGCTTATCGTCTTCGAAACCCGCCAGATAACCGCCTCGAACCACACCCATGGAACGCAGCTCGTCTTCGGCGTTTTTACGGCTAGACCGGTGTCGTCATACTTTTTACCCTCTTTTTCTTTTCTTTCTTTTAATTTTCCTTCCCTTCCACCTTGATGTTTGGCAGGTTCGGATTTTTTCTCTCCCCAAGTCTATGTTCGGCTAAACCGAGCTCGTGTTAAGTCTTTCGGCATACATCCTCAAATGTTAGACCCGAATAAAACACCTGGGGGCTTCCTCCTGAAGCCGATGATTATATATTTTAAGCATCTATTCACATTTCCTGTGTACGCATGTTTCCCTTGTCGATTTTTAAGCCATCATATGCATCAATTCGAACTAGGATTTTTGCCAAGCTGTGTTGCCTCGCTCCTATGTTTACCCTCTACGTTCCCGATTGTTCGGCTAGAGGGTAAAGGGAGCACCTCTGCGATTGCTACGACCGGTTATCCAGATACGTACCTCAGACGGGTGAAGCCAAAAGCTAGCTATCCTTAGTAGAAAATTGGTCGGCTGCGACGGAAGCAACCAATAAAATTATGGTTGTTATTACCATTACTCGGGCTTCTTTTCTCAAAAGGGCCATTAGTCGCATACTAGCAGTATGCGGCCTTACTATCCACGATTTACGTAGCAACCTAAAGGAAGGCACCGATAGAGGTACTATTTTCTTTGGAAGATGTTTCTTACGCTAAGGAGTAATATAACATATCTCTCTGTGCATCTTACGTCTGTTCGCACCAAATGGCCGGATTGCCTGGTTTCTCAAAAGAATTCCCTCTTATCAAGGGATATTTTATACGAAACACTCCCAAGCTCTTAGCACGGGAGATCGAAGCCGATGGCCGGTTAAGACAAAGTTTACAACACAGACAGAGCAATTTTTTGATTTAAAATACATAGTTACATAAAATCACACATCGGGCTAGCGGTCAAGATTGTCTATTAAGGCATCCAGGGCGCAATCTTCCTGCGAGAGACGAGCGTGTGGCGCCCCACCTGGTTACCACTGTAGCCAGACGGTCACCACGCATACCAGCCCAGGAAATCACTCTGGCATGCGCGTTTACAACAAGTATCACGAACACAGGCATTTCTATTAATTGATATATAAGTCTTACATGATCTATTACAGGAGTGGTGGCAGCGGAAAAACTCTATCTAAGGCAGCATGGTCTTGGTGCGGCTCCAATCCACAGGGATCTGACTAGGTTACTCTTCTAGCCCGCGAATGCTCCGGCTCCTCGACGATGGACGACGGATCCTAATGTGAACCTGGCCACATTGAAGGCCGCTGAGTACTTTTGAATGTACTCGCAAGCAAACCAAACTAACATATACAGCAAGCAAAGCAATCCATGGCATTCAAGCATGTATTTGTGATTAGAGCAATACTAATTATCATGGCATAACAGGATTATCTAGCAAGATAACTACAAAAATAAATACGGTAAAGTAAAGCATATCAGGTCAATAACCCATACTCCGAACATACTCATGATCCAACCTGATACTCATCCGAATCATGTGGTCATCTGACCACTCATCTCATAGCCATCCCATGGCTAACATATCATATCCCTGACATCATCTGATGTCTGCACAAGACGAGTTCTTCCATCATTATTATCACTGTTACGGTTGACCATCTACTGAGGTCTGGACGGGCTGTCCAATACCGTGGACGCGGCTATTCGAATAGATTCTTACACTCTGCAGAGGTTGCGCACTTTACCCACACCATGAAGCACCTGGCCTCGTGATCCCACTCGGGTGGACCAGCGTTGCTTCAACAGAACCTGCCTGACCCGTGACTCCTTCATCGTACCACCGGCACTCATCCTCCCCCGGAGGTCTGCCCTGGGTGGCCCCTGAGTCCTCATGACACCTGCCACCGTCGTGGCCAAACTAAACTGTCCCAAATGGGGACAACATTAAACTGTCCCAAACGGGGACACCGGCACAAACAAACAACAACTGGGCTCACAGGGTTATCGCCGCCTACCTGATCAGGTTAGCACGCGCGCATAACCCTCCCTCTTTGGAGGTACCGGTGAAAGAGCACGCGGTTAGGCCAGGTCAAGGCCGTCCCATACCGACAAATGTGGTTGCACGGGTAAGCCCGGACAGGTGACTCTAGATCAACCGACTAGGTTCATTTAGCCAACATAGTGGTTTATCACAATAATTTGAGATAGCATCAGCTAGGCATTAAATCAGTTACTTGAATTATAATATGAAAGTACTAAAAACAGTAAGTGCAATATAACAGGAGTTTAATTATTTCTATCACAGGCATAATCAATAATTAAACACGCAAGAATAACAAAGAGTGATGCTTTAGAACATATGTCAGATGGTCGGCTTGCCTGGGGGTGAAGGAATACTCCGGAAGAAGTGCGGAGAGTCCGCGGAAAGGATCACCGGAAGCTGTTCTCTCTCGGAGGGGCTGAAGGAAGGCAAGGGCAAAAGGGTCACTTTCACTGTGTGAACACATTGTGAAAGTGATACCAAAAGAAAGGGCTCGACGAGACGAAGATGTGAGCGTTGGAATCACCGGAATCGGAGTTTCGAGCGAGAAGTTATAGCCGTTTGAAGTTCAGGGACTATTCTTTAAATAAATATTCACAGATAGGCCCCTGGGGGCTGAACCGATGGCACACTCGACTGAAATACGATTTTGGTTCAGGGAGACGGGTTTTAGAAAAACCGTCTCCACTTATCCACGCTGGTGGGTGCCTCTCTCACTGACGGGTGGGGTCGGGGCCCACCCGTCAGGTCTCTCCTTCCTCTCCTCCCGCTCCCTTCTCTTTCCCCGACTCCCGCCCGCAGGCAGAGGGAGGCCGCCGGCGCCGGCGTGCGCCCGGCCGACTCCGGCCACCTCCGGTGGAGCTCGGACCACCGGAGTGACCCCCTCGTCACGGCGCACCTATCCACCCCGTTCACGGATGCCGAGGGGGACGGGAGCGACGGCTGCTTCAACCGTGGAGGACGGCGGCGGTGGTGACCTCGGGGCCGAGGCTACGGCCTGCCCCGGAGTAAAATTGAGGCGGGGAGGGCATTGTGGAGGTGGTGGCCGATGCAAGAGGAGACGAGGTGGAGAGGGGATGGCTTGGGTGCCGCCAATTTGGGCGAGGCTGAACGGCGGCCATGGCGATGGCGCGGCTAAATTAGGGAGGGAGAGCTCGAATGGGTCGTCCAAGAGGGAGCTGAGAAGGAGAGGAGGAGGCCGCGGTTGCTTCCGGTGGTCGGGAGGCTCCGGGGCTGGCTATTTATAGCTGGCCGGAGCAATGGATAAGTGCGGCCGCTCAGATGAGCTGGCCGGCGTCCAGAACTCGCGGGCGACGTGTCTGGCAGCTTCCTGGCGTCGGGGAGCGGCCGAACTGACGGGAATTCAATGCAACGCGATGGCTCGGGGAGGAAGGAGCCAACGGAGAGGAAGACGACAGGGTTCACGGGTGGACAGTACCGCGGCGGGGACTGCCGTGCCGTGGAGAGGAAGGAAGAAGAGTGGAGAAGGGCCTGGAGAGGAGCAGGTGGACGCCATAAAGCCACTAGACAGCTCAGGATGCGTCGGAGCTGGCCGGAGCAAGCTACCCGACGAGGACAAGACGCAGACCACCGTTTTGGCCGGCTCTACACGTGGTCACCATGGCCAAAGTATGTCCTGGCCTTTTCCTGGCTGTGAGATCATATTAACAAGACGCATCACTGCTCAAATAGATCAGATGCAAGACTAGAGTCAACTGGAAGACTATGGGGTGGGAGAAACATGCACAATAATATTCTGACAGCAGACTGTTTGATCTGAGGTGTACATAGCTCACTACTCCATTTGATCTGATCTTTGGCTGAGTATGATCACTCACTAAGGTGACCATCATAGCAAAATTTCAGAACAAATGGGCAGGGCTAGCTAGTACTTCCTTTGTAACATTGCAGTCTGGCCAGAAATAGAGATGAATTTTCTGGGACAAATTGGCTAAATGAATTGGGCTGAAATTTGGATAATGAGAATGATTTGGACATATGAAGCCACTGTAAAAGTTTCATACCATTTGGGTACACCAAAATGGTACTTGCTTCACAGAGGTTCCAAATGAACAGAAACTTAGGAAAAATGCTGGGGACAAAGGGATAGATGGATTGAGCTGATTTTTGGTATACATGAGTGATTTAGCTATGCTAACCACCATGAAAAGTTTCAGCTCAATTAGATCAAGTATTCAAGCACTTCCTTTGCAATTTACCCAACTGGACAGAATTTTGCAAATGGATGTGGTGCTCAAAATTTGAACTATGGAACTTGGGATCTTGATGGAAATGGGGAAGATATGGATACGAGAAGCTCCACAATTTATTTGGGATTTTTTCCTGGCTACCAAAATGGTAGTTCCTTTAGAAAGTGCCCAAAATGTAATATTGGCATTAAATAGGAAAAGACAATTTTCCTTATTTAATTATGGCCAATATTTTTGTGGGAGCTCAAAATGATCACAAAGAATATCTCCACAAGTTTCATGAACTCTGGAGATGGATAGATATTTTCCTGGATTTAATTCCTTTAACTGGCAGAAAAAGGAATTAATTATAAATGAAAAATATTGCAAATGACTTGGCAATATTTTTGCATATCCAGGGTTTATAGATGAAGGATGATAACTGGGAAAAGTTTGGGAGACAACATATCAAAGGAAATTGGGGTTCCTTTGAAACTGAAAGGATTAGAGTTTCCCTTCCGGCAACTCGGAAGGTAGGGTTCTGATGACAAAGTCCTGAGATGGATCTTGGGTGGCAAGGTTGGACTGGAGATAATCTCTGGTTGGATAGGGAGGGCAAGGTTCGATGACCATCTTCATATACCCAAGAGCTAGAGAAATCCGATAACACCGAGAAAAAGACGGGAGTCAAATCCCGTAAAGGAAAAAAAACAGGGAGCGAAAACCAGGGTGTTACAAACCTACCTCCCTTAAGAAAATCTCGTCCTCAAGATTTCCGGGCTTACCTCCCGGGGAAGGGGGACTTACCTGTGTGCGACTTGGATCCATCAGTTGTCCTGTCTTCGTTGGTTCTCTGACCTTTTAACTGCCTCTTCTGAGGGACCATGTGTTGTCTCTGCACACAGCTTCCTTGAATCCTTCTTTTTTCTGTCAGCTGTACCTTTTGTCCTGGTAGTGGTATAGCTGGGTTGGGTAGCAGGTAGTACCAACAGGCAGCTCGGTTTCCATGGCCTGGAAGTATCTGCTTCGGGATTTATTTTGATACTTCATACCCTGACTGTCATGGGCAAGACATCATTTCTGGGCACAGGGCTCACATGCTCATGTGGCCTCGAGTGAGTGGGAGTGGCTTTCTTTTTGCCGTGTCAGAATGCACAGTCTAGCTGTGGGTTCCATACTGACATTTCCTCTCTTTTTTTCTTCGGCATCTTGACTTTGTCCTTAGGTGATCCACAGTTCAAGGAACAACTTGATCAAGCTGTTGCTGCTATATCCCCAACTGAAATGCCAGGCATGATCACCAAATAATCATAGACAGTAATCTCTTATTCTCATGACGTCATGGTGTCTACGAGCTGCTGGTGCTGATGTGCTTTGTGCCATTCTATCTGAGTGTCCTGTTTCAACTCTGCCGCTTGTGGAGAGGGCTCTTCCCTATATAGCCTCGGTAGTCCTTGTTATGACCACCGAACTGAACATAGTATGGCCCTCATCCGGTGTATCTTTCGGAACATAGCCTTTTGTCTTGGTTGATGGCCCGTATTTAGGATGAGTGCAGCAATCTCTCTTGTAACCGCAGGTAGTGCATTGTTGTGGCTGCATATGCAAGAGGCTGACAAGGGTTGGTATTACCACTCTGTCCGTGAAGCTGTATCTTGTTGACCGTCACGGAGGTTGTTTGTCCACAACTTCTTTGTCCTTGAAGATTCTTTTGATGGACCTGTAATGACCTGCCAATACGGCTCCTTGATTGTTTTCCCGGTTTGTCGGGCTTGTTCTCAGAACTTACTCTTGCATTCCTCGTAGGGGTTGCTGTGCTCATATTCTTCTTTGAAGTATGGGGCCACTGTTTCTCTGAACACAGTCATTCCTGCGTATGAGTGGCTCGCATGAACTGGTCCACTGGTCTGCATGCTCACAACATATGCTGATGTAGGATAAATCCTTTCATAACCACTGAGTTCTGGGGCGGATGTGTGTCCAGACTAGTGCTTGCTTCTGACACGCATGTTGTGGCACGATGGTGTGTTGAAGAAGGCTGAATTCCTTATGCTCACCGCTTCTGTCAGGGTAGCGTGCTGAAGAAGGCTGGGTATCATACCTCAAAAGTTTTCCTTCATGTGGTTTACTGCGGAAGGTCGGGTGCCTTATGCCGGAAGTTTTCCGCGGTAGCCCGCTGTGGAAGATGGGGGTGCCGTATCCCAGAAGGATCTATGGCCGATTCTGGCTTCCTTCCGAAGTATCTGGAATTTTACCCATAGCGGAGCCAAATTTGGTGTAGGCCATACCTTGACTGAAGATATTCCGATGGTCACGCACATCACTTGTCTTCTACTGGTCTGATCATTGTTGCTGTAAAGGCTGCATGACTGATGCAGACCTCATGTTGATAATTAATTCGGAATACCCTTTGTGTTTAGACTAAGTGTTGCTGATAACAAGCAGTTGACGGATAATTCCATTTGGTTCAGCTGAGATTCCAAGCATGTGAAGTTCTCATTGATTCTAGGCAACCATAAACTTATCCATATTTCTCGCAAACCTTGTTCACAGTGCCCAGAAAATTTTGTATTTGCATCGGTGAATTCCAAGATATGCTTTGAAATTCGTATCATCCTATCGAAGTTTCGTTGCTGCAATCGGCACCTTCACATTCTTGAAATATGTCCTCGGTGGGTGATAAATGATTCTTGGGTCCATTGAGAAAAGATTCAAGGTTCACCCCACTGACTGAAATAATCCTTGTGTCGAGGATGGAATCATTTGTCCCTACTGGTGTTCATTCCTCATAACTCAGCTGACTGTTCCTCAGGTGTGATCTGTTCTGAGGCAAACTCTCTCAGGTATATTCTGACCTTGTCTGTTGCTCATAGATTCTGCTTCTGACCCATTCTTCATTCTTGACAGATCCGGTAGTAATGTTCCGAATATCAGATAGTTAGCTGGACAGGACTCTTGCTGAATTGGGATTATTGGGTATTATCCCGGTTGCATGCTGATCTTCTTAGACAACTCTTGCGGATGGATCCAGTCGGAGAGGAGAGACGAAATCGACAAAAGAAACAAGAACCGCGAAAAACCGAAAAGCAAATAAAGCTCAAAAATTTTGCGGACCTTATACACATGGCCAAGGATCCACTAGTATAACTATTATAGCGCACTCGATGTACCTCTAAGGATTCAGAAGCGAAACCACACAATGCTCCTGGTAGCAATTGGGGTCCAGCTCCTACTACTTCCTTAGGGAACATCAAACTCGACTCATGACCATAGCCAAAATGGTTTAGTCAACGATCCTAGGGTTGTCGAGGAGAGATAGAATTTATAAGCGTTTCCCAGAGGAAACTAGAGTAAGAAGAGAAATGCCATGGTTAGCAAGCAGGGTAAGGATGTCTGGTTTACCTAGGGGTTTCAGGGCTCATGGGTCATTGCCCGGTGCGAGCGTTTCACACCGGAGGCAAGGGCCATGAGAGTTGGGGTCTGATGGAGCCGAAGACCTAAGGGGTTGCCTTATGATCAATAGTAGCCGTGCCAGGTGGCAAAGATGGCTGAAATCCATCTGGGCTTTCTACTGAACACAAGATAATGAAGTCTGGCTAGGGTAACCTATAGTCAGCCTGGCTGCTCTGATACCATTGGTTGTGGTGCCCCGCCTGATTACCACTGTAGCCAGACGGTCGCCACGCATACCAGCCCAGGAAATCACTCTGGCATGCGCGTTTACAACAAGTATCATGAACACAGGCATTTCTATTAATGGATATATAAGTCTTACATGATCTATTACAGGAGTGGTGGCAGCGGAAAAACTCTATCTAAGGTAGCATGGTCTTGGTGCGGCTCCAATCCACAGGCATCTGACTAGGTTACTCTTCTAGCCCGCGAACGCTCCGGCTCCTCGACGATGGACGACTGATCCTAATGTGAACCTGGCCACATTGAAGGCCGCTGAGTACTTTTGAATGTACTCGCAAGCAAACCAAACTAA
The DNA here is from genome assembly GCA_039707655.1 of Elymus sibiricus. Taxonomy (NCBI): domain Eukaryota; kingdom Viridiplantae; phylum Streptophyta; class Magnoliopsida; order Poales; family Poaceae; genus Elymus; species Elymus sibiricus. Next base: position 341,402,268 of record CM077671.1, read on the forward strand.
CATATACACCAAGCAAAGCAATCCATGGCATTCAAGCATGTATTTGTGATTAGAGCAATACTAATTATCATGGCATAACAGGATTATCTAGCAAGATAACTACAAAAATAAATACGGTAAAGTAAAGCATATCAGGTCAATAACCCATACTCCGAACATACTCATGATCCAACCTAATACTGATCCGAATCATGTGGTCATCCGACCACTCATCTCATATCCATCCCATGGCTAACATATCATATCCCTGACATCATCTGATGTCTGCACAAGACGAGTTCTTCCATCATTATTATCACTGTTACGGTTGACCATCTACTGAGGTCTGGACGGGCTGTCCAATACCGTGGACGCGGCTATTCGAATAGATTCTTACACTTTGCAGAGGTTGCGCACTTTACCCACACCATGAAGCACCTGGCCTCGTGATCCCACTCGGGTGGACCAGCGTTGCTTCAACAGAACCTGCCTGACCCGTGACTCCTTCATCGTACCACCGGCACTCATCCTCCCCCGGAGGTCTGCCCTGGGTGGCCCCTGTGTCCTCATGACACCTGCCACCGTCGTGGCCAAACTAAACTGTCCCAAACGAGGACTCCATTAAACTGTCCCAAACGGGGACGTCGGCACAAACAAACAACAACTGGGCTCACAGGGTTATCGTCGCCTACCTGATCAGGGTAGCACGTGCGCATAACCCTCCCTCATTGGAGGTACCGGTGAAAGAGCACACGGTTAGGCCAGGTCAAGGCCGTCCCATACCGGCAAATGTGGTTGCACGGGTAAGCCCGGATAGGTGACTCTAGATCAACCGACTAGGTTCATTTAGCCAACATAGTGGTTTATCACAATAATTTGAGATAGCATCAGCTAGGCATTAAATCAGTTACTTGAATTATAATATGAAAGTACTGAAAACAGTAAGTGCAATATAACAGGAGTTTAATTATTTCTATCACAGGCATAATCAATAATTAAACACGCAAGAATAACACAGAGTGATGCTTTAGAGCATATGTCAGATGGTCGGCTTGCCTGGGGGTGAAGGAATACTCCGGAAGAAGTAAGGAGAGTCCGCGGAAAGGATCACCGGAAGCTGTTCTCTCTCGGAGGGGCTGAAGGAAGGCAAGGGCAAAAGGGTCACTTTCACTGTGTGAACACATTGTGAAAGTGATACCCAAAGAACGGGCTCGACGAGACGAAGATGTGAGTGTTGGAATCACCGGAATCGGAGCTTCGAGCGAGAAGTTATAGCCGTTTGAAGTTCAGGGACTATTCTATAAATAATTATTCATAGATAGGCCCCTGGGGGCTGAACCGAAGGCGCACTCGACTGAAATACGCTTTTGGTTCAGGGAGACGGGTTTTAGAAAAACCGTCTCCACTTATCCACGCTGGCGGGTGCCTCTCTCACTAACGGGTGGGGTCGGGGCCCACCCGTCAGGTCTCTCCTTCCTCTCCTCACGCTCCCTTCTCTTTCCCCGACTCTCGCTCGCAGGCAGAGGGAGGCCGCCGGCGCCGGCGTACGCCCGGCCGACTCCGGCCACCTCCGGTGGAGCTCGGACCACCGGAGTGACCCCCTCGTCACGGCGCACCTATCCACCCCGTTCACGGATGACGAGGGGGACGGGAGCGACGGCTGCTTCAACCGTGGCGGACGGCGGTGGTGGTGAGCTCGGGGCCGAGGCTACGGCCTGCCCCGGAGTAAAATGGAGGCGGGGCGGGCGTTGTGTCGGTGGTGGCCGATGCGAGAGGAGACGAGGTGGTGAGGGGATGGCTTGGGTGCCGCCAATTTGGGCGAGGCCGAACGGCGGCCATGGTGATGGCGCGGGTAAATTAGGGAGGGAGAGCTCGAATGGGTCATCCAAGAGGGAGCTGGGAAGGAGAGGAGGAGGCCGCGGTTGCTGCCGGTGGTCGGGAGGCTCCGGGGCTGGCTATTTATAGCCGGCCAGAGCAATGGATAAGCGCGGCCGCTCAGATGAGCTGGCCGGCATCCAGAACTCGCGGGCGACGTGTCTGGCAGCTTCCTGGCGTCGGGGAGTGGCCGACCTGACGGGCATTCAATGCAACGCGACGGCTTGGGGAGGAAGGAGCCAACGGAGAGGAAGACGACGGGGTTCACGGGTGGACAGTACCGCAGCGGCGACTGCCGTGCCGTGGAGAGGAAGGAAGAAGAGTGGAGAAGGGCCTGGAGAGGAGCAGGTGGACGCCATGAAGCCACTAGACAGCTCAGGATGCGTCGGAGCTGGCCGGAGCAAGCTACCCGATGAGGACAAGACGCAGACCACCGTTTTGGCCGGCTCTACACGTGGTCACCATGGCCAAAGTATGTCCTGGCCTTTTCCTGGCTGTGAGATCATGTCAACAAGACATCTCACTGCTCAAATAGATAAGATGCAAGACTAGAGTCAACTGGAAGACTCTGGGGTGGGAGAAACATGCACAATAATATTCTGACAGCAGACTGTTTGATCTGAGGTGTACATAGCTCACTACTCCATTTGATCTGATCTTTGGCTGAGTATGATCGCTCACTAAGGTGACCATCATAGAAAAAGTTCAGCACAAATGGGCAGGGCTAGCTAGTACTTCCTTTGTAACATTGCAGTCTGGCCAGAAATAGAGATGAATTTGCTGGGACAAATTGGCTAAATGAATTGGGCTGAAATTTGGAGGATGATAATGATTTGGACATATGAAGCCACTGTAAAAGTTTCATACCATTTGGGTACACCAAAATGGTACTTGCTTCACATAGGTTCCAAATGAATAGAAACTTAGGAAAAATGCTGGGGACAAAGGGATAGATGGATTGAGCTGATTTTTGGTATCCATGAGTGATTTAGCTATGCTAACCACCATGAAAAGTTTCAGCTCAATTAGATCAAGAATTCAAGCACTTCCTTTGCAATTTGCCCAACTGGACAGAATTTTGCAAATGGATGTGGTGCTCAAAATTTGAACTATGGAACTTGGGATCTTGATGGAAATGGGGAAGATATGGATACGAGAAGCTCCACAATTTATTTGGGATTTTTTCCTGGCTACCAAAATGGTAGTTCCTTTACAAAGTGCCCAAAATACAATATTGGCATTAAATAGGAAAAGACAATTTTCCTTATTTAATTATGGCCAATATTTTTGTGGGAGCTCAAAATGATCACAAAGAATATCTCCACAAGTTTTCATGAACTCTGGAGATGGATAGATATTTTCCTGGATTTAATTCCTTTAACTGGCAGAAAAAGGAATTAATTATAAATGAAAAATATTGCAAATGACCTGGCAATATTTTTGCATATCCAGGGTTTATAGATGAAGGATGATCACTGGGAAAAGTTTGGGAGACAACATATCAAAGGAAATTGGGGTTCCTTTGAAACTGAAAGGATTAGGGTTTCCCTTCCGGCAACTCGGAAGGTAGGGTTCTGATGACAAAGTCCTGAGATGGATCTTGGGTGGCAAGGTTGGACTGGAGATAATCTCTGGTTGGATAGGGAGGGCAAGGTTCGATGACCATCTTCATATACCCAAGAGCTAGAGAAATTCGATAACACCGAGAAAAAGACGGGAGTCAAATCCCGTAAAGGAAAAAAAACAGGGAGCGAAAACCAAGGTGTTACAGAGCGGCAGTCATCACTTGGTCGTACACCAGGTGAAGCGGCACTTCTTGCCCATCAGGCCCTGCTGGCCCAACCCGAGCCATATGGTCGGGGTTAAGACCGGTATAACGGATCTTGATCATCGCCCACGCCTCTCGTGCTCCCTCTCGGCAAGCCGATGTCTTCCATAGCTCTAACCGACTCCGGGCTTCCTTGAACCGATCGGCTAGTTCGGTCATCCCTTCCGGGGGCTTCTCGGCAGGCCATAGTGCTTTTATCATGCTCCTCATAGCCTTCCGAGCCCGCTCATGCACGGCGGACAGTTCCTTCAGAAGGCTCCCCCGGTAGGAGCCGATCTCTTCTTCAGGCCGCCCGGTTAGGAGACCTATACATGAGAAAAGGCAGGTCGATTACACTTAATGTAGGGGAGATACCCTTCGACGTTATAATCACACTTACCGAACATGCCCCTCTGTAATTTCTGGTTCTCTTCTTGGGTCTGGGCCAATCGAGTCTTTAAACTCTCAATGTCTTCGGCCTGCTGCTTGTTTTCCGCCTGGATGCGTTTCTTCTCCTCCAGGTTTCGTTGCAACGAAAGGCAGTCGGCCTCATACTGGGACTCGGCGTACCTCTAAGATTCTCGGGCTGCATCTAAATCTTTTTGCAATTGCCCTATAGATTCAGCTGCTAAAAAGTACCCTCGCGTTAGCATGGAATTACATGCTAAGATCAGCAGAATAGATATACTCACCATGCGCCTCCCGGGTAAACTTCTTCACTTGTTCAAGTTCGGCCTTCACGGCTTCCATCTGTGTTCGGCTCGCTTCCAATTCATTGGCCAATTGCTCGTTCTGCTGCCTTGAGGCCTGCATCATCCATAAAACAATATGCGGATCCTTAACTCGGTCGTCCCGACCAATTCAAGGCTCGGGGGCTACTGGGTTTACATATATGTCCGGATTCTTAAAATCAATCACTCACCTTCAGGCTGGATGATATCAGTTTCACAGCTTCCCCGAACCCAGCTCGGGCAGCTCCGATGTGTGCGTCTGCCGAGCATAGAGCATTGAACTCTTGTTCGGAAAACGCCGGGTCACGCAGGGTTTCTCGTCGCCGCCGATGGTTCATCGCACTCTCTACTTCGGATTTAGTGACTGATACCACGTCCCCGGAGTCTTCAGGGGCCAGATTGACCACAGGGCCCTCCGCGGCAGGTTCAGCATGAGCAAAAGATCTTGATTCATGAGTGTTGCCCGGTGTCCCGGCAACGTCCTCGGCAGAAGATGGTTGTACTCATTTCCTGAGTATTTTCGACATAAGATCTTCTGTGAGATCCTATCGATCATAATAACAATAGATTAAGCGGTCGAACGAAGTACCTTTTTGTTGAACGAGTGGTCGGCACCGTCTCCACAACCGGCTCACATGAAGGACTCCTGTTGATGCCCGGTCTGGGCATTGCTGTTGTAGCCGACGGTTGTCGCAAGGACCGACGACGCTTGGGAGTGGAAACCGGCATATTTGGGTCGACGGAGGACGTTTGCCTTTTATGGGAAGAATTTTTCTTCTTGCCTGTAGTGGAGGAAGGGAGTGATCCGGGGTGATCGGCTATGATAGCCACCTTGGATCGATCAAGGCCCTCTTGGTAAAAGACCCCGTCTTCGTACTCAATTGACAGCTCCGGATCGTCATGGAATCCTGGATCGTCATCACGGGAATAGCTCTCTGGTTGGGGGGCCAGACAGTTGACTATCTCGACAAAGCTCCTCCATTCCTGTTTGCGCAGATTGAAAGCTTTGGTCAAAAAGGGCAAATAAAAAAACCCGAACTCAGGTCGCAAAGTCGAAAGGCTTACCCATTCGATGGGGTTGTAACTTGAGTAGCCCTCCTTAACCGGTAGCCAAACGAAGTCTTCTTTTTCTCCTTTGTACAGGTTGGCAAGTGCGGCTTCCAATGCCACTTGGTTGGCAGGGCCCAGCCGTCGGGAGCGAGTGGTGTCACTTGTTCCATTGTAACGCCACAAAGGATGTATTCTTTGCTGAAGAGGCTGGACGCATCGGGTGATGGCGGCGGCCATCACGTCAATCATGGTCAGCTTGTGATGAGCCAGTATCCTTATGTGGGCGGCCAAGCGTTGAACTTCAGCTCCATCCTCTTGGGATGAACTCTTCGGTCGCTAATTAAACCTTTTCTTCAGAGGGGCGTCGAAGTATTCGGGCAAACCCCTCCGAGCTGGATCGAATAGGGGAACGTCCTATATATAGAACCATTCAGAAGACCATTCTTCGGACTCCTTCTTCGGTGTCCCTACTGGATATCCCGTCCCGGCTATACGGCATACTTCGGCTCCTCCGACTTCCCGAATTGTCTCACCCCGAGTTCGGGGGACGAGGCAGAAGTATTTCCTCCATAATTCAAAGTGCGCCTCGCACCCAGAAACATTTCACAAAGGGCAACAAAGCCCGAGATATGCAGAATGGATCCGGGGGTAAGACGATGGAGCTGGATACCATAGAACTCCAGTAATCCCCTCAGGAAATGATGAATGGGGAACCCTAGGCCCCGCAAGAGGAAAGGCACGAAGCATACCCCCTCACCCTTGTTAGGATTGGGGAAGTTCTCCGCGAAGGCTTCGTTGTCGAAAGAAGTCAAACCGGCACGGGTAGCAGCCTGATAACCCACAAGTATAGGGGATCGCAACAGTTTTCGAGGGTAGAGTATTCAACCTAAATTTATTGATTCGACACAAGGGGAGCCAAAGAATATTCTCGAGTATTAGCAGCTGAGTTGTCAATTCAACCACACCTGAAAGACTTAATATCTGCAGCAAAGTATTTACTAGCAAAGTAGTATGGAAGTAACGGTGATGGTAGCAAAAGTAACAGTAGCGGTTTTGTAGCAATCGTAACAGTGGCAACGGAAAAGTAGCATTAGCAAAGATCAATATATGAAAAGCTCGTAGGCAACGGATCAGTGATGGATAATTATGTCGGATGGCATTCATCATGCAACGGTTATAACATAGGGTGACACAGAACTAGCTCCAATTCATCAATATAATGTAGGCATGTATTCCATATATAGTCATACGTGCTTATGGAAAAGAACTTGCATGACATCTTTTGTCCTACCCTCCCGTGGCAGCGGGGTCCTAATGGAAACTAAGGGATATTAAGGCATCCTTTTAATAGAGAACCGGACCAAAGCATTAGCACTTAGTGAATACATGAACTCCTCAAACTACGGTAATCACCGGAAAGAATCCCAGTTATTGTCACCCTGGGGGATGCGGATCATAACTCGTAATAGGTGTCTACAACTTGCAAGATAGGATCAAGAACACATATATATTCATGAAAACATAATAGGTTCAGATCTGAAATCATGGCACTCGGGCCCTAGTGACAAGCATTAAGCATAGCAAAGTCATAGCAACATCAATCTCAGAACATAGTGGATACTAGGGATCAAACCCTAACAAAACTAACTCGATTACATGGTAAATCTCATCCAACCCATCACCGTCCAGCAAGCCTATGATGGGATTACTCACGAACGGCGGAGAGCATCATGAAATTGGTGATGAAGGATGGTTGGTGATGACGACGGCATCGATTTCTCCTCTCCGGAGCCCAAAACGGACCCCAGATCTGCCCTCCCGAGGAAGAACAGGAGGTGGCGGCGGCTCCGTACCGTGAAACGCGATGAACTCTTCTCGATTTTTTTCTCCCCGAATAGGGTTATATGGAGTTGGAGTTGAGGTCAGAGGAGTTGCAGGGGGCCCACAAGCCACCTGGGCACGCCCTAGGGGGGCGCCCCCTGGCTTGTGGCCAATGGGTGGACCCCCTCTGGTTGATTCTTTCGCCAGTATTTTTTATTAATTCCAAAAATATTCTTCGTAAATTTTCAGGTCAATCCGAGAACTTTTATTTCTGCACAAAAATAGCACCAAGGCAATTCTGCTGAAAACAGCGTCAGTCTGGGTTAGTTCCATTCAAATCATGCAAATTAGAGTCCAAAACAAGGGCAAAAGAGTTTGGAAAAGTAGATACGATGGAGACGTATCAACTCCCCCAAGCTTAACCCATTGCTTGTCCTCAAGCAATTCAGTTGACAAACTGAAAGTGACAAAGAAAAACTTTTACAAACTCTGTTTGATCTTGTTGTTGTAAATATGTCTAACTGATGTTCAGGTTTTCAGCAAAGATTATAGAGTAACCATATTCACAATAAACATTTAGGTCTCATATTTACTCATATCAATGGCATAATCAACTAGCGAGCAATAATAATAAATCTCGGATGACAACAATTTTATCAAAACAATCATGATACACTTTGATATAATGGTATCTCGCTAGCCCTTTCTGAGACCGCAAAACATAAATGCAGAGCACCTCTGAAGAACAAGGGCTGACTGGAAATTGTAATTCATGGTAAAAGAGATCCAGTCACAGTCATACTCAATATCAATTAATAACAAAGCATACAAATGACGGTGGTGCTCTCTAACTGGTGCTTTTTATAAGAGGAGGATGACTCAACAGTAAAGTAAAATAGATAGGCCCTTCGCAGAGGGAAGCATTGATTTGCAGAGGTCCCAGAGCTCGAGCTTTTAAAACAGGGATGAATAATAATTTTGAGCGGTATGCTTTCATTGTCAACATAATGACCGAGAGATCTCGCCATCTTCCATGCTAGATACATTATAGGCGGTTCCCAAACAGAATGATAAAGTTTTTACTCCCCCTCCACCAATCAAACACACTCCACGGCGAGCCGAATCCACGGGTACCGTCCACACAAACAACAATCCTGGGGGAGTTTTGTTTCATTATATTTTGATTTGATTTTTGAGCATGGAACTGGGCATCCCGATTACCAGCCACTTTCCCGTGAATGACAAGTGAATAAACACTCATCGTGAGAATAACCCACCTAGCATGGAAGATACCGACAGCCCCTAGTCACTACATGAGCGATTCGGGCATACAAAACAGAATATTATTTGAAGGTTTAGAGTTTGGCACATGCAAATTTACTTGGAACGGCAGGTAAATACCGCATATAGGTAGGTATGGTGGACTCATATGGAACAACCTTGGGTTTATGTTAGTGGATGCACAAGCAGTATTCCCGCTTAGTACAGGTGAAGGCTAGCAAGAGACTGGGAAGCGACCAACTAGAGAGCGACCACAGTCATAAACATGCATTGAGATTAACCAACATTGAATGCAAGCATGAGTAGGATATAAATCACCATGAATATAAACATCGTGGAGGCTATGTTGATTTTGTTTCAACTACATGCGTGAACATGTGCCAAGTCAAGCCACTTGAATCATTCAGAGGAGGATACCATCCTATCATACTACATCACAACCATTTTAAAAATGCATGTTGGCACTCAAGACAAATCATTATACACTCTTAGCTAATTAAGCATGGCATGAGTAACTATATTCTCTAATTGTCATTGCAAACATGTTTCATCCATAATGAGCTGAATCCAGAACGATGCGCTAATCATATTTACAAAAACAAAATAGGTTGAGTTCATACCAGCTTTTCTCCATCTCAATCACTTCATCATATATCGTCATTATTGCCTTTCACTTGCACGACCGAACGGTGTGAATAATAATAAGAGTGCACGTGCATGGGACTAAGCTGGAATCTGCAAACAATAACTCAAAGGAGAAGGCAAGGTAATATGGGCTCTCTGATAGATAAACAATAATGCATATGAGAGCCACTCAACATTTCATTGTGGTCTTCTCCTTACGACCCAAAGAAGAAAGGAAAACTATTTACACGGGAAAGCTCCCAACAAGCAAAAGAAGAACGATAAATGTTTTTGGGTTTTCTTTTAATGCTACAACTAAACAAACTAAAAGGTAAAGCTAGAACTAATTTTTTTTTTGGATTTTCTCAAGGTTAATTAAGCACACAAGAAGAAAGCGGAAAGAAGAAATAAAATACCATGGATGATTCAATGAAAAAGTATAAGCACCGACTACTAAGATTAGTGTGTGAACATGAATGTAATGTTGGTGAGAAATACATACTCCTCCAAGCTTAGGCTTTTGGCCTAAGTTGGTCTAGGGCCATGGCTGGCCCGGATAATATCCAAAGTCATAGTTGGGGTTGTACTGGGCTGCGGCGGCTACTGCCTGAACGGCTGCAACGCGGAGGCGAGCGGCTTCCGCCCCTCTCTCGTACTCGTTTGCCTCCTCTCTGGTTATAAAGTGTCTCCATTTTTCATGAAAGTTAAAGAAGGCAGGAGCAGGAAGGGTAATATGGATAGCACGCTGTCTATCAAAAATTAGTCGGTACAGGAAGGACTGTTCGTTCCTCTCAAGAAACTGGTAGCGCACCATAGCCTCATAATCAAGAAAAGCAGGTGGTAACTCAATATCATTCCCCCTTATGGGTACCCCAAGATAATTAGCTACAGGAGTGGCATAAATCCCGCCAAAGAAATCTCCTTCCTTAGCATTTTTATGTAGCCTCCTAGCAATAATAGCCCCCAAGTTATATCGTCTATCACCCATTACCGCACTCTTAAGAATACTAAGATCAGGTACACAAAGGTGGCTATGATCATGTTTACCGTTAATACATCTACCTATGAAGAGAGAGAAATAATGTATAGCAGGAAAGTGAATGCTCCCCAAGGTAGCTTGTGTAATGTTTCTAGTTTCTCCCACAGTGATGCTAGCAAGAAAATCATTATATTCAGTTTTGTGAGGATCACTATGGCTGCCCCATTGTGGAATTTTGCATGCATGGTTAAAATCTTCTAGGTCCATAGTATAAGATTCATCATAAAGATTTAATAGAACAGAATGCGTATTACGCCTGGATGAAAATTCAAACCTCCGCACGAAGGAATCAGTGAGTTGATAATATTGCTTGCATTGGTCTGAAACGAAATCTTCAAGGCCAGCATTTCGTGTGTACGCGTAAAATTCTTCCTTGAAACCGGCATGAACCATGAATTGATCCGACGGCCATTCACAAGGCCGCACTTGAGCTTCCCTCGGTGGTTCAAAGTCGGGCTCACGTATCGCGAGTCTCGGGGCCTTCTTACTCGAGGAACCACCTTGGTATGTTCTCCTCAACATCTTTCTTTCTCTGAAAAATCTCTGAAATTTTTAGTGACTCAAAATAAAGGTGAACAAAACTCAACAAAACTTATAGTAACTACTCACACAAGTGCCTAGAGGCTATATCATGCATCAAAACAACTTGGGACCATACAAATTTGACATGCAAGCTCAAGAACAAGGTCACCACAGCAGCAAAAATTTGCAATATATAAAGCGCTAGAACAAAAACTAATTGGACCATTGGAGGACTCACATACCGAAGAACAATCCCCCAAAACAGTTTTGCAAATGGAGCTTTGCACAAGGAGATCGAAAATGGCAGCAAAATGAGCTAGAACACGGGCTTGAGCAATGGTGGGATTTTTTCTGGAGGAAGACGAAGTGGATGGGTGCTGGAATAAGTGAGGGGGGCCTACGTGGGACCCACAAGCCAGGGGGGCGCGCCCAGGGGGTGGGCGCGCCCTGTAGGCTTGTGGCCCACTGGTGCAGCCCCTTGATGTGTTCTCAGTGCCAGAAATTCTTAAATATTCTAGAAAAAATCATACTACATTTTCAGGGCATTTGGAGAACTTTTATTTTCAGGTCATTTTTTATTGCACGGATAATTTAGAAAATAGAAGTATAATAGTATTTTTGCTTTATTTAATCTAAATAACAGAAAGTAAAAGTTGGGTACAGAAGGTTGTGCCTCCTAAATTCGTCCATCTCATGCTCATCAAAAAGAATCCATCAATAAGGTTCATCAAGTCTTATTGACAAACTTTTTTCGAATGACACGGAAACGGAGAATTTTTGAATAACACTAGGTTACCTCAACGGGGATATGCATGTCCCCAACAATAAGTATATCATATTTCTTTTTGGCAGTAGGGAGAGGGAATTCAAAATCTCCAATAATAATCGTTGAAAATTTTCCAATGGAGTTGATACTATGAACTTGAGGTTGTTTCTTCGGAAAGTGTACCGTATGCTCATTACCATTAACATGAAAAGTGACATTGCCCTTGTTGCAATCAATAACAGCCCCTGCAGTATTCAAAAAAGGTCTACCAAGGATGATCGACATACTGTCGTCCTCAGGAATATCAAGAATAACAAAGTCCGTTAGGATAGTAACATTTGCAACTACGACAGGCACATCCTCACAAATATGTAGGAGATATGCCCTAGAGGCAATAATAAATGTTATTGATTATCTCCCTGTTCATAATTAGGTTTATGTTCCATGCTATAACTGCTATGGTTCTCGAGTCTGCAATAACCACGAGGCTCGGAGGAAGACTCATATGCACGTGTGGAATAATAAACGGTAAAATGTATTCCTAGTCTGGCCTCTAAGACTGGCTCAAGTATTGCATGATGATCCTATTTTCCTGATCATGGGCATGGCTATGCCGGCAATTTTGAGGGCACAATGTTAGAAGAACATTTGTGTTGAATCGACCCGAATTGATGTTATGCTATGAGATTCATTCGTCATAAGTTAATGGTTTATAACACAGAGATGGTTAACGTTTGCATAATTCCTTAGACCATGAGAGTATCGAGTTTCTTCATGCTTGCTTCATGAACTTTGGGGTTTGTTAAATGTCATCCGTAAATGGGTGGCTATTACGGCGGCTTACGGGTTCATGGAAAAGTATGTCAAGTAACTTGATTGCTCAAGATTGGGATTTGCTCCTCCGACGATGGAGAGATATCTCTGGGCCCTCTCGGTGTTACGGTATCCATCATCGTCTGGCCAGACACTTTGTGATTTGATCACAGGGATGCCGGAACACGGGAACGAGAAAAGAGAACAATACCGGTAACGAGGTAACTGGCATAGTGGACAAGTTGTTGATCCACGGGGATGCCAACATGTCTCACCTCGGGTATTTGTAACATATCGCGAAGCAACAGGAATAGCACACGGCAACTGGAGGTTCACTCGAATATTCATTCGTGTGGGTATAGGGGTCAATATGGGTGTCCACGGCTCCGATGTTGATCATTGATCGGAAGGGGTTCCGGGTCATGTCTATGCTTCACCGAACCTATAGGGTCACACGCTTAAGGGTCATCTATCTGCTGAATACTAGACAGGGAGTCTGAGAGAAAATCACCGGAAAAGTTTCGGACACCGGAAAAGTTTCGGACAGCGGAAAAGTTCCGTAGAGAGAACACCGGAACAGTTCTGGTGAAACTGAAAAGTTGTTTCAGGGGATACCATAAAGTCAAATTGGTTTTGGCACATGCCTGATAATTCTTGGAGGGTGCCAGAATCGTTCTGGAAACTTTCTGGAATTTTCCGGGATGAAAACTGGAAATGTTCCGGAGCTGCCGGAACCGCTTCAGATGCTTTTCACAGATGAAAATCACTAAACCGGAATTTTTTCGGAAAGCGTTGAAAATTATTTTAGTGGGTACTGGAAATGTTCTAAGCCCACATAAATATTATCAGTTCGATCAGACGCTGAAAAATGTCGTCGTGAATAGTGAAATCAGCTTTATGGTCACTTTTTGGAAAGCCACCTTTTTGGGCTTTTGCTCCAAAATATCTTGGAGATGACATGGATGGATGTGGCTGAAATTTCAGCCCCTCCACCCCTCCTTCTCCTATAGATAGAGGTGGAGGGGGCAGCCCAAAACTCATCCCTTCTCACATACAAGTGCCATGCATGATCTGGCTTTCTCTCTCCCTCCCAGCGAAATAGTTTCGTAGAGCCGAAAGGTTGTCTAGGTTCCGGTGGGAACTAGTTCTGGACGGCGAAGCCCTGCCGGATAGATGATACCGTATGTGTGCAACTCTATAGAGAGATCGTAGTTTCGGTCTTAGTTCGAGAGTGCCTCCCGAAGGGCTGTCCGAGTGACTGTCCGAGTTTCGATGGTCCTCCCGAAGGGCTGTCCGTGACACCGTCTGGGGGACTGTCCGACCGCCTCCCGGAGGGCTGTCCGGGGGCGGATGAGGGTATACATCCTCACGGTTGGGAGGTTGTAAATCCTAGCTGCGGGGATCTGCACCGCCGATCGTCATCGACTCTACTTCCGCTGCGCTACGAGTCGGTAACGAAAATGATCAAACCTTGTATGCAGTCTCCATAGTGGTCCTGGACTGGTACGTAGTCGGAAATTTTTGTTTTCTGCTGCGTTACCCTACAGTGGCATCAAGAGCCGTGCTATGCGTAGATGCAGGTTGCGATCTAGAATACATAGAGATGTATGGGTCTTGCACAATATAATTAGGTAGTAGATGAGTTCTATTACTGAAAATTATTTGTGCGGGTAGAAGATGAAATCTGTTACCCGATGTTCCTGTTGCTTCCCCTGAATTTGCGTAGTCCTGATCTTGACGGCATGGTGGAATCGCACAAAGTTCTGGCAATCCGCGATCCTTTCATGCTGCTCCTGAGTATGCTGATTGACAAATCAACGAAGTGCTAACAGTTCTTTGGGTTCCACCATAGTTAAAGAAAGATGGATGTTTCGCAGATGAAAGGGCAATGCAGATGTGATCTGCACGGGGGTCACGCGTATGACGAAGTTTAGTATGGGGCTCGAGATTTTATTATCTCGTGTTTCATACACCCCGCAATGTTAATCTAGCGACTTGGATTATCATGCTTGATGATGGACGTTGGTAGCTTCGGTTTGTTTCGAAACCTTAGAAGCCACGAAAAATAAAATTTTGCATGAACCGATTAGAGGCGTCTAACTTGGTTTTGTAGGATGGTTTGCATGTGCATATGATGTGGTATAGCAGTGCTCATAATAATTTGATTATGTATGAGATGACTATATGATGTAATTTGATTAACATGACCTGCGTGTCATGATTCGGCATGATGGCTGGAGCCATATGATTGCACTTTAATGACATGCGTGTAAACCTTATGTAATGCACTTATTTTATTAGCTATAGAGATAGCAATATTATCTAGTGCATCGACAAGGTGGTGGCAATCTTCGCGAAGGTGAACACCGACGCGAATGCCGAAGACGAAGAAATGAAAGACTTCTCCGTCAGAAAGGGCTATACCATATCATGCTATTATGAATTGCCTGAGATGTTTATCCCTTATGATGCACCCTTCTTGATTGCGCGGTAGTCGCTTTTATTAGGGTGATCTCTCACAAAAATATCAAGTAGTTAGTGTTCTCCCAAGTGTAGCACCGTCACGGCACCTATCTTTTCGGGGTGCGCCGTGTCACACGGGTACGAACGATTAGAGAAGTGTGAGGCGGGTGAGTTGAGACCTCGCAGCGAGATCACTTGGTTGTCTTGACGTTCAGGCATGACCGTCATGAGCTCGGAACACACGCATCGAAAGATGAACAAGAGTCACATAGAGATGTGATTGGCAAGTTGGCCTACCGGTTGAGATTTTTGTCATCAGTGGTGTTACACCAATGGCGAACAATTTAAATGTGGGTCTTGTATCACTCACAATCAATTATGAGAGATATTGATTTGAGTGGGAGCGCCCTTTAGAATTAATTCTTTTTCTTAGTGCAATTAATTATGGACACTGTCTAAGTGTGATTTGCATAATAGTTGTAGAAGAATGGCTCGCGTTTCCATCTTCCCTGTTAAAATTGAATAGTTGTTAAATATCTGGTTAAAACTTTACGGTTGGTAACGTAATGTGAGGATTGTCCTCAAGAGTGCCGAGAAGGACTTTGTCCTATCGCATATTTTCGGTATTCTCCCGCTAATGCTATGGATGATATGACTCTCGGCCTTCGATCCAAAAGCTAAAATTCCGTTACGGTCAAGTGAAATATGTTTGCTTCCATGAGACCCGAACTTCGAAAGTTTGGATAGTTATGTGATATTCATGGAATCTGAAAATCATTTTCAGAGACAGACAAAGGCTAAAAGATATGAGATATCCAAAGCAATGTTTGTTTGCAAAACATTGGTAAAGTGTTTACTATACATTGGACTGATAAGAGGGGATCCAGTAGAACGCCTGTCATATGATGATGGTGAATAAGACAACAACTTAAAGAGAGAGGAAGTGTCCGAAGGGTGTTAGTGAAACTTTCACGCCTAGGAAGTCCGGGGCTAACGCCACTCTTAAGTTGGGTGCTTCTTCTGAGAGTAGGAGAAATACTGAAAGTTAAACTGTTAGAAGTATAAAGGCAAAAGGAAAGAAGACTGGAATATCCAGCTCATGTATGAATGTCATACAAGTTTTTGATGTATAGAAGGCTGGTCAAAGTTATAGTTCTTGGGAATTATGGTTAAACATGTTAATCACTAATTCTTGGGTATTGTGAGTTAATCACAAAGATGCCCGCTCGATTGCATTCTGTTGCAACTCGATGTAAGAACTACTATGGCCTGAAAGACTAGCCAGGAATGAGGTTTAGATACACGCAGGGAACATAGTAAATGTTACTATGCCTTCCATCGGTGTATTCCCTATGTATTTACTTTCATAATTCATTTTAGAGTTTCACACTCTACCCCTTTGCATAAGGTATCTTGCAAGAAGGTTGTTCATAAGAGAACTTTTGATGTTCGGTGTTAGGAATAAACATAAGGGCCATACTTCCATTATGAATGAGATGTATGTTATGAATAATGATATTAATATATTACCTCTGTGTTTACTTTCATAATTCATTTTAGAGTTTCATACACTCTAACCCAGTGCACAATGTTTGTTGCAAAAGGGTTGTTCATAAAAGAACAATTGTTGTTCAGTATTATGAATAACATGAAGGGCCATGCTTCTATCCAAGATGGGATGTATGTTATGAATATTGATGGAAATATGATACATCCATAACACTGACGCTAAATGTCGCAAGACTAAAAGAATACCACACAAGTGTGGCACTACATTTGGTCACATTGGAGAAACCCGCATGGAAATTCCATTATGATGGATTTTGAAGTCGGTTGATTTTAAAATCATCTGACACTTGCAACTTTCGTCCGAAAAGTGAAGTGACTGAAATACCGTCACAGGCCATAAGGAACGAGCAACAAACTTATTGGTGATCATACATTTTGATGTGTGTAGTTCAATAAACGTTGTTGCAACTAGTGGATTTATCTCTCTTCAGAAATGAGTCAAGTAGATATATGGATATTTACTTGATTAGACGTAAGTCTGGATCTTTTGAAATCATTCGAAAGGTTTTCAAAAATGAAGTAGAAGTTGTTGTAACAAGAAAATTATGTTTCTGCAAATTGATTGAGGAAAGGAATATTTGAGTTACAAGTTTAGCGAATGTCTGATGAGTTGTGAAAGGGGTTTCATAACTTGCACCTCCCGGAACACCACTGCAAGTGAAATGTCCGTGAAGATGTAATCGAACCATTTATGACATGGTAAGATAAAAAATGACATAAATAGATTTGCCATTATCCCTTTTAAAGAGTGATGCTTTAGAGACTGCGGCTTTTACACTGAAAAGAGCTCTATCGGGTCTGTTGAAATGATGCCATGGTATGGTACGCCCAACCATGTTATATCTTCTCTTAACATTTGGAATATGGGGCTTGTGTAAAAGGTTACAAACCTATTCCAAATCAGACAAGTGCTGCTTTGTAAGGTTATCCCAAGTCATTGGGTATTCCCCCACCACTATACCGAGGCAAAGGATTTTGCCGCAAAACGGTATGCTTTTAAAGAGAATAGTTCTTACAAAAGGTGAGTGGGAGGACAGTGCAACTCGACGAGATAACCAGTATCTTCGTCATCAGATCAAAGGAAAGGAACCTTGGAAGTGATTCCGGAGTTTCCTACTGCGACTGATACGGAAGTCTCTACAATAAATTGTATGGACTTCGGTCGAACTTGCAGCTGAACCACGTAGGAAAAGCTCGTGCAAACCTATCAGGTGCGCAAACGAGATATTGTTGTTAGACAATAGTATACCTACAATACACAAGGAAGCGTTGATGGGCCCTGACTCCGGAATTGGCTAAATGCCAATACAATCCGAGATAGTTTCCATATAAGTGATTCAAGATTAAAATCTTGATACACCTTTCGGAAGACTTAGAGTCTAACGAATATTTTTGGAACTAAAAACTGATACGGATAAAATGTTTTATCCATAAAGCTCGACTTGTTGCAATAACAAGTTCAAGGAGTTGACTACGATGAGATTGTCTCACTGTAGCGATGCTTAAAGTCGGTTCGGGTTGAACTAGCAATTAATACATATTTCAATCATGAGATATGAAACATGGATGACAAAAGGATTTCCGTCTGATGGAAATGAAACCTAGGACTTGTATGTGATACAGTCCAAAGTAATTTGCCGATCCAGAGGATGCTAGTGAGTATGCAAACTTCAGAGTTCCAGCGATGGACAAAAGAGAGCAAAGTGGAGTTGGAATCTTCGTTTTTGATGGAATGGTCAAAGGGGTTTTGACTTCATCAAATGGGTATCGAAGATGCTTGTGATTCAAGAAAGTAAGTGGGAGCATGATAATATTTCTAAAAACCTTGTGTACTTGACACATTGTTAATTGGAAATAAATTTCTTGACACGAATTAAGGACTTCATTTAAAATAGTTTTTTGATGAAGTGCTTGGGCTAAATAGCCTCAATATTAGGCATGATGATCTATGGAGATAGATTTACCTAATAGGGCTAAGCAATGAATACATATTGACAAGATGCCAAAACCTTTTAGCATTTAAAACGCCAAGGAGTAATTCTTGCCGAAGTCACATGGAAAGAGTTTTTGCAAGACTCGGTGTCCCAAAACACTGATGAGTGAAATACATGATGGAGATTCCACACACTCTTGTGTTTGGATTAATCATGTATTCCATGGTATGTAAAACAACCAGATATGTCCGATACTCCAAAGTTGTTGCGAGTATGGATACCAAAGTGATCAAAGTACTGATCATAGGGCAACAGTGAAAGATGTCATTAAAGTACTAGAGTAGTAGTGATGACATGTTTTCTCGCAAGCAGAGATTATGAAGTGCTCGTTGTAAGTAATTACATCGATACAGTCTTCATCAATGCTCCATGCGATTTTCGATTTAAGTTAAGGGTTTTGTGTAATACATAATATGGTGGCACGGTAGTTGGAAATTGTTCCAAACGAGATACTGTGGCGAATTCTATAACAAAGGCTAAGTATGTTGACGCTTAAGAAGCGACAAAGAAGTTGTTGAATCATATAGTTCATTCATGAACTTAGTATGGTTCCAAGATGGCTTTGGTCTATGGGACACTATTGTAGATAGTTGCTCCATAGCTCAGTCTGAGGAATCAGGTTTCGACCAATGATTCACACATATGCAAAGCCAAGTCCACACAAAATATGAATTTTGTGAAAACGTGAAAACGCGAGGATATGCAAAGTTACACACGGAGCTGAAGTTGTCAGATCCGTTGGACATCAGGCTATACCACAAGCGAAGCATATTTTACACCAGTATGCCATAGGTGTAAAGTGCATTAGCATTGACTAGATTATTGACTCTAGTGCAAATGGGAGTCTGTAGGAGATATGCCCTAGAGGCAATAATAAATGTTATTGATTATCTCCCTGTTCATAATTAGGTTTATGTTCCATGCTATAACTGCTATGGTTCTCGAGTCTGCAATAACCACGAGGCTCGGAGGAAGACTCATATGCACGTGTGGAATAATAAACGGTAAAATGTATTCCTAGTCTGGCCTCTAAGACTGGCTCAAGTATTGCATGATGATCCTGTTTTCCTGATCATGGGCATGGCTATGCTGGCAATTTTGAGGGCACAATGTTAGAAGAACATTTGTGTTGAATCGACCCGAATTGATGTTATGCTATGAGATTCATTCGTCATAAGTTAATGGTTTATAACACAGAGATGGTTAACGTTTGCATAATTCCTTAGACCATGAGAGTATCGAGTTTCTTCATGCTTGCTTCATGAACTTTGGGGTTTGTTAAACGTCATCCGTAAATGGGTGGCTATTACGGCGGCTTACGGGTTCATGGAAAAGTATGTCAAGTAACTTGATTGCTCAAGATTGGGATTTGCTCCTCCGACGATGGAGAGATATCTCTGGGCCCTCTCGGTGTTACGGTATCCATCATCGTCTGGCCAGACACTTTGTGATTTGATCACAGGGATGCCGGAACACAGGAACGAGAAAAGAGAACAAATACCGGTAACGAGGTAACTGGCATAGTGGACAAGTTGTTGATCCACGGGGATGCCAACATGTCTCACCTCGGGTATTTGTAACATATCGCGAAGCAACAGGAATAGCACACGGCAACTGGAGGTTCACTCGAATATTCATTCGTGTGGGTATAGGGGTCAATATGGGTGTCCACGGCTCCGATGTTGATCATTGATCGGAAGGGGTTCCGGGTCATGTCTATGCTTCACCGAACCTATAGGGTCACACGCTTAAGGGTCATCTATCTGCTGAATACTAGACAGGGAGTCTGAGAGAAAATCACCGGAAAAGTTTCGGACACCGGAAAAGTTTCGGACAGCGGAAAAGTTCCGTAGAGAGAACACCGGAACAGTTCCGGTGAAACTGAAAAGTTGTTTCAGGGGATACCATAAAGTCAAATTGGTTTCGGCACATGCCTGATAATTCTTGGAGGGTGCCAGAATCGTTCTGGAAACTTTCTGGAATTTTCCGGGATGAAAACCGGAAATGTTCCGGAGCTGCCGGAACCGCTTCAGATGCTTTTCGCAGATGAAAATCACTAAACCGGAATTGTTTCGGAAAGCGTTGAAAATTATTTTAGTGGGTACTGGAAATGTTCTAAGCCCACATAAATATTTTCAGTTCGATCAGACGCTGAAATGTCGTCGTGAATAGTGAAATCAGCTTTATGGTTACTTTTTGGAAAGCCACCTTTTTGGGCTTTTGCTCCAAAATATCTTGGAGATGACATGGATGGATGTGGCTGAAATTTCAGCCCCTCCACCCCTCCTTCTCCTATAAATAGAGGTGGAGGGGGCAGCCCAAAACTCATCCCTTCTCACATACAAGTGCCATGCATGATCTGGCTTTCTCTCTCCCTCCCAGCGAAATAGTTTCGTAGAGCCGAAAGGCTGTCTAGGTTCCGGTGGGAACTAGTTCTGGACGGCGAAGCCCTGCCGGATAGATGACACCGTATGTGTGCAACTCTGTAGAGAGATCGTAGTTTCGGTCTTAGTTCGAGAGTGCCTCCCGAAGGGCTGTCCGAGTGACTGTCCGAGTTTCGATGGTCCTCCCGAAGGGCTGTCCGTGACACCGTCCGGGGGACTGTCCGACCGCCTCCCGGAGGGCTGTCCGGGGGTGGATGAGGGTATACATCCTCGCGGTTGGGAGGTTGTAAATCCTAGCTGCGGGGATCTGCACCGCCGATCGTCATCGACTCTACTTCCGCTGCGCTACGAGTCGGTAACGAAAATGATCAAACCTTGTATGCAGTCTCCATAGTGGTCCTGGACTGGTACGTAGGTCGGAAATTTTTGTTTTCTGCTGCGTTACCCTACAAAATACCGATGGGTAAAGCAGTTGATTTATCAGCCATTTGCAAAGAGATTTCAGTAGGTGTCAACTTATTCAAATCAAGTCTACGATACAAAGAGAAAGGCATAACACTAACACCAGCTCCAAGGTCACATAAAGCAGTTTTAACATAATTTCTTTTAATAGAGCATGGTATAGTAGGTACTCCGGGATCTCCTAGTTTCTTTGGTATTCCACCCTTAAAGGTATAATTAGCAAGCATGGTGGAAATCTCAGCTTCCGGTATCTTTCTTTTATTTGTCACAATATCTTTCATATACTTAGCATAAGCAGACATTTTCAGAATATCAGTCAAGCGCATACGCAAAAAGACAGGTCTAAGCAATTCAACAAAACGCTCAAAGTCCTCATCATCCTTTTTCTTGGATGGTTTAGGAGGAAAGGTCATGGGTTTCTGAACCCATGGTTCTCTTTCTTTACCATGCTTCCTAGCAACAAAGTCTCTTTTATCATATCTTTTATTCTTAGGTTGTGGGTTATCAAGATCAACAGCAGGTTCAATCTCCACATCATTATCATTGCTAGGTTGAGCATCAACATGAACATCATCATTAATATTATCACCCAGTTCATGTTCATCACCAGGTTGTGTTTCAGCATCAGAAATAGAAATATCATTTGGATTCTCATGTGTATCTATAACAGGTTCACTAGCAGCATGCAAAGTCCTATCATCATTCTTTTCCCTTTTATTACTGGGACAACTAGGTGCATCAGTATTAATTCTCTGAGAATCCTGCTCAATTCTCTTAGGATGGCCCTCAGGATACAAAGGTTCCTGAGTCATTTTACCACCTCTAGTCACAACTCTAACAGAATGATCATTGTTCTTACCATTCATCTCATTAAGCAAATCATTTTGTGCCTTAAGTACTTGTTCTACTTGAGTAGTTACCATGGAAGCATGTTTACTAATAAGCTTAAGATCATTGATAGTTCTACTCATATAATCACCTAAGCGATCAAGCATGTAAGCATTATGTCTCAATTGTCTACTAACATAAGCATTGAAATTTTCTTGCTTAACAATAAAGTCATCAAACTCATCCAAGCATTGGCTAGCAGACTTATTATAAGGAATATCACCTTCATCAAATCTACGGAGAGAATTTACCTCTACTACCTGTGTCGGGGTATCAAGACCATGTATTTCTTCAATAGGTGGTAAATTCTTAACATCTTCAGCTTTAATACCTTTTTCTTTCATAGATTTCTTTGCCTCTTGCATATCTTCAGGACTGAGAAATAGAATACCTCTTTTCTTCGGAGTTGGCTTTGGAGGTGGTTCGGGAATAGTCCAATCATTTTCATTGCTCAATATATTATTCAATAGTAGTTCAGCTTGTTCAACAGTTCGTTCCCTGAAAACACAACCAGCACAACTATCTATGTGGTCCCTAGAAGCATCGGTTAGTCCATTATAAAAGATATCAAGTATTTCGTTTTTCTTGAGAGGATGATCAGGCAAAGCATTAAGTAATTGGAGAAGCCTCCCCCAAGCTTGTGGGAGACTCTCTTTTTCAATTTGCACAAAGTTAAATATTTCCTGCAAGGCAGCTTGTTTCTTATGGGCAAGAAAATATTTTTCAGAGAAGTAATATATCATATCCTGGGGACTACGCACACAACCAGGAGCAAGAGAATTAAACCATATCTTAGCATCACCCTTTAATGAGAAAGGAAACAACTTAAGAATATAGTAATAACGAATTTTTTCCTCATGAGTAAATAGGGTGGCTATATCATTCAATTTAGTAAGATGTGCCACAACAGTTTCAGATTCATAACCATGGAAAGGATCAGATTCAACCAAAGTAATTAATTCAGGATCGACAAAGAATTCATAATCCTTACCAGTAACAAAGATAGGTGAAGTAGCAAACTTAGGATCATATTGCATTCTAGCATTCAAAGATTTTTCCTTCCACTTGCATAGTAATTTCTTAAGATCATCTATATCCTTACAAGCAAGAAAGTCCCTAGCTACCTCTCCCTCCATAACATAACCCTTTGGTATATTAGGCAATTCATATCTAGGAGAGCTAGGTCTAACAGGTGTCTCATAGTGTTCACTTTCAATAATTTCATCAGTTTCAGAAATATCATCAGTTTCAGCATTAACTCTAGCAATTTGGTCATCAAGAAATTCACCCAGTGGCACAGTATTATCAAGCAAAGTATCATCATAAGCATCATGCATAGCAGAAGTGGCATCATCAATTGCTTGCGACATATCAGAATCAATAGTAGGTGGTGGTGTCGCAAATTTACTCGTAACAGAAGGTGAATCAAGTGCAGAGCTAGATGGCAGTTCCTTACCTCCCCTCGTAGTAGGGGGATAGATCTTGGTTTTTGGGTCTTTCAGATTCTTCATAGTGATCAACAGATATAAATCCCAAGTGACTCAGAGAATAGAGCTATGCTCCCCGGCAACGGCGCCAGAAAAGGGTCTTGATAACCCACAAGTATAGGGGATCGCAACAGTTTTCGAGGGTAGAGTATTCAACCCAAATTTATTGATTCGACACAAGGGGAGCCAAAGAATATTCTCGAGTATTAGCAGCTGAGTTGTCAATTCAACCACACCTGAAAGACTTAGTATCTGCAGCAAAGTATTCAGTAGGAAAGCATTATGGAAGTAACGGTAACAATGGCAAAGTGACAGTAGCAGTTTTGTAGTGATTGTAACAATAGCAACGGAAAAGTAACTTAGCAAAGATCAATATGTGAAAAGCTCGTAGGCAATGGATCAGTGATGGATAATTATGTCGGATGGCATTCATCATGCAACGGTTATAACATAGGGTGACACAGAACTAGCTCCAATTCATCAATATAATGTAGGCATGTATTCCATATATAGTCATACGTGCTTATGGAAAAGAACTTGCATGACATCTTTTGTCCTACCCTCCCGTGGCAGCGGGGTCCTAATGGAAACTAAGGGATATTAAGGCCTCCTTTTAATAGAGAACCGGACCAAAGCATTAGCACTTAGTGAATACATGAACTCCTCAAACTACGGTAATCACCGGAAAGAATCCCAGTTATTGTCACCTTGGGGGGTGCGGATCATAACTCGTAATAGGTGTCTACAACTTGCAAGATAGGATCAAGAACACATATATATTCATGAAAACATAATAGGTTCAGATCTGAAATCATGGCACTCGGGCCCTAGTGACAAGCATTAAGCATAGCAAAGTCATAGCAACATCAATCTCAGAACATAGTGGATACTAGGGATCAAACCCTAACAAAACTAACTCGATTACATGGTAAATCTCATCCAACCCATCACCGTCCAGTAAGCCTATGATGGGATTACTCACGAACGGCGGAGAGCATCATGAAATTGGTGATGAAGGATGGTTGGTGATGACGACGGCACCGATTTCTCCTCTCCGAAGCCCAAAACGGACCCCAGATCTGCCCTCCCGAGGAAGAACAGGAGGTGGCGGCGGCTCCGTATCGTGAAACGCAATGAACTCTTCTCCTTGATTTTTTTCTCCCCGAATAGGGTTATATGGAGTTGGAGTTGAGGTCGGAGGAGTTGCAGGGGGCCCACAAGCCACCTGGGCACGTCCTAGGTGGGGCGCCCCCTGGCTTGTGGCCAATGGGTGTACCCCCTCTGGTTGATTCTTTCGCCAGTATTTTTTTTTAATTCCAAAAATATTCTCCGTAAATTTTCAGGTCAATCCGAGAACTTTTATTTCTGCACAAAAATAGCACCAAGGCAATTCTGATGAAAATAGCGTCAGTCCGGGTTAGTTCCATTCAAATCATGCAAATTAGAGTCCAAAACAAGGGCAAAAGAGTTTGGAAAAGTAGATACGATGGAGACGTATCACCGCCAGATCCGAGGAAGGAAGATACCCTTGGGTCTCGAGGTCACGCAGCCGAAGGAGGGATACAGAGCAACTTGCCCAATCCCCAGGACGAGAGCCGTAAGGACGCGAGGAAGAGCTGGGGGCGCTCGCCATGTTTTTGTGGTGAACTCTCGCTTGAAGTTTTTTCTAACGGGGAAGAAGAGTAAGATGTGACCCAGACCACAGTTTGACTTGTTTAAATAAGTGGTGCCTCCCTTGCGGGAGGGGCAGTCTTGTAAAAAGCTGCCGGACCGCTCGTCTCCCCTCGGCGCACAAGGATCGAGAAGCGCTGAAAGTTACTACAGTGGGTCCCGCAAATTCTCAGCGTTTGAGAATTCTCCGATGACGGGATGGTTGCCGAGCAAGAAGGGATAGAGGGACTCGCCTCGCAAGCCGAAGACTTAAACGCGCAAGATTGTCCGGGTATACCTCGGCATTGGAGGCTAGTCCGGGGGCTACTGAGGGAGTCCGGGATTAAGGGGTCCTCCGACTGCCGACTTATCTCTCATAGACCGGGCTCGTGGGCCGCTCGCTGAGGATGGGATTGATCGAAGGCCTCGTCGCTATGGAGGAAACCTCAGGAGTCGTGGCGTGTCTTTCAAGATTAAGATAGTAGATTGGGCATGTTTTTTCCCTCCGGTGGGCAACCGACCATGTAACCCTAATGACCCTTGGCGCCTATATAAGCCAGAGGGTTTTAGATTGTAAGACAGAGAAACTCATCTAGGGTTTTAGCTAGTCGATCTCGAGGTAGATCAACTCTGTAACCTTCATACCATCAATATAATCGAGCAGGACGTAGGGTTTTGCCTCCATAGGAGGGCCCGAACCTGGGTAAACATCGTCTCCTTCGTCCCATCGATCCAAGACTCATAGCTCGGGACCCCCTACCCGAGATCCGCCGGTTTTGACACCGACACCCACCTTCATAGAGGCGACGACCCTACCTACCTCTTCTGGGGATAATGGGATGGTTAATTACACATTCTCAGGGTCAGATACTCTGTCCGCGCCAACCCAGAAGTTCTCGGCTAAGGAGACCCCACTACGGGGTTCTGTCGTTAATAGCCCCTTAAAAACAAGTAAATGTGATCTCTAATCTCATCCGGGTGTTCTAGGAGAGTGTTTCCCTCCCATAGACACAGGATAGAGCATATCCGGTGTCGCTCATTAGTGATCGCCTGGAAGTAGGCCGTGTTCGCATCACCTTGGAGCAACCACTTCTGCCCCCCGCGACGCTGCTAGAATAGCTCTTCTCCCTTGAATATCTCCGTCAACGAGGATACAAGGGAGTACCACCTCATCCACTCGTCCGACGACAACCCAACTGAATCTGCCACGACATCAAGAGCCTTAATTTGATCTAGCATGGCCCCTTTTCGGGCCCTGAGGTCAGTGCCTAGGTTGGTGCCCCAACCTTGCATAAATTGGTGAGATACTTCTGCACAATGATGCCAGATACCCGTAGTACAAAAGACCCACGGTGGGTTGGCCGCCGCCTGGTCCATCTGTCTCGCACCATCTCAAAAAAACGGCTGGAGGAGCCAAGAATATTCAAAATGGAAGCGTCGCTACCGTGGGGGTGACTGATCCCCCAACACTAGCAATAATGAGACGTGATCGGAACCAATCCGAGTGACCGTCCTAAGCGAGCACAATGAAAACATAATCTCCTATTGTACGGACACTAAAACCCTATCCAAGACACTCCGGATAGGATTAACCTGTTTATCGGTCCATATGAACCTGGCTCCTACCCTCTGTTGGAAAAGGCAGTGCCTAGGAGGAGCTTAGGCACGCCTAGGCGCTAGGCCATGGCCAAACACCTCGCCTAGGGCAT
This sequence comes from Elymus sibiricus, assembly GCA_039707655.1. NCBI lineage: Eukaryota > Viridiplantae > Streptophyta > Magnoliopsida > Poales > Poaceae > Elymus > Elymus sibiricus. The sequence continues at coordinate 341,429,182 of CM077671.1, forward strand.
AAGCAAAAGTCTAGGAAGGACGAGCAAGAAATTATCTATCCAAGAGAGAAATATGTTGTATTACAGTAATATGCAAAACAAACCATATTCCAATGGCAGTAGCTGGTAGTTGACTTGTATGTATGCCATGAATTAAGATAATATACACACATAATAACCAAAGATACACCCTAATAGTAGAAACCATATTACCGCCCAGGCCGCGCCTAGGGCGCTTAAGCACCACCTAGGCACTAGGCGAAGGCCAACCGCCTCGCTTACGCCTACCGCTTTTTCCAACCTTGCTCCTACCCGTGTGAGTCCCCGAAGAGCCAAGTCCGTGATGCAGTCATTGAACATGCGCATACGCGTCCAGTCAATATTGGGCGAGCTTTTGTCGGCGTCTTGTCTGATAAGGTTAAAGTCTCCCGCCACCACCACCGGAGTAGTGCAACGTTTCGTATGATCCTTTGCACTGCTATGGGGATTCACTCATCAACGCTGCAGTGATTAATGTTTTTTGAGCGATGCTATGCAGACGATCCATTTTGCACGATTTTGAGACGACTGTCATACTCGATGTACCACACCAAATCATTGGAGTCTGTTGGATATAGCATCGTCCTCGTAATGCAAAGTGTCGTGCGCACAGTACTTTCTCAATGTTATTTTCATTTTGCCTTCTCATTAATTGCTCAATGAAAATAACAACACTTTTACCGGCAAAAAGGGTAAAAACACTTTTAGTTGCTTACAACCGCACTAGCACACCACCAACGAAGGGGGAGAAAGGAAATAGAGAGTGAGTTGGAGCATTACTGGGAAAACCATCACAAATGATGGACCTCGAAACCACTTGCCGTGGGACAAAAACCTGATAAACATCGAATAAATTTAAGGGTGCGTTTGGGAGCTAAAGTATTTTTGCAGTTTTGAAGGAATGCCGTGGTTTCCAAAAAAACCTTTGGTTTTCAATACTTTGAGTTGTCTGGGTGAAAGAAATATTGTAGTTTAACAAACCATTGTATCCCTTTTTTTCTCGAATACGCTAGTTGCGTACCATTGCATTGCTAGAGGGTAGAAGTACAAGGGTGCAACTCTCAAGCTACGTACACAGAGAGGGAGGCGTAGTTGAGAGCGTGGTGCGAGCAGAAGAAGATGGGGATGCTCAGCCCCAAGAGCAAACTAAGCTACAGGCAGCATCTCGCGTAGTCCCTTCGCGCCAGCCGATGCCCAAAGGCGCGCCTCCTCCTGGATGCCGGAGATCAAAGTGTCGTGGGAGGGCTGGGCCCCGTCGAAGATAGCAGCATTGCGATGTCTCCAAAGGGACCAGGTAACCAGGGCCGCCAGGGAGAGGAGACCCTTCCGGAGCCTTGGCGGGGTCGCCTCGGCGGCCACGGCCAGCCAAGTGAAGTAGTCCATCGCTCCGTCCGGGGCTGGTACGGTGGCGCGCGTCCAGGAAAGGATCTCGTGCCAGGTGATCCTCGAGAAAACACATCCGACGAGCAGGTGGTGTAGTGTCTCCGGCTCCTGGGCACACAACTTGCACAAGGAGTCGTGGGGGAGGCCGTGGTGAGCAAGCCTCTCCGCGGTTCAGCATCGATCCTGATGGGCCAACCACAAGAAGAATTTGACACCCAGAGGTGCCCAGCACTTCCAGATCGCTCTCCAGTCCGGGGAAACGGTGGAGCCGAGGAAGAGCGCCTTGTAGGCGGAAGCTGCGGTGTAGGAGCCACTCGCAGTCCAGCGCCAGCTGATCGTGTCAGGCTGGAGAGGGGAGAGGTGGACGTCCTGGAGCAAGCGCCAAAGATCGACGTACTCGACGGTGGCGGCAACTCCAAGGGCAACCTGGATGTCGCGGATCCAAGAGCGGTCGGTCAGCCCCTCGCGGACGGTTCTCGTCCGGCAGCGACGCCGAGGGACAAGGGCCGCAAGGGCAGGGGCGATCTCAAGGATGGAGCGGCCTTGAAGCCAACGGTCAGACCCGAAGCGGCAGGTGTGCCCGTCCCTGACAGCCTAGGAAGTAGATGCCGCGAAGAACGCCGAGACCTCAGGATCGCAAGGCAGCTGCAGGTGTCTCCAAGGTCGGGAGGGGTCAGTGGCCTGAAGCCACAGCCAGCGCGAGTGGAGAGCCACACCGGTGCGCGTGAGATCCCGGATACCGAGGCCTCCCAGCTCGATCGGGCGGCATACCTTGGCCCAACTGACAAGGCAACTACCGGCCTTGGCATCTCGTCGGCCGTGCCAAAGAAAGTCGTGGATGACGCGGATGATTTTCTTCAGGATAGAGGAGTTGATGGACATCGCTAGCAGGATGTGAACCGGCATCGCCGAGAGGACCTGGCGCACCAGGGCCAGTCTCTCCCCGCGGGAGAGGAGGGAAGCTTTCCAGGTTGCGAGCTTCTTGATCATCTTGTCGACGAGGGGCGGGAGACAGGATGTGGGCACTCTCCGGGTGGACAGCGGGAACCCAAGGTACTGGATGGGGAAACTGGTGACGGGGCACGCAAGGGCCTCGCCAATGGCCTCGGAGAGCTCCGAGGAACATCGGATGGGGGTGGCCGAGCACTTCGAGAAGTTGGTGCGCAGCTCGGAAGCATCCCCAAAGACCCGGAGTAGCTCACGAATAACAGCCAGCTCGGGAGGGTCGGTGTGGCAGAAGATCACCACATCATCGGCGAACAGAGAGATGCTCGAGGCGGCATGCCTCGCCGTCAACCTTTGAAGAACTCCCTCGCGGACGGCAAACTATAATAGGGAGCTGAGCGTGTCGATGACGATCGCGAAGAGCATAGGCGAAACGGGGTCGCCCTGCCGTAGGCCACATCCATGGGCAATAGGTGGGCCAGGAGTGCCGTTGAGCAGGACCCGCGTGGAAGCAGTCAAGACGAGGATGGAAATCCACTCGCACCAACGCCTGCCGAAGCCAAGGTGCCAGAGAACCTCTAGAAGGAAAGGCCAGGAGACTGTGTCGAAGGCGCGCGCGATGTCGAGCTTGAGGAGTACTCGCGGGTTCTTGAGATTGTGCAGCTGGCGAGCCGTTTGCTGGACGAGGACGAAGTTGTCGTGCACGCTCCGCCCCGCAATGAAGGCGCTCTGGTTCGTAGACACGAGCTCACCCAGCCTAGGGGCGAGCCGGAGGGAGAGGACCTTCACGAAGAGCTTGGCGAACAAGTGGATGAGGCTTATGGGCCGGTAGTCGAAGAGGGATGAGGCATCCACCTTCTTAGGCAACAGCGTGATGTAGGCCTCATTCAGTCGCTGGAAGGCGCAACCATTGAGGGAGTACAGCTTAGAGAACGCCTCACAGAAGTCGGTCTTGATAATGTCCCAGCAAGAGCGAAGGAACTCAGCCGTGAAGCCGTCAGGCCCCGGGGCCTTGCCCAAAGGCAGCTACTTGATGGCGTCCCAGATCTCAGTCGCGGTGAAGGGACGGTCCAGCTGGGAGAGATCAAACGATCCGGGGTGGAATGACTCGAGCGCAAGGGAGAACGCGCACTCGCTAGGGGTGCCCAGGATGCCGGTGAAGTGCTCGAACGCCGCCCTGGCGAGGCCCACTTCGTTAGAGATGGGCGTGCCGTCCAACGTCAAGCTGGAGATGAGGTTCTTGTGGCGGCGATGGGCGCTGTGGATCTTGGAGAACGCGGAGCTCGCGTTGCCCTCACGCAGCCAGTGCAGGCGGAAGCGGTGCCTAGAGATTGTCCTCTCAAGGGAAGGAAGGCCAAGGTAGGTCCTCTTCAGCTCGCGGCGCAGCCAAGCCTCAGCCCGCGAGAGGGGGCAGGCGTCCTGTGCGGCGTCCAAACGGGCGATGAGCTCCCGAGCAAGCTGCAACTGGGAGGAGATGGTAGAGAGGGACCGGGCGCTCCAGCCCTGGAGCCGGCGGGCGGTGGCCTTGAGCCGAGAGAAGACACGCCTGAAAGGATCGGGGTCGGGAGGGGCGGACTCCCAGGCGTCCGCGACCACCTGAAGGAATCCGTCGAGCTTGGGCCAAAACCGCTCGAAGTGGAATCGACGACCGCCGCGAGAACGCGGAGCACAGTCCAAGACGAGGGGACAGTGGTCCGATGCAGCCGAGGCCAGGCATCGGAGGATGCGGTTGGGCTACATGCTCGCCAAGAGTGGGTGCAGAGGACGCGGTCGATGCGGACTAGGGTCGGAGAGTCCAGCTCATTGGACCACGTATAGCGACGCCCATGCAGGTACATGTCGCGAAGCGCGAAGTCGGCGATGAACCGGCGCAAGCGGCTCATGATGCGATGATTGAGTGATACGTCCATTTCGCATCATGCTTTTATATTGATATTTATTGCATTATGGGCTGTTATTACACATTATGGTACAATACGTATGCCTTTTCTCTCTTATTTTACAAGGTTTACATGAAGAGGGAGAATGCCGGCAGCTGGAATTCTGGACTGGAAAAGGAGCAAATATGAGAGACCTATTCTGCACAACTCCAAAAGTCCTGAAAAGTTACGGAGAATTATTTTGGAATATATAAAAAATATTGGGCGAGAGAAATACCAGAGGGGACCCACCAGGAGGTCACAAGCCTGGGGGGCGCGCCCTACCCCCCAGGGCGCGCCCCTGTGGCTTGTAGGCCCCTTGGCAGGCCTCCGGTGCTCATCTTCTGCTATATGGAGGGTTTTGACCTGGAAAAAATCATAAGGGGGCTTTTGGGACGAAGCGCCGCCATCTTGAGGCAAAACCTGGGCAGAAGCAATCTAGGGCTCCGGCGGAGCTGTTCTGCCGGGGAAACTTCCCTCCCGGAGGGGGAAATCGAAGCCATCGTCATCACCAACGATCCTCTCATCGAGAGGGGGTCAATCTCCATCAACATCTTCACCAGCACCATCTCCTCTCCAAACCCTAGTTCATCTCTTGTATCCGATCTTTGTCTCAAAACCTCATATTGGTACCTGTGGGTTGCTAGTAGTGTTGATTAATCCTTGTAGTTGATGCTAGTTGGTTTACTTGGTGGAAGATCATATGTTCAGATCCTTAATGATAATTAATACTCCTCTAATTATGAAAATGAATATGCTTTGTGAGTAGTTACGTTTGTTCCTGAGGACATGGGATAAGTCTTGTTATAAGTAATCATGTGAATTTGGTATTCGTTCGATATTTTGATGAGATGTATGTTGTCTCTCCTCTAGTGGTGTTATGTGAACGTCGACTACATGACACTTCACCATTATTTGGGCCTAGAGGAAGGCATTGGGAAGTAATAAGTAGATGATGGGTTGCTAGAGTGACAGAAGCTTAAACCCTAGTTTATGCGTTGCTTCGTAAGGGGCTGATTTGGATCCATATGTTTCATGCTATGGTTAGATTTATCTTAATTCTTTGTAACACCCCAAAAATTTAATCAGGTTTTATTGATTAAAAATTTTGCCAGGTAATTTTTTTTTCTGGATCATCGACTGATTTCAGAACCACTCCTTTCTTCTCAAATGTGGAATTTTCACTCCAAATAGAAACTTTTCAAAAATATTGTTGGACTTGAGTGCCCACTCAATAACATTTCATTTATATTTAGTAAAACCAGTAGAATTATTTTTATAATAAAACTTGCCAAGTTTTATTTCTTTTAATAGCTTTTCCATTCTTTTAAAGGCCTGAGTTACACTACCACCACTTCATAAACACTTTTAAAAATTCCATAAAAATTTGTAGATCACATGTGTTGTCCCTGGATCACTTTTATGCAAAAACCCAGCTTGGTGTTTTGTAAAATTTGAGCAAACCATCCACATTTGTATTCTGGTCCAGTTTGGTGATTTGTACTGCAACCCTATTTTATTTTGCTCTAGTGACCTTGGGTTTTTTCCTACTTGTAGTCCACCCTACCAAACCCTTAAGTCCAGGAGATCAGAACCATTAGAAGATTTTAAACACATGCAATAATGGCCTATATTTTCTGTCCAGAACTGTAGTTTTGCAATACTTGCACTAGGAAGTTTTTATTTTGCCCAAACCAATCATGCCATAATTACCAGTACCTTAAGAGACTCCATCCTGTAAATTTTGGTCTCCATCAAACCTCGTTTGAGGCCCATGGCATTCTGTCGAGCACCTTGTGTGCCTAGACAGGATTGACATGGTTTTTAGTTTGCTTTGTGGAGTTGCTTTCTGTGCCAAACCAGCATGTCCACTAGAGCTATAACAACCAACCCAGCCACCCTGTTAATTTGTAGCTTAACCCAAGCCTCCTAGCAAGCATTGGCATATCATCGAGCACCTTGCGTGCGTGTCCAGAGCGCGAACAGGGCGCGCGTTTTGCACGTGCGTGCGCCCGAGCTGCCGCGTCCCAGGTTGACCCCTCCCCCAAGCTCAATCTGATCCGCTGGTGCCGCCGTGTCTCGCCCGCACTCGGCCGCCCCCTGGCTCCCTACAGCGCCGCCGCAGCAAGCCCTTGGCGGCAAGCTTGCGGCCGCAGCGAGCCTCTGCCATGGACGGCACCGCCCAAGCCGTCTCCGCGCGCCAGCGCAACCCCCGGAGCAGTGCCCCACTCGTCCGCTAGCCTCACAGTCCCGCCAGCCGCCGCCATGTCGCCCCCTGCAACAGCGGCGACGAACCGCCATAGCCGCCGCCGTTCTTATCTTCGGAACCCGCGGGAACCGACCTCCCCGGGCTATAAATAGGACCCCGAAGCCGCAACGTACCCCCATGAGCCTCCTCGAAGCCGTAGCAAGCCACCCCTAGCTCCAATTCGACTGGAAGCCATCATCTTCCCCACCTCCGGTAGCCTCGGCCGCCGCAGCCCTCCGATAAAATCCGGCCAAGCCAGAGCCCCCTAGCCTCTCCCACGCCACCACCCACTCTCCCTCGACACCACAGAGCCACCCCACCTCGCAACCTCGACCGGGAGCCACCGTAGACCGAACTCCATCTGACCAGAAACCGTCGCCCGCCGCGGAGCTCACTGTCGGCAGCTCCGTCCACCTCTTTGTCGATTTGAAGCACCGAGAGGACCACCGGGACTCTCTGGATCCATTCCCGTGCCCAGGTGACTGAGTTGTGCCACCGTTCGCCGGCCAGGAGCACCGGACCTCTGCTCCGGCTCGGCCGCGGGAGGAAGGAGAAGGGCGACAGGTCAAATATGACCAGTGGACCCGAGGGCCCCACCCGTCAGTGACTCCAGGCTCGGCTGAAGCGTTTTAAGTGGAAGCGTATTCCTCAAAATACGCTTTCGCTAGGAGGAAAGCGTAAGCCCTGCCGAACCATTTTTCTTTTTCTGATTTAAAAAAAAACAGAAGTTTGACCCATGTTTGACAGGCCTTATCTTTTAAACTAAAACTCAGATTGTCTTGATTCTTTTTTTGTCGTTTCTCAAATTTTGTCTAGTTTATTTTCATATTTATTTGAAAATTTTCCAAACAACTTTTCTGTACTGTTTTCAAATTGTATGTTGATTCGAATATTTTCAAAAATAGGATATTGGAGGGAAGATGAAAACTTTCAAAAGTTTGGAGTGCACATCACCTGCATACACACTGAAGGCAAGCATTCTGAACCCTGGTATAATATTTGTCATGTGTTGTTTTGATGTGGCTACAACACCGAGTTGACTTGAAGTATGCATTATTTCATGTGACGATGTGATCATGTTTATAAGTGCATGATGAAAAATTCCTTGCTGTTGGAATTGGTATGCTTGTGACTGTATTCACCCTCGTATGCCTTTCATGCCTACCGGAAGGAATCCGGAAAAGTCTCTGTCTTGGGTAGACACGAGCTTGATACTGATATTTCGTTGGGACGAGTATGATCAGTAAGGCATGGTGAGGTATGATGAGTGGTGATTCTGTCTATTGGTGTGGAATATATTTGTTTTGCTAATCATGCAGGAAACACTTTAACCTCCTGAGTCGACCGTAGATCGAGTCTTGTGCCAGTAACCCCCATACTAGTTACGTACTACCACTCGTCCCTGCCGCAGGTAGGGTACGGTTCAGTAAGTTGTCAACCCCTTTCTTAGCACACACCGTACAGAGAGGCCAAAGTGAAAGATACCAGTGGCCCCTGGTAGGCATGTCACTTGGTCCGGGGGCACGGGTGTTCCGGTGAGTCCGAGGGGGTAGCTCCCCTGTTTTGCGCGCAATATAAGTTTGTGATCCCATGCTAATCGAGGTTGGAGCCTCCCCACTTAGAGTTTTGCTTAACGAGTGTCGTGGGTGATTCCAGGCACCGGTAAGTTAAGCTGGTGTGTGCGGGTCAGGTGTGTTTTCAATTCAAAAACCGTAAACGGAATTAGTCTCGGTGGACTAAGAGAATCCGTTACTCATGGGTAAAGAGTACACCCTCTGCAGAGTTTATATCTATTCGAATAGCCGTGTCCGCGGTTAAGGACTACAGTCTGGGATGGGTCAAGTGTCGGTCTTAGTGTCGGTCTTCGGAGGAAAAATTTCTCAACCTGAGTATTGATCATGATGTGTGAGGAATGATGATTATGATTATTATTATTGTGGACTAACCAATTATATTGTTTGGATTATTGAGTATCCCTGGGATGGTTCTACCTCCTGGATACTCATTATTTTCCCATATAAGCCCTTTATGTGGGGTCGCACAGACGCCCGACTGTGGCATGCTTGTATTTATTTTCTTTATGAGCCCTTTATGTGGCGTCGCTCAGACGCCCGACTGCGGCATGTATGTTATTTAATTTCCCTATGAGCCCTTTATGTGACATCGCTCAGACGCCCGACTGCGGCATGTATGCTATTTATTTTTCTTCTAAGCCCTTTATGTGGCGTCGCTCAGACGCCCGACTGTGGCATGCATGTTATTTATTTTTCTTCTAAGCCCTTTAAGTGGCGTCGCTCAGACGCCCGACTGAGGCATGCTTTATATTATTATCCTTTTGGGGCCTCGCTTCAGACACCCGATCATTTTATTTTTATCCTCTGATTGTTTATTCACGCTTAATATGAATGACCTGCTTGCGTGCATCATGAATTTTATCTTGTGACTGACTAAGTGATCGTGGATTATTTCAGTGCATGATTATCACCTGCTATGTTATACCTGTTTTCGTAATGTTTGCGAGTACATTCAAAGTACTCACTGGCTTGTCCCTGGCTATTGTCTTGGCCAGATTGTACATGTGGAGAGGAGCTTTATGACGGCAACCTCGGAACCTAGGCATCGAAGATCGCAGCCACGCGAAGATAGGAGTTACCCATGTCAGATGTTCCTGTGGGAAATGGAGTCCCATAGACGCTGATGACCCCGAACCGCTTCTGCCATCAACCACTAGAAACCTTTTGTTGTACTCATAGACCATAATGGTCTTGTACTTCAAATATTGTATTTTGCTTGGAATTTCTGTATCAAGATTGTGTCTCATCAGCTAACAGTAATCCTGGGGCTGGTGAGCACAAGGGCCATTTACCGGGGAATCAATATCCTGGAAAACCGGTCCTAACAACCTTGGTATCAGAGCAAGGCTGACCATTGGCTAATCCTATCTTAGCCAGGTTGATAAACCTAGGTTAACCCACCCACCAGACCTTAATCTAACCCCAGCCAAGCCTATCATATATGACAGCCCACATAGTGACCCCGACACCTTTCGGCAGTCGGTGCCCAACCTATCAGCCTAGCCCATCGATCACGCGCCAGTGACCGACACCTAATTTGTCTCATTCGCAAGCGTGCGAAGGAAGACTCCGTTTTCTTTTTCTATAAAAGGGAACGTTAGCCCTAACCCTGCACAGCACAGCCTCTACGCCAAAACCAAGCCAAGATGCCTGGCCCCATTGTTCACAATGAGACCACAGCAACCAACCTTGGGGGTTTTGTAACCGTGCTAGCAAACCTCACCCGTCGTGCCTTTGCATTAGAAGAGCCCCCAGAATATGTTGTGTACCAAGGGCACACGAGTGGTGAGAATCGTCAATTCTGGGCCATGGTGCACGTCTATGGTAGGGGTATAGCGCCAGAACGCCCCTACAGGTTCACCGGAAGGACAACTTCCTTTGAGCCACAAGCCATCCAGCTAGCAGCTCGGGAGGCTATAGTTCAACTCCGGCACCTGTCGCCAAGAGTTAACTGCCGCTCATTCTACTACTACCCCAGCCATGACGGGTATAGTAGGCCACCCCAGGTTGCCAATGGAGACCACGAGACGGACCCTGCATTGCTGCATCTGGTGCGCTATGTAAGTGCACTAGAGGCATTGTTCGATCAGGTCACTCTTGATCTGATCGCCGCTCGTGGAGAACTTGCCCGTCGAGCCCCGACAAGAGGAGAAGATGTGCCCGACGCCGACAACCCAGTCGTGCTGTTCGGACAACTGATCGAGTCCTTGAGGCCTGCCCCTGCAACCGACCGGAATGCATTTGTATCCCCGGAAGAGCTTCGTCGCCTTTTGGGGACACGCTCCAACGGATTTGTGACCACCAACCCCCGCGATGGTCATCATCGCTACCCTGACCTTGCAGCTCCTCAGCCTAATCCAGCAAACCACGACGGCGAAGCCCAAGGAGAAGCCTTGACGTCCACAAGGCACGCACGACTAGATATTAACGAGGTAGACTAAGTCACTCGAGTAGTACCGAGTCTTAGTATTCTACGCCATGTAATAGTGTGACCTTGTAATCGCCATGAATAAAATGCAGTTTGCTTGTATGCCATTATTATAGTACCACAAGTATCCATGCCTAAATAAGTATGTTGGCATTCGGTTGCATATTAAATTCCGGGCGTAGCTACCAAAAACCACCCCCAGACGACACCCACAGTAATACGTCACTTTTGTGAGATATGTATATCTGTGGCTTTGACTCCGAACCCCATAGAGCAAAACCGTCAACCTAGATTGCCCCACACCGCAATAGTTAACCCAGCCCTGATGCTATATAAGAGGCCACTCCGTGACCTTACCAAGCATCCCTCACTTTGTGCACAAGCTCTCACCGCCATTTTTGCCATGTCGAGCCCTAGTATTCATCTGAGAACTCCAGATGCGACCCCGGGTAGTTTTGTTAAAATATTGTGGGACTTTACCCGCAGTACCATGAGTTCTACCCATCCACCCCAGTACAAGCTGCTCAAAACGAGAATCACCCCATTCGCCTCGAAATATTGGGCAGTAGTGCACATCCCTCCTGTGAACCCAAACCAAGACCCAACGGAAGTCTCCTTCGTGGGGAAATCTATGCCGACTCCGCAAATGGCCATAGAAGCTGCTACGTACGAAGCGATTACTCATCTTCGCTTCGCAGTACCCTATACCAGCGAAAGGGGGTATTATTACTTCCCGAGTCGTGCAGCACCCGAAGAAGAAGCATCCTTTCCCGGTGGACGAATAGAGAGGGACCCGGTACTGGCCAACCTTGCCCAGTACGTCATCGCTCAAGAGCGTTTGACCCAACGAGTAATGGATTATCTCCAGAACCTCGCTGTTTTGAATCCTCAGATCGCCATTGGCAGACCACTGAGGCCAGACCAGGAAAAGCGCGTTCTTCGACTAGTAAATCCGCTTCCCCCGGAAGCAGAAGAATGTGCCCCAGTGCCGGAGACATTTTCTCAGGACCCAGCATATTTTACGTTTGCGCCGTAGACGCCACTACTATGTTTGTTAGCCTAGCATTTATTTATGTGTTGCAGCTTATGCGTTGTATCCTAGATTTGTGCTATGAATAAATCGTTTGGTTTCAATTGAATGTGAGTAATTTTTACTGCTGTGATTTTTGATCAACTGTTTTCGCTCTCAGTAAATCCCGAGGTGGGATTTTCCTTGATGCCATTGCAACAAACATCTTTCCGAGACATAGATTTAAATTCACGCAGCACCACGACAATAGGCTCACAGCCACAACCACTCGACCACATGCACTAATTGCAAAACCACGTACACATTTTACACCTAACTGATCACCTCACTAACACACCACAGTTTCTGAAAGAGAAATTTGTGGGTAATTATTCTGGTGCAAGTTGCCTCCAGCACACTGACAGCAGCAGCAGTTGACACCCAACACCTAACTCGTGATCACCGCCGTCGCGGAGAGCTAACACTCGAGCAGCAGCATCACGGCGATCATCATGGATCATCACGCATAGGAGCACGGAGAGCCCCAGCAATGCCGCCAACCCTCCGCACATCAGGATCGTGTACCAATCCGGCATCACCTCCGCCATTAGAGCCTCGTCTCGAGCTCCTGCAAACAAAGATGGAGGAGAAGGAAGAAGAAGAAGAAACGAGGCCAGGTGTGAGGAAGAAGAGAGAAGCACCGCGGTCATTTTATAGCTCGAGATCGGTGTACGGTGAGCGAAGTCCACCAGCACCGCTCGTCGCTCGATCGCCGGTGTTCGGAGGTGAATCCGCGAGCAGTGCCGACAGCGCACTGGCCCGCGAGGTGAGTGCACGCTGCGCCGGCAGCTAGCACGCCGCGCACTACCGCAGTACGGCCTAGATGCCCTACGCGCTAGACGCCGCCGGTGGAGAACGCGCGGGAAAGCGCGCAAGTGAGAGGAAGAGAGGAGAGCCAGAGGTAGAAGAAGAGACTAACGGTGGGCCCCGGGTCCACCTGTCAGCCAGAGAGAGCACTGTGCACTCGGGTACGACCAGCGTAATATGGAAATTTAGAATTTTACTAATTCTAAATTTACCGTAGCCCTAAGTAGAAATCTCTCGGTTTCCCCAACCGTAGATTTTTCCACGCAGCGCCAGTACCCCACTGTAGCTGCACCAATTATCTGACCACTCACTGTAACCACGACGTATCACGTGAGCAGGATATTTAATTTTTGAGTTATTATTGCGTGGTAGTAGAAGTAATATTTTTGAAACCGTCCTTAGCAAATCTCGAGGACGAGATTTTTCTTAAGGGGGGTAGTGTTGTAACACCCCAAAAATTTAATCAGGTTTTAACGATTAAAAAATTTGCCAGGTAATTTATTTATTTTTTATTTTTCTGGATCATCGACTGATTTCAGAACCACTCCTTTCTTCTCAAATGTTGAATTTTCCCTCCAAATAATAACTTTTCAAAAATATTGTTGGACTTGAGTGCCCACTCAATAACATTTCATTTATATTTAGTAAAACTAGTGGATTTATTTTTATAATAAAACTTGCCAAGTTTTATTTCTTTTAATAGCTTTTCCATTCTTTTAAAGGCCCGAGTTACACTACCACCACTTCATAAACTCTTTTAAAAATTCCATAAAAATTTGTAGATCACATGTGTTATCCCTGGATCACTTTTATGCAAAAACCCAGCTTGGTGTTTTGTAAAATTTGAGCAAACCATCCACATTTGTATTCTGGTCCAGTTTGGTGATTTGTACTGCAACCCTATTTTATTTTGCTCTAGTGACCTTGGGTTTTTTCCTGCTTGTAGTCCACCCTACCAAACCCTTAAGTCCAGGAGATCAGAACCATTAGAAGATTTTAAACACATGCAATAATGGCCTATATTTTCTGTCCAGAACTGTAGTTTTGCAAAACTTGCACTAGGAAGTTTTTATTTTGCCCAAACCAATCATGCCATAATTACCAATACCTTAAGAGACTCCATCCTGTAAATTTTGGTCTCCATCAAACCTCATTTGAGGCCCATGGCATTCTGTCGAGCACCTTGTGTGCCTGAACAGAATTGACATGGTTTTTAGTTTGCTTTGTGGAGTTGCTTTCTATGCCAAACCAGCATGTCCACTAGAGCTATAACAACCAACCCAGCCACCCTGTTAATTTGTAGCTTAACCCAAGCCTCCTAGCAAGCATTGGCATATCGTCGAGCACCTTGCGTGCGTGCCCAGAGCGCGAACAGGGCGCGCGTTTTGCACGTGCGTGCGCCCGAGCTGTCGCGTCCCAGGTTGACCCCTCCCCCGAGCTCAATCTGATCCGCTGGTGCCGCCGTGTCTCGCCCGCACTCGACCACCCCCTGGCTCCCTACAGCGCCGCCGCAGCAAGCCCTTGGCGGCAAGCTTGCGGCCGCAGCGATCCTCTGCCATGGACGGCACCGCCCAAGCCGTCTCCGCGCGCCAGCGCAACCCCCGAAGCAGTGCCCCACTCATCCGCTAGCCTCACAGTCCCGCCAGCCGCCGCCACGTCGCCCCCTGCAACAGCGGCGACGAACCGCCATAGTCGCCGCCGTTCTTATCTTCGGAACCCGCGGGAACCGACCTCCCCGGGCTATAAATAGGACCCCAAAGCCGCAGCGTACCCCCATGAGCCTCCTCGAAGCCGTAGCAAGCCACCCCTAGCTCCAATTCGACCGAAAGCCATCGTCTTCCCCACCTCCGGTAGCCTCGGCCGCCGCAGCCCTCCGATAAAATCCGGCCAAGCCAGAGCCCCCTAGCCTCTCCCACGCCACCACCCACTCTCCCTCGACACCACAGAGCCACCCCACCTCGCAACCTCGACCGGGAGCCACCGTAGACCAAACTCCATCTGACCAGAAACCGTCGCCCGCCGTGGAGCTCACCGTCGGCAGCTCCGTCCACCTCTCTGTCGATTTGAAGCACCGAGAGGACCACCGGCACTCTCTGGATCCATTCCCGTGCCCAGGTGACTGAGTTGTGCCACCGTTCGCCGGCCAGGAGCACCGGACCTCTGCTCCGGCTCGGCCGCGGGAGGAAGGAGAAGGGCGACTGGTCAAATATGACCAGTGGACCCGAGGGCCCCACCCGTCAGTGACTCCAGGCTCGGCTGAAGCGCTTTAAGTGGAAGCGTATTCCTCAAAATACGCTTTCCCTAGGAGGAAAGCGTAAGCCCTGCCAAACCGTTTTTCTTTTTCTGATTAAAAAAAAACAGAAGGTTGACCCATGTTTGACTGGCCTTATCTTTTAAACTAAAACTCAGATTGTCTTGATTCTTTTTTTGTCGTTTCTCAAATTTTGTCTAGTTTATTTTCATATTTATTTGAAAATTTTCCAAACAACTTTTCTGTACTGTTTTCAAATTGTATGTTGATTCGAATATTTTCAAAAATAGGATATTGGAGGGAAGATGAAAACTTTCAAAAGTTTGGAGTGCACATCACCTGCATACACACTTAAGGCAAGCATTCTGAACCCTGGTATAATATTTTTCTTGTGTTGTTTTGATGTGGCTACAACACCGAGTTGACTTGAAGTATGCATTATTTCATGTGACGATGTGATCATGTTTATAAGTGCATGATGAAAAATTCCTTGCTGTTGGAATTCGTATGCTTGTGACAGTATTCACCCTCGTATGCCTTTCATGCCTACCGGAAGGAATCCGGAAAAGTCTCTGTCTTGGGTAGACACGAGCTTGATACTGATATTTCGTTGGGAGGAGTATGATCAGTAAGGAGTGGTGAGGTATGATGAGTGGTGATTCTGTCTGTTGGTGTGGAATATATTTGTTATGCTAATCATGCAGGAAACACTTTAACCTCCTGAGTCGACCGTAGATCGAGTCTTGTGCCAGTAACCCCCATACTAGTTTCGTACTACCACTCGTCCCTGCCGCAGGTAGGGTACGGTTCAGTAAGTTGTCAACCCCTTTCTTAGCACACACCGTACAGAGAGGCCAAAGTGAAAGATACCAGTGGCCCCTGGTAGGCATGTCACTTGGTCCGGGGGCATGGGTGTTCCGGTGAGACCGAGGGGGTAGCTCCCCTGTTTTGCGCGCAATATAAGTTTGTGATCCCATGCTTATCGAGGTTGGAGCCTCCCCACTTAGAGTTTTGCTTAACGAGTGTTGTGGGTGATTCCAGGCACCGGTAAGTTAAGCCGGTGTGTGCGGGTCAGGTGTGTTTTCAATTCAAAAACCGTAAACGGAATTAGTCTCGGTGGACTAAGGGAATCCGTTACTCGTGGGTAAAGAGTACACCCTCTGCAGAGTTTATATCTATTCGAATAGCCGTGTCCGCCGTTAAGGACTACAATCTGGGATGGGTCAAGTGTCGGTCTTAGTGTCGGTCTTCGGAGGAAAAATTTCTAAACCAGAGTATTGATCATGATGTGTGAGGAATGATGATTATGATTATTATTATTGTGGACTAACCAATTATATTGTTTGGATTATTGAGTATCCCTGGGATGGTTCTACCTCCTGGATACTCATTATTTTCCCATATAAGCCCTTTATGTGGGGTCGCACAGACGCCCGACTGTGGCATGCTTGTATTTATTTTCTTTATGAGCCCTTTATGTGGCGTCGCTCAAACGTCCGACTGTGGCATGTATGTTATTTAATTTTCCTATAAGCCCTTTATGTGGCGTCGCTCAGACGCCCGACTGCGGCATGTATGCTATTTATTTTTCTTCTAAGCCCTTTATGTGGCGTCGCTCAGACGCCCGACTGTGGCATGCATGTTATTTATTTTTCTTCTAAGCCCTTTAAGTGGCGTCGCTCAGACGCCCGACTGAGGCATGCTTTATATTATTATCCTTTCGAGGCGTCGCTTCGGACACCCGATCGGTTTATTTTTATCCTCTAATTGTTTATTCACGCTTAATATGAATGACCTGCTTGCGTGCATCATGAATTTTATCTTGTGACTGACTAAGTGATCGTGGATTATTTCAGTGCATGATTATCACCTGCTATGTTTTACCTGTTTTCGTAATGTTTGCGAGTACATTCAAAGTACTCACTGGCTTGTCCCTGGCTATTGTCTTGGCCAGATTGTACATGTGGAGAGGAGCTTTATGACGGCAACCTCGGAACCTAGGCATCGAAGATCGCAGCCACGCGAAGATAGGAGTTATCCAGGTCAGCTGTTCCTGTGGGAAATGGAGTCCCATAGACGCTGATGATCCCGAACCGCTTCCGCCATCAACCACTAGAAACCTTTTGTTATACTCATAGACCATAACGGTCTTGTACTTCAAATATTCTATTTTGCTTGGAATTTCTGTATCAAGATTGTGTCTCATCAGCTAACAGTAATCCTGGGGCTGGTGAGCACAAGGGCCATTTACCGGGGAATTAATATCCTGGAAAACCGGTCCTGACATTCTTCTTTCGTAGTTGCGGATGCTTGCGATAGAGGTTAATCATAAGTGGGAGGCTTGTCCAAGTAAGGACAGCACCCAAGCACCGGTCCACCCACATGTCAAATTATCAAAGTAACGAACGCGAATCATATGAGCATGATGAAAACTAGCTTGACAGAAATTCCCATGTGTCCTCGGGAGCGCTTTGCTTTATATAAGAATTTGTCCAGGCTTGTCCTTTGCTACAAAAAGGATTGGGCCACCTTGCTGCACCTTTGCTACATTTGTTACTTGCTATCCGTTACGAATTATCTTATCACAAAACTATCTGTTACCGATAATTTCAGTGCTTGCAGAGAATACCTTACTGAAAACCGCTTGTCATTTCCTTCTGCTCCTCGTTGGGTTCGACACTCTTACTTATCGAAAGGACTACGATAGATCCCCTATACTTGTGGGTCATCAAGACTCTTTTCTGGCGCCGTTGCCGGGGAGTGAAGCACCTTTGGTGAGTGGAATTTGGTAAGGAAAAATTTATATAGTGTGCTGAAATTTACTGTCACTTGTTACTATGGAAAATAATCCTTTGAGGGGCTTGTTCGAGGTATCTTCACCTCGACCGGAAGCACAAAGAGTTGCTCCTCAACCTACTGAACCTACTGAAAATATTTATTATGAAATTCCTTCAGGTATGATAGAGAAACTGCTAGCTAATTCTTATGCGGGAGATGGAACACTACATCCTGATTTGCATCTAATCTATGTGGATGAAGTTTGTGGATTATTTAAACTTGCAGGTTTGCCCGAGGATGATGTCAAGAAGAAGGTCTTTCCTTTATCTTTGAAGGAGAAGGCATTGACATGGTATAGGCTATGTGATGATATTGGATCATGGAACTACAACCGATTAAAATTGGAATTTCATCACAAGTTCTATCCTATGCATCTGGTTCATCGTGATCGGAATTATATTTATAATTTTTGGCCTCGTGAAGGAGAAAGTATCGCTCAAGCTTAGGGGAGGCTTAAGTCAATGTTATATTCATGCCCCAATCATGAGCTCTCAAGAGAAATTATTATTCAAAATTTTTATGCTCGGCTTTCTCGTAATGATCAATCCATGCTCGATACTTCTTGTACTGGTTCCTTTATGAAGAAAGATATTGAATTCAAATGGGACTTATTGGAAAGAATTAAACGCAACTCCGAAGATTGGGAACTCGACGAAGATAAGGAGTCAGGTATAAACCTTAAGTTTGATTGTGTTAAATCCTTTATAGACACCGATGCTTTTCGTGAATTTAGCACTAAATATGGACTTGACTCTGAGATAGTAGCTTCTTTCTGCGAATCTTTTGCTGCTCATGTTGATCTCCCTAAGGAGAAGTGGTTTAAATATCATCGTCCCATTGAAGTGAAAGTAGTTGAACCTATTAAAGTTCAAGAAGAGACTATTATTTATAATGTTGATCCTGTTATTCCTGTTGCTTATATTGAGAAACCACCTTTCCCTGTTAGAATAAAGGAACATGCTAAAGCTTCAACTGTGGTTCGTAAGAGCTGTGTTAGAACACCTATACCCCCTGAACAAATTAAAGTTGAACCTAGTATTGCTATGGTTAAAGATTTCTTGGTTGATAATATTGATGGGCATGTTATTCATTTCTGTGATAAAGCTGCTAGAATTGCTAGACCTGATTCTAAAGATAAACATAGACCTATCGTTGGCATGCCTGTTGTTTCTGTTAAAATAGGAGATCATTGTTATCATGGCTTATGTGATGTGGGTGCTAGTGTGAGTGCAATTCCCTTTACCTTATATCAAGAAATTATGAATGATATTGCACCAGTTGAATTAGAAGAAATTGATGTTACCATTAAGCTTGCTAATAGAGATACTATAGCACCAGTTGGGATTGTTAGAGATGTTGAAGTCTTGTGTGGAAAAATAAAATATCCTACTGATTTTCTTATTATTGGTTCCCCACAAGATGATTTTTGTCCCATTATATTTGGTAGACCCTTCTTGCATACTGTTAATGCTAAGATAGATTGTGAGAAAGAAACTGTTACTGTAAGTTTTGGGGATGTGTCCCATGAGTTTAATTTCTCTAAATTTCGTAGACAACCCCATGATAAAGAATTGCATAGTAAGGATGAAATTATTGGTCTTGCTTGATGGGGATATGTACCTAGGGTAGGGTCTTAGGCCTGACCTACATACCCTACCTAAGGACACTACTTTGGAGAACTTAAAGATTACAAGGAAGACTCCGATTGAAATCACCATGGCGCATGAGTCACTCGACAGAAAATCCACTTGGAGGTTTCTCCCTCCATTCGACAGCCGCCTTTCACTCGGAAGAACCAGAAGTCAGTCGACCGCAGAAGACTAGAAGCCACACCAGGGAGGCCAACGGACAGGCGTTCGACTGGTCGCCATAAGTAGCGTTTATTTCATACGTTATCAGTAACGTTCACCTTTATTACCACGATCGAACCCTTGGTTGCCGGGTATTCATGAGGGGCAGCGCACTCTATATAAGCCACCCCTTCCCTCTGGCACAAGGGTTCGCACCCCCTGTAACTCTCATATTCCACACGACAAGAGCTCCCGAGCACTGAGACGTAGGGCTATTACCTCCACGAGAGGGGCCTGAACTCATACATCTGTGTGTACATCCTCGCCGTAGCTAGGACTCTGCCCTCTCCTTTCGTACCCCTATCTACTACTGTCAGGCTCGTTCCCACGACAGTTGGCGCCCACCGTGGGGCTTGGCGTCTATCGAGCCATGATGCAGATGGTTATTTCTTCAACCACCAGCGGCAGATCGATCCCGCTGGTGCCCTCTATTCGGTTTCATCTTCATGCTTTAACACATTTTAGTATTGTTCATCTTCACGACGAGCAATGCATTGCAAGAAAAAGAAAAACTGACATCCATCCAAGCAGCAACAGCGGCGTGAAAGCAGGAAACTCCGGCCTTGGCACAGCTGACTGCGCCTCCACGTACGGCTACCGGCGCCGTCTGCCTCATCGTCGTCATGCACAGCTTCCGGCGCTGTCTGCCTCATCGTCGTCACGCATGATCGCCGGCCTCGTCCGCCTCACCGTCGTCATGCACGACCGCCGGCGTCATCTCCAACAACGTCGTTGAGCCCTTGCGCACGACCGTCGATGCCGTTTGTCTTGTCGTCGACTCCGGCCTCATGTTCTCGACCGCTCAACGGCGACCTCCGCGGTGGAGGCACATGCCCGACGCGGCGCAGGCGCGCACGCTCCTTCCTCCGGCGCCGGTCGCTGGCTACGGTCTCCGTGGCGGAGGAGCGCTGCGACGACGACCTGTGGAACAACCTCGTCCGGCGACCGATGGCCGTTCGGGATCGAGGAAATCAATCCCTGGTAAGTGCATGCATAACGTGGACCGGTTCCTCGCAATTAACTGCAGGAAGGAAACGGCAGGACGTGGTGGCCCTCGATCTATTGACTTCATGCAGGAACACAAAAGGAAACGGAAGGACGTGATGGCCATCATCTACGTCGTATTAATTGGCTGCCTCATTAACGGCCATTCAGTGAGGATCTCCAGCGCTGGTTACGGTCCAAACAAGATCCTGGACGAGGGCAACTCAGTTAGCCAACAATCACGCCTCATCACTAGGGGGTTTGTGGCTCCATGACAGCTAGAGCTCTGCCCAAGTCAACCTTGTGCATTGATGCACGTACTAGCCGGTTTCACTCGGACGGTTCACGTACCCCGAGTACCAATGGATCATTCGGCAACCACAAAGCTTACTCGGACAAACCTTCATTTTGTCCGTCAGCTGCCCCGAGCAGAACCGCGGTCACCGGCACTCGCGTCGGCCTCGCCCTTGGCTGCGCCGGCCCGCAACTCCCGCGCTTGGACTGCAGCCAGCTGCTCATCGTCCTCGTCGTCATCTTTCGGCTGCCGTCCAACTCCGGCCAGGCCGGCAGTTTCCAACGCAACGGAGCCCTCCTCCGGGCCTCCTCTACAACTCTGCTTCTCATTTCAACTGCCATATCATGCAGACACATCTTTAGTTCTTGCTTAATTAGCAGTAATACCTCTTGCATGCAGACGTTGGACGTGGGGCAACTCCTTTGATACGTCGCGCGCTGATGTACTTGGAAACGTCCATGTCCACTCGGCCGCCCCCGTGCGTCTTTGCTCAGATGGACACGTCCTCGTCAGTCGGTCATCCCGCGCGCTGTCACTCTGCTGAACGCTCCATAGTCACTCGGCCGCCCCGCGCGCTGTCACTCTGCTGGACGCGTCGTCATCACTCGGCAGCCCCGCGCATCGCCACGCGGTGAGACGCGCCTTCGTCACTCGACTGCCCCGCGCGCCGTCACTCTGCCGGACGCTCCATCATCACTCGGCCGCCCCGCGCGCCATCACTCTACTGGACGCATCGTCATCACTCGGCAGCTCCGCGCATCGCCACTCGACGAGACACGTCTTCGTCACTCGGCAGCTCCGCGCATCGCCACTCAGCCGGACGCTC
The DNA here is from genome assembly GCA_039707655.1 of Elymus sibiricus. Classification (NCBI taxonomy): domain Eukaryota; kingdom Viridiplantae; phylum Streptophyta; class Magnoliopsida; order Poales; family Poaceae; genus Elymus; species Elymus sibiricus. The sequence goes on from CM077671.1 coordinate 341,450,617, forward strand.
CATCGTCACTCGGCCGCCCCGCACGCCATCACTCTACTGGACGCATCGTCATCACTCGGCAGCTCCGCGCATCGCCACTCGACGAGACACGTCTTCGTCACTCGGCAGCTCCGCGCATCGCCACTCAGCCGGACGCTCCATCGTCACTCGGCCGCCCCGCGCGCCGTCACTCTACTGGACACGTCGTCATCACTCGGCAAATCCGCGCATCGCCACTCGGCAAGACACGTCTTCGTCACTCGGCAGCTCCGCGCATCGCCACTCAGCCGGACGCTCCATCGTCACTCGGCCGCCCCGCGCGCCGTCACTCTACTGGACGCGTCGTCATCACTCGGCAGATCCGCGCATCGCCACTCGGCGAGACACGTCTTCGTCACTTGGCAGCTCCGCGCATCGCCACTCAGCCAGACGTGTCTACTTCGCTCAACCGCCCCGCGCGTCGTCAGACAGCTAAGTCATTCTTCACAGACTGCATTCAATTAAATAGTTATTTCCGCATTATCGAGTGGCACCTAAGTCGCGCATGACGTCCACTCAGAGGCCACGCCACCGAGTGTACCTCTGCGCTCGGTTGTTTATTTTCATGTCGGAACACTACACTTCCGCTTCATTTGGGTCCAATACTCAAAACGAATTCAGTCGGATCCTTAACTTTCACAAGTTCAGTCGGATCCTTCACTCTTTTAGACTATTGCTGGTTCCGGACCAGCAAGAACCTGGCACACCCAGTGGGTGTCTAGGGGTGTAATTTACACAAATCATTTCAACAAACATCAAATTACTTTGAGAATTTTTTATGTTAGCTTGTGTTAATTTTCATACACAGGTTACCTGGACGCCTCTGTGCGCCATTCTCGACGACATGCTCGACTCGGCCGCCCCGCGCGCCGTCACTTGTTCGGACGCCTCCTCGACGACACGCTGGACTCGGACGCCCCGCGCGCCGTCACTTGGTCGGATGCCTCCGCGACAACGTTCTCGAATAGGCCGCCCCGCGCGCCGTTACTTGACCACCCTATGCGTCGCCACTCAATGAGACGTATCTACCTCACTCGGATGCCCCGCGCATCGCAACTGTGCTGGACGCTTCTACATCACTTGGCCGCCCCGCGCGTCGCCACTCAGCCAGACGCGTCTACTTCACTCGGATGCCCCGCGTATCGCCACTCCGTGCGGCCCGTCTTCATCACCCGGCCGCTCTGCGCGCCATCGCTCAGCTAGACACATATACAACATAACCCTCAGTGGGTGAACGACTTAGCCGCGAACCTGATTTCGCCTAAGTTCAAAACTGCTCCGAGTGAGGCCATCATCCACACTCGGGGACTTAGCTGCGACTCCGTATCGCCTAAGTTAAAAACTACTCTGAGTGAGGACATCATCCACACTGGGGGGCTTAGCTGCGATTCCGTATCGCCTAAGTTAAAAACCACTCCGGGTGAGGACATCATCCACACTTGAGGGCTTAGCTGCGATTCCATATCGCCTAAGTTAAAAAGCACTCCGAGTGAGGACATCAACCACACTCGAGGGCTTAGCTGCGATTCCGTATCGCCTAAGTTAAAAACCACTCCGAGTGAGGACATCATCTACACTCGGGGGCTTAGCTGTGATTCCGTATCACCTAAGTTAAAAACCACTCCGAGTGAGGACGTCATCCACACTCGGGGGCTTAGCTGCGATTCCGTATCGCCTAAGTTCAAGACCACTCCGAGTGAGGACATCATCCACACTCGGGGGCTTAGCTGTGATTCCGTATCACCTAAGTTAAAAATCACTCCGAGTGTGGACGTCATCCACACTCGGGGGCTTAGCTGTGATTCCGTATCACCTAAGTTAAAAACCATTCTGAGTGAGGACATCATCCACACTCGGGGGCTTAGCTGCGATTCCGTATTGCCTAAGTTGAAAACTCTCCCGAGTGACGAGCACTTCTCTCACTCGGGGGGCTTAGCCGCGAACAAGTTATCGCCTAAGTTAAAAACTGCCCCGAGTGAGGACATCATCCACACTCGGGGGCTTAGTTGCAATTCTGTATCGCCTAAGTTAAAAACTAATCCGAGTGAGGACATCATCCACACTCGAGGGCTTAGTTGCGATTCCGTATCGCCTAAGTTAGAAACTACTCTGAGTGAGGACGTCAGCCACACTCGGAGGATTAGCTGCGAACCAGTTTTCGCCTAAGTTAAAAACCCTGCCGAGTGAATAGCATCCCATTCATTCGGAAACTTAGCTGCGAACCAGTCTTCGTCTAAGTTAAAAACTCTCCCGAGTGACGAGCACTCCTCTCACTCGGGGACTTAGCCTCGAGTCGGACCTCGCTTAAGTTAAAGGTTGTTCCGAGTGACAGGTAACACTTTCATTCGGAAACTTTGTTGCAAACTAGTTTTTCGCCTATGTTCAAAATTCTTCCGAGTAAAGAGCATCCATCTCACTTGGAAACCAAAACAAACTTGGCCAAGCAAAGGATTTGAAAGCAAACATGCAAACATTGTCTCTATCAGACCCCCACCGATGCAAGCACTCAAAAGCGGTCTCGGGGACTACACCCAGTGGGTGCCCTCAGTGTGCCCCCACTGGACCTACTATCACTCGACCAGGTCCGGCCTGTCGAGTGACAAGCGACTATCAAACCAAATCTAAGACCCCTGCCGATGTCACCGCCATTCGACAGCGGTCTCGGGGACTACACCCAGTGGGTGCACTCAGCGTGCCCCCACTGGACCAGAAACCACTCGACTAAGACCTTCTCTACTCGAGGGGAAAACAAACAAGTATGCGCCAAAAGAAAACGCATATCAAGACAGAATCGATCAGGGTGAATGACAAAGACTCCAATCGACGCAGACTTCTGTGAAGCCCTAAAATGCATTCGGAATTTGTGTGTCTTATCAGAACCTGCATCGACCCCTTTTTCACTCGAACCCCGATCCATTCGGGGGCTAATGATGGGGATATGTACCTAGGGTAGGGTCTTAGGCCTGACCTACGTACCCTACCTAAGGACACTACTTTGGAGAACTTAAAGATTACAAGGAAGACTCCGATTGAAATCACCATGGCGCATGAGTCACTCGACAGAAAATCCACTCGGAGGTTTCTCCCTCCATTCGACAGCCGCCTTTCACTCGGAAGAACCAGAAGTCAGTCAACCGTAGACGACCAGAAGCCACACCAGGGAGGCCAACGAACAGGCGTTCGACTGGTCGCCATAAATAGCGTTTATTTCATACGTTATCAGTAACGTTCACCTTTATTACCACGATCGAACCCTTGGTTGCCGGGTATTCATGAGGGGCAGCGCACTCTATATAAGCCACCCCTCCCCTCTAGCACAAGGGTTCGCACCCCCTGTAACTCTCATATTCCACACGACAAGAGGTCCCGAGCACTGAGACGTAGGGCTATTACCTCCACGAGAGGGGCCTGAACTCATACATCTGTGTGTACATCCTCGCCGTAGCTAGGACTCTGCCCTCTCCTTTCGTACCCCTATCTACTACTGTCAGGCTCGTTCCCACGATAGTTGGCGCCCACCGTGGGGCAGGCGTCTAAGCGACTTCCGGCGAGTTTGCAATTTTCTTCTTCATCATGTCTTCCGGCGGCGGTTTCTTCCTGGGCCGCGAGCTCCGTCTCGGTGCGCTCACCTTCGTCGCCGACGACTCGGCATGGCTTCAGGAAGCGCCTCTGGACGTTAAGGCGCTCCCGATCCGCGGGGCGACGCACTTCCGTGTAAGCTCCTGCGGCGTTCTTCTTCGGCAGCCGTCGACTCCGTACCTGTCGACTCCGGCATCGTTTTCTCTCCCCGCTGTTCGTCGCCGCAAGCGATCTCGGCACAACCAACTACACCTCGTCTGCAACGTCGTCGTTGAGCCCCCGCGCACGCGGCCACCGGCGACGTCTCCCTCATGGTCGTCACGCACGGCCGTCGGTGTCGTCTGCCTCGTCGCCGTCTCCAACCTTGTCGTTCAGCTCCCTGCACGGCCCTCCACGTCGTTCGCCTCATCGTCAACTCCGGCCTCGTGCTCTCGGCCACTCGGTGGCGACCTCCGCGATGGAGGCACAAGCCCGACGCGGCGCAGGCGCGCATCGCTCCCTGCGCACGGCGTGTCGTCTGACCGGCGTTGGCGACCCAGCCGTTGTTCCGCGGTGGTGGCGTTGGCGGCGGAGCCGGCCACACCCCCATGCACGACGAGTCCTCCCGTTGGCATCCGCCACCATGCTGCAATTTTCGTGATCAAGGCACAAGAGCAACGGCGTGGCAATAAATCTGCATGCAGAAAACGATCCGCGGGAATAGGAAACTCCCATTGCATACACAATCGTCTTTAATTCTTGCTCAATTAGCACTTACACCTCTGCATGCAGATTCTGGTGCGTTGGACGTGGAGACAACTCCTTCAATGGGTCGTTGCAGCGGTCAGCACAAAGGCCGGGGGAGAACCACGCCTCCGCGCGCGCAACAGTTTCTCTCCCCGGTCGCCGGCTGCTGGCCATGGCCCTTTTTCCCCTAACCGTGCAAGGTGCGTGGACCAGCTCCTCCTGAATTATGTGCATGCACGTAAATGCATTCAAGCACAGGAAACGGAAGGACGTGGCCCTCATAATACTTCGTGGGATGGGCTGACCGTTTGGTTAAGGTAATTGCCTCATATTAAGCGTCTCATCAGGTGAGTGTTTCCCACGCCAGGTAATCCTGCATGCATGCGTAACCATCCGTGGTCTTTAATCGTGGCAAAATAGCATCCGTACAGGGATACTTTACTCCAGCAAAACATATATTTGTGGCTATACTTGCTACTAACATGCAGGGTCACTCGTCCGTCGTCGGGTCCGGACGGCAGCTCACTCGGACGGACTTTTTGTTCGGGCAAGTAACACGATGACATGCAGACGACTAAAATGCAGTGACTCGGTCGCTCCGTGCACCGTCACTCTGCTGGGCACTCCATCGTCACTCGGCCGGACACGCCTTCGTCACACGGCAGCTCCGCGCATCGCCACTCAGCCGGACGCTCCATCGTCACTCGGCCGCCCCGCGCGCCGTCACTCTACTGGACGCGTCGTCATCACTCGAGAGCTCCGCGCATTGCCACTCGGCGAGACACATCTTCGTCACTTGGCAGCTCCGCGCATCGCCACTCAGCCGGACGCTCCATCGTCACTCGGCCGCCCCGCGCGCCGTCACTCTACTGGACGCGTCGTCATCACTCGGCAGCTCCGCGCATCGCCACTCGGCGAGACACGTCTTCGTCACTTGGCACCTCCGCGCATCGCAACTGTGCTGGACGCTCCATCGTCACTTGGCCGCCCCGCGCGCCGTCACTCTACTGGACGCATCGTCATCACTCGGCAGCTCCGCGCATCGCCACTCAGCCGGACGCTCCATCGTCACTCGGCCGCCCCGCGCGCCGTCACTCTACTGGACGCGTCGTCATCACTCGGCAGCTCCGCGCATCGCCACTCGGCGAGACACGTCTTCGTCACTCGGCAGCTCCGCGCATCGCCACTCAGTCGGATGCTCCATCGTCACTCGGCCGCCCCGCGCGCCGTCACTCTACTGGACGCGTCGTCATCACTCGGCAGCTCCGCGCATCGCCACTCAGCCGGACGCTCCATCGTCACTCGGCCGCCCCGCGCGCCGTCACTCTACTGGACGCATCGTCATCACTCGGCAGCTCCGCGCATTGCCACTCGGCGAGACACGTCTTCGTCACTTGGCAACTTCGCGCATCGCCACTCAGCCGGACGCTCCATCGTCACTCGGCCGCCCCGCGCGCCGTCACTCTACTGGATGCGTCTTCGTCACTCGGCAGCTCCGCGCATCGCCACTCAGCCGGATGCTCCATCGTCCCTCGGCCGCCCCGCGCGCCGTCACTCTACTGAACGCGTCGTCATCACTCGGCAGCTCCGCGCATCGCCACTCGGCGAGACACGTCTTTGTCACTCGGCACCTCCGCGCATCGCCACTCAGCCGGACGCTCCATCGTCCCTCGGCCGCCCCGCGCGCCGTCACTCTACTGGACGCGTCGTCATCACTCGGCAGCTCCGCGCATCGCCACTCGGCGAGACACGTCTTTGTCACTCGGCACCTCCGCGCATCGCCACTCAGCCGGACGCTCCATCGTCCCTCGGCCGCCCCGCGCGCCGTCACTCTACTGGACGCGTCGTCATCACTCGGCAGCTCCGCGCATCGCCACTCGGCGAGACACGTCTTCGTCACTCGGCAGCTCCGCGCATCGCCACTCAGCCGGACGCTCCATCGTCACTCGGCCGCCCCGTGCGCCGTCACTCTACTGGACGCGTCGTCATCACTCGGCAGCTCCGCGCATCGCCACTCGGCGAGACACGTCTTCGTCACTTGGCAACTCCACGCATCGCCACTCAGCCGGACGCTCCATCGTCACTCGGCCGCCCCGCGCCGTCACTCTACTGGACGCGTCTTCGTCACTCGGCAGATCCGCGCATCGCCACTCAGCCGGAAGCTCCATCGTTGCTTGGCCGCCCCACGCGCCGTCACTCTACTGGACGCGTCGTCATCACTCGGCAGCTCCGCGCATCGCCAATCGGCGAGACACGTCTTCGTCACTCGGCAGCTCCGCGCATGGCCACTCAGCCGGACGCTCCATCGTCACTCGGCCGCCCCGCGCGCCGTCACTCTACTGGACGCGTCGTCATCAGTCGGCAGATCCGCGCATCGCCACTCGACGAGACACGTCTTCGTCACTTGGCAGCTCCGCGCATCGCCACTCAGCCGGACGCTCCATCGTCACTCGGCCGCCCCGCGCACCGTCACTCTACTGGACGCGTCGTCATCACTCGGCAGATCCGCGCATCGCCACTCGGCAGCTCCGCGCATCGCCACTCAGTCGGACGCTCCATCGTCACTCGGCCGCCCCGCGCGCCATCACTCTACTGGACGCGTCGTCATCACTCGGCAGATCCGCGCATCGCCACTCGGCGAGACACGTCTTCGTCACTTGGCAGCTCCGCGCATCGCCACTCAGCCGGACGTGTCTACTTCGCTCGACCGCCCCGCGCGTCGTCAGACAGCTAAGTCATTCTTCACAGACTGCATTCAATTAAATAGTTATTTCCGCATTATCGAGTGGCACGTAAGTCGCGCATGACGTCCACTCGGAGGCCACGCCACCGAGTGTACCTCTGCGCTCGGTTGTTTATTTTCATGTCGGAACACTACACTTCCGCTTCATTTGGGTCCAATACTCAAAACGAATTCAATCGGATCCTTCACTTTCACAAGTTCAGTCAGATCCTTCACTTTCACAAGTTCAGTCGGATCCTTCACTCTTTTAGACTATTGCTGGTTCCGGACCAGCAAGAACCTGGCACACCCAGTGGGTGTCTAGGGGTGTAAATTACACAAATCATTTCAACAAACATCAAATTACTTTGAGAATTTTTTATGTTAGCTTGTGTTATTTTTCATACACAGGTTACCTGGACGCCTCTGTGCACCATTCTTGACGACATGCTCGACTCGGCCGCCCCGCGCGCCGTCACTTGTTCGGACGCCTCCTCGACGACATGCTGGACTCGGACGCCCCGCGCGCCGTCACTTGGTCGGATGCCTCCGCGACAACGTTCTCGACTAGGCCGCCCCGCGCGCCGTTACTTGACCACCCTGTGGGTCGCCACTCAATGAGACGTATCTACCTCACTCGGATGCGCCGCGCATCGCAACTGTGTTGGACGCTTCTACATCACTTGGCTGCCCCGCGCGTCGCCACTCAACCAGACGCGTCTACTTCACTCGGATGCCCCGCGTATCGCCACTCTGTGCGGCCCGTCTTCATCACCCGGCCGCTCTGCGCGCTATCGCTCAGCTGGACACATATACAACATAACCCTCAGTGGGTGAACGACTTAGCCGCGAACTTGATTTCGCCTAAGTTCAAAACTGCTCCGAGTGAGGACATCATCCACACTCGGGGACTTAGCTGTGACTCCGTATCGCCTAAGTTAAAAACTACTCCGAGTGAGGACATCATCCACACTCGGGGGCTTAGCTGCGATTCCGTATCGCCTAAGTTAAAAACCACTCCGGGTGAGGACGTCATCCACACTTGAGGGCTTAGCTGCGATTCCGTATCGCCTAAGTTAAAAAGCACTCCGCGTGAGGACATCATCCACACTCGAGGGCTTAGCTGCGATTCCGTATTGCCTAAGTTAAAAACCACTCCGAGTGAGGACATCATCTACACTCGGGGGCTTAGCTGTGATTCCGTATCACCTAAGTTAAAAACCACTCCGAGTGAGGACATCACCCACACTCGGGGGCTTAGCTCCGATTCCGTATCGCCTAAGTTCAAAACCACTCCGAGTGAGGACATCATCCACACTCGGGGGCTTAGCTGTGATTCCGTATCACCTAAGTTAAAAATCACTCCGAGTGTGGACGTCATCCACACTCGGGGGCTTAGCTGTGATTCCGTATCACCTAAGTTAAAAACCATTCCGAGTGAGGACATCATCCACACTCGGGGGCTTAGCTGCGATTCCGTATCGCCTAAGTTGAAAACTCTTCCGAGTGACGAGCGCTTCTCTCACTCGGGGGGCTTAGCCGCGAACAAGTTATCGCCTAAGTTAAAAACTGCCCCGAGTGAGGACATCATCCACACTCGGGGGCTTAGCTGCGATTCTGTATCGCCTAAGTTAAAAACTAATCCGAGTGAGGACATCATCCACACTCGAGGGCTTAGCTGCGATTCCATATCTCCTAAGTTAGAAACTACTCCGAGTGAGGACGTCAGCCACACTTGGAGGCTTAGCTGCGAACCAGTTTTCGCCTAAGTTAAAAACCCTGCCGAGTGAATAGCATCCCATTCATTCGGAAACTTAGCTGCGAACCAGTCTTCGTCTAAGTTAAAAACTCTCCCGAGTGACGAGCACTCCTCTCACTCGGGGACTTAGCCGCGAGTCGGACCTCGCTTAAGTTAAAGGTTGTTCCGAGTGACAGGCAACACTTTCATTCGGAAACTTAGTTGCAAACCAGTTTTTCGCCTAAGTTCAAAATTCTTCCGAGTAAAGAGCATCCATCTCACTCGGAAACCAAAACAAACTTGGCCAAGCAAAGGATTGGAAAGCAAACATGCAAACATTGTCTCTATCAGACCCCCGCCGATGCAAGCACTCAACAACGGTCTCGGGGACTACACCCAGTGGGTGCACTCAGCGTGCCCCCACTGGACCTACTATCACTCGACCAGGTCCGGCCTGTCGAGTGACAAGCGACTATCAAAACAAATCTAAGACCCCTGCCGATGTCACCGCCATTCGACAGCGGTCTCGGGGACTACACCCAGTGGGTGCACTCAGCGTGCCCCCACTGGACCAGAAACCACTCGACTAAGACCTTCTCTACTCGAGGGGAAAACAAGCAAGTATGCGCCAAAAGAAAACGCATATCAAGACAGAATCGATCAGGGTGAATGACAAAGACTCCAATCGACGCAGACTTCTGTGAAGCCCTAAAATGCATTCGGAATTTGTGTGTCTTATCAGAACCTGCATCGACCCCTTTTTCACTCGAACCCCGATCCATTCGGGGGCTAATGATGGGGATATGTACCTAGGGTAGGGTCTTAGGCCTGACCTACGTACCCTACCTAAGGACACTACTTTGGAGAACTTAAAGATTACAAGGAAGACTCCGATTGAAATCACCATGGCGCATGAGTCACTCGACAGAAAATCCACTCGGAGGTTTCTCCCTCCATTCGACAGCCGCCTTTCACTCGGAAGAACCAGAAGTCAGTCGACCGCAGAAGACCAGAAGCCACACTAGGGAGGCCAACGGACAGGCGTTCGACTGGTCGCCATAAGTAGCGTTTATTTCATACGTTATCAGTAACGTTCACCTTTATTACCACGATCGAACCCTTGGTTGCCGGGTATTCATGAGGGGCAGCGCACTCTATATAAGCCACCCCTCCCCTCTGGCACAAGGGTTCGCACCCCCTGTAACTCTCATATTCCACACGACAAGAGCTCCCGAGCACTGAGACGTAGGGCTATTACCTCCACGAGAGGGGCCTGAACTCATATATCTCTGTGTACATCCTCGCCATAGCTAGGACTCTGCCCTCTCCTTTCGTACCCCTATCTACTACTGTCAGGCTCGTTCCCTCGACATTGCTTATATTGCTGTGCCTCCTACTGATCCCTTAGAACAATATTTGCTAGACCATGAAAACGATATGCATATGAATGAAAGGAATGAAATAGATAAGATTTTCTTTGATCAGCATCCTATTTTGAAACACAACCTGCCTGTTGAAATACTTGGGGATCCTCCCCCACCCAAGGGTGATCCCATGTTTGAGCTTAAACAATTACCGGATACTCTGAAATATGCCTATCTTGATGAAAAGAAGATATATCCTGTTATTATTAGTGCTAACCTTTCAGAGCATGAAGAAATGAGATTATTGAAAACTCTGAAGAAGCACCGTGCTGCTATTGGATATACTCTTGATGATCTTAAGGGCATTAGTCCCACTCTATGTCAGCATAAAATTAATATGGAGCCTGATGCTAAACCAGTTGTTGATCACCAACGACGATTAAATCCTAAAATGAAAGAAGTAGTAAGAAATGAAATATTAAAGCTTCTGGAGGCAGGTATAATTTATCCTATTGCTAATAGTAGATGGGTTAGTCCAGTTCATTGTGTCCCTAAGAAGGGAGGTATTACCATTGTTCCTAATGATAAAAATGAATTGATCCCGCAAAGAATTGTTACAGGATATAGAATGGTAATTGATTTTAGAAAATTAAATAAAGCTACTAGGAAAGATCATTACCCTCTACCTTTTATTGATCAAATGCTAGAAAGACTATCCAAACACACACACTTTTGCTTTCTAGATGGTTATTCTGGCTTCTCTCAAATACCTGTGTCAAAAGAGGACCAAGAGAAGATCACTTTTACTTGTCCTTTCGGTACCTTTGCTTATAGACGTATGCCTTTTGGTTTATGCAATGCACCTGCTACCTTTCAAAGATGTATGACTGCTATATTCTCTGACTTTTGTGAAAAGATTGTTGAGGTTTTCATGGATGACTTCTCCGTTTACGGAATTTCTTTTGATGATTGCTTGAGCAACCTTGATCGAGTTTTGCAGAGATGTGAAGAAACTAATCTTGTCTTGAATTGGGAGAAGTGCCACTTTATGGTTAATGAAGGTATTGTCTTGGGACACAAAATCTCCGAAAGAGGTATTGAAGTTGATAAAGCTAAAGTTGATGCTATTGAAAAAATGTCGTATCCTACGGATATCAGAGGTATAAGAAGTTTCCTTGGTCATGCTGGTTTCTATAGGAGATTTATTAAAGACTTCTCTAAAATTTCTCGGCCTCTCACTAATCTCTTGCAAAAAGATATTCCTTTTGTTTTTGATGATGATTGTGTAGAAGCATTTGAAATCCTTAAGAAAGCCTTGATTTCTGCACCTGTCGTTCAACCACCTGATTGGAACCTCCCCTTTGAAATCATGTGTGACGCTAGTGATTATGTTGTTGGTGCTGTTCTAGGACAAAGAGTTGATAAGAAATAAAATGTTATCCATTATGCTAGCAAAACTCTAGACAGTGCTCAAAGAAACTATGCTACCACTGAAAAGGAATTTTTAGCAGTTGTGTTTGCTTGTGATAAGTTCAGACCTTATATTGTTGATTCCAAAGTAACTGTTCACACTGATCATGCTGCTATTAAATATCTTATGGAAAAAAAAGATGACAAACCTAGACTTATTAGATGGGTTCTTTTGCTACAAGAATTTGATTTGCATATTATTGATAGAAAGGGAGTTGAGAATCCCGTAGCAGACAACTTGTCTAGGTTAGAAAATGTTCTTAATAACCCACTACCTATTGATGATAGCTTTCCTGATGAACAATTAGCTGTCATAAATGCTTCACGTAATGCTCTATGGTATGCTGATTATACTAATTACATTGTTGCTAAATTTATACCGCCTAGTTTCACATACCAACAAAAGAAAAAGTTCTTCTATGATTTAAGACATTACTTTTGGGATGATCCACACCTTTATAAAGAAGGAGTAGATGGTGTTATTAGACGTTGTGTACCTGAGCATGAACAGGAACAGATCCTACACAAGTGTCACTCCGAGGCCTACGGAGGACACCACGCTGAAGATAGAACTGCACACAAGGTATTACAATCTGGTTTTTATTGGCCTACTCTCTTCAAGGATGCTCATAAGTTTGTCTTGTCTTGTGATGAGTGTCATAGAATTGGTAATATTAGTAGATGTCAGGAAATGCCTATGAATTACTCTCTTGTTATTGAACCGTTTGATGTTTGGGGTTTTGATTATATGGGACCTTTTCCCAAGTCCAACGGGTATACTCATATTCTAGTTGCTGTTGATTATGTTACTAAGTGGGTAGAAGCTATTCCAACTAGTAGTGCTGATCATAACACTTCTATTAAAATTCTTAAAGAAGTTATTTTCCCTAGATTTGGAGTCCCTAGATATTTAATGACTGATAGTGGTTCACACTTTATTCATGGTGCTTTCCGTAAATTGCTTGCTAAGTATGATGTTAATCATAGAATTGCATCTCCATATCATCCTCAGTCTAGTGGTCAAGTAGAATTAAGCAATAGGGAAATTAAATTGATCTTGCAAAAGACTGTTAATAGATCTAGAAAGAATTGGTCTAAGAAACTTGATGATGCATTATGGGCTTATAGAACTGCTTACAAAAACCCTATGGGTATGTCTCCGTATAAAATGGTTTATGGTAAAGCATGTCACTTACCTCTGGAACTAGAACATAAAGCTTATTGGGCAATCAAAGAGCTCAACTATGATTTCAAACTTGCTGGTGAGAAGAGGTTATTTGACATTAGCTCACTTGATGAATGGAGAACCCAGGCCTATGAGAATGCCAAGTTGTTTAAAGAAAAGGTTAAGAGATGGCATGATAAAAGGATACAAAAGCGTGAATTCAATGTAGGTGACCATGTCTTGCTATACAATTCTCGTTTAAGATTGTTTGCAGGAAAACTTCTCTCTAAATGGGAAGGGCCTTACATTATCGAGGAAGTATATCGTTCCGGTGCCATCAAGATCAACAACGCCGAAGGCACAAATCCGGAGGTGGTAAACGGGCAAAGAATCAAACATTATATCTCAGGTACTCCCATAAATGTTGAAACCAATATTATCAATACCATAACTCCGGAGGAGTACATCAGGGAGACCTACCAGAACGTTTCAGACTTCGAAAAGCAATAGGTATGTGGTACGGTAAGCAAACCAACTCCAAAACTTTTCCAATAGCATTTTTTCTCTGTTTTGGAATATTTAACAAATTAGGAAAATTTAAAGTAGTCCGAAAAGTGCACGAGGAGGCGACAAGCCAGGGGGGCGCGCCCTACCCCCCTGGGCGCGCCCCTGTGGCTTGTGTCCACCCCGTGTACCATCCGAACTCCGTTTTCTTGTGGTTTACTCCTATTGGTCGGTAAAAATTCATTATATAATCTCCCGAAGGTTTGGACCTTCGTATCACGACAATACCTCCTGTTTTCGTTTTGAGCTGTTTCTGCAGCAGATTTAGAGCAAGATGTCTTCGCAAGAGTCGGTCGGGAAGAGCCGTGCCTCTCACCTGACACCGGGGCCCAGAGTATACAGCGAAGCCAACCACTTCGGGCAGGCCACGGAGGAAGAGATGGAGGCCGACTTGAAAAGGGTGGATGCCGTGGAGGAAGACCAAGAAGTTACCTCTCATCTACAACCTGGAGCCATGTTGGAGGAACTTCAGAGCTCAGCAATTCCGAATTCGGTCATCCCTCCCAATGCTAAATTTCTTACTTATGAAAATATGAAAAAGAGTGTTGATTCTTCCCCTGCAGCAATGAAACATCCGTGGGTGATGGGAGCTCTAGCCGTCACTGGAAAACTTCGCAAGGAAATAATGGATCTTAGACAGCAAAATAACAAGCTTGAGGAAGAGAATCGCATTCTGAGGGGCATCATCGCCAAGAATATAGCATCACCACCTCCGAAGAAAGACAACTAAACACATGGGTATGGGCACTCCCCTTGGCTTGTGCCAAGCTTGGGGGAGGTGCCCCGGTATCGTATCACCATCACCTCTTTTACTTTCATTGTTTTTCTTAGTTCGATCCTTTTGGTTATATCATGATCTAGTAGAATAAAGTTTTTAGTGTGATCTAGTTTTGAGTTTTGCTTTATGTTCCCCCTATGTAAGCGAGTCCGAGAGTTATATAATAAAAAGTAGTTTTGAGTTGAGGGCTTTGCTTGCTTGCTATGATCTTGAGAAAAAGAAATAGAAAGAAGTATAAAATAAAAGCAAAGAGTATATATGATGATCTTATGGGGAGTGATGACTTCACATATAAAAAGTATGTCGATTGAAATTTGTTGTGAGATTGACAAACATAGCGATTGGTCATTGTGGCAATTGAAAGGAAGTAATAAAGAAAGAGAGGTTCACATATAAATATATTATCTTGGACATCTTTTATGATTGTGAGCACTCATTAAAATATTATATGCTAAGAAGTTGATGTTGGACAAGGAAGACAACATAATGGGTTATGTTTGCTTATTTCCGAATAGAAGTTATATGGTTATAGATCCTTTAACATGTGACGCTTGCTTCCACCCCATATCAGCCAAAACTTCCGCACCAAGTAGAGATACTACTTGTGCATCCAAACACCCTTAACCCAGTTTTGCCATGAGAGTCCACCATACCTACCTATGGATTGAGTACGATCCTTCAAGTAAGTTGTCATCGGTGCAAGCAATAAAAATTGCTCTCTAAACATGTATGATCTATTAGTGTGAGGAAAATAAACTTTATACGAACTTGTGATATGGAAGAAATAAAAGCGACAGACTGCATAATAAAGTTCTTTATCACAAGCGACAATATAAAGTGACGTTCTTTTGCATTAAGGGATTGCGCATCCAACTATAAAAGCGCATGACAACCTCTGCTTCCCTCTGCGAAGGGCCTATCTGTTACTTTTACTTTCTAGTACTTACCTTTATGCATGAGTCGTGGTGATCCTCACCACTTCCTTTATTTTGCCTTTCTCTCTTGGCAAGCATCATGTGTTGGGGAATGATCTAAACACATATATCCACTCGGATGTGGGTGATCATGAGTTATTTCTGTTGACATTACCCTTGTTGGAAATATGCCCTAGAGGCAATAATAAAATGGTTATTATTATATTTCCTTGTTCATGATAATTGTCTACTGTTCATGCTATAATTGTATTAACCGGAAACCGTAATACATGTGTGAATACATAGACCACACCATGTCCCTAGTGAGCCTCTAGTTGACTAGCTCGTTGATCAATAGATGGTCATGGTTTCCTGACCATGGACATTGGATGTCGTTGATAACGGGATCACATCATTAGGAGAATGATGTGATGGACAAGACCCAATCCTAAGCATAGCACAAGATCGTGTAGTTCGTCTGCTAGAGCTTTTCTAATGTCAAGTATCATTTCCTTAGACCATGAGATTGTGCAACTCCCGGATACCGTAGGAATGCTTTGGGTGTATCAAACGTCACAACGTAACTGGGTGACTATAAAGGTGCACTACATGTATCTCCGAAAGTGTCTGTTGGGTTGGCACGAATCGAGACTAGGATTTGTCACTCCGTGTGATGGAGAGGTATCTTTGGGCCCACTCGGTAATACATCATCATAATGAGCTCAATGTGACTAAGGAGTTAGTCACGGGATCATGTGTTACGGAACGAGTAAAGAGACTTGCCGGTAACGAGATTGAACAAGATATAGGGATACCGACGATCGAATCTCGGACAAGTAACATACCGATGGACAAAGGGAATTGTATACGGGATTAATTGAATCCCCGACATCGTGGTTCATCCGATGAGATCATCGTGGAACATGTGGGAGCCAATATGGGTATCCAGATCCCGCTATTGGTTATTGGCCGGAGAGGTGTCTCGGTCATGTCTGCATGGTTCCCGAACCCGTAGGGTCTACACACTTAAGGTTCGGTGACGCTAGAGTTGTAATGGGAATTGTATGTGGTTACCGAAAGTTGTTCGGAGTCTCGGATGAGATCCCGGACGTCACAAGGAGTTCCGGAATGGTCCGGAGGTAAAGATCTATATATGGGAAGTCCTATTTTGGCCACCGGAAAATGTTTGAGATTTTTCGGTATTGTACCAGGAAGGTTCTAGAAGGTTCCGGAGTGGGGCCCACCTGCATGGGGGGACCCACATGAATGTGGGTAGTGGGGGCAAGGCCCCACACCCCTGGTCAAGGCGCACCAAGATCCCCCTTTAGAAGGAATAAGATCATATCCCGAAGGGATAAGATCAAGATCCCTAAAAAGGGGGGATAACAATCGGTGGGGAAGGGAAAGGATGGGATTTCTTTCCTCCCACCTTTGCCAACGCCCCAATGGACTTGAAGGGCAAGAAACCAGCCCCCTCCACCCCTATATATAGTGGGGAGGCGCATGGGAGCTGCACCCCTTGCCCCTGGCGCAGCCCTCCCTCCTCCTACACCTCCTCCTCCTCCGTAGTGCTTAGCGAAGCTCTGCCGGAGAACCACGAGCTCCACCGCCACCACGCCGTCGTGCTGCCGGAGCTCTCCCTCAACTTCTCCTCCCCCCTTGCTGGATCAAGAAGGAGGAGACGTCCCCGGGTTGTACGTGTGTTGAACGTGGAGGCGCCGTCCGTTCGGCGCTTGGATCGGATCTTCCGCGATTTGAATCGCCGCGAGTACGACTCCATCAACCGCGTTCTTTGCAACGCTTCCTCTTAGCGATCTTCAAGGGTATGATGATGCACTCCCTATCTCTCGTTGCTAGCATCTCCTAGATTGATCTTGGTGACACGTAGGAAAATTTTGAATTATTACTACGTTCCCCAAAAGTGGCATCATGAGCTAGGTCTATGCGTAGATTCTATGCACGAGTAGAACACAAGTAGTTGTGGGCGATGATTTGGTCAATTTGCTTGCCGTTACTAGTCCTATCTTGATTCGGCGGCATTGTGGGATGAAGCGGCCCGGACCGACTTTACACGTACGCTTACGTGAGACTGGTTCCACCGCCTGACATGCACTTGTTGCATAAGGTAGCTAGCGGGTGTCTGTCTCTCCCACTTTAGTCGGATCGGATTCGATGAAGAGTGACTGTCAAGAGCTCGGCGGGTCAGCTAGCGGAGCAGCAGCAGCATACAAGCAGGTTTAACTCAAACTTGCGGTGGCTGAAGAGCCGATCAAGAGGGTGCATAAGCTAAACCCGGTGGGTTGGAAGCCCCCAAATGACCTTGTTGACGGAGTCAACTTTTTGGGTATACAACCCGGCCTTACGGTGGCTGAAGAGCCGATCAAGAGGGTGTGTAAGCTAAACCCGGAGGGTTGGAAGCCCCCAAATGACCTTGTCGACGGAGTCAACTTTTTGCACCATCTTGTAAGCCGCCATCTTGTATGAAGAAACGGCAGAAGCCTCCAAGTGACTTTATAATGATCCAATGAATCAGGGCACCCATGTTTGAACGGTGCATCATGGCGGCTCGTCCTCTTGGGCAACTTTTAATTTTCTGAAAACTCGAACTTGCGAGAGATGAATTCCTTTTGAACCAGATGCTTGCGCCGGAAATTTTCTGACAACCTTTAAATTTTCACCAATGTGGCAGTAGCCCCCGAGATCGGGTGATCCGGGGTTTTTGAATTTGCTGAAACTAGCAACATTTGCTGAATCATGTCTGTAGCCCCCGAGTCTTAAGACGACTCGAAGAGTTGGCTTGAGATTCTTCACAGTTGGCCATGGCATAAGCCGGCATATGGTTGACGGCTGATAACTGAAATTTATTGAAGCCAAAAGCTTATGGCGAGTTGATGACCTCTGCGACACTCATTGTATGTCCCTGGCGTTGATAACGCAACATGAACCCGCGGAAGGTTGAGATGGCGGGTTATGAATGATCCCATATGAGTTTTGTCAGTAACTCGGCCGATGGTTCGACCCGGCTTGCTGTTGAAGTTAACCAAACCGCAGTGACGACAATTTGCACGCCTATCCATTGAACCATCCGGTGGAGGCAGAGGCTGATAATATATCATGACTTGCTTCAGAATTGTTGGAATAGACCGGATCGCAGGGCGGCGACTCATGAGTGTCCGTTGGGCGGCTTGAACGAGCAAGCACAGCACCAGCATGTCGATGTAGACCGGACCGCAGGGCGGCGACTCATGAGCGTCCGTTGGGCGGCTTTAACGAACAAGCACAGCACCAGCATGTCGATGTAGATGTAGAAGTCAGCCGCGCGGTTGTGAGAGACGGCCGCGGCGTTTTAAGCCGGTACGGTCGCGAGAGACGGCCGCAGCGTTGTAAGCCGGTGCGGCCGCGAGAGACGGCCGCGGCGTTGTAAGCCGGTGCGGCCGCGAGAGACGGCCGCGGCGTTGTAAGCCGGTGCGGTCGCGAGAGACGGCCGCGGCGTTGTAAGCCGGTGCGGCCGCGAGAGACGGCCGTGACGTTTTGTAGGCCGATGTGAACGGCGAGTCGCCCTTGTCGTTGTAGGCCAACGCGGACGGCGAGTCGGCTGAGGCGCTGTGTGCCGATGCATACGGCGAGTCAACCATGGCGTGTTGATGTAGACCGAACATCGACCGTGGCGGCTCACGCGCGTCCACTGAGCAACGCGACACGGACAAACACCATTATAGAAAGATGATGGCGCGCGCTCCGTCTCCGTGGTATAAAGCCACTTGAATAATTGTCCTGGATTTTTCGTCGGATGAATACGGACACCAATGCTGGATAATACTGGACGTAGCCAGACAGCCGCTTAGATGTATTTCCAACACACAATAATAGCACTCATGTGGTCTCTGTCTGGCCCTTGCTGATGAATGTAGTTGTTATTCCAGTTTTCCCACATTGACCAGTTTGACCAATCCTTTTGAAGCAACATCAGTAGCTACCAAAACATCCTTCTTTCCATTCTTGAAAAAACTCAATCGCGCCCAGTCTTTCCTCCTGATCTTTCCCTGCTGCGAAAACGCTCGAAGTAGCACTCCTGCGCCTGCGCGAGCATGAGCTGCTCCAAGATCACCGCGGCCTCCGGGCTCATATCCATCGTCCCCTCCCCCCTCAACCATCTGCCCCATCGCACGACACCGGCGGCTCATGGCGACGCGAGCGTGGGGAAAGTGGAGGCAGTATGCGCGCGCTGCAAAGCAGCGAGGCGAGGCGAGGCGGGACGGGAAGTGCGAAGGGGCGAGCCGGCTCGAGGCGAGACCACGGCGACGGCGAGCCACGGCGGCGGAGACGGGGCGGTGGAGCCGCGCGGGTGAAGGTGAGGCCGCGACCGAGAGCCGCTCGGGGCGGAGCGGGAAGCTGGATGGCCGGATGGGACGGAGCCGGCCGGCGACTGGTCCGCAGGCCGAGCGGTGGAGCCGTCGGGCGGAGCAGGCTACGGAGGCGGGAGCGGAACCGAGCGGGGCGGAAGGAGGCGCGCGGCCGTGCGGGCGAACGGAGGCCGGGGCGAGTGGAACCGAGCGGGGCGGAAGGAGGCGCGAGCGCAAGCGGCTCGTGGTCGGCTTGAACGGCGCAGGGTAGTGATTTGGAAACCCGCCGGGTAGCATTGTTAGTGATTTGGAAACTTGGACCCGGAAATCACGCGCGGGCAGCACCAAATTCCTGTCGGTCTTGTGACTTGCGGTAACGCAATACCGCGAATTGATATCCTGTCGGATTCAACTGATCGCCGAAGACGGCTGCGGTGGACAGATTGCAGCCCTAACTCCCGTTTGGATCTAACTGTGCACACGTTGTTCTGATTCTTCGTCGCAATTCTTTATGACGTTGCTCGTCCGAGTCGATGTAGATACTTCTGCCCTGGTTCTTACTGACCCGGCCGATCGCGAGATTCCTGATCCTTGGGAAAGGTCCCTCCAAGAACACAATACCACCATGCGCAAGCCCCACGGTGGGCGCCAACTGTCGTGGATTTGTCATGGCAAGATGTCCTTGTGAGAGAACTTAGGTGTGAGGCAATCGCAACTATGTGGCGGCTTGCGAGGGGTTGGTCAGAATCGAAAGACGCGAGTTTACCCAGGTTCGGCCCCTCCGATGGAGGTAAAAGCCTATGTCCTGCTTTGTGTATATTGATGATGAGGATGATCTTGATTACAAGGGTGCGGGATTGCTACCTCTAATCTCGAGAGCCTCTAATCTGTCTATCTCTAATGACTTGATGTTGTCCCCCTAGGGGTGCTCTACCCCTCCTTATATAAGTGGAAGGGGTAGGTTTACATGTAGAGTCCTACTAGGAGTAGGATTAGGACTAGTCTCTCTTGAGTCCTAATCCGGGTCTTGTTTCTCTTGTAAGGGAATCCTTCCTCTCCTTTGGGCCTTCTCTGTGAGCCGCCTGCGCCGGCTTACACGTTGGGCCTTGGGCCTGGTCGTCCTGTGAACCGGTAATAGAGGTGAGCTATGAGCCGCCATACGATGGGCCGGGTCATACCTCCTGCCGGGTCATACTTCCTGCCGGGTCACCAATGAGTCGCCAAGCTCGGCTGGGGCATCAGTGAGTCGCCAAGTCCCGGCCGGGTCATACTTCCTGCCGGGTTATACCGCGGGGTAATATCCCCGACAGAAGGGTAAATAGCAATTGGCATATCACCGTTGTGGCTTTTGCGTAGGTAAGAAACGTTCTTGCTAGAAACCCATAGAAGCCACGTAAAACTTGCAACAACAATTAGAGGACGTCTAACTTGTTTTTGCAGGGTATGCTATGTGATGTGATATGGCCAAAAGGATGTGATGAAATATATGTGATGTATGAGATTGATCATGTTCTTGTAATAGGAATCACGACTTGCATATCGATGAGTATGACAACCGGCAGGAGCCATAGGAGTTGTCTTAATTTATTGTATGACCTGCGTGTCAATCAAAAACGCCATGTAATTACTTTACTTTATTGCTAACTGTTAGCCATAGTAGTAGAAGTAATAGTTGGCGAGACAACTTCATGAAGACACGATGATGGAGATCATGATGATGGAGATCATGGTGTCGTGCCGGTGACGATGGTGATCATGCTGCGCCCCGAAGATGGAGATCAAAGGCGCAAGATGATATTGGCCATATCATGTCACTTTATGATTTGCATGTGATGTTTATCATGTTTTTACATCTTATTTGCTTAGAACGACGGTAGCATAAATAAGATGACCCCTCACTAAAATTTCAAGAAATGTGTTCCCCCTAAGTGTGCACCGTTGCGAAGGATCGTTGTTTCGAAGCACCACGTGATGATCGGGTGTGATAGATTCTAACGTTTGCATACAACGGGTGTAAGCCAGATTTACACACACGAAACACTTAGGTTGACTTGACGAGCCTAGCATGTACAGACATGGCCTCGGAACACGAGAGACCGAAAGGTCGAACATGAGTCCTATAGTAGATGCGATCAACATGGAGATGTTCACCATTGATGACTAGTCCGTCTCACGTGATGATCGGACACGGCCTAGTCGATATGGATCATGTATCACTTAGATGACTAGAGGGATGTCTATCTGAGTGGGAGTTCATTAAATAATTTGATTAGATGAACTTAATTATCAAGAACTTAGTCTAAAATTGTCTTTACAATCTATCTTGTAGATCCAATGGCCCACGCTAATGTTGCCCTCAACTTCAACGCGTTCCTAGAGAAAACCAAGCTGAAAGACGATGGAAGCAACTATACGGACTGGGTCCGTAACTTGAGGATCATCCTCATAGCTTCCAAGAAAGCATATGTCCTTGATGCACCGCTAGGTGACGCACCCATTTTCCCAGCAACTCAAGACGTTATGAATGCCTGGCAGTCGCATAGTGATGATTACTCCCTGGTTCAGTGCGGCATGCTTTACAGCTTAGAACCGGGGCTCCAAAAGCGTTTTGAGCAACACGGATCATATGAGATGTTCCAAGAGCTGAGAATGGTTTTCCAAGCTCATGCCCGGGTCGAGAGATATGAAGTCTCCGACAAGTTCTTCAGTTGTAAGATGGAGGAAAATAGTTCTGTCAGCGAGCACATACTCAAAATGTCTGGGTTGCACAACCGCTTGTCTCAGCTGGGAGTTAATCTTCCGGATGACTCGGTTATTGACAGAATCCTCCAGTCGCTTCCACCTAGCTACAAGAGCTTTGTGATGAACTTCAATATGCAAGGGATGGAGAAGTCCATTCCTGAGTTATATTCGATGCTGAAATCAGCGGAGGTGGAGATCAAAAAGGAACATCAAGTGTTGATGGTGAATAAGACCACCAGTTTCAAGAAAGGCAAGGGTAAGAAGAACTTCAAGAAGGACGGCAAAGCAGTTGCCGCGCACGGTAAATCAGTTGCCGGGAAAAAGCCCAAGAATGGACCCAAGCCTGAGACTGAGTGCTTTTATTGCAAGGGAACCGGTCACTGGAAGCGGAACTGCCCCAAGTACTTAGCGGATAAGAAGGCCGGCAGCGTCAAAGGTATATATGATATACATGTTATTGATGTGTACCTTACCAGCGCTCGTAGTAGCTCTTGGGTATTTGATACCGGTGCGGTTGCTCACATTTGTAACTCAAAACAGGAGCTGCGGAATAAGCGGAGACTGGCGAAGGACGAGGTGACGATGCGCGTCGGGAATGGTTCCAGGGTCGATGTGATCGCCGTCGGCACGCTACCTCTACATCTACCTTCAGGATTAGTTTTAAACCTCAATAATTGTTATTTAGTACCAGCTTTGAGCATGAACATTGTATCTGGATCTCGTTTGATGCGAGATGGCTGCTCATTTAAATCCGAGAATAATGGTTGTTCTATTTATATGAGCGATACGTTTTATGGTCATGCCCCGCTGGTCAATGGTTTATTTTTATTGAATCTCGAACGTCATGTTACACATATTCATAGTGTGAATACCAAACAATGTAAGGTTGATAATGATAGTCCCACATACTTGTGGCACTGCCGCCTTGGTCATATTGGTGTCAAACGCATGAAGAAACTCCATGTAGATGGACTTTTGGAGTCTCTTGATTATGAATCATTTGACACGTGCGAACCATGCCTCATGGGCAAGATGACTAAGACTTTGTTCTCCGGAACAATGGAGCGAGCAACCAACTTGTTGGAAATAATACATACCGATGTATACGGTCCAATGAGTGTTGAGGCTCGCGGTGGCTATCGTTATGTTCTCACCCTCACTGATGACTTAAGCAGATATGGGTATGTCTACTTAATGAAGCACAAGTCTGAGACCTTTGAAAAGTTCAAGGAATTTTAGAGTGAGGTAGAGAATCAACGTGACAAGAAAATAAAGTTCTTACGATCTGATCGTGGAGGAGAATATTTGAGTCACGAGTTTGGCACGCACTTAAGGAAATGTGGAATTGTTTCACAACTCACGCCGCCTGGCACACCTCAGCGTAATGGTGTGTCCGAACGTCGTAATCGCACTCTATTGGATATGGTGCGATCTATGATGTCTCTTACTGATTTACCGCTATCATTTTGGGGATATGCATTAGAGACTGCCGCATTCACTTTAAATAGGGCACCGTCTAAATCCGTTGAGACGACACCGTATGAATTATGGTTTGGGAAGAAACCTAAGCTGTCGTTTCTGAAAGTTTGGGGATGCGATGCTTATGTCAAGAAACATCAACCTGAAAAGCTCGAACCCAAATCGAAAAAGTGCGTCTTCATAGGATACCCTAAGGAAACTATTGGGTATACCTCCTACCTCAGATCCGAAGGCAAGATCTTTGTTGCCAAGAATGGATCCTTTCTAGAGAAAGAGTTTCTCTCGAAAGAAGTAAGTGGGAGGAAAGTAGAACTTGATGAGGTAATTGTACCCCCTCTCGAACCAGAGAGTAGTGCAGCGCAGGAAAATGTTTCTGTGGTGCCTGCACCGACTAGAGAGGAAGTTAATGATGATGATCATGAAACTTCAGATCAAGTTACTACTGAACTTCGTAGGTCCACGAGGACACGTTCCGCACCAGAGTGGTACGGCAACCCTGTCCTGGAAATCATGTTGTTAGACAACGGTGAACCTTCGAACTATGAAGAAGCCATGGCGGGCCCGGATTCCAACAAATGGCTTGAAGCCATGAAATCCGAGATAGGATCCATGTATGAGAACAAAGTATGGACTTTGGTGGACTTGCCCGATGATCGGCAAGCCATAGAAAATAAATGGATCTTTAAGAAGAAGACTGACGCGGATGGTAATGTGACCGTCTATAAGGCTCGGCTTGTCGCTAAGGGTTATCGACAAGTTCAAGGAGTTGACTACGATGAGACTTTCTCACCCGTAGCGATGCTGAAGTCCGTCCGAATCATGTTAGCAGTTGCCGCATTTTATGATTATGAGATCTGGCAAATGGACGTCAAAACGGCATTCCTTAACGGTTTCCTTAAGGAAGAATTGTATATGATGCAGCCGGAAGGTTTTGTCGATCCTAAGAATGCTGACAAGGTATGCAAGCTCCAGCGATCCATCTATGGGCTGGTGCAAGCATCTCGGAGTTGGAACATTCGCTTTGATGAGGTGATCAAAGTGTTTGGGTTTATACAGACTTATGGAGAAGCCTGTATTTACAAGAAAGTGAGTGGGAGCTCTGTAGCATTTCTCATTTTATATGTGGATGACATATTGTTGATGGGAAATGATATAGAACTTTTGGAAAGCATAAAGGCCTACTTGAATAAGTGTTTTTCAATGAAGGACCTTGGAGAAGCTGCTTACATATTAGGCATCAAGATCTATAGAGATAGATCGAGACGCCTCATTGGTCTTTCACAAAGCACATACCTTGACAAGATATTGAAGAAGTTCAATATGGATCAGTCCAAGAAGGGGTTCTTGCCTGTATTGCAAGGTGTGAGATTGAGCATAGCTCAATGCCCGACCTCGGCAGAAGATAGAGAAAAGATGAGTGTCATCCCCTATGCCTCAGCCATAGGCTCTATTATGTATGTCGTGCTGTGTACCAGACCTGATGTGAACCTTGCCATAAGTTTGGTAGGGAGGTACCAAAGTGATCCCGGAATGAAACACTTGACTGCGGTCAAGAATATCCTTAAGTACCTAAAAAGGACTAAGGATATGTTTCTCGTTTATGGAGGTGCCGAAGAGCTCGTCGTAAAGGGTTACGTCGATGCTAGCTTCGACACAGATCCGGATGACTCCAAGTCACAAACCGGATACGTGTATATTTTGAATGGTGGGGCAGTCAGCTGGTGCAGTTGCAAGCAAAGCGTCGTGGCGGCATCTACATGTGAAGCGGAGTACATAGCTGCTTCGGAAACAGCGCAGGAAGGAGTCACCGACCTAGGAGTGATTCCCAATGCGTCGGGCCCGATGACTCTCTTCTGTGACAACACTGGAGCTATTGCCATTGCCAAGGAGCCCAGGTTTCACAAGAAGACCAAGCACATTAAGCGCCGCTTCAACTCCATTCGTGGTTACATTCAGGATGGAGATATAGATATTTGTAAAGTACATACGGATCTGAATGTCGCAGATCTGTTGACTAAACCTCTTCCATGAGCGAAACATGATCAGCACCAGAACTCTATGGGTGTTCGATTCATCACAATGTAACTAGATTATTGACTCTACTGCAAGTGGGAGACTGTTGGAAATATGCCCTAGAGGCAATAATAAAATGGTTATTATTATATTTCCTTGTTCATGATAATTGTCTATTGTTCATGCTATAATTGTATTAACCGGGAACCGTAATACATGTGTGAATACATAGACCACACCATGTCCCTAGTGAGCCTCTAGTTGACTAGCTCGTTGATCAATAGATGGTCATGGTTTCCTGACCATGGACATTGGATGTCGTTGATAACGGGATCACATCATTAGGAGAATGATGTGATGGACAAGACCCAATCCTAAGCATAGCACAAGATCGTGTAGTTCATCTGCTAGAGCTTTTCTAATGTCAAGTATCATTTCCTTAGACCATGAGATTGTGCAACTCCCGGATACCGTAGGAATGCTTTGGGTGTATCAAACGGCACAACGTAACTGGGTGACTATAAAGGTGCACTACAGGTATCTCCGAAAGTGTCTATTGGGTTGGCACGAATCGAGACTGGGATTTGTCACTCCGTGTGACGGAGAGGTATCTCTGGGCCCACTCGGTAATACATCATCATAATGAGCTCAATGTGACTAAGGAGTTAGTCACAGGATCATGTGTTACGGAACGAGTAAAGAGACTTGTCGGTAACGAGATTGAACAAGGTATAGGGATACCGACGATCGAATCTCGGGCAAGTAACATACCGATGGACAAAGGGAATTGTATACAGGATTAATTGAATCCCCGACATCGTGGTTCATCCGATGAGATCATCGTGGAACATGTGGGAGCCAATATGGGTATCCAGATCCCGCTATTGGTTATTGGCCGGAGAGGTGTCTCGGTCATGTCTGCATGGTTCCCGAACCCGTAGGGTCTACACACTTAAGGTTCGGTGACGCTAGAGTTGTAATGGGAATTGTATGTGGTTACCGAAAGTTGTTCGGAGTCCCGGATGAGATCCCGGACGTCACGAGGAGTTCCAGAATGGTCCGGAGGTAAAGATCTATATATGGGAAGTCCTATTTTGGCCACCGGAAAATGTTTGAGATTTTTCGGTATTGTACCGGGAATGTTCTAGAAGGTTCCGGAGTGGGGCCCACCTGCATGGGGGGACCCACATGAACGTGGGTAGTGGGGGCAAGGCCCCACACCCCTGGTCAAGGCGCACCAAGATCCCCCTTTAGAAGGAATAAGATCATATCCCGAAGGGATAAGATCAAGATCCCTAAAAAGGGGGATAACAATCGGTGGGGAAGGGAAAGGATGGGATTTCTTTCCTCCCACCTTTGCCAACGCCCCAATGGACTTGAAGGGTAAGAAACCAGCCCCCTCCACCCCTATATATAGTGGGGAGGCGCATGGGAGCTGCACCCCTTGCCTCTGGCGCAGCCCTCCCTCCTCCTACACCTCCTCCTCCTCCGTAGTGCTTAGCGAAGCTCTGCCGGAGAACCACGAGCTCCACCGCCACCACGCCGTCGTGCTGCCGGAGCTCTCCCTCAACTTCTCCTCCCCCCTTGCTGGATCAAGAAGGAGGAGACGTCCCCGGGCTGTACGTGTGTTGAACGCGGAGGCGCCGTCCGTTCGGCGCTTGGATCGGATCTTCCGCGATTTGAATCGCCGCGAGTACGACTCCATCAACCGCGTTCTTTGCAACGCTTCCGCTTAGCGATCTTCAAGGGTATGAAGATGCACTCCCTCACTCTCGTTGCTAGCATCTCCTAGATTGATCTTGGTGACACGTAGGAAATTTTGAATTATTACTACGTTCCCCAACAACCCTTGAGGTAAATAGTTGGGAGGCAAAACTATAAGCCCCTATCTTTCTCTGTGTCCAATTGAAGCTTTGACCTCATAGGTACCGCGTGAGTTTTAGCAATTATGAAAGACTAAAAGATGATTGAGTATGTGGATTTGCTTTACAAGCTCTTATATTGACTCTTTCTGATGTTATGATAAATTGCAATTGCTTCAATGACCGAGATCATAGTTTGTTGGTTCTCAATAGAGTTCTTGATTCATACTTTACCTTGTGAATGAATTGTTACTTTAGCATAAGAAATTATATGTCAATATATGTTGCTGTTCGAAAGATGATCATGATGCCTTCATGTCCGTATTTTATTTTATCGACACCTCTATCTCTAAACATGTGGACATATTTATCGATTTCGGCTTTCGCTTGAGGACAAGCGAGGTCTAAGCTTGGGGGAGTTGATAAGTCCATTTTGCATCATGCTTTTATATTGATATTTATTGCATTATGGGCTGTTATTACACATTATGGTACAATACTTATGCCTTTTCTCTCTTATTTTACAAGGTTTACATGAAGAGGGAGAATGCCGGCAGCTGGAATTCTGGACTGGAAAAGGAGCAAATATGAGAGACCTATTTTGCACAACTCCAAAAGTCCTGAAAAGTTACGGAGAATTATTTTGGAATATATAAAAAATATTGGGCGAGAGAAATACCAGAGGGGACCCACCAGGAGGTCACAAGCCTGGGGGCGCGCCCTACCCCCCAGGGCGCGCCCCTGTGGCTTGTGGGCCCCCTGGCAGGCCTCCGGTGCCCATCTTCTGCTATATGGAGGGTTTTGACCTGGAAAAAAATCATAAGGGAGCTTTCGGGACGAAGCGCCGCCGTCTCGAGGCGGAACCTGGGCAGAAGCAATCTAGGGCTCCGGCGGAGCTGTTCTGCCGGGGAAGCTTCCCTCCCGGAGGGGGAAATCAAAGCCATCGTCATCACCAACGATCCTCTCATCGAGAGGTGGTCAATCTCCATCAACATCTTCACCAGCACCATCTCCTCTCCAAACCCTAGTTCATCTCTTGTATCCGATCTTTGTCTCAAAACCTCAGATTGGTACCTGTGGGTTGCTAGTAGTGTTGATTACTCCTTGTAGTTGATGCTAGTTGGTTTACTTGGTGGAAGATCATATGTTCAGATCCTTAATGATAATTAATACTCCTTTGATTATGAACATGAATATGCTTTGTGAGTAGTTACGTTTGTTCCTGAGGACATGGGATAAGTCTTGTTATAAGTAATCATGTGAATTTGGTATTCGTTCGATATTTTGATGAGATGTATGTTGTCTCTCCTCTAGTGGTGTTATGTGAACGTCGACTACATGACACTTCACCATTATTTGGGCCTAGAGGAAGGCATTGGGAAGTAATAAGTAGATGATGGGTTGCTAGAGTGACAGAAGCTTAAACCCTAGTTTATGCGTTGCTTCGTAAGGGGCTGATTTGGATCCATATGTTTCATGCTATGGTTAGATTTATCTTAATTCTTCTTTCGTAGTTGCGGATGCTTGCGATAGAGGTTAATCATAAGTGGGAGGCTTGTCCAAGTAAGGGCAGCACCCAAGCACTGGTCCACCCACATATCAAATTATCAAAGTAACGAACGCGAATCATATGTGCATGATGAAAACTAGCTTGACAGAAATTCCCATGTGTCCTCGGGAGCGCTTTGCTTTATATAAGAATTTGTCCAGGCTTGTCCTTTGCTACAAAAAGGATTGGGCACCTTGCTGCACCTTTGCTACATTTGTTACTTGCTATCCGTTACGAATTATCTTATCACAAAACTATCTGTTACCGATTATTTCAGTGCTTGCAGAGAATACCTTACTGAAAACCGCTTGTCATTTCCTTCTGCTCCTCGTTGGGTTTGACACTCTTACTTATCGAAAGGACTACGATAGATCCCCTATACTTGTGAGTCATCATTGAGGCGATCGTTATTTTTGTCGGCGGCGGAGGTAATCATGTTGAAATCACCACCAAGCAACCAAGGGCCGGCGATGATGCCACGCAAGTCGTGGAGCTCGGTGATGAACTCGAGCTTAGCATCGTCGCCCTGGGGGCCATACACCCCGGTGATCCACCAGGGGTTGTCACCAGAAGGGTTGGTGACCGTGGCCGAGACGTGGTGGAGGCCGACGATAGGGTTGGAAAGTGCCACAACCGATCGGCGCCAGGCGAGGAGAATGCCACCGCGAGTACCATCCGCAGGTAACCAGAAGAAATCCTCGAAGGAGCTCCCAAGAGTCTCAGAGACAAGAGCAGACGAGACCGAAGCTAGTTTTGTTTCTTGCAAACAAACAATACAAGGCGCGGCGGAAGAGATCACGCTGCGAACGACAGTGCGTTTGGCCTGAGAGTTTAGGCCGCGCACATTCCAGAAGATGATCTTGGTGTCGTGATCCATAAAAACGCTTGGGGGGCGCGGTGAGAGCATGGCACGACGGGCCTCAGATCGCCAGCAGGCTGCCCGCGGGTGGGGATGGGGTGATGGAGTCCAGCACACAGGCGGGCACCTGCCATCCATAGAACTCGGCAAACGCCTGAATGATATCAGTCGCAAGAGGGCGCTCGAACAGCTTGGTATATCTCGCAAGCACGTCGGGGGTGACTGGGTCATCATCTTTCAGTAATCCCAGGCGCCGAAGGAGCACCCGCTGGGCCTTGGACTCCGCGTCAAGGCCACGATCAGCCAGCGCGATCCTTGGGCTGCGTCGAGGAGTGAAGTCCAGGGGTGTAGCCGTCCGCTTGCGGCGAGGCCCAGGAGATGGGAGTAGCGGCATTAGCGGGGCCTGGACCAGGTCGAGGAAGCGCTGAGGCGGCTGCGCGCCACAGAAGGCGAGGCGCCCAGGCCCACAGGATCAACGTGGCCCGGCGTCTCCCCAGCCCTAGGATTGGTGGCCTGGGGGTGGGCATGCAGTGACGTGACCTGGCCATGCACCAAAGAGGTGGTAGTGGCGGGCTCGGTCGATGTGGGAGGGAGGGCGTGGACGGCCTCGGGATCACGGGCAGGCAGATCCGCCTCGGTTGGGATGCCAGATGAGACAATGGCCGGATCGGAAGAAGTGGTGGGGCTCGCGTCGTTTTGCAGCAACACAGCAGTGTCGGGCGCGGCCTCGGGGGACGCAGCTTCGCGGGGGGCCACCTGGTCGGGCGTGGCTGGCAGCAGCGTCAGGTGCAGAGCAGCGGGATCAGCGCTGAGGCCCACCGGATCGGCCAACCGGCCAACATTCGAATTGGAGGGACGCTGCTCATTGGCGGCCCTGTCGAGAGGCGCAGCCTCTAGCAGAAGGGTGGGACCCTCAGGAGCCAGGCACGGTTGGACGGGAGTGGCGACCGGGTCAATCACAGGCGCTTTATCCAAAAGCGGCCCGGGACCGAGGCACTTTGCAGGGGGATCGCGTGGCACTGGCACAGAGGACAGAGGGTGGGGGCCCAGCACACCCTGCCAACCCTTGTACGGAGGCGACTGGCGGCGGCGCCGGCGACGAGCGCCCGAGCCAGAACGCCGGGAACCCCCGCCGCCCCCACCACGGGGAGGATGCTCATGGTGGCGGGGCTAAGGGCCGGGGCAGGGAGGGGAGTCCGGGCCATCGCCGTCGCGGTCGGAGCCAGCAGGCCGGGGCGGCGGCGGCGAGGGGAAGCAGAAGTCGTCGCACTCAGAGACGTGGATGGAGACCGGGAACCGGATGAGGGGCTGCGCGAAGCGCATCACCATGTTGGGGTCGGCGTTCGGCAACACGTCGTCCCGCTCCGGGAGCAAGAGCTCGGAGGAGCGAGGGATCGCGTCAGGGTTGGCCGTCCACGCCGTGAGGCGAAAGAGCGACATGTCAGACCCATCCAGCGTCTCGGGTGCCAAGCTCTCGATAAGGCAGAATGGAGCGAGGAGGGTGAGGGCCGATGAGCGGTGCCAAGCATGGTCCGGGATGCCCTGAATCGCGATGCGGACACGGAACCTGGCGGAGACTGGCTTGCCGCCGGCCAGACGGCTCCAGGGAAGGAAGACGAGGCGGAACCGCGGCGTGCGGACGTTGGTCGAGGCCACCCGAGCGCGCACCGCGGCGGACCGGAAGCAGAGGAGGAAGTGCTCGGGTTGGTGAAGGTGCACCGAGAACTCGTCGTCGCCGAGGTTGAAAACGCCACGCAGCGTTGCGGTCAACTCATCGCGAGAGATGCGAGAGCGGTTCCCGGCAACATTGACGAGCAGCGCCAAGTCCAGAGCGGCCTCAGCGTCCTCAATCTCCGCGGTCCGGGGGATGTAGCAGATCGCGCTCGCCGGACGGAGCGAGGGGTGGCCAGACAAGGGCAGGGCCGTCGCGGATGGAGCAGCAGGTGGCGACGCGAACGGGGGCGCGCGCGAGGGGGAGGTCCAGCCAGGGGACAAGCTTGCGGACGGCGGGGACGTGGCCGGCGGCGGCGGGCACGCCATAGCCGCAGGCCGGCTGGGGCCGGCGACGCTCGAGGACGAGGAGCCGGGGGAGCGGGGGCGCTTCGCCGCGGGGGCGTCCGCCGAGGGGGAGCGGGGAGCCGTGCAGAAGCGGGAGATGTGGCCAAAGTGGCGGCACCGCCGGCAACGCACGTCCCGGCGGCACTCGGAGCGCGGGTGGAGGTCGAAGCACCGGGGACACTCGCCCACAACGGCACGGTGGGAGGGCTGGGACCGGGGCGAGGACGAGACGGGTGACCGCCGGGGGCGCGGGCGAACCCGGCGCCGGTCACGGCGGTTACGCGCAGTCTGCCAGCCGCCTTCCGGCTCAGGCACGGGCGCGGGATCCAGGACACGGTGGACCTCCGAGCGAGGGCCGGGGCGAGCAGCAGGCACGGGCGGAGGGGAGCAGCAGAGCGCGTCGCGGAAGGACTGCGCCCCCGACCGGAGCGGAGCAGAGGGGCTAGGACTCGGGCTGAGGCTATGGTCAAGCCAGCGGAGCTCGCGGTTCCGCCCCGCGCCTCCGGAGGGGGAGGGGGAGGCCATCAGGGCGAGGGGGGCCGGGCAGAGCGCTGGGGCACGGAGGTGGTGGACGCCGGGGCCGGAGTGGCCGCCGGCGGAAGCGGGGTGGGGAGAGCTCACAGGGTCGCGAGTGAAATTTGTGTCTTGTTTTCCTGGCCAACCATTGTATCCCTAAAACTATGGTCTTTCTGTGGTATATACTCCATCCGTTCCTAAATATAAGTCTTTCTAGAGATTCCACTACGGACTACATACGGAGCAAAATAAGTGAATCTACACTCTAAAGTATGCCCATATACATTTGTATGTAGTCCGTAGTGAAATCTCTAAAAAGACTTATATTTAGGAACGGAGGGAGTAAAAAATAGGTCCGGACCGAGAAACGTTGGCTCGTTCGTCTCTCCGAATCCATCTTCTTCTGGTCATCAACGCGTGTGACACATAAATTCACAATAGCTAGCCGATCGATCTATCCGGTAAAGATGTATGCACAATATAAGGGCATCTACAGCCACGCGTCCCAAACCAATCTTTTTTACCCAGATTTCGCTGCCGTGCAGCCGAATCCAAACCAAACGGGGAAACTAGCCAGCCCGATTCGGCGGCAGCGCAGCGCAAAATGCACGCACGGGTGAAAGCAGGCGCTGAGGTGCTTCCTTCGATTCTGCTACATGGCCCATTGAACATACCCTAAAAGTTGAGTGGAAATTACCCACGTTTGCCACTGAGGATGGATGGATCGACCCCGATTCAGGACCGAACCGATAGCGCGCACACCGGCCACCCCCTTTCTCCTCTCCCCTCTGGCGATTAGGGTTCCTCCCGCCGCCGCCCCAGCAGGTCGTGGCCGAGCCGCTCCTCCGCCGGAACGGCACGGCGCCGCCGTCGGAGGACCGCCTCTCCCCGTCCGCCCGAAGTTCTCCACTCCGCCGCCGCCCCTGCTGGTCTTCTCCAATCCGCCGCCGCCCCTGCTGTTCGCCACCGAGTCGACGGCGGCGGCGCGGCGACCACCGCACCAGCACGGCAGCACCTCCGCGGCGCAGCAAGCAGGCAAGTCCAGCGGTCCAGCCCTCCGCCTCATGTTATGGCGCGGCTGCCGCTGTCGCTGTCGCCATCTCCACCGGCTTTCACCCCCGTCAAGGAGGAGCCCGACGTCGGCACCACCACCGCTGCTGTACTTCGCGCCCACCGCCCCGCAAGAAGCGCCGCCGGGACCACCTTCCGGTAACCCCAACCCAGCCGCTGCTCACGCCCCAAACTATTCTGTCCGGGATTTCGAAAGCCGATTCCTTCAATGTCAAGCGATGCCGGGAGCTGGACCTAACGCCGATGACCGTGCCCACCTCCATAAAGACCGAGCCTGACGCTGGCGACGGGGCTGGCAAGGATGCAGGAGGGGAAACATTGGGCGCACAACCTCACAAGAAGCGCAGCCATCACTGCCTGCCGGCAACCCCAATCCAGCAGCCCCTTTTCACGCCCCAAGCTACCCTGCCGGGCATTTCAAGGGCCAATTCCTCGGTGGACAAGTGGAGCGAGCAGCCCAGCGCAACGCCGACTGCCACCGTCAAGCGTGAGCTCGACACGGACGCTGGCAAGGATGCAGGAGGGAAGGTGGTCCGGAGAAGACGCCCCTTCCCCCAGAGGCCCACGACAGGGCAAGCCCCTACCATGTGGGCCAATCGTGGCCGCCTTGGACGTCTCCTGCACAATCTGGTTCGCATACATCAATGGCGAGATGCCGCCGGGGTCTTCTCCGTGCTCCTACCTGGCATCCAGCACCCTGACTCCTTTGAGGAGGCCCGCAGCATTTTAGTGGTAAGCAGAACATGCTGGGTGTAGTTTTTATAGCAGCTCATGGTTTTGGTAGAGTTAGTGTTTTCTAATGAAGGCTTGTTGCTCGATTGAAGGATGCGATGGATATTCATAGACGCCTTGCTCAGGACAGCGGTGGCAGGAGAACCTACCACCACAGGACGCAGAAGGTTTTTGATGTTTGGATACAACGGCTAATGTGGTTGCCTACTTGTGCAAAAGTAAGTTCCTAATTTGTTGTCAAGTTTAAGACTAATACAATCTTAAATTAGTTAATTATCTTATTATTATATAGACCATGATTAAAGTTGTTAATACAACCATATCTGAACAAACCCCTGAAAATGGAGCCATGGGTTTGTTATAATCTGTATTGTTACTAATCGGTACTATTCAGAGCCTAATTGGATTAAAAATGTTTCCGGGAATAACATTGAATTCCAAATCCAATAGGAATTAGCACTGTTCATTTGTTTGGGTATAAGCATGCACATCAAAGTTCCTCATTGTACCTTTCGTTGGGTTTTTGGATGAATTTTATGGGGAAAGGGCATTTGCTGTGAAGTCTGGTCAGAAATCTTCTGCAAACGTGTGTATAGGAGTGGTACCGTTGCTATAGTCGAGATTAAGCCCTTCTGGCGTGTGCGTATTGCCCTGTAGCCCACACAACTGTGAGCTCTGCCTTCTGATGCACCTATATTTTGTTGCTACCTGAACTGTTTGCAGTTGCTCAACACCGTCGGTATTTGATAAAACCATGGGTGGTCCTTCAGTAGAACAACATGAACTTAGGGTGAGGTAAAAGCTGACACAGGGCAAAGGAATCGAAGTGTGTTGCAGTACTCCTGTTTAGGTTCTTCAAAAGTATACTACGTCTATTCTTTTGTTTTGTCATTCTTATATTCCAAACGTCCCTCTTTTTGTTGATTTCAAAATCACATATGTAGTTTTGTGCACGTGTGTTTATTCCATTGTGTCTTGCTAATATTGTATAGTTAGGTTGGTTGCAATTTAAACCTCTGCATGTCATGGCTAAATTGGATCCAGTGGATCAGAAACATCGAATCATAACTGCGTATGTTCATAGACTCACTGGTTGTACATCACATGAATACTAAGGTCAGGGGATTATAGCTTAATAAAAAGGTCGTGTTCTACATCATAATCTTCAGTTCTAATTATGTTCTGTTTTCTGTATCACCCCTGATCTAATCCTTTTTTATGATACGTTAATAGATGTACAAATATCATGCTCCTTTGTATTTTCTTAACCCTGTTAATTTGTTTGGCAGAAACACATGGTTAAACTCGAACTGGCTCTATTTTATCTTTCACAAGGCAAGATCGACGATGCACACAATGTAACAAGAGTGTGAGTTACTGGCACAGTCTGTTAGTGTTTACATTTGTCGTGTCTTGTATACACTTTTTGATATGTCGTTTCTAGGGAATTCGCTGATCTGTCATAGGCTTATAGCCATGCCATCTTGTTGGTTGTTACAGTTTACATGCCTAATTCATTACTTCTTTAATGAAACCAAGTATCAGTCTCATGTTAAATCCAAAGAAATTATTTTTTCCACATGTTATCAGGCAATAGAGACTTTATTACCTGTGAGGTACTAGGTAACTTTTCATTAAGAGTACAATCCATTTTGGTCCACGTATTTGTTACATGGTGACAGGTTGAACCACCTTCTTTTTTTTCGTCACTTATGTATCAGATTTTGCGCAAACATTCCACTTTCAACCACATTTTAGATTGTTGAGGAAATTGTTAACTGGTAGCTGCTCTGTTGGCTGGTAGGTAGGGGATTAATAGGCTAATTGGCAAGTTAATCAGCCATTTAATCAGTTAATTGGGCGATTTATCAGTTAATCGGCTACTTGGTGACCCAACGAGTAGGGATTAATCGGCAAGTTAACTGGTTAATCGGACGAATTCTTGAACAGGGATTTTACCATTTCAGCTTTTGAAGTGTTTCTGACATGATGGCCCCATTTGCCAGGGTGGTGTGGCACTCGCAACTTGACACATTGCAGGCCAATTGGGACACGCATCTCACAGATACTCTCTGACATGGCATAGGCTAGCTGGCGATATGACAGAGGCTAGCTAGAGGTTTGATGTCCATCATGGCAAAGGCTAGCTGGACTGTCCAACGTAGGAGAGCTTGGGTTACCAGAGAACAGTGATAGCTAGCAGAGAGTGGCTGTTGGACCTTCGGTTAGCCTTCTGCCACATCGGATCCATGTTTGCCAAATGTACACCACAGTTAGTCTGCAATGTGTCAAGCAATAGGTGACTGTTACATCACCCTGATGAGTGTGGCCATCACATCAGAACTAACTCAAATGCTAAAATAAATAAATTCAGAGTGGAATAATTTGTGCAAAATCTGCTTCAAAGTGTCACCAACTCGATTGCACCGATACTTCAGGCTACCAGCGAATCAGTATCGGATACCGTATCCGATACCGATACTCCCCCGATACGCCCCCGATACGTATCCACAGAGTATTGGGGAATAAATGATTTAAAACAAATCTGATACTTCAAGGATACTTTTTTGATTCGTTTTGGATACGGCCCAGCCCATCTAAGAGCCCACTCAGCCCAGTTAGAGGCAGACAATAACCCTAGGACCCCAATGCCACCCCCCATCCTTTTCCTCCCAGTTTTCTTTCCTCCCTCCCTCCCGAGCACACACAGCCGGCGGCTGGTGGCTGCATACCTAGCAGCTCACCCAGGGCCGGCGGCAGCAGCGGCTAGCCGGCGACGAGCTCCTCCTCCTCACCAACGCCACCTCTGACACAACAGCCAGGTATGTACACTTCTCTTCTCCTTTTCCCATGCCCAGCCAAGCTCATCCCCTCTTCTTTCTCATCTGATCTGTGAACATCTCATTTTCTCATCTCCTCCAGATGGCTCCTCCTACTGTACCTACAAATCTAAGGGCACCATTGTGGAGCCATGTTACAATCATAGAGAAATCATCTGGAGGGGGCAACACTAAATGGAAATGTAATTACTGTGGTCATGAAGCTTTGAGTAGCTACTCTAGAGTTTCTGCTCATTTGCTAAAGAAGGCAGGGAACCATGGAATCCATGCATGTAAAAAGGTCACAGTTGACATTCTGAATGCACTTAGAAGTGAGGTTGCAATGGCTCAAGCTGCATTAGCACAAAACAAGCCAAAAAATGTGTCTTTGCCTAGTGGTTCAGGAAGTGTTGCTTCATCAAGTGCAAGCACTAAAAAGAGGAGAGGAGATGGACCAACTACTGCATTGGAGAAAGCTTGGCTGAATGATTTACGCAAGCAATTGGATGAAAAAATTGCTAGAGCTTCTTATTCTGGAGGTATGCAACTATGCAAGTATGCAACAAATGTACAGCTATGTATTTCATTTCCTGCATCTTGCTGATTAATGCTTTGGTTGTTTTGTAGGGTTAGCTTTCAACTTTGCAAGAAATCCACATTATCAAGACTCATATAACTTTGCTGCAACCCACAATATTCCTGGTTATAAGCCTCCTGGATACAATAGGCTTAGGACTACACTTCTCAAGAATGAAAAGATGCACATTGACAAGTTATTGGAGCATGTGAAAAGCACATGGATTGAGAGGGGAGTAACAATTTGTGCGGATGGTTGGTCAGATCCGGCTAGGCGCCCACTCATCAACTTTGTGGCCATTTCTGAGAAAGCACCGGTGTTCTTGAAGGCTGAAAATTGTGAAGGTGATTTGAAGACAAAGGAGTACATTTTTGAGAAGTTGAAGTCTGTGATTGACAATGTTTTGGATATCGGTAACTGGTACCATATCGGTCGGGGGCTGAGAAGGGATTAATCGGTGAATCGGCCATTTAACTGAATATATCGGTAACCCATTTATCGGTCAGGGCCTCAGGGGGAACTAGGTCCATATGCCATATCTAATATCTATATATAAGTAAATATTGCAATACTAGGAGCAGCAGCAACAACAGGAAGAAAAACTAGAATGGCATAGGACAAAATATTCCTACATAGCAACAACATAAGGTGTTACCTTGAAGTTCTGATGATGTTGCCGCTGATCTGGAAGGCCATAAACCTGCACATTGCAAACAGATTCATCAATGTGTGCTGAATCAGGGACAAGTTACATATATCATATGATCATATCAAAACAAATAATCAATGTGAATGTCAAAAAGCCACAAAGGCATAACCTGATAACCACATAAGATATAATATAATCTGATAGTTCATAGTTCTCAGTCCCCACATCACAAGTTCATAGCATAGTAGCAAGCAGCAAACCAAATTAGGAAACAATACAAATGGAAAGATGCAAAATAAGATAGTTCTCTCATGACAAGTTCACAACAAATCAGTAGGCAACTCAGCAAACAACACAAATGCTCAATGGCTCAAGGCTGCGGTGGCTCCTCCTCCTCCTCATTGTCCCTGGTTGCCATCACCCCATCATCATCAGACTCATAGTCTATCTCTTCATCCATATCATACTCATGTTCAGATTCCTCTTCCCCATCAGAAAGAAACTCATCAACTTCATGAAGTTCTCTCGTTCTTCCACTCCTACGAGGGTTCATAGCTTCAGTAGCCCCCATTGCATCATCAAGGACAGCGTATGTTGCACCTGTGATGGGGTCAGTCTCCTCTTCATCAAGGTATGCACCAGGACATATCCAATCTTGTGCTTCTGTTGCATCATTGGCAAGAAGAACATCACTAGACGCGGATAATTTCTTTCTTTTGTCCATCATTCTTCCGTTGAATTGGATATAAACAAGCTTATCCCTACGTCGCACATCTAATCTATTTCTCCTCTTTGCATCAACCTACAAATTTCAAATATGAAATGAAGCCTAGTTAGACATATTGCATCCATAGGTCCTGTCTTATGAGATCCACCTTTCCCAACTGATCCAAGCTCTTCCTCGTTGATGCTCTCTTCAACAACAACGCTCCAAATTGCAGAGGAGCTGGCCTACTTGTGCAGGCAGAATATGACAACATATATTGGACACCTTGTGTTGTCCATACCCTCAATCTTGCACTGAAAAATATTTGCGAGCCCAAGCAACGGACACTTGAAGAAATAGAAGCCTCTTATTCGAACATCTATGTATGTTGCTTGATACTAAACTGCCACCTATGGTATGTAATATTGAACTACAAATGTCTGGTTGTGTAGCACTGTTTTTTTGGCTGTTTTACACATGTTTCATTTATTTTGATTGGATGTTGCTACTAGCTAGATGGAAATGGAAACATGCAAGTTGGAACTTAGTGCCCAGATCAATCCTGCAAACTTTCTAAGGTGATGTACAGTTGACTGTTGATTTGCTGCTCCATATTCATATTACAATAGGCTAATTTTGGTGTTCAAACTTGGAGTTGGAACAGGGCAAGGGCATCAACATTGTCAACTGGAGAAGCTAGTAGATGCATGTTCAGGAGAGCAAACATGAAGGTAATCTGCTATTCCTAACTTCTATACCCTTTTTTTGAATTTTTTTTAAAATAGTACAACGTATCCGTATTGGCACTTTTTGAAAATGACGAATTTACGTATCCGTATTGTCCTGATACTGATACCCGTATCCGTATCGGTGCAATTGAGGTCACCAAAAACTAAATGTGATTCAAACTGTCACTGTATCACAAATATCTGGTCGAGTGTGGAATTTATTCTTTCATTAACACAAAGAGGCACCCAAATTCAAGTTCATGGGTGGTTGTACACTCTCACCTCCCACCAACTGAGCGGCTCATGAGACATTTGTGTGGTTTTCATATGCGGCGATTTTGTTATGAAGAAGAAAGGAATCTACAGATAGTACAAAAGTATGCATCTCTTAAATGCAGACTTTGTGTTAAGATATGTGTAGCGTCTTAATTCTGGTAACTGAAATACTATTTGAGTGTTGAAGCTTTTGGATAATTTAGTTTCTTGTTTTAATTTTCTCTTCCACAGACATGTCTGCTCAGCACTGAAATAAAAAGAATTGAGAACTTTTATTCCTTTTTTCAGCCTCCTCGCGAAGGACGGACTAGAAATGGAACCAACTCTAAATCTGATACATGGCTTGATATCATATGATAAATGGTACTCTGGCTTGCCCAAAGATATGCAACTTGAGAGATTTGATGTGTAAAACGAATCATGCAAAATTTCTGTGTCATCGAATGCCTGTGGAGAAAATGGTCTCCAGGATAGTTCAGATGACAATTGCAGCATTGATATTGATGATGCCAGTTTTCCTGCTTGCTCTTCAGAAAGTTCTATCAATAACGGGAATATAGACAAAAAATGCAAGATTCCCAAGCAATCTCATTTTGTTTATCCTGTTAAGGAAAATGATTCAGTAGATTCACAAGTGAAAGAAGAAGTGGTTTCTGCAGATTTTCGAAGCGTATTTTTTAATACCTCTGATGCCCCTACCTGTGGTTAGTGACATTCCATCTACTTCTTCAAGATGTTCATCTGTTTTTTTCCTTCCACTAAGTACTAGGTAGTTTAGAGTTCTGGGGTGAAAAATGACACTGAGTGATTACATTACTGGAACATCTGGAGCAATCATAAAGAACCACTAGCAGGCGGAAGGCGCGGCGACACGCTGTGCCCGTTGCTTTTTATTTTGGCGGAAGGAGATGTGTGAGTGGATTTGAAGGCGAGCTGTTGATATGTGCGTTTTTATTGTTCACGGCTCAGTTTGATGGGAATGCCCTTGGCACTACGTGATACAAACAGTGGCCTCCGAATTATCTATTGCATAACTAAGAAAACTTAAATCTTTAGTTTCAGCGAGCATAGAATGAACCGTCTGTAGAAGACTTGCAGTTATTAGATCAAAGCGACCACCTCTAAACTTTTAGACAGGTCATTATTTTACAAAATTCAGAGGAAGATATACAGCAAAAACAGAGGTTCAGTTAGTGTGATGGCAATACATGGCACAAATCGAAGAAAAAAAAACTGCATCATGGAGACTCCTCACTGATTTTTTGATCAAGTTGCATATTAACATGAGATGTCTAAACTATTTGCCATTAACTGGTAAGAGATCACAAATTCAAGAGCA
This sequence comes from Elymus sibiricus, assembly GCA_039707655.1. Classification (NCBI taxonomy): domain Eukaryota; kingdom Viridiplantae; phylum Streptophyta; class Magnoliopsida; order Poales; family Poaceae; genus Elymus; species Elymus sibiricus. The sequence continues at coordinate 341,491,973 of CM077671.1, forward strand.
GAAAATGTGACAAAAAAATCTTTAGTAAACAGTACATATCAACAAAGCAGAGTAGATTATGCGTAAGATGCAGATATTAACTCTGGTTCATAAAATTGCTGGATTAGTGTAAGATGGGACAGAGAATTACCTCAACGTTGATAGTATGATGACGTGTTTCTCTGCAAAATGAAAAAGAATATTTCAGACCATGCAAAGGTAAGGATGAATCTGACGTTTTAGCACCATGAAGAAGAGAATTAGCTGACCACCAAAATGGTTGCCAGACTGCATCAATTGTTTATTTATACATTATGTCAAAAACCGTGGCTATCGGATGAGATAGGTAACATTGATCGGACTGGCCTGTTTGGGATAGAGAGGGGATGACCAATGGGCTGAGTTTGTTCAAAAAAATGACCGGAAGTAATGTGGCTGAGCGATGTTGTCTTCATTTTATAAAATTAGCAACACACATGCACAACTTCATGAGTTTCAACACTTGTTTGAGTGCACTGGCAAAGCCAAGCCAAGAAAAGCTCGTTCAAAAAAATTGGGAAGAAGAGCCAACCAAACATTGGAATCACCTCAAAAGTTATATACTTCAGCACGTAAGTCATGTGTCCTCTCCATTTTCATTATATTAATTCGAAAATCCTAAGCAATATATTTACCTAGCTCATACAGAAGTGCTTAACTGAAGTTGGATTTAAAATTACTTATGCCGCGATGAACTTCTGAACATCCTTCTGCAAAAACAATCATGGCAAGAAGATTGTGAGGTGGTGCATCTGTTTCAAAATAACAATTAATAGTTCAAATGCAATGTTGGAGCAAGCGGATATCTGGGATGGAAAACCTGGAAGTATGATGATTGCCCATTAACAAACCTCCCAGTACAGGGTTTAGGGTAATTCAGGGTGCCTCTAGCTAACTGCAAAGGCACTGAGAAACATTTTTTTTTGTCGAAACTCATCGTTCAACTGCAACGAAGTACAAACTTACGTCTTTTAAACAGTAGCTTCAAATGGATCCGCACTATAACTGGAATTCACTCGACAACATCAAAAGATTAACTATACAAATATAAACATGAAAAAAATGAATACTATGGACACCATGATGATATAATAGGTTTATGACATTGGAAATGTGAAGAGTCTAGATCCTTGTCAAGCTACAAACAAAAATCTTCCTTGATCTGCTGACTGTTTACACACATCCAGATTTCTAAACGCCGCGCCTGTCCTGAAGGTTTTTCGTATTTGTACGCAGGCTAAGGATGAAAAGAAATACACACAGAAAATTTATTTTTTTAGAAAATCGATGAACCCAATGTTGGTTGGCACATTAGGCAGTATATTATCTGTTTGAAACATAGCGAAGGAAGAAATACATGGTCTACCATTTAATAAAATAAAATCACGGTTCAGTATATTGAGACATAGATAGATGCAACATCCACATGAGAAGTCTGTTCAGTACAAAAGTGTGGCCACGCCGCAAGAAGTCTGGAATTTTGAACATAACAATGAACCTATGGTTCATTACATTCACACATAGATAGTTTCAATATCCATGCATGAGAAGTCTGTTCACTATAAAAGTGTGGTCAGACTGCAAGAAGTCTGAAATTTTGGTTCTCACGATAATACAGAGTAGCTATCTACTCCCTCCGTCCGGAAATACTTGTCATCGAAATGGATGAATCTAGACGTATTTTAGTTCTAGATACATCCATTTCTTTTCATTTTGGAGACAAGTAATTCCGGACGGAGGGAGTATTAAATTAGGCCAGCAAAAAGACTGATAACTAAAGCTTTAGCTATCCACTGAATCAGACCAAAAAGCAACAACTGAAAGAAGATTACCTCCTTCCATCCATGCTGCAACTAAACAAAATTTCGGAAAATAAATTGTGCTTATGTTTAACAAAGAAGTACTAATTACAAATAGCAGAGAAGAAAAGCATAACATGAGAGTGATTACCGTATATGTTAAACTGGAACGTAACATATACTGAATCCCCAAGTTATTTCCTGTCCTACTTCCGTCACCCATGGCGTCAGTAATACCCTGACATGTTTCAGAGCGTAATTCATTTTTATGAAGAAAATGACTTGCTTCAACGCAAGAGTACACATTGACTGAAGCCTGCTGACTTAACTGACCACAGCAAGTATATGGATTAGGTCTCCCCTCTTATATAATAAAACTAATAAGCATAGAATTCCAGCAAAGAAACGTGTTTGCGTCCATTCGGAGAAAATAAAGAAGAAGAAGATCGTCGAGGAGCAGTAGAACGGTGCTGGCGCCCAGCAGTAGTATGTCGGTGATACTCAATGCCCACATTGAAACCTTTGTCACCATATGGAAATCATAATGGGTACTGAAGTGAGTGAAGGATTCAGATATGATATGTGATGTAATTCACCCGATGTTGCTTCAGCAAGAAGATCAAATCAATGACAATCCGGAGTTAATTCCCCAACAATAAGAGAAGAAATCTCAGAAACAACCAGCCCAGAATATCGATCACTATGTGTGCCACTTGACCTCCAAAAAAGTGAATGGCAATATTTGGTGCATCAACAGACTGTAATCTGTTGCGAGCAAGATCTGTACATTTGCATGTAATGATTATGATTATCAAGCATTTCAGTAAGGGCCAGCACAATAAAAGGGTCTGGCTCGCCTAGACCAACCCCTTCATGATAAAAAATATTCATTCTGCAATTTAGCTCATCACCAGAATCAACAATATATAACTGAGCAAATTTAGGAGTCTCATTGCCAACTGTCAAGGGCATAACAGAACCAATTCTGTGGTAGACAGAGCCACCCATCTCAAAAACGGAAGGCCGATTTCCCATATTTATGCTGTCATCAACATGAGTACCAAGCGAGGTTAAACAAAATATAGCATTATAATGCCCAATCAGACGTAAAAATTCAGTTGGTGCAGTACCACCATTATAGTAGAGCAAATCTTTCAATGGGAAAAGCCACGACAACAACCATTGTACACTGGTAAAAAGTAAAAAGACAGAAATTAAACCTCGAGAAGCCGACAAAGGATGCTTTTCCTTCACGGATCTCTTGGCGGCACCGCCGAACTTCAGCAGAATTCAGATGTCCTCCTAAACAAATATGAACAAAGATCCCAGATTGGCCGTGTCCGTCCCTGCCCCCATCATCCGGCATGTGGAGGTCTGCCAGCTATAGCGGGGGCGGGCGGAGGGACCCAGGGCATGTCCAGGAAGCACCGGTGGAGGGCGGTCGATCTCACAAAATCTTCTGGATGTCATTTGAATTTTGACCGCTGAACTGAAATAAGGAGTAATGGAAGATGCGCCCAGGAATTTATAGTAAGAAGCCCCACTCAAGCACATAAACTGCAACTTTTTGAATCTGAATTACCAACAAAAATTCGAAACAGGAAGAAATAAAGAAACTGAGAAGGGGTAGAGGTACATATATAAGCCTACCTGCTACTTTTGCTTTTGGGTGAAGCCATCTATGACAACCTGAGAGTTCATCGAAGATATTTAGTACACGTTTAATTAGGAACATCTCTCTTTAGTGCCCCTCCAAGAATAACGATCTTTCAAATCTGAACATGAAGAAGAGAACAAATAGTCAAATATATGAACAATCAAAAAATCATACTATCATACCAAGGCAATACAAATAGAAGAGCAAGCACACGGGGGCCAAGGAAAGAAAACTGCAGTTGGCGCAACTCCCATCAGCCGGTCCTTGGGTAGAAGACGGTGTCGATCTCCAAGACCTCCTCCCCGTTGCGTCCTCTTGGTGGGCACTACCCGCTGACCCACACGAACGTCGATCCCGATGGCTGGATGCGAAGGCGTCAGCTCGCTGCCGTCCCACGCTGAAACGCAACCGCCTCCGTCGATTTGCGCGGAGCTCAAGAACTGAACCTAGGGTTTGCAGTTGTGGGCTTCGTGGATGAGCGGAGGTGGAGGAGGGACAGACGAAGTGGAAAGGGCCAGGGAAGGGAGGGTGCCGCGGTGGTGAGCCGGCAGCTGGCGGCGTGAGCAGGAGGGTCATGGCTGAGGAGAGATATTTCCACCCCTCTCTCGTTCTCTCGAAGGAAGCGGTGGCCTCTTCCTAAATGGTCGATGTACACACGTGTCATGAGGCTTGCAAACGCACGGTAGGAGCCGCTGGTTAGCCACTTTAATTCTCAGCACAAGCAGCCGATTCAATTTACCAGAAGAAAAAAAAAGTAAAATGCAGGGAAAAGCTGAAGGGAATAGGGATTACGTGTCACCACGAGGTAAACAATCGGTAACACGGCAAACAAACGACGGAAGCGGTAGCTTAGCCGGTTTAATACTTTGTAATATACTAGTTTGACGTGATGTACCTTCTAATACATTTTGTTCTTCTACCATCCACTTCAGCATGCAATACTGCAACCAGATTTAGCCTTCATTTACTTTTATTTGATACATCTGGATCTAAAACATGAGACTATGACATGAATTTTCAAGAGTGCTGAGCAAGCAAGGAGTAAAATCATGAAGAGTCCATATAGGTATATAAACAATGCTTGACAACTAAGGTCTGTTACTTCTTTTTGCATGCGGCAGGTCCGAAACAGCTTTTGATGAAGGTGCTGGAAGCACTGTGTAGATTTATCCTTCTTTTTTGCTAGAGTTGGATCAATCCTTCATCCTTGATAGCAATGTGCTGCATGTAAATTGTAGCTTTGTGGGTGTCCCTCACCAGATCAACTAGGCTCATTAATCTGAGCAACCATTTGTCCATTACTTTTGTTATCTTTATCAATCTTGTTTTATAGCTCCGCATACTTATGTGTTAACATGCTAGATGTTTATTATGGTACTTGAAGGATTGGAACAAACCTTGTTGCCGCTACGTCTAAAGCATGCTGCTGGGAATTCAAGTGATTGCTTTGATTCGTACTGGAAGTACAAGTCAACACCTAATACCTTCTACACAGATGCAGAAAGATGTCTAAGAGTGGCTCTTCATTCTTCGCCACCAGTAATGGCAGCCTTGTTACCATTAATACAGGTACTTGTCAATCAAACAGGTACTCCATGTTCTGCATATAACCATACAATTTATTGTATGGATTTTGTTTTCATCTGTAGACCCATTTTAGCTACCTTTCCTATGGTGTAGATTCTCCTGCTTGGTGATAAACTGAAAGATGCACTTTGTGAACTTGAGAGGACCTGCCGCAGTTCTACTACATCGCTTCCTTTCAGGTTGTTAAGCCATCATGTCATTGGTTATCATTTAAAGCAATTTGCTACCTTAAATCTCATCTCTCATTTTATGTTTCTAAAACATCTTTTGACTATGGTAGTTTCTGTTTTCTGTTCCTTGTCCGTGCTGAGATAAGCTGTTGTGAGCTAAGTGGCTGAAGTTTAGTTTTTGTAATGCAGATTGCAAGGCAGACTGCTAGAGTATTTTGACCAAAACCAAGTATCAACTATATCTTCTTGCTACGAGGAAGCTTTGCAAAGAGATCCTACATGTAGCTACTCGGTTGAGAGGCTAACTGAAATGCACAGAAAAGGTTTGGCTGAAGACTTTTCCTCCCATGGTGCTCTCACAGAGGAGGAGGATGTTAGCCTTGATGGGCAGGTGGTGCCTCAGAAGGACACCTTTCGATATTTGGGGTCAATGTTGCAGAAGGATGAGGATATCGATGAAGATGTGAACCATCGAATTAAAGCCGGATGGATGAAGTGGCGCCAAGCTTCTGGCATTCTCTGTGACAAGAGGGTGCCACAAAAGCTAAAAGGCAAGTTCTATAGGACGGCGGTTCGACCCGCAATGTTGTATGGCGCTGAGTGTTGGCCGACTAAAAGGCGACATGTGCAACAGTTAGGTGTGGCGGAGATGCGCATGTTGAGATGGATGTGTGGCCACACAAGAAAGGACCGAATCCGGAATGATGATATACGAGATAGAGTTGGGGTAGCGCCAATTGAAGAGAAGCTTGTCCAACATCGTTTGAGATGGTTTGGACATATTCAGCGCAGGCCTCCAGAAGCCCCAGTGCATAGCGGACGGCTAAAGCATGCTGATAATGTCAAAAGAGGCCGGGGTAGACCGAACTTGACATGGGAAGAGTCCGTAAAGAGAGATCTGAAGGATTGGAGCATCACCAAAGAACTAGCCATGGACAGGGGTGCGTGGAAGCTTGCTATCCATGTGTCAGAACCATGAGTTGGTCGTGAGATCTTATGGGTTTCACCTCTAGCTTACCCCAACTTGTTTGGGACTAAAGGCTTTGTTGTTGTTGTTGGTGGTGCTCTACTATTTTATCGATTCTAGTTTAGTAGTTGACTCCTTACATTGGTACTGCTACGTGCATTCTAGCAGAAAAAAATGGTATCAGCAAAACTGGAATGAAGTAATGAACTATTCTAAAGTCCATATTTCCCCTGCACATAGGCCATTTGTCAATGGAATAAAATAAACAAATGGACTATTGAGGAAAGAAAAAGTGTTAAATCCATGTGTTACTATTACTCGACAACACCTACGTTCCACATCACTTAAACCTGTTGTATGGGAATTATAGTGGTTTAGGCTGAGGTGTTTACTTGGAGTGGTTTTATCAGTTGGAAGGTGTAAAGCAAGGGTTTTATTAGGAGTTAAGGGTGGCTGGTTGGCACTATAACTACTCACCTTCTGTCGTGGCACTCAATTCGGTGTAGAGAGTGGAAATATTGCTATTGTGTAACTATGTTCTTGATTTCATCACTGGAAAAGTAATTTGATACTACAATCTTGAAGAAACCAAGTTATTCTTGCCTGTTGCATGTTAAGTATTCTAGTCTCAAACAACCATACAGTTATTACTGATACTGGTCATTTTATTAGTATAAAGTGGAAATCTCATTAGTTTGTTAGTTGTTACTAATCCTACGACTTCCATGCTGTCGTTGCTGCTAGTAGAGAAGATCGTGTGTGTAGTATAGTACATCGTCGAATGTAAGCCATTTTTGTGACCATCAAAACAGAATATTAGTAGTGATATCAGAAGAAAAAATGAACTTCAATGCTACTCGTGGTTTCACAGTTTTTGAAGTTATTACATTGCTTATATATGTGAACTTCAGAAATGTCAATGGTTTGATTATTTTGGTTGTGGCAATGGTTACATTTTCTTAACCTGTTGTTGCTCCCCCCAGGATATTATAATACGGCATGACTACTTGAGAGAATTGCTTTGCATCTAGACTGTGAACGGGAAGCCTTTCGTCTGGGAGGAGCTTGTATCATGCTTCCTTCGGCTTTTTTCTGATCGTACTACTGACTACGAGGATTGTATTTCATGTAATGTTGAAGGAGGTGCATCGATCAATGCTTTTAGTAGTCTTTCTTCAGTCTTCTTTGAGCAACGTAATAGAAGCTCCGATGCAAATGGTGGATCAACCGTCATTTTAGCCAAAACATCTATATGTCAGAAACCGCGAAAGGTAACTTTGCTTGTTCCTCGAACTCAATTATTGCTGAAATACAATCACGTGGTGCTCCCCTTTATTTAATTAACTTTGTCAGATAGTAAATGCCATCAAGATGACATTGGTAATAGGGCAATCACTAAATGTCAGATATCGGCATTTAAACTCGTGGTTTTCTTGGCAGCCCATGTTTTCAAACAGGCAATAGATATTGTTTCAAATCAAAGTGATTGAGTCATCTCATCGATGGTTACAGGATGCCATTTATATGGTCTGGAGGGACACGACGGTTCGAACAAGACGTCGGTTCCAGACCAGATGCGTCCGTGCGGGAGGCAACCGCACGGCGGTTGGGCAAGGGGAGATTTCCCCTAATTACATTTGTAATTAATCTTAACACTCCCCCTAATCTACGCTTGACCATGTAGAATCAACTCACGATCATCCAGGTAGGGCTATCATCTCAAAAGATTCTTCTCCAAAAAGTTCTTCATGAAAACTTGATAGAACCTGAAACATAAACTCACAAAGAGATAGCATAATGTGATGTCATAAAACAAGGATATCTCAAGAAGAGACTCCCCCTAACGCCTGCAAGTCCCTAAGTCGTCGCATACCAATTCCATGAACATATTTCTGGAATGTAGAACTTGGTAGAGACTTGGTAAATAAATCAGCAAGGTTGTCGCATGATTTGACTTGCAGAATGCTTATTTCCCCGCTTTTCTGAAGATTGTGGGGGAAAAACCATTTAGGAAAAATATGCTTAGTGATATTGCTCTTGATGTATCCTGTTTGCATCTGTGCAACACAGACCGCATTATCCTCATAGATAATGGTGGGTGATTCTATCGAACCAATTCCACATGACTGTTGTATGTGGTTTATCATTCTGCGAAGCCATACACATTCACATGATGCTTCAAATAATGAAATTATTTCAGAATGATTGGTAGATGTTGCCACCAGAGTCTGTTTTGAAGACTTCCATGATATAGCAGTACCACCATGTAGGAACACAAAGCCGGTCTAAGATCTGGCATTATGGGGATCAGACAAATAACCGGCATCTGCATATCCAATCATATCAGAGTCCTGATTTCTCTGGAACTGGAAAAATAGGCCAAGATCCTTTGTGCCTTGGAGATATCGAAAGATATTCTTCACTCCAGACCAATGACGTTTGGTGGGAGATGCGCTATGTCTAGCAAGTAGATTCACTGCAAATGCAATATCAGGTCTTGTGCAATTTGCAAGATACATAAGCGCTCCAACGACACTGAGGTATGGAACTTCAGGTCCCAACACCTCTTCTCCATCATCCCTCGGTCTGAACAGATCTTTCTCTACGTCTAGAGATCGAACCACCATAGGAGTTTTGGATGGATAGGATTTGTCCATATTGAATTTCTCCAATATTTTCTTAGGCAGCTTGGTGTACCACGATTCCTGAGGGAAGGTGCTCAAGTTGAATACCTAAGCAAAATTTGGTTTTACCCAAATCCTTCATCTCAAATTCCATCTTTAGATGATTGCGTGCTTCATCAATGTCTGGTGTGTTGCCAATGATGTTGAGATCATCAACGTACACAGAAATGATGCAAAATCCCGTAGAGGATTTCTTGATGAAAACACATGGGCAATCAGTGCTATTGGAGTAACCTTTCTGAAGAAGGAACTCACTGAGTCAGTTGTACCACATCCGTCCCGACTGTCTTAAGCCATACAATGACTTATTCAGCTTTACACAATACATGTTGTGTTTTGCACTGTTATTCGGGACAGAGATTCCGTCAGGAACCTTCATATATATGTCCGAATCTAGTGGCCCGTAAAGATATGCGGTCACGACGTCCATCAACTGCATGGATAGACGATTTTGCACTGCCAAAGATATAAGATATCGGAAAGTGGTTCCACTCATTACTGGAGAGTATGTCTCATTGAAATCAATGCCGGGTTTCTGCGTGAAACCTTGCGCTACGAGCCTCGCTTTATATCTCACCACCTCATTGTTCTCATTCCGTTTCCGGAGGAAAACCTGTGGCACCCCGGCTCGGAGAACCGGATTACCAGTGTTTCCAACCCAGAGATCATGTCTTCTGGAAACACTCAACAACTTGGTACAGAACATAACTGAATTTTATTGATAAGAGTCGAGTACAAGCGCATATTTTACAATGATGACGAGGCCAAAGGCACCCTTGGTGCTACGACAGTATCTACATTATTTATGTCACATAGCAGGGCCTCGGAATACTAAGTACTTCTACGGCGTAGCGGAACATAGCGCAACTCCATCCACAGGGACACTGCTGTGGACACGTCCTAGTTATCATAGCACGAACCATCAGGACCTCCGTCCTCGGCTTCTCCTGCATCTGGCATGATACGCCAGGTGAGTACTTTGAATGTACTCGCAAGCTCACGACAACCAAACAATGCAGCAAACAATAGCATGGCAATCGAGGTATTAAAAATACTTAAGCTATTCACTTACAGTAACGGTATCAACTTACTCTCATCCGGGTCATCCCACGACCCTCAGAATACTCATCGAGTACTTCCGATCATACGAAGAATTCTTCCATCATTACTAACACTGTTACGGTTGACCATCTACTGAGGTCTGGACGGGCTGTCCATTACCGTGGACGCGGCTATTCGAATAGATTTGACACTCTGCAGAGGTTGCGCACTTTACCCACACCATGAAGCACCTGGCCTCGCGATCCCACTCGGGTGGACCAGCGTTGCTTCAACAAAACCTGCCTGACCCGTGACTCTTTCATCGTACCACCGGCACTCTCCCTCCCCCGGAGGTCAGCCTTGGGTGGCCCCTGTGTCCTCATGACACCTGCTACCGTCGTGGCCAAACTATGTAGACCCAAACGGGGGCTACTGTCCCAAACGGGGACGCCGACACAAACTCAACTATCAACTGGGCTCACAGGGTTATCACCGCCTACCTGATCAGGATAGCGCGCGTGCATAACCCTCCCTCTTTGGAGGTACCGGTGAAAGATCACACAGTCAGGCCCGGTCAGGGCCGTCCCATACCGGCAAATGTGGTTGCACGAGTATGCCCGGACAGGTGACTCAAGATCAACCACTAAGTTCATTTGTCAACTATAGTGGTTCAACACAATACTTAAATATTTAAATATTACTAGGAATTATCTATATCAATTAAATTAACCTAATGCATATAAAGATGCAATGCTATGGAAATGCATGCATGAAATGGGTATCATGGCTTGCCTTGCTCTGTTGGGTGGTTCAAACACTCTTGATCTTCAAGGGCACCAAAATTTCCCTCTGAAATTGTTTTCAAAATACAATTGAAAATGTCACATAAAGCATTTTTATTAACCAGATATTCTGTGGGTATATGAAAAATACCAAAATTTGCCAGAAAATAAAGGGGCTCAAAACAAACTCAATGCAAAAAGAATCAACTGAATTGGAGTTGTAGTTAAAAATTTATTAATGGTCAAAGTCTGGTCAAAAATCTGAATTTAAATAGAAAATCAGAAAATCAAAAGGGGGCCACGTCGAAAGCGTAAAGTGGAGGGGGCGCCTCCACTTACCGCTTCGGGCGCGGGCAGGGGTCGCCGACAGGTGGGACCTGCCGATTAAAACAGAGAGAGAGAGGGAGAAGACAGAGATAGGGCGGGGCTCCGGCGCCGGTCGCCGGCGACAGAGACGGCGGCGGCGCTCGGAGATGATGGGGATGGATCGGGCGCTCAGAGACGAACACGCACGTACCCGCAGCTTCTACGGGGATGGACGGACGGCGTCGGCCCCTTCTTCTCCGGCGGCGGCGGCGTTCGGTGATCGTCGGGGAGGTCCAATCCGGCAGCAATCCGATCGGGGATGAGCTCTAGGCGAACCAGGGAAACCTACTGGACTCAAAGGAGGACTCAGATGGGCTGGAAAGGAGGGTGGAGGAGGCTGGCGACAGGGGAGATTCAGACGGCGGAGCCTTCGCCGGAGTCGAGGGAGACGAGCTCCCGGCACTTGCTGGGGAACACTATGGCGATTCAGAGGTGGGGAGACGGGTTGAGGAGCTAGGAGGGGCTGGGCAGAGCCTTTTATAGGCCAGCGGCGAGCTCTGCCGAGCTCTCCCGAAGCGGCGAGGCTCGGGCCTGCCACTGGATCTAGGACGGTGAGCTGGTCGTCGCGGCGCGAACTGAGGTGATGGAGGAGGGCAGGGGGGCGACGGGACAGGTCCGAAGCCATTAAGGGCTTGCAGACGACCACAGTGGCCAGAGCCCACTGTTCGGCCCGTGGCGGAGCTTGGCCGGACGCGGCGGTGGCCTTCGCCGGCGGTCCGGAGGGTTCGGGAGACGCCACGAGTTCGCCAGGGCGCTGTCGGCACCAAGGACAAGGGGGGGGGGGGGCAGCGAAAGACGGCTTGGGCGAGCGGACCCGTCTCTGGCGCTGCGCAGAGCGCGCGCTGTGGCATGCCAGCACCGTGCTCACCACGGGTGCTGCCATCAGGAGGCCACGCGGGTCTGGCGCTCCTTGTCCAGGGTGTCGACTCTCGACCCCCTAGTCCCTCTATACCACTGGCTCGACCAGGTACACACTGGTGCGATGGGTAACCTCAGCAACAGCTTCTGCCAGCCAACTTGAGAGGGTTCTGGAGGAGAAAAGAGATAGAGATGGAACCTATGGAGATGTCTGGGATCATCTATGTTGGAAGGACTATAGACTGGCAAAGTTTGAGAGAGATTGAGAAAGAAATGAATAGGGTTGCTTTGAAAACCATCATTCTGGTCCAGATTCCAAATGAGCTTGTGGCCCTCACATAGATGCTCTGCAAATGATGAAACTTGGTGGAAGGAAGTTATTTGGTAGTGCACACATGCCAGAAAAATTATAGCTCAATTGTGCACCCCTAGCTTGCATTTCCTTCACAGAGGTTCAAAATAAGCAGAAACTTGCCAGGGTCTTGCTGCTCAAACTTTGTACTGGACCAGATGATGTTTTTGGATATTGGGGCTAGATAGGATCCCTAGGAGCTTGAGGAATTTATTGGGAATTTTCTGAGATAGGAAAAATGGGGTTGCTTCACAATGGACAGATTCTGGTCAGAAACAAAATAATTATTCTGGCCAGAATTTCCCATTGAGCAACTAGATATTTTTGGATATAATGGAATCATAAGATGATGAGAGTATGGGGAAAAAGTTTGGGAATTAATTGGCCATCCAAACTATAGGTTGCTTCACAACCCATAGTGATGACATAAATTCCCATATTAAGAAAATAATTTTAGAGAAAAGATTAAATATTGGAAAAATTGTCCAAGAGAGGCATGGAAGGGTTTTATCAAGATGATAAAGGTTTTGGGATGCTTGAAGAAAATTTTAACAAGACATAGGTCAACTCAACTGAAAAGGTTTCGAAAATCAACTAAATTGCAAATAAAACCTAGATGTTTTTGAATTTTTTTTTTGCCAAAAATCAGGGTGTCACAAAACCCATTTGAATCCCACAGGGAAAACATTGGGAGGTGTAGGTATTGATTCAGTGAATACCTTTCTTTTGTTAAGCGAGGCAATTTCTGCTTGGATTGCATCCTTCCATTTAGGCCAGTCGGAGCGCCTTTGGCACTCGACGATAGACTTTGGATCATGATCAGTGAGAAGGGTATTTGCAATCTTTTCAAAAAAATATATGTCGACAGTCGTAGTCTTACGGTCAAATGATTCTCCAGAATCAACATAGTTGATGGAAATTTCCTGCACCCCTAGAGACTCTTCGTGATTTCCCAATATGATTGAGTCTGGGTGTTTCGATGTTCCAGCCAGTTTGTGCATACTGGAGCTGGGTTGTGGAGGTTGCCCTTCCACTGGGTGTATACTACCCATTAGGTGTTTGTCAACGTTGAGTTGACCTGCATTTGCTGACTCCGAGGATTTTCTCCTCGATTTCCTTTGCTGCTTGCTAGAAGCTAGCTCCAGGTCAGAGGCCATACTACTCCCCCTCTTTTTAGGAACAGGGAGTTGAGTTGTTTTTATTGGTACCTCCACTCTTTCTGGCGCGTTTCTGGCCGGATTTAAGGATTTTGTAACACCTTTCAGATCAGTTAATGAATCTGGCAGATTATTTGCAAGATGTTGCAAATTAATGATCTTCCGAACTTGAAGTTCGGTCTCATGGGTACGTGGATCAGAGGATGAAATGGCATGAGCATTCCAATCAATTTCCGGGCATTCTTTCTGGTACTTGAAATCTCCCCCTAATGCCGGAAAATGTTCCTCATTAAATATGCAATCAGCGTGACGGGCTGTGAACAGATCCCAGTTAGGGGTTCCAGGTACTTGATAATCGACGGCGATTTGTACCCCACGTAGATCCCCAACTTTCTGTGTGGGCCCATCGATGTCCGCTGTGGTGGTGAGATTGGGATGTATGTAGCACATCCGAACTTACGCAGATGGGAAATGCTTGGAGGATCTCCACGTACCAATTCCAGAGGGGAAGAACTGTGATATGCAGTTGGCCTCAATTGTATCAAGTCAGCCTCGGTTGTCCTCACTCGAAGAGGCGGCCGAAGCGCCGCTCGGCGCGGCTGCTGGAGCCCGCGGCCGTTTCCATCCGCGGCGGGGCGAGTCCGTTGGTGGATTCGATCCCGGCCCCGAAGCGGATGACGCCGGAGGCATCGGTCGGCGCGGAGACGAAGGCGAGCGCCTCCTCTGCGGTCACCTCAGTGCGCATCGGCACGGGTAAGTAGCCGGGCGGACGGCAACTTGGGCCGGCGTCCTCGGCAGCAGGCGTCGGCGTGCGCGGGGGCAGCCAGTGCGCCGACGGAGGAGGGGGCGGAGGCGGGTCCGCGTGCAGCATCGGCGCGGACGGGCCGACGAGCAGCCACGGGTCAAGGCCGACAGGGGCATGCGCGGCGGCGCCAAGGCCGACGGGAGCGCCCTGGGCGGCGTCCTCTGTGGCGCGCTGGCCACCCGCGTGTCCAGGGGCGCGGTAACCGCCCCGGGCGGCGCCACCAGCGGCATGCTGGCCGCGTCTAGTGGCACCCCGGCCACGTTCAGTGGCGCTCCGACCGCGTCCAGCGGCGTTCAAGCCGCGTCCAGCGACGCCCAGGCCGCGACCATGGCGGCGACGGGCAAGGAGGCGGTCCCTGCGGTTGTCCTCACTGATGAGGCGGAGGAAGAAGGAAGTGAGGGGCGACATCTCACCGGCGGCGAGTGCTCCTTCCCTTCTCTCTTTCTCTGTTCTCTCCTTTCGCTCTCTCTGCTAGGCAAGTGCTTATAACGTGTTTCAAATCAAAGTGATTGAGTCATCTTATCGATGGTTACAGGATGCCATTACGACGGTTCGAACAAGACGTCAGTTCCAGACCAGATGCGTCCGTGCGGGAGGCAACCGGGTTGGGCAAGGGGAGATTTCCCCTAATTACATTTGTAATTAAGCTTAACAGATATCTTTATAACGTGGACCTGGATAAGGGTATCACTCATTAAAATATTTTTTAGGTAGCAGCTAGTAATTGCCAGCCATATGGTGCAATGCCTATACCTTGAAAATATCATCGCATGATGAGGTTCTACTGCATCGAACAAGACAATGCTATGGAGCTAAGTGTATTAAATTTTTGCCCTGATGTTTCCCATGCCGATAAAGAGCTGGCTACAGATATTAACCAATAAATTATGTATTGTGCAGTATAAAAAAATGAAGAGATGTCAGCTACACCAGAATAGCGTGCTCACTAAATTCTAGACACTCACGATTTTCCTTTTCTTTTTTTGCAACTCCCATTTTTACGCTCAGTGCAACAGATGCATATTGTGCTTAGGGTTTCAGTTCCACTGCTGTGTTTCGATCACAGATAATGAGGTTTTCCGTGGTGTTGCAGGTGATTCCAAGCTCCTCGCTTCCAAGGCATCTTGTGCCTCTCACATGCTTGGGCCCGGATTCCCATATGTCAAAGCAGCTAAGAGCTATCTTTCCAAGCAAGAGGCTAAGGATGAATCCAGATTCTTGTCCAGGAACATGGAAAATTCTGTCAAGTTATTACAAAGTTTGGAGAAACTAACTTGATGGCTCCGTTTAGTTTTATCTTTTCTTTTTCGTAGGGTAGTTTATGTTGTTGTATAATTTTGACATGATAGTTTTAGCGTCCTTTGTGAGGTTATTAGTTTTTGTAGAGCGGTGCATCCCAATATTCTGCGTATTTGGCGGTGGTGAAATATATGAGGATCAACAGCGGTGTGTCCCAATATATAGTGCACTACTCCCTCTGTATTAAAATATAAGACATTTTTTTGACACTTGGGAGGGAGTAGTATTTGGCAGGTAAGCCATTGGTCAACAACTTGCGTTGTCCCCGATGCACTGTGCCCTATTTGGGATAATTAGCAAACGAAGTCAATTTCACTAGCAGGCATAGAGATGTACTCCCTCCGTATAGTGATCTAAACGCTCTTATATTAGTTTACAGAGGGAGTATCTAGTGTTATCAAACCGCATGGGACATGTGGTTAGCAAAGTCAAAATTCATATGAGTAGTTTTAAGATATAAACTGCAAAGCCAATTCTATTAGTTGAACCGGAAAGCCAATTCTGTCAGTTGACGGCATAGCAAAGGTATGTAGAGAGCAGGTGAAAATGGCAGCGTGTCTTGGCAATCTCCCTCCGGAAATTGCCCCTGCTATGATCTCTGATTGTGTCTCTTACTACTATCCACCCCGAATTATTTGTTTAGATTTGTCTAGATACATGTTTTATTGTTAGATACATCCGTATCTGACAAATTTAAGACAAATAATTCGAGACGGAGGTAATATTTGCTATCTAATATAAATACTCTTTCCCTGCAAAAAAAGAAGAAGAGAAAACACAGAGGGTTTTGTGGTTGACCAATATATAATAATAACAAAGAATTAATAAAGCTACTAAGCCAGCGACGTTCTCCGATTTTACAGTTATTTTTAACTGTTCTGAAAAAATGACACGTGTAACTGTATACAATTTGGGAACGACTTGGATAAATTCGAGGCGTGCATCGTGCCTGGGCTGCATGTCAGCCGCCTATGAAGGCCCTTCATGAAGCGTCCCACCACTTCTATCCTGCACACCCATCTCTCTGACGTGCTAAAAAAAAATCCCCATCTCTCTCGCGAACCGCAACTGGGCGGCGACGCCGTCTCCTCCGCTTCCTCCTCTTTTCCGCGTCTTCCTCTCCTTCGCGTCTTCTCCCTCGATCTCTTTCATCTCATTCTGGTTCTCCTTCCTCAACACCCCACTCCCCTTTTGCGCAGGTGAGGATGACACGGGAGAAGCCATGGGAAGGTGCTGCTGGCCGCCGCCGGCTACCGTGGGAGGACCCGCGACCGGCATGGATGCTGCTGATGGTGAAGATCAGCAGCAGTTTGAGGCCCTGGAGCTCCCTCGGGACATCATGGGAGGAGCTCTCAGCCGGAGTGGGGTTCTACCAGCGCCTAGGCCGTGGTGGCTGGTGGCCGATGCGACGGAGAGGACCGGCCGTGGCTGGCGCGACTCGCCACCACCTACCTTGAGCTTCCCCGCGCCAAGGTCTAGGAGTGCCTATGAGTCCAACTCCAGAGTCTCCCCACTTCCCTTTGTAAGAGTTAATCTAGCTGTAGTATTAGTGTCCTAGTACTAGTCGTTTTAGTGTTTACGCGTTAGGTAAACCAGACTTGTGCGTGTACGAGTCGGGATCCCGTCGTGTTGGCTGTCGAGTCCGGCTGCGTGTTGGACGGGGCGTTCCTGTATCCCTTTATATACCAGAGAAATAAAACGGAAAATGTGCAAGTTGTACGCACCGCAAAATACCAGTTTTGCTCCAGCTGTTTCGTTCGCTAAGAAAGTTTCTGTCGAGACGATTGAATCGATCGACTTTTCGCTCGTGTACTGGCCGGAGGCCACGTACGGCTGCTCGTACTAGAATCCATCAAGGAGCTTGCTTGCTAGCTTGTCTAGCTAGCTTGAACGTACGTGTACAGGAGGATTTGATCCAAAGCCAGGTTCAAAACCAACAATTGGTATCAGAGCCTCGACGATCTACGATCTACGATGGTGAACATCGATGCTGAGTCGGTCAAGTCCGGCAATGGCGGTCCCAAGGCGATCAAGAACGGCGACAAGGTGAAGAAGAGCGGCAAGTCAGCGACCAGTGGTGGAGGAACGGGCGGCGCCAACGTCCAGGCGCATCGCAACATCCCCATCCAGTACCCGATGCTCACCGACGCCAACTACGGCGTGTGGGCGGTGAAGATGAAGATTATTCTCCGAATCCTCCGAGTGTGGCAGGCAATCACGGACGACGACGTCGACGAGGAGTGCGACGAAGGTGCCATGGCCGCCATAGCCCAGTCCGTGCCGGATTCCGTGCTGATGACACTGGCGGAGTTCGAGACGGCAAAGGAGGTGTGGAACGCACTCAAGGAGATGAGGATCGGAGAAGATCGCGTCACCAAGGCTCGGGCACAAGTGCTGAAGCGCCAATTTCACAAGTTGCAGATGGAGGAAACTGAATCGGTGAACGACTATGCCATGCGTCTTACTACTTTGGTGGGAGAGATCCGCGCGCTTGGTGCAAAGCTCGATGAGACCGAGATTGTGGAGAAATTTTTCAGTTCGGTGACTGACAAATTCACGTACATCATCGGCACGCTCGAGCAGCTTTACGACATCGACGACATGACCATAACGGAGGTGATCGGACGCCTGCGAACGTGGGAAGGGAATGCTCGTGGCTGTCGGAAAGGCAAAGGAGGAGGCGGTGACCAACTCATGTACTCGCGCGCAGATTGGGAGACCCCAAGTAGCAAAGGAAGGCGTGACGGTGGCGAAGGCTCAAGCAACGCGAAGCGCGACGGACAAACCGAAAAAAGCAAAGGAAAAGGCAAGCCACAAGGTCGTGGTAAGGCGGACCAATCTAAAGGGCGGAAGCCACGGAACTTGGATTTGTCCGAGGTCAAGTGCTATAACTGCAACGAGATGGGTCACTTTGCAAAGGATTGTCCGAAGCCTAACAAGCGGGAGATCAAGGCAAATTTGGCGAAGCAGGAAGGCGAAGGTCCAGGTCTTCTGATGGCCGAAGTTTGCGATCTCGTCGAAACGGTGGTTGTGAAACCTAACCGGAAGGTGCTACTTCACGAGAAGAAAGTGACACCAAAGCTATCCGGGGATCAGAACGTGTCGTGGTATCTCGACACGGGTGCCAGTAACCACATGACGGGGTGCAAGGAGAAATTCCTCGAGCTGGAATACGATGTTGAAGGCTCGGTCAAGTTCGGTGACGGTTCAGCTGTGGAGATTTGCGGGCAAGGATCTGTCCTCTTCGAGGGTCTCACAGGGGAACATCGCATACTCACCGGAGTGTACTACATCCCACGGCTTCGCAACAACATCATCTCTATCGGGAAGCTTGACGAGAATGGATGCAAGGTGGATATCGAGAACGGAGTGATGACGATTTTCGACAACCTCCGAAACGTGCTAGCTCGTGTTAACCGCACACGGAACAGGCTCTATATCCTCAACCTTGATCAATCACAACCGGAGTGTTGGCTCGCCAAGAGTGATGATGATTCGTGGTTATGGCATGCGCGATTTGGACACGTTAACTTCTACGCCTTGAAGAAGATGTCAAAGATGGAGATGGTATCCGGGATGCCATTTATCGACCATGTTGATCGAGTATGTGACGGGTGCTTGGTTGGAAAACAGCACCGCAGGCCGTTCCCTGCTCAGTCTACCTATCGTGCAAGTGATGCACTCGAGCTGCTCCATGGTGATCTATGTGGCCCTATCACCCCGGCAACTCACGCAGGAAAGAAGTACTTTTTCCTTGCGGTAGATGACTACTCGAGATATATGTGGGTCGTTCTCCTACGATCTAAAGATGAGGCGTTTGAAGCGTTCAAGAAGCTAAAGGCTGCAACGGAGAAGGAACACAAGTTGAAGGTTCGCGCTCTACGGACAGATCGCGGCGGAGAGTTTACGTCGAACGAGTTCAACGACTACTGCGAGAAGATTGGCATAAAAAGGTTCCTCACGGCACCTTATACGCCACAGCAGAATGGGGTTGTTGAAAGGCGCAATCGAACCGTCGTTGACATGGCAAGGAGTTTACTCAAGAGCAAGAACCTGCCGGGGATTTTTTGGGGAGAAGCTGTCTCGACGGCGGTCTATCTTCTCAACCGGGCTCCAACGAAGGCGGTGATCGGCAAGACTCCGTATGAAGCAATTTACGGACGTAAGCCGAATGTGTCTCATCTACGGACGTTCGGGTGCGTGGCGCATGTGAAGACGACGGAGCCGCATCTCTCAAAGCTTGCCGATCGTAGCACCAAGATGGTGTTCATCGGATATGAGAGGAGTTCCGGCACCAAGGCATACCGCTTCTACGATCCACAAACCAAGCGTCTACGGATTTCACGCGATGTCGTGTTTGAAGAAAACAAAGCGTGGAATTGGAGCGCAGCAGCCAACGATGCTCCAAACGGTAACATATTCACAGTTGAGTTTCCTGATGATGATGCAGGGGAAGACGTCCAGGTGGTTGGCAAGACGCCCAACCAAGGTGACCACAATGGTGGTGATCACCATGGTGCCGACACCGACGACGACGCGCAAGGGTCGCAAGGTGATAGCGACAATGACGCACACGACACGAGCGGAGATCTCGGCAACGACATCGACAACGAGGCGCATAGTGACGACGACAATCAAGATGATGGTCACGGTCACAACGACTACGCCGACGACGCAGATGTCAACGACACGCCCGGGACTCAGCCGTCTTCCTCAAGTGCATCGACGCCGACACAATTTGTGTCGCCTCCTTCACAAGTCACAACGGACTCCTCCGGGCCTCGTCGCTACAATACCCTCAAGAAAATCTACAAGTACACAAAGCCAGTTACGCTCGAGTACTCCGGACTATGTTTGCTCGGAGTTGAGGAGCCAACCAACTTTGTAGAGGCGAGTAAAAGTTCAAGCTGGACGCACGCCATGGATGAGGAAATGAAGGCGATTGAGAGCAACGGAACGTGGACTTTGGTAACCCGACCTCCGAACCAAAAGGCCATCGGTTTGAAGTGGGTTTACAAGTTAAAAAAGGACACGAAGGGTGACATTGTGAAGTACAAGGCAAGACTCGTTGCAAAGGGCTACGTACAACGTCAAGGAGTTGACTATGATGAGGTGTTTGCACCAGTTGCTCGACTCGAGACGGTGAGAGTGCTCCTAGCTTTGGTAGCACAAGAGGATTGGAAGGTTCATCATATGGATGTTAAATCCGCTTTCCTCAACGGTGATCTCACAGAAGAAGTGTACGTGGAACAACCCCTCGGCTATGAGAAGAAAGACGAAGAAGGGAAAGTTTACAAGCTCAAGAAGGCACTTTACGGGTTGAAGCAAGCGCCAAGAGCTTGGAACTCAAAGTTAGACCGAAGTTTGGTCTCGCTCGGGTTCAAGAGATGTCCCCTGGAGCACGCAGTCTATACAAAGAACTCCAAAGGCTCAAACCTGCTAGTTGGGGTTTATGTCGACGATCTGATTATCACCGGAGATAGCGTACAAGAAATTGAACGTTTCAAGGTGCAAATGAAGAACAAGTTTAGCATGAGCGATCTGGGATTACTCAGCTATTACTTGGGCATCGAAGTGAAGCAAAGCTCCAGAGAGATTTCCCTATGTCAATCGGCTTATGCGGTCAAGTTATTGGACAAGTGTGGCATGTTAGATTGCTACGAGACACAAGTTCCAATGGACCAACGTCACAAGTTGAGCAAGCGTAGCTCAAATCCGCCGGTGGACACCACAATGTATCGAAGCGTTGTGGGCAGCCTAAGATACCTGGTGCATACCCGACCTGACTTGGCTTATTCAGTCGGGATCGTTAGTCGTTTCATGGAGAATCCGACAACCGAGCACATGAGCGCGGTCAATCAAATCTTGCGCTATGTGAAAGGCACTATTAATCTTGGCTGCACGTACAGAAAGGGAAAGGAAGGATTGATTCTTCGTGGATATTCAGATAGCGACATGGCAGGTGATGTGGATGACCGGAAGAGCACAACGGGCATGGTATTCTACCTTGGTCCGAATCCGATTAGCTGGAATTCTCAGAAGCAAAAGGTGATGGCACTGTCTTCATGCGAGGCAGAATACATAGCGGCAAGCACGGCGGCTTGTCAAGCAGTGTGGCTGAGAAGACTCCTAGCTATTCTTGCGAAGCGGGAGGTGCAGAAGGTGTCATTGAAGATTGACAACCAAGCTGCAATCTCATTGTGCAAAAATCCAGTTCATCACGAAAGGAGCAAGCACATAGATACCCGGTTTCACCACATCCGGGAGTGCATTGAGGAAGGGATGATCGAAGTTCAGCACGTGAACACGAAGGGCCAGCTTGCCGATATTTTCACCAAGTCCCTCGGTCGACAGAAGTTCATCGAGATGAGGAAGAAAATCCGAGTGCAAGCAATGGAGACAAAGCAACCAGATTAAGGAGGTGAATGTAAGAGTTAATCTAGTTGTAGTATTAGTGTCCTAGTACTAGTCGTTTTAGTGTTCACGCGTTAGGTAAACCAGACTTGTGCGTGTACGAGTCGGGATCCCGTCGTGTTGGCTGCCGAGTCCGGCTGCGTGTTGGACAGGGCGTTCCTGTATCCCTTTATATACCAGAGAAATAAAACGGAAAAGGTGCAAGTTGTACGCACCGCAAAATACCAGTTTTGCTCCAGCTGTTTCGTTCGCTAAGAAAGTTTCCGTCGAGAGACGATCGAATCGATCGACTTTTCGCTCGTGTACTGGCCGGAGGCCACGTACGGCTGCTCGTACTAGAATCCATCAAGGAGCTTGCTTGCTAGCTTGTCTAGCTAGCTTGAACGTACGTGTACAGGAGGATTTGATCCAAAGCCAGGTTCAAAACCAACACCCTTCCTGATGGCTACAAAGTCGCCATCAAGCTCGCTGAGCGACGCATCCCTGGGGCCTCATCCTCTGTCACCATGTCATCTGTCCAAGCGATGGAAAACTACGTATCAGAGACCATCGCAACAACGCCCAGTAACAGGCAGCAGGTGAACAGACTAAAGATTATGTTTGAAGGTGATTTTCTTTTTTGGTTGTAAATTATGTGCAACAGTTCGATTAAGCTTCTGAAATGCTTACCGGCAACTAAGATTGACCACAAAACTGAAAGCCCTATGTGGAGATTACTACTCTGAAGGACATAAGCATATCTTCAACATAAGCCCTATGTGAGCAGCCTGAGATTGACCACAAAACCAAGTTTGAAGATTATGTGCAGATGGCCTGCCGGTCCACCTCAGGCTGCAGCATCAAACCCTGAGCACTTGCCAACTAGATCTTCCAAGCGAGGTAAATGAATTCCCTCCGTAAGGCATTTTTTGTGTTACTTCTTCTGTAGGAACCAGTATACATATCTATATTTGTATTTTTGTTTCCTCACATGGTTTCATATATTGGTTCGGATAATTGTGTATACACTCAGCTTACAATAATTGTTGCAGATTATGTTATCTGTAAAGTGCTACTTTCTCATACTCTTATCCATATGCTTGCCGCATCTAGCCTATCGTCTTGAATGTTGTTATGGCACTTCCCAATTCAGTTACTCTAGCTTTTTTTACAAAATATAAAAATTGTTTTAGCTTTCTAAATTGCGACCAGATGTTTGTAATATGAGAGATCGTGGAGTTTCTGCTGGGCATTCTGTTTAGATATATTTGATGCTAGAGAAAGGCTTTTGCGGGTATTTAATCTGAGCTTTTCACATGTTTCTATTCTTCTAATTTTACTGACATGTTTTTCTACACATATTAATGAGACTGGTGCCAGCTTTGCAAACAAGTATCGATGCTTCTAGACATGAATAAGGTTTTCCTTATTATGTTTCTGAAACATGTCACCATATTGTGTTTGGTTTCCTTATTATGTTTCTGAAACATGTCGACATGTTGTGTTCGGTCTTGGATTTGTAGAATATATCAAGAGAGATATCAGCATATATATATATATCGTCTTTAATTTGAGGTCTGTAGGTCTTATCCTATAGCAGATTATCAACACACTACTGTCCATGATTCAGAAAAGGTAATATTTAAGGGGAATTTATTCAGAATTCAAGACCATATAAATTATTCACCATAATTGTTTTACCATCGTTAATGTCCCTGTCCTGCTCCTTCTACAGCCACTTCATCCCTGCGACAGGAGGATTGCTGATGTTGCCGCTGTCGTACACCTTCCCTATGGCCATCCAGATCAACACTCAGATACGGAACAGGCAGCAACACGCATCAAGGCATGCAAGCTATATATGCTGCCTTTTATTCTTTTATTCACTGTTCCCACATGGGTCTCACTGAGTTCTTTTTGGGAATCAAGACATTGTTTAGTGTGAGGAAACGAGGATACATACTGTTTCTTTTGCATCAGGTACATAGTATGGTTTTGTAAATTGTTGCCAATTCTTGCAGCGCAGAAGATTTTTCCTTGGGATAGGCCGTCAGATTTAATGGATTTAATTATATATGTCTCTAAGGATGATTGTTTGATATGTAGTGAACCAATGTGGTACTGGTGTAACAATGTTCATATTGTACTAGTGTGCTCCTATTGATGCAACTATACTTAGAAATTGGAAATAATCTAGCTAAAGAGTACAAGGAATAGTTCTTTCAGGTCATTTGCTCCTTATTTCTTTTGCCTTTTTTGTACATGATAGATAAGAGAAAGATTTGTAGATACTCAACAAGTAGGCTCCATCTCTGTTTCAGATGTTCAGCCTACTAAATATGGTCCCCTTACTCATTTCAGTTTCACTTAGTGTATGTGAAGCGATACAACTTTACTTTCATTGTTGCATCTTGCTTTTTCGTGAGTTAATTGTGTGCAATCAGTCCATCATTTAACTGTGGACAATAGTCTGATAGAGTGTTCTCTGTGATCACATTTCATCATATGCTCGCTCAAACTGGAACTCATACCAGCCCTGCCATTCGCAGCCACCAGCGTGTTCACTACTCCCTCTGTCAACTAATATAAGAGCGTTTAGATCACTAAAGTACTTGTCTAGTTAGTTTGCCACCGGCGCTGCTGCCTCCTCCTCCGCCGCCATGTTGTTGGTTCCGCAGCCAGGGCACACGTAGCGCCTCTGCAGCTCCTCAGCGAGTGAATTGTGCACACTCTCCAGCTCGGCCACGCGCTTGCGTCAGAGTCAAGGAAAGCTTCAGCCAAGACACACGGAGGAAGAAGCAGCTGGAACGTGTATATGTAATAAATAATTGCGCAAACTTAGTGATTTCTAGACTGCAACTTCTTCGTCTCTTTCTTTCATCACAGCCTCCATAAGAGCTCTCTTTGCTCGGACATCGGCCAGTTCATGACGCAGCTGTAAAACAAGGCAACAGTCTTTCTGAGTGAGCTATTAAGATTCATGTCCATATAAATCGTCAGATAATGTGCATTGCTGCAAAAGCAGCCAACTGAATACTTCAAAAAAAGCAAGTACTATATATATTCTTGTTAAAATTATGACAAGCGCTATAGCTTGGAACTAGTTCTCTCTCCAACGATGCAGCGGCATCATCTGCCTCAGTACCACTACCTACTTGTTAGCCCCAACCCGTTGGAAATATATTTTTTTGAAACGGAGGCAAAAGAATTGCCTCATCGATTAATTAAGCAGAAGAGAATTCGTTGGAATTATAATGGTCTGGTCCTAGTGTTTATCATACAAAAACATCTGAAACATTTAGCACAACGAGTACTTATCAGCAGAAACTACTATACTTTGCACCGTGATGAATGTCATCAACACTATTTTCAAACATATGTTGTGTCCCTCACATAACTTCTTTATTATCACCAATTTTCTTGGGAACTACAGTCAAGAGAAACCCAAAGACGTGTATCACATCACATCCATTGAATAGTTAATAAATAACACAATATCGGGGGAAAGAATGGAGAAAACAACCTTTTCAAGTTCAAGCAGGTCCTTCCTCCAATACATGCACCTCAGCATTAATGATGTTTATCTGATCAACCGAATCTATCAGCATACCTTCTGAGTCCATAGTTTCATTCATGTCGCTCACATTTTGACCTGCCAAGGTGAGCATTTCAGTCTAAGAAGAAATAAGAAAATAGCCATATAGAGCACACTACTTTATGACAGGAGATTCACAAGATCAAATGGGACAAGTATCATGCAAGTCATATCCTTAGCACATGGCAAAGCACATAGTTAACAAAATGATCGCGGAAAAACAAAGCCAACAATAACAGAAATTATATCTGTAAGTATATTGACAACACAAAATGGAACACATTTCAAGCTCACACAACACCGAATGGAACACATTCTTTATCTTATTAAGCAATCACATATTTATCTTGTTATGAAGAACAGAATACAAGAGCAGCTTATCAGCCATTACATTATTATTATGTGCACCCTTACTCTTCTATGCCACAACAAAGACACAGATGATCTAGCTAAAGACAACAAGCTTTTGGGTACAGACATAACAAAGAACAGCACAGGAGCGCAACTTACAACTCCAATTATCCTTCAAACTTACGCATAAGGGATCAAACAGAAATAATAAGGGAATTGCAAAATTACAGGAGGCCTTCTTAAGGTATTCAGGAAGCGAAGGTGTTATGTATGCACTACGAGTTGGCGTGCTTACCCTTTGCTGACTTGCCTTGCTTACTATCTGCTGATGGCAGTCCAGAGCACCTCTCTGCTAATTCTGCAGAAGCCTTCTGTTGAAACTGCCTGCAGAGGAGGAACGAAGTTTATCTCGAGATAATTAGCAAAAATATCCCCAATCCGGGAAACCCACCTCACTCCGCTCTCGCCCCGTCTCTTTTTCTCCTCCTTCAATTTCTCCGATTCGATCCAGTCCGACGACTCCGATGACCATGTCGAGCTCGAGCAGCCGCTCCGACTCCGACCATGACGCTCGGCGGAGAAATCTGTCCACTGCGCCATGGGTTTTCGGCAGAGCCCGACAAGGACGAGCGGCTCCTCTCTTGGGTCTACTGCTGGTCACTTACGATGGCGAAGACGGACGCTCAACGGATCCCCCGGAAGAACGCCAAGGCACCCCAGCTTGCCATCGAGCAGCCCGAGGGCGAGGCCAAGGAGAAAGCGACGGAGGCGGCTCAGGACCAGGCCGTTTGGCGGCTCAAAGGGCTCATCATGCCCTCCTCCTCCTACGACCATGGCGCGTCGTTCGACGACTAGGACGATCCTCCACCAGCCATAGACGCCTACAACTACGATGGCGACCGGAAGGGGAAAGGGCCGACGAGGAAGTGATGAAGATCCGTTTTTTTTTCACTTTAATTTCATGTTTTTAGATGTAGTTGAAAGCTGTCCATCATTTATGTGCATTATGTGAACTATGGCGGTCCTTTGAAGATCCGTTGGTGATCTTTTGGTGAACGGATTGTCTATCTGTATGTCAGTTTCTATGACCGTTTGATGATCTACGTAGTTTGATCGATGTTGCATGGTTTAATATGGATATAGAGGATCGGATATGAGATACACTGACGTGGACAACGTGATTTGAACAGTGACCGGTCAGTGTCCACGGACGCGTCCGCGGACGTTTGACGGGCCGGATTTGCGAAGTGTGGCTGTAGATGCTCTAACAATCCGTAAAAACCACTAGCACAAGCTGATCCGTGAGTGTAGCTTAGTATGCATGCAATAACGTAACAATCCATAAAAACCAAAGAATCTGAAAAAAAAAGTATCATTTGCCAAACGCCTCTACAGTTTTACGAAAACTGAGAAAAACTAAAGATTGTTAAAAACTGAAGTATCCATTGCCCATGTAATGAAATACTGTCATGGTTTTGAAAAAACAGTGTTGCCAAACTAGGCCTAAACTACAGAAGACGCCTAGCAACACAGCCAAAAGGAGCACCAAAAAGTCGCAGGCCAGCCCCCAAGTAATGCTCTAGCATCCAGGAACACATCCAGTGATCATTATTTGCATAAGAGCAAGTTACAACTTAACAACCTACTACATGCAATTTACTCATCAGTTAGTCGATCAGTCCCTAGGGCTAGGGGGATACTTATATAGAACTTGAGGAGGCCTAACTATCCAACGAAGCCTAGGACGATGTAATACACGATCAACACGGGCAACGACGCCAGCGTCCCGAATATAACCCTGCAACATTCAGCACAGGTTCAGACAAAACGCACTACGCATTCAGAAATCAAGCTTAATTAACCAAGCAGACGTAATTACAATATATATATATATACTTACGCGGTGCTGAGCACATCGGCGTGCAGGCCGTACTCCTTGGCGAACACGAACGTGGTGATGGACTGGGGGAGCGCAGCCTGTCGTCCGTTGAACGATCACCAGGTGAAGTAAGAAGACGGTGAAAAAACCTGTCAGTTTTAGTTTCATTCGGTCAAAACTACTGTAAAACACTGCAGAATATGACCTGTATTATGGCGAGGCGCAGGAGGTCGCCGCGGAGCCCCAGCGCGACGGCTCCGGCCGCGGTGGCTGCCGGGCCGGCGACGAACCGTAGAGCCATGCCCAGCGCTGTCAGACCGGCCCCGCACACAATGATCTTCTCCTGTAGCGCCATGAACAGACCTGCGACGAGCAACCAGTTAATGAACTGATGTACGCGTCCGTCGTTACTTTTTCTCTGGAGGTTCTCGTTAGTTTCTTGAGATCTGTTCCAACAGTTTGCTAGCTTACCCATGCTGAACATGGCGAGTCCGACCCCTGTCCTGGACATGATCAGCACCGATCCCTCGATGATGCTCGGCGTCACGATGTGCCACCTGTATATGCGCAGAATAAATTAAAGAACGGCTGATCAAAAGTACTCCCTTCGTCCCCAAATAAGTGTCTCAAGCTTAGTACAATTTTGTACCAGAGCTAGTATAAAGTTGAGACAGTTATTTTGGGACAGAGGGAGTATATAGGTTTAGAAGGATGCCAAGTGCCACTGTGCCAGTGTCATTCATGAAAGTGTCAGTAACAACGCGTAAAAAAAAAGTGTCAGTAAAAAAGCTGATTTAATTATCAATTGTTCAGCATACTTCTGTATTCTTCTGTTCCACTAACAAGGGGCATTTGTTCCACCTCAACAATTTCTTAGTGTGAATCACATCACCTTGCTTAACACTTTAGGAGGGACAGGGAGCACAAATTCCCCTAACTCAATGCAACTCTGCGTGATTATTAAATGTAGGGATCGTTTGGTGCTCCGAATAGATCCTTCACGGTTTAGTGGAGGGCCTATAATTTTTTTCGAATTCACCACTTGCTACGTCATTTACCGGTCTCTTCGTGTTGCAAGAAATAGAAAAGGTCACATCTGACAAAGTCTTAGAACATAGTCTTCTGAAGTGATGCACTGTATGGTTCATTCGAAATGATAACAAAATCGAGGAAATAGCACTTTTCGAAGGAAAATCTACTTCGGTTCCTAAACCTAACTCTTTTCTTCTTCCGAGATCTTAGGTCCAGTCCCCAAACTTTGATGCTAGACAAGTACTATGATCCTAAGGACTCGTTCGGTAATCCACCAGCTTCTCTAAATTTAAGAATCTATGGAGCACCTGTGCAGCCGCTCCACCAATTTGAACTACGACTCCGTCCGCTCCCGGAGCGGAGCCGCGGAGTGGAGGGACTCCGAACGAGCCTTAAATTAGACAAATTTGACCCATGACTTCTGGTAAAGCGGTATGACCAATGAAATGGTGTCGGTTTCCCACTCAAGTAGCCTAGTTAGCATAAGTTTTTTCTAGGAAAATCCATGAAGTTAGAGAACATATAAAATTACCAGAAATTCATGTAATGGAAAATTCACAAGTAATCCAGAAATAATCAGAAACAATCTAAGAACAATACTGAAATATGAATAAATATGCATGTTTTCATGGGTGTTAAATTATTTTTAATATTACTTGAATTCCTGATTTCCAACATACGTTTTTGAACCTTTTGAATTTATAACACAATAAATTCCCCCATTGTAAGTAAATCCTTAAATAATTTGTTATTTTTTAATTTGTATGTTTTCTATTGTCTTTAACCATTTTTTTTACCTTTTTTCAAATCGCCCTGAATTTTTCTCCCAAATTTCTAACTTGTCTTATTTCGCGTGTTAACATGGCTACAATGTGTATGAAATTATGATCATTCCTCATATGACTTTGATGGTCACAAACCAGATACGTCTACCGATTGGAGTTTTCAGGGAGAAAAAAGTGAAATTGGCCTCGAGGAATCAAAATAGTCTGGATTCTTAAATAAATAAGGTTTAAGTCTTGTATCATTTGCTATGGAACTAGTGTCAAACGGATACATTTCTTTAGGAGTTTGGCAACTCCAAATCTATGCGTTCCTTGGGAGTTTTTTTTATAATTTTCTAAGAGTGTTTCTTTATTTAAAAGAGTTTTTCAAAGAGAACCATGTAAAATTAAATCTGAGTTTAAAAGAATTTTTGTTAAAGAGAACCATGTCAAAAGAAATCTAACAAAGTTTGACATCACTACAAGAGCGGTTAGTTCTCCTTAACCCAATCAACGAGAAAAAGGAAAAAATGGTGCTCAACCGGACGATGTTTTTAGAAGGGAGTCGTGAGAGAAGGCGACGACAACGACACAACTCCGCCGGTGTGGCCACCCGACCATGGTGGGGCGGCCAGGGTGGATGGCGAACGTGAGGCTGGGACCATGGCGTTCCCTGGCGAGTGACGCGCTTTAGTCTTGCTATCTCCGTCGCGGCGTGAGCCCGCCGGAGATCCCTGTCGCCGGCGACGAAGCAGGTGCAGGACGAGCGTTGCGACACCGTTGACACTGGCGGAGCTACATTGTAGCAAAAAGGGCCATGGTCCGCCCAATTTTGCTGCTACATGCTGGACGTAAGGGTAAATCTAGGCCATAATAATAATAAAAAAAGTAGATCTCTCATGAGAGTAGCCCGCCCATGCTTTTGAATGTAGCTCCGACACTGACCGCCGACCCGACATCACGCAACAGAAGCGCCCATGCCTGCCAGGTCGTGCAGCCGCGCATCGATGAGTTCCAGCAACAATGCCGGAGTTGCAAAACGGCGACAACAACAATGCCGGTGCTGCTATGACATCATTTTCATTGCATTTTTTTTGCAGCATCATCCATGTTGCAAAAATCCTTTACGCAACAATATCTATGTTGCAAAAAGGTGAAGCTGGAAACAAAAAATCTACAACGCAACCTCTGTTGCAAATATATCTTGCAACATTCACTTTGTTGCAAGGGTTCTGCAACATCGTCTTTGTTGTAATAATGAGGACGAGGTTGAACCGTTGGATGACAAGAGATCTAACAACTGTTGAGGAGGTGGATAGTTTAAAAAGGTCCGTCGATCGATGCGTAACACGTTCCATAAAAATAACTATATAAGAACATGTCAAATCACATTATCACGTCTTGTCATACTCGTCTTTGCATATATGCCATCACCAAAGTGAGGATGTGACCCTGTCCGGTCTCGATATTTATCAAGTGTGTGAAAATAGTTTCGTCTCAGTCAATATTGCATTAACTCCGTGGTCGAAGCTGGCGGCACCCGGAGGACGGAGCGGCGATGCATGCGCTGCAGCACCACCAACCGGCCGTTGGGTGGGAGCAAGCGGTCCGACTGAGGCAGGTCGGGGTCGTGACGGATGAATGTGTACCGTCCAACTCGAGCGCTACGACGTAACGTCCTCGTCGCAAAAGAAAAACTCGTACGTAGCTGCGTGCATGTAGAACAAAAATACAAGCAGTACCTGTTTGTGACGCACGACCATGCGACCCCGAGGACGCCGGCGTACACGTTGGGATTCCGCGCCACCTTGAGCCAGACCGCTCTCACCAACGGCCATACCGGCTCGCGCCGCCTCCTCCCCTCCACGCCGCCGTCCTCCACGTCGCCGTCGCTCGCTGAAGCGGCCTCCGCCGCGTCCAGCTTCCCGGCGCCACCACCGCACGCACGCCTGACCTCGAACGCCAGCAGCAGCAGCGGGAAGTAGACGATGATCTGCACCACCGATATCTGCACGACGAGGTCGCGCGCCCACCCGCCGTACATGGCGTCCAGCAGCGGCACGCCCACCACGAGCGTGTTGTTCAGCGTCGCCAGCGAGAAGCCGGTGATGCACCACGAGGAGGCCAGCTCCCCGCCGCCGAGCTTGGCGCCGGCGCCGCGGCAGCAGCGCGCGGACGCGGCGGCCCAGGCGGCGAGCGCCAGCGCGACGGCGAGCTTGGAGAGCGCGTCGGCGGCGAGGACGCGGTAGTTGAGCGCGTAGGGGTCCATCCGCGCGGCGAAGTCGAAGGCGAAGAAGGGGACCGCGAAGTAGGCCACGAGGCGGTTCACGGCGTCGCACTGGTCCGGCGTGAAGAGCTTCCACCACCGCACCGAGCCGTAGCCGAGGCCCAGGGCGAAGTAGAGCGGCGCCATGGCGGCCACCACCTTGTACACGTCGCCCCATCCGATCATCTCCTCTGCCACGCTCTGTTCGTGCGTTGCACACAAT
This sequence comes from Elymus sibiricus, assembly GCA_039707655.1. Classification (NCBI taxonomy): domain Eukaryota; kingdom Viridiplantae; phylum Streptophyta; class Magnoliopsida; order Poales; family Poaceae; genus Elymus; species Elymus sibiricus. The sequence goes on from CM077671.1 coordinate 341,524,018, forward strand.
GACACAACTCACAAGCGCGCGATGCGTTCCTCGGTGTGTATGTGTATATGTGGGCTCGGGGTTGCAATTGCATTGCATGTATACGGAACATGCAGTATAGATTCTGATTTGCAGAACTTGGCATCGAACGGAAAGTAAAGAAAGGGATTCACAGTCGGCATCAGCATCATTTCACCAGGATAGCCGTAGTGCGCAGCACAACCTCCCACTCTAGCGCTATTGCTCATTCTTCTCCCTCCACTTGTCTTTTCTTCCTCGCCGCCCACTGCCCCCTCCACTCCCCGGGATCACGGCATTCTCTCCTTACTTTTCCATTCACGTCAATATGGAAACTATGATTATGTCTCAAGCATGGGAAGTATTAAGGCTTCTTTGGGAAGACCATCATGCATGGCTAAATTTATAAATAAAATCAACCTATTAAAAGAACTTTTAGGGGTTTTTTGGATTGTGATAAGTGTCACACATGTGGCACGAACACATAACAACTCCGAACATTTTTTATGGCAAGTTTAGTGACGTTACGATGACGACTTTTTTTTCCGGATGGCATATTTCAGTTTTTTTTTTCGGGTGTCAATTTTAGTTGTAAAAATGTCAGAGAGAATTGCTTCGTGCCACACGTGTGACACTTATTAGTTGTTGTTTTTTTGTTTAAAAAAAACTTCCGATCTATTCATCTTAAATCATGGCAACACAATGATCATAAAAAATAATAAAAATTGCATCCATATCAGCAGACCACCTAGCGACCGATTCAAAGCTTTTTGAAAGAAATCGTAAAGGATTCTAACCCTTAGGACTTTTTTCCTACATGGTTTTTCTTCTTTCGTGGGATTATAATTCATAAGAATTTTTCCTTGGGATTTGTTTATACTAGATTTCATAGAAAATTTTCCATCCACCCTGACCTCGTATGAAGACTACTTCGTTTCCTGCGCACAATCAAATGTCTATACAAACTCATAGTAGTATTGAGGATGACATGTTACTCTATCTCTGTGTTTCTCTTATTCCCACGTTTGAGAAATCCTGTAAATCAAAGAAAACCTAACTAAGAAACAAGACTTGGCTAGGTAGCTATCTCATGAGCATCCCTCTTTATAATTTCTCTTGGAGAATGCTTAAATCGGCAAAGCAATCTGCACCGCCGCCGCACTACGCCTTGCACTGAATTACAGCCAATAACGTTACGACTTAGAATAGTAGACGCAACTATAATACTGTTGATCGAAATTAAGAAACAAACAAAAGGCATATGTGCTCACTGCTTAGTAGTTAGCAGTCGTCGTGGCTCCTGTTCTGAGCGTCAAACGGGAATCAGGATTGTGCCCGGTGCTCCTCATGTCTGCCACTCGCAGGGTGCATGCTGAAGACGGATGCAGCTCCTCCGGCATCCCAAGCACCGAGCCACTGACCCGCTTGTACCATTCGATTGGGCTCACGGTTAAGATCGAGCTAAAAAGAATATATTATTCTTCTATCAAGTTTTATTCCTGTAGATAACAGTGGGCATGACAGAAGGAATCGTACCAAAAGTTTTTGTACCTCTATAGCATTACGTCTCCCAGGCTTTTTTGTTAGACTTTTCGGGGTTTTGTTAGAATTCACGAATTGTCAGATGAATATGTAAGCAAGAGAACAACGCATGCACAAACGAGCTACTGTCATCACTGTACATCTCTTCTGCATCAATTTTCTCCTGTGGAAGGCGCAGGTCATGCCTGTTCTGTCTGTGCGGAACCCTCGATGATGGTCGAGGTGGCGTGGCAGAGCACCATCAAGGTACCCAAGGAGGTTCTACCAAGACAGAATAGGCATAACCTGGACTTCCCCAGGAGTCAATTGGCGTAGGTGAGATGAACGGCGATGAGCCCGACGAAGGGATGATGGCGGCAGGGTCTGAGATGTAGCATCGTGGCGTGGGAGGTCATGCCACTCATGAATGGTGGATGCTGCTGCACGGGAGACATGAGATGGGGTTGTGGCTCTAATATTAAATTGACAAAGATAATTTTTCCTTGAGATGCCTCGGGATTTTGCCTCCATTTATAATAGTCTCAACTTGAGAATCAAAATACAATCGAAACGAATAAATTACTAGGATATTGAGATCCATGCACAATCAAAAAATATCTCTAATTGATCATATGCCGGATACTAAGAGATACTTACGCTAATAACATGAACATGTTGCACGTCCTAAGTCCAAGGAGCCATTTGTAAGCTAAATAGATGATGGAAGCGCATTTGTGCTTGGACATGAATGCAGACGTGTTTAGCATATAGCAACAAGCCTGTTATTAGAATACACTGACAAAAGAGTCCATGCGTTGTAACGGAAAACAAAACAGCATGCCCTAACACCATGACTCAAGACCCCAATAGGTCTTGTCGAGGTGTCTCTATGTTGGCATTAGATTATAAATATATTTTTTTCATGCAAACTTTTACCGAGGCGGCTAACGAACACGCGGGCCGGGACATCCCCCCTTCTCCCCTCCTTTGGCGCCCCCGCGGGCGGCAGGGGAGGAACCCTAGCCGCCGGCCGCCTCCCCACTCCCCTCCCCCTCCTCCCCCTACCGCCGCCGCCAGAGGGCGAGACCGGGCGAAGCCCGGCCGGCGTCGGCGGCGGCGGGGATTCCTCATCCCCTCGCGCGACAGAGGCTGGCACGGGCCGGCGTCTTCGTGCCTGGGCGCCACGATGCGCGGGTCGTGGCGGCACGGTGGCAGGTCTGCGTGGCGGCGGCCCTTGGTCTTGCGTGCGGCGTGGTAGGCTGCGCTGGGGCGGGGCGCGCCCGGCCATGCGCTGGCGGCAACTGACACGGCTGCGGGCGGATCTGGCGGGCGGCGCGGCGCGGACAACTTGGGCCACGGTCGGCCGTCTCTGCAGTGGTCGGTGGAGGTGGCGGCGTGGTGGAGGTGGAGTTCGGTCGGTGGTGGTCTCCTCCCACGAGCTTGCGACGTCCGGTGTGCTGGTTTGTATGGTGGCCCTCGGCGTTGGCGCGGCGGTGGCAGAGCATGCTGTGGGGGCCGATGGAGGTGATGGCGATTGGCGTCCGGAGGTGCTGGCTGCCACGGGGCGGCCGGAGGTGCCGGATACTGCGGTGGTCTCCCCATCTGGATCTGGACAGCCAGATCTGACGGGGCGACGCCTGCCCCTCCTGGTAGTGTTGGTTGGCAGTTAGCCGACGACGCGGGCTGGCCTACCGAGGCAGGGGTTGACACGGGTCCCCCTGTCCGGGGCTGGTTGCTCCTCATGCTTGCTCCAGGCACCTCCGGCCATGTCGCGGCGGAGTTCCGTGGGTTGCTTGGGGGTGGCGTCTGCCTGTTATGGCGTCGGTGGTGGGATTGTCCTTGGATGCCGGGGCGGCGGCCTCGGAAGGTGGGCTACTCGGACTGCTCTCCGACGGGCTCCGTGGTGGCGGTGGTGGTTTCGACTCTTGGTCATGTGGGCGGCAAGGGGAGTTGCGGTGGATGGCTCTGGCCTGCTCTCTTCCAGCGGAGGTGGTGGCGCCCAAATCTGGTTTGGATGGGCTGATCTTCGTCACGGTGGTGGTCTGGTGCCTCCTGGTGGGGTGGAGGAGTTCCCAAGCGAAAGCTTCGCGCTTTTGCGCCGGCGACGACGACGCATGTGGGTGCCGTTATCCTCTTGAGGACGTTGTCACGGGCCTCTTCCCTGTACGGGGTTCCGGATGAAAATTCAGGTCTGCGGACTCGACAGTGGCGACGCTTGGCGCCGTAACCCTCTTGAGGGCATTGTCGTGGAGCTATGATGTCGCCTGTCGGACCATGGCGATGTATTAGGATCGTTCTATGCTTCTTGTTGTATCTTTAGATTTGCTTTGTTGAGGGCTTCCTCACTACCATGTATCGTCCGGCCGTGTACCTTGTTGTGTTGTTTGCTTTATTTATAAAGCGGGGCGAAAGCCTATTTCGAGAGACTTTTACCGAGGCATGCATGATTATCGACGGTTTCATTCGCCTTCAATCTAGCTTTGTTGAGGTGTTCGTTTGCAATCTGGATCGGCGTCGATACGAAAGAATGATATATCATGCACTATTGATTAAGGTTGCATCCTAAATAGATTTTTTAAATGATTAACATGTAAAATAACATCATAATCAGATTCTACATATTTTTCTAATCAAATTCCATATATAACATGTTAAAAGATATTAATATTTTAAAAAGAATAGTATTTGCGGGTTAATTATCTAAAAATGCAGGGGGATTTCACAAAAATGTAATAATGATTCTTTCTTGGCTTAAATATGTACTGCAGGTTTATTAGCAGAAAATGGAGGGAGTTTTTTGAAAAATAAGAAAAAATGATTGTTTTTTTGTGTGTACTAAAGGGTGAAGCGCGAGTTAATTACTGAAAACTAAAGGCGGTTTTATGTAAAACTGTATGACGGACGGACAAAAACGATAGCCCATTTATTAATAGGTAAAGATAAAGACGTATTAAAGATAGACTAGGATTCTATTCCCTCTGTACCTAGATACTTGTAGTTGGGAAGAACTAGGCAGCTAGCAACTCTGAGTGCATGCAGAGGACGGCGACGCCACATTCGTCGGGTGCACATCGACTACTTCAGCGCACGCACGATCGAGCAGTGCCACAACAACATATCAGATATCACAGGAGGGATCTAACTCCCGCACGTATCCAGCAGATGCGTGCAAGCCGCGGACCGGGCATTAGCACTAGCAGGACGCGTTGCATTCATGTACGTACGGTGCTGATGCTAGACCTGAGCATGGGCAGCCCGGCCCGGACGACCCGATCCGACCCAGCCCGAAAATCCCAAACCGGGCCGGGCCTGATCATGCAATCTGGCCGGGCTCGGGCCTGAAAAATGAGCCCGACGGGCAGACCTGGCCGGGCTCGGGCTTGCAAAAATGAGCCCGACGGGCAGACCGGGCCGGGCTTAGACAAGGCCGACCGGGCTTTGTCGGGTTTTTCCGGGCTCGAGCCGGGTTCGGGCCCGATTTATTAGGCCCGATGGTCGGGCCGGGTCGGGCCGGGCCGGGCTCGGGCCTGAGTTTTTCAGTTCAGGCTTTCTCAAGCCCGGCCTGAAACCCAGCCCGGCCCGGGGTATGCCCAGGTCTAACGATGCATGCTCACGATGGTCGCAGGAGGTCTCCACGTACATGTCTAGATCGTCTCCTGCATCGCTCAAGCTACATCGACTTTGCCTAGCCGAGCCAAGAAAATTAGAGCATCACAGCTGCGAGCCGGCGATCGGACGCACGCGAACACCCGCGCCTGCACCAAGGGCGCGTTTGGTTGCTCGCATAAGGCCCAACCAGGCCCGCGGGTAAGGATTCAGGCTGTTTTGTTGGCCTGCATACACTGTTCGGCCTGTAGGGCACGAATTTTACAACGCTCGAAGCTAGGTCCAGAAGCTACGTCCAGATCGGTAGTTTCTCCAGAGTCAGGCTCGTGTGAGACAAGGGAGGGGAACACGGCGCTGAGCTCCTGCGACTAGCGAGATTGCGCGAGCTCGTGCGCGTCTCCCAAAAATCAGCGGGAGGTTTTCAGCTCACATCCCGTCGATTTGGTTGCCCTATTTAGCCCCCATCCTTTCACCGCCCAAAGCCCCGCCACCCTTCTCCCCCCTTTTGAGCCTTCCCGTCGATGCGCATCACCACTAACGACTAGGTAAGCAGAGCTCCTTCACCAGCCGGCGGTCCACGGCGTCGGCAACTCCCGTCCTCGACTTCTTCGACCCTTCCCCCCCCCCCCCCCCCCCGAGATGCAGCCATGGCCTCTGTGAGTTCAATCACCTCTTTATCTTTCTTCGTTCTAGCTAGATCTGAGAGGATGTGGTCATAGCCTCACAGGATTAGATGTGCAAGCATGTGGTAGGATTGACTCGTGCATTGATCTGTGAGCAGATGCTAGATTTTGATGTAGTGGTAGCTATTTGTGCTGGATCCGTATAGCTAGATTAGTATGATAGTGATGAACACTATGGATTCATAGCTAGTTGTGTAGAATTTGTAGGATGCTAGAGTAGCTATTTGTGATGAACACAATGGATTCTATGCTAGAGTGTGTGTGCTATGCTTATTGTCAATGCGTGGTACGATTGTAGAACATGGCCACGCAGACGCAAGATCTTAGTCAGGCCCTTGTGTTGTCCGACAACCAGTTCGTGGCCTCATATGTCGAGGACTCGCAGCCCCTCCTCGATTAGAACATGCCTGCTGATTCAAAGGTGTCACCTGGTGCTTCTATCTTTGTGCCAATTGTGCTCGTTGAGCCAACTGCCATTTTTGTTGCCGCTGCACTGAAGGCCAAGAAGGATGGTAGGGCGAACAACATGAAGTGGCAGCCGTTCATGTCCACGTTCATGCTGAACAAGATGTGCGAACTCATCTCTAGTAGGGTTAGGATTGACAAGGGCTTCAAGAGGCTGCACTTGAACACCGTTGTGAAGCAGATGTTTGAGTTCTATGGCCAGGAGGTGACTGCCACCCAGGTGTACAACCACCCGAGGAAGTGGAGAGCTCGATGAATCCAGGTGTCGAAGCTCAGAGGCCATAGCGGCACCTCCTGGGATCAGAGCACTTTCTCTATCGTTCTGGAGGCAGAGCACTACACCGACCATGTCGCGGTTAGCTCACTGTCCCCTTGTTTTGCACACTATCAACCATCGCCTACTAGCAACTAACACCACTTGTTCTTCTCTCTTAGGACCACCCCAAGGATGCTGAGTTTCTCAACACACCCATCCAAAACTGTTTGATGGTCTGTATATTTTGTTGAGGTGGTATATGCTAACTCCTCATGATGACCGTGAACTTGCGGTGGTAGGATGGCACCCTCTTTTGGATGTGGTGGTAGGATGATACCATAGTAGTGATAGGTTAGAACTTGCTATGCCATATGATCATGCATGCTTATATTACTACTTCTCCTCCATTGCTTGCAGTTTGATTGCTCCATTGCTTGCTTGATTTTTCTTTGGGTTTTCCATTCCTGTGCCCCTCGTTCATTAGTTGTACTCATTCACCCCCACACTCTTAACAGCTGATCACTTTTCCCCACTCTCTTGTCCGAAACCCTCACAAATGGTCACAACGGAGGATGCCGTCGGGTCAATGGTTTGCCCGTTAACTGCTGACGAGCGAGGCCCTGGTTTTGGTGGACTGTTGGGCCGAAGCACGCCACTCCCTCCATCCCTTTTTACAGGCGTCTTTTCACAGGCGCCCGCCACGTCGGGCTGACGGCATGGCCCCACGCGGACTCGTCGGGAAACCCGACGGTCCGACGGGCGCCTCGACCGTTGGCGTGGTGTGAACGTCTCGTGGCGCCACTTCGGATAGCCGCCCGAGGCTATAGCCGGCTATTTAAGCCGGTCGGCGTCCCCCAACCCTTGCACATCCTCCTCCTCCCTCCACCCCACCACCGCCCGAGCCCATCCGCTTCCTCTCGCACTTCTCTCGCCGCCAGGATGGTCCGGCGCCTCATCACCACCTACGCGCAGCTCACTTCGGAGCGGTGCCTGCAAATCGATGCGGAGATGCAGGCTCACCATGTTGCCTGTATCGCTGCGGGTCTCCCTCCGGATTCGTTGGAGACGGAGGAGGAGGAGGAGCAGCAGCCGACGTCCATGGAGGAGGACGACCCGGAGGCGGAGGCGGAGTTCGCCGTCGACCAGCCGGAGGAGATGGCGGAGCAACATGCCATCCTGGATTCCATCCGGGATGAGGCTGAGGTGGAGGCCAAGCGCCGGCTCATCCGACAGAGGCAGGCGGAGGCCGACGCCCTGTTCGACGAGCTGGAGGTGGAGATAGAGGCATAGGAGGCGGCAGCGGAGCAGCCGCAGACGCCGGAGGGGGCGGACCTGCAACAGGCAGCCATTTATCCACCGGAGGGCACGAAGATCATCGACATCTCCGACGAAGAGTAGATAGGTTCTACTATGTAGTACGTAGGTTTTACATCTTGCATGGATTTATCCTTTCTAATATGAGATGTTCGGTTGTGTAATGAAGTTTTCAATCTAATATGAGCCATGTTGATGTTGAAAAAGAAGAAGGAAAATAAACTACTTTTTGCATGATGAAACTAATTTGGTAGCCCATTTTTTACTTGTTAGTGGCCATATTGCATGAAACAAAACAGTGCAATCAAATCAATAAAGAAAAAAACCGGTACAATCAAATAGATAAAGAAAAAATCGGTGTAATCAAATCAATAAAGAAAAAGACGGTGCAATCAAATCAATAAAAAAATAAACAGAACCAGCGCGTGCACCATTTTATAGGACTCTTTTATCCTTGTGGGTCTTCGACTGTTTAACGCCTTGCAAAGGCCCAACAAGGACTTGGTTTCATTTTGGGACAGACGAGTGGGCGAGCAGAACCAACCTCTCGAGGATCGCCCAACGATCCAACGATGCGGATCCGTCCATGTGATCCAACGGCGCGGAGCCTGCACGCAGCCCGCCCTCTGAATTCCTTCTAGAAGACCATATCTAAGGGTTGTCTCTTGGCACTAGGGTATGATCGGACGGCTACAGTTCGACGCTAGGGTTTGGAGAGATGCTGCGGGGTTTTGAGCCGGTCAGTAGGTTTTTTTAGGTTTGATCAACTTTCAAATGACCTTAACTTATTCAATAAAAATCAAAAAAATAGAAAACCTTCGCGGTTCGTCATTTTATAAGACATAGTTACCATAAAAAATATAAACTTGGTTTAGGGACATTTTTATGGAAAATCTTTTTTTTGAGGTAAGCTACCATTTCCAAGTTCAAATGAGCAGAACAAATTCAAAAAAAAATCAAAAAAATGGAAGACATGTGCAGAATGCCGTTGTATGTGACATGCTAAGAAAAATAATAATAATCTTGGTTTATGGACATTTCCATGAAAACTCCTTCACACAAATGAGCTATCACGTGCGAGATTGTATAAAGTCCGAGAAGAGAGTGATAGTGGGTTTAGGTTTTTGAAAAATTAAAAAAAATTAAAAAAATCACCAAAGAATCATTTTAGTGTGAATAAGAAGGATCTGAACTTATTTTTTCATTATTAAAATTTTAAACTGTTTTTATAATGATTTCTATTAGAAATGGTCTGTTTACCCTAACTTTCGGAGCTCATCAACATAGGCTAACATGATCATCTGTTTGTATTTTTGTTTTATTTGTTGTTAGATCATTGCAACCTAGGCTAACATGATCATTGCAACATCACAGAGCAATGGATTTCAAATGTTGCTTATAATTCAAAGGTCAGTCCAAATTCAAATTCAAACATCACATCATATTCAAACATCATATCAAATCACATCAACATGCATTAACTTTAATTATACATTAATGCCGGGCACAGAGGCCGGCGTTAGTTCACAAGTCTGTTAGGCATTAACTAAAAACATTAAAATTAAAATAAAAACAAGGAGGCGCGCTGCCCTAGGCGTCCTCGTCGTCGTCCTCGTCGGGGCCGGTGAGGTCAACGAGCGTCGGCACCGGGCCAGCCCAGGGGAACGCCGTCTCCCAGGCGGTGGCGACGTTGTCCGCCGGTGGCTGCACCGTCGCTGCCCGGGCTTCGGCACGGCGCTCCTCCTCCTCTGGCTTGGCGTCCTTCTCCAACTCCCCGAGCCGCTGACCCTCGCGACGCTCCGCCCGCAGGTGTTGCTGTCGCCAGAACTCCAGGTAGACCCGCTCCTGCTCCAGCGTCGCCAGCATCCAGACTGGTGGCGTGCTCACCCACTCGCGCACCACCCCCTCCCAGATGTACTCCTGGGGATTGAGGGCGGTCGGCACCGGCTCGAGCTTGGCAGGGGACGGCGGGGCCAGCGGCGGCACGACGCAGTCGCCAGCAGCGGAGAGCGCAATGGCCTCCGCCATCCGTGCCTGGTAAGCCGCCTCCTTGATACGTCCATTTTGCATCATGATTTCTTACTGTTATTTACAATGTTTTCATGGATAATAATGCTTCATGGAGTATTTCTACTGCCTTTTCTCTCATAATTTGCAAGGTTTGCACAAAGAGGGAGAATACCGGCAGCTGGAAATCTGGACCTAAAAAAAGCATGTCAGAGATACCTATTCTGCACATCTTCAAATGAGCTGAAACTTCACGGGGATTTTTTATTGAATATATAAGAAATATTGGAGCCAATAACTCCCGGAGGGGGCCACCCTGGTGAGCACAATACACCAGGGCGCGCCAGGCCCCCCTGGCGCACGATGGTGGGTTGTGCTCAGCACGGCCCACCTCCGGAGCCCATCTTTTGGTATATAAGTGGTTTTGACCTAGAAAAAATCAGGAGAGGACTTTCGGGACGTAACGCCGCCATCTCGAGGCGGAACTTGGGCAAGAGCACCTTTGCCCTCCGGCGGAGCAATTCCGCCGGGGTAACTTCCCTCCCGGAGGGGGAAATCGAAGCCATCGTCATCACCAACAACCCTCTCATATTTTGGTGGCCATTCTTCATCAACATCTTCAACAGCACCATCTCTTCTCAAACCCTAGTTCATCTCTTGTGTTCAATCTTTGTACCGGAACCTCAGATTGGTACCTGTGGGTGACTAGTAGTGTTGATTACCTTGTGTAGTTGACTACTATAAGGTTTATTTGGTGGAAGATTATATCTTCAGATCCATTATGCTATTCAATACCTGACGTGCTTGAGACTGCGTCGGTATTTCCCCAAAGAGGAAGGGATGATGCAGCACAACTACGGTAAGTATTTCCCTCAGTTATGAAACCAAGGTTATCGAACCAGTAGGAGGATCACCACCACCCAATAAGCAGCAGCTGCACACAAACAACAAATACTTGCAACCCAACGCGAAAGAAAGGTTGTCAATCTCTCTACGGTAAAAAGATAGATTAGGTAGTGATAGATAGGAGAGATAGATCTCTCAAGAACACAAAATAAAAAGAGCAAATAAAATATGCAGCAATATATTTTTGGGTTTTTGGTTTTGTAGATCTAAAAACAAAGATTGCAAAAAGATAGATCTGAAAGCAATATGTTGGAAAAGTAGACCCGGGGGCCGTAGGGTTCACAAGTGGCTTCTCTCATGAGTATAGCGCACGGTGGGTGAACAAATTACTGTTGGGCAATTGATAGAAAATCAAATAGTCCTGACGATATCCAAGGCGATGATCATTATATAGGCATCACGTCCAAGATAGGTAGACCGACTCTTGTCTGCATCTACCTCTATTACTCCACACATCGACCGCTATCCAGCATGCATCTAGTGTATCAAGTTCACGGAAAAATGGAGTAATGCAATAAGAACGATGACATGATGTAGACAACATCTATTCATGTAGGAATAGACCCCATCTTGTTATCCTTAATAGCAACGATACATGCGTGTCTTGCTGCCCCTTCTGTCACTGGGAAAGAACACCGCAAGATCGAACCCATCACAAAGCACCTCTTCCCATGGCAAGGTAAATTGATCTAGTCGGCCTAACTAAACCAAAGATTCAAAGAAGAAATACGATGCTATAAGCAATCATGCATATAAGAGATCAAAGAAGACTCAAATAATATTCATGGATAGAAACTGATCATGAACTCAAAATTCATCGGATCCCAACAAACACACCGCAAAAGTTTACATTAAATAGATCTCCAAGAGACCATTGTATTGAGAATCATAAGAGAGAGAGAGAAGAAGCCATCTAGCTACTGCCTACGGACCCATAGGTCTATGATGGACTACTCACGCATCATCGGAGAGGCACCTATGAGGAAGATGAACCCTGCTACTTATTGAGCTTGCGTTGGTTTTCCCTTGAAGAGGAAAGGGTGATGCAGCAAAGTAGATAAGTATTTCCCTTAGTTTTGAGAACCAAGGTATCAATCCAGTAGGAGGTACAAGCAAGGCCCCAATCTATGCACCTGCACAAACAATCAAACACTTGCACCCAACGCTATAAAGGGGTTGTCAATCCCTTCATGGTCACTTGCAAGGATGAGATCCGATAGAGATAGATATAAAAGATTACTAAAACGATAATTAAAATAAAAGTAAATAAATTGCAGCAAAGTATTTTTGTGTTTTTTAGTTTATAGATCTGAAAATATAATATGGAAAATAGACCCGGGGGGCATAGGTTTCACTAGAGGCTTCTCTCTTGAAGGAAAATAATACGGTGGGTGAACAAATTATTGTCGAGCAATTGATAGAAAAGCGCATAGTTATGACGATATCCAAGGCAATGATTATGCATATAGGCATCACGTCCGTATCAAGTAGACCGAAACAATTTTGCATCTACTACTATTACTCCACACATCGACCGACTCCTGCCTGCATCTAGAGTATTGAGTTCATGAAGAACAGAGTAACGCATTAAGTAAGATGACATGATGTAGAGGGATAAACTCAAGCAATATGATGAAAACCCCATCTTTTTATCCTTAATGGCAACAATACAAATACGTGCCTCGCTGCCCCTACTTTGTCACTGGGTGAGGACACCGCAAGATTGAACCCAAAACTAAGCACTTCTCCCATTGCAAGAATTACCAATCTAGTTGGCCAAACCAAACCAATAACTCGAAGAGACTTACAAAGATATGAAATCATGCATATAAGAATTCAGAGAAGATTCAAATAATATTCATAGATAATCTGATCATAAACCCACAATTCATCGGGTCTCGACAAACACACCGCAAAAGAGTATTACATCGGATAGATCTCCATGAAGATCATGGAGAACATGGTATTGAAGAACATAGAGAGAGAAGAAGCCATCTAGCTACTAGCTATGGACCCGAAGGGCTGAGGTAAACTACTCACGCATCATCGGAAGGGCAATGGTGTTGATGTAGAGGCCCTCCGTGATCGAATCCCCCTCCGGCAGATCGCCGGAAAAGGCCCCAAGATGGGATCTCACGGGAACAGAGGCTTGTGGCGGCGGAAAAGTATTTTCGTGGCTCTCTTTGGTATTGGGGGAATATTTCTGAATTTATAGGCGAAGAGTTAGGGTTGGAGGAGCTATGGGGGGCCCACAAGACAGAGGGGCGCCCCCCAGGGGCGCGCCCTGGTGGCTTGTGGCCCACCCGTAGGTCTTCTGGATTCTTCTCGAAGCCTCCTGGGTTCCTTCTGGTCCAAGAAAAATCAGCGTAAAATTTTATTCCGTTTGGACTCTGTTTGATATTCCTTTTCTGCAATACTCAAAAACAAGGAAAAAACAGAAACTGGCACTGGGCACTAGGTTAATAGGTTAGTCCCAAAAATAATATAAAATAGCATATTAATGCATATAAAACATCCAAAACAGATAATATAATAGCATGGAACAATCAAAAATTATAGATGCGTTGGAGACGTATCAGCATCCCCAAGCTTAATTCCTGCTCGTCCTCGAGTAGGTAAATGATAAAAACAGAATTTTTGATGTGGAATGCTACCTAACATATTTATCCATGTAATATTCTTTAGTGTGGCATGAATGTTCAGATCCATAAGATTCAAAACAAAAGTTTAATGTTGACATAAAAACAATAATACTTCAAGCATACTAACAAAGCAATCGTGTCTTTTCAAAATAACATGGCCAAAGAAAGTTATCCCTACAAAATCATAAGGTCTGGCTATGCTCCATCTTCCCGACACAAAGTATTTAAATCATGCACAACCCCGATGACAAGTCAAGCAATTGTTTCACACTTTTTATGTTCTCAAACCTTTTCAACTTTCACGCAATACATGAACGTGAGCCATGGATATAGCACTATAGGTGGAATAGAATATGGTGGAGGTTGTGAGGAAAAGGGGAAGATAGTCTCACATCAACTAGGCGTATCAACGGGCTATGGAGATGCCCATCAATAGATATCAATGTGAGTGAGTAGGGATTGCCATGCAACGGATGCACTAGAGCTATAAGTGTATGAAAGCTCAAGAAGAAACTAAGTGGGTGTGCATCCGACTCGCTTGCTCACGAAGACCTAGGGCAATTTGAGGAAGCCCATCATTGGAATATACAAGCCAAGTTATATTGAAAAATTCCCACTAGTATATGAAAGTGACAAAATAGGAGACTCTCTATCATGAAGATCATGGTGCTACTTTGAAGCACAAGTGTGGAAAAAAGATAGTAGCATTGTCCCTTCTCTTTTTTCTCTCATTTTTTTTGGTGGGCATCTTTGGCCTCTTTTTTTTATTTGGGCTTCATTGGCCTCTTTTATTATTTTTAAAGTCCGGAGTCTCATCCCAACTTGTGAGGGAATCATAGCTTCCGTCCTTTCCTCACATGGGACAATGCTCTAATAATGATGATCATCACACTTTTATTTACTTACAACTCAATAATTACAACTCAATACTTAGAACAAAACATGACTCTATATGAATGCCTCCGGTGGTATACCGGGATGTGCAACGATCTAGCATAGCAAATGACATTAATGAAAACATCACGCTAGCTGTCTTACGATCATGCAAAGCAATATGACAATGATGGTGCGTGTCATGATAAACGGAACGGTGGAAGTTGTATGGCAATATATCTCGGAATGGCTATGGAAATGCCATAATAGGTAGGTATGGTGGCTGTTTTGAGGAAGGTTATATGGTGGGTTTAATGCACCGGCGAAAGTTGCGCGGTACTAGAGAGGCTAGCAAAGGTGGAAGGGTGAGAGTGCGTGTAATCCATGGACTCACATTAGTCATAAAGAACTCATATACTTATTGCAAAAGTATATTAGTTATCGAAGCAAAGTATTAGACGCATGCTCCTAGGGGAGAGGTTGGTAGGAGTTAACCATCGCGCGCTCCCGACCCTCACACAAAGGATGACAATCAATAAACAAATCATGCTCCGACTTCGTTACATAACGGTTCACCATACGTGCATGCTACGGGAATCACAAACTTTAACACAAGTATTTCTACCAATCCACAATTACTCACTAGCATGTCTCTAATATTACCATCTTTATATCTCAAAACAATCATAAGGAATCAAACTTCTCATAGTATTCAATGCACTTTATATGAAAGTTTTTATTATATCCCTCTTGGATGCCCATTATAATAGGACTAAATTCATAACCTAAACCAATTACCATGCTGTTTAAAGACTCTCAAAATAATATAAGTGAGGTACGAGAGTTCAATTATTTCTATAAAATAAAAGACCACCGTGCTCTAAAAAGATATAAGTGAAGCACTAGAGCAAAATTGCCTAGCTCAAAAGATATAAGTGAAGCACATAGAGTATTCTAATAAATTCACGATTCATGCGTGTCTCTCTCAAAAGATGTGTGCAGCAAGGATGATTGTGGCAAACTAAAAAGCAAAGACTCTTATCATACAAGACGCTCCAAGCAAAACACATATCATGTGGTGAATAAAAATATAGCCTCAAGTAAATTTACCGATGGATTGAAGACGAAAGAGGGGATGCCTTCCGGGGCATCCCCAAGCTTAGGCTTTTTGGTATCCTTGAATATTCCTTGGGGTGCCTTGGGCATCCCCAAGCTTAGGCTCTTGCCACTCCTTATTCCATAGTCCATCAAATCTTTACCCAAAACTTGAAAACTTCACAACACAAAACTCAACAGAAAACTCATGAGATCCGTTAGTATAAGAAAAATAAATCACCACTTTAGGTACTGTTGTGAACTCATTATTTATTTATATTGGTGTAATATATACTGTATCCAACCTCTCCATGGTTCATACCCCCCAATACAACCCATAGATACATCAAAATAAGCAAACAACACAAAGAAAACAGAATCTGTCAAAAACAGAACAGTCTGTAGAAATCTGGAAACTTCGAATACTTCTGTAACTCCAAAAATTCTGAAAAATTAGGAAAATCTGGGCAATTTGTATATCAATCTTGTGTAAAAATTTCAGACTCATTCGACGCTCTGGTGAGTTTATAAAATTCCTGGACTGAGCGCAAAATTTTCTGTTTTTCAGCAAGATCAAATCAACAATCACCGTAAACCATCCCAAAGGTCTTACTTGGCTCAAACACTAATTAAAACACTAAAACAAAATTACTACAGAGGTAATAATGTGTAATTTATTCAAGAACATAAACTAAAACAAAAACATAAAAATAAAATTGGGTTGCCTCCCAACAAGCGCTATTGTTTAACGTCCCTAGCTAGGCATAACGCAATAGATCTAGGTATTATCATCTTTGGTATGCAATCCATAAGTAGCTCTCATAATAGATTCATATGGTAATTTAATTTTATTTCTTGGGAAGTGTTCCATGCCTTTCCTTAACGGAAATTGGAATCTAATGGTTCCTTCTTTCATATCAATAATTGCACCGATCGTTCTAAGGAAAGGTCTACCAAGAATAATAGGACATGTAGGATTGCAATCTATATCAAGAACAATGAAATCTACGGGCACATAATTCCTATTTGCAACAATAAGAACATCATTAATCCTTCCCATAGGTTTCTTTATAGTGGAATCCACAAGATGCAAATTTAAGGAGCAATCATCAAATTCATGGAAACCTAGCACATCACATAAAGTTTTCAGAATAGTGGAAACGCTAGCACCCAAATCACACAAAGCATGGCACTCATAATCTTTAATTTTAATATTAATAGCAGGTTCCCACTCATCATAAAGCTTTCTAGGTATAGAAACTTCCAGCTCAAGTTTTTCTTCAAAGGATTTCATCATAGCATCAACGATATGTTTAGTAAAAGCTTTACTTTGATTATAAGCATGCGGAGAATTCAACATGGATTGCAACAAGGAGATACGATCAATCAAAGAACAACTATCATAATTAAAGTCCTTGAAATCCAAAAGAGTGGGTTCATTGCTATTTAAAGTTTTGACCTCTTCAATCCCACTTTTATCAATTTTAGCATTAAGATCTATAAACTCTGAATCATTGAGACGACTTTTAACTAAAGTTGACTTATCTCCAGCCCCATCTTTATCAAGATTTATATTGGAAAACAAAGATTCAATAGGAGTCACATCAATTACTTTAAGATCTTCATCATTATTATCACGGGAACACACTTTTTCAAGCCATTCACGCTTAGCATGCATTCTAGCGGTTCTTTCCTTACACTCATCAATAGAAGTTCTCATAGCTTTTAAAGAATCATTAATATCACGCTTGGGTGGAGTAGATCTAATTTTCAAAGAATCAATCTCAAGCGAAATTCTATCAACGTTCCTAGCCAAATCAACAATCTTGAGCATTTTTTCTTCAATCGTAGCATTGAAAACCTTTTGCGAACTAATAAATTATTTAATATTATTCTCAAGATCAGAGGGCATATTATTGTAATTTCCATAAGGATTGTTGTAGGAATTACCATAATTATTAGAGGAATTACTAGGAAACGGCCTAGAGTTGAAATTACCTCTATACGCGTTATTACCAAAACTGTTCCTACCAACAAAATTCACATCCATAGATTCATTATCATTTCCAATCAAAGAAGACAAAGGCATATCATTAGGATCAATAGGAGCACTCTTACTAGCAAACAATTTCATTAATTCATCCATCTTTCCACTCAAAGTATTTATTTCTTCAATAGCATGCACTTTTTTACTAGTAGGAGATCTTTCGGTATGCCATTGAGAGTAATTTGCCATAATATTATCTAGGAGTTTAGTAGCTTCTCCTAATGTGATTTCCATAAAAGTACCACCCGCAGCGGAATCTAAAAGATTTCTAGATGCAAAATTCAATCCCGCATAAATTTTTTGTATAATCATCCATAGACTCAAACCATGTGCGGGGCAATTTCTAATCATTAATTTCATCCTCTCCCAAGATTGTGCAACATGCTCATGATCAAGTTGCTTAAAATTCATTATATCGTTCCTAAGGGAGATGATCTTAGAGGGCGGAAAGTACTTGAAAATAAAAGCATCTTTACACTTATTCCATGAATCAATACTATTTTTAGGCAAAGATGTAAACCAAGTTTTAGCACGATCTCGTAGTGAGAACGGAAATAGCTTCAATTTAACAATATCATTATCCACATCTTTCTTCTTTTGCATATCACACAATTCAACGAAAGTATTTAGATGGGATGCGGCATCTTCACTAGGAAGGCCGGAAAATTGTTCTTTCATAACAAGATTCAGCAAAGCGACATTAATTTCATAAGATTCCGCACTAGTGGTGGGAGCAATCGGAGTACTAATAAAGTCATTATTATTAGTATTGGAGAAGTCACACAACTTGGTATTCTCTTGAGTCATCGTGACAAAGGAAGCAATCTAGCACACAAGCAAACAAAAAGCAAACGAAAAGACGAACGGAAGAAGGGCGAATAAAAAGGCAAATCTTTTTGGTTTTTTCTGAAAATTCGTTTTAGAAGTGGGGGAGAGGAAAACGAGAGGCAAATGGCAAATAATGTAAATGCAAGAGATGAGTTTGTGATGGGTACTTGGTAGGCTTGATGTAGACCTCCCCGGCAACGGTGCCAGAAATTGGCAAGTTGACGGGAGAGTTCTTGTCTTGACTTGCTATGTATCCTCCCCGGCAACGGCGCCAGAAATCCTTCTTGCTACATCTTGAGCTTGCGTTGGTTTTCCCTTGAAGAGGAAAGGGTGATGCAGCAAAGTAGATAAGTATTTCCCTCAGTTTTGAGAACCAAAGTATCAATCTAGTAGGAGGTACAAGCAAGGCCCCAATCTATGCACCTGGACAAACAATCAAACACTTGCACCCAACGATATAAAGGGGTTGTCAATCCCTTCACGGTCACTTGCAAGGATGAGATCCGATAGAGATAGATATAAAAGATTACTAAAACGATAATTAAAATAAAAGTAAATAAATTGAAGCAAAGTATTTTTGTGTTTTTTAGTTTATAGATCTGAAAATATAATTTGGAAAATAGACCCGGGGGCCATAGGTTTCACTAGATGCTTCTCTCTTGAAGGAAAATAATACGGTTGGTGAACAAATTACTGTCGAGCAATTGATAGAAAAGCGCATAGTTATGACGATATCCAAGGCAATGATTATGCATATAGGCATCACGTCCGTATCAAGTAGACCGAAACGATTCTGCATCTACTACTATTACTCCACACATCGACCGACTCCTGCCTGCATCTAGAGTATTAAGTTCATGAAGAACAGAGTAACGCATTAAGTAAGATGACATGATGTAGAGGGATAAACTCAAGAAATATGATGAAAACCCCATCTTTTTATCCTTGATGGCAACAATACAAATACGTGCCTCGCTACCCCTACTTTGTCACTGGGTGAGGACACCGCAAGATTGAACCCAAAACTAAGCACTTCTCCCATTGCAAGGATTACCAATCTAGTTAGCCAAACCAAACCAATAACTCGAAGAGACTTACAAAGATATGAAATCATGCATATAAGAATTCAGAGAAGATTCAAATAATATTCATAGATAATCTGATCATAAAGCCACAATTCATCGGATCTCGACAAACACACCGCAAAAGAGTATTACATCGGATAGATCTCCATGAAGATCATGGAGAACATGGTATTAAAGAACATAGAGAGAGAAGAAGCCATCTAGCTACTAGCTATGGACCCGAAGGTCTGAGGTAAACTACTCACGCATCATCGGAAGGGCAATGGTGTTGATGTAGAGGCCCTCCGTGATCGAATCCCCCTCCGGCAGATCACCGGAAAAGGCCCCAAGATGGGATCTCACGGGAACAGAGGCTTGCGGCGGCGGAAAATTATTTTCGTGGCTCTCTTTGGTATTGGGGGAATATTTCTGAATTTATAGGCGAAGAGTTAGGGTTGGAGGAGCTACGGGGGGCCCACAAGCCAGGGGGGCGCCCCCCCCCAGGGGCGTGCCCTGGTGGCTTGTGGCCCACCCGTAGGTCTTCTGGCCTCTTCTCGAAGCCTCCTGGGTTCCTTCTGGTCCAAGAAAAATCAGCGTAAAATTTTATTCCGTTTGGACTCCGTTTGATATTCCTTTTCTGCAATACTCAAAAACAAGGAAAAAACAGAAACTTGCACTGGGCACTAGGTTAATAGGTTAGTCCCAAAAATAATATAAAATAGCATATTAATGCATATAAAACATCCAAAACAGATAATATAATAGCATGGAACAATAAAAAATTATAGATACGTTGGAGACGTATCAAACCCCTCCGTGATGGTGTTTAGATTGGATCTCGCGGTTCTGGAACTTGCGGCGGCTGGAATTGTGTTTCGTCGACTCCCCTAGGGTTTTTAGGAATATTTGGGAATTTATAGGCATCAGAGGCGGTGCAGAGGGGCCCCGTGGAGGGCACAACCCATCAGGGCGCGCCGGGGGCCCCCTGGCGCGCCCTGGTGGGTTGTGCTCCCCACAGCCCACCTTCTAGGCTCTTCTTTGGCCCACTGGGTGTCTTCTGGTCTAGAAAAAATCTCCAAAAAGTTTCGTCGCGATTGGACTCTGTTTGGTACTGATATTCTGCAAAGTAAAAAACAAGCAAAAACAGCAACTGGCATTTTGGCACTATGTCAATAGGTTAGTCCCAAAAAATGATATAAAGTTGTTATAAAATGATTGTAAAACATCCAAGAATGAT
The DNA here is from genome assembly GCA_039707655.1 of Elymus sibiricus. Taxonomy (NCBI): domain Eukaryota; kingdom Viridiplantae; phylum Streptophyta; class Magnoliopsida; order Poales; family Poaceae; genus Elymus; species Elymus sibiricus. The sequence continues at coordinate 341,544,559 of CM077671.1, forward strand.
AATATAACATCATGGAACAAGCAAAAATTATAGATACATTGGAGATGTATCAATACCCCTCTGATCTTGAGCATGCATATTATTTGTGAGTAGTTACCTTTGTTCTTGAGGTCACGGGAGAAGTCATGTTGCAAGTAATCATGTGAATTTGATATGTGTTCGATATTTCGATGATATGTATGTTGTGATTCCCTTAGTGGTGTCATGTGAATGTCGACTACATGACACTTCACCATCCTTGGGCCTAAGGGAATGCATTGTGGAGTAGATATTAGATGATGGGTTGCTAGAGTGACAGAAGCTTAAACCCTAGTTTACGCGCTACTTCGTAAGGGGCTGATTTGGATCCACATGTTTAATGCTATGGTTAGATGTTATCTTAATATTTTTCTCGTAGTTGCGAATGCTTGCGAGGGGGTTAACCATAAGTGGGAGGTTTGTTCAAGTAAGAACAACACCCAAGCACCGGTCCACCCACATATCAAATTATCAAAGTAGCGAACATGAGTCAAACCAACATGATGAAAGTGACTAGATGAAATTCCCGTGTACCCTCAAGAACACTTTGCTTATTATAAGAGATAGTTTTGGCCTGTCCTTTCACTAGTAGAAAACAGGCCTTCCGTTTCAACCTTTAGTCCCGGTTTTGCTTTGGACCGGGACTAATGTGTCCATTAGGCCCGATTCCAACGGCTAGGAGCTGTCAGGGGGTACGGGCCCCATTAGTCCCGGATCATTTGGGACATATAGTCCCGGTTTGTATCACAAACCAGGACTAAAGGAGTGGTGGTAGGCTGGTGTCAGCCTGGGGTCCCCACGAGCCCTTTTAGTCCCGGTTTGTGATACAAACCGGGACTATAGATGGACCTTTAGTCCCGATTTGTATAACCAATCGGGACTAAAGCTCTCCCTATATAAACCCTTCGTCGAGCCCGACTCCATTTCTCTGTTTTCTCCATTCGAATTCCCCTCTCTGTTCTTCCCCTAGCTCGAGCTCCTCCCTCCATTTTTGCCAAGATTTGTCAAGGTTTGAGGCACCCCTATCCATCCAAGTGTCCACAAAGGTTAGCAACTTTGTCCTTTCATCTCTTATTGCTAGATCAGCTAGTGCTATGCTTTGTAAGTATAGTGATTTGTGGGTTTTAGTTTGGGTGTAATTATGTGGTAGTTTTTTTGATTTATATGCAATTCGAGCTCAAATTAACTCCTTAGTTTGCATATGTGTAGGTGTGGTTTACTTAGTGTGCCTTCCCGTCCCCGTCCTAACCACCGTCGATCGACCGCACCGTCCCGTCGCCGGCACCACCTTGGTGAGCCTCTTCTTGTGTTCTTATCATTTTTATAAATAAAATCGTATTTGTATGATTTAGATAGTTACTTGCATAGTTTTCTTACTTGTATGATTGTTGTTATATATAGTGCCATGGTTATGATATCCGTGCCCGTCGGCCCTCGTCCGGTTTACGATTCAGATGTGGTATATTCTCTTTTATAACTATTTGTTGCATTTCGTGTTAATAACAATTATGCCCATCAAGTTGACATAGATATTTTTATCTAGGAGGTAGTTGAACCGGAAATGCCAACCGACCCTATTGTCGAGAAGTTAAATTTAGTTGAAAAAGAAAACGAGGATTTGAAAGAAAAATTGAAAAGAGTTGAAGAAGAGAAGATGAAATTGGAGTTGTACGTTGCCGATGTCGTCGATGATCACAAGATCAAGATGGATGCAATGCGCTTGAAGATTAGAAAGATTAGAAAATATGCCATTAATAAAGCGGCTTGGTATCATTATGCTGTTGGATCAATTTTTACCTTAGTTGCGATTTTGATCGCATTTGTTGTTGCATTTAAAATGTTTTAGCTAGATAGTTTTATGTTGTTTTATGAGAATAAGTGTGTATGAACTTTATGTATGAACTTGTATTAATTTGGTCTTCTCGGTGTTGTGTAATGAAGATGAACCGGCAATGGATGTACGTTGACCGACGCTCTCCCCAGTTCATTAATGGCGTGCATAGTTTTTTGCGTGCGGCTGAGGCAAACAAGCGGGATGGTTTTATGTGTTGGTCATGTGGTGTGTGTAAGAATGATAAGACTTACTCTAGCTCAAAACAGATTCACGTACACCTGTTTACGTCCGGTTTCATGTCCGGCTATAATTGTTGGACCAAGTACGGAGAAAGAGGGGTTCTAATGGAAGAGAATGAAGAAGAACAGGATGACGACAACTATCCTAGGTGTCCTGAATATGATGGTAGTACAATGGGGGAAGAGAATGAAGAAGAAGAAGCTGAGGCATCAGATGAGCCCGCTGATGATCTTGGTCGGGCCATTGCCGATGCAAAGAGAAACTGCGAAAATGAAAAGGAGAAGTTGAAGTTGCAGCGCATGTTAGAGGATCACAAAAAAGCGTTGTACCCAAATTGCGAAGATGACAACACAAAGCTCGGTACCACACTCGAATTGCTGCAATGAAAGGCAGAGAATGGTGTTGCTGACAAGGCATTTGAAAAGTTGCTGAAAATAATGAAGAATAAGCTTCCAAAGGACAACGAATTGCCCGACAGTACATACGAAGCAAAGAAGGTTGTCTGCCCTCTAGGATTGGAGGTGCAGAAGATACATGCATGCCCTAATGACTGCATCCTCTACCGCGGTGAGTACGAGAATTTGGATGCATGCCCGGTATGCAATGCATTGCGATATAAGATCGGTCGCGATGACCCTGTTGATGATGTTCAGGGCGAGCGCCCCGGGAAGAGGATTCCTGCCAAGGTGATGTGTTATGCTCCTATAATACCACGGTTGAAACGTTTGTTCCAAAACAAAGAGCATGCCAAGTCGTTGCGATGGCACAAAGAAGATCGTAAGAAAGACGGGAAGTTGAGAGTACCCGCTGATGGGTCGCAGTGGAGAAAAATCGAGAGAGAGTGGCCGGACTTTGCAGATGACCCAAGGAACGTATGGTTTGGTTTAAGTGCAGATGGCATTAATCCATTCGAGGAGCAGAGCAGCAAGCATAGCACATGGCATGTGACTCTATGTATCTATAACCTTCCTCCTTGGTTGTGCATGAAGCGGAAGTTCATTATGATGCCAGTGCTCATCCAAGGCCCTAAGCAACCCGGCAACGACATTGATGTGTATCTAAGGCCATTAGTTGATGAACTTTTACAGCTGTGAAATAAAAAAGGTGTACGTGTGTGGGATGAGCACAAACAGCAGGAATTTGACCTGCGAGCGTTGCTCTTTGTAACCATCAATGATTGGCCTGCTCTTAGTAACCTTTCAGGACAGACAAACAAGGGATACCATGCATGTACGCACTGTTTAGATGATACCCAAAGTATATATTTGGACAAATGCAAGAAGAATGTGTACCTGGGACATCGTCGATTTCTTCCGGCCAAGCATGCCTTAAGAAAGAAAGGCAAGCATTTCAAAGGTGAGGCAGATCACCGGAAGAAGCCCGTCCTCCGTACTGGTGATGACATACTTGATATGGTCAAGGATTTACAAGTAATATTTGGAAAGGGTCCTGGCGGACAATCTGTTCCGACTGACGCTGAGGGACGCGCACCCATGTGGAAGAAGAAATCTATATTTTGGGAGCTAGAATATTGGAAAGTCCTGGAGGTCCGCTCTGCAATCGACGTGATGCACATGACGAAGAATCTTTGCGTGAACCTGCTAGGATTCCTGGGCGTGTATGGGAAGACAAAAGATACACCGGAGGCACGGGAGGACCAGCAACGTGTGCACGAAAACGACGGCATGCATGAGCAGTATGAAGGTCCTGCCAGCTACGCTCTTACCAAAGCAGAGAAGGAAATATTCTTTGAATGCCTACTCAGTATGAAGGTCCCATCTGGCTTCTCGTCGAATATAAAGGGAATAATAAATATGGCGGAGAAAAATTTTCAGAACCTAAAGTCTCATGACTGCCACGTGATCATGACGCAATTGCTTCCGGTTACGTTGAGGGGGCTTCTACCAGAAAATGTTCGATTAGCCATTGTGAAGCTATGTTCATTCCTCAATGCAATTTCTCAGAAGGTAATCGATCCGGAAATCCTACCAAGCTTACAGAATGATTTGGTCCAATGTCTTGTCAGTTTCGAGTTGGTGTTCCCACCATCCTTCTTTAATATTATGACGCACGTCCTTGTTCACCTAGTCGAAGAGATTGCCATTCTGGGTCCTGTATTTCTACACAATATGTTCCCCTTTGAGAGGTTCATGGGAGTCTTAAAGAAATATGTTCGTAACCGTGCTAGGCCAGAAGGAAGCATTTCCAAGGGCCATGAAGCAGAGGAGGTTATTGAGTTTTGTGTTGACTTTATTCCTGACATTAAGCCGATTGGTGTTCCTCAATCGCGGCATGAGGGGAGACTGCGTGGAAAAGGCACGCTTGGACCAAAATCAATAATATGTAGGGACGGGCATTCTTGGGCGCAAGCACACTACACAGTTCTACAGAATTCTACCTTGGTCACCCCATATATCGAGGAACACATGGATATTATACGCTCGAAGAACCCGGAGAAGTCTGACCCCTGGATTCAACATACACACATTGAGGCTTTTGGCGGTTGGTTGCGAACACATCTCATGAATGACGACAATGTTGAAGATGACTTGTAGTTGTTGGCCAAGAGACCATCTTCGACTATATTGACTTTCCAAGGGTACGAGATAAATGGGAATACATTTTACACGATTGCCCAAGATAAAAAGAGCACCAACCAAAACAGTGGTGTTCGCTTTGACGATGCGGCAAACACCAAGAAAAGGACACATATTATGGTTACATAGTGGAGATATGGGAACTTGACTATGGAGTCGATTTGAAGGTCCCTTTGTTCCGGTGCAAATGGGCCAATCTGACTGGAGGAGGGGTAATGGTAGACCCGCAGTACGGAATGACAACAGTGGATCTCAACAATCTTGGGCACACAGACGAACCATTCGTTCTAGCCAATGATGTGGCGCAAGTTTTCTATGTGAAGGACATGTCTACCAAACCGAAAAAAAGGAAAGATAAGAAAGCGGATACATCATACGATGAGCCAAAGCGCCACATAGTTCTTTCTGGGAAAAGAAACATCGTGGGAGTGGAGGACAAGACAGACATGTCAAGAGATTATGAAAAGTTTGATGAAATTCCTCCCTTCGCAGTGAAGACTGACCCAAGCATCATGTTAAATGATGAAGATTGTCCATGGTTACGGAGCAATAATCAAGGGACACACGCGAAGAAAAAGTTTTATACCCCAAGATCCCACTCTGGGATGTGACTGGCTGCACCGTCATCACTTTTCTTCTCTAGTGAGTAGCCGGGATGGTTCAGTTTGTACACGAAGTGCATCCAGTTTTTGTTGTAACCCTCTCAACTTTTTACCACTTGCTATGTGGGTGAAATGATGGTACCATGCCAAGTTTCAACCTTTTCAGAGTTCATTTGTGGTGCTTTTTAATTTTAGGGTCATTTAGCTCAAAACAAATCATTAAATGCATGAAAAATAGCAAATGAAGTTAGATAGGGTTGAAATTTTAGTATGTGGCTTCTAATGGTTCATATTGAATGCACAAAAAGTCTGGAGTTGAAATAAGTTAAAAAAATTGAAATCTTTTCGTAACAGACGAGTTTTCGTCCGAAACCCCGATACTTCGAAGGAGATTGTCCATTTTGTACACGAAGTGCATCCAGTTTTTGTTGTAACCCTCTCAATTTTTTAGCACATGCTATGTGGGTGAAATGATGATACCATGCCAAGTTTCAACCATTTCAGAGTTCATTTGTGGTGCTTTTTAATTTCAGGGTCATTTAGCTCAAAACAAATCATTAAATGCATGAAAAATAGCAAATGAAGTTAGATAGGGTTGAAATTTAAGTATGTGGCTTCTAATGGTTCATATTGAATGCACAAAAAGTCTGGAGTTGAAATAAGTTAAAAAAATTGAAATCCTTTTGTAACAGACGAGTTTTCGTCCGAAACCCCGATACTTCGAAGGAGATTGTCCATTTTGTAGACGAAGTGCATCCAGTTTTTGTTGTAACCCTCTCAATTTTTTAGCACATGCTATGTGGGTGAAATGATGATACCATGCCAAGTTTCAACCATTTCAGAGTTCATTTGTGGTGCTTTTTAATTTCAGGGTCATTTAGCTCAAAACAAATCATTAAATGCATGAAAAAATGCAAATGAAGTTAGATAGGGTTGAAATTTTAGTATGTGGCTTCTAATGGTTCATATTGAATGCACAAAAAGTCTGGAGTTGAAATAAGTTTTAAAAAATTGAAATCCTTTTGTAACAGACGAGTTTTCGTCCGAAACCCCGATACTTCGAAGGAGATTGTCCATTTTGTACACGAAGTGCATCCAGTTTTTGCCGTAACGCTCTCAACTTTTTAGCACATGCTATGTGGATGAAATGATGATACCATGCCAAGTTTCAACCTTTTCAGAGTTCAGTTGGGTTATTTTGATTAAAACAAATGAAGGTATAAAACTAAAAGAGTTAAACAGAATCTGATTTTGATTAAAACACCTATTTAAATTATCCTAAAAATTCCCAACTTTAACATAATGATGAAACATACTAATATTAAACAACAAGAAAAACAATCACTCAAAAATCTATTTTTAAACTAAAGTTATTCACAAATTACTGTTTCACACAAATTTCAAATGAATTCAAATTTAAACTATTTCAATTTGAAAACTACTGGCACTAACAGAAAGTTTGTAATTGTTTTGACCTAAAGCAAAAATATTCATTAAAAAACTATAAATATTCTAACAGTTATTCCAAATATAAAAACAGAAATTAGAAAAGCAAAACAAAACAAAAAAGAGAAAATACAACTGTAGTCCCGGTTGGTGTTACCAACCGGGACTAAAGGTCCCTTCCCGCGCGTAATTTGGGCCGCCGAAAAGACCTTCCCGCGCGGAATCCCGGGAGGACCTTTAGTCCCGGTTGGTGATACCAACCGGGACTAAAGGTCTGTAGTCCCGGTTGGAGCCTCGACCCGGGACTAAAGAGTCCCTCTATATATGCAGGACTTTGCCGTTTCTTCCCCAACCTCTCCCATTCTGCCCCCCGATGCCGCCCCTGCCTCGACCTCGCCGCCGAGACCGCTGTGAGCCACTCTCCTCCCTCTCCTCCTGAAGCCCCCCTCCCCGTCCGCCATTGCCGCCATATATGGCCGCCCCTCCCCGTCCGCCATTGCCGCCATGCATGGCCGCCTCTTCCCGAGCCCATCCCCCACCTAGAGCCACCTCCGGAGATGCCCGAGAGCCGCCGCCCCATCCATCTCCGGCGTAGGAGCCCCGCCGCCCCGTCCATCTCCGACGTAGGAGCCCCGCCGGTGCTGCAAACACACACACACACACATATTGTTTAAAAACGTGCAAATATTTTCTAATTGTTAGAACATCTTTTTAGTGTTATGAATTTTTTTTGGTTGGTATGCAACATTTTTTCATTAAACAATGTGTTAAGAAAATTGTAGTAGATGGATAAGTAGATTGATATTGTTAGATGATTTTGTTTATGATGCTTTTTATGTTTTAGTTGTTTTATGTTTTAGTTAATTAGGAGTCCTAGGAAAAAATTAGTATGTGTATGTTAGATTAGAGAAAAATTCTTGGGTTTTGAAAAAATTAGTGATTAAACGATAAGAAAATGTTCTCATAGGAATTTGTCTCGGCGTCGACGATGCCTGGCCCGCATCCTCGTCGGCGTCTACATCCTTGAGAGGCGCAATGTCCGGGACTGGGCTCCGCCGGGCTGGCACTGGGAGGTGCTACCTTCCCGGGCTCGGAGCTTGGTGAGGTATCCTGGTCTCGTCGTCGACCCGGAGCTTCTTTGGTGGCGGTCACGTGGGCCACTTTCGGTGCAGAGGGAGCGGGCCCCCACGGAGGTGGTACGTCGCCGTGTCAGGGAGGAGGACGAGCACGTCCGTCGCTACATGGCGGCGTTGGACGCCAGGTTCAACAATACCTGGCAGATTCTTCAGGGATCTCACCCGAGTTATGATCCCGTGATGGTTCCTTATCTTTAGGTGTCCACCACCCGCGACTCAGGAACCGCTAGTGACTTAGATTATTCGATAGTATTCGATCTGTATTAGTGATCTTATATGATAATATTTGAGATGTATTAGTTAATATTTGATGATGCATTAACTGGATTATTCGAGATGATGTATTAGTGATATTATATTCGAGTTCATTATAAATATATTAGTGATATTTTATCGGTATAATGCGTGTGTGACTTTCGGTCTGTCGTTGCTCCTTGTGTGACTTTCATGTGTGTTCTTGATGGAGAAATCCCGACTGTTGTCGTGGGGGGCGCCTCCTCTTCTTCTCTTCTTTGCGATATATTCGTCGGTATAATGCGCAAGAAGAGAAGAGGGGGGGGCGTCCATCACCGACGGTCGAACTATTACTGTGAGAGAGTGTCCACCAACATATATACACCACCATATCAGTGTGAGAGAGTGCGCACCAACACACCATGAGATATGAGAGTTATTTAAGGAAAGCCTCGACGGACCGAAAGTCACACACGCATTAGGATCCAAGCGTGCCGTAATTCTTGAATCATGAACACAGGAAATGTCGTCGTCATCAGATGACGATAGGATCCAAGCGTGTGAACTTTGCGGTGAAGATAAGGGTCTTTGCGACCAGCCTGGGCTGCGAGACGGCAGGTTCTTCACCATGAAGCTTTACGAGGACTTTGATATTTCTACGGTACGCAACGATGACAACTGTTTTTTCGTAATTAAGCATGACTTCTGTTTCTTTCCTTCAACGCGTAATTTATGTTTTATACAATTCGACTAGTTCATCCCCTGTCATGCAAGACGGTATTTCTTGGAGAGGCTCGGTTTCGAAGAGCACGAGAGTTTCGAGACGAGGACAGCCAACCTGAGGACTAAACATGGTCACACATTTCTGGTGAAAGTAATGAATGCACCTAATAACACAGAATTAGGGTACTCAAATTGGGAAGCTCTTTGCAAGGCATATGGATTTCATGAGGATATGGAAATAACCTTCGATCTTCGTCCTGAAGATCATATTGAAGGAAACATCGACATTTGGGTGGATGTCCATATGCTTCCTGTTTTACCTCCATGTGAGTTTGTCAACCATGCATATTTGTCAAGTAATTTGCATTCTATATTTAAAAATATTTGGTGTTCATCCATACTAAATTTGTTAATTTATAATTTACAGCTTATTTCGTTTCTTCGAGTGAAACACAGAACATAATCGACACGACACACTACACTTATGGATCACATCTAACTTGGGAGGAGAAGGATGATCTTATCAACTTTGTTATTGGTGTCCTGGTTGGTAGGGAGATCTTCCCGTATAATTTGGGAACTGGCCCAAATTATACATTGTACAGGACACTAGTGCATAGGTTGAGGGCGGATGACATTCGCCGAAATATCTTGGTAAGAGTTGCTAATTAAGTACACTACTAGTGTCAAGTAAATGGTACATTGCTAACTAGGCTACTATTATGTTCTTCAACAGAAACTGCCAAATGAAGTTGTGCCTCCGTTGATGCAACCCGAAGGTAATATGACAATTAAAAGCCCCTTCCAGCCCGAGTTCTCTTTTGCATACTCGACTGAGCGCAAACCACCAAGACGGCTCCAAATTGAAGCATGGGGACAAATAAAGAAGGATCGCAAGCCACAAGTTGGAGACCATTGGATCTCTTTGCTTCATCATGGAGACATAGGTTTTATTCTGTTTTATGTCATTTTACCTAGGAGGGAGGACTAGGTCCTATGAGGGAGGACTATGTCATTTTATCTTTTTTTGTTTTATGAGATTTTAACTTGGTATGATTAAGATGATGATGATGAGTTGTTAGATGAGTAAGATGATGATGAGTTATATGACATATATTTGATTAAAGTGGATGGATGCAAGTGATCATGTTGAATTAGAGGAAAAAATTAAATGGAAAACACAAAATGAAAAGAAAAAATAAACAATGAAGCCTTAACCTTTAGTCCCGGTTGGTGCTACCAACCGGGACCAAAGGTCCCCATGCCCTGGCGCGCTCTGCCGCCCACGTGGCCAGGGTTTAGTCCCGGTTCGTAGCCAACCGGGACTAAAGCCTTAGACCCTTTAGTCTCTATACTTTAGTCCCGGTTGGGGAACCGGGACTAAAGGCCCTTCCCAACCGGGACTAATGGCCTGTTTTCTACTAGTGTTTGCTACAAAAGGATTGGGCTACCTTGCTGCACTTTATTTACCGTTATCGTTACTCGCTCTTTACCAATTATCTTGCTATCAAACTACCTATTACCTACAATTTCAGTGCTTGCAGAAATTACCTTGCCAAAAACCGCTTGTCATTTCCTTCTGCTCCTCGTTGGGTTCGACACTCTTACTTATCGAAAGGACTACGATTGACCCCCAACACTTGTGGGTCATCACTCCTCCTTGTCCTCCTTGCGTCGCTCTTCCTCCTCGCTTTCACGGAGGGCGGTTGCCAGCGCCTCTTGGTATTCGGCCTCCACCTCCTGGTTCACATCGCGCACGACGAGGGGCGGCGGGTGCCAGCCCGCACGTTGCGAATGCCATGCCGGTGCTGCTCCTCGTGATCAAACGCGAACCAGACCTCCCAATCGGGAGAGTCTTCAGTGTAACCCGAGTTGAGCCGCTGCTCAGGCGTGAGCTGCTGCCGCCGGCGCCTCACCTCCTCCGCATGCGCCCACACCGACTGTGGCACCGTCGGCACTGGGATCCTCTCTGGATCCAAGTGCCAGTCATGTGGTAGGACCACGTCGGGGTAGGGGAGAGGGATGCGGTGCTCCCAGTGCCACCTCGCCTGGTGCACTGGGACGCTAATCCATGGCCAAGGCGGACGGGAAGACGACAACGGGGGTATCGCACGCCAAGGGACGGTGGGGGCCTTGCACTTATTCTTGCCGGAGCTGAAGCCGGCCCCTGAAAAGATGCCCATGGTGGCTGCTGACTAGGGTTTGTCGCCAGCGGGCTAGGGTTTGCAGATCCTGCCGGGGGTGGAGGGGGCAGGTTTCGCTTTGGAAGGGTGGAAACTGTTGTGGACTGGCCGGTCCACGGGTTTCCACTTAAAGAAGGATGATGACCCGAACATGGGTGGCTGACTACCGGGGCCCGTCGCGCATGCGCATTTACTTTGGGACATGGGGGTACTTGGAAGGCCGCCACGCGTCCCCGAAGCGGACAAGGAGAAAGCGCGTGCGCGTCCGTTCGGCGTCCTTGTGGCCGGAAATGGGGCGGGTCCAATGAGCGACACAGTATAGCGTGGCCCCACTCGTCAGTAGTTAACGGTCAAACCATTGACCCGTCAACATCCCCCGGTGTGACCATTTATGAGGGTTTCGGACAAAGGAGTGGGGAAAAGTGAGCAAATGTTAAGAGCGTGGCGATGAATGAGTAGAGCTAAGGAACCAGGGGCACAGATGTAAAAAACCTTTTTCTTTTGCTTGCTGCTTGAACTGCTTCTCTTGTGCATTGCTAGGACAAATGGTATGTGGTGTTTGTCGGGAAGGCACCAGGGGTTTACAGATCATGGTAAGCTTGAAGTGAACAAGTTGCATCGTATAACAACAACAGTCATAGAGGGTTTAAGACTAGGTGGGCGGCAGAAGACGCTTACGCCAACTATGTGCGGAAGCACACAGTTTGTGTGGTTGAAGTTGGCAACGTTGCAGTTGGCAAGGCGGCGACACGCCTTGCGGTGAAGAAATTCATCATCATCGTGCAGTTCGTCGCCATTGCACTATTGTGGCGTTGGTGTGCTAGATATGATCATGTGTAAGGTAACCTCACCACATGGGGTACAAAGATAGCACACCTCGCACCGTGTATGCAACCAAACAACGTGCTTATGTGTGAGTTCAGACAATGTGGGCAACCAAACACCGTGCGCTAAGCTATCCCCTAATGCGTGAAAACTAAATGCGGGCAACCAAACAGGTTGCAGATGTTGGTTTAGATGTTGTATTTGCTCAACCAGCCTCATGCGAGCCAGACTTGAGCTAGCCAGGCCCGTCTATTACGGGTGCTAAACACGCCCCAAGCGATCTACACCAAGATGTATGACTACATCACGAAAGAAAATCTTCGTAGAGTATATACATCTAAAGTGACCACGACATGCATCGTCCACATGCCATGCATATGTGGACCGAAGTGCAATCATCATCGACTTCTTTGGCAAGATACGACATCAAAACTTTATCACCGCAAGATAGACTAGGATTCTAGAGTCCATCTTGTATTTGAAGTCATAGGATTCTTCCCTTCGACTTTTGTACTTCATATATAGCCCCATGAGGGTCCGGTCAATACAACACACAATTCTAGAGTTCATACTTTTGGGAAAAAATCAGGGCCGAGTTGGGCATGATCAAGGACCAGCCAACAACGATGCCCCAAATGCCTTGAACAAAAAAGGCAACCCCGCGAGAGATGCTTGTTTAATTTGTTTCAAATTCAGTGTTGCATAGACTGCAAACCTCCTCGTGAGGCCAACCATGAACAACGAGACGATTCACAGTTAGCACTTTGAGATGAAGAAGAATCCAAACAAACAGCTTGCACTTTGGCTCGACTTTAGCCTCCCAAATCTTGTGTGCCTCGAAAGGAATCGACGCACCTTCAAATTGTAGCCTATAAGCTGAAGTCACAGAGTAAATACCATTTGTAGAAGCCATCCATGAGATGGCATCAGGTGTCGCCGGGTCAACATGCAATTCATCAAGAGAGATCCATAGGCGATCAAGCTCCTAGATTTGATAAGTCAAAGAGAAATTTCCAAAGGGCCGCATCCAACAATTATCGTGAAGAGCTTAATAAATAGTGAGACGTTTGCATCTAGAAATAGCAAACATGGAGGGCCTGGCAAGGTGGCGTCGATGATAGTATGGCCTGGCAAGGTGAATGCGTTGATCGCCCTGAGGATGGAACAACGGAAGATGATGGCGGCAGATCTAGAGCATGCACATGCGGTGCATGATGCGGGTCGGCCAGACCCGGGGGTGCTCTTGGCCCAATGCAGGGCAGTTGTGTGAGGCCACCAGATTAGATAGTACTCGTTCATTCGGTTCGGGGTACATTATCATGAGTGTAGGTGCTGTGACTTTGTTCACCAGCTAGTTGGTTTGAGTTGATCTATGTATGCATGTTGTCAGACTCTGTTGAATAATAACTCTGCTGAATAATAATAATTAAAAAATTGATGTATGCATCGGTTGATGCAGAGGTCAGGGTAATCCTCCTTTTTGAAATATAAAAAAAATCCGCATCTACATGATAAATTGGCTCTACTTTTGCCATGAGAAAAAAAAATTATACGGTCATATTGTCCATGCAAAGCTGGGTGCAATCTTAAACATGAATTATCATAGAATGTTGTAAAGGAGAGTACTAATCATACACAAAAATGAACTTGTTGCGCAGGTCCAAGTTCTAGGAACCTTATCCAAGATAAAAAAAATTAAAAACACCTCTAGAGGGGCAGAGGTTCTTGCATATCATTAGGAAGAAGAGAGTTGGTCCAATTTCTAAGGAAAGACGGACCCAAAAACCTAAACATTCTCGGCTAATCAAGGAAAACCGTATGAAAACCCAAAAAGAAAGAAAAAAGAAAACGAGAAAAAGAGGCACTAGAACTTTGGATAGGGACAAGATAAATGCAGCATCAAGTGACATCATCAGAGCCAGACACCAGAGCGCTGAGGCCCAAAGTAGTTAGGTGAGGCTCAAGTGCAACCAAACTGACCGGCAGCCGCCGAAGGGAAGCCATCCATATCGAATGACTCTTCTGTCTCGGCCTCAAAGAATCATGTGCTAACATAATCTTGTGGAAAAACATCTTGAGAGGTTGAACTTTCACTTCCCCGTGGTCCTCGCCAAAGAGCTCAACGCCTTGATCAATTGCGGTGAGAGCGGTTTTTTGTACATGACTAGGTATGCTTGCATCTTTTGCTCTGGACCCTCTGCTTTGCTGACCTCCGCAACTCACCAAAAGCCTTCAACATCCTATACTATGCGCGCTTGGATGTCGGGATGTTGCACGCCTTGTTCTTCTTATCCAGATGCCCGCTCCACCGCTCGTCATTCTTCTCCTCATGCGAAGGCACCGGGGTCCCAAGCAGAGGTTGTGGAGTGGATACGTAACCTTGCTGGAAAAAATCTTCTAGGGATAATGGTGCTTCTTTAGTTTGCGCCACCTTCACAACAACATTGCACACCTCAACCATAAGCTCAATCAGAACGTTGGGCATGTTGAAACCAAAAGGCTCCTCTGGACTGAGCATCGGATGTGCAAGGGACTCCATAATGGAAGAAGAGGAGCAGCCTTCGAGGCGTGCATACCAAATCATAGCCTCCGAGCACATACGATCAACAGTTTCCTCACTCCCGACCAACAAGGCACCATGGGTCAACCACACTGAGCAGCCCACATGACCAATGAAGGCAAGGAAGACCTGAGGAGAAGGCGCCAATGCTTCATCAAGCATAGGATCACCATGTCGTGGATCGATGTACACCGGCCTCATCGAGAGCATAGGAGCAAGGAGATCCTGCTCGACAGGAGCGCGACGAAAGATGCAGCAGTCCATGTGACGAGCAGAGGGATCTCCAAGGGATGGCGCCAAAAGAGCCTCAGCGTAATCGTGTCCTAGAAGCAAGGTTGGCCGGTATGCCATAGCCTTGAGGACCAGATGGAGACGCCGATGAGGAAGGCACTGACGAGGAGGGCTTCGGCGAAGGGCCGGGACATTGGCTTGCTAGATGAAAACCCTTGTAGCATCGGCACCACTTTAGCGGCTCATGGCAAATCGATGGCAAAATGCTTGCGTCTGAGGCAACAAAAGTACCGCTCGTCCATCCATTTGAAGTTGGAAGCACGCTCAGTCGGGCTAACCATCGGTTGTTGCTACCGCAACAAAGTTCCCCTATCCCTAGTAGCATCTGCACAACCCTTGCTCCCCCGCACTTTGATCCATCCTCCATGATCAGTAGCAGCCAACAAATCGCCTCCCCCAATCACGGTAGCATCGTTCCGGACTACCACCGAACCGGGGCAAGGTCGTGGATGGGAGGGTGAAACAGCCGCAACATCTATCGGACCAGCTCGCATATGTAGGCAACCACCGGCAGGACAACAGCGAACCTAACAGCAGGGGGGTGACTAGCAGCATGCATCATGGCGGCGGGCTCCCGGACCACCTTGGACTTGAGACGAGGCAGAGGGGCAGAGGTAGTCGAGCCGGTGGACAGGGAGAGCTGCAGCGAGCCGGTCACCATCCAGGAGGATGAGGAGAGCCCCGGGCACGGTGGCGAAGACGCATCTGGATCGACCTTGATCCGATTCGATGCTGGCACAACAGAGGGGAGAGAGTGAGCTGGATAAAGGTTGATATATCCATTTTGCATCATGTTTTCCCATTGATATCCATTATGTTTTGAGTCATTATTTCACTTTATGATGCAATCCTGATGCATTTTCTTTCTTGTTTTGCAAGTTTCACACAAAGAGGAGGATTGGCGACGGCTAGAATTCTGGACCGAAAAGGCTACAAAAGAGTTGGATATTCTCTACAACTCCAAATCACCTGAAATTTTATGGAGAATCATTTGGGAGTATATAAAAAATACTGGCGTAGGAATTACAAAAAGGGGACCCGCCAGGAAGCCACGAGCCTGGATACGTGCCCTACCCCCCAGGGCGTGCCCCTTAGCTCATGGTCCCACCAACAGGCCTCCGGGGACCATCTTCCCCTATATGATGCTATTTTCCCTAAAAATCAAGAGAAGACTTCCGGGATGAAGCGTTTGGCGTCTCGAGGCGGAACCTGGACAGGAGCAGTTTTGCTCTCCGATGGAGCGATTCCGTCGGGGAAACTTCCCTCCGGGAGGGGGAAATCGAAGTCTTCGCCATTACCAACGCTTAATCCATCGTGGGAGGACCAATCTTAATCAACATATTCACTAGCACCATCTCATCTCAAACCCTAGTTTATCTTTTGTATTTAATCTTTGTCTCCAAACCTCATATTGGTACATATGGGTTGCTAGTAGTGTTGATTACATCTCATAGTTGATGCTAGTTGGTTTATTTGGTGGAAGATTATATGTCTAGATCCTTAATCGTATTTAATACACCTCTGATCTTCAACATGAAGATGATTTGTGAGTAGTTAGTTTTGTTCTTGAGTACATGAGAGAAATCTTGTTATAAGTAATCATGTGATGTTGGTACCCGTTCGATATTTTGATGACGTGTATGTTGCTATTCCTTTAGTAGTGTCATATGAACGTCGATTACATGACACTTAGACATACTTGGACCTAAGGGAAAGCATTGGGGAGTAATAAGTACATGATGGGTTGCGAGAGTGACAGAAGCTTAAACCTTACTTTATGCATTATTCCGTAAGGGGCTGATTTGGATCCATATACTATGGTTAGATTTATCTTAATTTTTCTTTCGTAGTTGTAGATGCTTGCGAGAGGGGGTAATTATAAGAGGGTTGTTTGTTCAAGTAAGAACAACATCCTAGCACTGGTTCACCCACATATCAAATTATCAAAGTATCAAACGCGAATCAACTAAACATGATGAAAAGTGACTAGACAAAAATCCCATGTGTCTTCAAGAACACTTTGCTTGATATAAGAGAACGTTCCGGCTTGTCCTTTGCTATAAAAAGGATTGGTCCACCTTGATGCACCTTTGTTACTATTGTTACTTGTTACTTGTTAAGAATTTCCTTGCTACAAAACTATCTGTTATCGCTACTTTCAGTGCTTGCAGAGAATACCTTACTGAATACCACTTGTTATTTTCTTCTGCTCCTCGTTGGGTTCAACACTCTTACTTATCAAAAGGGCTACGACTGATCTTCTATATTTGTGGTTCATCAGAGGTGCAGTGGCGAGGGTGAAGGGCCACTAGTAGAAAACATGCCTTTCGTCCGGAGCATTAGTCCCGGTTGGGTTTTGGACCGAGACTAATGTGACCACTAGTCCCGGTTCCAACGGCTAGGCTTTAGTCCCGGTTCGTTTCTGACCTCTAGTCCCGGTTGGTGTTACCAACCGGGACTAAAGGGGTGGTGGCAGGCTGGCGTCAGGCTGGGGCCCCTGCGAGCCCCTTTAGTTCCGGTTGGTAGCACCAACCGGGACTAGAGATGGACCTTTAGTCCCGGTTGGTATCACCAACCGGGACTAAAGATATCACTATAAATAGTGCTTCGTCCAGCCGGTGCCCAAGCTCTCTATTTTCTCCTTTCTCTCCTCTGTTATCTTCCCCTTGCTCGAGCTCATCCTCCATTTTTGCCAAGATTTGTCAAGATTTGAGGCACCCCATCCATCCAAGTGTTCACAAAGGTTAGCAACTTTGTCCTTTCATCTCTCATTGCTAGATTAGCTCGTGCAATGCTCTATAAGTATAGTGATTTGTGGGTTTTAGTTTGGGAGTAATTATGTGGGAGTTTATTTGAATTATATGCAATTTTAGCTCAAATTAACTTCTTAGTTTGCATATGTGTAGGTGTGGTTTGCTTAGTGCCTTCCCGTCCCCGTCCTAACCACCGTCGATCGCCTGCACCGTCCCGTCTCTGGCACCACCTTGGTGAGTGATGGAGTCCTGGACTAGGGGGTACTCACCACGTCGTCTGTCGACCAGTGGGTCGGGTCGAGGACCCCCGTGATGATTCACTAATGGGCCACTTCGGGCAGCCCATGCCGAATACAAGGAGGATTCCACAAGACAAGGACTCCTCTAAACCCTAGGCCTACGGTGCATATATAAACCAAGGCCAGGCTAGTCAATAGATCATTACATTACATCTCATAATCTCGTGGTAGATATATGTACTCTGTACTATCCCCCATATCAATATAATCAAAAGCAGGACGTAGGGTATTATCTCTTCAAGAGAGCCCGAACCTGGGTAAAATCCCGTGTCCATGTTGTTGGGGAGCGTTGCATGGGAAACAAAAATTTTCCTACGCACACACAAGATCTATCCATGGTGATGAGCATCTACGAGAGGGAGAGTGAATCTACATACCCTTGTAGATCGCTAAGCGGAAGCGTTTAAGAAACGCGGTTGATGTAGTCGAACGTCTCCGCGATCCAAATCGCAAGTCGTCCCTCGATCCGATCACGAACTAGTGCCGAACGGACGGCACCTCCGCGTTCAACACACGTACGGCTTGATGACGCTTTCACCTCCTCGATCCAGCGAGCGATGGTGAAGTAGTGGTTGAGTTCCGACAGCACGACGGCGTGGTGATGGTGGTGAGGAACAATCTCTGCAGGGCTTCGCCAAGCGCTACGGAGATTATGACGGAGGAACTAGAGGGTTAGGGTTGCCGCACACGGCTTGGGGAAATCTTGATGTGTCCCGTGTGCTAGCCCTGCCCCTCTATTTATATGTTGAGCCTTGGGGTCTAAACTTGGAGTAAAAGCCTCCTCCAGGTCGGTTTTGCCCGCACAAGGTCGGTTTGGCCCGCAGGGAAAGAGTCCAACTCGGATCCCTGCAGTACCGCGCACAAGCGGTAGTACCGCTTTACACAAGCGGTAGTACCGCTTGGGCGGTAGTACCGCTTCACACAAGCGGTAGTACCGCTTGGGCGGTAGTACCGCTTCACAAAACGGTAGTACCGCTTACGCGGCAGCAAAACTACTTTTTGCACTTTCCAATACCTCGTGGGCTTTATCCCTTTGGCCCATATAAAGTGTTGCTGCACCCGAACACTTCGGTAAACATCCGGAACCCATTCCGGTGAACTCCGGAACTCTTCCGGAGATCAAAACACTATTATCACATATATCAATCTTTACCTCCGGACTATTCCGGAGATCCTCGTCATGTCCGGGATCTTATCCGGGACTCCGAACAACCTTCGGTCACCAACAAAATAACTCAACTATACTAATCGTCACCAAACGTTAAGTGTGTAGACCCTGCGGGTTCGAGAACTATGTAGACATGACCGAGACACCTCTACGATCAATAACCAATAGCGGGACCTGGATGCCCATATTGGCTCCTACATATTCTACGAAGATCTTTATCGTTTGAACCTCTATGTCAAGGATTCAGTTAATCCCGTATGCTGTTCCCTTTGTTCTTCGGTATGTTACTTGCCCGAGATTCGATCGTCGGTATCTCTATACCTAGTTCAATCTCGTTACCGGCAAGTCTCTTTACTCGTTCCGTAATACAAGATCTTCGTGGCTAACACTTTAGTCACATTGCTTGCAAGGCTCATTGTGATGTTGTATTACCGAGTGGGCCCTGAGATACCTCTCCGTCACACGGAGTAACAAATCCCAGTCTTGATCCATGCGAACCCAACAGACACCCTCGGAGATACCTGTAGAGCACCTTTATAGTCACCCAGTTACGTTGCGATGTTTGATACACACAAGGTACTCCTCCGGTGTCAGTGTGTTGCATGATCTCATGGTCAAAGGAACAGATACTTGACATGCAGAAAACAACAGCAATAAACTGACACGATCATATGCTACGTTTATAGTTTGGGTCTTGTCCATCACATCATTCTCCTAATGATGTGATCCCGTTATCAAATGACATCTCATGTCCATGGCTAGGAAACCTTAACCATCTTTGATCAACGAGCTAGTCAACTAGAGGCTTACTAGGGATACAGTGTTGTCTATGTACCCACACATGTATTTGAGTTTCCAATCAATACAATTATATCATGGATAATAAATGATTATCATGAACAAGGAAATATAATAATAACCAATTTATTATTGCCTCTAGGGCAAATTTCCAACAGTCTCCCACTTGCACTAGAGTCAATAATCTAGTTCACTTCACTATGTGATTTACATTGTAATGAATCGAACACCCATGCAGTTCTGGTGTTGTTCATGTTTAGCCCTTGGAAGAGGTTTAGTCATCGGATCTGCAACATTCAGATCCGTGTGTACTTTGCAAATATTTATGTCGTCCTCCTTGATATAATCGCGGATGGAATTGAAACGTCGCTTTATGTGTCTGGTCCTCTTGTGAAATCTTGGTTCCTTGGCTAGAGCAATGGCACCAGTATTATCACAAAACAGAGTCATTGGGTTAAGTGCACTAGGCACTACTCCAAGATCTGTCATGAACTCCTTCATCCAGACACCTTCCTTCGCCGCCTCCGAGGCTGCGATGTACTCCGCTTCGCATGTAGAACCAGCTACCACGCTTTGCTTGGAACTGCACCAGCTAACCGCACCCCCATTAAGAATAAATACGTATCCGTTTTGAGACTTAGAGTCATCCGGATCAGTGTCAAAGCTTGCATCGACGTAACCCTTTACGACGAGCTCTTGATCACCTCCATAAACGAGAAACATGTCCTTAGTCCTTTTCAGGTACTTCAGGATATTCTTGACCGCCGTCCAGTGTTCCATTCCTGGATCACTTTGAAACCTTCCGACCATACTTATGGCAAGGCTGACATCGGGTCTTGTGCACAGCATTGCATACATAATAGAGCCTATGGCTGAAGCATAGGGGATGACACTCATCTTTTCTCTATCTTCTGCAGTCACTGGGCATTGAGTCTTACTCAACTTCACACCTTGCAATACAGGCAAGAACCCCTTCTTGGACTGATCCATTTTGAACTTCTTCAAAATCTTATCACGGTATGTGCTTTGTAAAAGTCCTATTAAGTGTCTTGATCTATCTCTATAGATCTTGATGCCTAATATGAAAGCAGCTTCTCCTAGGTCCTTCATTGAAAAACTCTTGTTCAAATATTCCTTCACGCTTTCCAACATTTCTATATTGTTTCCAATCAGCAATATGTCATCCACATATAATATTAGAAACGCTATAGAGCTCCCACTCACTTTCTTGTAAATACAAGCTTCTCCGTAAACTTGTATAAACTCGAACGCTTTGATCACTTCATCAAAGCGAAGATTCCAACTCCGAGATGCTTGCACCAGTCCATAAATGGATCGCTGGAGTTTGCAAACTTTGTCAGCATTCTCTGGATCGACAAAACCTTCTGGTTGCATCATATACAACTCTTCCTTAAGGAAACCGTTAAGGAATGCTGTTTTGACATCCATCTGCCAAATTTCATAATCGAAAAAGGCAGCTATTGCTAACATGATTTTGACGGACTTAAGCATCGCTACGGGTGAGAAGGTCTCATCGTAGTCAACTCCTTGAACTTGTGAAAAACCCTTTGCCACAAGTCGAGCTTTATAGACGGTGACATTACCGTCCGCGTCCGTCTTCCTCTTAAAGATCCATTTGTTCTGAATGGCCTTACGCCCTTCAGGTAATACTTCCAAAGTCCATACTTTGTTTTCATACATGGATCCCATCTCGGATTTCATGGCCTCTAACCACTTCTCGGAATCCGGGCCCATCATCGCTTCTCCATAGCTCGTAGGTTCATCGTTGTCTAACAACATGACCTCTAAGACAGGGTTGCCGTACCACTCGGGAGCAGTACGCGTCCTTGTCGACCTACGAGGTTCGATAGCAACTTGATCCAAAGCTTCATGATCATCATCATTAACTTCCTCTTCAGCTAATGTAGGCTCCACAGAAACAACTTTCTGCACTGCGCTACTCTCAGGTTGAAGTAAAGGTTCAACAACCTTATCAAGTTCTATCTTCCTCCCACTCAATTCTTTCGAGAGAAACTCTTTCTCAAGAAATGTTCCGTTTTTAGCGACAAACACTTTGCCTTCGGATCTGAGATAGAAGGTATACCCAACTGTCTCTTTTGGGTATCCTATGAAGACGCATTTCTCCGCTTTGGGTTCCAGCTTTTTAGGCTGAAGCTTTTTGACATAAGCATCACATCCCCAAATTTTAAGAAACGACAGCTTTGGCTTCTTGCCAAACCAAAGTTCATATGGCGTTGTCTCAACGGATTTCGATGGTGCCCTATTTAAAGTGAATGCAGTTGTCTCTAATGCATAACCCCAAAACGATAGTGGCAAATCGGCAAGAGACATCATAGATCGCACCATATCCAATAAAGTTCGATTACGACGTTCGGACACACCATTACGCTGTGGTGTTCCAGGCGGTGTCAGTTGTGAAACAATTCCACATTGTCTTAAGTGACTGCCAAACTCACAACTCAGATATTCTCCTCCTCGATCAGATCGTAGGAATTTAATCTTCTTGTTACGATGATTCTCAACTTCACTTTGAAATTGTTTGAACTTTTCAAACGTTTCAGACTTGTGTTTCATTAAGTAAATATACCCATATCTACTTAAGTCATCAGTGAAGGTGAGAAAGTAACGATAACCACCGCGCGCCTCAATGCTCATTGGACCGCACACATCAGTATGTATGATTTCCAATAAGTCACTTGCCCGTTCCATTGTTCCAGAGAATGGCGTTTTAGTCATCTTGCCCAAGAGGCATGGCTCACATGTGTCAAGTGATTCAAAATCAAGTGACTCCAAAAGTCCATCAGCATGGAGCTTCCTCATGCGTTTTACGCCAATATGACCTAAACGGTAGTGCCACAAGAAAGTGGTATTATCATTATCAATCCTACATCTTTTGGCATCAATGTTATGAACATGTGTATCATTACTATCGAGATTCAATAAGAATAAACCGCTTACATTGGGTGCATGACCATAAAAGATATTACCCACATAAATAGAACAACCATTATTCTCTGATTTAAATGAGTAACCGTCTCGCAATAAACAAGATCCAGATATAATGTTCATGCTTAACGCAGGCACCAAATAACACTTATTTAGGTTCATCACTAGTCCCGACGGTAATCGAAGAGCGAGCGTGCCGACGGCGATCACATCAACCTTGGAACCATTTCCCACGCGCATCGTCACTTCGTCCTTCGCCAGCCTCCGTCTATTCCGCAGTTCCTGTTTAGAGTTGCAAATATGAGCAACCGCACCGGTATCAAATACCCAGGCACTACAACGAGGGTTGGTAAGGAACATATCAATAACATGTATATCATATATACCTTGTTTGTTGTTGGCCGCCTTCTTGTCAGCCAAATACTTGGGGCAGTTCCGCTTCCAGTGTCCAGTTCCCTTGCAATGAAAGCACTCAGTTTCTGGTTTGGGTCCAGCCTTGGGTTTCTTCACAGGAGCAGCAACTGCTTTGCCACCCTTCTTAGATTTACCCTTCTTACCCTTGCCATTTTTCTTGAAACTAGTGGTTTTATTGACCATCAACACTTGATGCTCCTTCTGAATTTCAGACTCAGCGGCTTTCAGCATCGCAAACAGCTCGGCGACTGACTTGTTCATCCCGTGCATGTTATAGTTCAACACGAAGCTCTTGTAGCTAGGTGGCAATGATTGAAGAACTCTGTCAGTGATAGCCTCTGGCGGAAGGGGCATCCCCAATTCAGCCAGACGGGTGGAGTACCCAGACATTCTGAGCACGTGATCACTGATAGACCCGTTCTCCTCCATCTTGCAAGTATAGAACTTATCGGAGATCTCATATCTCTCGATCCGGGCATTCTTCTGAAAGATAAACTTCAACTCCTGGAACATCTCATATGATCCATGACGTTCAAAACGTCTTTGAAGTCCCGGTTCTAAGCCATACAACATTGCACATTGAACTATTGAGTAATCATCAGAACGAGCCTGCCAGGCGTTCACAACGTCTAGAGACTCAACTGGAGCGGGTGGATCACCAAGCGGTGCATCAAGGACATAAGCCTTCTGGGAAGCCGTAAGGATAATCCTTAGATTACGGGCCCAGTCCACAAAGTTACTTCCATCATCTTTCAACTTAGCTTTCTCTAGGAACGCATTAAAATTCAGGGGTGCTACTGCGCGAGCCATGACCTACAACATAAATATAGCAAAGACAACTTAGACTATTGTTCTAGATAATGAGTTTAGTTAATCATATTACTTCAAAAAACTCCCACTCAAATTGACATCCCTCCGGTCATTCGAGTGTAACATGATCCAAATCCACCAACTCAAGTCCGATCATCACGTGAGTTGAGGTGGTTTCAATGGTGAACATCTTCATGTTGATCATATCTACTATATGACTCATGTTCGACCTTTCGGTCTCTTGTGTTCCGAGGCCATGTCTGTACATGCTAGGCTCGTCAAGTTTAACCCTAGTGTTCCGCGTGTGCAACATGGCTTGCACCCGTTGTATGTGAACGTGGAGTCTATCACACCCGATCATCACGGCGTGTCTCGAAACGACGAACTTTCGCAACGGTGCACACTCGGGGAGAACACAATTTATCTTGAAATTTAAGTGAGGGATCACCTTATAATGCTACCGTCGTCCTAAGCAAAATAAGATGCATAAAAGGATTAACATCACATGCAAATCATTAGTGACATGATATGGCCATGAACTTGTGCTTTTGATCTCCATCTCCAAAGCACCGGCATGATCTCCATCGTCACCGGCATGACACCATGATCTCCATCATCTTGATCTCCATCAACGTGTCGCCATAAGGTTGTCGCGCCGACTGTTGCTTCCACGACTATTGCTAACGTTTAGCGATAAAGTAAAGCATTACATAGCGCTTAATGATTGACACGCAGGTCATACAATAATTAAAGACAACTCTATGGATCCTGCCAGTTGCCGTACTCATCGACATGCAAGTCGTGATATTCTATACAACACATGATCATCTCATACATCACATATATCTCATCATGTAATTGGCCATATCACATCACAACATACCCTGCAAAAACAAGTTAGACGTCCTCTAATTGTTGTTGCAAATTTTACGTGGCTGCTACGGGTTTTGCAAGAACCGTTCTTACCTACGCAAAACCACAACGTGGTGTAGTGATTGCTTTTTGATCTTCTAAAAGAACCCTCTTCATTGAAATCGATTCAACTAAAGTGAGAGAGACAGACACCCGCTAGCCATCTTTATGCAACGAAGTTACATGTCAGTTGAAGGAACCTGTCTCGCGTAAGAGTACGCGTAATGTCGGTCCGGGCCGCTTCATCTCACAATACCGCCGAATCAAATATCAACTAGTAACGGCAAGCAATATGTATACACCCACGCCCACAACTCGTTTGTGTTCTACTCGAGATCTCATCTACGCATAGACCTAGCTCAGATGCCACTGTTGGGGAGCGTTGCATGGGAAACAAAAATTTTCCTACGCACACACAAGATCTATCCATGGTGATGAGCATCTACGAGAGGGAGAGTGAATCTACATACCCTTGTAGATCGCTAAGCGGAAGCGTTTAAGAAACGCGGTTGATGTAGTCGAACGTCTCCGCGATCCAAATCGCAAGTCGTCCCTCGATCCGATCACGAACTAGTGCCGAACGGACGGCACCTCCGCGTTCAACACACGTACGGCTTGATGACGCCTTCACCTCCTCGATCCAGCGAGCGATGGTGAAGTAGTGGTTGAGTTCCGACAGCACGACGGCGTGGTGATGGTGGTGAGGAACAATCTCTGCAGGGCTTCGCCAAGCGCTACGGAGATTATGACGGAGGAACTAGAGGGTTAGGGTTGCCGCACACGGCTTGGGGAAATCTTGATGTGTCCCGTGTGCTAGCCCTGCCCCTCTATTTATATGTTGAGCCTTGGGGTCTAAACTTGGAGTAAAAGCCTCCTCCAGGTCGGTTTTGCCCGCACAAGGTCGGTTTGGCCCGCAGGGAAAGAGTCCAACTCGGATCCCTGCAGTACCGCGCACAAGCGGTAGTACCGCTTTACACAAGCGGTAGTACCGCTTGGGCGGTAGTACCGCTTCACACAAGCGGTAGTACCGCTTGGGCGGTAGTACCGCTTCACAAAACGGTAGTACCGCTTACGCGGCAGCAAAACTACTTTTTGCACTTTCCAATACCTCGTGGGCTTTATCCCTTTGGCCCATATAAAGTGTTGCTGCACCCGAACACTTCGGTAAACATCCGGAACCCATTCCGGTGAACTCCGGAACTCTTCCGGAGATCAAAACACTATTATCACATATATCAATCTTTACCTCCGGACTATTCCGGAGATCCTCGTCATGTCCGGGATCTTATCCGGGACTCCGAACAACCTTCGGTCACCAACAAAATAACTCAACTATACTAATCGTCACCAAACGTTAAGTGTGTAGACCCTGCGGGTTCGAGAACTATGTAGACATGACCGAGACACCTCTACGGTCAATAACCAATAGCGGGACCTGGATGCCCATATTGGCTCCTACATATTCTACGAAGATCTTTATCGTTTGAACCTCTATGTCAAGGATTCAGTTAATCCCGTATGCTGTTCTCTTTGTTCTTCGGTATGTTACTTGCCCGAGATTCGATCGTCGGTATCTCTATACCTAGTTCAATCTCGTTACCGGCAAGTCTCTTTACTCGTTCCGTAATACAAGATCTTCGTGGCTAACACTTTAGTCACATTGCTTGCAAGGCTCATTGTGATGTTGTATTACCGAGTGGGCCCTGAGATACCTCTCCGTCACACGGAGTAACAAATCCCAGTCTTGATCCATGCCAACCCAACAGACACCCTCGGAGATACCTGTAGAGCACCTTTATAGTCACCCAGTTACGTTGCGACGTTTGATACACACAAGGTACTCCTCCGGTGTAAGTGTGTTGCATGATCTCATGGTCAAAGGAACAGATACTTGACATGCAGAAAACAACAGTAATAAACTGACACGATCATATGCTACGTTTATAGTTTGGGTATTGTCCATCACATCATTCTCCTAATGATGTGATCCCGTTATCAAATGACATCTCATGTCCATGGCTAGGAAACCTTAACCATCTTTGATCAACGAGCTAGTCAACTAGAGGCTTACTAGGGACACAGTGTTGTCTATGTACCCACACATGTATTTGAGTTTCCAATCAATACAATTATAGCATGGATAATAAACGATTATCATGAACAAGGAAATATAATAATAACCAATTTATTATTGCCTCTAGGGCATATTTCAACACATGTTACCATCGCTCCAAGACGCCTAGCTTAGGACCCCTACTACGAGATATGCCGGATTTGACGCCGACATTGGTGCTCTCGTTGAGAGCCTGCTGGGTAGTTGCTGCGGTGCGATGGGAATTCAGATCGGCTCCACCGCGATCCACGCGTCGGAACCAAGCTTCGTCGTCAACGTCGGCATCTTCGTCACCGACTCGACTGGTCACCTCGGCTGGACCGAGGACTGCGCTCCGTGCCGGATCGTCAAGATCGGACGGACACTTTCATCATCATCATCTCCGATCTCTATCAAGATCACGAGAAATCATCCATGGAGCTCGGGGGCTCGATGTTGACATCGTCCTCGAGCAACCGTGCAGTTTTTCTGGACAGCGACTCGTGTTCGTCGTCCCCGCTTCCTCGAGCGTCGCCTTGCCGATTGCTTTGGTGGAACTGTGCGTAATTGAGTCTATAATGACCCCGTAAAATTTCGTCGTATTCCGATGGAGGAATCTTCGGCGATCTACAAAATACCGGAGCCCTGTCGAATCTGGCCGGGAATCGGGATGAGTTTAGTGCGAGGTGTCCAGCTTCCAGCTCGGACATCGTTTGGAAGATCCCACCGTTCATCGGCTGCGGAATTCCCATACCGATCACCCCTCAAAATTTCAGCTTAATCCGACCGTTCAAACTCCGGGAAACGTCCGATGAGTGCATCAATTTTTCCGGTCTGTTTTCTGCGCGAAAACGAATCCAAACCGAGTTCATCTTTTTCATGAACGGGTTGTCGAACGTCCTTTTTAGGAAATTTTCTCATCATCTCGGTCATCCGGCCAAGAGTTCGGCATCGCGAGGGCCGAATAATCATTAAGCGAACCTCGTCATCCGCGGGTTGTACGGGTTGGGCGCTCCGTTGCTTCATCAAGCCAGCATTGACCTCGTCACAAATTCCGACCTGCGTCGGCATCGCCGCGCCGTTACTTTTTCAAGTTGACGTCCACCACGCCGACCTGCTTTGACACGTCGGCTGGTATGGGGCTCTAGCGTCACCTTACCGATCTGCCCCGACACCTCGGCTAGAGTGGGGGCTTCGTCATCTCCTCATCAACCCACTCCGGAGACTTCGGTGTCGCCAGCCGACCAGCTTCGACACCTCGGCTGGCATGAGACTTCGGCGTCACCAGCCGACCAGCTTCGACACCTCGGCTGGCGTGAGACTTTGGTGTCACCAGCCGACCTGCTTCGACACCTCGGCTGGCCTGAGACTTCGGCGTCACCAGCCGACCTGCTTCAACACCTCGGCTGGCCTAATACTTCGGCGTCACCAGCCGACCTGCTCCGTCACCTCGGCTAGACCGGGGCTTTGGCATCCCTTCATCAACCTGCTCCGGGGACTTCGGCGTCACCAGCCGACCTGCATGAGACTACGGCGTCCGCCGGTCACAGCTTCGCCATGTTAACTTGACCAAGGACTTCATCTTGCCACATTGACCGTGCAGCGTCGCCACTTCGTCAAGCCGAACTCTTCGTTCAGACACCTCGGCGCCCAGGCCATATTCCTTTGCTTATTTGCTTCACTTAAATTAACTAAGTAGAAGAATTTTTTTAATATATTATTATCTTTCTTTGTTATTACTTCTGGCTTGCACTATTTTATGAGTGCAGGAAATCGACTTCGACTGCCGTCATGCGGTCACCCCGGCGTCACCTTGCCGACCTACTCCACCACCTCGGCTGGACCAGGGGCTTCGCCTCGCCACATCGGCCGAGCCGTGACACTACTTCGGAGTGCCGAACTCCTCGTTCGGTCACCTTGGGACCGGCTTGGGGGCTGGGACCTTGACCCGCTATAAGCTCGGCCTGCGTCGTCAACACCGAACACATTAACCAGCTAAGTCGCTTTAATGCTCAAATTTCTAAATTTTTGTTCGGTTCTACCGAGCATTATATTTATGTTAAATAAAAAAGTTTGTTTGTTAACAACACTTCCTTTTCCCATGATAACTGGGGGCTTCGTCGTCATGCTGCCGAACTACTCTGTCTCCTAGACTGGACCGGGGGCTTTGCCTCGCCGCAACAACTGTGCTGCGTTGCCACTTCTCAACCCGAGCTCTTCGCTCGGTTACCTCGGGCTTGGGGGCTGGGACCTCGGCCAGGCCGAGGACTACGTCTTTGTCCCGCCACAACCCCGGACCGCACCGAGCACATTAACCAGCTAAGTCATTTTCGTGCTCAGCTCTCTTTAGAATTTTAGTTTTTGTTCGGTTCGACCAAGCACTATACTTTTTTGACAAAAAGTTGTTTGCGAAAAACTTTGTTTGTTATAAACAAGTTCAAATACCCCGTTTACTTGGGGGCTTTCTTTATGAAACCTTTTCTCTCTGCATGTGATTATTATTGTACAGCTTCTTTCCTTGCTCGTGTATTATGCCAAAATATGCATCATGTTGACTTAAGTGTTCCGCAAAGCTTGGTTGCCTGGCTCCTGTGCTTACCCCTACGTTCCCGATTGTTCGGCTAGGGAGTAAAGGGAGCACCTCTGCGATTGTTACGATCGGGTCATCCGAACTCGTACCTCAGACGGGTGAAGCCGAAAGCTAGCACTCTTATTGTTTTCAACTATGGTCGGCACACGACGGAACTCACGCGTACACAAATCTATTGCACAAGTCTCATAGTAATCATGAGCGACCAAAGAAAGGTACCGTTGGGGGCACTATTTTCTTTGAAGATGCTTCTTACGTTACATAAGTAATATAGCATAAGTTCCCTGGGCGCGCTTTGTCTGTTACATCCTCATGGCCTGATTGCCTGGTTATCCGAAACACCGCCGATATTCTCGGTAGGCAGAGTAGATAACACTTTTCGGCCCTTGGCCGAAGAGGGAGAAGCCGACGGTCGGTTAAGACGCGTTCAAAGTTCGGGCGAACACAGATATTATATAAGTACTTCGGTACATACAATCGTTATACATAAAATTCTTTTACCCAAGTCACTTGGGGGCTCTTAAATTAATATGAGTCGTTTTATAATAGATGTTTTCTTCTTAGTCGTTGCAAAGTCTTTTTCTACCACTCCTTTCTCGACTCAAATGTATGATCAATAGCCGGGTAGCCTGGTTTCTCTCTAAAGCCGCTCGCGTTTAGTTCGCTAAACTGGCCTGAGAAACACTCCGCCTTCGGGATAGGGAGGTTGAAGCCAAAGGCTGACCCACTTGAAGTCTAGAGATCGGATGTGTCATGTCAAAGCACGACGGAAGCACAATTTTAAGACCAATTTCGTATTGGCACCAAAAAACTTGATTCAATCTAGACGTAAAGTTTTTTACGCAAGTTTTTTGGTCTTTTGAGCTTATAAAATCTTTCACCTATTTTATGTTTTCCTTTCAGGAAGCGGGACATCCTCTTGGTTGAGGTGTTCGGCGCGATGGTCTTGCCCGGAAACTCTTTTCCGAACTATAGTTCGGCATCTTTCCTGCTGAACTCCACCTCGGTGTTGTCAAAACATACATGACGGTTGAACTAGTTCCCGAGGAGGTACGATCCTAGGGTCGGCCATGTTGCCCAACCCAAGTCTTGGGGGCTACAGCATTGACAATTCAATGCAGAAAATTTCAGTGCAATACAGTTTCCGAGGAGATTATGATCCTTGGGTTGGTCGGCCGCACCCAACCTGAGTCTCGAGGTCTGTGCACACCACTTTTGTGTTCCTAAGTATGATGCCGAGCTAGAAGTTGATCCTCAGGCCGATTTCGCGAATCGACCTGAGTCTCAGGGGCTGCTAGGATCAACGGTCTTATGTCATCCTTCAGGCGCATCTCGGATTATAGACCGACACACACCTTGAGGGCTACTGGCTATATATCTCGACAGAGAATAAATTGCACCAACCGAAAATATCCACAAAAAATCAGCCCATGGTCGGGGTGATGCACCACCTCCAAAGCATTCCGGCATAAAGCTCGAGCGCAAGTGGCTGGCTCCATAGAGAGCGTTTCCGACATTAAGCTCGGACGAATTCCTTTAATTTTTTAAGGTCCAAGGTAGTTTATGATACCTCGGACGCTGATCATCATTGGAGCTTGGATGCAGTCCGGCGTTGGAGCTCGGAAGCAGTCCGGCATAAAGCTCAAGATCGGAGACGCCTTAGAAGCAGTCCGGCATAAAGCTCGGATGTGAATGACTGGCTCCATAAAAGACTACTCCGGTATTTAAGCTCGGATGAAGTCCTTCAACTTTTTCAAGACCGAGGTAATCTATGACACCTCGGATACAGTTCGGCGTTGGAGCTCGAACACAGTTCGACGTTGGAGCTCGAACACAGTTCGGCGTTGGAGCTCGAACACAGTCCGGCGTTGGAGCTCGGACAGAGTCCGGCGTTGGGGCTCGGCTGCAAAAAGATACCTCGGATGCAGTCCGGCGTTGGAGCTCGGACATAGTCCGGCGTTGGAGCTCGGCTGTAAAAAGACACCTCAGATGCAGTTCGGCGTTGGAGCTGGGACGCAAGAGGACATCGCCGCACGGGAAACCCTTCAAGCCCGAGGTGTGGCGTAAAGAATAATAAGGCATTGATAAAGGCCGATAACTTAAAGGGTCTCCTCGGATGCCCGACGTGTGGACTCTTCGGATTCAGCTCGGCGATCCTCAAGATCGGACATGGGAAGATTTGTTGAACCAGTTTTCAAGACCGACGACCGAAGACAAAGAACTGTTCAGAAGAACCGAGGAGCGTCCCCAACTTGAAGACCGGTTCAGGGGGCTACTGATGGAGTCCTGGACTAGGGGCTACTCACCACGTCGTCTCCCGACCAGTGGGTCGGGCCGAGGACCCCCGTGATGATTCACTAATGGGCCACTTCGGGCAGCCCATGCCGAATACAAGGAGGATTCCACAAGACAAGGACTCCTCTAAACCCTAGGCCTACGGTGCATATATAAACCAAGGCCAGGCTAGTCAATAGATCATTACATTACATCTCATAATCTCGTGGTAGATATATGTACTCTGTACTATCCCCCATATCAATATAATCAAAAGCAGGACGTAGGGTATTATCTCTTCAAGAGAGCCCGAACCTGGGTAAAATCCCGTGTCCATGTTACCATCGCTCAAGACGCCTAGCTTAGGACCCCTACTACGAGATATGCCGGATTTGACACCGACAGTGAGCCTCTTGTTCTTATCCTTTTTTATAAAAAAAATCTTATTTGTATGATTTAAATAGTTACTTGTATAATTTTCTTACTTGTATGATTGTTTGTTATACATAGTGCCATGATTTTGATATCCGTGCCCGTCGGCCCTCGTCCAGTTTATGATTCGGATGTGGTATATTCTCTTTTATAACTATTTGTTGCATTTCGTGTTTATGACAATTATGCCCATCAAGTTGACATAGATATTTTTATCTAGGAGGTATGTGAACCGGAAATTCCAACCGACCCTATTGTCGAGAAGTTAAATTTAGTTGAAAAAGAAAACGATTATTTGAAAGAAAAATTGAAAAGAGTTGAAGATGAGAAGATGAAATTGGAGTTGTACGTTGCCGATGTCGTCGATGATCACAAAATCAAGATGGATGCAATGCGCTTGAAGATTAGAAAGATTAGAAAATATGCATTAATAAAGAGGCTTGGTATCATTATGTTGTTGGATCAATTATTACATTAGTTGCGATTTTGATCGCATTTGTTGTTGCATTTAAATGCTTTAGCTAGATAGTTGTATGTTGTTTTATGAGAATAAGTGTGTATGAACTTGTATTAATTTGGTCACTTTGATGTTATGTAATGAAGATGAGTCGGCAATGGATGTACGATGACCGACGCTCTCCCCAGTTCATTAATGGTGTGCATAGTTTTCTGCATGCGGCTGAGGCAAACAACCGGAAGGGTTTTATGTGTTGTCCATGTGGTGTCTGTAAGAATGATAAGAATTACTCTAGCTCAAAAGTCATTCACGTCCACCTGTTTACGTCCGGTTTCATGTCCGGCTATAACTGTTGGACCAAGCACGGAGAAAGAGGGGTTCTAATGGAAGAGAATGAAGAAGAAGAGGATGATGACAACTATCCTGGGTTCCCTGAATACGATGGTACTACAATGGAGAAACAAAATGAAGAAGAAGAAGCTGAAGAAGAGGCATCAGATGAGCCCGCTGATGATCTTGGTCGGGCCATTGCTGATTGAATTCTATTCTCGTAAAGTGTATGCGTCAGAAAAAGGGGACTAATTTATGTGCATGCTACGTTTGCGAGAACATTCGCTTTATGACCGAAAGGAGCAGAGATACAAGACATCTTTGGATACGTAAACACTATTCATATTTTTTTTATCATGATCTAATATATATACACACAACTAATATATTCATATCGATCTTCTTCTTTAAATATGGTGGAGATGCGGGAAAGGTTCCTACCAAAGGACCGCATACGAGCACTTCAAGAGGAAATGGCGAGATTTTTGCTTGAGCAGGTCATATCTCCCGACGGCGAATACCATTTCACCTAATGCCTGCATATAAAGATCTGCAAATTGTAGGAGAAATTGTATATACCAAATTGTATATATATATATATGTGTATGCATGGTCGTACGAGAAATTCTATGATATATGATTGGTTCTACGAGAAATTCTATGATATATGCATAACGTGTACAGTATGTAGTAGCGTAAAATATGTTTGAAATAAAAAATAATTAAATGAAAAACACAAAATGAAAAGGAAAAATAAATAATAAACCCTAAACCCCTATGCCCAGCCCCCGACGCGCGCTGCCGGCCACGTGGCGGGTATTTAGTTTCGGTTGGTGTCACCAACCGGGACTAAAGGTCCCCAGCCCCCGGTGCGCGTTGTCGGCCACGTGGCGGGCATTTAGTCCCGGTTCGTGACCAACCGGGACTAAAGGATGAGAGGCTTTAGTCCCTATTTATTACTCCCGGTTGGTGAAACAGGACTAAAGACCCTTCCCAACCGGCACTAAAGGCCATTTCTCCACGGCTTGAATAGGGGCGAAGGGAGAGCTAAGGGCGGCTGCGGCGGCGCGCGCGGGGGGGGGGGGGGGGGGGGGGGGCACAGGAGCGTGCGGCATGGGTGTCGCGAGAGCCATATTAGATGGCACGAAAGATCTAATACGCCTTATATTAGATGGCACGAAAATAATCGATTATGACTAGACACTCACTAAAAGGTATGCATACCTTAAATTGATAAAACATAAGGGCTAGTCCTATTTTACCCATTGACCTGTATGAAAATTAGACGAGATAGATCTTGTGATTAATTATACAATGAAGCGAGAGCAATGTAGTATACGATTAACACGGGAAGAGATACCAACGTCCCGAATATGACCCTGTAAGATTCAACAAAGCATAGAGTTTCATCAGACTGTGAGGCAAAACATATTCAGTAATCAACTTTACCCTAGTACTTACGCGGTGCTGAATACATCAGCGTGCAGGCCATACTCCCTCGCGAAGACAAACGTGGTAATGGATTGAGGGAGCGCAGCCTGTTGGAGATTACGAGGAGAAACAACATTCAGAGTTCATTCTCTCAACCATGCATGGAGTCGTACGACAGCTTAACGGTACATACCTGTAAGATGGTAACCCGCATGGTATCTCCGCGGAGCCCCAGAGCGACTGCTCCGACGGCGGTGGCGGCTGGACCAGCGATGAACCGCAGCGCCACGCCTAATGCGGTGAGGATGGCACCGCATGAGATGATCCTGTCCTGCAGTGCCATGAACTGGCCTGCAACCAAGACAGTGTGTCGGAAAGAGGGTTTATTATCTATTAGCAAAAGAACCCGTGCATTGCAATGAGAAAAAAGAAATTAAAATCTTTAATGGCCATGATCATATTTTATTGCATCACCGAGATAAACTATCAATCTTAATTTCGTGAAATTATAAACATTTTTTCAAAACTCGTGAACATATTGAAATCGTGAATATTTTTCAAATTCATGAACACTGAAAAAATTTCGAACATTTTCTCAAATCAAGAACATTTTTTGAGTTCATGAACATTTTATACTATTTGCAACATTTTTTGAGTTCATGAACATTTTATACTATTTGCAACATTTTTTGAGTTCATGAACATTTTATACTATTTGCAACATTTTTGTAAAAAAAATTAACATTTTTTATTAATATTCTTGAATCAGCAAACATTTTCAGAATGGACGAACATTGTTTTGGAAACATCTGGAACAATTTTGAAAACTGAAGAACATTTTTTTATTTAACAAACATTTTTGAAACTTTATAATCATTTTTTGAATCAGCGAACATTTCATGAATGAATAAACTATTTTGTAAGTCACATACAGTTTTTGAATTTTAGGGATAATTTTCCTTCCATGAGCATTCAATTGGCGAATTGGTTTTCAATTTCATTAACATTTTTTATACACGAATATTTTTAAAAGTCAGGTTTTTTCATTTTTCCAAAAAATTGTTTTCGAACATTTTTTCAATAAGCAAACTTTTTTTATAAAACACAAACTTTTTTTGAATCCACAAACATTTTATGATTTACCAAATATTTTATTTCAAATTATCATTTATTTTAATTTTCAGACCTTTATATGTATTGAATTATTAAAAGTGGAAAAACGAAAACGAAAAAGGAAAATAAAAATAAAATATATGAAACAAAATTTAAAAAATAGGCCGTCCGGACATGGGCCGGCCCAAATAGACACAATGCGTCTTCTGCCAGCGCGTAGAGCGCACTATAGGATGTCCTTACTGCATGGACCGGCCCTGGCGGGGGATTCCCATGTATGTAACGCGTTTTTTATCACTTATGGATGACATTGGCGTTGCTAAAAAAATGGGTAACATTGGTGGGTAATATTTTATAAATTTAAGGGTAATTTTCATGACGTACCGCAAAAAGCAATAGCCGTTTTTTTATTAAGAAAAAGTATAGATATAGATTGGGATAGGCTTGTTTCGTTAGAATCCTGGCAAGGGAGTGTTACGACGAGAGGGGACGATCTGGACGCGGCGACAGCTGATCGCAGTTATCTCACCGCTCGAGCTGGCGAGGTGATCCGCGCAACTTTATGAGTTGAAATGCGGAAAGTTGGCATTCATTGGCCTATACGTCGGAATACAAGGGTCCACGTCGGTACGGGGTGGGCTCCATCTGGGGTACGGGGTCTGACAAAGTTGCTGGGGTCAAGAGAGTACTGCGCGGAACCATTTTTATAATGTTGTTGGTGAGGCCGGGTCCCCTTTTCCGCTAAAGTTAGCTCGGCGACCGCTGGCGAGGGTGTGGCGAAAGCGTGGTGTCCGGCGTCTCAAAGGATTCCCCTTTTTCGGGAGATGGACAACGCGTGCAGCTATGGCGTCACTGCTCCCGTTTAGCTACGGCTTAACAAATAAATTACCTTAAAATGCATACCAAGCTAGTTTGGTTAGGTGCGCGTGCTTGTTTTTCATATTTTTTAAGTTTGTTCAATCAATGATTACGGTGTTCGTACTCGTTTGAAATAAGAACTGGAGCTGTTTTTCGTGTGTTTATGCATGAGCCAGCTAGCCGTCTCGACGCGTTTGTCCGTGTGCATTGACTGAAAAAAGCTAGGCTGACGGCGAGCGATTAACTTTGGTGGTGCGGTACAAGCTGGTGCATGCACGCGATCATTGCGCTTTCCTGCAAGACGTCCCGCTCCCTGAACCAGCTACAAGAGCTACGCCGCACACTACGCGGCCCCTACCGGCTGATTGGACGTGGTGGGCCCGATGTACGTCCTCAATCGTTTGCCGTGCCTCACCGTGTCAAGTTGCGTGTCAGGCGAGCTGTTAGCTTGGGTCCTCCGAATACACCTATACATCTCATATCGACATCCACCACTCGCTATACCGAAAGAATCAGCACGAACAGCTTCGAATCGCGACGCCGCGCCCGCCGTCGATGCCGTGCGTGCAGCTGCCGCTGCGTGCATGGATGCACTTCTCGTGTTACGACTTGGGCATTTCTATTGTAAGGTGCAACTCGAAGGTGGGGTCCTATGGTCAGGAAACTAGTGATGTACTCGTTGCTGCAAATAGATATCTCTTTCCATTGACCAGGTTAGGTTCATCGTCCATGTAATGTTGTGTGAGTTGTAGCCTTTGTCAGTTGTGTTGTTTGTCTTAATTGTTGCACACTTGATCAATTATTTTCAGTACTCTCTCCGTAATTACTTGTTGCATAAACGGATGTATCTAAACGTATTTTTAATTTTAAATACATCTATATTTATCCATTTTCGCGACAAGTAATTCAGGACGAAAGCGGTATATGAAGTCGTTCCAACGTGCTCCTGTTATTTACTAACCCAAAACTTGTAAAAGCAGCTTACCTATACTGAACATGCGGAGTCCAAGTCCAGTTCTGGTCATGATCTGCACCGAACTCTGGATGATGCTTGGAGTCTTGATGTGCCATCTATATCAGGCGGAGGACGAAAAAAAATTAAGGTGTGGCGAAGTCTTAAGCAAAGAATTTTTTTGATGCAAATCGAAAGTCAATACACACTACAAACGAAAAACCAAATACATTGAAAATGTAGACATGTTTCAATAGAAAAAAAACTAGAGTTTCCCTACAAGTGCATCTAGAGTACTGAACTGCTAGTGTACAAATTCTTCTCATATGGATAAATTTCCCTGCTAGTGTACACACCAGGTTGCATCACACCAGGTTGGGGTTAAATTCAGTGAGTCCTTATTCAGAAAACCAAGCGTGCGGGCTGCTGGGGGTGAATCTGCGAGCTAGAGTTACATTTCTTCAATCAAAACAGAAAGCAGCAAAATCTGAACACTGATTCTGAAAGGACAAAGGGGTACAAAATTTCAGAAAAAAATGAGAAATTACCTCTTCCCTTCCCCTTTCTTTCCATCTTCTGGTGGCCGGAACTGTGCCGGACTGCACCGCCGTGACGCCGTCGGCCGTCGCTCGCTGCTCAGCTTCAAGCTACTTTGCCTGCTGCCGTCGCCCGCTAGGCGCCTAGGCCCCGGCTGGAGCCGCCGCTTGCGCTGCTATCACTTGCTGCCCCACCGCCCCAGCCTGCCGCCGCCGTCGGCTGCCCCGTCGCCGGTCGCCCGCCTGGTCCTGGCGACCTAGCCAGCCGCCGCGCTAGCTTAGGGAGTTAGGGTTGCGTCGCGTCGGGAGCCGGGAGGAGTGGTTGGTCGCGTGCATGCGTGGTTGACCTGGCTCGATCGATTCCTGCGTGGTCGACCTGGAGGGTGGAGGCTGGAGCGATTCATGGCCCAACACGCTGGATGCGTCGGCGGTCGGCCCATCAGCTAGGCCAGTGGTCAAAACGATCGACCGAATCATACGTATAATTTTTTTTTTTGCTCAGAATCAAGGTATGGCAGCTGCCATACCTTGCCCACCGGAGGCCTCCGCCAGTGCCTATATGCATGGAAGTATGCAATGCTTAATAAAATGTTCATATTAATGCTAGGTGGAAGTACAGTGTGCTTCAAAATATTGACATCTTCTATTTTTAAATAGCTGCAATCCTTTACCTATCTTTTCTCCTCATGCAATTATG
Organism: Elymus sibiricus; assembly: GCA_039707655.1. Taxonomy (NCBI): domain Eukaryota; kingdom Viridiplantae; phylum Streptophyta; class Magnoliopsida; order Poales; family Poaceae; genus Elymus; species Elymus sibiricus. The sequence continues at coordinate 341,583,131 of CM077671.1, forward strand.
CCACATCATCAATTCATGCATGTGGTCATATTACTTATTTTTCCTCTTCATCTAACCATGTCACATCATCAAATCGTGCATGTGGTCATAAGTTACCAATCTACTCATCATTTCACTAATTTTTCTGTGGGCATGAACGGTATATACATTGGACGCTCAGAGCAAATATATGTAGATCATGTTAAACATTTTTTTTAAATGACACCCCGTTTACTTCAATCCAATAGTTCCTATTTTTATACATCATTTTGTCAAATGCTTCATATGATTTTGTTGTTTTTAAAATATTAACAGAGAGCAATCCTAAATTTGTTTCTGCAATATTAGTTTTTTAGCACCTATTTATGCATCTGTTTATCATGTTTCTCGCAGCAACGCGCGGGGCATCATCTAGTTTCTTAAGTGCTGAAGTTCAATGAAATGAGCAAGAATTTCAAAGGAATAGAGAAGATAAATATTATGGCAATGTATATTTGCACATCACATGTCAGCCTAGTCGGCACATGAAAATGCAAACAAAAGACTACAAAGAGAAACCAATAAATTAAATAGTTCATAATTTAGGGCAGAAAATACATAAACGCACAAAAAAATCAGAAATATATAAGAAGAAGTAGGGAAATTGACACCGCGTAAGGACAATGGAAAAAATGTGTTAACAACCAAAAACTGCAGGAGACAACCGACTGAAAGTAGATACCAACCGAAAACTACATAGTTGCAGTAAATAGAGTATATACGTCATCCGTTTCTTTTTAGTTTGCATATAAGATTTGGTCAAAGTCAAACTTTTTGAAATTTGACTAACTTTATAGAAAAAATATCAATATTCACAATATAAAATCAGTATTATTAGATGCACCATCAATATAAATTTCATACTATGTAACTTTAGCATTGTAGATGTTGATATTTTTTTGTATAAATTTGATCAAACTTTGTTTAGCTTGACTTTGACTAATTTTTTTATGCAAAGTAAAAAGAAACGAAGGGAGAAAATGTAGACAACATTTTTTTTGAGAGTACGCAATCGCGTACCTTAGCTTTATAGAAGGCAGAAAGATATGTACAAGATGTTGACAAGTAAAGAGGGTGTACTGGATCCACAGACAGATCAGCCAACCCGAAAAGACTCCACTCCTACACACGCCCCCTATTACTCACAAAAGATGTTCACTCCATGACATCCGGCTCTCATCCATCTACGGAGCTCCTCAAAGTAGTTGGAGGTGAAGCTGCCTACTGTAACCGGTTGACTTCCAGGACGAAACACCTTGTTGTTGCGATTCTTCCATAAGTGCCAGCAAAGGAGCATAGTAAACGAGTCAAAACCCTTCCTGTTGATCTTGGGCATCCGTTTTCTAGCCGACATCCACCAGTGTTGTAAAGTGTCTTCCGTCGATGGCACTAGATCCAACCCAATTCTGGTTTGTATGAAGCAGTTATGCCAAATCTGACGGGCAAACACACATTGGAGGAGAATATGATCCACCGTGTCCTCCTCTTGGTCGCAGATGTAGCAAGGCGAGGGTTCTTCCTGCAGTCCATGTCTTAGTCTACGATCCGTAGTCCATAACCGGTATTGCACCGCTAGCCACATGAATAATTTACAGGAAAGTGGTGCCCAACACTTCCAAATCGCCTTGGACGGCTCGAATCTAATACCACCCTCGCAAAGCATGGCATACATGGACGCCGATGTATAAGTGCCCGTGCAATTCCATCTCCAGATCGGTATATCGACACTTGTAGGGTTGAGTTCCTTGGCTATCATGATTTCCCAAAGGCAACATTGAAAAGCAAAAAATGGAGTACAACATGCTAACTTGCAGCAGAAAATGTAGACAACATTGAAAAGCAAAGTAACCTACATTAAAAGATGCGATGGACGGCTAAGAATGTTTGGTAGAAAACAGTCAAAAAATGCAATATATAACATGAATATAAGAACACTTGATCTTTGAATGAGTAACTGACATAATGTAGTAGACAATCACAAAAAAGTGCAGGCATGGTGAGCACTTTCAAATCAAATCATCAAAAGAAAATTTGCTCCTTCTTTACCGAAAAATAGTCTGGGTGTGACGTAGTACCTGTTTGTGACGCAAGACCATGCGATGCCGAGGACCCCGGCGTAGACGTTCGGGTTGCGCGTCAAGTTGAGCCAGACCACTCTCACCAACGGCCAGATACGCAACTCAGGCCTCTTTTCCTCCACGCCGCCCTCCACGTCGTCCTTCACCGGCACGGCCGTGTCCGGTTTCCAGGCGCCAACGCTGGCACGCCTCACCTCGAACGCCAGCAGCAGCAGCGGGAAGTAGACGATGAACTGCGCCACCGATAGCTGCACGATGAGGTCGCGCGCCCAGTCGCCGTACATGGCGTCCATCAGCGGCACGCCCACGACGAGCGTGTTGTTGAGCGCCGCCAGCGAGTAGCCGGTGATGCACCACGCGGAGACGAACTCCGGGCCGCCGCCCACGGCGACGCGGCGGGAGCGATACCGAGCGGTCGACGCGGCGGCCCAGGCGGCGAGGACCAGCACGACGACGACCTTGGAGAGCGCGTCGGCTGCCAGGACGCGGTAGTTGAGCGCGTAGGGGTCAGTGCGCGCGGCGGCGTCGAAGGCGAAGAAGGGGATGGCGAAGTAGGTGACGAGGCGGTGCACGGCGTCGCACTGCTCCGGCGTGAAGAACTTCCACCACCGCACCGAGGCGTAGCCGAGGCCCAGGGCGAAGTAGAGCGGCGCCATGGCCGACACCACCTTGTACACGTCCCCCCACCCTATCATCTCCTCGGCGGCTCGGTCTGCACTCTGAGAATTCTCTTGCTGCCTATATGGAGGGGTTTCATGCATGCATGAACAAAGAACGTGGGAAAATAACCACAAGTACCTTGTCAGACTTGAAGCACCAACTAAACGGGTATCTTAATTTCGTTGTTCCTAGTGCATATGAGGGGCATCTCCAACGCTGACCTTCTGCCCTAACCCTTTCCCACGCATTCATTCAGATCATGCGGTTCAGACGTATTTTACCATTCAACATGGTCCTTTATTTTTGCATAGACCGGTTTGGACATTCTTTTCCCCGTAAACCGGAAGCAAACGGGGGAGAGGGGCTTCTGGTGTCCAAACCGCTGTCACATACGCGTCTCACAACCTGACCTCACCTAGAACCCTCTCCCGGACTTTCTCTCCAACAGATGCGCTACTTTTCGCATGCATTCATGATCTAGAGCCGCAATGGCCGACATTGATGGCAGCAGCAGCGGCGACAACCCGTTCTCGCCGAGCGCCGTTACGGTGTACGAGTATGCGGATAGCAGGGTCCAGCGGTGGCGGGACAGCCGCAAGGCACACGTCGAGCAGAGTTCGCGGTCTCCCACGTCCCGCCGCCACAAATCCTCACACATTCGGGGCTCGCAACGGTCTGGGCCCTCGATCAATCAAAGACCGTCGCCTCGATGAGAACATCGTGAAGTACATCCAGGAGTGGTCTCTCCACGAGACCACCTGCAGTCGCCTCCGACAACTCCCGCCGCCTGTCTCTCTCCCCGCCCAGGTCTGTGATATTCGTGGCCGCACTACGCGTGACGTAGGAGCAAGCGAAGAAACATCATCCGCAAGCGGCAGGTGGTGGCCCCGCGCTATGTCGCCGCTCGAAGCTGCCCGAGAACAACTCCAACAAGAATGCCGGTGGTGCTGTCGGCTAGACATGCATGACGTATCAGGTCACCATCGGTTTTATTTACTAGTTCACCATCACCAGATAAAATATCATACGGTTTTATGTAAAAATCATCTATGCTTGAATGAAAATAATGCAGTTTGTTTAGATTTACATTTAATTTGTTTATTTTCACAAAATACCTTCAAAATGTGACAGAATATTTTTTACGGTTAGCTTGGCTCGCGCATTACTGTCCGTAGAGTAATCTCGACCGATCCGTGGACAAATACGATGTCAAGTAGACAAACAAAGCATGCATGAACAAATTTCGGAGCGGTAACTGTAATTAAGGTGCATGCACGTTGCAACAAATTATTTTAGGTTGATTGTAACAGGGAGTATGATATACTAGTATCATGCATATACTAGTGTATGATACTACATCCACAGTGCATGATATCATATATTAGTATCATAGAATAGTAACACATCATTTAATATGATATGATACTTCACCCTCTCTTCTTTCATTTAATTCTATGTCATCTCATTAAAATTGTCTAGTTGACATGCATGAAGCCTTGTACAATGCAAGATGCTTAGGAAGCTGCTTAGGAAAATAAACCAGTCTTTATTTAAGCATCGGTGCTTATTTGTACATGATAGACGCTTAGTTAGGCGTCTCTCCTGTACAAATAGACACAGGTGCTTAAGAAAAGTCTGATTTATTTTACTAAGCACCTCCCTAAGCATCTTGCATTGTTTGATACTCACATTACAACTAACTTTATAATGTCACTATCGTTTCCTGCAAAAGGCGTAGTTCCGGAGGCCACGCTTTTGTTACTGTAGCTGACACATCCAGCATGCATGTCGCCATGCTTAGCCGGGTCTTCTCTTTGGGTGATTACGAAGATTCTTGTACAAGATTAGAAAAATAATCTTGTGACCACGCATTGAACAGACACATACAAGACTCAACGGCATCAAGTAAAAAAACTATTGTTTACAGAAAGTTCAGACAAAAAAGGCCTTCAATAGCTTTCGTAAACATAGATTTTTTTTATAAGATCCCATATAATTACCTCCATCGCCCCTCATGTTTACATGAAGATGGTTTTCCTGTATAAATTTAATTTTAACCGGCTGATAACCGTCTGAAATTTCACAACATCGGGCCGCCACGTGTCGCTGCTGAGACGCCGGAAGGTCTTCGCACCACCGCTTGCTGACGTAGGCCCTCACCGCCGCACGGCTGCTCTGCCCCACCTCCTCCCGGTCGCGACAGCGGTGCGTCGGTGGCTCGTTCTAGCAACAGTAGTGGCTGCCCGGTAATCCTGAAATCTTGATGTAAATTTTATTATATTTGAGATGTTTTGTATTTTCGATGAACTTCAATAATAGATATGAATCATTTTCGTAAAAAAATGATTTGGAATGATATATATAGCGTCATGGCTTGTCCTCCATGAGACCATGACATCAAACCTAATGAATGGACTTCGGCAATTAATGTCAGAGATTGGTAGGTAAAACATGGTGCAAAAGAAGACCCAATCAAGAAAGGCAATGACTTCTCTGTTGATGCTTATTTCTTGGGAAATTTGAGAGGAGCGCAATGCAAGGTGTAGAAATGCTAAGAAACAACATCTACTGATTATAATTCCTCTACTGAATTAAAAAAAACTTTTTTAACCAACAATAATCGTCCTCTACGGATTACCCATTTAGTAAAAGTTTTGCCAATTTTAACCCCTTCTAAAGTTTTCAGGCTGAATATAACTCCTCTACTAATTATTATTTTTTAAAAGAAAGTGCCAAGTTATGTCAAATACGATGCGACGCGTGGAAGCGAATGCAGTGAAGAAGAACGAGGTGGAAGCAATAAAGGCATAGTAGTTGAGAATTGTGATCTTGAAATGTGCATGGGTTCATCTTAATTTTTCTTGATAAAAAACGTCTTTCTTGTGTACTCACTTCGCTAAATGATCTAAACGCTCTTATATTTCTTTACAAAGGAAATAAAAATCTTTTATTCTGTATATTGTCCTTTTTGTGGGCGATTAGATATCAAACAAACAAAAATATTGAAAGATTTGTTTTCGTCAAGTTTGGCATGGTCAAAATATGGATACACGGGTTATGTTAAGAATTTGAGGTGCTTACCACTAATCACGTACAGGGTCTGCTTAAGCCAGTACGAACGAGCTGTCCCATGATGGCTGCGGGTGAGAAGTGTGTGTTAGTAGAAACAGTGACTGAAGAGTGATTGGAGTGCGGCAGAGGCATGGAATTGACAAGTTTACAACGGCCGGTGAAAGCGCAGGTGATGCTTTCCTTTTCTTCTTTGGGTCCGACTTGGATCTTTGTTTGTAAATAATAATTGTCTTCTTCCTCTATTAATAGAATCTTAGCAGCTTTTCTGCTAAATTTTTCAAAAGCAGAGCCATTTGTGGCAGCTAGTTAGTCACTTGGTCATCGAAAAATCTGACAAGCGTTAAAAAGTTGGGCTTGTGTCAGTACGCTCGATAACCGAAGCACTCTTCGGCCAAGAATTTCCAATACCTAGCATGTACAAATCATAAGAGCATCTTCATCCGTTTGCCCGCCCGCGCACCCAGCGATGGCATTTCGACGTTTGCGCCGGCGGTTTTTCGGCTTGGGATCACGTTTGCAGCCGCATCCCCAAGTTTTGGCCTCAGACGCACATAAATTCAAAATTCTCTTTCCCGCTATCAAAAAACGACGCTGGTTCGGCGATCATCATGCCACAGATCGGCGATCGAACATATAGCCAAAAGTCCGACGATCAAAAAGGCAGGAACCATACACATAGAACTCAAATGGCAAGCTCCTCTCCTGCAGGGGTGGGAGAGCTCGGCGTAGGCATTGGGGCTGCAGTTGCAGTGCTCGGCGTTGGCGTGGGCGCCGTCGTCGTTGGCGGCGATGTGGTCGCAGTCGACGTCGTCGTGGGCGGGGATGTTGTCGCCGCGGTCCCGGCATGAGAGACGAGGTTGCGCTCCGCCAAGTACCACGCCTTCACCTGCGGGTCCATCGTCGTCGTGTCAGCTCCCATCAGGAACGCCAGGTCGGTGTTCCCCTTCTTCGCGGCGACGTTGGTCCTGAGAAAGTCGAGCTTGACATCCTGCCTCGTCATCAACGCCGACCACCTCGCCTCGGACTTCTCCTCCCTCATGGAGGAGTGATTCCTAGCGTCGGCGATGCATTGTTCTATCGATGACTGCAGCCGTTCGGCAACGGGCGCCGAGTCCCTCCCCGCCTTGGCTTTCTTGTTGCCATTAGGCCGCCCTTCTACCGCCCCCGAGACAGGCACGTCCGGGTTGTACACACCATCCTTGGTCTTGGTGAGAGCGAGCCGGACCTCTGTCCATTTCTCGCATGACTCAATCCTTGTGAAGACATGAAGGAACTTGAACTCGGCATCGCTGCTGTCCCGGCGATACATGTCGAACATTGGGACCATCTGCACAGACGAAGAACAAGTGTCGGCGAAGAACACGGCGAAGAGCTGGGCCGGTGAGCCATGGGCATACCTGGCGCTCGACGTTGGCGCCGCTCTCCGGGCAAGCGATGACGTCCTCCTGAATCCCATGCCACTTCTTGCAGGCTTGCTGGATGCCCGCCCAATGGTTGGCCATGGCCTTCTCGCCGCGATCCATGTAGATGCCGGAGAACTCGGGGTCGACCATCTTGCGCTCGTCGAACGCCGTCTTGACCCTTCTCCAGTACGTGTTGGTGTTCTGATTCGTGTCGGTGATCAGGTCGATGCTGACAGTCTTCCATGCTTCGGCGAGGCACTCGTCTTCCTTTGCCGTCCACTTGACGCGAGGCTCGGCCTGCTTGCCGTTGGATGACCGCCTCTTCTTTCTCCCTTGCTCACCGGCTCCGGCTCTGCCGGTTGTTCCTCTTCCCCATCCTCCTCCTCGACATCGTCGGGCTCGACGTCCTCCATGTCATCGGCGATGTCCAGCGTTTCCTCTTGCGTGCATAACCCGGGGCACGAAGCGGCGGCGGCTGAGCCGTTCATGATGATCTCGTCCATCTCGGCGTCGGCGCTGCTGAACTGTGGCGTCGAGCCAGGTGCGAGGTAGGGGGCCACGTCGTAGAGCCGTCGCAGACGAACCTGAGTACGTCGGCGAGTAGCCGTACTGGGCGTTGAGGCCGGCGGGGAACACGGAGGGTGTGCGCAGGAAGGTGATGTTGGGGTTGAAGCCGCCGAGCACGTCATCGTCAGCATATTCAGGCGAGGGCGCGTACCCCCACATTGGCGGCGAGAAGTTGGCCGGCGACGCGACGCTCTGCTGGCTACCCACGCGCCTTGTGGGAACTGGCCTGCCTGTTGAGGTGGAAAGTCTGGCGCTCGTTCGCCATGGCCGCTGATACATCCATTTTGCATCATGATTGCCTACTGTTATTTGTAATGATTTTATGCATAATAATGTTTTATGGAGTAATTCTAATGCCTTTTCTCTCATAATATGCAAGGTTTACACAAAGAGGGAGAATGCCGGCAGCTAGAATTCTGGACCTGAAAAAGCATATCAGAGACACCTATTCTGCACATCTCCAAATAAGCTGAAACTTCACGAAGAATTATTTTGGAATATATAAAAAATACTGGAGCAAATAACTACCGGAGGGGGGCCACCTGGTGACCACAAGACACCAGGGCGCGCCAGGCCCCCAGGCGCGCCCTGGTGGGTTGTGGCCAGTCCGGCCCACCTCCGGTGCCCATCTTTTGGTACTTAAGGTCTTTTGACCTAGAAAAAAATCAAGAGGGGACTTTCGGGACGGAACGCCGCCGTCTCGAGGCGAAACTTTGGCAGGAGCACTTTTGCCCTCCGGCGGAGCGATTCCGCCGCGGGAACTTCCCTCCCGGAGGGGGAAATCGAAGTCATCGTCATCACCAACAACCCTCTCATATTTGGGAGGCCAATCTTCATCAACATCTTCAACAACACCATCTCCTCTCAAACCCTAGTTTATCTCTTGTGTTCAATCTTTGTACCGGAACCTCAGATTGGTCCATGTGGGTGACTAGTAGTGTTGATTACATCTCGTAGTTGATTGCTATATGGTTTATTTGGTGGAAGATTATATGTTCAGATCCATTATGCTATTTAATACCCCTCTGATCTTGAGCATGAATATCATTTGTGAGTAGTTACCTTTGTTCTTGAGGTCACGGGAGAAGTCATGTTGCAAGTAATCAGGTGAAGTTGATATGTGCTCGATATTTTGATGATATGAATGTTGTGATTCCCTTAGTGGTGTCATGTGAACGTCGACTACATGGCACTTCACCATCTTTGGGCCTAAGGGAATGCATTGTGGAGTAGTTATTAGATGATGGGTTGCTAGAGTGACAGAAGCTTAAACCCTAGTTTATGCGCTATTTCGTAAGGGGCTGATTTGGATCCAAATGTTTAATGCTATGGTTAGATTTTATCTTAATATTTTTCTCGTAGTTGCGGATGCTTGCGAGGGGGTTAATCATAAGTGGGAGGTTTGTTCAAGTAAGAACAACACCCAGGCACCGGTCCACCCACATATCAAATTATCAAAGTAGCGAACGCAAATCAAACCAACATGATGAAAGTGACTAGATGAAATTCCCGTGTACCCTCAAGAACGCTTGCTTATTATAAGAGACCGTTTTGGCCTGTCCTTTGCCACAAAAGGATTGGGCTATCTTGCTGCACTTTATTTACCGTTACCGTTACTTGCTCGTTACCAATTATCTTGCTATCAAACTACATGTTACCTATTTCAGTGCTTGCAGAAATTACCTTGCTGAAAACCGCTTGTCATTTCCTTCTGCTCCTCGTTGGGTTTGACACTCTTACTTATGAAAAGGACTACGATTGACCCCCTATATTTGTGGGTCCTCAAGGCTCTTTTCTGGCGCCGTTGCCGGGGAGTGAAGCGCTCTTGGTAAGTGGAAATCGGTAAGGAAAAATTTATACTATGATGACCCACAAGTATAGGGGATCAATCGTAGTCCTTTCGATAAGTAAGAGTGTCGAACCCAATGAGGAGCAGAAGGAAATGACAAGCGGTTTTCAGCAAGGTAATTTCTGCAGGCACTGAAATTATAGGTAACAGATAGTTTGATAGCAAGATAATTGGTAACGAACAAGTAACGGTAACGGTAAATAAAGTGCAGCAAGGTAGCCCAATCGTTTTGTGGCAAAGGATAGTCCAGAATAGTTTCTAGTAATAGGCAAAGTGTTCTTGAGGGTACATGGGAATTTCGTCTAGTCACTTTTATCATGTTGGTTTGATTCGTGTTCGCTACTTTGATAATTTGATATGTGGGTGGACCGGTGCTTGGGTGCTGTTCTTACTTGAACAACCTCCCACTTATGATTAACCCCCTCGCAAGCGTCTGCAACTACGAGAAAAGTATTAAGATAAAATCTAACCATAGCATTAAACGTTTGGATCCAAATCAGCCCCTTACGAAGTAGCGCATAAACTAGGGTTTAAACTTCTGTCACTCTAGCAACCCATCATCTAATAACTACTCCGAATGCATTCCCTTAGGCCCAAGGATGGTGAAGTGTCATGTAGTCGACGTTGACATGACACCATGATAACCCACAAGTATAGGGGATCGCAACAGTTTTCGAGGGTAGAGTATTCAACCCAAATTTATAGATTCGACACAAGGGGAGCCAAAGAATATTTGCGAGTATTAGCAGCTGAGTTGTCAATTCAACCACACCTGGAGATTAAATATCTGCAGCAGAGTGATCAGTAGCACAGTAGTATGATAGTTTGATAGCAATAGTAACAGTAACAGTGACGGTAGCAGTGATAGCAATAGTTTTGTAGCAGTTGGAATAGTAGTAGCAGCAGTAGTAACTTAGCAAGAGCAATAAGTTGAAAAACTCGTAGGCACTAGATCGGTGAACTCGTTGGATGATATTCATCATATAACAGTCATAACCTAGGGCGATACAGAACTAGCTCCAATTCATAAATGTAATGTAGGCATGTATTCCGTAAATAGTCATACGTGCTTATGGAAAAGAACTTGCATGACATCTTTTGTCCTACCCTCCCGTGGCAGCAGGGTCCATAAGGAAACTAAGGGATATTAAGACCTCCTTTTAATAGAGAACCGGAACAAAGCATTAACACAGGGTGAATACATGAACTCCCCAAACTACGGTCATCACCGGAAAGTATCCCAAATATTGTCACTATGGGGTTTACGAATCATAACACGTAATAGGTGCATATGACTAGGCAAGATCGGATCAAGAACATAGATATAATGGTGATAACATAAACGGTTCAGATCTGAAATCATGGCACTCGGGCCCTAGTGACAAGCATTAAGCATGGCAAAGTCATAGCAACATCAACCTCAGAACATAGTGGATACTAGGGACAAGCCCTACCAAAACTAACTCGATTACATGATGAATATCATCCAACTCCTCACTGACCAGCAAGCCTACGAAGGAATTACTCACTCCCGGTGGGGAGCATCATGGAATTGGAGATGGAGAAGGGTTGGTGATGACGAAGACCGAAGATTCCCCTCTCCGGAGCCCCCAAACGGGCTCCAAATCTGGCCTCCCGATGAAGAACAGGAGGTGGTGGCGGCTCCGTATCGTAAAACACGATGAAACTTTCTCCTTGATTTTTTTCTCCGAAAATAGGAATTTATAATGCCGGAATTAGGGTCAGTGGGGCCACGAGGTGGGCACAACCCACCAGGGCGCGCCCTGGTGTATCGTGCCCAGCCAGGGGCCCCCCTCCGGTGCTTCTTAGCTCCAATATTTTTTATTTATTCTAAAATAAATCTCCAAAAAGTTTCGTCCAGTTTCGAGAACTTTTATTTCTGCACAAAAACAACACCATGGTAGTTCTGCTGAAAACAGCGTCAGTCCGGGTTAGTTTCATTCAAATCATGCAAATTAGAGTCCAAAACAAGGGCAAAAGTGTGAGGAAAAGTAGATACGATGGAGACGTATCACACCACTAAGGGAATCACAACATACATATCATCAAAATATCGAACACATATCAAATTCACATGATTACTTGCAACATGACTTCTCCCGTGACCTCAAGAACAAAGGTAACTACTCACAAATAATATTCATGCTCAAGATCAGAGGGGTATTGAATAGCATAATGGATCTGAACATATAATCTTCCACCAAATAAACCATATAGTAATCAACTACAAGATGTAATCAACACTACTAGTCACCCACAGGTACCAATATGAGGTTCCGGTACAAAGATTGAACACAAGAGATGAACTAGGGTTTGAGAGGAGATGGTGATGTTGATGATGTTGATGAAGATTGGCCTCCCAAAGATGAGAGGGGTGTTGGTGATGACGATGGCTCCGATTCCCCCCTCCGGGAGGGAAGTTCTCCCGGCAGAATCGCTCCGCCGGAGGGCAAAAGTGCTCCTGCCCAAGTTCCTCCTCGAGACGGCGGCGCTCCGCCCCGAAAGTCCTCTCTGTATTTTTTTAGGTCAAGAGACCCTTTATACCAGAAGATGGGCACCGGAGGTGGGCCGAGGAGGGCACAACCCACCAGGGCGCGCCTGGGGGGCCTGGCGCGCCCTGGTGTCTTGTGCCCACCAGGGTGGACCCCTCCGGTAGTTTTTTGCTCCAGTATTATTCATATATTCCAAAAATATTCCACGTAAAGTTTCAGCTTCTTTGGAGTTGTGCAGAACAGGTATCTCTGACATGCTTTTTCAGGTTCAGAATTCCAGTTGCCGGTATTCTCCCTCTTTGTGCAAACCTTGCATATTATGAGAGAAAAGGCATTAGAATCACTCCCTAAAGCATTATTAGTCAACAAAACATAATAAATAACAGTAGCAAATCATGATGCAAAATGGACGTATCATACTACGTGCTGAAATTTATTGTCACTTGCTACTATGTTGAACAATCCTTTGAGGGGTATGTTCGGGGTATCTTCACCTCGACCGGAACCACAATTAGTTTCTCCTCAACCTACTGCACCTACTGAAAATATTGGTTATGAAATTCCTTCGGGTATGATAGAACAACTGCTAGCTAATCCTTATGCAGGAGACGGAACTGAACATCCGGATATGCATCTAATACATGTGGATGAAATTTGTGGATTATTTAAGCTTGCAGGTTTACCCGGAGATGAAGTTAAGAAGAAGGTTTTCCCTTTATATTTGAAGTGAAAATCATTGACATGGTATAGGCTATGTGATGATATTGGATCATGGAACTAGAATCGATTGAAATTAGAATTCCACCAAAAGTTTTATCCTATGCATCTAGTTCATCGTGATCGGAATTATATATATCTTGGGGGAGGCTTAAGGCAATGTTATATTCATGCCCCAATCATGAGCTCTCTAGAGAAATTATTATTCAATTTTTTTATGCTCGGCTTTCTCATAATGATGGATCCATGCTCGATACTTCTTGTACTGGTTCTTTTATGAAGAAGACTATTGAATTCAAGTGTGATCTCTTAGAAAGAATTAAACGCAACTCTGAAGATTGGGAACTCGACAGAGGTAATGAGTCAGGTATTAATCTTAAGTTTGATTGTGTTAAATGTTTTATGAATACCGATGCTTTTCACAAGTTTAGCACTAAATATGGACTTGACTCTGAGATAGTAGCCTCTTTCTGTGAATCATTTGCTACTCATGTTGACCTCCCTAAGGAGAAGTGATTTAAATATCATCCTCCTATTAAAGAAGAAATTAAAGAACCGGTAAAAGCTAAAGATGAAACTATCATTTACAATGTTGATCCAGTTGTGCCTACTTCTTATATTGAAAAACCACCTTTCCCTGTTAGGATAAAGGAACATGCTAAGGTATCAACTGTGGTTCCCAAAAGCAATATTAAAGCACCTAAGCCCTCTGAATAAATTAAAGTAGAACCTAGTGTCGCTATGGTTAAAGATCTCTTGGTAGAAAATATTGATGGGCCTGTTATTTACTTCTGTGATGAAGCTACTAGAATTGCCAACCTGATGAAAAAGATAAACATAGACCCATAGTTGGCATGCCTGTTGTCTCAGTTAAAATAGGAGATCATTACTATCATGGTTTATGTGATGTGGGTGCTAGTGTGAGTGCTATTCCTTTTACCTTATACCAAGAAATTATGAATGATATAGCACCCGCCGAAATAGAAGACATTGATGTTACTATTAAACTTGCTAATAGAGACACCATCACACCACTTGGGATTGTTAGAGATGTTGAAGTCTTGTGTGGGAAAATAAAATATACTACTAATTTTCTAGTTCTTGGTTCCCCACAAGATGACTTTTGTCCCATTATCTTATTTAAGCCTTTCTTGAACACTGTTAATGCTAAGATAAATTGTGAAAAACAAACTGTCGGTGTTAGTTTTGGTGATGTGTCTCATGAGTTTAACTTTTCCAAGTTTAGTAGACAACCACGTAACAAAGAATTATCTAGTAAGGATGAAATAATTGGTCTTGCTTCTATTGCCGTACCTCCTACCGATCCACTAGAACAATATTTGCTTCACCATGAAAATGATATGCACTTGCATGAAAGAAATGAAATAGATAAAAATTTCTTTGAACAACAACCTCTCCTAAAACAAAATTTGCCCATTGAAACTGTAGGAGGTCCTCCTCCACCTAAAAGTGATCCTGTGTTTGAATTAAAACAGTTGCCTGACACTTTGAAGTATGCTTATCTTGATGAGAAAAAGATATATCCTGTTATTATTAGTGCTAACCTTTTAGAACATGAAGAAGAAAGATTATTAAAAATTCTAAGGAAGCACCGGGCTGCTATTGGATATACTCTTGATGATCTTAAGGGCATTAGTCCCACTCTCTGTCAGCACAAGATCAATATGGAACCTGACGCTAAACCCGTTGTTGATCACCAACGACATTTGAATCCTAAAATGAAAGAAGTGGTAAGAACTGAAATATTAAAGCTTCTGGAAGCAGGTATAATTTATCCCATAGCTGATAGTAGATGGGTAAGTCTTGTTCATTGTGTCCCTAAGAAGGGAGGTATTACTGTTGGTCCTAATGATAAAAATGAACTTATCCCACAGAGAATTGTCACTAGCTATAGAATGGTAATTGATTTTAGAAAAATAAATAAAGCACACACACTTTTGTTTTCTGGATGGATATTCTGGTTTCTCTCAAATACCTGTATCACAACCTGATCAAAAGAAAACCACCTTTACTTGTCCTTTTGGAACCTATGCTTATAGACGTATGCCTTTTGGTTTATGCAATGCACCTGCTACCTTTCAAAGATGTATGACTGTTATATTCTCTGATTTTGTGAAAAGATTGTGGAGGTTTTCATGGATGATTTTTTCGTTTACGAAACTTCTTTTGATGACTGCTTAAGCAACCTTGATCGAGTTTTGCAGAGATGTGAACAAACTAGTCTCATCTTGAATTGGGAGAAGTGCCACTTTATGGTTAATGAAGGTATTGTCTTAGGGCATATATAAAATATCCGAACGAGGTATTGAGGTGGATAAAGCTAAAGTTGATGCAATTGAGAAAATGCCATGTCCTAAAGATATTAAAGGTATTCGGAGTTTCCTTGGTCATGCTGGTTTCTATAGGAGGTTTATTAAAGAATTCTCTGAAATTTCTAGGCCTCTTACTAATCTTTTACAAAAGGATATTCCATTTGTTTTTGACGATGATTGTGTGGAAGCCTTTGAAACACTTAAGAAAGCCTTAACTTCTGCACCTATTGTTCAACCATCTGATTGGAACTTGCCTTTTGAAATTATGCTACTACTGAAAAATATTTTTTGGCAGTTGTGTTTGCTTGTGATAAATTTAGATCTTACATTGTTGATTCCAAAGTTGTTGTTCACACTGATCATGCTGCTATAAAATATCTTATGGAAAAGAAAGATGCTAAACCTAGACTCATTACGTGGGTTCTCTTGCTTCAAGAATTTGATTTACATATCATTGATAGGAAAGGAGATGAGAACCCCGTAGCTGATAATTTGTCTAGGTTAGAACATATTCTTGATGACCAACTACCTATTGATGATAGTTTTCCTGATGAACAGTTAGCTGCAATAAATGTTTCTCAAAACACTCCTTGGTATGCTGATTATGCTAACTACATTATTGCTAAATATATACCACCTAGTTTCACATACCAACAAAAGAAAAAATTCTTCTATGATTTAAGACATTACTTTTGGGATGACCCACATCTTTATAAAGAAGGGGTAGATGGTATTATTAGACGTTGTGTGCCTGAGAATGAATAGGAACAAATCGTATGGAAATGTCATTCGGAAGCCTATGGAGGACATCACGCGGGAGATAGAACTGCTCACAAGGTATTGCAATCTGGCTTTTATTGGCCTACTCTCTTCAAGGATACCCGTAAGTTTGTCTTTTCTTGCGATGAATGTCAAAGAATTGGTAATATCGGTAAGCGTCAGGAAATGCCTATGAATTATTCACTTGTTGTTGAACCATTTGATGTTTGGGGTTTTGACTATATGGGACCTTTTCCTTCCTCTAATGGGTATACTCATATTTTGGTTACTGTTGATTATGTTACTAAGTGGGTAGAAGCTATTCCAACTAGTAGTGCTGATCATAACACCTCCATTAAAATACTTAAAGAAGTTATTTTCCCGATGTTTGGAGTCCCTAGATATTTAATGACTGATGGTGGTTCACACTTTATTCATGGTGCTTTTCGTAAAATGCTTGCTAAATATGATGTTAACCATAGAATTGCATCACCCTATCATCCTCAATCTAGTGGTCAAGTTGAACTTAGCAATAGAGAAATAAAATTAATATTACAAAAAACTGTCAATAGGTCCTGAAAGAATTGGTCTAAGAAACTAGATGATGCACTTTGGGCCTATAGAACAGCTTATAAAAATCCTATGGGTATGTCTCCATACAAAATGGTATATGGAAAAGCTTGTCATTTGCCTCTAGAGTTAGAACACAAAGCATTTTGGGCAATTAAAGAACTCAATTATGATTTCAAACTTGCCGGTGAAAAGAGGCTATTTGACATTAGCTCACTAGATGAATGGAGAACCCAAGCTTATGGAAATGCCAAACTGTTCAAAGAAAAAGTTAAAAGATGGCATGACAAAAGAATCCAAAAGCGGGAATTCAAAGTTGGAGAATATGTTCTTTTGTACAACTCTCGTTTTAGATTTTTTGCAGGAAAACTTCTTTCCAAATGGGAAGGACCATATATTATTGAAGAGGTTTATCGTTCTAGAGCTATCAAGATTAATAATGCCAAAAGTACTAACCCGAAGGTGGTCAATGGACAAAGAATTAAACACTATATCTCAGATACGCCTATTAATGTTGAAAGCAATATTATCCAAACCATGACACCGGAGGAACACATAAAAGAAACCTTCCGGAACACTCTAGAATCCTGAAAAAGAGGAGGTACGTGATACGGTAAGTAAACGGACTCCGAAAAATCTGCAAAAATATTTTCTGTTAGTTTCGGAATATTACAAAAATTAGGAAAATAAGAAATAAACAGGAGAGCAACCGAGGTGAGAACGATACACCAGGGCGCGCCTGCCCTCCCTTGCGCGCCCTGGTGGGTTGTGCCCCCCTCGGGCACCTTCCCGACTCCGTTTTCCTGCCATATGCTTCTTTCCCAAGATAAAAAATCTTCATATATACCCCCAAAACATTTGACCACCGCATCACAGAAGTATCCTCGGTTCTTGTTTCGTGCTGTTTTTCTGTCAGATCTAAAGATATGTCGTCTCAAGATTCAGAGGGGGGGAGCTACGTTGCTGACTATATTGCAAACCCTAAGGTCTATGGAGAGGTGGATCATTATGGATGGACCACAGATGAGGAGGAAGATGCCAACATGAAGGAAACAAAGGATGATAGCTCTGAGGAAGAGGATGACCCACTACCTCAGCCTGGAGACATGCATGTGGAATTCAAGAAGTCAAGCCTCCCTAAAGGATACAAACCTAAGGTTCAATTTATTCCATCTCATTTTCTGCAGGAGAGCAAGGCGGCATTATGCAAAAAGATATTAAATCTCGACTTAGAGAATGAGGATCTAAGGGAGGAAATTTTTATGCTCAAGTATAAGC
Organism: Elymus sibiricus; assembly: GCA_039707655.1. Lineage (NCBI taxonomy): Eukaryota > Viridiplantae > Streptophyta > Magnoliopsida > Poales > Poaceae > Elymus > Elymus sibiricus. The sequence goes on from CM077671.1 coordinate 341,600,948, forward strand.
TGAAGAAGAAGGCTACCTCATCACCACCACCTTCATCATCTTCACCACCAAAGGAGACTCTTGAGTACACGGGTATGAGCACTCCCCTTGGCTTGTGCCAAGCTTGGGGGAGATGCCCCGATCTTGTTGTCCAGCCCGAAGAGGCAGTTGGCGTGGTACGTGCACACCTTGTAGAAGTCCTTCTTCGGCTCGCAGTGGCTGCCGAGGTACGCCGTGTCCACGAGCTTCACCGTGACCCCGTGCCGCGCCGCCAGCTCGCGCTTCTCCAGCTGGAACACGCCCTGCTCGTGCTCCCCGGGGTACCGCGCCCTCGCCTCGTACCAGCCCCTGTAGAACGCGGCCGTCCGCGGGCCCGCCCGCGCGTACACGAACCCGCCGTTGGCCGACTTTTCAAGGTCGTAGGGGTTGTGGCCGTAGAACTGGTCGCACGCCATGGCGACGTCGGCGCCGACGGGGATGCGCAGCAGCGGGTTCCGGAACCACACGATGTCCACGTCCGTGAACACGAAGCTGAAGCCCAGCCCCAGGACCCGCGCCTGGAACCGGTTCCGCGCCCACATCATGTCCAGGTAGTTGGGGCTCATGAACGACATCTCCGCCGCCAGGCCGTCGTCCGACCCGCTGCGGCCCTCGACGAGCAGGTAGCAGAGCGGGTGCATGCGCCGGCACCGCTCGAGCGCCTTGCCGTCCATGGTGACGATCACCAGGTGCTTCAGCAGGGGCTGCGTCCCCACGCCTACGCGGAAGCTCTCCAGGAAGAGCTCTAGGAGCGAGCCGGGCAGCATCAGCGCCTCGTTGGTGAAGGTCATTATGATGGTGTTGTCCTCCATGGCCGCGCTCCGGAGCAGCTCGGCTAGCTCGCTGTCCTCTTTACTTGCAGCCGCAACCTGCAGCCCATGTACTATACAAGTAAACGACAAGGTTTGGACATGCATGCAAGGATCCAACAACGGAAAACCAAGATAGAAAGGGACATGAATCTTAGAACGCGAACAGGTACCGTGTTGAGCTTGTTCATGCTGAGATTTGCTTGGCTTCCATTGCCCAACGCCAGCTCCTGGCCGCACGGGCACGGAGCAGGCGGCAGCAGCAGCACGATGATGGCTGCCGTGATCGCTGCTCCCAGGAAGAAACCCAGGAAATCCCGCAGCGAGTACATAGCCGGTGATCTGATCGACGCAGAAATTCCCCGAGGCAGAGGGTCGGAGCTTCCGAGAGTGCGGTGCAGACTGCAGAGCGCAGTATGCCTATCAGTGTATGTACTAATATATCTCGAATGCGAACTGGAGAACTGGACTCCGACGACCCAACAACTTGCAGGGCCCTGCATGTGACATTTACTGATCGAGATGCCAAAGTTTCAGATCTTCTCTGTGAGAAGAGAAGAGAAGAAAATAGAGACTTTACCGTTGACGGGATTTGATCTAATTGAATTCTCAATTGGTCGGTAGCAGTGGAGAAGCTAGGTTGTGCTTCGAGCAAGCCGACGGTTATTCTTTTACTAGAAGGGTTGGGCGTGCTTTGCTGCGCCGTTGAAAATTTCTTTACTCACTTTATTTCAAAATATATGGTGTAAAAAGTCAAACCTCTTTAAATCTGATTAAATTTGTAGAGAAATATATCAAAAATCATAATATCAAATCGGTGTTATTAGATTCATCAGGAAATGAATTTTCATATTTTTTTTGTTTAATATTGTGGAAGTCGATATTTTGGCTATGAACTTGGTCAAAATTACAGAAATTTGAATTTACAAAAACTAATAACCCTTATATTTTAAAATTGATGGAGTATTTAGTTTGGCCGGTGGGGAAGACGGTGGAGTGTGTTTAATGTTTGTTTATAATGTGATTATTTGATGGGCCTTTCGCGGTGTGATTCTGTGTTATCCGCTAATCAACTCATACTTATTTTTTTATCGTTGGTTGCGTGTACTTTATTCGGCTATAATATCACATGGTGGCGCTTTTTTCGTGGTGATAGGAGTTTGCGAGGGGTTAATATATTTTTATAGGCCGATTGTTGCTGATTGGTTTGAAAAATCGTTGCCCGATCAAAATTGTAAACGAAATCCAAAATTGAATACCTCAATTGAATGAAAGAGCTTCAAAATTAGGAAACACAGAGACTTAAAATAAATTAACGGGAGAGCCCCTTGAGAAATTGTTGTCCCGGTCAATATCGGGTGATCCAATTCTAAATTGAAGCCTCAATTAATTGTGAAGATTTAAAAATTAGGAGGCATAGTGTATTGTATAAAAAAATAAACGAAAAACATTGTTGACCCGGTCAAAATTGAGCAACCAAATCTCAATTGGAGACCTCAATTGATTGTGAGGCCTCCAATCTTAGAAGGTTTAGTGATCTGTACTACAAAGTTTTAAGTCGACGGGGCTACTTCTAGATCACTGGTCACCTGCCGATCTAGATTGCTACCGTCAGATGCGCAATTTGGCATGGTACGCGCGGATTCTCTGACTTCACTTCAACAAGGCAGAGAGGAACAGTGCCTCTACCTTAGCCGGAGAGCCATTGGATCAAAAACGGGCAGTCCAGATTGGCCGAATCACTGTAGCACGCGTACTGTTCACGTAGCACTGTTTAGATTACTGTTCGAAGGTTCTGTTCATATCACTGTTTCGGTGGTACTGTTGCATCAGATCTGGGCAGTCCGTTCTCGATCCAACGACTCAAAGGTGAGGAAAAGTAGAGGTACTGTACCTCTCTGCCTTTGCCACAGCAAGGCAGAGAATCCACAGCCTGGCATGTTATATTAGCGGTTACAGTCAAATAGTTTATAATTAATTCATGTCAGGAGAGAAATAGAGATGCCGAGGTAATAAATTTGGTCAGACTAATGTAATCATATAGTAATAGTATGGTCGGCTTCCTTGGGCCGGTGTACCTGAGAGTCAGTCCGCATAAATCTCAGTTCCGACACACCACCGTTCTGAGATGATGAGGACGTATCTGGGGCAACCAAGGTGGCAAGGTTCTTGTGCTACCGGTGCATCAATGTTAAAAACTCATGCAAAAACTTTCCAAAAACTCTGAAAATAAATGAGCACGGGAACACAATACACCATGTCATATAATTTTAGCTAAAAATTCAACTCACACCTCAAGAAACAAAAATAAAAATTGTGACATGAATGTTGTTAATTTAAACTGGGCCATGTCATATAAACTGGCGTGCGCGTTCTTGCCGCCGTGGAGTGGCCGCTCTACATTGAAGCCGGACCTGAGTGGATGCGACCTCTCACTGGCTCCGACATTGAAGCGGCACACCAGCCAAGGGCACCGCCCGCTGAACCCCCGGCTGAACACGCCTCCTCGCCGCATTCAAATGCCACCATTAAACTTGCGCGTGTGCCGAGAAATCTACTCCGGCCACACATCCGTTCATGAGACGGCCGACATTAAACACAACACCGGGCAAGCTCCTCATGCCCGTTCGTAATTTAAAGGAGGCCAAATGGAGGGCAAGAATCACACCACTCCTTCGCTCCCCATCTCCTCTTTCCACCATTTTCTCCACTCTTTCAATGACGCATCCGACGAGCCGGAAAAGCAGTTCTCCAGTATAAAAGTCAGTTGGGTTGCCCATTGAGCCCACCAATACGAGCCAAACAACTCGCGGCTCCACCTCCCTCGCCTAGCCCGACAGAGTAAGTTGTCGCTCCATGCCAGCGTCGGGTTTAGCAACTCGCCGCTCCATGCCAGCTCGTGGACGAGTGGCAAGTTGCTCCATGCAGGCACGCGGGGGAGCACGGTGTAGCGGGAATCGTGGCTGCCATCAACAAGGCCAAGCGCCGTTTCATCTGTCGTCAACATTAGCGGAACCGCACCCGGTCGATGGAGAAAGAAGTTGCCTACACGGAGTTCGACGAGTCGGTGGCGAGCGTGCCTGTGTCCGCCAACAACACCGAGGTAAGTAGAACATGGGAGGCCATCGTCGCTTCGGTCCCAGGAAGGCCACCGCAGGAAAGTCCTCTGCGTCCACAACCGGTGTCTCACCCTCTCTTGCAGGCCACCGTCGTCCCCCGACCCAAAAACAAGCACTCATCCGCGCTTCATGGAAGCGGATGCAACCCTTCCCCTCCAGCTGAAGCATCCTCTCTGCAACTCCGATGAGCGGCGTAGCCGCAGATAGGGAAAAGGGAATGATTATACCTCCGGGGCTCATGTACTATAGGAACCCAAAAACAAGCACTCATCCGCGCTTCATCGAATCTATAAATTTGGGTTGAATACTCTACCCTCGAAAACTGTTGCGATCCCCTATACTTGTGGGTTATCATGGTGTCATGTCAACGTCGACTACATGACACTTCACCATCCTTGGGCCTAAGGGAATGCATTCGGAGTAGTTATTAGATGATGGGTTGCTAGAGTGACAGAAGTTTAAACCCTAGTTTATGCGCTACTTCGTAAGGGGCTGATTTTGATCTAAACGTTTAATGCTATGGTTAGATTTTAGCTTAATACTTTTCTCGTAGTTGCAGACGCTTGCGAGGGGGTTAATCATAAGTGGGAGGTTGTTCAAGTAAGAACAGCACCCAAGCACCGGTCCACCCACATACCAAATTATCAAAGTAGCGAACACGAATCAAACCAACATGATAAAAGTGACTAGACGAAATTCCCATGTACCCTCAAGAACACTTTGCCTATTACTAGAAACTATTCTGGACTATCCTTTGCCACAAAACGATTGGGCTACCTTGCTGCACTTTATTTACCGTTACCGTTACTTGTTCGTTACCAATTATCTTGCTATCAAACTATCTGTTACCTATAATTTTAGTGCCTGCAGAAATTACCTTGCTGAAAACCGCTTGTCATTTCCTTCTGCTCCTCATTGGGTTCGACACTCTTACTTATCGAAAGGACTACGATTGATCCCCTATACTTGTGGGTCATCATAGTATAAATTTTTCCTTACCGATTTCCACTTACCAAGAGCGCTTCACTCCCCGGCAACGGCGCCAGAAAAGAGCCTTGAGGACCCACAAGTATAGGGGGTCAATCGTAGTCCTTTCGTAAGTAAGAGTGTCGAACCCAACGGGGAGCAGAAGGAAATGACAAGCGGTTTTCAGCAAGGTAATTTCTGCAAGCACTGAAATTGTAGGTAATAGGTAGTTTGATAGCAAGATAATTGGTAACGAGCAAGTAACGGTAATGGTAAATAAAGTGCAGCAAGATAGCCCAATCCTTTTGTGGCAAAGGACAGGCCAAAACGGTCTCTTATAATAAGCAAACATTCTAGAGGGTACATGGGAATTTCATCTAGTCACTTTCATCATGTTGGTTTGATTTGCGTTCGCTACTTTGATAATTTGATATGTGGGTGGACCGGTGCTTGGGTGCTGTTCTTACTAGAACAAACCTCCCACTTATGATTAACCCCCTCGCAAGCATCCGCAACTACGAGAAAAGTATTAAGATAAAATCTAACCATAGCATTAAACATTTGGATCCAAATCAGCCCCTTACGAAATAGCGCATAAACTAGGGTTTAAGCTTCTGTCACTCTAGCAACCCATCATCTAATAACTACGCCACAATGCATTCCCTTAGGCCCAAAGATGGTGAGGTGCCATGTAGTCGGCGTTCACATGACACCACTAAGGGAATCACAACACTCATATCATCAAAATATCGAAGACATATCAACTTCACATGATTACTTGCAACATGACTTCTCCCGTGACCTCAAGAACAAAGGTAACTACTCACAAATGATATTCATGCTCAAGATCAGAGGGGTATTAAATAGCATAATGGATCTGAACATATAATCTTCCACCAAATAAACCATATAGCAATAGACTACGAGATGTAATCAACACTACTAGTCACCCACAGGTACCAATCTGAGGTTCTGGTACAAAGATTGAAGACAAGAGATGAACTAGGGTTTGAGAGGAGATGGTGTTGTTGAAGATGTTGATGAAGGTTGGCCTCCCAAAGATGAGAGGGTTGTTGGTGATGACGATGGCTTCGATTTCCCCCTCCGGCAGGGAAGTTCCCCAGGCGGAATCGCTCCGCCGGAGGGCAAAAGTGCTCCTGCCCAAGTTCCGCCTCGAGACGGCCGCGTTCCGTCTCGAAAGTCCCCTCTTGATTTTTTCTAGGTCAAAAGACCTTAAGTACCAGAAGATGGGCACCGAAGGTGGGCCGGGCAGGCCACAACCCACCAGGGCGTGCCTGGGGGGCCTGGCGCGCCCTGGTGTCTTGTGGTCACCAGGTGGCCCCCTTCCGGTAGTTATTTGCTCTAGTATTTTTTATATATTCCAAAATAATTCTCCGTGAAGTTTCAGCTTATTTGGAGATGTGAAGAATTGGTGCCTCTGATATGCTTTTTCAGGTCCAGAATTCCAGCTGTCGGCATTCTCCCTCTTTGTGTAAACCTTGCATATTATGAGAGAAAAGACATTAGAATTACTCCATAAAGCATTATTATGCATAAAAACATTACAAATAACAATATGAAATCATGATGCAAAATGGACGTATCAACTCCCCCAAGCTTAGACCTCGCTTGTCCTCAAGCGAAAGCCGATATCGAAAAACATGTCCACAAGGTTTGAGAGAGAGAGAGGTGTCGATAAAAACAAAATATGGACATAGTAGCATCATGCTTATTATCATAGCAGCAACAAACTTTGTCAGAGGACTTTTTCATATAACTTTTATTATATAACTTCATCATATAACATCTCATGAACAAGTAACAATTCATCACAACATAGAAGTATAAAGCATAAACCTTATTGAAAACCAACAAACTATGTTCTCGGTCAACTTTGCAACTACAATTCATCATATTTTCATGAAGGGTCTCTTGTCGGAGCCTTTTGGCAAGTCGTGCTCGACGAGTGGAAGTTGTTAAAGACCCAGCACGAGCTCACCTATTGAATCCGCTTGGTCACGGCCCCTGTCCGTGCCGTTTCTGTTCGATGAAAAAAAAATTAGAAAACTTTGTATCTATCCATTTTTCATTGTGGTAATACCGAACACCAAAAATAATAAAAATACATTCAAATCAGTAGACCACCACTAGTAAAAAAGGGTCTTTAGTCCCGGTTCGTAGGGGCCTTTTGTCCCGGTTGCGCAACCGAGACTAAGGAATCGGGACTAAATGCTCCCCTTTTTAGTCCCGGTTGTGTTATGAACAGGGACTAAAGGGGTTCCACGTGGCCATTGTGGAGCGCTTAGGAAGGAGGACCTTTAGTCCCGGTTGGTGGCCGCCATGCGTCAGGAGCTGGGGTTTATGGTTTTGGAGGGGGTTTAGGGTTTTGGACGGTTTAGGGGTTTCATTTTGTGTTTCCTTTTTTGTGTGTTTACCATTCAATTCTTTTTCATTTAGGGTTTTTATTTTTATTTTATGTTTTCCATTCAACTCGACGCTACTACATATATATATAGCAATGAAAGAACCATTACACAACATCGTGATGAATATAGAGAAGTGACATCTTTCTCCGTGCTTGGTCGAACAACAAGTTTTCGTATATATATTCGATTCTACTACATATAGTACACGTTTATGCATATATACAATATAATATCCCTTATGATCCCTAATATCCAATTACCAAAATTAGCTACCAATTCCCGATGGTATTCTCTGGTTTTAGGTATGACCTCTTCAAGTAAGAATCCCGCCAATTCCTCTTGAATTGCTCGTAAGCGATCCTTTGGTAGGAGACCGTCCCGCATCCGTTGGATCTAATTTAAAGAAGGGGGTCAATTAGCTCATCCCTCTCCCTCATATAAAAATGCAATAATGATTACCGGTCTAGTTATCAATTGCCTAGGGACAAATAACCTTCTTGTTTGACAAAAGATTCTACTAAACAACTAACTTTTATTATCTTGCAATTTACTCGTAGTTTTATTCTCGCAAAGTACTTCTAGTTTTATTCGTGCAAACTATCCTATCACCTACAAAATAGTTTCATACTTGTTCGAGGTAAAGCAAACGTTAAAGTGTGCGTAGAGTTGAATCGGTGCTCGATAGAACTTGAGGGAATATTTGTTCTACCTATAGCTCCTCGTTGGGTTCGACACTCTTATTTATCGAAAAAGGCTACAAACGATCCCCTACACTTGTGGGTTATCAAGACCTTTTTCTGGCGCCGTTGTCGGGGAGCAATAGCGTGGGGTGAATATTCTCGTGTGTGCTTGTTTGCTTTATCACTAAGTAGTTTTTATTTTGTGCTCTTGTTTTCTATCTTTAGTTATGGGTAGGAAACGTAAAATATCAAAAAATTAGTTGTACCTGCTAAACCAATGGTTGAAGAACCACCCAAAATCTATCAAACTACTGAAACTTTCTATTTGGATCATCTTCGATCCATTTGTGCTCGTGCTGAAAACCCAACTAGCTTAGTTGAGGAAAAATCATTAAATGAGCATGCTTATTTTGTGCGACACCGCTTATCTCAAAAAGGTAAACTTTTGTGGCATCATATTAATAGTTTGTATTGTTATGCTTTGAATTTATGCGAAATACATGATTTTACTTGTTGTTCCAAAGACCTTAAGAAACACCTTTTCTTCCAATGTGAGTTTAAGGATAATGGAATCGTATCTTCTTATGCCAAGGGTGTTTATAATTACTATGATATTAAACAAATTGAAGAATTTGTTGCTTTTAAGGGTGCCTATGAAATTGCTTCTTTGATTGATAAGTATGATGCTACTCTTTACAAATCTGAAAAATTTGCCATACTTAAATACTGTTATGAAAACTATGCTTCCAATGCTTATGTTAAAGAATATATTGAGGACTCCTCCACTGTCCAAGAAGAGACTAATATTTTGCAGGAATCTATGGAAGAGGAAGTTGCTGAAATTGTGAGCTCATTAGATGAAAAACATGAGGAGGAGAGCGAAGAACAAAAGGAGGAAGAGTGGATTAGCTACCCGTGCCCACCTTCTAATGAGAGTAACTCTTCAACTCATACATTATTTAATTTCCCTTCGTACTTACCGAAGGATGAATGCTATGATAATTGCTATGATCCCGTGGATTCTTTTGAAATATCCCTTTTTGATGAACTTGATGCTTGCTATGCCTGTGGCCAAGATGCCAATATGAATTATGCTTAGGGAGATGAACTTGCTATAGTTCCTTATGTTAAGAATGAAAATGTTGCTATTGCACCCACACATGATAGTCCTATTATCTTTTTGAATTCTCCCAACTACACTATATCGGAGAAGTTTGCTCTTATTAAGGATTATATTGATGGGTTGCGTTTTGCTACTACACATGATGATTTTGATGAATATAATATGCATGTGCTTTCTGCTCCTACTTGCAATTATTATGAGATAGGAACTACATCTCCACCTCTTTATGTTTCCAATACGATAAAATTGCAAGAAATTGTTTATACTATGCATTGGCCTTTACTTGATGTGCATGAATTGTTCTTTTATGACATGTGATACGTCTCCAATGTATCTACTTTTCCTCACTCTTTTGCCCTTGTTTTGGACTCTAATTTGCATGATTTGAATGGAACTAACCCGGACTGACGCTGTTTTCAGCAGAATTGCCATGGTGTTGTTTTTTGTGCAGAAATAAAAGTTCTCGGAATGGAACGAAACTTTCTGGAGATTTATTTTGGAAAATATAAAAAATACTGGAGCCAGAAACCACCGAAGAGGGGGCCCAGGGTGAGCAGCACCTACCAGGGCACGCCAGCCCCCTCCCGGCGCGCCCTGGTGGCTGCTGGGCACCTCGGGGCCCCACTTGCCCTATCTCCGCCACTATAAATTCCTAAATTTGGAGAAAAAATAGAGAGAAAGAATTATCGCATTTCACGAGACGGAGCCGCCGCCACCTCCTGTTCTTCATCGGGAGGCCAGATCTGGAGCCTGTTTGGGGCTCCGGAGAGGGGAATCTTCGGTCTTCGTCATCATCAACCTTTCTCCATCGCCAATTCCATGATGCTCCCCACCGGGAGTGAGTAATTCCTTCGTAGGCTTGCTGGTCGGTGAGGAGTTGGATGAGATTCATCATGTAATCGAGTTAGTTTTGTTAGGGCTTGATCCCTAGTATCCATTATGTTATGAGATTGATGTTGCTATGACTTTGCTATGCCTAATGCTTGTCACTAGGGCCCGAGTGCCATGATTTCAGATCTGAACCGTTTATGTTATCATCTCTATATCCATGTTCTTGATCCGATCTTGCCTAGTCATATGTACCTATTACGTGTTATGATCCGTCAACCCCATAGTGACAATATTTGGGATACTTCGCGGTGATGACCGTAGTTTGAGGAGTTCATGTATTCACCATGTGTTAATGCTTTGTTCCGGTTCTCTATTAAAAGGAGGCCTTAATATCCCTTAGTTTCCTTATGGACCCCGCTGCCACGGGAGGGTAGGACAGAAGATGTCATGCAAGGTCTTTTCCATAAGCACGTATGACTATATACGGCATACATGCCTACATTACATTGATGAACTGGAGCTAGTTCTGTATCGCCCTAGATTATGACTGTTACATGATGAATATCATCCAACGAGTTACCGATCCAGTGCCTATGACCTTTCCACTTATTGTTCTTGCTAAGTTACCAGTGTTGTTGCTGCTGTTCCAACTACTACAAAACTATTGCTACTACTGTTACCGCTACTGTTACTATTGCTACTGCTATCAAACCTACCATATTACTATTGCTACTACTGTTACCGCTACTGTTACTATTGCTACTACTATCAAACGTACCATATTACTGGGAACGTTGCATGGGAAACAAAAATTTCCTACGCACACGCAAGATCTATCCATGGTGGTGAGCATCTACGAGAGGGAGAGTGGATCTATGTACCCTTGTAGATCGCTAAGCGGGAAGCGTTAAGAAACGCGGTTGATGTAGTCGAACGTCTTCGCGATCCAAATCCCAAGCCGTCCCGCGATCCAATCACGATCTGTCCCGATCTAGCGCCGAACGGACGTCACCTCCGCGTTCAGCACATGTACAGCTCGATGACGATCTCTGCCTTCTTGATCCAGCAAGAGGGGGCGGAGAGGTAGATGAGATCTCCAGCAACACGACGGCGTGGTGGTGGTGATGGTGGAGTTATCCCGGCACGGCTTCGCCTAAGCACTACCGGAATCTATTTGGTGGAGGAACTAGAGAATAGAGAACTAACACGTGGCCGTGTGTGTTTGGGGGCTCTATTCCTCTAGTATATATAGGAGGGAGGGGGGAGGAGGCAGCCTCCCTAGGGTTTCCCCTAGGGGTTCGGCCGAAGGAGGTGGAGGCCAAGCCTCCCACCAATCCTACTCCAAGTAGGATTCCCTTTCCTACTTTCCTTCCCCACTTTGGGGTTTCCTTTTCCCACTTCCCTAGCCGCATGGGCTTTGGTGGAGGGGTCGGCCAGCCCACGAGGGGCTGGTCTGTCTCCTCCCACAGCCCATGGGGCCCTTTGGGGTGGGTGGGCCCACCCGGTGGACCCCCGGAACCCTTCCGGTAACCCCGGTAAATTCCGGAACTTTTCCGGAAGTCAAATACCAACTTCCTATATATAAATCTTTACCTCCGGACCATTCCGGAGCTCCTCGTGACGTCCGGGATCTCATCAGGGACTCTGAACAACCTTCGGTCACCAACACATATATCTCAATACTACCGAAACGTCACCGAACGTTAAGTGTGTAGACCCTGTGGGTTCGAGAACTATGCAGACATGACCGAGACACCTCTACGGTCAATAACCAATAGCGGGACCTAGATGCCCATATTGGTTCCTACATATTCTACGAAGATCTTTATCGGTTGAACCTCTATGTCAAGGATTCAGTTAATCCCGTATGCTGTTCCCTTTGTTCTTCGGTATGTTACTTGCCCGAGATTCGATCGTCGGTATCTCTATACCTAGTTCAATCTCTGTCAGGACCGGTTTTCCAGGATATTAATTTCCCAGCAAATGGTCCTTGTGCTCACCAGCCCCAGGATTACTATTAGATGATGAGGCACATTCTTGATACAGAAAGTCCAAGCAAAATTACAAAATCTGAAGTACAAGACCATTATGGTGTATGAGTACAACAAAGGGTTTCTAGTGGTTGGTGGTGGAAGCGGTTCGGGGTCATCAGCGTCTATGGGACTCCATTTCCCATAGGAACAGCTGACCTGGATAACTCCTATCTTCGCGTGGCTGCTATCTTCGATGCCTAGACTCCGGGGCTGTCGACATTTTGCTTCTCTCCAAGCAGGAAATCTGGCCAAGACAATAGCCAGGGACAAGCCAGCGAGTACTTTGAATGTGCTCGCAAACATAATGAAAACAGGTATAACATAGTAGGTGGCATTCATGCACTGAAATAATCCACGATCACTTAACCAGTCACAAAATAAAATTCATGATGCATGTAAGCAGGTCATTCATATTAAACATGACTAAGTAATCAGAGAATAAAAATAAACCGATCGGGTGTCTGAAGCGACGCCTCGAAAGGATAATAATATAAAGCATGCCTCAGTCGGGCGTCTGAGCGATGCCACATAAAGGGCTTAGAAGAAACATAAATAACATGCATGCCACAGTCGGGCGTCTAAGCGACGCCACATAAAGGGCTTAGAAGAAAATTAAATAACATGCATGCCACAGTCGGGCGTCTGAGCGACGCCACATAAAGGGCTTATAAGGAAATTAAATAACATACATGCCGCAGTCGGGCGTCTGTGCGACGCCACATAAAGGGCTTATAAGGAAATTAAACACAAGCGTGCCACAGTCGGGCGTCTGAGCGATGCCACATAAAGGGCTTATAAAGTAATAATCATGATGAGTATCCAGGAGGTAGAACCATCCCAGGGATACTCAATAATCCAAATAATGTAAATGGTTAGTCCACAATAATAATCATAATCATCATTCGTCATACGCCATGATCAATATTCTGGTTTGAGAAGTTTTCCTCCGAAGATCGACACTAAGACCGACACTTGACCCATCCCAGACTGTAGTCCTTAACCGTGGACTCGGCTATTCGAATAGATATAAACTCTGCAGAGGGTGTACTCTTTAACCACAAGTAATGGATTCCTTTAGTCCACCGGGACTAATTCCGCTTACGGTCTTTGAATTGAAAACACACCTGACCCGCACACACCAGCTTAACTTACCGGTGCCTGGAATCACCCATGACACTCGTTAAGCAAAACTCTAAGTGGGGAGGCTACAATCTCGACTAGCATGGGATCACAAAATTTATATTGCGCGCAAAACAGGGGAGCTACCCCCTTGGACTCACCGGAACACCCATGCCCCCGGACCAAGTGACATGCCTACCAGGGGCCACTGGTATCTTTCACTATGGCCCGTCTGTACGGTGTGTGCTAAGAAAGGGGCTGACAACTTACTGAACCGTACCCTACCTGCGGCAGGGACAAGTGGTAGTACGAAGCAAGTATGGGGATTATTGGCACAAGACTCGATCTACGGTCGACTCAGGAGGTTATGTGTTCTCTACATGATTAGCACAACAAATATATTCCACACCATCAGACAGAATCACCACTCATCATACCTCACCATGCCTTACTGATCATACTTGTCCCAACGAAATGTCAGTATCAAGCTCGTGTCTACCCGAGACAAAGACTTCTCCGGATTCCTTCCGGTAGGCATGAAAGGCATAAGAGGATGAATACTGTCACAAGCATTTCAATTCCAACAGCAAGGAATTCTCATCATGCACTTGTAAACATGATCACATCATCACATGAAATAATGCATACTTCAAGTCAACTCGGTGTTGTAGTCACATTAAACAACACACAACAAATATTATACCAGGGTTCAGAATGCTTGCCTTTAATGTGTAGGTAGGTGATACGTCCATTTTGCATCATGCTTTTATATTGATATTTATTGCATTATGGGCTGTTATTACACATTATGGTACAATACTTATGCCTTTTCTCTCTTATTTTACAAGGTTTACATGAAGAGGGAGAATGCCGGCAGCTGGAATTCTGGACTGGAAAAGGAGCAAATCTGAGAGACCTATTCTGCACAACTCCAAAAGTCCTGAAAAGTTATGGAGAATTATTTTGGAATATATAAAAAATATTGGGCGAAAGAAATACCAGAGGGGACCCACCAGGAGGCCACAAGCCTGGGGGCGCGCCCTACCCCCCCAGGGCGCGCTCCTGTGGCTTGTGGCCCCCCTGGCAGCCCTCCGGTGCCCATCTTCTGCTATATGGAGGGTTTTGACCTGGAAAAAATCATAAGAGAGCTTTCGGGACGAAGCGTCGCCGTCTCGAGGCGGAACCTGGGCAGAAGCAATCTAGGGCTCCGGCGGAGCTGTTCTGCCGGGGAAACTTCCCTCCCGGAGGGGGAAATCGAAGCCATCGTCATCACCAACGATCCTCTCATCGAGAGGGGGTCAATCTCCATCAACATCTTCACCAGCACCATCTCCTCTCCAAACCCTAGTTCATCTCTTGTATCCGATCTTTGTCTCAAAACCTCAGATTGGTACCTGTGGGTTGCTAGTAGTGTTGATTACTCCTTGTAGTTGATCCTAGTTGGTTTCCTTGGTGGAAGATCATATGTTCAGATCCTTAATGATAATTAATACTCCTCTGATTATGAACATGAATATGCTTTGTGAGTAGTTACGTTTGTTCCCGAGGACATGGGATAAGTCTTGTTATAAGTAATCATGTGAATTTGGTATTCGTTCGATATTTTGATGAGATGTATGTTGTCTCTCCTCTAGTGGTGTTATGTGAACGTCGACTACATGACACTTCACCATTATTTGGGCCTAGGGGAAGGCATTGGGCAGTAATAAGTAGATGATGGGTTGCTAGAGTGACAGAAGCTTAAACCCTAGTTTATGCGTTGCTTCGTAAGGGGCTGATTTGGATCCATATGTTTCATGCTATGGTTAGATTTATCTTAATTCCTTTTTCATAGTTGCGGATGCTTGCGAGAGAGGTTAATCATAAGTGGGAGGCTTGTCCAAGTAAGGGCAGCACCCAAGCACTGGTCCACCCACATATCAAATTATCAAAGTAATGAACGCGAATCATATGAGCATGATGAAAACTAGCTTGACAGAACTTCCCATGTGTCCTCGGGAGCGCTTTGCTTTATATAAGAGTTTGTCCAGGCTTGTCCTTTGCTACAAAAAGGATTGGGCCACCTTGCTGCACCTTTGCTACATTTGTTGCTTGCTATCCGTTACGAATTATCTTATCACAAACTATCTGTTACCGATAATTTCAGTGCTTGCAGAGAATACCTTACTGAAAACTGCTTGTCATTTCCTTCTGCTCCTCATTGGGTTCGACACTCTTACTTATCGAAAGGACTACGATAGATCCCCTATACTTGTGGGTCATCAGTAGGTGAGGTGCACTCCAAAACTTCTGAAAGTTTTTATCTTTCCTCCAAATTCCTATTTGAAAATATTCTAATTAACACACAATTTAAAAACTGTACCAAAAAGTTGTTTGGAAAATTTTCAAATAAATATGAAAATAAACTAGGTGAAATTCGAGAGAGGTGGGAAAAAGAATCAAGTCAATTGGGTTTTTAGTTTAAAAGTTAGAGCCAGTCAAACTCTGGTCAAAATCTGATTTTTAAATAAACAGAAAAGAAAAGAAAACGATTCGTTTAGAATACGCTAAAGACAGAGAGGAAACGTACTCCGCGGCTTTACGCTTCCACTTAAGCGCCTCGGCGGGGCCAGGGAGTCACTGACGGTGGGCCTGCGGGTCCACCAGTCAGGTTTGACTGGTCCTCCCCCGTCTCCTCCCTCCTGTGGCCGAACGGAGCGGGGCTCCGGCGACCAATGTCGGCGAAAGGCGGCTCCTAGGGGTTCTTCTGCGGATGGGAATGGCTCCACCACTTCTAGGCGGTCCTCCAGGTGGTCGCCACGACCAGGGGGTTGGAGGGATTCGCCGGCGGCGAGCTCCGAGGCGGCGGCGTTTTCTGGTCAGTTGGGGAAATCGACCTAGGGTGGCTCCCAGTCAAAGCTGAGAGGTGGGGTGGCTTCATGGGGTAGAGGTAGGGCGGGATGGTGGCGATGGGGGAAGCTGGGGCGCTCTGGCGGCGACTAATTTTGCCGAGGGGCGTTGGCGGTCGAAGTCACCGGGGGTGGGGAAGACAATGGCGCCCAGCTAAATTGTAGCAAGGGGAGGCTTCATTCTGCTTCTCTCATGGTGTTGACGAGCTCACGGAGGTCCTGGGGGGCTATTTATAGCCGGAGTATGACGGTTCCGTGGCGGCAGCGGATAACTCCAGCGACAGTAGCTTGCGGGCGACGTGGCGGCGACAGAAGCTAGCGGACGAGCCCATGGATGAGCTCGAGTTGTTCCTGGGGCGGCTGGCGCGCTGGGGCTGCTTGGACGGCGCTGCTGCGGTAGGGGCCGGCTGCGGCGGACGGCTAACCACCATGGCGGCTCTGACGGCGGCGCTGCGGAGCTCCAGGGGGCGGCCGGAGTACCTCTGCGGTGCTGGAGAGGTCGGAGCGTGTCCCTTCGAGCTAGCAGGGGCCGGGGATGCGGGGTAGGTGGGATGCGGCGACGCGACGCGGTTGTCTGCCATACGCGCGCTCTGGACACGCCCAGAGCACGCTCACCACCTGCTCGATGAAATGCAAGGGCACTCCAGAGGACTCTAATTCAAGTGAGACTCCCCAGGTTTAGGTAAGGGGCAAGTTAAGGCTTGTGGACATGGTGGTTGGGTCAGGGCATCAAGTTCACAATACAAACCAAAATTCATGCCAATATTGTTCATGCACATCAGGTGTTTGACAAAATGCCAAGGCCACCTAGGGGACTTCTCTGGCCACCAAAAGTTCCAGGTTGTGGTCTCCTTAGATGCAAAACATGGTGGCAAGGTTATTTTGGCAAAAGCAAAAACTTGCTAGTGCAAGTTTTGCAAATCTTTGTTTTTGGACAGAAACTATGGGGCATTATTGCATGGGCTTAAATCTCTCTAATGTGGCTGATCTCCTGGACTTAAGGGTTTGGTAGGGTGAACTACAAGCAGTAAAAGTACTAAGGGCATTAGGGAAAAATAAAGATGGGTTGTAGTACAAACTACCAAACTGGACCAGAATGAAAATGAGGATGGTTTGCTCAAATTTTACAAAACACATGGTTGGGTTTTTGCATAAAAGTGATCCAAGAACATCACATGAAATCTAATTTTTTTGTGGAATTTATAATTGAGTTTATGAAAGGGTTGCAGTGCAACATGAGCCTTTAAAAGGATGAGAAGGCTATTAAAAGAATTAAAACTTGGCAAATTTTATTATAAAAATTATTCCACTGGTTTTACTAAATGGAATCAAATGATTTAATAAAACATTCAAGCCACACAACATTATTCAAAAGTTTCAGATAGGAGAGGAGAATTTTTGAAATTCAGACAAAAGGAGTGCCTTTGAAATCAATAGAAAATCCAGAAAATAGGAAATAATTATTTCTGGCAACATTTTATTTAATAAAACATGATTAAATTTTTGGGGTGTTACAATCTCGTTACCGACAAGTCTCTTTACTCGTTCCGTAATACAAGCTCCCGTGGCTAACACTTTAGTCGCTTTGCTTGCAAGGCTTATTGTGATGTTGTATTACCGAGTGGGCCCTGAGATACCTCTCCATCACACGGAGTAACAAATCCCAGTCTTGATCCATGCCCACTCAACAGACACCTTCGGAGACACCTGTAGAGCATCTTTATAGTCACCCAGTTACGTTGTGACGTTTGATACACACAAGGTACTCCTCCAGTGTCAGTGAGTTGCATGATCTCATGGTCATAGGAACAGATACTTTGACATGCAGAAACAATAGCAATAAACTGACACGATCATATGCTACATTCATAGTTTGGGTCTTGTCCATCACATCATTCTCCTAATGATGTGATCCCGTTATCAAATGACATCTCATGTCTATGGCTAGGAAACCTTGACCATCTTTGATCAACGAGCTAGTCTATTAGAGGCATACACTACTAGGAGAAAGCCTACTAGTAGCGCTTGAAAAACCTATAGCAGTAGCGCTGGGTCCAGCGCTACTGCTAACGCGCTACAGCTAAGTTGTAGCAGTAACGCTGGTTGGTGTAGCGCTACTGCTAAGTATGGTTAGCAGTAGCGCTGCGCTGACCAGCGCTACTGCTAACTATCTGTAGCGCTGCAGAAAGGCAAGCGCTGCTGCTAGATGCCTTCCAGCGCTGCTGCTAGTATTCCTGCTTTCACAGATTCATACCCCCTCTACGTACTTGTGATGTATTTGTACAGGCTCTATACAGTAGTTTCATCACATCACAATAAACATACACTTTTATCATCATATCATACACATACAGTAGTCTCGTCATACCATCATCATCATCATTCAACACAAATATCATCACATCTCGAAAATAGCGATACACAAGTCATGTCATGTCTCGAATAAGTGCAACTACATGGTCATGGCACACACACAAGTTTCATCATCTCTATCTAAACCATGATGTAGAAGAGAAGAGCGATCAGCATGAGCAAGACCGCGACTATGTAGTACTTGAGGCACCGGCGGTTCCGCCCCCGCTCTTGCCGGAGCGTCCACCTCAAGTAACTACTTTCCGCTTCAGCTCTGCTGTCGAACCCTCTGTGGCTAGCACCCGGGTACTTGTCCACCTGGGCCTAAGCGTCTGGCCAGTGGTCGTAGACTCCTGGAACCCTCCCAACGAACACGGCGTAGCAGTCCTTCGCCATCTCTGATCTATGTACCTGCATCGTCAGTTGATGAACTGAACGATAATATGCAACATAATGTACTTAAGAAAACAAAGAGGCATAATTAGCAAAATACAAGCAACCTATAGTAAACATAAATGACGAAGTTCCTCATACCCAAACTAATTAACTAGAGCGATCTACGCTAGTTCAGGACCACGGTTTAATTACATCACATAGTTTCGCCGTGCATAAATTCAATGTTTTGCGATAGAAAGACAGTACTGACACATATATTGTCATCGACAATCACTCCTCCATGTCGGCGGTCCAATCTTCATAGTCAGGGAGGAAGCACCCGAGCTTCTTGACAGGCTTCAGGTCCAGACGCTGAGTGATTAGCAGTGCTCGGACATCATCCCACGTGATTGGCCCATGGTAGAACATCCCTGTTGGTTCGAGGACCTGCTTCATGATCACTTGGGCAAGTTCACACTGTACGTGATAAAACTCAGCTCGGATTTGATGATCCGGTGTCTTTCCTATGCTTGTGGCCCAATTGACAGTCTCGGCATCGTTGGTAGTAGCTGACATGCGAAGGCGTAGATTTTCCCTTCTGAACTCGAGCAGGTGATGCATGAGGTAGAATCCATCAGCCTTACTGGTGTGCGGTTGCTGGATGCAGCAGAAGTCGGTCTTATGGCTGAAAACCAGCCCGTTCTTCCTGTACTTTTTCACCTTGATATATCCACCAGACAGGCTGAAGGTTAACAGGGCACTATCGAGAACACTCTTTATGTGCTTGTAATCCTTTTTCTTGATGTTCTTCGATGAGTCCAAGTAGATAGCATGGGAGTATTCTGGGTACAGAACGATGAGGACGGCGCCCCCCCCCCCACTGCGCAAATTAAGTACACCTCAAATTAGCCTCCATGCTTGCAAAGGAATGATTAACACTTACGAAAGGATATGCGCGGATGACTTACGTGGGATGATAAGGCAGGAGAATCGCTTCCTTGTCCTTATTAGCGATCATGAAGCCGCCGATGTACTTGCTCGCATAGTCACGGTGCTCTTTGCAGACTGCCAAGAAGCTCTCGTGCATATGGTACGGGTCCGCGACGCAGATATATTTTATGTTCTCGATCCTGATGAAGTAGTTGAGATACAGCGCATACATGCGGATGAACTGGAAATCCAGCTTGGTCATGTGGAACATGTCGTAGATGTAGTCAAATCGCAGGATGTACTTATCCGCGGGCCATCCCTCGACGTACAACTTCCCACCCGGCACCTGAGCTGCGTAAAGCGGGTAACCTGGTTTTTCCGAGATGAGAAGGCTTTTCTCTTTGGCCAGCACATCATCATGAAGTCTCCTTAGATCATTGTTCAGTATGTCCTCTAGTGCTTTCTGAGGTAGGATCGGGTGGCCGGCAACATGGAAACGCTCCGCACCTACGACAGGTATTCTGTCTACCTCCCGGGGCTTCAGAGGCGGTTGGCTGCTTGAAGCAGCTCTGGCGCCTTTAGAGCCTTTCCTCTCCGGTCTCCTCCTTTGCTTCTTGGCGGGTGGCGGTAGTGAGCCCACCATACCTTCCCTAACCACCACCCCCAGTGTCGTCGGGCTAATCAGTGGATGGCCCTCGGGTTGTTGCTGGGTAGAGGCGGCATCTGGAGGCGTCTCCTGCGAGGATCGCTTGAAGAGAGACTTTTTGCATTCCGCCTTAGGACGTTCCGGCTCCGGTAAATCAGGCAGCATCAAGTCATCATCTCCACGCTCATAGCCTGAGTCTTCGTCGTCCTGAGCCATCAATCCTCCATCATCATAGGAGGTATTGAAATACTTGTCTGGGTCATCATCATCCTCCTCCATGTCATCATCAGCATTTGCTTCTTCGACAACGGGGGCGACGTCATCTGGCACTAATGGAGGCTCTCCCTCATGTCGTCCGCTATCACCCGCCATGACCGGTGCAGGTAATTTGGTAGGTGGGGTGGTGTTCATACCTTCTTGAGAAGCTGTCGTTGGTGTGATACTGGGCGCCTCGACACGAAGAAGAGTCTTCGGCCAAGGCAAGAACCAGCTCTTGCATGCGCCAATCCGTTGAGGGGTCTCCTCGTCATCGACTGGTACCGGAGGAGGCAAACCCTCGAAGCCCACTAAGACACTGGCCACGTTAACCTTGAAGACGCCATCTGGCATCTCTCGGTTGTGGAACATGCGGTCCTTCGGCTTCACGATCGTTGCCTTTCCCACGGCCACCTTCTGGCCCTTGATGTCGTACAGTAGGGTGCACGGGGTATCGTTGGCCTACGAAGACATGTCTGCGACGTCAAACATCCGAAAGGCAACTGAAACGGAAGACTATATAGACATGCTGGTGAAAAGGGTATGACGCGTAATTACCGTGAGGGCGTCGAGCTCAGCCATAGACGAAGGCCCGCCGAGCATGCCAGAGACGGAGGTCGGGCTACTATGAACAGGAGCGGGACCTTTTGCGGTTGCTTGAGCAGGTGCTGGTGGTGTGATGTTCACCGAATTGCTCCCGACGTAGCTGGGAAGGGGAAAGTCCTCTGGCCCTTTCTCTGGATTGCTCTTCGACCAATCGATAATTGCTGGAATCAAGCTGGTAATAATTGCAGATTTGAATTCATTGACCCTTGCATTAACTACTCCAAGCAACTCTTCTTTGGTCTTATTGACCGTAATCGCGACCTTCTCGTTGATGGTCTGCTGGTTGAGCGCCCGTCTCTTCCTTCTTTCCTCTGGCTCCTCGCGGTAGCACGTCTTCCACGAGGCGCCATCTCCGACGCCGTGCACACGTCCATAGGACGGCGGTTGGTCCTCCGGGACCTTTTTCAGTATGTTCAGGGCCCGGTTGAAATGGGTGTCCCACTTGGGCCTCGCCGACGATTGTGACGACTCGTCGCTTTCGGCTGCCTTTTGGTGCTGCTCTTTCAGCAAAAGGAACGTGGATGTTTACTAATAATGTGACAAAACTTGTAGTCGAATTGATTGGAAGCTAATATGATAATGTGGTAATATAACAATTACCAGAAGTCTCATGAACTCCCTTGTGTTCGGGTCCGTGTAAAAGATCTTCTTGACGCGGTCCCACTTGTACCGGGCCCTCATCCAGTCACGCTCCAGCGGGTCGGTGAACTCCGCCAAGGGGTTTGGGATTCCGTGACTTTCACGTTTGGCGTCCTCCTTGGCCCATACGTGCCTCTTCCCCTCGTAACCACGGCTTCCGAGGCGGTGGGGAGGTGTGTTCCTGGCCTGGAGCGCCTTCATTTTCTCTGACTTTTTCTTGGTTTCATCTTTAGCGCAAGTCTCCTTGATTTTTTCAAAGTCCTCTTCCGTAAGTGTCAGATTGTCAGCATGAATCTTGGACCACGGTTCATTCTTATCAATCGCTTTTTTCACCCGAACTTTCCAGGCGGACAAGTCGTTGGTGAACATCACCATCGCCTTGCTGTTTATCTTTGTCATGGCGTCATCGTCCCACGGTTCTTTGCTTTCTGTGCGGCCGGGGAACAGGAACCTATTGTGCAACTTCTTTAGGAGCATGTGCTCCATATGTGGTATCTTCTTCAACTTCTCGTCGTTGATGTTGGCGGTTTCCCTGAGGATGCATCCTAGTTGATTGCTCCAGCACGAGCGCGCTTCATCCGGCTCCGTTGGCTCTAATTTCTTGGGGTGCATCTCCGTGACCACAATTTGTCCGATGCCGAGCTCGTTTGGTCTTTGTGACCTCTTCTGCTTCGGTGCTTTACCGGCTACGACAGCATCGTTGCCGGTCTCGGGGGTGGTGTCGGTGCCGGTGCCAGTGCCGGTGTCGGCGTCGGTGTGGGGGTTGGTGCCACTGCCGCCATCATGCACCCCCATCTGGTGTTCGTCCAGGTAATCGATGGGGTCTTCTTCGAGGCGAGCAGAACCCCCGGCTTCCGCGTGGTCAGACATGTTTCCTACGATTATTTAAGTATGCTCGTTCAATTATTTGGTCGGAATGAAATGAATAATGAAAATAAAAAAGGGGCCTATATTTGGTCAGAATGTTGATTCATTCCCCTTCCGGCAAATCCCGGCACTCCATATGTCCTAGCTAGTTTCTAGCACAAGTCATGCCGAAAATCACGGAAATTTTCGGCATGACCTTTGCTAAAAAGTGGACATATGGAGCGCCTGAAATTTGCCGGAACGGAAATGAATCAACATTCCGGCAAAACATAGGCCACTCGGAGCATATGACATCAATGACATAGGGTTCATATTGCAAAATGACCTCACTAAACATTTGCAAAATATAAAACAAGTACACATAGGGTTCATATTGCAAAATGACCTCACTAAACATTTGCAAAATATAAAGCAAGTACACATAGGGTTCATATTGCCGAAACGGAAGGGAGCTACTGTTTTTTAATTATAGATATTTTATATACCTACAAAAATTGCCCTAGCTAATTTCCTAAAAAAAATTGCCCCTCTTTTCTTCTTCTTCTCTTCTTTTTCTTCTTCTTTTCCTTTTTCCTCTTCTCCTTCTCCTCCCCTCTTTTCTTCCTCTCCTCTTTCTTCTTCTTCTTCTTCTCTTCTTCTTCTCTTCTTTTTCTTCTTCTTTTCCTTTTTCCTCTTCTCCTTCTCCTCCTCTCCTCTTTCTTCTTCTTCTTCTTCTCCTCCTCCTCCTCCTCTTCTTCTTCTTCTTCTTCTTCTTCTTCTTCTTCTTCTTCTTCTTCTTCTTCTTCTTCTTCTTCTTCTTCTTCTTCTTCTTCTTCTTCTTCTTCTTCTTCTTCTTCTTTTTCTTCTTCTTTTCCTTTTTCCTCTTCTCCTTCTCCTCCCCTCTTTTCCTTCCTCTCCTCTTTCTTCTTCTTCTTCTTCTCTTCTTCTTCTCTTCTTTTTCTTCTTCTTTTCCTTTTTCCTCTTCTCCATCTCCTCCTCTCCTCTTTCTTCTTCTTCTTCTCCTATTCTTCTTCTTCTTCTTCTTCTTCTTCTTCTTCTTCTTCTTCTTCTTCTTTTTCTTCTTCTTTTCCTTTTTCCTCTTCTCCTACAAAAATTGCCCTAGCTATTTTCCTAAAAAAATCCTAAATGCTAAAAAAAATCCTACATTCCTAAACACACCTAGCTAGGGTTCATATGAAGGGGAGAAGAGAGGGGGGGCGGGGGAGAAGAGAGGGAGAGGGAGAGGAGAGGGGGCAGGGGAGAAGAGAGGGAGAGGGAGAGGAGGTCAAGGCAGGGGAGAGGAGGGCAGGGCAGGGGAGAGGAGGCGGCGGCGGGGGAGAGGAGGGCAGGGAGAGGGAGAGGAGGGCAGGGCAGGGGAGAGGAGGCGGCGGCGGGGGAGAGGAGGGCAGGGAGAGGGAGAGGAGAGGGAGGCATACGGCGCGACGGCGGGCAGGGGAGACGGCGGCTGCGGCGGCTCGGGCGGCGGCTGGCGGCTCGGGCAGCGGCGACGAGAGAGAGGAGGGCAGGGGAGAGGAGAGGGAGAGGCTTACGGCGTGGTGGCTCGGGCGGGCTCGGGCTCGGGCGGCGGCGGTCGAGGGCGGGCTCGGGCAGCGGCGGCGAGGTCGAGGGCGGCGGCGGTGACGGCGGGCAGGGCGACAGCGGCAACAGGGGAGTGGGGGAGAGGGGGGAGAGGGGGGAGTGGGGACTTAGAAAAATTTGAGCCCGGCTGCGCGGGGGCCGGTTAGCTCAAAATAGCAGTAGCGCTTGGCACAGACCAACACTATAGCTACGTTAGCTATAGCGCTGGTTACTAACCCCGCGCTACAGCTATGTGTAGCTAGCAGTAGCGCTGGATTAGGAACCAGCGCTATAGCTAACGTTAGCTATAGCGGTTGGTCCTAATCCAGCGCTACTGCTAACTCTTTTCTTTTTTATTATTTTCCTTTTCTAGTTTTTAGTTTTCTTTTCTTTTTATTATTTTCCTTTCCTTTACTTTTTATTTTTTTGTACACAAAAT
Organism: Elymus sibiricus; assembly: GCA_039707655.1. Classification (NCBI taxonomy): domain Eukaryota; kingdom Viridiplantae; phylum Streptophyta; class Magnoliopsida; order Poales; family Poaceae; genus Elymus; species Elymus sibiricus. The sequence goes on from CM077671.1 coordinate 341,625,626, forward strand.
AGATACATATATATAAATGATGGTTTCTCAGCTGCGTCGACGACGTTTCACATTGAGCTTCTTCCCTTTCTTGTTCGTTGCCGAATAATTGAGCCCCTCCTTGTGACTTTTCCGGAACCATGGAGTACGATCTTTCTTACGTAATGTAGTATTGATTCTTCTTTTCACGTATGCTTCATCGTCATCGTCATCTTCCCTCATCGGGTTGCCGTATTGGTCGTAGTCTTCCTCGTTGGCGACTCCATCCATTCCGACGATGTTCCTTTTGCCTCTCCTCATGACAACACGGCTGGGATTGGTCGGGTCGGTTATGAAGAAGCATTGTGTCACGTGCTTAGCGTATACCCAAGGCTCAGTTTTGGCGATGACGTTAACGTGCACGGTTGCGCTCTTCGCGTCGGGTATAGACATGGTAGTGAAATACTTGTTTTCTCTTACGACGTCCTTAGCCCATCTGACACGGAACATCGTCGCATCGTGCATTCCAGCATAGTCAAGCTCCCATATCTCTTCGACCCTTCCGTAGAATCTTTCAGTTGTGCCGTTGGCGTCGGTCACGCATTCAATCGTCACCCCGGAGTTCTAGTAATCACTGTCCATGTCTTTGGCCTCCGTGTAGAACGTGTACCCGTTGATATCGTATGACTGATAGCTCGCGAGTTTGGGCGCGGGGCCATGTGCTAAGGCGTGTATGAGCAATCCGTCCGAACTACCCTCTTCCGGGGGATTTTCAAGAACTTGCTCTTTGAACCAACGCAAGAAAGTGGCGTTGTGCTCTACAGTAACTTCGTCGTCCGTCTTGAGCATCCCCTTATCACGGTACTTATTTGCGATGGTTTCTTTGTGCCGTGCCACATAATCATCTACCACATCTAGGTGTTGTAGCACTACTAAGTTAGCCCTATCAAAGTCGTTCCGTCGATCCGAGTAGTCCACGTGCAATTCCCTCTGGCCGTTGTTGTGACCTTCTCCTCCGAGCCTCCCATCGTGCTTCTTGACGGGCAAACCAACAACAGGGTCTCCGACGCCTATATAATTCTCGCAAAAGGAGATGCACTCATGCGTCAGATACCCCTAGACGATGCTCCCATTGGGACGGGACATGTTACGAACGAATCCTTTGATGACCCCATTCATCCTCTCGAACGGCATCATGCTGTGAAGGAATGTCGGCCCGAGGTCGATGATGTCGTCCATGATGTGGACACACAGATGCACCATGACTTCAAAGAACGCGGGCGGGAAGTACATCTCAAGCTCACATAGTATGACAACGATCTCTTCCTCTAGCCTTCGGAGCTGCTTCACACTTATGGACTTTCGAGAGATAACGTCGAAGAAGTTGCAGAGACCAGTAAGCGTGTCACGGATGTGCTTGTCCATTATCCCTCTAATGGCAACCGGGAGTATCTGCATCATCATCACGTGACAGTCATGAGACTTCATCCCGCTGAACCTTTTCTTCTTGGGGTCTAGAAATCTGCTTATCTTCCCACAGTAACCGGAACTGACTTTGATTCCCATAAGGCACTTGATGAATTGATCGATCTCCTTCGCACTTAAGGTGAAGCAAGAAGGCGGCAATAATTCTCCTCCTTCTTGTTGACTTTTCTGCCCCTTTCCCCCTCCTCCGTCTCCGTCTCCTCCGTCGATTTTTTACGGTGGAGATCTTTCCTGATCTTCAAATCTTCCAAGTCTTTCCTTGCCTTCGGCCCGTCCTTGGTCTTCTCCGGCATGTTCATCAGTGTGCCAAGCAAGCTCTCGAGGACATTCTTCGTGATATGCATTTGATCAAGGCAATGAGGCGTGTCGTGATTGGGCCAGTACTCCAAGTCCCAGAAAACAGACCTCGTTTTCCATACCTTCAGTAGCGGCTCCGGCGCCTTTTTCATCTTTCCCGGCGCGGGGCACTGTTCCCAGTTTTTCAACAGCTCGTTGATTTCGGCGCCGCTCCTCTTACGTGGAGGTCCTCGATGCTCAACCAACCCATTGAATAGATCTCCACGCTTTCTCCACGGGTCATCCTTCTCGAGCCATCTACGATGCCCCATGTACACGATTTTCCCGGACCCGCCATCTTTCGTTGACGTAAGCTGCTGAGACGTTGTATCATCCATTCACCTCGTGCATCCGCAGTATCCGTGGCACACCTTGCCTGAGGTGTACCCGTAACCGAGATAGTCATGCACCGTCGTCATCAACGCGGCTCTCATATAGAAATATTCTCCTTTGCTGGCGTCCCATGTCCATGCCGGTGTTTTCCATAACGTGTCTAGCTCCTCTTTCAGAAGCCCCATATACAGGTTAATATTATTTCCCGGTTGTTTCGGCCCTTGAATCTGCATGCTCATGTGTATGTACTTTGTCTTCATGCACTTCCATGGGGGGAGGTTGTACATCCATACAAAGACGGGCCATGTGCTGTGGTTGGTGTTTTGGTTTCCAAACGGATTCATGCCATCGGTACTCGCACCAAGCACGTTGTTCCTTGGATCTTCTGCACCAAATCCATATACGGCGTTGAATGCTCTCCACTGGCTAGCATCTGCGAGGTGTCTCAGCTTCGGATCATCTCCATCGTCGGGCTTCTTCCTCTCCGCGTGTCAGCGCATGAGCTTTGCTTCCTTAGGATCTACGAAATACCGCTGCAGACGGGGATTGATCGGAAAGTACCATACAACTTTCTGAGGAGCTTTCTTTCCTGCCTTCTTGTATCGAGAAGCATTGCACACTGGACAGCTGGTTTTTTCCGCGTGCTCCCCCCGATAAATGATGCAATCGTTGATGCATGCGTGGTACCTAATGTGCGGCAAATCAAAAGGGCAAACGATTTTCTTGGCCTCATCGACACTAGTAGGACACAGGTTCCCCGCGGGAAGAACTTTATTATGTAGATACTTCAAATGCTCATCGAGGCTTTTGTCTGTCCATTTGTTTTTGGCTTTCGTCTTTTGAAGTTCGAGCGTGAAACTCAAGCGGGTCACCTCGGGATCACAACCGTCATACAATGGAGTCTTCGAGTCTACTTCAAGTTGCGCCAGCTTGGCCTCCTCTCTAGAAGCATCTTTCTCGCTAGTCGTACTCTTGCGAAGGAGGTCTCGAACATGAGGGTCCTGCACGACTGCACTTAGTAGCGTCGAAGACTGCGGCGTGACCGCCGCCTCTTCTCCGCCATGTCCGGACTCTTCTTCGCCGTGTCCGGAATCTTCTCCACCGCCGTCATTTAACTCTTCCCCGCCGCCATGTCCGGCGCCATCGTCTTCGTGTCAATCGGTCATCTCTTCGTCTAGCCCCATGTCGTTATTCCCTGCCATGTGGACGTCCTCATCATCATCATCTTCACTTATCCACCGAGTATAGCCATCCATGAAACCATTCATCAGCAGGTGCGCCTTCAACCTGCCACGATCAAAAGAGTCCAAAAGGACTCCTTTGCATCTTGTACACGGACATCTAATCCTAGTCCGATTATTTGCATACATGTCCATCACCGCAGATTGCATGTATCGCTCCACCTTCCATCCACTCACCTTCATGACCGACTACATGCACGGTATAACAAGCAAAAAGGTTATAAACAAAATGCATGCATGCATCAAAGTCATATAAAAATTGGGCATGACCTTGCCTAAAAATAGGACATATCGAGTTTGCTCGAAATTCACCGAAACGGAAATAAATCGACATTTCGGCAAAACATAAGCAACTCGGGGGGCATGTCACTCGCACAAATCTCTCCATATCCCAAACACACATATTCCTATTCACACACATATTCCCATTCTTGAAATGAACAACTTTTTACTCACCTATCTCCCGAGAGAGACCGATCGACCGGATGAGGCCTTTCGCTACCTATAGGGATCAAAAGTGTGGATGGCTAAATAGCTAGCTAGATCTAGTTGTTTGGGAGGAGAGATGACTCTAGGTAACTAATGGAGAGGGAGAGAGATGAGCTAGCTAGATCTATATCTAATGGAATGGAGGGAGAGCCAAATAAATGAGGTAGGGGGCATTTATGGAGCTAGCTAGAGATGAGAAGGCCATTTATGGAGGAGAGTTATGGTGGAGGGGGGCATTAATGGGGAGAGAAGAGAGGTAGGAGGAAGAGAGAAGAAGGGCAACAATGGTGAGGGGAGAGAGGAAAGGAGGGGGAGAGAGGGCAAAGGGGGGAGGAGGGGGAGGGGGGTGAAAAGGTGGCACCAGCCCCGCATAGCAGTAGCGCTGTTTTTCAGAAAGCGCTACTGCTATGTTACTTAGTAGTAGCGCTTTCCAGAAAGAGCGCTACTATTAAGTGGGGCCCATTAGCAGTAGCGGTTCCACGAAAAAAAGCGCTACTGCTAAAATCTTAGTAGTAGCGATGTATTATGGACAGCGCTGCTACTACCAACAGTGTCGGTGGGCTCGTCGGGTCCCGCTTAGCGGTAGCGCTCTTTTTGTTTACAGCGCTACTGCTAAGTCTTTACTTGTAGTGCTGCCGAAATCCAGCGCTACTGGTAATTACCAGCAGCGCCTGTTACTTTCCAGCGCTACTGATAGTGTCCTACCTATAAGGTTTCTCCTAGTAGTGATACTAGGGACACAGTGTTGTCTATGTACCCACACATGTATTTGAGTTTCCAATCAATACAATTATAGCATGGATAATAAACGATTATCATGAACAAGGAAATATAATAATAACCATTTTATTATTGCCTCTAGGGCATATTTCCAACAGTCTCCCACTTGCACTAGAGTCAATAATCTAGCTCACATCGCTTATGTGATTTACATTGTTATGATTCTAACACCCAATGAGTTCTGTGGTTCGATCATGTTTTGCATGTGAGAGAGGTTTTAGTCAATGGTCTGCAACATTCAGATCCGTGTGTTCTTTGCAAATCTATATGTCATACTGTAGATGCTACCATGCTCCACTTGGAGCTATTCCAAATGGCTGCTCCACTATATGTATCCGGATTGCTACTCAGAGTCATCCGGATTGGTGTAAAAGCTTGCATCGACGTAACCCTTTACGACGAACTCTTTATCACCTCGATAATCGAGAAACATTTCCTTAGTCCTCTAGTTACTAAGGATAATTTTGACCGCTGTTCCAGTGATCCACTCCTGGACCACTCTTGTACCCCTTGACAGACTCATGGCAAGGCACACACCAGGTGCGGTACACAGCATGGCATACTATACAGAGCCTATGGATAAGGCATAGGGGACGACCTTCGTCCTTTCTCTTTCTTCTGCCGTGGTCGAGCTTTGAGTCTCACTCAACTCCACACCTTACAAATCAAGCAAGAACTCTTTCTTTGACTGATCCATTTTGAACTCTTTCAAAATATTGTCAAGGTATGTACTCATTGAAAGTCTTATCAGACGTCTTGATCTATCTCTATAGATCCTGATGCCCAATATTTAAGTAGCTTCATTCCAGGTCTTCCTTTGAAAAACTCCTTTCAAACAACCCTTTATGCCTTCCAGAAATTCTACATCATTTCCGAGCAACAATATGTCATCCACATATACTTATCAGAAATTCTATAGTGCTCCCACTCACTTTATTGTAAATACAAGTTTCTCATAAACTTTGTATAGACCAAAAAACTTTGATCACCTCATCAAAGCGTATATTCCAACTCCGAGATGCTTGCTCCAGTCCATACATGGATTGCTGGAGCTTGCATACATTTTAGCATCCTTAGGACTGATAAAACCTTCCGGTTGTATCACATACAACCTTTCCTCAAGGAAACCGTTTAAGGAAACGATGTGTTGACATCCATCTGCCAGATTTCATAATCGAAAAATGCAGCAACTGCTAACGTAATTCCAACCGACTTTAGCATCGCTACGGGTGAGAAAGTCTCATCGTAGTCAACTCCTTGAAATTTGTCAGAAACTTCTTTGCGACAAGTCGAGCTTTATAAATGGTGACATTTACCATCAGCGTCTGTCTTCTTCTTAAAGGTCCATTTGTACTCAACGGCCTGCCGTTTAACGGGCAAGTCTACCAAAGTCCATACTTGGTTTTCATACATGGATCCTTTCTCAGATTTCATGGCTCCTAGCCATTTGTTGGAATCCGGGCCCACTGTCGGTGTCAAATCCGACATATCTTGTAGTAGGGGTCCTAAGCTAGGCGTCTTGGAGCGATGGTAACATGGACACGGGATTTTACCCATGTTCGGGCTCTCTCAAGGAGATAATACCCTACGTCCTGCTTTTGATTGTATTGATATGGGGATAGTACATAGTACAGATATCTACCACGAGATTGTTGTAATGAATATCAGATCGTCTATTGACTAGCCTGGCCTCGGTTTATATAATGCACCGTAGGCCTAGGGTTTAGAGGAGTCCTTGTCTTGTGCGCCAAGTCTTGTGGAATCTCCCTTGTATGCATCATGGGCTGCCCGAAGTGACCCATTAGTGAATTACCCTGGGGGTCCTCGGCCCGACCCACTGGTCGGGAGACGACGTGGTGAGTACCCCCTAGTCCAGGACACCGTCAGTAGCCCCCTGAACCGGTCTTCAAGTTGGGGATGCTCCTCGGTTATTCAAAATAGTTCTTTGTCTTTGGTCGTCGGTCTTGAAAACTGGTTCAACAAATCTTCCCATATCCGATCTTGAGGATCGCCGAACTGAATCCGAAGAGTTCACACGTCGGGCATCCGAGGAGCCCTTTAAGTTTTTGGCCTTTATCGATGCCTTGTTATTTTTTACACCACATTTCGGGTCTGAAGTGTCTCCCGTGTGGCGGTGTCCTCTTGCGTCCAAGCTCCAACGCCAGACTGCATCCGAGGTGTCTTTTTGCATCCGAGCTCCAACGACGGACTGTGTCCGAGCTCCAATGCCGTATTGTATCCGAGGTGTCATAGATTACCTTGGTCTTTGAAAAAGGTTGAAGGAGTTCAACCGAGCTTAATGCCAAAAATGCCCTTTATGGAGCCAGCCACTTGCATCCAAGCTTTATGCCGGACTGCTTCCAAGGTGGTGCACCACCTTGGTCTCGGGCTGTTTTTTGGGGGGATTTATTTACGATCGCCGCAATTTATTTACTACCGAGATGTATAGCCAGTAGCCTTCAAGGTGTGTGTCGGTCTAAAACCCGAGATGCACCCGAAGGAAATAATAAAACCACAGATCCCAGCAGCCCTTGAGACTTAGGTCGATTTGTGAAATCGGCCTGAGGATCAAGTCCTTGCTCGGCAGTATACTTAGGAACAAAAACGTGGTGTGCCATAGTTTCCGAGACCCAGGTTGGGTGCGGTCGACCAACCTGAGGATCGAATCTCCTTGGAAACCGTATTGCACTTTGATTTTGTTGCATTGAATAGGTAATGCAGTAGCCCCCGAGCCTTAATTTGGGCACGGGTGGTTGAATTAAGGATCGATATTTGTTTGAAACAAACTTTATTACGTTCGACACAATTTATGTATAATGATTCTATGTATCCAAGTACTTTACATCATTAATGCTCGGATCCGCATTGTACAAGACTTTGTTGACCGACCATCGGCATCAACCTCCTCGGCCAGTAGCCGAGGAGTGTTTGTCCTACTTTATAAAGCCTTTATAAGGGCAAAGATTTACGGCAAACAAGGCAATCCGGCCATACAGTTTTATAATCAAAGGTACGTGGAGAGATATGTTATATTACTACTTAATGTAAGAAACATCTTCTGGGAAAAATAGTTCATTTATAAGTTCCTTTTCCCAGGATATCATATTGACCATGATCGTGAAACCTCAAATCCGATCAATGTGCGAGGAAAATATTAAGGATTTAGTTCGGCGAATGTTCCCGAACTTTGTTGTCTTTAATGAACCAAAAAATTCACTTCCGTCGTTGCCGACCAATTATATTCTAAAGATGGCTAGCTTTTGGCTTCACCCAATCTGAGGTACTAACCCGGATGACCCAGAAGTAACAATCACAGAGGTGCTCCCTTTACCCCCTAGCCGAACAATCGAGAATGTAGGGGGTAAGCACAGGAGCCAGGCAACCCAGCTTGGCCAAAATCTAAAGTCAAATTGATGCATATTTATGGCTTTATAACAATGCTTATGGAAGGCAGCGCTTGTATATTGAATACAAATGCCGATGATATGTTGGGCTCTCCAGGAGTCCGGATCTAACCGTGTCGAGATGCTTCACGGAGCCCTCGGTATGGTTTATTTTGACTCCGTCATGACTGTTTATAATCTGAAAGTGGCCCATCGTCGGCTTCCACCCCTTTGTAGATGCTATGCAGGGTGTTTCCGTACTAACAGGACAACCCTTAGCCGACGTCTCGGTGCCCGGAGGCGGTTGTGTTAGCGGAAACGAGGCAATCTGATATCTAGGCCTTATAACTTTCACTTAGTCATAGGAGCTTAAAGTTTGGGAGGCCAGTTACTAGCCCCCGGTTAGTGTTCGGCGTCAGCCGAGGTCAAGCCATTAACACTTCGGCCAATTTTATGAAAGGCTCATGGGGTAACCTCTATCGGTCTATAGTTTGACAGAGTCATCGGATCGCTGACTAGTTTGTGCTCACTGTGACAGTCAGTTTTCGGCTTTCTCCACTAAGGTACTTGACCAGTTAAATCGGAAGTACAATCGCAGTGGTTCTCCCTTTGCACACCTAGCCGAGCAAAGCGGAATGTAGGAGGCAATCACAGGAGCCGGGCAACCCAACTATTGACCGAAGACAAAATTCGAAACTAATGCTGTTGGGGAACGTTGCATGGAAAACAAAAAAATTCTACGCACACGCAAGATCTATCCATGGAGATGCATAGCTACGAGAGGGGGAGTGTGTCTACGTACCCTCGTAGACCGTAAGCGGAAGCGTTAGAACAACGCGGTTGATGTCGTCGAACAACTTCACGATCTAACCGACCGAGCACCGAACGTACGGCACCTCCGCGTTCAGCTCGGTGACGTCCTCGACTTCTTGATCCAGCAAGACGGCGAGGTAGTGGATGAGTTCCGGCAGCACGACGGCGTGGTGACGGTGATGGTGATGCTATCTCCGCAGGGCTTCGCCCAAGCACTGCGAAAATATGACCGAGGGACGGAACTGTGGAGGGGGGCGCCGCACACGGCTAAGACAATGTTGTGTCCTTTGGGGCACCCCCTCTCCTCTATTTATATATGTGTAGGGGCTTGGAGTAGAAGTAATAGTGCCACGTGAACAGTAACCGTGAATAGTACACACGTGCACTTGGACTCCAAAGTCCAATCCTATTCCTACTAGGACTCTCCCTTTTTTCCTTCCCTAGCTGCGTGGGCTTTTGAGGACTTGGTGCGCCTGGCCCAATAAGGCCAGGGCGCCTCCCCTTAGCCCATGCCAGCCCTTTGGGACATGGTAGACCCACTTGTGGACTTCCGGACCCCTCCGGAATCCTCCGGAACCTTCTGGAAGCTTCCCGGTACAATACCGAAAAATTGCACCTTTTTCCGGAACCCAAAATATGACTTCCCATATATAAATCTTTACCTCTCGACCATTCCGAGACTCCTCGTGACATCCGGAGTCTCATCCGGGACTCCGAACAACATTCGGTTACCAATTCACATAACTCATATAACACTATATCGTCAACGAACGTTAAGCGTACGGACCCTACGGGTTCGGGAATGATGTAGACATGACTGAGACGCCTCTCCGGTCAATAACCAATAGCGGAACCTGGATGCTCATATTGGTTCCTACATATTCCACGAAGATCTTATCGGTCGAACCGCAATGACAACATACGTAATTCCCTTTGTCCATCGGTATGTTACTTGCCCGAGATTCGATCGTCGGTATCTCCATACCTAGTTCAATCTCGTTACCGGCAAGTCTCTTTACTCGTTCCGTAATACATCATCCCATAACTAACTCCTTAGTCACTTTGCTTGCAAGCTTCTTATGATGTGCATTACCGAGAGGGCCCAGAGATACCTCTCCGAAACACGGAGTGACAAATCCCAGTCTCGATCCATGCCAACTCAACGGACACCTTCGGAGATACCTGTAGAGCATCTTTATGATCACCCAGTTACGTTGTGATGTTTGATAACACACAAGGTATTCCTCCGGTATCCGGGAGTTGCATGATCTCATGGTCTGAGGAACATGTATTTGACATTCAAGAAAGGAGTAGCAATAAACAGAACGATCATATGCTAAGCTAACGGATGGGTCTTGTCCATCACATCATGCTCCTAATGATGTGATCCTGTTATCAAATGACAACTCATGTCTATGGTTAGGAAACCTTAACCATCTTTGATCAACGAGCTAGTCTAGTAGAGGCTCACTAGGGACACGGTATTTGTTTATGTATTCACACATGTATTTAAGTTTCCGGTCAATACAATTCTAGCATGAATAATAAAACTTTATCATGAACAAGGAAATATAAAATAATAACAACTTTATTATTGCCTCTAGGGCATATTTCCATCAGTCTCCCACTTGCACTAGAGTCAATAATCTAGATTACATAGTAATGAATCTAACACCCATGGAGTCTTGGTGCTAATCATGTTTTGCTCGTGGAAGAGGCTTAGTCAACGGTTCTGCCACATTCAGATCCGTGTGTACTTTGCAAATTTCTATGTCTCCATCCTTGACATATTCACGAATGGAGTTGAAGCGTCTCTTGATGTGTTTGGTCTTCTTGTGAAACCTGGGCTCCTTGGCTATGGCAATTGCTCCAGTGTTGTCACAAAAGATTGTCATTGGACCCGATGCACTAGGTATTACACCTAGATCGGATATGAACTCCTTCATGCAAACTCCTTCATGTGCTGCTTCCGAAGCAGCTATGTATTCCGCTTCACACGTAGATCCCGCCACGACGCTCTTCTTGGAACTGCACCAACTGACAGCTCCACCATTTAATATAAATACGTATCCAGTTTGTGACTTAGAGTCACCCGGATCAGTGTCGAAGCTTTCATCGACGTAACCCTTTACGACGAGATCTTCGTCACCTCCATAAACAAGAAACATGTCCTTGGTCCTTTTCAGGTACTTCAGGATATTCTTGACCGCTGTCCAGTGATCCACTCCTGGATTACTCTGGTACCTCCCTGCCAAACTTATGGCAAGGCACACATCAGGTCTGGTACACAGCATGGCATACATAATAGAACCTATGGCTAAGGCATAGGGAATGACTTTCATTTTCTCTATATCTTCTGCCGTGGTCGGGCATTGAGTCTGACTCAACTTCACACCTTGCAAGACAGGCAAGAACCCTTTCTTTGACTGATCCATTTTGAACTTCTTCAAAACTTTGTCAAGGTATGTGCTTTGTGAAAGTCCTATCAAGCGTCTTGATCTATCCCTATAGATCTTGATGCCCAATATATAAGCAGCTTCACCGAGGTCTTTCATTGAAAAATTCTTATTCAAGTATCCCTTTATGCCATCCAGAAATTCTATATCGTTTCCAATCAACAATATGTCATCCACATGTAATATTAGAAATGCTACAGAGCTCCCACTCACATTCTTGTAAATACAGGCTTCACCGTAAGTCTGTACAAAACCATATGCTTTGATCACCTCATCAAAGCATATATTCCAACTCCGAGATGCTTGCACCAGTCCATAGATGGATCGCTGGAGCTTGCACACTTTGTTAGCACCCTTAGGATCGACAAAACCTTCTGGTTGCATCATATATAACTCTTTTTTGAGAAAACCATTAAGGAATGCAGTTTTGACATCCATTTGCCAGATTTCATAATCATAAAATGTGGCAATTGCTAACATGATTCGGACAGACTTAAGCATCGCTACGGGTGAGAAAGTCTCATCGTAGTCAACCCCTTGAACTTGTCGAAAACCTTTCGCGACAAGTCGAGCTTCGTAGACAGTGATATTACCATCAGCATTTGTCTTCCTCTTAAAAATCCATTTATTCTCAATGGCTTGCCGATCATCAGGCAAGTCCACCAAAGTCCACACTTTGTTCTCATACATGGATCCTATCTCAGATTTCATGGCCTCAAGCCATTTGTCGGAATCCGGGCTTATCATAGCTTCTTCATAGTTCGTAGGTTCGCCGTTGTCTAACAACATAACTTCCAGAAAAGGATTACCATACCACTCTGGTGCAGAACATACTCTGGTCGACCTACGAAGTTCAGTAGTAACTTGATCTGAAGTTTCATGATCTTTATCATTATCTTCCTCTCTTATTGGTGTAGGCATCACGGGAACGGTTTTCTCTGATGAGCTACTTTCCAATTCGAGAGAAGGTACAATTACCTCATCAAGTTCTACTTTCCTCCCACTCACTTCTTTCGAGAGAAACTCCTTCTCTAGAAAGGACCCATTCTTGGCAACAAAGACCTTGCCTTCGGATCTGTGGTAGAAGGTGTACCCAATTGTTTCTTTAGGGTATCCTATGAAGACGCACTTCTCCGCTTTGGGTTCGAGCTTATCAGGTTGAAGCTTTTTCACATAAGCATCGCATCCCCAAACTTTAAGAAATGACAGCTTAGGTTTCTTGCCAAACCATAGTTCATATGGTGTCGTCTCAACGGATTTAGACGGTGCCCTATTTAACGTGAATGCAGCTGTCTCTAATGCATAACCCCAAAACGATAGTGGCAAATTGGTAAGAGACATCATAGAACGCACCATATCCAATAAAGTATGGTTACGACGTTCGGACACACCATTACGCTGTGGTGTTCCAGGTGGCGTGAGTTGTGAAACAATTCCACATTTTCTTAAATGAAGGCCAAACTCGTAACTCAAATATTCGCCTCCGCGATCAGATCGTAGAAACTTTATTTTCTTGTTACGATGATTTTGTACTTCACTCTGAAATTCTTTGAACTTTTCAAATGTTTCAGACTTGTGTTTCATCAAGTAGATATACCCATATCTACTCAAATCATCTGTGAAGGTTAGAAAATAACGATACCCGCCGCGTGCTTCAACATTCATCGGACCGCATACATCGGTATGTATTATTTCCAACAAATAAGTAGCTCGCTCCATTGTTCCGGAGAACGGAGTTTTAGTCATCTTGCCCATGAGGCATGGTTCGCAAGTATCAAATGATTCATAATCAAGAGATTCCAAAAGTCCATCCGCATGGAGTTTCTTCATGCGCTTTACACCAATATGACCTAAACGGCAGTGCCACAAGTATGTTGCACTATCATTATCAACTTTGCATCTTTTGGCATCAATATTATGAATATGTGTATCACTACGATCGAGATTCAACAAGAATAGACCATTCACAAAAGGTGTGTGACCATAAAAGATGTTACTCATATAAATAGAACAACCATTATTCTCTGACTTAAATGAATAACCGTCTCGCAATAAACAAGATCCAGATATAATGTTTATGCTCAACGTGGCACCAAATAACAATTATTGAGGTCTAAAACTAATCCCGAAGGTAGATGTAGAGGTAGCGTGCCGACGGCGATCACATCAACCTTCGAACCATTCCCGACGCGCATCATCACCTCGTCCTTAGCCAATCTTCGCTTATTCTGTAGCTCCTGTTTCGAGTTATAAATATGAGCAACCGAACCAGTATCAAATACCCAGGCGCTACTGCGAGCATTAGTGAGGAACACATCAATAACATGTATATCAAATATACCTTTGCTCACTTTGCCATCCTTCTTATCCGCCAAATACTTGGGGTACTTCCGCTTCCAGTGACCAGTCCCTTTGCAGTAGAAGCACTCTGTTTCAGGCCTGGGTCCAGCTTTGGGTTTCTTCGTGGGAGCGGCAACTTGCTTGCCGTTCTTCTTGAAGTTCCCCTTCTTTCCCTTGCCCTTTTTCTTGAAACTAGTGGTTTTGTTAACCATCAACACTTGATGCTCCTTCTTGATTTCTACCTCCGCTGATTTCAGCATCGCGAAGAGCTCGGGAATTGTCTTCTCCATCCCTTGCATATTATAGTTCATCACGAAGCCTTTATAGCTTGGTGGCAGTGACTGAAGAACTCTGTCAATAACACTCTCAACCGGAAGATCAATTCCCAGCTGAGTCAAGTGGTTGTGGTACCCAGACATTCTGAGTATGTGTTCACTGACAGAACTGTTCTCCTCCATCTTACAGCTAAAGAACTTGTTGGAGACTTCATATCTCTCAACCCGGGCATTAGCTTGAAATATCAATTTCAGCTCTTGGAACATCTCATATGCTCCGTGGCGTTCAAAACGCTTTTGCAGTCCCGGTTCTAAGCCGTAGAGCATGGCACACTGAACTATCGAGTAGTCATCAGATCGAGCCTGCCAGGCGTTCACAACGTCTGCAGCAGCTCCTGCAGCAGGTTCATCACCTAGCGGTGCTTCAAGGACATAATTCTTCTGTGCAGCAATGAGGATAATCCTCAAGTTACGGACCCACTCCGTGTAGTTGCTACCATCATCTTTCAACTTAGCTTTCTCTAGGAATGCATTAAAATTCAACGGAACAGTAGCATGGGCCATTTATCTACAACATAGATATGCAAAGAAACTATCAAGACTAAGTTCATGATAAATTAAGTTCAATTAATCAAATTACTAATGAACTCCCACTTAAATTAACATCCCTTAAGTTAACTAAGTGATACATGATCCAAATCAACTAGCCCATGTCCGATCATCACGTGAGATGGGATAGTCATCAATGGTGAACATCTCCATGTTGATCATATCTACTATATGACTCATGTTCGACCTTTCGGTCTCCAGTGTTCCGAGACCATGTCTGTACATGCTAGGCTCGTCAAGTTTAACCCAAGTATTATGCTTGTGTAAAACTGGCTTACACCCGTTGTATGTGAACGTAGAATCTATCACACCCGATCATCACGAGGTGCTTCGAAACGACGAACTTTAGCAACAGTGCATACTCGGGGAGAACACTTTTATCTTGAAATTTAGTGAAGGGATCATCTTATAATGCTACCGTCGTTCTAAGCAAAATAAGATGCATAAAGGATAAACATCACATGCAATCAAAATATGTGACATGATATGGCCATCATCTTGTGCTTTTGATCTCCATCTCCAAAGCATCGTCATGATCTCCATCATCACCGGCTCGACACCTTGATCTCCATCGTTGTGTCGTGGTCGTCTCGCAAACTATTGCTTCTACAACTATTGCTAACGCATAGCGATAAAGTAAAGCAATTACATGGCGCTTGCATTTCATACAATAAAGAGACAACCATAAGGCTCCTGCCGGTTGCCGATAAATTACAAAACATGATCATCTCATACAATAACGTATATCACATCATGTCTTGACCATATCACATCACAGCATACCCTGCAAAAACAAGTTAGACGTCCTCTACTTTGTTGTTGCAAGTTTTACGTGGCTGCTACGGGCTTCTAGCAAGAACCGTTCTTACCTACGGCACAAAACCACAATGGTGATTTATCAAGTTTATTGTTTTAACCTTCAACAAGGACCGGCCGCAGTCAAATTCGATTCAACTAAAGTAGGAGAAACAGACACCCGCCAGCCACCTTTATGCAAAACAAGTTGCATGTCTTTCGGTGGAACCGGTCTCATGTACGTGGACATGTAAGGTTGGTCCGGGCCGCTTCATCTTACAATACCGCCGAATCAAAATAAGACGTTGGTGGTAAGCAGTATGACGATCACCACCCACAACTCTTTGTGTTCTACTCGTGCATATCATCTACGCATAGACCTGGCTCATGATGCCACTGTTGGGGAACGTTGCATGGAAAACAAAAAATTTCTACGCACACGAAAGATCTATCCATGGAGATGCATAGCTACGAGAGGGGGAGTGTGTCTGTGTACCCTCGTAGACCGTAAGCGGAAGCGTTAGAACAACGCGGTTGATGTCGTCGAACAACTTCACGATCCAACCGACCGAGCACCGAACGTACAGCACCTCCGCGTTCAGCACACGTTCAGCTCGGTGACGTCCTCTACTTCTTGATCCAGCAAGACGGCGAGGTAGTGGATGAGTTCCGGCAGCACGACGGCGTGGTGACGGTGATGGTGATGCTATCTCCGCAGGGCTTCGCCCAAGCACTGCGAAAATATGACCGAGGGACGGAACTGTGGAGGGGGGCGCCGCACACGGCTAAGACAATGTTGTGTCCTTTGGGGCGCCCCCTCTCCTCTATTTATATATGTGTAGGGGCTTGGAGTAGAAGGAATAGTGCCACGTGAACAGTAACCGTGAATAGTACACACGTGCACTTGGACTCCAAAGTCCAATCCTATTCCTACTAGGACTCTCCCTTTTTTCCTTCCCTAGCTGCGTGGGCTTTTGAGGACTTGGTGCACCTGGCCCAATAAGGCCAGGGCGCCTCCCCTTAGCCCATGCCAGCCCTTTGGGATGTGGTGGACCCACTTGTGGACTTCCGGACCCCTCCGGAATCCTCCGGAACCTTCTGGAAGCTTCCCGGTACAATACCGAAAAAACTGCACCTTTTTCCGGAACCCAAAATATGACTTCCCATATATAAATCTTTACCTCTCGAACATTCCGAGACTCCTCGTGACGTCCGGGATCTCATCCAGGACTCCGAACAACATTCGGTTACCAATTCACATAACTCATATAACACTATGTCGTCAACGAACGTTAAGCGTACGGACCCTACGGGTTCGGGAATGATGTAGACATGACTGAGACGCCTCTCCGGTCAATAACCAATAGCGGAACCTGGATGTTCATATTGGTTCCTACATATTCCACGAAGATCTTATCGGTCGAACCGCAATGACAACATACGTAATTCCCTTTGTCCATCGGTATGTTACTTGCCCGAGATTCGATCGTCGGTATCTCCATACCTAGTTCAATCTCGTTACCGGCAAGTCTCTTTACTCGTTTCGTAATACATCATCCCGTAACTAACTCCTTAGTCACTTTGCTTGCAAGCTTCTTATGATGTGCATTACCGAGAGGGCCCAGAGATACCTCTCCGAAACACGGAGTGACAAATCCCAGTCTCGATCCATGCCAACTCAACGGACACCTTCGGAGATACCTGTAGAGAATCTTTATGATCACCCACTTACGTTGTGATGTTTGATAGCACACAAGGTATTCCTCCGGTATCCGAGAGTTGCATGATCTCATGGTCTGAGGAACATGTATTTGACATTCAAGAAAGCAGTAGCAATAAACAGAACGATCATATGCTAAGCTAACGGATGGGTCTTGTCCATCACATCATTCTCCTAATGATGTGATCCCGTTATCAAATGACAACTCATGTCTATGGTTAGGAAACCTTAACCATCTTTGATCAACGAGCTAGTCTAGTAGAGGCTCACTAGGGACACGGTATTTGTTTATGTATTCACACATGTATTTAAGTTTCCGGTCAATACAATTCTAGCATGAATAATAAACCTTTATCATGAACAAGGAAATATAAAATAATAACAATTTTATTATTGCCTCTTGGGCATATTTCCATCAGATGCATATAAAGCAATATCCGAGAACGTTTTGCCGAGGACTCCTCGGTGTGCCTTGGCCTTTGGTGGGTTCGGCTCTAGTCGCAGTCCCCCATTGATATTGTCGATACTTTGAAGGCATCCGACGTTGTACTATGAGAGTAATGCTGGAGACACACAGTATCCTTCGAGACTCAGGTTGGGTGTGGCCGACCAACCTGAGGATCGAATCTCCTCGGGAACTAGTCCAGATGTCATGTGCATTTTGCCAACGCCGAGGTGTAAGTCGGCAGGAAAGATACCGAGTTGTGGGTCAGAAAAGATCTCCCGAGCTAAATTATTATTCAGGGCACCTCGGCCATGAGGATGTCCCGCCTCTTCGGTCGTGCTTTAACATGATACATTCGATCTCCAGACTCCAAGCGGGTCAGCCTTTTGCTTCAACGTCCATATCCTGAAGGTGGAGTGTTTCTCCGAGGCCTGTTTAGCGAACTAAACTCGAGCGGCTTTAGAAAGAAACTAGGCTATCTGGCTATTGACCACACATTAGTGCCGGAAAAAGAAGTAGTAGAAAAAGACTTTACAACGACCAAGAAGAAAACACATTTATTATAAAACGGCTCATACAAATTAAAGAGCCCCCGGTTAAATCGGGTAAAGACATTTTAGCAATCAAAGTTTTTAACAAACAATTTTTTTTGTTTAACAAGAAATATAATGTTTGGTTGAACCGAACAAAAAGTAAAATTTCAAAAAGAGTTGAGCACCAAAACGACTTAGCCGGTTAATGTGCTCGGTGCGGTCCGGGGTTGTGGCAGGACAAGAAGTAGTCCTCGGCCTGGCCGAAGTCCCAGCCCCCAGGCCCGAGGTAATCGAGCGAAGAGCTCGGGTCGAGAAGTGGCAACGCAACACGATTGTTGCGACGAGGCAAAGCCCCCGGTCCAGCCGAGGAGACAGAGTAGTTCGGCAGCGTGACGGCGAAGCCCCCAGTTATAATGGGAAAAGGAAGTGTTTTTAATAAATAAACTTTTCTATTTAATACAAGTAAAATGCTTGGTCGAACCTAACAAAAATATAAAATTGAAAAAAAGTTGAGCGTGAAAGCGACTTAGCTGGTTAATGTGCTCGGTGCTGATGACGCGGGCCGAGCTTGCGGCAGGTCGAGGTCCCAGCCCTCAAGCCGGGGCCCGAGGTGCCCGAGCGAAGAGCTCGGCTTGACGAAGTGGCGACGCAGCACGGCCGATGTGGCGAGGCGAAGCCCCCGGTCCAGCCGAGGTGATGAAGCTGGTCGGCTGGTGACGCCGAAGTCCCGGCAGTAGGTTTATGAAGAGATGACGAAGCCCCCGGTCTAGCCGAGGTGATGGAGCAGGCCGGCTGGTGACGCCGAAGTCCCATGCTAGCCGAGGTGTTGAAGCAGGTAGGCTTGGTGGATGTCGGCTTGAAGAAGCGACAGCGCGGCAATGCCGATGCAGGTCAGAATTTGTGACGCGGTCAATGCTGGCTTGAGAAGTGACCGTGCGGCGATGCCGGCGCGCCCGACCCGTGCAATCCGTGGGGCGACGATCTTGTCTTGATGATTATTTTTCCCTCATGATGCCGAACTCTTGGTCGGCTCGCCGAGGTGATGGTCCGAGGTGGTTGTCGTCGGCTCGATGGAGCGACGGCGCAGTCGATGTTGGCGCAGGTCGGTAGCCATGGACCAACGTGGTCGGGCCGGTTTGACATCGGCGCGACGATAAGGATCTCCTCGGAAAAGACTTAAAATTTCTGGGCACGTGTTTGAAAACAACACACAATACCCTAGAAAAAAAATTCCTCAAAAAGGATGTTCAATATCCCGTTCATAAAGAAAGATGAATTCGGGTCGGATTCGTTTTCGTGCAGAAAACAGATCAGAAAATTGATGCACTCATCAGACGTTTCCCGTAGTTTGAACGGTCGGATCGAACTGAAATTTCAAGGGGTGCTCGGTATGGGAATTCCACAGCCTATGAACGGTGGTATCTTCCAAAAAATGTCCGAGCTGGAAACTGGACACCTCGCCCTAAACTTATCCAGATTCCCGTCCAGATTCGATAGGGCTCCGGTAGATCGGAGATCGCCGGAGATTCCTTCATTGGAATATGACAAAATTTTACAGGGTTGTTGTAGGATCAATTCCGCACAATTCCACCGAAACAATCGTCAAAGCGACGCTCGAGGAGGCGGGGACGACGAACACGGATCCGCTGTCCAGAAAAACTGCACTGTCGCCTGAGGACGATGTTAACATCGAGCCCCCGAGTTCCATGTATGATTCCCCCATAATCTTGGTAGAGATCAGAGTTGATGATGATGAAAGTATCCGTCCGATCTTGATGATCTGACACGGAGCGCAGTCCTCGGTCCAGCCGGGGTGGCCAGTCGAGCCGGTGAAGAAGATGCTGACGTCGACGATAAAGCTCGGTTCCGACGCGTAGATCACGCTGGAGACGATCTGAATTCCCATCGCACTGCGGCGACTGCCAGCAGGCTCTCAATGAAAGCACCAATGTCGATGTCAAATCCGACATATCTCGTAGTAGGGGTCCTAAGCTAGGCGTCTTGGAGCGATGGTAACATGGACACGTGATTTTACCCAGGTTCGGGCTCTCTCAAGGAGATAATACCCTACGTCCTGCTTTTGATTGTATTGATATGAGGATAGTACATAGTACAGGTATCTACCACGAGATTGTTGTAATGAATATCAGATCGTCTATTGACTAGCCTGGCCTCGGTTTATATAATGCACCGTAGGCCTAGGGTTTAGAGGAGGCCTTGTCTTGTGCGCCAAGTCTTGTGGAAATCTCCCTTGTATGCATCATTGGCTGCCCGAAGTGGCCCATTAGTGAATTACCCTGGGGGTCCTCGGCCCGACCCACTGGTCAGGAGACGACGTGGTGAGTACCCCCTAGTCCAGGACACCATCACCCACCATCGCTTCTTCATCGCTCGTAGGTTCACTGTTGTCTAACAACATGACCTCCAAGACAGGATTGCCGTACCACTCAGGAGCGGTACTATTCCTTGTCGTCCTATGAGGCTCAGTAGTAACTTGATCTAAAGTTTCATGATCATCATCATTAGTTTCCTCTTCATTTGGTGTAGGCGCCGCAGAAACATCTTTCTGCGTCGTGCTACCATCCAACTGAAGTGACGGTTTAATAACCTCATCAAGTTCTACATTCCTCCCACTCAATTCTTCCGAGAGAAACTTTTCCTAGAGAAAGGACCCGTTTTAAGAAACAAACACTTTGCCCTTGGATCAGAGATAGAAGGTATACCCAACTGTTTCCTTAGGGTATCTTATGAAGATGCACTTTTCCGCTTTGGGTTCGAGCTTATCAGTCATAAGCGTCGCATTCCCAAACTTTAAGAAACGACAACTTTGGCTTCTTGCCAAACCACAGTTCATATGGCGTCGTCTCAACGGATTTCAATGGTGCCCTATTCAAAGTGGATGTATTTGTCTCTAATGCATAACCCCAAAATGATAGTGGCAAAACGATAAGAGACATCATAGTACGCACCATATCCAATAGAGCATGACTACGACGTTCAGACACACCATCACACTATGGTGTTCCACGTGGCGTGAGTTGTGAAACAATTTCCACATTGGCTTAAGTTGCATACCAAACTCGTTACTCAGATATTTACCTCCACGATCATATCGTAGACATTTTATCTTCTTGTCACGATGATCTGAAACTTCACTCTGAATTTGTTTGAACTTTTCAAACGTTTCAGACTTGTGTTTCATTAAGTAAATATCCCCATATCTACTCAAATCATCAATGAAGGTAAAAAAATAGCAATATCCACCGCACGCTTCAACACTCATTGGATTGCTACATCAACATGTATTATTCCCAATAAGTCATTTTCCCGCTCCATCAAATCGGAAAACGGGTTCTTAGTCATCTTGCCCAAGAGGCATGGTCTGCATGTCTCAACCGATTCGAAATTGAGTGAGTCAAAAGATCAATCAGCATGGAGTTTCTTCATGCGCTTTACACCAATATGACCTTGGCGGCATTGCCACAAGTATGTGGTACTATCATTATTAACTTTGCATCTTTTGGCATCAACATTATGAACATGTGTATTACTACGATCGAGATTCAATAAACCATTCACATTGGGCGCATGACCATTAAAGGTATTATTCATGTAAACAGAATAACCATTATTCTCTAACTTAAATGAATAACCGTATTGCAATAAACACGATCTAATCACGTTCATGCTCAACGCAAATACCAAATAACATTTATTTAGGTTCATCACTAATCCCGAAGGTAGAGAGAGCGTGCGATGGTGATCACATCAACCTTGGAAACACTTCCAACACACATCGTCACCTCGCCCTTAGCTAGTCTCCGTAGCTTTTATTTCGAGTTACCAACATTTAGCAACTGAACCGGTATCTAATACCCAGGTGCTATTAGGAGTACTAGTAAGGTACACATTAATAATACGTATATCAAATATACTTCCGTTGACGTTGCCAGCCTTCTTATCTTTACCAATTATCTAGGGTTGTTCCACTTCAGCGACCGTTCTCCTCATAATAGAAGCACTTAGTCTCGAATTTGGGTTCAACCTTGGGTTTCTTCACTGGAGCAGCAACTGGCTTGCCATCCATGAAGTTTTCCTCCTTGCCCTTGCCCTTCTCGAAACTAGTGGTTTTACTAACCATCAACACTTGATGCTCCTTCTTGATTTCTACCTTCGCGGTGTCAAACATCGCGAATAGCTCAGGGATCCTTATTTCTATCCCTGGCATTTCATAGTTCATCACGAAGCTCTAGTAGCTTTGTGGCAGTGACTTGGAGAACTATATCAACCACTATCTTATCTGGAAGATCAACTCCCACTCGATTCAAGCGATTGTAGCACCCAGCCAATCTGAGCACATGCTCACCGATTGAGCTATTCTCTTTCATCTTGCAGGCAAAGAATCTTGTTGGAGGTCTCATACCTCTCAACACGGGCACGAGCCTGAAATCCCAATTTTAGCTCTTAGAACATCTCATATGTTCCGTGATGTTCAAAACGTTTTGGAGCCTAAATTCTAAGCCGTAATGCATGACGCGCTGAACTATCAAGTAGTCATCAGAACGTGCCTGTCAGATGTTCACAACATCTACAGACGACGCTTGAGGGGGTGGCGCACCGAGCGGTGTATTAAGGACATAAGCCTTCTGTGCAGCAATGAGGACAATCATCAGATCACGGACCCAGTCCACATTATTGCTACCATCATCTTTCAATTCTATTTTCTCTAGGAACGTATAAAAAC
The DNA here is from genome assembly GCA_039707655.1 of Elymus sibiricus. Lineage (NCBI taxonomy): Eukaryota > Viridiplantae > Streptophyta > Magnoliopsida > Poales > Poaceae > Elymus > Elymus sibiricus. The sequence continues at coordinate 341,648,361 of CM077671.1, forward strand.
AGGGGAGCTACAACGCGAGCTATTGATCTACAACATAATTTGCAAAGTCACTTTGACTATGTTCATGATAATGAGTTCAATTAGTCATATTACTTAAGAACTACCACTCAAATCAACATCCCTCAGGTTGTCTAAGTGTGACATGATCCAAATCCACCAACCCAAGTCCGATCATCACGTGAGATGAGGTGGTTTCAATGGTGAACATCTCCATGTTAATCATATCTACTATATGACTCATGTGCGACCTTTCGGTCTCTTGTGTTCCGAGGCCATGTCTGTACATGCTAGGCTCGTCAAGTTTAACTCGAGTGTTCCGCATGTGCAACACTGGCTTGCACCCGTTGTATGTGAACGTAGAGTCTATCACACCCGATCATCACGTGGTGTCTCGAAACGACGAACTTTCGCAACGGTGCACACTCAGGAAGAACACAATTTTATCTTGAAATTTTAGTGAGGGATCACCTTATAATGCTACCGTCGTCCTAAGCAAAACAAGGTGCATAAAAGGATTAACATCACATGCAAATCATAAGTGACATGATATGGCCATGAACTTGTGCTTTTGATCTCCATCTCCAGAGCACCGGCATGATCTCCATCGTCACCGGCATGACACTATGATCTCCATCATCTTGATCTCCATCAACGTGTCGCCATGAGGTTGTCGCGCCAACTGTTGCTTCTATGACTATTGCTAACTCATAGCGATAAAGTAAAGCAAAAACGGCGAAAATAAATTAAAGACAACCCTATGGCTCCTGCCGGTTGCCGTACTCATCGACATGCAAGTCGTGATATTCTATACAAAACATGATCATCTCATACATCACATATATCTCATCATGAATTTGGCCATATCACATCACAACATACCCTGCAAAAACAAGTTAGACGTCCTCTAATTGTTGTTGCATGTTTTACGTGGCTGCTACGGGTATCTAGCAAGAACGATTCTTACCTACGCAAAAACCACAACGGTGATAAACAAATTGCTATTCAACCTTCTCAAGGACCACCTTTGTCGAATCCGATCCAACTAAAGTGGGAGAGACAGACACCCGCCAACCAGCTTTATGCAACAAAGTCACATGTCAGTTGATGGAACCGGTCTCTCGTAAGCGTACGAGTAAGGTTGGTCCGGGCCGCTTCATCCCACAATACCGCTGAATCAAGAAAAGACCAAGGGAGGAAGCAATCTGAGCATCAACGCCCACAAACTCCTTTGTGTTCTACTCGTGATCTCATCTACGCATAGACCTAGCTCATGATGCCACTGTTGGGGAACGTTGCATGGGAAACAAAAATTTCCTACGCACACGCAAGATCTATCCATGGCGATGAGCATCTACGAGAGGGAGAGTGGATCTACGTACCCTTGTAGATTGCTAAGCGGGAAGCGTTAAGAAACGCGGTTGATGTAGTCGAACGTCTTCGCGATCCAAATCGCAAGCCGTCCCGTGATCCAATCATGATCCGTCCCGATCTAGCGCCGAACGGACGGCACCTCCGCGTTCAACACACGTACAGCTCGATGACGATCTCCGCCTTCTTGATCCATCAAGAGGGGGCAGAGAGGTAGATGAGATCTCCAGCAGCACGATGGCGTGGTGGTGGTGATGGTGGAGTTATCCCGGCAGGGCTTCGCCTAAGCACTACCGGAATCTATTTGGTGGAGGAACTAGAGAATAGAGAACTAGCACGTGGCCGTGTGTGTATGGGGGCTCTATTCCTCTAGTATATATAGGAGGGAGGGGGGAGGAGGCAGCCTCCCTAGGGTATCCCCTAGGGGTTCGGCCGAAGGAGGTGGAGGCCAAGCCTCCCACCAATCCTACTCCAAGTAGGATTCCCTTTCCTACTTGGAATTTCCTTTCCCACTTTAGGGTTTCCTTTTCCCACTTCCCTAGCCGCATGGGCCTTGGTGGAGGGGTCGGCCAGCCCACCAGGGGCTGGTCTGTCTCCTCCCACAGCCCATGGGGCCCTTTGGGGTGGGTGGGCCCACCCGGTGGACCCCCGGAACCCTTCCGGTAACCCCGGTAAATTCCGGAAGTCAAATACCAACTTCCTAAATATAAATCTTTACCTCCGAACCATTCCGGAGCTCCTCATGACATCCGGGATCTCATCCGGGACTCCGAACAACCTTCGGTCACCAACACATATATCTCAATACTACCGAAACGTCACCGAACGTTAAGTGCGCAGACCCTGCGGGTTCGAGAACTATGTAGACATGACCGAGACACCTCTACGGTCAATAACCAATAGCGGGACCTGGATGCCCATATTGGTTCCTCCATATTCTACGAAGATCTTTATCGGTTGAACCTCTATGTCAAGGATTCAGTTAATCCCGTATGCTGTTCCCTTTGTTCTTCGGTATGTTACTTGCCCGAGATTCGATCGTCGGTATCTCTATACCTAGTTCAACCTCATTACCGGCAAGTCTCTTTACTCGTTCCGTAATACAAGATCCCGTGGCTAACACTTTAGTCACTTTGCTTGCAAGGCTTATTGTGATGTTGTATTACCGAGTGGGCCCTGAGATACCTCTCCATCACACGGAGTAACAAATCCCAGTCTTGATCCATGCCCACTCAACAGACACCTTCGGAGACACCTGTAGAGCATCTTTATAGTCACCCAGTTACGTTGTGATGTTTGATACACACAAGGTACTCCTCCGGTGTCAGTGAGTTGCATGATCTCATGGTCATAGGAACAGATACTTTGACATGCAGAAACAATAGCAATAAACTGACACGATCATATGCTACGTTCATAGTTTGGGTCTTATCCATCACATCATTCTCCTAATGATGTGATCCCGTTATCAAATGACATCTCATGTCTATGGCTAGGAAACCTTGACCATCTTTGATCAACGAGCTAGTCTATTAGAGGCATACTAGGGACACAGTGTTGTCTATGTACCCACACATGTATTTGAGTTTCCAATCAATACAATTACAGCATGGATAATAAACGATTATCATGAACAAGGAAATATAATAATAACCATTTTATTATTGCCTCTAGGGCATATTTCCAACAGATTTTTTCCCTCTACTACGAGGGGAGGTAAGGAACTGCCATCTAGCTCTGCACTTGAGTCACATTCTGTTATGAGTAAGCTTGCAACACCACCACATGCTAGTAATCCTGATATGTCGCAAGTTATTGATGATGATGCCTCTGCTATGAATGATGCTTATAATGATGCTAGTACCATGCTTGATGATAATGTGCCGCTAGGAGAATTTCTTGATGAACAAATTGCTAGAGCTAAAGAAAATGAAATTGCTGAAATTGATGAAGCTTATGAAACTGATTATGATTATGAAACTCCTATTAGTCCTGGTTCTCCTAAGTTTGAAATGCCTAAGATACCTGAAGGTTATGTTATGGACGAGGAGATAACTAGAGAAATTCTTTCTTGCAAGGATAGAGACGATCTTAAGAAACTGATATGCAAGTATAAGGAAAAAACTTTGAATGCTAGAATGAAATGTGATCCTAAGTTTGCTACTTCACCTATCTGTGTTACCGATAAGGATTATGAGTTCTCTGTCGACCCAGAGTTAATTACTTTGGTTGAATCTGATCCTTTCCATGGCTATGAAACTGAAACTGTAGTGACACACCTTACTAAGCTGAATGATATAGCCACCCTCTTTGCTCATGATGAGAAGATTCGCTACTATTACATCCTTAAGTTATATCCGTTCTCATTAAAGGGTGATGCTAAGACATGGTACAATACTCTTGCTCCTGGTTGTGTGCGTAGTCCCCAGGATATGATTTACTACTTCTCTGAAAAATATTTTCCTGCTCATAAGAAACAAGCTGCCTTACAGGAAATATTTAACTTTGTGAAAATTGAAGAAGAGAGTCTCCCACAAGCTTGGGGGAGGCTTCTCCAGTTGCTTAATGCTTTGCCTGGTCATCCTCTCAAGAAAAATGAAATACTTGATATCTTTTATAATGGACTAACCGATGCTTCTAGGGACTTCCTAGATAGTTGTGCTGGTTGTGTTTTCAGGGAACGAACTGTTGAACAAGCTGAGGAATTATTGAATAACATATTGAAGAATTATGATGATTGGACTCTTCGTGAACCACCGCCTAAACCCACTCCGAAGAAGAGGGGTATCTTATTTCTCAGTCCTTAAGATATGCAAGAGATAAAGAAATCTATGAAAGAAAAAGGTATTAAAGCTGAGGATGATAAGAATTTGCCACCTATTGAAGAAATACATGGCCTTGACACACCACCACCTCCACAGGTAGTAGAGGTAAATTCTTTATTAAAGTTCAATGAAAGTGACATCCCTCACAGTAAACCTCCTAGTCAATGCTTATATGAGTTTGATAACTATATTATGTAGCAAGATCATTTCAATGCTCATGTTCTGAAACAACTGAAATACAATTGTGATATGATTGCTCGCTTGAGTGACTTGCTATTTAGAATTAGTAATGATGTTAGAGGTGTAGGAAAGCATGCCTCTATGGTTCAAACCCAATTAGAACAAGTAGCTAAGTCTCAAAAAGAATTGCTTGATGAAATGAATAGTAATATGCATGACTTTGCTGCTAGAGTAGTAACTAGAGGAGGTAGAATGACCCAGGAACCACTCTATCCTGAGGGTCATCCTAAAAGAATTGAACAAGACTCTCAGAGAATTAATCCTGATGCACCTAGTCCTTCTAAAAAGAAAAAGAAAAAGAAAAATGATAGGACTTTGCATACCTCTAGTGAACCTGAGACCCAAAAACCTCCTGATAATAATGATGTCTCTATTTCCGATGCTGAAACTCAGTCTGGTAGTGAACATCAACCTAGTGATAATGAAAATGATAATGATGATGTTCACGTTGATGCTCAACCTAGTAATGATGTAGAACCAGATAATGATGTTGAAATAGAGCCTGCCCCTGATCTTGATAACCCACAACCTAAAAATAAACGGTATAATAAGAATGACTTTGTGGCTAGGAAGCATGGTAAAGAAAGAGAGCCATGGGTTTAGAAACCCATGCCATTTCCACCTAAGTCATCTAAGAAAAAGGATGATGAAGAATTTGAGCGCTTTGCTGAAATGATTAGGCCAGTCTTTTTGCGTACCCGTTTGACTGATATTTTGAAAACGGCCCCTTATGCAAAGTATATGAAAGACATCATCACTAATAAAAGAAAAATACCTGAAGCTGAAATCTCCACCATGCTTGCTAATTATTCTTTTAAGGATGGAGTACCTAAAAAACTTGGAGGTCTGGGAATACCAACTATACCTTGCTCCATCAAAAGAAACTATGTTAAAACTGCTTTGTGTGATTTGGGAGCCGGTGTTAGTGTTATGCCTTTCTCCTTATATAAAATACTTGATTTGAATAAACTCACACCTACTGAGATATCATTGCAAATGGCTGACAAGTCAACAGCCATACCTATTGGTATTTGTGAGGATGTGCCCGTTGTTGTTGCAAATGTTACTATCTTAACGGACTTTGTTATTCTTGAGATGCCCGAGGACGACAACATGTCGATTATCCTTGGTAGACCCTTTTTGAATACTGCAGGGGCTGTTATTGATTGCAATAAAAGCAATGCCACTTTTCATATTAATGGTAATGAGCACACGGTGCACTTTCCGAAGAAACAATTTCAAGTGAATGGTATAAATGTTATTGAAGAATCTCCGACCATCACTATTGGAAGTTTTCAATTACCTCTACCTACTGCCAAAAAGAAATATGATATACTTATTGTAGGGGATATGCACATCCCCATTGAGGTAACTTAGTGATTTTACGAAAGTTCTTCGGTTTCATGCTAATCGGAAGTGGTTGTTAATAAGAGTTGATCAACCTTATTAATGAATCATTTTTAGAGCTATGACGTCGATGAATCTAGTAAGCAAAACTCTCTGCTCCCACATTTTATTTTTTGTTTTAGTTAGTCAAATAAAATAAATGCCATGTTTATCATGTTTTCTGTTTTCTCCGTGCAATAAAAATGACCCAAAAATAAAATTCTCAGAATGCCCTGAAAATTTAACACATTATTTTTCTGAATATTTCTGAATTTTTAGTGCAAATAACACCTGAGGGGAGTGCACAGGGTGCGCAGCACCCACCAGGGCGTGCCAGCACCCCCCACGTGCCCTGGTGAGTGGTGGCCCCCACGTAGGCCCCCTCACTTATCTCTTTAGCCCACATTGTCACCTACCTCCAGCAAAAAAAAACCACAGCCACCATTTTCGTGTTCTTGCTCTCAAACCCGCGGATTTCGATCTCTTTGCTCGAAGCTCCGTTTCCGAAACTGTTTGGAGGGATTACTACCTGGTATGTGACTCCTCCATTGCTCCAATTAGTTTTTGTTTTAGTGGGTTATTTTTAGAGTATTTAGCTACTCTTGGTGATGCTGTAGATGAGCTTGCATGTTGAATTCTTAGAGTTCTAAGTAGTTTGAATGCTCAATATGGCTTCTATGCATGCTTGGGAGTAGTTGCTAACAATCTTACAAAGATTTGTTGACAAATTTTTGTGGACTAATTTTTTTTCAGAATTTTTATAGGAATAAAATGAATATCTTTAGGAAGTTCTCCTCCAAGAAAAATGCCAAGGGAGTCATTGGGGAATCATCGGGCAATGACCTTCACACTCCAAGAAAGGTGGAGGTGCAGCCGTGCGAATGGCCGCATGATGCCTTCCTGGAGGAGGCCGGGATCCATCAAGAGTTCTCTCAGTTTGTCACAAACGCTGGGTTAACCGAGTTCCTAGCAGATAAGTGTGACCAATATCACATCCTTACAAATTCCTTTGCGCAAAGTTTTACTTATCTAGGGAAGAACGACCCTCCTGAAGTGCAGTTTAATCTTTATGTTGAACCTCACACATTATCGCTAGCTGACTTCTGTAACATATGCTTGATCCCTTCTGATGGGGACTTGAGAGAACCTAGGCCATCTGAGTTTGAGGATTTTCTCTTCGCATTAACCGTGGGTGAGGATAGAGGCGTGTCGAGCGCTACTGCTGTTAGCTTACAGTTTCCCTCAGTACATTATTTCGCCTTAGTCATCACTAAGTGTTTAACTGCTAGGGAGAAGGTTAGCTCAGTGCTCCTGACTTTGCTATTTTACGTCGTGCACTTTATGATGATCACACCTTTAGTATGGGGGCTATTATTGCCCGGCGCTTACATCTCAATAAAACTAAGGGAAAGATACATGGTGGTATTTATGCTACTCGCTTAGCGAACCCCTTTAGAATCCCCTTTCGCCCACATGATTACCTCTTACCCCGAGTTTATCTCGATCATAAGTCACTGCAGGCTCACCATTTTCTTGATGTAACTGACTCTCCACGTGATATTCACTATAACTTAGTATTTAGCAAGGAAACACGTGATATTATCCCGTTGCCTGCACCTGCTTTGTTTGATCCTATCACCAGGACGGATACAGGATTATGCCAGATGACATCATAGCTTACCGGAACAACCTAGCAGCTACCGAGGAGGAGCACCAGGGGTGGGACTCTCAGGTGCCACCTCAGCCTCACTACGACTTGGGACCGGACGGCTACTACGGATGGTGATTACCAAGCTAGGCCAAAAGCCTAAGCTTGGGGGAGTACGTATTTCCACCGACCTTACATTCATGTTCGCACATTTCATTCCAGTTGTCGGTGTTCATACTTTTTCATTGTAATATCCATGTTAGATTTGTTTTCTCGCTTTCTTCTTGTGTGTTTGAAAAACTTTGAGAAAACCCAAAAACATTTCCTACTTCTTTTTAGTTTTTCTTTCTAGCTTAGTTTAATTGTTGCATTAAAAGAAAACCCAAAAAGATTTCTCGCTTTTTCTTTTGTTGGTTGGGAGCTATCCCATGTAAATAGTTTTTCTCGTTTTTGTTTTTCCTCTTTAATTTGCTTCCTTTGAGAAAAAACAAAAACTCAAAAAATATTTCAGTGTGTTTCTCTGAAATTCGTTTCTTTTTATTTGAGTCGTACCTAGGAGAAGACCACGATGAAATTGTTGAGTGGTTCTCATCTGCATTATCGTCAACCCAACAAAGAACCCATATTACCTTGTCTTCTCCTCTTAAATAAAATGTTTGCAGATTCCAGCTTAGTCCACGGCGTTCTTGCACTATTATTATTTTCTTATCATTCGGTCGTGCAAGTGAAAGGCAATAATGACGACATTTGATGAATTGACTGTGGCAGAGAAAAGCGGGTATGAACTCAACTTGTTTTTGTTTTTGTAAATATGTTTAACCTAGTATCCCTTGATTCAGCTCATTATGATCAAACATGTTTGCAATGACCATTAGAGATTACAGTTGTTCATGCCATGCTTAAGTAGCTAGGAGTGGATAATAATTTATCTTGGGTGTCAACATGCATTAAAATGGTTGTGATGCGGTATGATGATATGGTATCCTCCTCTGAATGTTTCAAGTGGCTTGACTTGGCACATGTTCATGCATGTAGTTGAATCAAAACCAACATAGCCTTCATGATATATATGTTCATGGTGTCCATATCCTACTCATGCTAGTATTCAATGTTGATTATATGTAATGCATGTTCATGACCATCTTTGCTCTCTAGCTGGCCGCTTCTCAATCTAACTGCTAGCCTTCGCCTGTACTAAGCGGGAATACTGCTTGTGCATCAAAACCCTTAAACCAAGTTATGCCAGATGAGTCCACCATACCTACCTATATGCGGTATTACCCTGCCGTTCCAAAGTAAATTTGCATGTGCCACATCTAAAAGTTCAAATGAACATCTGTTTTGTGTGCCTGGACCGCTCATGGAGCGACAGGGGGCGGTCGGTATCTTCCATGTTAAGCGGGTTATTCTCATGACGAGTGTTTATTCACTTGTCCTTACACGAGAGGGGCGGTAATAGGGATTCCCAGTCCCGAAATGAAATATAAAAAATAATTAAACAAAACTCCCCCAGGAATGTTGTTGGTTTGGATGGTACCCGTGGATGCGGCTCGCCGTGGAGTGTGATTGTTGGTGGAGGGGGAGTAAACCTTTACTTTTACCGCTTGGGAACCGCCGCTAATTTGTTTAGCATGAAAGATATTGATAACTCTTGGTCGTGACGTTGACAGGAAGGGTGTACCTTCCAAAATTATATCTATCTCTGTTTTAAACTTTGAGCTCTGGCACCGCTGCAAATCCATGCTTCCCTCTGCGAAGGGACTATCTATTTATTTTTATGTTGAGTCATCACCTTCTCAAATAAGCGCCAGACCTGAGAGCACTATTGTCATCCTCATGCATTGTGTATAGTTGATGTTGGGTACAGCATGACTGGATCTTTTCTACCATGAATTACAATGTTTAGTCGCTGCTTGAACTTTGGAGGTGCTCTGTATTTATGTTTTGCGGTCTCAGAAAGGGCTAGCGAGATACCACTATTGTCATATTGTATCATGATTGTTTTGACAAAATGTTGGTGCTTGAGATGTATTATTATTGCTCGCTAGTTTCTTATGTTATTGATATGAGTAAATATAATTCCTAAGAGTTATTGTTGATATGGTTGGTCATAATCTCTGCTGAAAACCTGGGTGCTACTTAAGCATATATATGTAAACAAGAACAAAAGAGTTCATAAAAGTTTTTCTTTATCACTTTCAGTTTATCAACTCAATTGCTTGAGGACAAGCAAAGGTTTAAGCTTGGGGGAGTTGATACGTCTCCAACGTATCTACTTTTACTCACTCTTTTGACCTTGTTTTGGACTCTAATTTGCATGATTTGAATAGAACTAACCCGGACTGACGCTGTTTTCAGCAGAATTGCCAAGGTGTTGTTTTTGTGCAGAAATAAAAGTTCTCGGAATGGAACGAAACTTTTTGGAGATTTATTTTGGAAAATATAAAAAATACTGGAGCCAGAAACCACCGGAGAGGGGGCCCAGGGTGCGCAGCACCAACCAGGGCGTGCCAACCCCCTCCCGGCGCACCCTGGTGGGTGCTGGGCACCTCGGGGCCCAACTTGCCCTATCTCCGCCACTATAAATTCCTAAATTTGGAGAAAAAATAGAGATAAAGAATTATCGCGTTTCACGAGACGGAGCCGCCGCCACCTCCCGTTCTTCATCGGGAGGCCAGATCTGGAGCCCGTTTGGGGCTCCGGAGAGGGGAATCTTCGGTCTTCGTCATCATCAAACTTTCTCCATCACCGATTCCATGATGCTCCCCACCGGGAGTGAGTAATTCCTTCGTAGGCTTGCTGGTCGGCGAGGAGTTGGATGAGATTCATCATGTAATTGAGTTAGTTTTGTTAGGGCTTGATCCCTAGTATCCATTATGTTCTGAGATTGATGTTGCTATGACTTTGCTATGCCTAATGCTTGTCACTAGGGCCCGAGTGCCATGATTTCAGATCTGAACCATTTATGTTATCATTTATATATCCATGTTCTTGATCCGATCTTGCCTAGTCATATGCACCTATTATGTGTTATGATCCGTCAACCCCATAGTGACAATATTTGGGATACTTCGCGGTGATGACCGTAGTTTGAGGAGTTCATGTATTCACCGTGTGTTAATGCTTTGTTCCGGTTCTCTATTAAAAGGAGGCCTTAATATCCCTTAGTTCCTTATGGACCCCGCTGCCACGGGAGGGTAGGACAGAAGATGTCATGCAAGTTCTTTTCCATAAGCACGTATGACTATTTATGGAATACATGCCTACATTACATTGATGAACTGGATCTAGTTCTATATCGCCCTAGGTTATGACTGTTACATGATGAATATCATCCAACGAGTTACCGATTCAGTGCCTACGACCTTTCCACTTATTGTTCTTGCTAAGTTACTACTGCTGTTGTTGCTGTTCCAACTACTACAAAACTATTGCTACTACTGTTACCGCTACTGTTACTATTGCTACTGCTATCAAACCTACCATATTACTGTGCTACTGATCACTCTACTGCAGATATTTAATCTCCAGGTGTGGTTGAATTGACAACTCAACTGCTAATACTCTCAAGTATTCTTTGGCTCCCCTTGTGTCGAATCTATAAATTTGGGTTGAATACTCTACCCGCGAAAACTGTTGCGATCCCCTATACTTGTGGGTTATCAACATGCGGATGCATAGGAAGAGAGTTAGACTTCATCATTGCATGATATATGTTGCTTTGTGCTCACTACTAAATTACAAATCATTGTTAATTAAAATTGGCTTTGATATACCTTGGGATCCAGGTGGATCCATTACTTGAGCACGTGATGCCTAGCTTAATGGCTTTAAAGAAAGCGCTGCCAGGGAGACAACCCGGAAGTTTTAGAGAGTCATTTTATTCTATTGAGTGCTTTTATAAAGTTTAAAAACAAAACAAATATAGAGGGGAACCTAAAACTTCACAAAAAGAAAAGTGAAAGTGAGAGAGACAAACATCGTGAAAGTGGGGGAATACCTTGAACTTTGTTCATGCCCATGGAAACTTTGTGAATCTTGAATCACAGAAACTTTTCAACAAAAATAATTATCCCCTTGTACAAATCCATTGTATTATAAAAATAATGTGCCAAGATTTTCCTTTAGGATGATTAGATTGCTTGTTGGTATGTGCGGTGTAAAACCAGAAACTTTGTCTGTAGTGCATGAATTTACATTTTTTACTCGAACGTCAAAAGTTTCTGAAAATTTTACAAAGTATTTATATAGAAAATATTTATTTCTTACTAATTTTTCATAATTTTTGGAGTTACAGAAGTATGCTAAAAGTTCAGATTACTACAGACTGTCCTGTTTAAGACAGATTCTGTTTTTTATGCATTGTTTTGCTTGTTTTGATGAAACTATCGATTTTATCGGTGGTATAAGCCATGGAGAAGTTATAATACAGCAGGGATAATGCAAATATAAAATATGAATGGGTTTGCAACAGTACTTAAAGTAGTAATTTGCTTTATTATACTAACGGATCTCACCAGTTTTCTGTTAAGTTTTGTGTGGATAAAGTGTTCATAGATCGAGGAGGTCTCGATACGAGGAGAAGGAGGAGAGGCAAGAGTTCAAGCTTGGGGATGCCCAAGGCACCCCAAGTAAATATCCAAGGATACTCAAGCGTCTAATCTTGGGGATGCCCCAGAAGGCATCCCATCTTTCTTCAACAAGTATCGGTATGTTTTCGTTTTCGTTTCGTTCATGTGATATGTGTAAATCTTGGAGCGTCTTTTGTGTTTAGTTTTCACTTTTCTTTTATGCACCATGATGTTATGAGATAGTCCATGGTTGATTTATAGAATGCTCATTGCACTTCACTTATATCTTTTGAGTATGGCTTTATAGAATGCTTCATGTGCTTCACTTATATCATTTGAAGTTTGGATTGCCTGTTTCTCTTCACATACAAAACCGTTATTTGTAGAATTGCTCTCATGCTTCACTTAGATTAATTTGAGATTTAGTAAATTTTGAAGAAATACTCTCATGCTTTACTTAGATTAATTTGAGAGTTAGTAAATTTTGAAGAAATACTCTCATGCTTCACTTAGATTAATTTGAGAGTTAGTAAATTTTGAAGAAATTCTCTCATGCTTCACTTATATTATTTTGAGAGATGAAATTTTTATGCTCATGTTCTTCACTTAAATTTATTTGAGATTGTCAAAAGCAATGGCATTATATGAAACTAGTCCCAAAAGTGATAGATATTCAAGAGGGATATAATAAAAACTTTCATGAAGATCATTGGACAAATTAAACTTGATTCCTTGTAATAGTTTTGAGACATGATGATAGTAATATGTGAGTCATGTTGGTGAGTAATTATGCTTTAGTAAGAATATTGGTGTTAAGGTTTATGATTCCCTATGCAAGCACGAAAGTCAATAGTTATGCAATGAAATTACATCCTACTTGTGGTGCATTATTCGGTGTAGTTATGCTTAATGCCCGTTTATGTGAATTTTCGTTTCTAGGATGGTTGCTTCTCAATTTTTCTAGCCTCCACTTGTACTAAGTAGAAATACTACTTGTGCATCCAAAATCCTTAACCCAGTTTTGCCATATGAGTCCACCATGCCTACTTCTATGCGCTATTTCCGTGCCGTTCTAAGCAAATTTGTATGTGCCATCTCTAACTTTCAAAATGAATTTCCTTTTTGTGTGCTCGTACCGCTCATGAAGCGGCAGGGGGTGGCCAATATTTTTCCATGCTAGATGTGTTATTCTCAAGATGAGTGTTTATTCACTTGTCATTGCACGAGAGTATGACGCTAATAGGGATGCCCAGTCCCGAAATGAAAAAGAAATTTACTTTATGTTGTGAAATAATAAATTCCTTGGAAAGTGTTGGTATGGAAGGCAACCGTGGATACGGCTAGCCATGGATTGTGAAAGAACGGTGGAAAAAGGAATAAACTTTATTTCTGTTTGGGAACCGCCTATGATATATCTAGCATGGAAAGTATTGAGAACTACTCGGTCATTTTCGTTGACACGAAAGGCATGCAACCCAAAATATTTTTCTCTCTCAATTTAAGCTTTGAACTCTGGCACCTCTACAAATCTCTACTTCCCTCTGCGAAGGGCCTATCTATTTACTTTATGCAATTTTTATTTTTAATTAGCATCTCCATCTTCTCTTATAAAGCACCAACTAGGGGGCACTATGATCATACTTGTGCATTGGGTGTAGATAATATTCGAGTGTGTTTCATGAATGGATCAATGATTGAGCATGATGGCCTAGGGATAACTTTCTTTAGTGTTGATATTTTGAAAGACATGGTTGCTTGCTGGTATGCTTGAGTATTAAACTCTTCAAGTCAAAACTAGACTATTGCTTTGAACCATCTAAAAGTCCAAACGTCCATGCTACAAAAGAAAAGAATATGTGATGAACATGTTAGGCAGCATTCCACATCAAAAATTCTGTTTTTATCATTTACCTACTCGAGCACGAGCATGAATTAAGCTTGGGGATGCTGATACGTCTCCAACGTATCTATAATGTTTGATTGTTCCATGATGTTATATTATCATTCTTGGATGTTTTATAATCATTTTATAGCAACTTTATATCATTTTTGGGGACTAATCTATTGATCTAGTGCCCAGTGCAAGTTCCTGTTCGTTGCATATTTTTTTGTTTCGTCGAATATCCATATCAAACGAACTCCAAACGCGATAAAAATTTACGGAGAATTATTTTGGAATATTTGTGATTTTTGGGAGGTGGAATCAACGCAAAAGAAGGTCCACAGCCACCACGAGACACCAGGGCGCACCCCAGGGCCCATGCGCGTGGTGGTGTATCGTGGCCTCCTTGTAAGTCGGTTGAAGCTCTACTTCGGGCGCAAGGAAGCTTATATCCGGAAAAAAATCGTGCTAAATCTCAGCGCAATCGGAGTTACGGATCTCTGGAAATATAAGAAACGGTTTTCGGCCAGAAAACAGCAACACAAAAACAGAAGAGAACAGAGAGGGAGATCCAATCTCGGAGGGGCTCCTGCCCCACCGCCGCCATGGAGGCCATGGACCAGAGGGGGAACTCTCGTCCCATCTAGGGGCGGCAAGGAAGAAGAAGAAGGAGGGGGGCTCTCTCCCCCTCTCTCCGGGTGGCGCCGGAACGCCTTCGGGGCAATCATCGTGACGGCGATCTACACCAACAACTTCGCCGCCGTCAACACCAACTCTCTCCCCCTCTATGCAGCGGTGTAACACCTCTCTTCCCCGCTGTAATCTCTACTTAAACATGGTGCTCAACTCCATATATTATTTCCCAATGATATGTGGCTATCCTATGATGTTTGAGTAGATCCGTTTTGTCCTATGGGCTAATTGATGATCGTGGTTGGTATGAGTTGTATGTTTTATTTTGGTGCTGTCCTATGGTGCCCTCCGTGTCGCGCAAACGTGAGGGATCCCTGCTGTAGGGTGTTGCAATATGTTCATGATTTGCTTATGGTGGGTGGCGTGAGTGACAGAAGCACAGACCCGAGTAGGTGGGTTGTTGCGTATGGGAGTAAAGAGGACTTGATACTTAATGCTATTGTTGGGTTTTACCTTAACGATCTTTGGTAGTTGCGGATGCTTTCTAGAGTTCCAATCGTAAGTGCGTATGATCCAAGTATGGAAAGTATGTTAGCTCATGCCTCTCCCTCATATAAAATTGCAATAATGATTGCCGGTCTAGTTATCAATTGCCTAGGGACATATAACCTTCTTGTTTGATAAAAGCTTTCTACTAAACAACTAACTTTTATTATCTTGCAATTTACTCGTAGTTTTATTCTTGTAAGGTACTTCTAGTTTTATTCGTGCAAACTATCCTATCACCTACAAAATAGTTTCATACTTGTTCTAGGTAAAGCAAACGTTAAAGTGTGCGTAGAGTTGTATCGGTGGTCGATAGAACTTGAGGGAATATTTGTTCTACCTTTAGCTCCTCGTTGGGTTCGACACTCTTATTTATCGAAAAAGGCTACAAACGATCCCCTACACTTGTAGGTTATCAGCGAACACCACTACACGACCACGGACGAGGCATATCGGCGCACTGACGTAGCTTGAGACTGCGTCGGTATTTCCCCTAAGAAGAAGGGATGATGCAGCACAGCGACGGTAAGTATTTCCCTCAATTATGAAACCAAGGTTATCGAACCAGTAGGAGAACCACGCAACACTATGTAAACGGTACCTGCACACAAAGAACAAATACTTGCAACCCGACACGAAAGAGAGGTTGTCAATCTCTCCACGGTAAAAAGATAAATTAGATTGTAATAGATTGGATAGATAGATCGCACAAGAACACAAAATAAAAGAGGCAAATAAAAAGTGCACCAAGGTATTTTTGGGCTTTTGGAATAAAAGATCTGAAAACAAAAAGCGGCAAAAGATAGATCGGAAAGCAATATGTTGGAAAAGTAGACCCGGGGGCCGTAGGTTTCACTAGTGGCTTCTCTCATGAGTATAGCACACGGTGGGTAAACAAATTACTGTTGGGCAATTGATAGAAGATCAAATAATCATGAAGATATCCAAGGCGATGATCATTATATAGGCATCACGTCCAAGATTAGTAGACCGAAACAATTCTGCATCTACTACTATTACTCCACATATCGACCGCTATCCAGAATGCATCTAGTGTATTAAGTTCATGGAAAAACGGAGTAATGCAATAAGAACGGTGACATGATGTAGACAAGATCTATTCATGTAGGAATAGACGCGATCTTGTTATCCTTAATAGCAACGATACATGCGTGCCTCGCTGCCCCTTCTGTCACTGGGAGAGGACACCGCAAGATCGAACCCATCACAAAGCACCTCTTCCCATGGCAAGAAAAATCGATCTACTTGCCTAACTAAAACAAAGATTTGAAGAAGAAATACGAGGCTATAAGTAATCATGCATATAAGAGATCAAAGAAGACTCAAATAATATTCATGCATAGAAACTGATCATGAACGCAAAATTCATTGGTTCCCAACAAACACACCGCAAAAAGTCATTACATCAAATAGATCTCCAAGAGACCATTGTATTAAGAATGAGAGAGAGAAAGCCATCTCGCTACTGCCTATGGACCCGTAGGTCTATGGTGGACTACTCACGCATCATCGGAGAGGCACCAATGAGGATGATGAACCCCTCCGTGATGGTGTTAGATTGGATCTCGCGGTTCTGGAACTTGCGGCGGCTGGAAGTATTTTACGTCGACTCCTCTAGGATTTCTGGAATATTTGGGTATTTATAGAGCTCATAGGTGGTGTAGGGGGTTCCCGAGGTGGCCACAACCCACCAGGGTGCGCCCGGGGCCTCTGGCGCGCCCTGGTGTCTTGTGGGCCGCCTGAGCTCCCTCCTGGTTACTTCTTTGGCCCATTGGCTTCCTTCTGGTCCAAAAAAAATCTTCAAAAAGTTTCGTCGCGATTGGACTCTGTTTGGTACTGATATTCTGCGAAGTAAACAACAAGCAAAAAACAGCAACTGGCACTTGGCACTATGTCAATAGGTTAGTCCCAAAAATGATATAAAGTTGCTATAAAATGATTGTAAAACATCCAAGAATGATAATATAACAGCATGGAACAATCAAAAATTATAGATACGTTGGAGACGTATCAGCATCCCCAAGCTTAATTCCTACTCGTCTTCGAGTAGGTAAATGATAAAAACAGAATTTTTGTTGTGGAATGTTGCCTAACATGTTCATCACATATTCTTTTCTTTTGTAGCATGGACATTTGGACTTCTAGATGGTTCAAAGCAATAGTCTAGTTTTGACATAAAGACTTTAATACTCAAGCATGCCAACAAGCAACCATGTCTTTCAAAATATCAACACTAAAGAAAGTTATCCCTAGCCCATCATGCTCAATCATTGATCCATTCATGAAACACACTTAAATATTAACTACACCCAATGCACAAGTATGATCATAGTGCCCCCTAGTTGGTGCTTTATAAGAGAAGATGGAGACTCAAATAAAAATAAAAATTGCATAAAGTAAATAGATAGGCCTTATAGAGGGAAGTAGGGATTTGTAGAGGTGCCAGAGCTCAAAGCTTAAATTGAGAGAGAAAAATGTTTTGGGTGGCATGCCTTTCCCGTCAACAAAAACGACAAAGTAGTTCTCAATACTTTCCATGCTAGATACATCATAAGCGGTTCCCAAACATAAAGTAAAGTTTATTCCTTTTTCCATCATTCTTTCACAATCCATGGCTAGCCGTATCCACGGTTGCCTTCCATACCAACACTTTCCAAGGAATTTATTATTTGACAACATAAAGTAAATTTCTTTTTCATTTCGGGACTGGGCATCCCTATTACCGTCATACTCTCGTGCAATGACAAGTGAATAAACACTCATCTTGAGAATAACACATCTAGCATGGAAAATTATTGGACACCCCCTACCGTTTCATGAGCGGTACGAGCACACAAAGAGGAAATTTATTTTGAAAATTAAAGATGGCACATACAAATTTTCTTAGAACGGCATGGAAATACCGCATATAGGTAGGTATGGTGGACTCATAAGGCAAAACTAGGTTTAAGGATTTTGGATGCACAAGTAGTATTTCTACTTAGTACAAGTGGAGGCTAGCAAATAGATTGAGAAGCAACCAACCAAGAAACGAAAATTCACATAAACGGGCATTGAGTATAACTAACACCCAATAATGCACCATAAGTAGGATGTAATTTCATTGCATAATTATTGACTTTCGTGCTTGCATAGGGAATCACAAACCTTAACACCAATATTCTTAGTAAAGCATAATTACTCACCAACATGACTCACATATCACTATCACCATGTCTCAAAACTATTACAAGGAATCAAGTTTAATTTGTCCAATGATCTTCATGAAAGTTTTTATTATATCGCTCTTGAATATCTATCACTTTGGGACTAGTTTCATATATTGCCATTGCTTTTGACAAGCTCAAACAAATTTAAGTGAAGAACATGAGCATAAAAATTTCATCTCTCAAAATTGTATAAGTGAAGCATGCGAGAATTTCTTCAAAATTTACTAACTCGGAAATTAATCTAAGTGAAGCATGAGAGTATTTCTTCAAAAATTTAAAGCACACCGTGCTCAAAAAGATATACGTGAAGCACTAGAGAAATTCCATAGCTCAAAAAATCTAAGTCAAGCATAAAGAGCAATTCTAACAAATCATAGCATAATTTTGGCTCTCTCAAATAGGTGTGTCCAGCAAGGATACTTGTGACAAACTAAAAAGCAAATCAAGCAAAGACTCAAGTAATACAAGACGCTCCAAGCAAAACTCATGATATGTGACGAATAAAAATATAGCTCCAAGTAAAATACCGATGGTCGTTAGAAGAAAGAGGGGATGCCACTCGGGGCATCCCCAATCTTAGTTGCTTGTTTCTCCTTGGATATTATCTTGGGGGTTCTGTAGCATCCCCAAGCCTAGGCTCTTTTCACTCCTTATTCCTTCATCCATCGTGATCTCACCCAAAACTTGAAAACTTCAATCACACAAAACTCAACAAAACCTTCGTGAGATCCGTTAGTATAATAGAGCAAATCACCACTATAAGTACTGTTGCAAACCCATTCATATTTTATTATTGCATTATACCTACTGTATTTTAACTTTACCATGGCTTATACCCTTCAATACAAACCATAACGAAAACAGAATCTGTCAAAAACAGAACAGTCTGTAGTAATATGTACTCTAAGCATACTTCTGTAACTCTAAAAATTCTGAAAAATTAGGAAAATTTAAAGAATTTGTATAGAAACTCTGTGTTAAAATTTCAGCTCATTATCACGCTCCAGTAAAAAACGAAAATTCACGCACTTGAGTCAAAGTTTTTGTTTCAGATTCAGCATTGTTTCTACTCATCTTATGAATCATCCTAAAGGCTTTACTTGGCACAAACACTAAATAAAACATAAAACACAATCATAATAGTAGCATAATTGTGTAAACACTCAAAAACAGAAATAAAAAGGTGAAAATAAATTTATTCATTGGGTTGCCTCCCAACAAGCGCTATTGTTTTACGCCTCTAGCTAGGCATAAAGCATAGATTCAAGCATTGTCATCTTTAGTTTTTGCTCCATAGGATGCTCTCATGATTGATTCATATGGTGGCTTGATTCTTATTCTAGGTAAGTGTTCCATACCCTTTCTTAGTGGAAATTGAAATTTAATATTGCCTTCTTTCATATCAATCACGGCACCTATAGTGCGTAAAAACGGTCTACCAAGTATAATGGGACAAGACGGATTGCAATCAATATCAAGAACAATAAAATCTTTGGGCACATAGTTCCTATTTGCAAGAATAAGAACATCATTAATTCTTCCCAAAGGCTTTTTAATAGTAGAATCCGCCAAGTGCAAATTAAGAGAGCATTCTTCAATATTGGTAAGACCAAGCACATCACAGAGAGACTTCGGAATGGTGAAAACACTAGCACCCAAATCACATAAAGCAAAGCACTCATAATTTTTAATATTGACCTTAATGGTAGGTTCCCACTCATCATGTAATTTTCTAGGAATTGAAATCTCTAACTCCAACTTTTCTTCAAAAGATTTCATCATGGCATCAACAATATGTTTAGTAAAAGCTTTATTCTGTTCATAAGCATGGGGTGAATTTAACATGGATTGCAGCAAGGAAATATATTCAATCAAAGAGCAACTATCATAATTAAAATCTTTGCAATCCAAAATAGTGGGCACATCACTAGTTAAAGTTTTGACCTCTTCAAACCCACTTTCATCAAAAATTTCATCAAGATTTTCACCCTCCAAATCATTGGGACGCCTTCTAGCTAAAGTTGACTCTACTTCAGTCCCTTTATCATCAATTTTAATATTACTAAACAAGGAATCAATAGAAGAAACGCCAATCACTTTAAGATCTTCATCATTTTTCTGAAAGCAATCACTAGAAAACGCTTTTTCTAAAAATTCTCTTTTAGCTCTAAGCATAGCGGTTCTTTTCTTACTTTCATACATAGAAACATATAAAGCTTTAATTTATTCATCAATCTTAGTTGCAAAAGCTTTCAACTTGAAATTTTCTACATCATGGGAAATTATATCAATGCTTCTAGACATATCATCAATCTTATTCAACTTTTCTTCTATCGTAGTATTGAAAACCTTTTGAGCACTGATAAATTCTTTAATATTACTCTCAAGATCAGAGGGGTTCCTATTATTATTGTAAGAAGAATTACCATAGGAATTACCATAATTATTAGAGGAATTTCCAGGAAGAGGCCTAGGATTAAAATTACCTCTATAAGCATTGTTAGTGAAATTGTTTCGCGAGACAAAATTCACATCTACGGAATCACTATTTTGCTCAATCAAAGTAGACAAAGGCACATCATTAAGATCAATAGGAGCATTTTTACTAGCAACCAACTTCATAAGAGCATCAACTTTTTCACTCAAAGTACTAATTTCTTCAACCAAATTGACTTTTTTACTAGTAGGTGCTCTTTCAGTATGCCATTGTGAATAATTTGCCATAATATTATCTAGCAATTTAGTAGCTTCACTCAAAGTAATTTCCATAAAAGTACCACCCGCGGCGGAATCTAAAAGATTTCTAGAGACAAAATTCAATCCCGCATAAAAAATTTGTATGATCATCCAAAGATTTAAACCATGAGTAGGACAATTTCTTAGCATTAATTTCATTCTTTCCCAAGATTGTGCAACATGTTCATGCTCATGTTGTTTAAAATTCATGATTTGAGTTCTAAGGGAAATAATTTTCGCGGGCAGAAAATATTTAGTAATAAAACCATCCTTGCACTTATTCCAAGAATCGATACTATTGCGAGGCAAAGAAGAAAACCAAATTTTTGCACGATCCCGCAAGGAGAAAGGAAATAATTTCAACTTCACTATATCATTGTCCACATCTTTTTTCTTTTGCATATCACACAATTCTACGAATGTGTTTAGATGGGACGCAGCATCCTCATTAGGAGTACCGGAAAATTGATCTTTCATGACAAGATTCAACAAAGCGACATTAATATCACAAGACTCCGCACTAGTGGAGGGAGGAGCAATCGGAATACTAATAAAATCATTATTATTAGTATTGGAAAAATCACACAATTTGGTATTTTCTTGAGTCATCGTGACTACGCAAACAAGATTGCAAGCAAGCAAGAGATCTGACGAGAAAAAGGGCAAACGAAAAAGAGGGCGAATAAAGCGGCAAATTTGTGAAGTGGGGGAGAGGAAAACGAGAGGCAAATGGCAAATAATGTAATTGCAAGGAGATGAGATTTGTGATTAGGAACCTGATAGATGTTGATGATGTCTCCCCAGCAACGGCGCCAGAAATTCCTTTGACGTGGCTTGAGACTGCGTCTGTATTTCCCCAAAGAGGAAGGGATGAAGCAGCATAGCGAAGGTAAGTATTTCCCTCAGTTATGAAACCAAGGTTATCGAACCAGTAGGAGAACCACGCAACACTATGTAAACGGTACCTGCACACAAAGAACAAATACTTGCAACCCAACGAGAAAGAGAGGTTGTCAATCTCTCCAAGGTAAAAATATAGATTAGATTGTAATAGATTGGATAGATAGATCGCACAAGAACACAAAATAAAAGAGGCAAATAAAAAGTGCACTAAGGTATTTTTGGGTTTTTGGAATAATAGATCTGAAAACAAAAAGCGGCAAAAGATAGATCGGAAAGCAATATGTTGGAAAAGTAGACCCGGGGGCCGTGGGTTTCGCTAGTGGCTTCTCTCATGAGTATAGCACACGGTGGGTAAACAAATTACTGTTGGGCAATTGATAGAAGATCAAATAATCATGACGATATCCAAGGCGATGATCATTATATAGGCATCACGTCCAAGATTAGTAGACCGAAACGATTCTGCACCTACTACTACTAGTAGAACGCCCGTGCGTTGCCACGGGCCTCTTATCTTTTTTTCCCGGTTACAAATATAAACGCAATGCATATATGTCTCTTGTGCCCCAACAGTCTACCATCCTCCATCTCTCCCATTCCCGTCCTCTCTCTTTCTCACCCTCTCGCTCTATCTCTCTCACACACAGACTCCCCACTGTCCCTCTCGCTCTCCCATAACTCCAAACATAATATTGGCTCAACTTACGCTCTCCCATAACTCCAAACATAATATTGGCTGAACTTAATTTTGCTCAGTATTAATATTCGGCAGCTACAGTTCATTATATATCCTAGAAGCTTAAATATTAAAGAGAAATATTAACCGTTAAATGGATTACCCGCAAAAAAAAATGTTAAACGGGCTAAGACAACTTTTCAAACTTCATCCTCGCCCATTTACTCCACCACTCGGGAGCACACGGATTAATGGTTATACTCTGTGCAACAACAAAAATGACTTCACATGATAAACTTTTTAATCCACTGTTAGACATCAGTTGTAATACTTATTATTGCTTATATTATAATTTGTTCAGCAAACAAGTCAGATTGACACTAAGATTAATATGTAATGATGTATGTAAGATCTCATATCCATAAATCTCCAAATGATTTGTGTGCATCCACAATCTACCAACATTATGAAAGATGAGCAATTCTAGTTGAGAGTTCAAAACCAGAGTGCTTGTATTTGAATGTAAGTTCATATCAGTGCACAAGGAGATTACCACCAAACCGAGGTCTGAATCTTCGACAATACTGAAAGAGATATTAGTGGCTACACTCACCATGTAGATGACAATGTCACATCATGGTATCCTCTACAACACACATGGTTGAATATTAAGGTTCCAACTTTATTTGACCACAATGATTACAACTAATAAGTAACGATTTTAAGAAAGAATATCAGAATAATTGCATCATGGACATGCCATACACGGATGAACCATGGAATAAAATACTCCCTCCGTCCCAAAATAAGCGACTTAACTTTGTACTAACTTTAGGTTGAGTCACTTATTACGGGACGGAGGGAGTAGTACTCAAAGACATGTACCCAAGAATTTCTTAAAGCTTGGCCATTGCATCGCCAAAATGACATTGCAAGGCTAACCTTCTCTAGTCCGACAAGAGAGTCAAAGCAAGAAGCTCTAGCTATTTGGTCCGTGCATGACACCTCACCGACTTTGACCGACACAAGATACTTGCATGTTGGCGCCGCCACCTAGTGTCCAAGCTCGCTGTCTTCCCCTTTGCTCTATTGATGCCACCTCCCATCCATCCACTTCTTTGTTTCCTGTCAAGCAACCATGGATGCCGTGTTGGAAATACATCATAGAACATGCATATACCTTACAATTCAAAATTTAAGTATGAAAATACAACACATGCTGTTAGAAAGATTTCAAAAATAAAAATTCTAAAATTCATAATCAAAAGGAATGGTCGACTAGTTTTAATATTGCACCAACACTCCAATGCGCTACCATGTATGCATGTGATTAAAGTACATGAGAGAAAAATCTCATTGGGATCAAAACATAGCCTTATATAGAATATTCCATGGTAGATGACTGATAAAAAGGAACAAAAAAACCAATCATTTCTGATCTGATGAGAAGGAACAAACAATCAATCAATCAAACATTTCTAAATCGTAAAAGAAAGAAACACTCCCCTTCCATGTGGCTAGTTAAATTTGAACTCTAGTGACTCGTGCTCCATGCTCTTAGACCAACCAAAGCAGGAAAAACACAGCTACACGACTACGTAACTAAGTAAAGGTATCCATAATCAAAAGAAGAATGTAATAAATTTTGTAATGGTGCTAATATCCAAATGATGGATGGTTAGATGGTCAACATAATTCTAGAGATAATTCTAGAGACAAAATAGTTCTCCGCTGACATCATAATTTTAGAGATAAGGACACAACAACATAACAAATCTGATTGGTTTTATCTTTTCCTACTCCAAACCGCACAAGTAAATACTCATGTTGTTACCAATGAATGATATCTGATAAAGCATTCTAGGAAGTAAAGAGAATAATACTAACAACGCATGACATAGACCTGTATGTATTGATGATTCCCTTCCATGAAAAAGTTTTGGAGGCTTCGTAGGACCAAACAGTGTGTAGCTGACCGGGTTCTGGAAGGAAGGCCTTCTCATTCCGATCCTTGCAATGCCCCCTTACAATAGAGAGTGAGTCAATGTAGACAAGAAATCACAATTCATTTTTGCTAACTAATTCCCATTGTATACTTCTAATTGTTTTTAGAATTTCGAGGTTCTAAAGAAATTAAAAGGCTTGAGAAAAAATAACATAACAAATAAAAAGAGGAACAAATATAATAGAAGAAAGTAGTTAAAGAATACCTTCGCTCCAATGGATTAATTGACTTGCTGGGCCAACCATTCATACAATCTCATCTAAAACCATCACATCTCCTCTTCTGAGGCAAATAGTGGAGAATAAACATTAAAACAAAACACCAAAGAGTTGCTTATTGCTTCCCTGGCAAAAAAAGACAGTAAGCTTTGAGGGAACTTAAGCACATTTGAAATACCTCCTTTTTTTGCATGCACGTGAAACTTCGAGCAATTTGAGGTGGTGCCTAACCTCATCACAACTCCTGATCAGTCACGGCACCAGCCTCAGAAATCTGAGGGGTCAATGGAATATTTTATATTGTTTTCCTCACGGTGAACAATAAATGAACAGTAATTCTAGGATGTTTTCCAGAAAAGTTGTGGGGTCGGCTGACCGCCACAGCTTACACGTATGTTCGCCGTTACTCCTGATGATAGTGCAATAAGCAACTCATTGAGAAGTACAAGAAAGATCATATTGACACGGGTGATGTTCAAACATAACACAGAAGCAAACAACCTGCACGACCTTAATTCATTTGCAGATTGTAGTTCCATAATACCTCATCACTTTACTTGGCATTACTTTGGTCCATTCTAAAATAAAAATATGTGTCTCACGTCGATGGTGACCACCAACGTGGAAGAGTAGCCACACGTCGATGGATGAAGATGACGGCGTAACAGGCCTTGAGAAAATACCTACAATTGCACGAACAGTTGTCAGTCTCAACGAGCAGAAAC
Source organism: Elymus sibiricus (assembly GCA_039707655.1). NCBI lineage: Eukaryota > Viridiplantae > Streptophyta > Magnoliopsida > Poales > Poaceae > Elymus > Elymus sibiricus. The sequence goes on from CM077671.1 coordinate 341,673,953, forward strand.
TTGAAACACAGGGGAAGCGGCTGCCGGTGCTAAAGTTATCGATGTTGTGCTTCCCCTGCTCGCCAAATGTTATACATGAATCGGCAGCATGGCTACACGGGTACAACACGTACTGCTCTCCCCCTTTTCTTCTTCTGCAACAAAAGGCAGCACGAGATTAACACACAAAGAAAATATTTGCTCATAGTATCCTTTTAAGCCATCTACTCCCTTCGTTCCTAAATATAAATCTTTTTAGACATTCCAACATGATACTACATACAGAGTAAAAATGAGTGAATCTACACTCTAAAATATGTCTATATACATCCGTATGTAGTTCAATAGTGGAGTCTCTAAAAAGACTTATATTTAGGAACGGAAGGAGTATATTGCATTGTCTACGTCACATTGGATAATCTATGATGAATGCAATATGGAAGCTCACTTAGCCGCCACAAATTTAGAAATATCCAGACCCAAAATTTCTAAAAAAAAAGGCACTTGTGTCGGCTTTGAATCCACATAAGATTAACTGAAAGCAAATAAGACACGTTGAAACAGAAGGGATGAGAGCATCTTAGAAAAGTCATAGTGATGTAGGAGCATCAACATTGATCTGACAACTTGTAACACAAGATACATCTCGACAGCAATAGATAATGAAAGTAAAAAATGAATTGACCTTTGTCTGGAGAACAACATGCCATGTATATTGGCTATATATTACAGAAGTAAAAAGAGTTGGCTCTTGACAACTTTGCTGAATTCTGCAATATACGCATCTTAGGGCAATCTCCATTGCACCTCACCGTTGTCAGCAACTGGAACCAATATGCTGCAACTGTGTTGAGCTAATTAGCCATAAAAAATAAGAATAGTTGATTTAAACGTGCTGGCCGCCGCCACGAGGGCCTTGCTTGGGTCGACTGTTTTCATCGGCTGCCCATATGAGACACTTCGCGTCCTCTGTGCCCTGTGCCTTGCTATGTACTATGTCCTTCCATGCATCTCCCTCGATCTTTGTAATACTCTCTGACCATCCAGGCAATTTGGGCATTTTTAACTTAAAAAAAGTTATATATAATTTACAATAGGATCCAAATATGATGTACTCAACTGTTAATTTAACATCACTCGACAACATAATGGATGTGGTAGGCGCAAAAATATGACAACCTGAATTGCAATGCACAAAGGATCTAGCTGACAACGTTAAGTGGGCACAAGGACAACCGAATCTTCAGAATTAGTGATTGCAGCAAAATCCATATAACATGACATAGGAAACAATAATCAACCTGACCCCGCTGCCAAGTTTGACTTAAACAAAGTATTATGAAGAGTCATGTTAAATTGAATTTAGAACTATACCATATGAAAAGCAGACCAAGGCTAATTGCCCAACTTGTAGTTTCATGTAAAATTTATACAATACAAGAAAGTTCATCATTAATTTTCGTGCCAATTTTTTTTGGCAAAACTGGTCAAATAGAAAGCACACAAGCTAACTGCTACAGGTCAATCAAAAGCTTATACATCATTGTTCAAGGAACGCAGCAAAAATCCAATTGAGCATCATCAAACCAATCAAGCTTCCAGTCGAGTGATACAGATGTGGTGGATGATTCCATATAACTAAAACATGTAACAGAAGGGAAAGAATTCTGTAAAGAATTGACACAACCTATTTAATACTCGTATTCCTTCCCCTCCACTTCCATCTGAATCTACTCTTACATCCAAATGTTGCAAAATCCATGTGGACTGAACTGATAATAAAGTGCGCTCTTAAGTGTTTGGCATTTTGTCCATGTTAATCGTGTACGTGCAATGCACGTATTGACAAATAAAGCCAAAATGAAAAGTCTTAAAAGCATAAGAAAGTTAAGAGCATAAAATGCGTCCACGCATTGGAAAATAAATTCATACATGACATGCTACGTGTAACCTATATACGAAACAAGGTCAAGATTCAAAAAGGTATATGTTAGATTTGTAAAAAGCCATCCACCTTTAATTATAATTCAAAAAATATTCGGGTCAAGTGATTACCTGGGTTGAAGAACTAACTGGTTATGGATTTAACAACTGCGACTATTATCCACTCTTGCTTCTCTTGTCATAGACAATATTCATCTTACAAACAAGAAATAGCTTTATAAAGATGTATCCATTAGGATGAAAAGATTGCAGATCAAATTCCATAGACCTTTAAAAAAATCTATAGAGAACATATGCTGAGACAAACATTGACTAATCTAAGGACAAACGTTGGCATACAACACGGGCACATCTCTCTATCTAAAACCATTCTTAAGAGAACAGAAAAAAGAACATTTGCAACATTAACATCCGAGCAATTGAAAAGGATATTTCTATGTTGTGGTGCATGCCATGTTTCTCATGCACTATTTTTATTCAGAATTCCTACTTGTTGTTATTAGTACGTCATTATTCTTAATTCCTACTTAGTGTTATTAATTTAGTAAAGATAACATGCATTGCTGTCTATTTTCCATTAATAAATAAAGACAGGGAAGAAACTCATGTGCACACTCTGCAGATATAAAATAAACTAATGCAATAAGATCTGTTCGGGGCATACCATCTTGTCAGACCACAATAAGAGAACAATCAGTCTCAGATTGATAATTGGTTTCAGTAATAAGAAGGATCACAAGTTCGACCTAAAAAAGGAAGTCCATTTAGTTCCTGGAGTTACAAATTCAAGGTGATGCCTTAACTTGCTGTTGGCTTCAAGGTTGTGAACTCCCCTCGCCTCCTTGTGGATCTGCACAAGTAGCAGTAGTGGTGCCCACACCTGCTAATTAGAGGAAACAAGAACCTCATTGTAGGATGGACCTAAAGTGACTTAAGGAAGCGGTACTTACCTGTAGACCATTGAATCGGTGGCGCCGGGCGCACGAACTGTTCCACAGAGGGCACAGAAGAGGAACACATCTGTCTTTATTGGAGATAGGTTCCACAGGTTGTCTCGAAACCTACACCATCGCCTGAAACCTACACGCCGCCGTGCTGGTTCGTCTCGAGGATGTTTCCATGGGGACAACCAACAACTGGGTCATGCAATCAACGCCTTTACCATCATACGTATATACACATACACATATATGAGAATATCTAGTCAGTACCAAAATGCAAGCCGAGAAGGGGACGGGTTCGTAGGTTTCGGGCGTGCGGCGGTGGCCGACGGGGAGGAGGTGGTACGGGCGTGCGGCGGCCGGCGGGGAGGAGGCGTGCGTGCGGTGGCCGAGCCGAAAGAATCCCGTCGCGCCGCGTGCTTGACGTCTCGCCCCCGCGCGAGGGAAGGCCGTCGGGGCGCGCCCACCACGCTCGCCTCCTTTGACTGCTGGGCACCGCAACCACCGCCGCCGCCGACGGCGGCCAGATGGGCACGGGGGTGGCTAGGGTTTGGCTCCCCCCAGACGAGCACGGGGGCGGCGGCGGCCAGATGAGCACGCGAGTGGCTCGGGAGGAAAGGGGAGTTCGTAGGTTTCGGTTACGTGGGTTTTTCTTCACTGGTTCATTTGTTTGCGGGTGGGATCGTGAGAAGGGAAAAAAGCGGACGAAAAAAGACCAGATAGAGGTGGGAGGGATGACGAAAAAAAACCGAGAAAGAAGCTACCAAGTGCCCCTTTAGGAGTAGAGATTACTCCACACATCGACCGCTATCCAGCATGCATCTGGTGTATTAAGTTCATGGAAAAACGGAGTAATGCAATAAGAACGGTGACATGATGTAGACAAGATCTATTCATGTAGGAATAGACGTCATCTTGTTATCCTTAATAGCAACGATACATGCGTGCCTCGCTGCCCCTTCTATCACTGGGAGAGGACACCGCAAGATCGAACCCATCACAAAGCACCTCTTCCCATGGCAAGAAATATCGATCTAGTTGCCCTAACTAAACCAAAGATTCAAATAAGAAATACGAGGCTATAAGTAATCATGCATATAAGAGATCAAAGAAGACTCAAATAATATTCATGGATAGAAACTGATCATGAACTCAAAATTCATCAGATCCCAACAAACACACCGCAAAAAGTCATTACATCAAATAGATCTCCAAGATACCATTGTATTGAGAATCAAAAGAGAGAGAGAAAGCCATCTAGCTACTGCCTACGGACCCGTAGATCTATGGTGGACTACTCATGCATCATCGGAGAGGCACCAATGAGGATGATGAACCCCTCCATGATGGTGTTAGATTGGATCTCGCGGTTCTGGAACTTGCGGCAGCTGGAAGTATTTTTCGTCGACTCCTCTAGGGTTTCTGGAATATTTGGGTATTTGTAGAGCTCAGAGGCGGTGGAGGGGGTTCCTGAGGCGGCCAGAACCCACCAGGGCGCGCCAGGGGCCTCTAGCGCACCCTGGTGTCTTGTGGGCCGCCTGAGTTCCCTCCTGGTTACTTCTTTGGCCCACTGGCTTCCTTCTGGTCCAAAAAAATCTCCAAAAAGTTTCGTCGCGATTGGACTCTGTTTGGTACTGATATTCTGCGAAGTAAAAAACAAGCAAAAAAACTGCAACTGGCACTTGGCACTATGTCAATAGGTTAGTCCCAAAAAATGATATAAAGTTGCTATAAAATGATTGTAAAACATCCAAGAATGATAATATAACGGCATGGAACAATCAAAAATTATAGATACGTTGGAGACGTATCACGCACCACACGCGACGAGAGCCCTGCGGGATTGCAGGAGAAGCGCCGGCCCTGGATCTGGCCCGCCCACCCGCTGCCATCGCGCGACCATCGGAGTTCAGCCCCATGCGCCGCCACCGGCACCACCACCTCGGGACAGCCGCCTGCACCCCTACTCACAAAGCCATTGCCTGAGCACTTGTTGGCGGCCTGAGCCATCGGACCTCCGCAGATCCAAGGAGCAGCACATCCGGAGAAACACCCCGCCGTCGCCGGCCTCGGAGCCAGCTGAGCTTCGCCGGCAGCCACCTCCGGCGGTGGCAAGATGGGGAAGGGGTAGAGAGGAGAAGGGGGTGCTAGGTTATCTGCCCCCGTGTTGCCCGGATCGGGAGAGAAAGAGTTTGCTCATAGTATTTTTGTTGGAGATCAATTTTGACTGGGTCAGTAGATGATAGATAGATATGTTGCTACCACATGCACGCCTTGTAATATTAAAAAAGACTGGGTTCAAGCTGAGCATCCACTGACTAGAGAGCGTTGAACTTGGGTTCACCAGTGATGCTTTCCGCACTCGACGATGCATCGAGCTTTGAACCTATGAAGCGGTGGAGGACTGAGCCGCCGAGGACTCCGATTGAGGGACGCCTTGAGCATCTTTGGTACGGGTCGGCTGCCTATGAGCCACCTCGGGAGTTGTCACGCTAGTTCGAGGAGGTGTCCAGCAAGATAGAGAAGGTCAACTGCCTTACCGGCTGAAAATTCTAATCATGGCATCAAATAGAGATGACGCTTGCACGGAGCGAGGTGCACGGACGGCGTCCTCGGATGCCCGTGTTGCTGTCGGGCGAGAACCATCCCTCGGTGGGTTCCTTCGAGGAGCTAAAAGGTTTTTGGCACTTCAATCGCCGACCCTTGGTGGAAGGGATTAGGGTGATTGGGATGGTGGAGTTGGGTGGTCGTTTACGAGGAGCTCAGGGATTGCTTACCGAAGAAGGCAGTGACACCGAACGGTCAAGCAGGAGTCCAACCGCGAGACTCTTCATGTCCTCCTGATAATAGATCCCGTCCTTAAAGATAAGGGACACCTCGCGATCCACGTGATAGCCAGGATCATCATGTTAGGAGTAATTTTCTGGCTCTGGAGCTGGACAACTCACCGTCGCGATCCAGCGCCGTCAGCCCTGTTCGGAAAAGTTAAACAGCTCATCAGAAATATAAGGCATTGCTCGGATTTGTTGAAAAATCTTGGAGGAGAAAAACTCACTTCTTCGACGGTCCTATAATAAGGATAGCCCTTGGGTGCTTTTTCTTTGAGGAAGTCCTCCTTTTCCCCCTTATAAATCGCTTCCATGGTGGCTATCAAGGTTAACCGGTTTGCGAATCTTTTTTTATGGATTGCATGGCATCATCGGGCGCCATTGTACCATCACAATGGATGAACAGGTTGTTGGAGTGGTTGAACTCCGCATCCTATGGCGACGACCATCACATCAACAATAGTGGGTTTGTGGTGACCGAGGAGTGTAACATGGGAAGCTAATCGCTCGACCTCGGCGTCCTTCACCTGGGTATGGCTCCTCGGTCGCCAGTTGTACCTCTTCTTTGGTGGTCCATGAAATAGGGGAAAGCCCATCTCGGACGGGATCTTCGAGGAGTACATCGGCTCTATAAAACCACTATGACTCTCATGCTTCCACATCCTCCTTTGGGGTGCCTGTGAGGTAACCCGCCGTGGTGATCTGGCACAAATCGGCACCTCCTAACTCATAAATGACACCGCCATGTGAGCAGGGCGAGACATAAATATCTCCTCCATAATCCAAAGTGGGCCTCGCACCCAAGGAAAGACTCACAAAGGGTAACAAAGCCCGCCATATGCAGGATGGAGTTGGGAGAAAGATGATGAAGCTGGATTCCATAGAATTCCAAAGGTCCCTCGGGAAGGGTGGATAGGAAAACCAAGACCCCTTAGAAGGTTTGGGGTGATGGTCGTTAATGACCCCCTAATCGATAGACTGCAGCCCCGGACGAAGTGATGAAAAATACAGATTCCGAATGTACCCCTGGGCGGTCAATCAATTGAGTTGCACACAAGTTACCGAGCAGCTCTTCCATTTGCCCTCAAGGGGACCGTTGGGGCGATTCGATGAGGTAGGGGCACCCGTCATGGTTGAAGCTCTGGTAGCAAGGCAAGGAGGAGGGGTGGCTAGTGATAAGGAAAGAGGCATGGATAAAATGAATTGCATCTCTCTTCGCCTTTTATTGACTTGGATAGGACGTTCGAGTCCCCTACATTTACTCCGCAGGTTTCCCAGGCATCAGGCATTATTTAGGGAACGCGGATCGAGGGAGGATTGTCCGGCCCACCACGTCTCCCATTAGCGGGTATATTAAGATGTTGAGCCCAGATTAAGGGTCGTTGTCGATCCTCGGATGACAAAAGATTCCCTCACAAGGAATTAACCTTGGAATATGTTCACCGATCTTAAAGGACGATGGCCCGATTATGTAATACTCCGGGTGAACAAGGTATATAGAAACCAAGAAGAAGATCCCATCGGGAGATGTCTCGTTGAATGCACGATCAGGGAAGCCAAGAAGACCTCGGAACCGAATATCAGATCGTAATCAGAAGCCGATGTGGAGGATGGAACTCGCCTATGAAACTGAAGATTCAAGTTTGCAACGTTACCTCGAGGAAGACATCCCATATACTCGGCTAGAAGGCTAGTTCGGGGGGCTATTATTGGTTTCCTGGACTAGGGGTGTTTGCCACGTCGGTCTACCGGCTACGGGCCGGACCGAGGACCAATGAGTGGGCCTTGCTGGCTTGACCCACGGCGTAATCAAGACGAAGACCTCCTGGAGGCTTAGTGTACACTTCAAGCGTACTTTGAATAGTTGGCATGTTATCCCTACCTTGTAACTGACCATTTGTAAACCCTATTTACCCCTGGCATCTATATAAGCCATAGGGTTTAGTACGTAGAGGATGAGCACACATTCGCAAGGTTTAGAGCTTAGGCAAACTCATATGATCTCGATGTAGAACAATTTGTACTTTGTACCCCATTACACTCAATATATAAGAAGCATGACGTAGGGTTCTACCTCATCAAGAGGGCCCGAATCTGGTTAAAATATTGTGTCCCTACTCTCCTTGTTACCATATAGCTATGATCATCATGCTTGGGACCCCCTACCCGAGATCTATCAGTTTTAGCACCAACAACCTTAGCCCAATAGGGAGGTCCCCCCCCCCCCTTTCTTCTGGAGAAGGAAAGGGGTGGCCGAATTAGAGGGGGTTTCCCGTCCTTTTGGTCATCCAAACGGGGGAGGATTCCTTCCCCCCTTGTGGCGCCCCCTCCCTCTCCTCCAACCTATATATACTAGAGGTTTTGGGCACTTTTGTACACAAGTTTTTAGAGCCTCCTCTACTTCTCTAGTTATGGTTGATCCATAGAGCTATATCTAGATCCTATCTAATCCTCATAATTAGAAGCCGAGTGTGGTTCCAATATCCTTCCTCTAATTCTCTGGCAATGATTAGCTCTGGATGGCGAACGCTACTGGATCGCGAAGACCGTACGCTTGCAAACTGCGGAGAGGCCGTGCTTTCGGTCTTCCGTTCGGGGGATCGTTCCTGAACGGTTCGAGGGACTTCAAGTACGATATACACCAACTCTTCTTCTTCTGTTTCAACTCAGAGTTGGTAACGATCCGATCTAAACAGTTATTGCATCTTCATAGTGTTCTTGGTTGATCGTAGGGTGATTTTGTTTTTGTTTTCTACTACGTTTCCCAACAAACCCAACGCACCAAATCCACTAGAACAAAGAATGTGAAACTTTATTAACACCTCATGTACAACAACACATCCCCTTCTCCTCGCGATGATTTGGTACCAAGATACCTTCCGGGTGTTGGGGTTCGACCTCGTCTTCTCTTTGCCTGTGGTGGAGAAGGGGCTCAAAGTCAACACTTGTGTAATAATGGTGGGCATACAACCCTTTGGTTCAGGTAGCATTATTTCATTCTTAGATTGTGTATCTTTTGAATTTGATGCCAAACGGCTGCGAGCGTCAACCTGCTGTTGTAAGCAAAAAATCTTCAAACAAGAAGAGCACTCAAATATTCAGCTTGGAAGGCTCATCTATACATAATAATTCCATGTACTGATCTATTAGAAGGAGAACAGACAACCTCTATTCACATGACCAAGACCATGTACTGATCTATCAGACCAAAAGGTAAAAACAAAAACTTCTGAGACCTTCATTTACAAATGTAGCTTTGCTTAGTGGGTAAGAGGAGTACAAAATCATGTCATGTGCTCTATTACACAGAAAAAATATAAACATCAAAATGCAGGAACAAGCGTGACTGTATTCAAGAGAGAGATAATTCACTTTAGTCTTCTTGATCAAACTCTTTCTCAAAATTCTCCTTCTACTCTTCACAAGTAACCAAAAATTGAGGAATCAAAACAAGATTATCGGAGAACCAGAGAATCAAGCAGTAAAAACTGAGAGAAAAGAAGATGTCGAGGACGCAAGTGGGCAGCGCCTCACGCGCCAAATATGAGCTCCCCTGGATCGCAGATTGATCGAAGAAGGGAGCAACTAACTAAGGAGCGCTCCTTCGGGAGCCTCCTCATGGGTCACTTAGGGTGGGCTGAGAGCGCGCCACGTGTCGCGCTTTGGGCGCTCCTTCTGGATTTTGTCTTTTTTATTTTCCTACACGCGTTTTTGGCTTATTAGATGTTTTTTCGTCTTTTCACTTTTCCACCGGTCTTCCTTAGTTTTGGGGCAAAAAAAATATTTTTGCGCAAAAAAAATATTTTTGCGCAAAAAAACACGTTTTTTCCTTCTGCGAGAGTCACGATTTTGCTTCCGAGAGAGCCACGTATTTGCTCTCGTGAGAGGCACAGCTGTTCCTCTCTGAAACGGAAAAAAAACACTTTTTTCCTTCCGCGAGAGGCACGGTTTTGCTTCCGTGAGAGGCATGGTCATGCCTCTCTGGAACAAAAAAACTCGTTTTTTTCTTCCGCGAAAGACACAGTTTTGCTTCCGCGTGCCTATCTGAAACAAAAAAACGTGTTTTATTTTTTTCCTTCCTTGAGAGGCACAACTTTGCTTCCGTGAGAGACACGGATTTGCTTTCGCGAGAGGCACAACCGTGCCTCTCTGAAACAAAAAAACAAGTTTTATCTCTTTTTTTCCTTCCACGAGAGGCATGGTTTTGCTTCCGCGGGAGGCACGGCTTTCCTTCCGCGAGAGGCATGGCCTGAGGAGATGGGATCTAGTTTTGAAAATCTCGACGCGAGGAATTCAACGATGAAAACGGCTCGAGATTTGGATACACGGTTTAAGAGAGAAAACGTTTTGAATAAACGAATCTAGGAAAAAAGGGAAAACTCTCAGGTGCCACTTGTCGCAATCTAAGAAGGTGGGAGTGACTTTTGCAAAGAGTGATTTCGATCGAAGTAACTCGGGTGGCCGCCATCTCCCCAATCCATGAGGCCCCCAAGGTTCTTCTGCCTGCACGCGCCTGTCGGGCCCTTCCCCTCCATCGCACCAGCCCCAAAGATGCCCAAAGATCAACCTCGGCTACCAATCGGACTAGCCCAAAAGATGCCTAGAGATCGACCACGGCTACCAATCACACAAGGAATTCCCTATTGCCCGCTCATTTGTGGCAAACTGCGGGTGCTTCGCACAGGGCGAGCAACCGAATGATGCTTTTCGGGCCGGCCCACTTATGTAGATAGCTTAGAAGCTGCCCAATTCGGTTTTGTGAACCTAGAAGATACCAGGTTTTTGGTTCATTTATCAGCTGTTCGCTTTTTTTCACTTTTCTGTTTTGTTTTTTCCGTTTTGTGTTACTTTTTCATTTTTTCTGTTTTCATTTTTGGTTTCATTTTCTTTTTCAAGTTTATTTTCCTTTTTCAAAACATGTTTGCAGTTTTACAAAATGTTTAGGATTTTTCAAAAAAGAAAAAAAAACGTTCAGATTTTTTCAAAAAAGTTTGCCTTTCTTAAAATTGCTTCATAATTTCGAAAAATACATTAAAGGTTCAGAAAATGTTCGTGTTTTTCAAAACTTGTTCAAAATTTCAAATATGATCATGTTTTCATATTTTTATTCTAAATTATAAAAATGTTCTCGAATTATTAAAATCTTCGTGTTTTCAAATTTTTGTTGCGTTTACAAAAATTGTTCGGGACTTTCAAAAACTGTTCATGCTTCCCAAAAATTGTGAACAATTTAAAATGTTCCTATTATCAAAAGTTGTCTAGAATATCAAAAAATGTCTCACAAATTAAAATATTTGTCGTGTTTTCAAAAATGTTCGGGAATTTAAAAAAAATGTTCGTGATTTTCCAAAATTATTAAAAAAACACTCAGACAATTTTCGAGTTTTTAAAAAATGTTTGAGAATTTCAAAAAATGTTTGTGTTTCTCAAAATTGTTCCCATTATCAAAAGAATCTCAGAATTCAATAAATGTTCGCATTTTCAGGAATTTCAAAATTTGTTTCTGTCGGAAAGTTTTCTTATTTTTTGAAATTTGAAAATTTGTCCAATTGTTCAAACAATTGTATTTTCAAACATTACTCAGGGTTAAAAATGTTCACAAATTAAGTTCGAAAAATTACAAATAAAACATCCAGATTCTGCCTTGGAATTAGTTCTTGTAAAAGTACACTCCACTTTTCAAAATCATGAATATTTTTTAAACCATGAACATCTTATGATTTCTGAAACATTTCTCAAAATCCACATTTTTTATATTTGGAACTTTTAAAAAATCTTAATTATTTTAAAGAATAAAAAAAGAAAAAAGAAAAGGTCAAAATGCAAAAAAAAGGAAATAAAAAATGGGGTGTCGAGCCCCGTTCATGGGCCGGCCTAATAGGGGCGCGTGGGAGGAGACTGGGTGCGCGCTGGCATGCCAGCGCCTCACGCGCAAAATAGGAGCTCCCCTGGATCATAGATCGATCGAAGAAGCTCGAGTGGCCCCCATCCCCCTAATCCATGACCATGAGGCCCCCAAGGTTCTCCTGCCTGCACGCGCCGGGCCCTTCCCCTCCATCGGACCAGCCCAAAAGATGCCCAAAGATCAACCCTCAGCTACCAATCGGACCAGCCCAAAAGATGCACAGAGATCGGCCGCAGCCCATCGGACAACCCTCAGAAGAAAAGAAAAACTAGCAATCATGTCTCAAAAAATAAAACTAGCAATCTGACCAGCCCAAAGAAGCCCTAATAAAAAGACCAAGAAACCTCGTCCAAACGCATCACCTCGCTACCCCTCGAAAGAAAAAGATGGCCGGCTGGACCTCCCTCCCGGCGGAGCTCCTCGCGGAAATCTCAGGCCGCCTGCGAGGGGACGCGGACCGGATCCACATCCATCAGGTATGCTCCCACTGGCGCGCATCCACGTCCCGGCTGGCCGCCTGTCGTCCATGGATCGTCGCCGGCGGCGAACCATGGAGCCTGGTTGGCCCGGTCGGCGAACACTCGTTTTGGCTGCCCCTTGGCGGCCGACGGATCTACTTGGGCACGCCGGCGGGGCTACCATACTGCTGCGGCACGCCCCTTGGCTGGCTTGCCCTCATGGACAACCTGCAATCCCCAACGCGGTTTCTCCTCTGGGAGCCCCTCTCCGAAGCTGAGATCTCTCTGCCATGTTTGCCCGCCGTCGTCCAAGTCTTCCTCTCCGGAGACCCGCTCACCTCGCCTGACTGGCTAGCGATCACAAGCCAGAAGCTCTACACCACCGGTACTTGCATGGGCCAGACGCTCTTCTTCTGGCGGCCCGGAGACGCCGCATGGACTATGCAGCTCGGGCGGCCGAACGGCAGAATCGACAGCGCAGCATTCCATCAAGGGAAATTCTAGTTCACCGACATCGGGTGGACCCTTCACGTCTATGATCTTGTTTCTGATCGCTCTCCTCCCAAGCTTATCCGGAGCACGAACCTTTACAGTGCTGTGCGAGCGCGCCATGGATTTCGACAGTTCCCCGGCGGCGGCAGGCCGACGTGGTACGTGGTCGCATTCAACGGCGACTTGCTGCTCGTTGGTGATGTACCGGGCGCCCAACATAAAGGCTGTGGAGGTTTACCGCCCGGACTGGGCAGCGGAGCGCCTGGAGCTGCGGGACAAGGTGACGGATCTCGGCGACTACTCGCTCTTCTTGGGCCGCGGTGACGCGTTTGCCCTCTGTGCAAAGGAGTTTACTATGATCCGGAGAAATTGTGTCTACTTTGTAGAGCACGATACAGTCAAGCATCAAGATTGGGCTATTATGTTGGACTTGGGGTCAAATGTTTCCCAACAAATTCCATATCCCGGAGAGCAGATGGAGGGCGCGGGCAAAAGCAATCACTGCCACTGGTCGGCGTATTCGTGGTTCTGTCTCAGAAGACCCTTCTTGAAGGGTGAAGAAGCCCAGTAATTAAGGTAGATCTTCACTGACCATCTTGTATATATGAAAGTAACCGAATCAGTATTGGAGCAGCAACAGAGCTTCCCATGTTATTCTGTTTGAATGATCTAAACACCACACCAACACCAACACATATGTCTTGTCACTTCAGATCATCAACCTTATTTCTCCCATGAATCCTTCATTGTTGAATCTTGGACTCTAACAACCCAATTACTAAGCCTTTGGCATGGAAGTGTTAAGAGCTGATTTATAATAAGTAGATAACTAGATATCACCATTGTAAAGTCGGATAATTCAGTGGACCACTATTTTGTATCTCTTTTTCTCTTCTTACTAATAAAACTGTAAAGTTCATTCTTTTTACTGGCAACGCTAAGTGCCTTGTTCTGGTTGGACTAGCAGCTGTGCCATGGTCGGTCTGGAATGCTAGAAACAGAGCATGCTTTCAACATACTCCCTCCGACTTAATGCTAGCTACATCCCTTTGAGCGACAAGCTTTTTATGACGGAAGGAGTATAAGACATCATGCTGCTGTTGTACTCCCTCAGTCCCTCCGTCCCAAAAAACTTGTCTTAAATTTGTTTAGATACGGATGTATCTACACATGTTTTACTGTTAGATACATCCGTATCTAGATAAGTCGAAGACGAGCTTTTCCGGACGGAGGTAATAGTTGTTAAATTGATAAGCCATTGGCTTCATAATTTGGTCTTCGCTGCGGTTAAAGGAGGAGATGCAAAATCTGCTGATGTTGGGAACAAAGTTGTTTTGAGTAGGTGACAAGGGAGGTGTGTAATGCAGCAAAAGTACGATGCAAAGACTAATCCATTGAGGGTGGTGCTGTAACCGAAGGAATTGTGTTCTTTGTTGAAGATCGCTGGTGCTTCTCCTGGCAACACCGTACTACTATTTGTTTCCCTTGTTTCGGCTCCTTGCTAGCCTGATGGTTTGGGCAGCTAGCTGATATGTGAGTATAGCTTTTGAGAGCTTTTGCTGGGATTCTGTTTTGCATGCCTGCCGTGTGTGCAGATTCAATTCCCATGTAACTATATTTCCCCCCTTTTTCTGGTCTGTAAAAGAAATAGCATCCTAGGACCCTTGAGGAAAGGGTCAAACTCTTTCAAATACCAGGCGAACGGGTCAAACCCTGTTCCATGGCAGGGCCATCGGGAAAAAGCACTGGCTGCCACAAAGACGCTGTGTTCGTTGCTGGTATTCTGCAATTTGAATAATCTGGGAGCTTTCTCTTGTTTGATAATCATAATACCCAAATTCAACCCAAATGTTCTATCTGAGCATTTCTCTATTTACCATGAATGGCAAAAGGAGGTGCAGGAAAAAATCAGTGTAGATATGTAGGAGTAGGTCCCTCTAGGATATTTCTCTTTGTTTGATGGAAGGTAATTTTGTGTAGGCTCGTCCTGTTTTCCGGTTATTGGATAAGACATAAAAAAAAGTAGGAGGTTGTGCCCCTTGGGCAGATATACACATGTATACATGGGCTAAACCCTAACAAACTCCTAACCGCCGATCCTAAAAGGGTGCTAAGGCCTAAGGGGATCAAAAGGCCAACATCCACCGCCGGCCACCGCAAGGCTGTGTCGGTGGCTTCCTGCTGCCATCTACCCTGCTGCTGCCTTTCTTCCCCAGCCATCTCCCCCTTGCTGGAGACCCCAAGGTGCATCCAACATGGGCAATACTCTACTGGTCCTGCAAATAACGGTTAGTACATCATATTCCGCTATGCTTAGGCCTTGTACAATGCTGCTAGATGCTTAGGAAGGTGCTTAGAAAAATAAATCAGGTTTTTCTGAAGCACCAACGTCTATTTCTACAGCTATCCTATACAAATAAGCACCGATGCTTAAAGAAACACTGGTTTATTTATCTACTTCCTCGGTCCGCAAATAAGTGTACTTCTATCTTTTGTCCTAGGTCAAAATTTTAATTTTTTTATCAACTTTATAGAAAAGACTAGTAATATGAAATCAAATTGGTATATTATGAAAGTACATTTCAAAACGAATCTAGTGATACTAATTTAATGCCATAAATGTTGCTATTTTTCCCTATAAAGTTGGTCAAAATTTTAAAACTTTGACTTAGGACAAAAGTTAGAGGTATAATTATTCACAGACGGAGGGAGTAAGCACCTCTCCTAAGCGCCTTGCATTTTACAGGGCCTTAAGGTGTCCAATCAGAGATCTAGATCCTAATGATGTTAAGCTAAAAAGTTTGTTCTAATATTGGTATCATGAGCACATTTGATCTCTGTTTAGAACCCTAAGTAGGCCATGGTTGATGTTGGTTGCTAATGCCATGGTCTAATACGTACTAGTGCTAACTGATCATGATTAAATTCCATTGGTTTGCAGTTAGACCCAACGTTCATGTTTTACTCACTGTTCAAAATATCAGTTGATATTTAAGTTAATCAACCAGTTAATCATGATTATGTAGGTCACGAATGCGATAATAGAATATCCTTCGCGTTAAATGGTCTAGCGAATTAACTGGATGTCAGGCCGATTAATCGGCTATAAGGCCGATTTATCCTACTGGACGATTAACTGGAGAGAGAAATTTGGGCCCAGAAGTTTGGCTCATTCCCTCCTTTACACCAAAACTAGCCTTCTCACTCTCCCCTCCCCTCCCCTAGTAGTAACCCTCGTTGGAGGAGGCTGGAGCAGCTGCCGCCGCCCCACTCTCCGAGCAGCAGCCACAACGAGCCTGCTCAAGCTCGCCACCCCCTTCCTCTCCTGCTTTGTGCTATATGTTGATGCTACGATGGGGGTCTCCCAGGGGTGCGAAAGGTGGGACCTTTTCGCCCGTCTCTTTGGTTGAGGTAGCGGCGGGTCTCGGGTGAGGTGGTGTCAAGGTCTTGGATGCCGGGGCGGCGGCTCTGGTGGCGGTAGCGCGGTGCTCGTGGGCGGAGGCCGTGGCTTGGTGCTGCCCGGTGGCCACGGCCGTGTGGGCGGCGTGGTAGCCGGGGTGTGGCGTTCGGTGGCGGTGAGTATTGGTCGGGGTGAAAGCCTGTTCTATCCTTGGATGGACCGGCGACGGCGTAACTCGTTCCCTTCTTGAAGGCGTCGTCGCGGCTCTCACTGCCCGTCGTGCAGCTCCAGGGGAAACTCTGATCCTCGGATCGGACGGTGGCGGCGCTCCGGTGCCGTATCCTTCCTGAAGGCGCCGCCTTGGAGCCCACGGTTCGCCGTAGGCGGCTTCATCTCTTCACGGTGGCATGTTCACGGTTGAAGTCCCCGGTTACTCTCGTAGTGCTAGGGTGGTGTTGCTGCGCTCAGCGCCTTTGTATCCTGCCTTGGGTGTGTGTGTTGTGGGGGCGTGCGTTTGTACCGGGTTGTTGATGGTCGTTGCTTTATATATAAAGCGGGGCGAAAGCCTTTTTCGGTTATATGTTGTTGTTGCTTCTTATATTTTACTGATGCTACTTATTGTCTAATGTGGTGTATTTGACTATTTGTTGATATGTAGCAATCTGTGGTTGCTTCTAGCTGCAAATGCTCAATCTTTGAAGCGAAATTCGGATGAGATGATTCTGATGACTTACAAAGGGTGAATTCACTGTGTACAATAGCATATTCAGGCATTTAGTACATTGCATGTTCCTATGTAGCTAAGATATATATGGCCCTAATTAACCTACCGATAAATGGGTTTAATTGGTCGATTCCCTGATTAATCCCTACTCCTCACCCACTCACCCGACCGTTACCAATACCTTGAACATTGGTTTTACTGCTAACTTACACCAGTTAAATTCTAACGATAATGGTTTCACCACTCGATATGAATGCAATCTAAATGGTTTTATGTCCAAGCATAATGGTCTCAGTTACATGTTTAGGGCATAAGTATTCTCTGTGATTGATTATCAGATCATGATTAAGGAATTATACTTTATGTTTATGATGGATTAGCACTTTATACGTTTTGGATAGCAACGAGGAGCGGAATTAGCAAATTTATGAAATCCCCAATTTTCCCCAAATACGTAACCCCAACCCTAGATAGAAAATTCCCAAATTTAGAAGCCCAAAATGCAGAAATCGAAGAAAAGGTGGGGGTTTACCTTGCATGATGAAAAAACCAGGACCGATGTCAAGAAAGGTTAGCAAATGTTCAAAACCGAACTATACCACGTAGCCTTACCTCAGCCCAGACATGCGCAACCCCCAACCCTAATGTGTTTCATTCTTTACTGCAGTGTCGCCGCCTTCGTTCGCCTACCTCGCATAGTCACGACAACTACCGGTGCCCATGACTTGTATGCGGTGGCGACCATGGCTCCTTCATGGCCGAAGGTTGTGGTTGTATCTCCCAACGCATAGTGGCCGGTTGTTCACATGGCTTCCATGCGTGACGGCCATGGCTCCTTCATGGCCAAAGATGGCATTCGTAGCACTCGCAAAGCGACCGGCAGCCCACCTACAATTAGTTTTGACAACAGTTCCTTCCTCCTACCATTTATGCCCGTGCTTGATTCCTACTCATATATTCTATCGTTTCTTAGATTTGACCCCTTATTTGTTCCTGCTATAAAATATTTGTCCTCTTTGGTCATGACCAGGGACCGAACCGAGTTCATGGTGCAAAAAATAATTGATTTTTCATTTCAGGAGTAACCATCAAATATATGTAGGAACATAATTTATTTATCACAAGAACCAAACGGTTAGACCGAATGCCCATACTAAAATCCCATGCAGTGACAAAAAAAATTAACATACGGTGACCAAAGGGACCCACCAAGAAAATGACCAAGTCAAAATTATGAGGCAAAATCTCAAATTATATACCTTAATTTATTGTAAGAGCTTTAACCCCTAGGGAGCTTAGTGGGAAACTATCAGGTGCTCCCGCGCGAGCTCGGCCGTTGGATCTTAGATCCAAGAGCTACCGTGAGATGATGAACATTTTTGCCAAAATTAAAGGATTATGAACTCTATAGCCGACCCCCTTTCTTAGGCTGGCCTAATTGAGTTTGTCTAAAAAGAATGCACAACATCATATGCCAGCTGTTCGTCTCTTTGGACAATGATCCTTAGGCTGTGTTTGGTTGGGCATTTTTACCCAACTTCTGCTTTGAAGAAGCTAGAAGCCAACCAAAGGGTAAATTTTAGAAGCAGTTTTTCACAATTTGTGGCTTTTACGTAGTGCAAATTTCGCAGCTGGGGTACCCCAACTTTCCAGCTTCTAAACCAACCGTTTTTAGTTGTCTCCTTAAAATTGAGAGGTATTTACCCACCGATGTCACTGGTAAGTCATACCCTTTCGCTCTGTTACTTCCCTCTCGCACGAGCGCACGAGCGACAGGAAAGTTCGCCGCCGCCGCTGCCGCCCACCGTGGCCTGCTGCCTCCTGCCGCAAAACTCCGCCGCCCGACGACCCTCCGCCCACCTCCTTTCTTCTTCCTCCCTGCTTCCTTCCTCTTCCTCGCCTGGTCACGGCGGCACCTCCGGCTGGCTGGCCGGCAGACCGGCCATCTGGTCTCCTCCTCATGTCGTTCTCCCTCCCCTCCTCCTTCCATTACCCTCCATCCACCCTCCTCCTTTATTCTTCCTCCCTGCTTCCTTCATCTTCCTCGCCTTGTCACGGCGGCACTACTCCGACCGGACGGCCGCCGGCGTCGGCGGACCTGCCATCCGGTCTCCTCCTCCCGTCATTCTCCCTCCCTCCTCCCTCCTCCCTCATCCCCATCTATTCTTCCCTGTTCATGACTTGTTTTTTTTTCTACTTTTTTATTTAAGGATTAATAGCATAGATTGGATACCATGAGTACATTTTCCCATCAATAGTTGCTACATATTGCTGCTATCACTGCATTTTCAAGTATATGTGTGAGTGGATTGTGATTTATATGTGTATATGGTAATGCTTCTACGCGCAAATGATTGGAAAATGTTGTTCGAATTTGTGATTGGATATCGTCCAAATTGTACGTGCAAATGATAATATTATGGGATCACTATCAGAGCCAAATCTACAGTTAATTAGCATATAAATATAGTCACTCAGGTCCTAGGGCCATTACGGACAATTCAGAGCCAAATCTACAGTTTTACAGTCGTTTTAACCAAACAGCTTCCAGCTTTTCCACGGCAGCATTTTCACATCAGCTTTTTTAGAATCTGCAGCTCAACCAAACACAACCTCTAGTCGGGCTGTGGATTTACGTCACCTGCCTTTACAGTGGCTGACATGTGCGCCAACCGCCAAGGAACAAGATGGCCCACATGTCAGCAAGCCAAAGGCAGGTAACTTACGCAGGCACTGCAAGATGGAAACGGGGGAAGGCAGCGGGTTGGCCGATCCGGTCGACAAACTTCTGGGTCGACTACACCTCCATGAGGAGGATGATGACGACTTTGTGTGGGAAGAGGTCACCGAACCACCAGTGGCAGCAAAGTGGCTCGCGATCGCGAAGGTTCATACGATTTGAGGCTTTAGCCCTAGCGCTTTGTATGCGGATATGAGATCCGCTTGGAACCCAGCAAAGAACCCGATCTAGAGGCAAGTTGATGACAATCTATTTACGGTTCAATTTGGGTGCCTGGGCGACTGGAATAAGGCAATGGGGATGGGCCCCTGGTTCTTCCGCAACCAAGCTGTGATGATGGAAGAGTATGATGGGTTTAGCAACCCTAGATCAGCAGTGCTTGACAAGATCACGGTGTGGGCACAGGTGCACAAGCTCCCTGATAATTATTTGCATGATCAGATCGTGAAAGGCATGTGCCGAAACATGGGAGAAGTTCAGGAGGTTTAGATTAAACTCCCAGCGGGATTCATGGGCAAATTTGTGAGGGTAAAAGTGAGCATTAAGGTGGAGAAGAAGATCACCCGCTTTGTATCCATGACAAAGGATGGGAAACGTGAATGGTATCAGGTGAAGTACGAAAAACTCCCGATGTTCTGTGGTTTCTGCGGCCTAATGGGGCATTGGCACGAAGAGTGCGGGAGCGGGGAGCACGATGAGGATAGCCTGGAGTGGGGAGATTTCATACTTGCAAATGGGGGGCGTGGTGGAGGAAGAGGAAGACAGGTAGGCCGCGGTCAGGGGGGGCGTTTTGGCTCCTCAGTACCCTCTTTTGGCAGGGGGAGAGGCAACGGAGGTGATTATGTCTTTGGAAGGGGCAGAGGCATGGTTGACCCTGCATACGCAACGAGCTGGCGTTTCAATGCATTGAACCAGCAAGCTCGCGATGATACCTCGAATGGGGTGATGGCCGCGTCTTTGGTAACGAAAAATCAGGATGTTCGGACAGATGGTGGGGTGCTTGGCAAAAGGTTGTCCGATGACTCGGTTTCGTCAATGAAGGCAACAGCTGAACCTGACATCCCTTCAAGCACGATCGTGCTAGTGGAAAAAGGAGCAAAAGTTGCAGCTATAGTGGACCAGTTTGATGGAAATTTGGAGAAAGAGGATCCGCTTGGAACCCCGCAGAAAAGTGCAAATAAGAAGAAACCAAAGAACTTTGAAGGTGTGGCCATGGATACGATGGTGACGGCCTTGGACTATGAAGCATCGGCGGCTCCCGGGGAGGGAGACCGCCGGGAACAATGAGTATCTTATGTTGGAACTGCCGCGGTTTGGGTAACCCCGCGACAGTTCGAGAGGTTCGCGAGTTAGCAACCAAATTTACCCCGGCCGTGTTATGCCTTGTTGAAACTCAATTGCAGAGTGCACGTGCTGAAGTTTTAGCTGTTTCTTTCGGTTATAGTAAGTCTTTTTCAGTTAGTAGTATTGGCAGAAGTGGTGGTCTTGTAATTTTTTGGAATGATGAAATAAAGATAGATATTTCGGGTTACTCTCGGTATCACATTGATGTCAAGATAGCCGAGCTAGGCCCAGTTCCTTGGAGATTAACGTGTGTGTATGGAGAAGCCCAAGTTTCAGATAGATTCAAGACATGGGAGATGCTCCATAGTCTGGCAGACTCAACAGGAATCCCTTGGGTCGTGATTGGGGATTTTAATGAAGTTCTCCATCATTCAGAGTATGAAGGAGTAGGACAGCGGAGCCAGGCTCAACTTGACGGTTTCAGAGATGCACTCGATGTTTGTGGCCTGGCAGATTTGGGACATGTTGGTCGTCAATGGACTTTTGAGAAAAAGGTTGCAGGGGGGACTTACACGAAGGTCCGTTTGGACAGAGCAGCGGCGGATCCAGAATGGCGCTCTTTGTTCCCGTCGGCTATTGTTCATCATGAAACAGTTGTTTACTCTGACCATATACCCATCAGGTTAAAATTCTCAGAAGAACTTCAGATAAAGAAGGGAGCTAAATCTTTCAAATATCAGTTGATGTGGGAAACTCACCCGGAGCTTAAACCTTTTGTGGAGGAGGGATGGAAGGATAGACCGAATAGCACATCAGTTATGGAGCTTCAGGAGAAACTTAAACAGATCTCAGTCAATCTCTCTGGCTGGGATCGACATACGTTTGGCAATGTTAGAAGGAAAATTAGAAGAATGAAGCATGAGCTGGAAATTTTGAGAGGGGTTCCCGGGCGTTCGGGGCCTTCACCACAGGAAATAAAAATTACAGGCCAACTTGTGGAACTCTACCATCGGGAGGAAATTCTGTGGAAACAAAGATCTCTGGTGGAGTGGCTAGTAGGAGGAGACAAAAATACCAGGTTCTTTCATTTAAGGGCAACGATGAGAAGAAGGAAAAATCTTATTAAGTCGCTAGTAAGAGGCAACGGGGATGTGGTAACAGAAATTAATGATCTTGAGGAAATGGCAACACAGTTCTACTCGCAGCTATACACATCCGAGGGAGTAAATAACATGCATGAGGTGCTGGATCCGGTTCCCACCAAAGTCACACCAGCTATGAATGCCTCTCTCACCGCGGCACATACGGGGGATGAGGTTAAGAAGGCCCTTTTCCAAATGTTCCCATCCAAGGCCCCTGGGCCCGATGGTTTCCCCGCTCACTTCTTCCAAAAACATTGGGACGTTTGCGGAGAAGAGGTCACTAATGCAGTCATCCGTATTGTGGAAGGAATTGAAAGTGTCGAAAGCATTAACAACACATACTTGGTGCTTATACCGAAGGTGAAGAACCCTACTTCTCTAGCTCAATTTCGGCCTATCAGTTTGTGCAACGTTCTTTATAAAATAGCCTCAAAGGTCACTGCTAATCGTCTTAAGGAGATATTGCCAGAAATTATTTCACCAGAACAGTCTGCCTTCGTCCCGGGGAGATTGATCACGGATAATATCATAATGGCATATGAATGTTTGCATTTCATGAAAAGGAACAAGGCGCTAAAGCACCGTCATTGCGCTCTGAAACTGGATATGATGAAGGCTTATGATAGAGTTAAATGGGAATACCTTGAAGCTATAATGCTAAAGTTGGGATTCTCGGCATTATGGGTTAACATAATCATGAGCATGGTAAGATCAGTGTCCTTTTCTGTTCTATTTAATGGTAAGAAACTAGAGGATTTCAAACCTACAAGAGGTATCCGGCAGGGAGACCCGATATCACCCTACCTTTTCTTGTTAGCAGCAGAAGGCCTTTCAGGCCTCCTCAAATCTAGAGATCAGTCATCGCATGTTGGTGGAATTCAGGTGGCCCCTACGGCGCCCCCAGTTAACCATCTCCTTTTTGCTGATGATAGCCTGTTGTTCTTCAAGGCTAATGGTCGCCCCAGGTGTCAAACCTACTGGAATCTTATTGTCAAGCTTCAGGCCAGAGGATAAATACCAATAAATCTTCGGTGTTCTTTAGTAAAGGTTGCCCAGAAACTGTGAGAACCGAAGTGAAGGGTATCCTCAATGTTCAAACAGAGACACTTAATGAAAAATATCTGGGGATGCCGTCTGACATAGGGGTTTCGAAGACTGGTGCTTTCAAGTACCTAAAAGATAAACTTTGGAGTAAGGTAAAAGGATGGATCGAAAAGGCAATTTCAGCAGCCAGTAAGGAGATCTTGATCAAGTCAGTAGCGCAGGGTGTGCCTGTTTTCTCTATGTCTTGTTTTAAGTTGCCTAGAGGCTTGTGTGAACATCTGAATAAATTGACAAGACAATTCTATTGGGGGAGTAAAGCAGGTCAGAGGAAACCTCATTGGGTATCATGGGGCGCCATGACACAGCCTAAAAGGTGTGGCGGGCTAGGTTTCAGAGATTTGGAGTCATTTAACATTGCACTGTTGGCACGTCAAGCTTGGAGATTATTAACAAACCCTGAATCTTTATGCGCAAAGTTGTTGGAAGCTATATACTTACCGGGAGGTAACATCCTTACAGCCATTTTGGGTAATCATCCTTCCCAAGTTTGGAGATCGATACTGGAGGGTAGGGATGCTCTGACAGGTGGTATAATCAGGAGAATAGGTGATGGAGCTTCAACGGAGGTATGGTCGCAAAATTGGATACCGAGAGACCATGCCATGAGACCTATTGTGTGCTTGGGCCAGGATCCGCCCACGCTTGTATCTGATCTTATTGACACAATGACGGCAACGTGGCGTGATGATCTTCTACAGAGATTCTTCCTGCCGGCTGATGTAGCAGCTATAAAGAAAATCCCGCTGTGCACTAGCCCCATGGCTGATTTCTGATCATGGCAGTTTGAGAAAAAGGGCACTTTTTCTGTAAAATCTGCGTACAAAATGCTATGGGAGACAAAGAAGAGAGGAGAAGATTTGCTAGGAAACAGTTCCTCGGTTTCTGATCACTCGTCGGAAGAGAAGGGCTGGGTTTCATTATGGAACACCAAGGTCCCCTCCAAAATCAAAAACTTCATGTGGCGTTTGGCAAGGGTGTCTCTGCCAACTGAAGATGTGAGGAACCATAGAAAGATGAGCACTGTGGACAACTGCCAACTCTGCGGAAATAATGACTCTTGGCGACATTCATTAATGGAATGCTCAATGGCGCGTTGTGTGTGGGCTCTTGCGGATGATCAAGTGACTGAATCAATGGTTGAAGCTGTTGAGCCCAGTGCTAAAAACTGGCTGTTCCAGATGCAAAGGGTGTTATCGCATGCTCAGTTTGTGGAGATGGCAGTAACGCTGTGGGCGATCTGGACCGCGAGGAGGAAACTGATACATGAAGAAATCGGCCAAAGCCCCCCTAGCAACGCATCACTTTATCAAAAGGTTCATTACTGAACTTGGACAGATCGAGACGATCACGAGATCTACGGGACCGACGGCTTCTGCAGGACGAGCCCCTATCAGATCGGCATGGAAACCACCTCCAGCGGGACACATGAAGATCATGGTTGATGGTGGGATTGCTCAGGATCGGAACATGGGATCAGCAGCAGCGGTGTGCAGGAATGAACAAGGCTTATACCTTGGTTCTTCATCTTTGGTGATCCAGGGATGCACAGACCCGACAGTCATGGAGGCCGTCGCCTGCAGGGAGGCGCTTGCATTAGCGGAGGACCTCACTCTTCGGAACATCATAGTGGCTTCTGACTGCAAACAAGTGGTCAATGACATTCATGGAGGGACCGATGGATCATACCTACCGGTTATCAGAGAAATTATCCATAGGAGTTCCTTTTTCGATAGCTGTCTTTTTATTTTTGAGAGTAGAACATCAAACTTTGATGCACACAATCTTGCCAAACATTCTCTTACGCTTGATCAGGGTCGCCACTTGTGGCTTCTATCCCCCCATGACCCAGCATGTATACCACTTAATGTTATTATAGAGCAATAAAGTGTTTGGCATCCCTCAAAAAAAAAAGGTAACTTACGTCAGGGAATCTGTGCCCCTTAGTTGTGCGACATCCATAATGTAAATCCAACCATGATTCTTTTTATCTATGGGCCATTGTGTGGTGTATTTTATTCAAAGAACATTTACTTGGTAATTCACAACATAAAAGAGTGAATACGTATGATTTCAACATTGGGTAAAGTCAGACCATGGAAACTTGATCAAAAGATGTTTACTGATTTATTTTTCTATTTCTACAACATATACAGAAAAGAAGTGAAAGGGCATCGACTTCGTCTGCTTAGACCCAACTGATCCGATTAAGCCTTCTTATTTATCAATGGATCCGCGATGATCTGAGGCTTAAAATCTGGCTTCAAGTACTCTGAAAGCAAGTTAGCATACATGTCATACCGAGCAGTCATGCGGAAGGCCCACTTGTCTTTGATCTGGCGACATAAGTTCAGGTCCATGTCAGATATCATCAAGCCATCTCGGTAGCGCGATAGCGATGGGGTGCAGGAAGCATCAGGCGCGGAGAAATGGCTGGATCCATAGAAATGACCAAAGTCGGCATGCTGAGGTTTCCCATCACCAGAAGTGAATGGGTTTGGGAATACCTCTGTGCCTACCCGGTTAATTGATCCGACAAAGTAGCTATTTGCAATTGCAGCATTCCTTGCCTGAAATGGACCAGCTTAGCATCAGGGTTGCTCCAGCATGAATAACAACAGAAATAGTAACAAATGCCATGTGAATAGTTTTATCTGACCTCAATAGGCCACATTGGTTCACTAAGTTCACCGACAGTTGCAGATGGGTTGAAAACTATTTCAGCTCCATTGAGGCCAAATGCAAGCCAATTCAGAGGATGATGCCTGCCGTAGCAGATGTTTACAGCAATTTTGCCATAAGCTGTTTCAAACACCGGATGCCCAGTGTTACCTTCCATATAGTATGTGCTCTCATTGAAGTCGCCAACTCTTGGGATGTGATTCTGCAGTAGTGTTCAGTTAGAGACTAAAAATACTTTCAGGTAGAAGGAAGAAAAAGGGAAATGCAACCAAAGGAAAGAAAAATGTACTGATATGCATACCTTTCGATGAATGCCGATTATGTTGCCATTATTTCCAATTACAACAACGGTATTCCATATAGTCTCTCCATGGTTTATATCCCTTTCAAGGATCGGGCTAACAATTACCATGTTATATTTCTGTGCAAGCTCTTGAAGAAACTGAGTAGATTCTCCATCAACAGGCTCAGCAAACTCACACCATCGTTTTTCACGCGTGCAGAAGGCAAATGGCATTGTCCAGGCTTCCTGAAATTTGAGGGTATGAATCACAACAAATGATCTGCTTCTGTGCGAATATAAGCAAACATATCTCAAAATTATAGCTAGTTTGGGCTGGCTTAAGCTTTTCTAAGAAGCTAGCTTTTGGTGCTTATAGAAGCCCAAAAAGGTACTCCCTCCGTAACTTAATATAAGACGTTTTTTGACAGTGTCATAGGGTCAAAAAATGTCTTATATTAAGTTACAGAGGGAAGTAGCATCTGATAGAAGGTGGCAAAGCTGTTTCGTAAGAAGTATCTGCTATAAGGTTCGTTTGGATAAAAGGATATATTTTTTTGAGTAATCGCAAATGGATGGACTTTTTTTCCTTCAGTGATGCTTGGAATGAGAGACCAGAGAGCCACAGAAGCGGCTATTCAACAGCTTCTGGCTTATTTAAATAGGTGGCCTTCAGTTTCTTAAGATGATGGGCAGAGAAAACGACTGTTTAAGGCTCGAGCTTTTCTTAGCTGGCAGAAGTTGAAGCTCAGGATATGCCAAGCAGGGTCTCATACACTTAGACAAATAGGACACCAGGTTTGAAAACAAAGATGTAGATAAGAGTTACAAGAGAACACAACTAAATCACCAATGTTAGAAGTACCTGTAAGCACAGAATATTGACACCAGAAGCACCAGCTGCATCTATGATGGGTTTTACTTTCTCCATGATAGACTTCTTTTGATCAGCAAAATGACAAGTCGTTGGAGCAGCA
Source organism: Elymus sibiricus (assembly GCA_039707655.1). Classification (NCBI taxonomy): domain Eukaryota; kingdom Viridiplantae; phylum Streptophyta; class Magnoliopsida; order Poales; family Poaceae; genus Elymus; species Elymus sibiricus. Next base: position 341,700,830 of record CM077671.1, read on the forward strand.
ATTGAGTTCTGAATTAGGCCAACTCGAACAATCCGTGGTTGCCTCATGTGCTCTTTGTCAGCGTTAAAACGGAATGCCTGTAATTCAAGTAGCTAACATTTTAAAAATTTCAAAAATGAGAAAGCAAACAAATAGCTTCAGTTGTTAGGTGCTGCTTGTTTTCGAAATAGGATGTCTAGAAATTACACAATCAGCTCATAATCTACCACAGCTATTTAAAATGAAGGCAATCTATTCATAGATAACCTGCACATCAAAATTATGCGCTCCGGCAAGATCAGTGGTGGCCCCAGGAAGGGAAATAGCTTCAAGAGGGTGTGCACAATTCAGCCCCAAAAGCAACCGGCTTGCCTCCTGGCACCAAATGGAGGATATAAGTTAAAGAAAGCTCAGTATAAGCAAATTGAGCCTAAATAGGTTCATGAAGCAAAATAAAGCTAAATACCATCAGTATATCTGAAATAAAGTACTGGGTAAAAAATACAGGTACCTGAATAATACTTCCTCTGTTCCTGAATAATTGTTGTTGGGGAGAACTAGACTAGTTCTCCCCAACAACAATTATTTAGGAACAGAGGGAGTACTAGAGCACAAACACAAATTACTAACATCATCGCACAATCTGGATACAGATTCGTTGAATCATTTTACAGAAAACAGATCCCGATCAAAGGTCGGATAGACAGACATGCAAATTCTCGCACCGAATCGATTATTTCACTGCTAGAAGAAGATTGTGGCTGTCGGACAGCTAACTTGTGTTTGTGTTGGGAAACAACCAACTGAATTTGTTCGTTTACATAGTTCATCAGGTTCCTCGGTACACGTCGACTGAACCACGCAGTGCGATTACCTCGAGATCTTGTTCATTTGCACAAATATTTCACCCGACCAACCAGGCGGGCTGGATCGAGCGACTGGCTCTGGGGAGCGAGCGAGCGAGGGTACGCACCTTGAAGAGCTCGGGGGAGAGGTTGGACTCGAGGAGCCTGTGCAGCGACTCGTAGCCTCCGATCGACCCCGCCGCCTTCCCCTCCCCCTCTCCCTGCGGCGGCTTGCCGTTGGAGCTCTCCATCCCGAGAGGAGCGATTCGATTGGACTCGCGAGAGGAGAGAGGAGGGAGGAGCGGGTAGGACTCGAGAATTTAGAAGCCGCACTCCACGAGAGAGACGACGACGAGCAGATTTCTCCTTGCTTATTAGTGGATTAGTGGATCCGGCGGGGATTAGAAAACAAAGGCCCGTGACGGGGCCGGCAGCGGGGATGGGGGCGGCGGGGATTAGAAAACAAAGATGCATTCTTCTAAAAAAAATCATTTTCCTTTTGTAGTAGTACTAAATAAAAAAAGCATTTCCGGCAGATCCCGTAAAAGATGTCGGCCTACAAAAAAACGCTGTGGATACACTGATTTTGGTTTTTTTTTTTCTGTCCCGACAAAGGTTTATCAGCCCGGCCTGTAAATTTTTTAGGGCAACCCGCATATGTAGCCTCGCAACCGCTATATACACGGCACCGGGGGCTTTTAGGGTTAGCCCCACGGATCCTTATGTCGCAAAATTTCCTCTTCGCCGCTAGCCCTCATAAATTCCAACGAGAATTTTTGCACCCATCGCCCTTTCATTTTCCCTTCTTGATGGCCGTCGGGTCAGCGGTAATTCGTGGCGGACGTGGCGGGTCGCCTCCGCGCAAGAAGGCTCGAACATGACGCGGAGGCCGGTACCTCCAGCGGTGCATGAGCCATGGCGCTCGAGCAAGCACGCGCCCTCAACCGGCTCTCCCAAAGTGGCGGGCGGAGCCCTTGGTCCGACTTTCATGAGCTCGTCGCCAACCTCTATTCGCACTTCAAGAGGTGTCGGGAGGCCGATGTGGAGCTCGCCGTCGCGGAGCGCGTGCAGGCGGCCAGAGAAGAAGGTGTTGCTAACCATCTCGCCACCGTCAAGGATGGGCACGCCCTCGCTCACGCACTTCACAAGTCCACCGCCAATTTCTGTCGTGGCGTCGACGAGTGACCGTCGATTTAGCTCTTAATTCATAGCTTGAGGTTTGTATTTCCTATGTATGCACTATGGTTGTGTGATGAACTATTTTCTAGCGCGAAGATGTTTTTAAATATGGAGTATTGATTTGTAGGATCTGTTCCGCCTGAGCATTCGCGGTATCGCAAACCAATTTTTCGAGGAACCTTAAAACGATTTTGTAGTACGCGATTTTAGTGGATCTGCTAGATATAAGGCCTTGTACAATGCAAGGTGCTTAGTGAATGTGCTTAGACAAATAAACCGGTTTTTCTGAAGCGCTAGTGCCTATTTATGTAGGGTAAACGCTTAGTTAAGCACCCCTCATATAGAGATAAGCACCGGTGCTTAAAAAAAGCTTGGTTTATTTGTCTAAACACCCCTTCTAAACACATTGCATTGTACAAGGCCTAAGCATCTTATAAGGCGTTAAAGCAAGGTAAATTCGGTTTTCCTCCTTCAATCAGCACCGAATCGATCCCTCAAAAGCTCTAGGGGAGGGTAATTTTTACTCCAACCACCTTCCGATCCTTAAATATACTCGTCCGCGGCTGGCTGGAGTAAAAAAATTGCTCCGAAGATGCCCTACACCTCTCATTTCGTCTGCACCGACGCGGCACAACCTCGGAC